>CM024603.1:17689052-19033111 GCA_014182555.1 Eucalyptus erythrocorys
AAACCCAATTAAGCTTAATCCAATTTCCTTAATCCAACTCATAATAAAATAATCTAATCTAACCACCTAAACATACTTAATTCAAACTAAACATACTTATGGCATAATTAACCGTCTAATCAAGGATTAGTGAGGTAACTCACCCGATTAATACACCGAACGGACCAAAACGACGAGCGCAACAAGGGGAACGATAAACTCTAAAGCGGGCCTAGCATCCGGGTCCGGGAAGGCGGCCAAAACGGCCCTAAAGCGGGCTTCCATACCCATTTCTTGGGTTGCTGTCCATGGCCGAAGGAGGGCACGACGGGGGCTCATGGCGGCGGCTTAGGCGTGGAGAGGCGAAGGGAGGGGCGGCGGCCGACGACGGTGGCCGGAGGAGGGCCGAACCGTGGCTGGTGGAGGGCGGGGCTGGCGCGGCGACGGAGACGGGGACGGTTGAGGCGCGGGGCTGGAGGCGGGTTGGTCGGGCGCGGCTGAGGCGGCTGGGCGCGGCGGCTGGCGACGGCGAACGCGGCGGACGGCGGTGGCGCGCGGATCTCTCCTCCCCCCCCCCGTCGAGCTCCCCCTCCCCCTTTTCTTTCTTTTCCTTTCCTCTCTCTTGCTTGAGGTAGGGGATGACATGTGGGCCCCCCCCTCCTTCTCTCTCTCTCTCCTTTTCTTTTCCTTTTCCTTTTTCTTTTTCTTTTAGTCTCCAAACATGGCCCACCACATGACCTCATCGATGAGGTCATCTTCCACTCACCAAGCTTCCACAACTATTTTCAATGGTTGCACTCACATTTTCCGCCGGGTCCAAAACTTTCGCGCTTAATTTCTTCAATTTTCCTTCCAATTAAATCCAATTGAAGTCCACAAAAATTAATCCAATGTCACCATACTTTAATTCACACCTTGGCTCGTCCATAGAACCAATTTAAATCCTAAAAGTACGACCATAGGCGAACCTTATAATTTCTCTTAATTCAATTTAAATTGACTCCCATAAAATCAATTGATGTCTCACTTATCAAATTGATTATTTTCTTTATCCAAGAATCTCTCATATTCCTCAATTTCACAATCCCGGCTTCAATCGAACGAAAACGACCCTATTTAACCAATCGAAATTAGGGCCCAAAAATCGAGATGTCACAAATGCTCTCTCATTCAGCCTCTTGTAAGACTTTTCGACCGGCAATCGGTCATAAGATTAGAAAGCCATGCACGTCATCCTTCTCAAAAGTAATCACTTTTTTCAGTCTATTTGGTTATGTTTTGTGTAGTTGTAATGAGCAACTGAAGGAACGAACTACCATTTGGAATTAGTCGCCTTCCTGCACTTAAACTATTATTTTTGTTGATAAACCACAGTTGTTGAGCACCAGAACCGGTCATAAGTATGGAGAGTCCGACCATACCTTTGATTAGTAGGTCACTAGTAACTCTCGTGCTAGCTTGGTCCTAATAAAATTTAGGTGATGTTCCTACATATAACCGACAATTAGAGGTATGGTTTGAGGGAGTTACTCCAGTTAGAGTTATAGGAAAACATGACCCAAAAGAAAATAAGCGGAAAAATTACATGAACCAACATCCCTTGATACTCATGGGGCAGAATGTCGAGCAGTTAATTAACCAACCATATGTGCATAAAATAAGTGTAACGAGATGAGAGTGCCTTGTTGAATGTACGAATATGTGAAAAAGGACATTATTATGAAATTATCTTACCCAGTGAAAAGTTCATAGGTGTGGCTTGAATTAAGAATAAGGTTATATAAACTCGTCTTTAGATTATTTTAATTATTATTGAAATAATCACCTGAGTGGTGTTTGAAAAGTCTCCTATTGCAAATTCGGTGTAGTTTGGAGTAGTTGATTATCATAGGGTGTGTAAAATATTCACTCACGGAGGACGTTGTTCAAATCTTATTACTGATTTTATACTCGATCTTGAATCGCATCCGAGTCAACATGAGGTTTTTTTTAGTGATGGTTGTTCTTGACTTATTTCCGGAAGGTGTCAAGTACCCATCAAGCGTGCTCATTATTTCGAATTTGCTTGGTGTGACATTATATCGATAAATATTACTTTATATTACTCTTGGTCGACCATGGTTATATGATATGGATGTTGTACATCGTGGGTGGGAAAATACATACATGTTTACTTTGAATGACCAGAAAATCGTTGTTGTTTCCAGCTAAGCCTAAAACTTCTTTTAATATAACTAAGCCTAACCTTTCAATTGCATCATTTAAATAATCTTTTCAAATTAGATGAATTTCAATTTTTTCCATGGAGGGAACTTGACAATAAATGTTTTATTGATCCCATCAGAGAGTTTATTGACTTTTGACACTTTAGTTGTTAGAATATTTAAATATCAAAACACGTCTTCATCTTCCAACTTAAGCTTTTAAAGGAATTGGAAGTGATCCCACAAAATCTCACCTTAGTCAAGTCCTAAAATTTTTATTTTGCCAATGCTCAGTCGAGTTTTAAGAACTTTAGACGTGATGAAATAAAATAAAATAATAGTTCAGTTTCTAAAATTTCTTTGTTGCTTGGTCACGAAATTATTGATGATCAATCAACTCAAGAAAATTCTTTTGGCCAAAAATTAGGGACAATTTCCCGGGTTTGAAGACATCGAAGTTTATGTATAGAGGGATTTAATGTACAGCAAGGTGAAAGATATTGAACTCTTAAAAATGTTTGACAAATTCGACTAGTTGGAACACACTTATCTAAGTTGACATTTGGAACACGGTTCACATGTCATTGAGGTTCTGTTCCAGTGGAAACGCCCGGAAGCTCATGTAAAGTAAAATATATTTAGATAGGAAAAGTATTAGACAAATTCCATATGAGGGAGGTGAAAAATAAGGTATCAAGTGGAAACGGTCCGAAGATCCTGTCTAAGGAAAGGATTTTTGCGACATGGGAACATTGGCATGGGGTTATCTCTTTAAAGAAGTACTTTGTGCAGGGACCATTTAGGGATGATCAGCGACTTATGCTCTTGTTGGGATTATGACGTCGAAACTGTCACACCCGAATCCTTATAGAAAAAGAAGGATGACATGATAGTCTTTCCACTCGAAAGAGACAGCCTGATGTAACAGAAATTGTGCCGAGGCAATTGGAATAATTCATTCAACATAATGTTGTAAAACATGTATGGTATGCTGTATGGGTGAGGCGAACGATACACGGCTCAAGCAGTTGAACCGAAAAAATTGGGCGGCTTGAAAAATAACTAATATGTAAACTAAATCGTAGGACATCACACGTATGGGTCCATAGTTGAGTTGGTAGAGTTGCCTCCGTTTCTTTCGGAGGCATGGGGTTGAATCTCATCGTATGCAAAGATGCCAAAATTCGGGAGTCTTTTGCGTAGTTATCCTTTTTTTTTTTTAGGGAAAGTGTGATATACCTTTCCTAGAAAATTACCCATTCAGTTGTAAACATATTATATGGATGCAAATTCCATCCTAAGCTTTTTGAATTTGACCAATTTAGCCTTAATTCTTTGTGTAAAATTCCAATGTAGTTCTTTCAATCAATTTTTATTAGAAACCGTTGATATGGGAGTTTAATATCATCTGCCATCTTACACGGCACATTGTCATATCAGGATTATTGACGAAGATTAGTTGAAAAGACTACATTAGAATTTTGTGCAAGGATTTAGAACTCAATTCGGCACACACCATCCAAACGCAAAGTCGTAACTATAGATGGAAATCTTGATGTGAACTTATCACTATGATGCTATGTGATTCAATAATTGGTTGTCGATCCTTTCACTCGGATGCAGTTGCAAATCTGTCATTAAAGGATGAGCCTATGATTATCTCTGCCAACCATGTTATGATTATGTGCCTTGATTTTTTATTTTTAGATTGTTTTGGAATTCTATGGGCTTGCTTTGTTATTGTGACTTTTCCGCATTTCTTATCATATATCATTTTGGTAATGAGTGGAAATTTTGTTGACAAAAAAATTAATAAAATCGAAAAATTTTATAATTGAATTGACGTATGTATAACAAGTTTACAATTGATGGGACAATTTTTTTCTACCCTTCTCTCTTGGCTAAAGATCAAGTACTGGTGGTAATAAAAACAATTCTCTATTTTCCATCCAACAAAGACTTCAGTTTGGTTCGGTCAACTCATGAGATCTTAGAAGTTCCTTTCTACGTGATGGGTGGCTACGTAAAAGAGAAGGATACCCCCTAAACGTCTTGTTCTGATGATCCTTTTTCCTCTTAATAATTTCCATATTGATATGATTACTTACATGAATAAAATGTTTAAAGACTTCATGCAAGTACGGGAACTGGTCAGTATCGAATTAGAATATCAATGCATTTATGAAAGTTCAAATATTCTACTGTGTTTGTCTTTGTGAAAATGATTTTTCATGAAATGAGTTTTCAAACTTTCTTGTGTTCGGTTCGTCGAAAGTAGATAATTGACGGAAAAGATATAACAATGAAGGAAAACAAACGTAGTTTTTTTTTTTTTTTTTTTTTTTTTTTTTTGATCTCAAGGAAGACAAACGTAGTTAAAATTGAGAAAAATGATTTCTACATCCTAAGAAGAAGAAAGCGTTTTCCTGAGTTTCTTTCCCACACGTACGCTCACACGGAATTGAGAACCATTCTCACTTGAAGTAAGCATTGAAAGATTAAGTTTGTTAAATATTTGTATTTTCTATTCCTTTTGGTATCAATTTTATAGGTTGTTTTATTTGATGATAAAGAATTTTAAAATTTATACCATGTGTTGTTATCAATATCTTAAACAAGGATTTCCATATCATTTCACTATCTTATATAAAAAATATATATATAATTATAATAGAGAGATTAATTTGTGCAGGTAAAATTTAATAATAAAAAAATTTCCCTCACTTTTAAATATACAACCAAATAAATGAGACCATCATTTTTCTCAGGAATAATATATTTTTCCATTAAGAAGTATCTTGCAGTATGTTTGTTTCAAGGGATATTTAATGAGAAATGAAAATGTTTTTTTGAGAAGTTCTTTTCAAGAAAAGGAATTCCCTAAAGAACATGTTTTCCCCTTTTTAGATTAGGGAATTCATTTTCTTAATTTTAAGCATGCATATATTATTTGATGTTAAATGATTTTCCATTGACTAATCATTTGTCAAATAAAATGAGTGAAAGTTTAGAATACTAATTTGCGAAAAATTCTTTCACTCAAACAAATGCACCCAAGTATAAGTTTAATTTTTACTATAAAATCCACGTTGAAGTTTAAATACTATCTTTTTGAGTTTTCCCATATTATTGTTTTGTCTAAAATTGGTATCTCTCACTCATATTAGATCAAGTCCCCATTATTTGTTTTCGAAAGTTAGATACTATATAACTATTTTTATATCAATATAAGATGTGTTAAATTCCTTTTGTGATTTTCCTATGTCGCTATTGTTGCGACCATCCCAACGGGTTTGGGGAAGGAAAGTTTAGAGATAATTCCAAGTTTGGGACTAACAATCCTCAGTCGACTCGTGTTCTTCCAAACCTTCATCTTACACGACACTTGTCACACCCCGAACACTGAGCTACGACATCTCAGGACGTGTTGCTGACCAACACAAGCAGAAGCATTTAATATAAACAACACCTAGTTAAACAACAAACAACGGGGACAATGAAAACACATCAGACAATTCCAAAAGCACAACTTTTATTTATCAACTATTAACTAAGAGAAGTTTCATATTTACATATCTAAACCAAAGGACAACCTCCTATAGGACCATCAAGCCAAAAAGCATAAGAGAGGTCAGGATTAACTTAAACTCCTCTAGGCTGGTGGTTAGCGCTAATGTCGGGGGTCATAGTTAGGACCGAAGTTGAGGATGAACTCCTCCTTGGGTTCATAGTTGGAAGGTACTTCTCCCTATCCGGATCAAACTTAGGGTTCTCCACGACACCATCAGGGACGTCAATGTTTATGGGGTCTCACTCCTACATACTCACTCTCTTGATAGTTGGTCCATCAATGCCCTGAATTAGGCTGATGGGATGACCATTCTCCGTAAGGAACCATGCCTTGAACCTATGAGACATCTAGGTGGCCAACCTCTCTTCTACTCATATAGTTGTGACCACTAGTCCATGCATGCAGTCAATCCCCAGATAGGAAATGTGGTCATAACCAAGTCCTTGTCCATGGGGAACCCAAAATGTACAGAATGGCGCTCCATACAAAGGGCCTAAAAATATTTAACAACAGAGAGGTGAGATAAAAATTTCAGCAAGTTATAGCCTAAATCTTGACTAGGACACTAATTAGTCTCCAAGGTAACTTAAACACACATGATATATAAACTTATCTCCTTTGGGACACCCCTTAGCACATCACATATGGCAATATCAATGCAACAAGCATAATCAACAATCAAAACACATTACATAATATCCAGGCGTTTGCCAACACATGTGTTCCAATTATTATGACCTCTGGACCATAATCAACACATGAGTCGACACTCTTTCAACATAACCAGGCATCATACGCCCCATTGAGCACAGCATCATCTAGAGCCTCCACCTAAATGGCATTTGTTAAAGAGCATCGGTCTAGCCTCAACCGCGACTCAACATCCAAACCTCTGCTAGGCATCCAATAAACATCAAGCATCGTCTCCAAACTTCTGTTAGGTGAGTTCGACGAGTTTGATTAAGTGACCACTCAAGCATGCCAACACTTAAGAAAAATTTATTTGCCATTAATTAGCCTGGTGCAAAAGAGTTTGTGTTCAATTAACAAACTTTGGCAAATTTTCACACTTGAAATTCCGATAAAATATTCACACATGGTCACGTACTAAAAATTAACTTGTCAAACTTTTACAAACCTCAT
The DNA here is from genome assembly GCA_014182555.1 of Eucalyptus erythrocorys. Classification (NCBI taxonomy): domain Eukaryota; kingdom Viridiplantae; phylum Streptophyta; class Magnoliopsida; order Myrtales; family Myrtaceae; genus Eucalyptus; species Eucalyptus erythrocorys. Next base: position 17,695,950 of record CM024603.1, read on the forward strand.
TGCCCAAGCATAACAAGCTCAAACAATATGCATAAATCCATCTAGAAAATCGAGCTGGCTAATCCATCATTAATTTGCACTAATCGCGATTAATTAAACTAATTGCACTTAATTAATCTAATTATTAATTTATTAAACTAATTACAATTAAACTAATCTCACTTATATTTAATTTAAACCGTCCTTAATTAAGGATAAACCATAATTATTTATCACTAACCACCATTATCCCTAAACTAAATCTACCATTGAAGGCAATTAACTCCCCAATCAAGACTTAGGAGTTATCTCATGGTTTTCCGGTGGCAATGAACTCATGGTGATGGTGCCACAGCAGTGTTCAAGAATATAATGTTCTCGGCTTGAATGGAGACTCGAACGTGGCAAAGCCACTTGAGACTCATGGCCACCAATGGTGAGGGTGCTCAGTGGATGGCTTGGGGGACGGTGGCAACTTAACATGACAACCGTGGCCATATGGACAGTAGAGGCGGTGGCTTGGGTGACAACAACATGGGCGACGATGGCTTGACAAGCTTGAGGGTGCATGGTAAGGGCTTGAGAGGTGGTGGCTTTCGGTGGAGATGGTGGTGGCAGTTCGGTGAGGTGGAAATGGCGAAACATGGTGTCATGATGGCTTGACGGACGAGTGTTGAAGGCGATGGTGGAAATGGCGGTAAGGGTGGGCAGTTTCGGAGAGAAATGAGAAAGAAGGAGAAGAAGAAGAAGAAGAAGCAAAATGAGAGAGGAAGAAGCAAAAGAGAGAGAGAGAAGAGAGAGAGAGGGTTTGGCCACCTAGGGGGAGGAAGAAGAAGAAGTGGGGAGGGAGGGAGGGAAGAGAGAGGAGAGAGAGAGAACAAGATATTTTCCCCAAATTCTCATTATTTTCTCACTCCATCTCTAAAACCGTCTTAACCTAGTCTTTTGTCCCCTCTTTTTCCTTTTGTTTTCAATTCCTTAAAAGTCAAGCTTTTTGGCCAAAATCTACAACTTTGCCATTAGGCTCGCTTGAGTAAATGAGCTTGAAATGCACTTGTAGCCTTGGCTTGACCCACTTGGGCTACTCCTTGTTCAATCCACAGGGGTGTGAAGCCCAACGGCCCTCGCTTGGCCCAACTTCTCTTTCGATGTCTAATTCTAGATCGATTAACCATTTTCCAAAAATTCTAAACTTGTTGATAAATCACACATAAATGAAGTGACGTCTATTAGATTAGTCTTGAAATCTTTGAGAGTTTGATGCCCAAAATTGAATTAAATTTCATGATTAAAATCGATCAAATGCAACTTTAGTACGACCTAAATTATCAAGTGGCTTTTAGGAGTTTTTGCACGGTTGACCCTTGGTCGATAATTTTCAATACATGTTTGTGCTTCTTCAAATTGTGAATAACCCTTAGTTGTCATGTAATCACAAGGGTTGAATTATATAACCTAAGTACAAGATCAATAGGAAGTTGGTTTATTGTCGTTTAATGCGAGTATCGTAATCATGCGGAATCACCCGTGAATCAACTACGCATTTTTGTCGAATCAATTTATATTCGTTTGTCAAATGGGTTTATAACAACATAGAATTGATCATTGTCAATCTTATAGTCAAGTGGTTGATGCTTGATTGAATTATCTAGTCTTTCGTGTTTTAACCCTTTAGGGTTTCGCATAATAGATTAGTTAACTCATGAATGATTATTTTATAATAAATTAACCATCAATGCATTGACAAAATAACTATCTCATATATTTCAAAATGGGCCAATTTTGGGATATCACAACTAGATTTTCATTTTAGTTCTTTTAGCCTATAAGAATTTCATGCAAAGAAGTGGTCACTAGCCTATTAAGGTCGATTAGGAGCTGTGTAAGAAACAAGAGAATATCTCACTTATGATGCAACTATATATCTAAGTTTGGAGACTTGATTATACTAATTATCTAACTAGTGCCCTTTCATTACCTTAAACTTGATTGATTTTTAATTAGGTGCCTCATGCAATCTTTATGCAATTATGCGTCCTAAAGTTCTCTTTCATTAAGTGTTTCAAACAATGTTTTTGTGTTTATTATGGTCTTGAAATGAACCTAACCATTCTACTAAATAAGTAACACCGAAAGGCAATATAAAAGAATCGCAATCAATTTATCAAGAAATTTTTTTTTTTTTTAAAAAAAAAAGGGAAAACATAAAGCGTAGTAGAGTAACCGAATACAAGTCAGGCAAAAATTATAACATGATCTTTTATTTGGCCTCGGGATAGCAATCCTAATGAGTTACTTGCAAATCAAATCCAATTTCTTTTCCAAAAGACTAATCCACCTAATCCTAAACTTAACTAAAGGATTTATTAACTAAATCAAACTAAATCAAATCAAACGCTAAAATCTAACGACATAATCAAGGCCTGTTTTTTCTAATCAATTTCCAAATAAATTTTCGAATTTTTACTATTTTCTCAAAAGAGGGACTTTTTTTTTTTTTTTGGTCAATGAAAGAAATATATTGCAAATACTTGGAAAGACAGTTCTTACAAAGCTAAACAGACCCCGGATAGGTCTTTACATAGTAAAGCATAAAGCGAAGCGGAGGAGAAATCCACCAGAATAAAGGTAAACGGCGTAATCTATGTTGACGTGCAACCCGATCGGCCACAGTGTTGGCTTCTCTGGGACAATGCTTCAGCGTTACAAGGGGTTCTTGCAACGAGGAGGCTTTGACAATATGATACTGCTATTTCAATATTCCAAGGAGTAGGGGCCCGGCCCATTACCGCATTTACCATTGCTAGGCTGTCACTTTCGACTTCCCACGGCGTTGAAGTACATCCAACTGGTTCCACGTGTCGAGATCTCGGATCTCCGATGTAAAGCAAACCCATCTTAATGGCTTCAAGCTCGGCTTCGATTGCCGAGGAAGCCCTAGCGGAAGCCGAGAAGCCTTCGAGAGTCTTCCCCATTGAGTCTCTTACACCGGCGATCGAGCGAGGTGAAATCTCCTTCGCACCAAGACGCGTCGACATTGATTTTTAGAGTCGGAGACGGTGGAGCAAGCCATCGCTTTTGTCTCTCCTTTCTCTCGCAGGAGGTTTTCTCTGGTATGTCTCTATGGGTGTATTGGGTTCTTTTCTGTTTGCCTCACCCTCTCCTGATTCAAAGTTGTGTTTTCTGTAATCAGAGGGTTTCGGGTCACATACCGTGCTTGGTTGCGAGAGGACTCCGGATCGAAAGTTTTCTTCGCTCCCAGAATCGGGTTTCTCACAAGCCGTTCCTATTCTCTCGTGTTTGTTTGGTTTTTGTTTCAGATGTCCTTCCCTTGCTCTCATCTGTTTTGAGTGTGTCGATTTTGAGATTTTAGGGTTAAGGGAGTCGTACCTGGAGATGGCCTCAGAGGACACCTTCGCTTTTTGAGGCCTTCGTTCAAAGGTTCTTGCTTTAGATCTCACTTGAGTGTGTCTCTCGACCTCAGATTTTTCTGAGTTTTTTTTTGTAAGTGTACGCTCTTCTCTCTTTGCTGTTTTGAGATCTTGGTGATTTTCAAATTAGAGGATTCATACCGGGGTGGAAAGCCGATTCCTTTGCTGGTTGAGTGCTTTGGGTGGAGGTAATTTCTCGAGATCTCACACTCGTGTTTCGCACTTGTTCAGATTTCTCAATTCGGTGTTTGGATTTATTGTGTCTCTCTCTTTCTTGTTTGGAAGGCGATGTGTTGTTACCTGTAGGGTTGAGGAGATCGTACCTGGGTTGTGAGGGATGAGTCGCCGATTCTGATGTGCTTCTGGTCTGATGTATATTGGCTCTAGTAATCTCACAGGTATTTCTCTCTTTCTCAGATTTCTCTATAACTAGTATTTGTTTATCCCTCATGTGACTCCTGTGTGACTGATTTATAATACTGGTGTTAAAAGGGACAAGAGTTTCGTACCTGGAGTGGGAAGGAGGTTGGGCCCAGCTGCTTCTAACTTGCGTTGATTCTGTCTTAGTACCTTTTACTTGAGTAGCCTGTGTATGATCTTCTCTGCACAAATTGTTGGGTTTCTGTAAGCTCTCTATTCTGCCAGTCGGGTCTTGATCGATTAGTTTGAAAAAACTGGGATATCCAAAAGAGGGACTTGAACTAGGGTTTGGGAACGGTTCGCATGCAGACTGAAATTGGACTTTGGGGGCTTGGGCTATGGACATAAATGGGCTCCATTCTCAAGCCCTTTCAAAACAAAACTAAATGAAGCCGGATCTGTCAAAATCGATTTTTTTTTTTTGGGTCGAAAGTCAAAATCGAATTAGCCCAAACTCCATATTCACCGAGATCAAGCAAACTCAAATTTTCTAAAACCGAAGCTCATTAAACCTATGCAAGCCCAAAGTTGATTAATCTTGTTTGTTTTAAGAAAAATAAATGATATAAAAATATTTTTTTGAAAATAATCCTATTATTTGAAATAATTTACCAATGAAAATTCTTTTTCTTGTCAACAATAATTTATGTTCCAACATTTTTGTGAATGAAAAAAAAATTTTGTTCATTCACTTTTGTAAGACATATAAGAGATCACATTTCGGAAAAACTTTTCTAAATCATTTATTTTCCATTAAATAAACAAAGCCTAAACCTAGTTAAAACCCATCTTATTATTTCTTTTCTTCATTTTCCATTTGCTAATAATAATAATAAGAGTTTCTTTTCGCCATTGTCATCTTCCGGTCAACCTTCTTCACTGCCAACCGAAAATACACAAAATCAAAAATCAAAGCTCATCATACCAGCGCACTGACAATCAGAGCTTATCACATAGGAACACCAAAATTTCAAACGTATATACTTGACAATCAATCTGCTATGTCCATCACAATTCCTAGGATTATCAACAGTTCAGTTCGATTTGGATTTTTTGTAAATCTGGATTGAATTGAATCAAACCGTTAGGGCATGCTTTTCCTGAAAATGTATGAAATTTTATATTCAGTTTTGACGCCCCTAGGCAATGCCCATGCCATTGGCCATTACTTTCAGCTATCGCTGCTCGTTGGGCGTTACCCTTTTACTATGACTTCCGAAGCGGACGAGAACTGAGGATGTAAAGTAAGACCACCGCGTAGAGATGACCATTTTACGAACGATCATCAAGTGTAACATCAACTCCAGCCAGGCTCTCACCAGCAACCATCATTTGTATAGGCATTGGAACACATGAAACACAAAATAATAAACCCAAGAGTTCAGAAACAGATATAACTATTGAGAAATCACTGGATTTCATGCGTAAATGACTTGAAAACTCAGTTAAGATCATTTAATCTAAGCCGGTATACTTTCACATTATACAAAAAATCAAGGCTGACTTGCACTGAATTTTTAATAAACATTTCATCGAGTAGGCCCCGTCTCAACTGATTGATCTAAATGCAGCAATTCATTTCCATATTGATGCCAAGACTGCACAATAAGTTCAAAACACTTACAGAAACTCGTTTTCATTTATTTAAACGTAATCAGTACCAAATGGCTCTTAGCTAGGTTCCCAGTTGTCACCACTTTATACAAAATGCTAAAGCTACCAAATTACTATAATTCTATAAGATAAGATGAGATAATTAAAACTAAGAAATCACTATTATAAGATCAAAACATGAGTTGAGATCATGAACGGGAGAGCACTTTTACTTGATTAATGCAGTTCGGGCACCGTTCCTGTTGACATTGAATTTAAACAATATCATCTCAAGTTTAAATCATTCGATTTTCAGGGAAAATCATGTTTTACTGGAACAGATGTGATGCTTTAAAGTTATGTGTGAGATCTCCATAATCAAATGATGAGTAACTTCGTGATTGTTAAGCATAAACACTCATATGTGAGAGTGAGAGAGAGAGAGAGAGAGAGAGAGAGAGAGAGAGAGGAGATCTGGAATAGGATGTTTTTCAATCTTCCATTTTGCACAAATTTGACCTTAAACCATGAAAAACGATAAAACCCAGCTAACATTAATGTTCTCTCAATCATACCCATTTGACAAGATGAACTAGCGTTCCGTTTGATTTGGTAAAATTGATTAGTTATTTCCCTTGGAAAAATTAGACAATAGAAAATGATTTCATTACCAATGATAATTTATATCTAAATATCTTCGTAAAGGATGAAAATATTTTTTGTTCATCCATTTATAGTATTTTAAAAAAATTTCTATATTATTCATTTTTTCGTGAAACAAATTAAACATAGATTGCAAATCCTCCTATTATCCTTCTACAAACCGATTATTTACTGATTCTTTCAGATTCGACATATCTTCTTCCACAAAATTTTCTTATTATATTATTTGATTGGATTTATTTATTGTTAAGAATTCATCCACAATCACTATGAGGATTCTTGAAAATTTAAAAAACAAATTGACCAAACAACCATGTAATCTAAACTTACCCTTTTCTTTCTCCACTTTCCTTTTCATTCTAAGTGCAATGGCCTTGGCAGAGAGTCCTCGGTCTTATTTCGTCTCTCGGCGAAGGCCTGGAGCAGTCATGGGGCGTCCTGTTGCATATTCGCATTGTTTCCAAGACATATCGCAGATTTATCTCTTTACCAGCTTTCGTTAAACATAGTTTGGACTTTAGGTCATGTTTATCATAAATAGACATGAAAAAGACAAAAAAAAAAATGATAAATGAAAAAGATGAAAGCCCGGAATTGCATTTAGTTAGTTGCATCCGTGCTCCACTTAGTGCAAGTGTAGTTTCATTTTAGTTGGTTAAATATCTCATAGACATCATCTAATTTAGGGAATTTGCATTCCTTAGTCTAGGAAGTCTAATTTATGTGTATCTCATAGGAGGTCGTATCTCGGGCTTAATAACGTGATGATGTGGTATTCTTTGCCCGATACGGCTTGGGTTTTTCTTTATCGGACTCTAATTGTGTTTATGTGGCTTATCTTGCTTGATTAGGGCCTTGCTTAATTTTGAATATATGAGCACACTTACCCATGTCCACATAGATTCGCATGTTTAAGGGGTAAAAGTGGAACGATGAGAAGAGGTACCCATTTTGGGGATTACATCAATCTTTAGCATAATCAAGTCCTAATGCCCAAATATCAGATTCGCAAAAATAAATGACCTCCCTTGTTTTACTTAGTCTCTAATTGACTCTTGTGAGATTAGTGACAGCTCCTTAATATAATCAAATATGGTAATAGAGTAATAATCAATGTTAAGATTGGTAGAATTTGGGAGAGCTCTGTCAAGTGCAAGTGCCCATCTAATCAAAGGGACCACTTGACACTCATCTGGTAATCTGTTAGACCTCATCTAGAGATGCCTAGCAGAAAATCCCTTCGACAGGATTGCGATAGCGTACTAGACATTAGCCTAAATGAAAGATTCTGATTTCACTAAGGGATTTGCTGGATCGAAATTAGACACTTAATCGCTCAATCGATTCTTGTTAGCCAGGTCAACGCTATGCCATCGATCCACATGTGGTGCCAATTGCCACTTACTAGTGCGTGGACTAAGAATAACTGTCTTTTTGTTTAGCCTTATGTAGTGGCCCATACCTACTTCCACCGGTGATGCACATGTCCTTATGGTAGCCATGATAACTCTGTCCACAACTCGAAGGTGGGTCTCTCAGTTGGACAAATTGCTCACTCATTTGCCCTCACTGGTGGAGCACTTATCTTCCCTCTTCGAGTGGCTATCGGATCATTGCTTCCTTTGAATGCGAAAACACTCCGGTTAGTGCAAAACTATGGACCAAGAAAGCAATTACAAGCTAGTTCCAATTGCCAACTATAAGTGGACAGGATAAAAAATAGTTTTGGAGGTTTTATTTTGTGTGAATTATCAGTTCTATGATCGTCATTATGATTTACCGGTATATCACTTTTAAATGTGCACATATTGATTCTGGTGAAGACTCAAGATTGGTATCTATCTTGGGTGCGGCGGGCTTGTCAAGAGGTTGTCTCGAGGATGGTACATACGTGGTATGAGGGCCAACCGCCAACGTGGTCCTCTTAGTTCACGTTTGAAGACTAGGTTTGAAGATGACATTATGTTAGATCACGTTAAGGAATGTTACTATGAGCTAAACTACCGCACCAACAGATGTCGGCAGAATTGCTTAGCATTTGTGGTAATGGTTGTTCGACATGGATTGAGAGATACGTTATGATGGTGATGATTCAATGTTGGTGACATTGCTGGCCAGAGTTGTTCTTTGAGATGTTGTCTTGAGGTACCCATCTAATGTAAAGCCTTCTTATTTTCATAATTAATGAATTTATATGAGAAATTGTCATATTTATAGTATTCTTGAAAGTTATATTTTGAATTTGGTAATGAATTTGATTCAAAAGATTCAAAATCGTATCATTTTTTGTCATTGATTAATATGAGTCGATATCATATAACCAGAGATAAATCATGTTAATAATGACCACTTAAACAGCTTTTCCAATGAATCATTCCTGAATTCAAAATATTTTTATATTTTAATTCAGAATGAAAAAACTCTTGTGTTTCAACATAATCCTTTATTTCGAACAAAAAAAAACCATAATCCTCTATCTAATTCTTAAGAAAAAGAGATGTTCATTGATATTGAAGGACGTATCTTAAATTATATAAATTACAAATTTGTGTTTGATATCATTGATAAAATACACATGCCTATGAGAAGGACGTTAAAATAATGTTTGAATTTTAATTAAGAGCCGGCAAGTCAATTTACAAAAGAGTTCTGCTAAGGTAAAGACGCCCTTCTTTGAGGGAACGATGGAGGATTTTTAATCACCCGTTTCCTCGCGTCCCATCAGGCATAATTCGCCAAAAACTGATCTGGCTAACTAAAGAGATCATATCTGTTTCTTCCAAAAAAAAAAAAAAAAAAAAAAACTAAAGAGATCATATTGCACTGTTCGAGTTAACAGATGCGCTCAAGCACCAAGTGAGTCGATTTGATGGATAAAAAACGTGTGATAAGTATTTTTTTTTTTTTTTTTTTTCAAACATTAAGGGCGCGTCTGAAGCGATTTGCATCTTCCATTCTTTTGCCAATTCTTTGCTTTTAGCATTCGTATCTTGTGTTTAACTTAATGTCAAAGATGTGAGCCATCTAGAAATTACAAATGTAATTATAAAAAATCAATTACATTGAATTATCTTTCAAAGCTCAATTTCTTATTTCAATGATTTAGGCTAGATTATGAATATTAGCAATATATATATATATATATATATATATATATATGATAACTGTATTAACCAAATAAATGTCAAAAACTTTTTCTTTTTTTATTTGGATCCACTTATCTTAATTTTTTTTTAAAGCCGAATGACAAAGTCATCCGGTTTGTTAGAAACAAATTAGTGGTCTACAATGTTTGGTCACACCGCTGAGGGTGACAGAATCGTAGCCTCCTCTTTAACCTTAGCAAAATTTGAATCCTTTTCAAAATACTTCACAATTAATATTGGCCAAGTGGAAGAGTGTTGGAAATTTTTATAAATGTGGGCTAATGTTAATCACATGATATTTTAGTGTGTGGCAAACAAGTTATTATAAAGTTTATTAAATATAAGAGACAATACTAGATCATCCAAATATAGTTAAGTGATCATATTATATTGGGTTTAGTGCATCTCGATATCAGCAACAAAACGTGCGATGGATGAGGTTGTTAAAATATACTATGTAAATAGACTATGATTTCCTTTGCTTTCCTAATGTTCAATCGCTTACAATTTATCCATCGAGATCATCTCTGGGAGAAGGAGACCGATTCTCGATTTCATACAGCTTCGCCTGTATTGATCGTTTCAAAGGCAATAACTGCCTAAACCAGTTCTATGAATTTGTTCAAGTTTAGGTACTCCAAAGGCTACAGACGGGTTTTGGATTAATGATTTTGTTTTCTGCATTTACATGGGGGGAAATTTAATCGTTTTGAATTGGGAGACATTTATAAAGTTTGCTCAACATAGGTGAAAATGCTCAGAACTATTTAATTTTGTCAATCTCTGTTCTTTGAGATGTCCCACTTTTCCGAGAACAAAGAGATTCAACTTAAGAAAGTATGTCGGATACATTCTGATGGTTTTGAAACATAAAATGATTGGTAAGTCCCTTAATAGAATGTTATTCTCAAGCCTTAAGAAATGTTATGCAATTTCAATTTGATAGTGCAATGGCATCCAAAGATAGAAGTTAGGTACACTGAAAATATACTATCTGTAAAACTTTTCTGAGTAAATGGACCATAACTTGACTGTGCTAACTTTACTGCCTATGCTTTCACTGCAAGTATAAAGAGGATTAAGGTAGCCGAAAAATGTGAAAAAAAAAAAAAAAAAGATAATAAACTAACGATCTAATTCTACATAGCATTTGCCGATCAAAAGATTTCTAAATAAAATTCTGATGAATGATCTTTATTCTTTCCTTTTCCATTTCGGAAATGAGAAGAAGATAAATAGAGAATTTATCATACATGTAGTGTCCTCTAAATTGAATCTGAAAGTAGCGAGTCCTGTTAGATGTGATAGTTCGATGGTATTTAGTATATTTATTAAGTTTATGGAATATTTGTCGAGACAAACGTAATTCCATGCGTACGGAGTAAAGAAATGATGACATGAACCCCACTTTTATGCCCAATTCGACCTTACTCCACCTACCGTGGAAAAGAGAGAAAATATTACAGATCATTCTTAAGGAAAACCAAAAGAAGGTCACTCCACAACATCATTTTAATATGTCGGCCAAAGCCTGTGTTGAATGTCAATGACGAAATCAAAAGCAAGCGTGCGCAATGACCACTAGGACACACGGGGACTGATCACGTGATGGATTTAGCGATAAAAGAAGCCATCTGTCTCGTACTGCAATGCCTAGCTACGGCTTATTTCGTATCAAGAGACACCTTGGCTTCTGGTGTTGCGGTTGGACTATAATAATCTAGTAGCACTGAAACTGATATGTGACATACGACATAACATGATACGATACGCTTACATATCGTTTGTAAAAAAATAGAGAATTTCGATACGTTGGATACGTTACTTATATTTTCATATATACATAATAAATTATAATTATTATGATTATTTCAATCAAATTAATTTATTCAAATTCACAATAAATAAATAATTAAAAAGCTTAGAATGAATTTACACTAAAAAAAATTAATCTATTATTTATTAATATCATTCATTGTTTCAATTTGATAAATTCAACTATATTCCAATATTTCATAAAACTTGGAGAAAAAAACAAGCAATCCACATTCTGAACTTGCATGCTAGATATGTCGAAAGAGAAGAAAAAAACTTAAAAGATGAATTGTATCATGGGAAGTAGGAATCAGAAGAGAAAAGAAGACTAGGTTTTTTTACTTTCTCCATTTATTATTTTTATTATTTTATTTTATTTTTTTTCACATGTATACATTTTGACATCTCATTTATTAAAAAAAAAATTTAAAAGTGATATTGATATCAGAATCACGTGTTGGAAACTCGTATATCGGAATTTTGACTCGAGTATCGGAGAGTATCAAGAAAATTGATTAGGTGTCGGATTTTTCAACACGTATTGACCGAGTCTCAGAAAGTATCCGAGAGTATAGGAGAGTGTTGGACACGTGTCGAAGTGTCTAATAGAACACAAAAACTCTTGGAGAGTGTCGATACTTCACAGATAATGATAAGCTCACCATGTAGGTGACGGGGAGCAACTACGGCTACAATTGAACATTATATGATCGAAATGTCATGTTCATGGTAATGCTTACATGAGTCTCTAGCGTTAGTTGCTCGTTTCCGCTCTTTTGTTGATGAAATAAAATGAAGATATATGGATTGAGAGTGGGACCTCTGAACTTTGAGGACAAGAACATTTAAGAGCCTGTTTAATAATCATTTTTTTCTCGGAAACAATTTCTATTCAGAAATTTTTTTTTTTTTTAATTTGTTCACTGGATGAGTATTTGAGCATTTCAAGGTAATTAATAATTGTCCAAAATTTATATTCTGGAAATAAAAAATAGAAATGCGTTTGGTAAGATCTCAATTTTTTTTAATTTTTAATAATATTATTATATTTTCCTTTTTTTTTTCTTTTCTTCTTCTCCTTCTTCCTTTAGTTTGTGGAGCCAAGGCCGAGCCTTGTCGGCCCAAGCCTCACGGTGGCAACGGAGGGCTTGGTCAACGAGGCCTAGTCTTATTGGGGCTTGGCGATGCTCCAGCAAGGTTGTCATCCCTCATTTGGCCAATCATCGGCCATCCTTGAGCCCGGCGATCGGCTAAAGGAAGAAAAAGAACAAAAAAAAAAAAAAAAAAAAAAAGAATAGAGGAAAGAAAGAGAATAGGCTTGATTCTAGAGTTGTTCTTGAGAATAAATAAGCAATTTTTTTTTTATTTTTTTATTCTGTTCCAAATCTATTCTCAAGAGTAAAAAAATTACTAAAAGAATTTTCTGTCCTTCTTTGTTCTAGAGAATAAAATGATAAAATTAGATACTATTTGGTCAGTCACTAAATAGGACCTAAATGACACCACAACACAACTTCTTATAATGTTTTTAACAACGTTAATCACTGTCCCCAAACACTTCCCATAGAATGTCGGATCGTCATTTATCCTCTCAAGACCCCGTTGGACCTTATTAGCTAAATTCGGCCAATAAAATTAGATTTATTTATTTCCAAAAGAAAAAATTTGTGAATTCGCAACTATTTTGAATTGGTAGTTCTATTTCTAGTGCTCCAATGCATAAGAATTGATAAATCAATAAAAGCAGATTGCCCATATCGTGTAAAATGTGCTAGAAAATCATTGTATCAAAGAATTGGTATGATATTGAAAAGTTGATTTCTTTTAGTTGACTCGTAACTTAATCGCTTAAGTGTTTTAGTAAATGTAGGTCCAAGTGAATATGTTGATGAGCTCGGATTGAACTCTCTCTTAACAATTTCTTTAGGTAAGTTATTAAATTTCTGCTCTATGCTCCCGACAAATGCTATATCGTTGTTTGGTGAATCTCATGACTGGTTAATATACATGTGATGCACCAGTTACAATACTCATTGCTTTCTTCTCAAGTGGGTAAACATAACAAGAAAATTTAATAATCTTTGGTATAACAGAAGAGAGAATTAATTAATTTGACTTACAGAATCCACATTCACACTATATATTAAACCTTGCATGCGGTCCTTGAATTGCCACACATTCTATTGACTCTAAACGCAAAACATCCTCCCAATGGGTGGCCCCTCTATTTCTCTTCTCAAACCCTCAAATTCTTACATCATTTTCGCCTCCATCTTCGTCCTCCAAGCTTGTCATCATCGTCTCATTATTTGCCAAGTGATGCCTCCATGTCCACCACCATCCCAAGATTTGATGTTCTTGGACCAAAGACTCGCCGCCGTATACCCCGTAATCCAGCAATTCAAGAACACCATCACCGCGGATCCGCTCGGCATCACAAACTCTTGGGTCGGCCCCGACATCTGCAACTACACAGGCTTTTATTGCGACAATCCGCCAGACAATCTCACAGCCACCGCGCTCGCAGCCATCGACTTCAACGGTTACCACCTCGGCGCGCCAACCCTCGAGGGCTTCGTCGACCAGCTCCCGGACCTTGCAATCTTCCATGCCAACTCCAACAACTTCTCCGGCGTCATCCCGCAGAAGATTGCACAGCTCCCATACTTCTACGAGCTCGACGTGAGCAATAACAACTTCTCCGGGGCATTTCCAGCCGCGGTGTTCGGCGTCAACCTGTCTTTCTTGGACATTCGTTACAACTCCTTCACTGGGTCTGTCCCGCCACAGGTCTTCAAGCAAACCCTCGACGTGCTCTACATCAACAACAACAAATTCATGCAAAAGATCCCAATCGACTTCGGCTCGACCCCCGTGCTCTACCTCACCCTGGCCAACAACAAGTTCACGGGCCCAATCCCGAGGAGCATCGCCAACGCCTCCGCAACCCTGATCGAAGTGCTCTTCCTGAACAACCAGCTCATGGGTTGCATTCCTTACGAGATAGGGTTCTTGAGAAAGGCCACTGTCTTCGACGCGGGGGGCAACTATCTGACAGGACAGCTCCCATGCTCGCTTGGCTGCTTGGACAAGATCGAGCAGCTCAACTTCGCCGGGAACTTCCTGTACGATGCGATCCCGGAGGTTGTGTGCTCGATGCCAAACCTGTTGAACTTATCGCTATCGAACAACTACTTCAACCACATCGGGCCATTGTGCTCGAAGCTCGTGAAGAGCGGAGTGCTGGACGTGAGGATGAACTGCATCTTCGGGCTTCCCGATCAGAGGCCGCACTATGAGTGTGTGAAGTTCTATTTTCACTCGTTTTGGTTCAGGTGGGTCTGTCCGTGGCAATACTTGATGAGCGCCATTCCTTGCAAGATCAATTCATCCTACATTAGTCGTCCACCGAGCGCTCGGACAGCGTCGGTCACTTACCCAGCTCTTAATCGACACAGACTAATGTGAGGATGACTGGTGGTTGAGAGTGTGTTCTTCGTATTCATGAAGAAAATAATGACGGGAAGACCATCAATAATAACCACGGAGAATGCTTATATGGTTAGGGAAATGGGAATTTTTTGCACTTCTTGTTGAGTCCCGCACGCGATGTGCAATCTCATGCTCACGTCATAGTTGAAGTCATCCTCGTTGAATAAGGTTATTACGCAAACCAAGGGTGTTATGAGAAGCAGAGGCATTTTAGAAACTACATGAAACGTGGTGGGACCTCTTGCAGCTTCCACTGTTTCATCACAAGCGATTTCTGTCCTGTTAGACTAAGTTTAGTAAATATCTCCTCAATAGTAGAGGAAATTTTCTCTGGCCATGCCTATGACCGGCGAATCACAAGCATGAACATCATTCACTTGCAGATTTAGATATCGGGCAATAATCTTTCCCAACACATGTTGGAGAGCATATTGGTAGGTTAAGAGATATCAAGATCACCCACGTGCAAATCTAACTAGAATTAAATGCTGGTCATTTTATGTCCGTCGCATAACAGTCAGAAGTGTGGTTGGAGACAAATAAAGGTAATGTCCACATCTGTACTTCACCAACACTCAGGCACATTTTGCCCCACGCTCATGGTCCCCACCCTTCGCCCCCTTCAGATGTCAATCTCAAAGTTTGGTCTTAGTTCTTGTCCTTATTCTTTCAAATAAAAAATCTCATCACTCTGATCGTAAAAGCTGGGATTGTGGACAGGCAACTTCACTGTAAAAGCTTTGAAATGGATTTCAGTCTTGTTATTGAGCTATTAGAAATGGGATAATGGAGGAGGCTAAGTGGATAGGTCGAACTACTATAAGTTGCTTTGTAGACTCTTCTATCCGTTATTCTGTTACATTTTTGCTGAAAGAAGATCTTTGCTCTGCAGTGCATATTTCGTCCGCCAACCATTTGATCCTCTGCGCACCGTTCTGCACGAAAAGGTTTCTAGAAGATCTGTATGCATCTTGGATTCTTGGGTGAAATGACACTATTCTCTCTTTACTCCTGCCCAAAATTCAAAACCGTCCATGTACTTTTCTTTTTTTTTTTTTGGGTGCAAAATCATCCATGTGCTTTTAACAAGGGTCATCCCGTTTCCTTCTATTATATCGCTTCTTTTTTGATCAATTTATGCTGATGTGAACGATCAGGACGCTCAAGCTAGAAGCACACGGTCATGGCCATTTGTGCAAGAACCGTGCGGCTACCATGGCCAAATCCGACTTCAAATCTTATAACCATCATGCTTGGTCGAGCTCAAAGCCCACCATGACTGCAAAATATACAAAAATTTGAAAAAATATCGACACAAATAAAATAGAAGAAGGCCCAACGAGCTACGGCCTCTACCATAAATAGTTCTCCGGTGGTTTGAGTTCTTGCGTATGATTTTTTTTTTTTTTAATAAATGAAGTTATGTTTTTCTCTTCGATTCATTAATTTGATATAATTAGTATACTTCCTAGAAATTTACCAAAAAAGTTCTCAATCTATCGTACTTATGCCAATTCAATTCTAAACATTTTAATTTATTCAATTTAGTCATAAACCTTTTAACAATTTGTTAGTTTAGTCCTAAATCTTTAAATTGAACCTATTTAATATTAAAATTTTAGACTATGCAAATTTAATCCTAAACCTTTGACAATTTGCTAATTTGATTAGAATCACTGATGTGGTGGTCTAGTCACCATCAACCATTGTCATGCCCCAATCCTCCAAGCTCGTGCTCATCTCTTAGCGGTCGATTAAATAGCGACGTCCCCAGGATGCGTCACCAACCCAATCATTTTAATGCGGATGCGGAAGCGAAACAATAACCTCAGACAACAAACGGCATGGGATAAGAAAGCAAGGCAACATTTCACAAAAGCACACTTTTATAAATACATTGGGTTTAGATACAATAAGAGTCTAGGTAAATGTTTACAAAATATCGGCTCCCAAAAGAAACTGTTCTACAATAACTAGTTGGACACATACGCCGATCCTTCAGACTCCACTTCCATAAACTCCGAGCTTCGGGTCCTCCACAAACACCATCTAAGGACCTAAAAAGTTAAACCCACGACGGGGTGAGACGACGTCTCAGCAAATTCACCTCCTAAACCCCGCTAAGAAAGAAATATGCCCCAAGGGTTACCTAAGCATAAACATGAGTCAGACGACTTACCTTTACCTCAGATCCTTCCTACAACTTAGTACAATTCAACTAATCATCCAATCATTTTAGTCCAATTCAACCATCAATCAGTCGACTCATTCGACTTCATACCATTGATACCATCCATACACTTCAATCAAATCGAAGATTGCTCACCCTAAACTAACAACAGATGGTATAGCTCATCGAAGCTGATTAAGTATACTGCTCACTCTAGGCTAATATATCAAAACTTGTAGGCTGATATAATATACTAATAATGTTCACCGAAGCTGTGCGATACTTAATGTTCACCAAAGTTGTGTGATACTTAGGGTATACTGCTCATTCTAAGCTGATATATTGAAACCCACAGGCTGATATAGTATACCATTATAATCAACCAACAATTTCATCATTTTTATCATATCCAATAAAAATAATTATGTGTGGATACACAGTCAGCCTTAGCCAAAATACAATATTTTCCCTTTTCAAAAAACCCACCATTTAATGTAGTCCACCAAAATATTTTTGGTGTTATAAACTGACGCCTGGTGTTTCTCGATTAAATACTAAAAATACTCAATTTTGGGATAAATTCACAAAATTACAAATATCACTCAAATAGCATAAATTATCATTCAATTAAATAAACAAAGTATACCATTGCAATCAACACGAAATTCCGATCACCGGCTATCCCGGTCTAATTTTTGGAAAATAATAATTAATTAAATAAATACCAAATTTAATTAATTAAATACATTTAATTACCGTAAATGCAACTTAGGCCAAAAAAACCTAATTAAATACCGAAATGGGCCCAAAAAATTTCCGAACCTATCTAGATAAATAATACAACCTATCTACTTACTAATTACACTACTCTAACCACCTAACATGCATAAACGATTAACTAAGTTAATCATCCATTCTAACTAACCACCTAATCCAAGCTTAACCTAAATTAATCAACCCCTAAGCAAAATTAACTCCCTAAGCAGAGTTTAGTGAGTAAACTCACCGGTTTTGAAATCCGATGAGTTCACGAGAAGGGCGAAGTGGAGATGGGCCACAAACTCTAAAGTGGCAGCACCAAGCAAGGCCGGGAAAGGGTCCAAAGCAAGCCTCGAAACTCACGGTGGGTTACTGGGTTCAGTTTCTATGGCTGGGCCGAGAGAGGTTGGACGGAGGCTTGTTGCGAGCGGAAATGGCATGGATGGGCAACAATAGTCTTGGTGACGCTACGACGGCAGGCGGGGATGGCAGATGGCCGAACGGCGATGCACAACGGCTGGACGGGCTCAGGACAGCAAGCATGAGGCATTCGGAGCTGGCTTGGTGGAACGGGCACAGGACGCACGGCTGGCGTGCGGGGAGCAACAGCGACGCGATTGGACTCCGGTGGCTCGAGTGAACGTGTGACAGGCAAAAAGGGGCTACTCAGCTTCTCTCTGCAATTTTCAAAGCTTCTAAGGTGTCTCTAATAGGGAAAGCAAGGCTAAGGGAGGAAGATAGAAGACAACAAGGCTTGTGGAGGGTCCCAATTGCTCTATCCTCACCCCTTTATCCCCTTGAAGAGGTCCCACTAGCTTGGCTAGCTTCCTCAGCTCTTTTCCAGCCACCAAGCTTCCCTTAGAAGCTATTGGAGTGGTACAAAAGTCGAGGAGCATAGGGGCTACGAATTTGCACAAATTTCCCCCAAAACTACTTCAATTCCCCTTTGAATTAATTCAATTCGATCCCCATAAATTCCATCATCGAGTCCTCGATCAAATTGACATTTTTCCTCGTTAATAGCACCTACTTGCATCCCAAATACACGATCAAAAATTGGTCCCCTGAACTTTCCAATCAAAATCGGCCCTATTTTAAATTTTCGCCAAAAATCTCGATTTGCAGAAAAATCTTTGGAGGATAAGTTGACATTCCTAAAATGACTCGTGATATGACAAAACTTTTAATTTCTGAAATTGGATTCAAATTCGCGGTTAATTTCAATCTTGCGTGATTTTAGCGTAACCTAACCTACTAGATAGCTTTTAGAAATGTTTGATGCAATTGACCCGTGTTAAATTTTCTTCAAGTCACAACATACCTCTTCGACACATTGGCGACTCTTAGTGATCGAGAAAATCTCGAGATTTCAAATACGGACACAGCGTATCAAAACGACAGAAAAATCAGTCTAGTACCGATCATCGAGAATTTTGTAATTTGGTGGAATTACTCACGTTAAACTACACATCTCAGTCAAACCGACCTATCTCTGATCTCTAATCGATCTTTAACTGTGCCGTAATGATTTATGCAGATGAGCACGGTCGAATAGTCGATTCCTAATCGAATTCTTAAGTTTATTACATTAAAATCCTTTAATGACTTCCCTAGATAGTCTAATTGTATCATTAGTGATCAGCTTAGAGAATAGCACTATAAGCGCGTTGATGAAAGGCCCGATTCATTCAATTGAAAAAAGGATTGAAATTTTAGGATGTCACAACCATTCAACATGGCATGATCAGCATTAACATGAATAATTTTTGTTAGATTTTTTCTTCATGTTATTTTTTTTTTCTTGTTTCCTTTTCTTTTTTTTCCTAACCGTTGATTGTCGACCTTGCTAACCACAAGTGAGGGCATCAGCCCTTGCCCAAATCCACACAAGTGTTGCAACACTTGTCATGACCCTCCCAAAACTTTTGGGGCTTTTGGAATGGTTTAGAGGTATTGCTTGAAAGATGGTCCAAATGGTTTATCGAGAAGATAGTTCCAAGGACTCGTTTTTTTATTATTTAACACCCTAAACATTTTTTAGGAGTTGCTACTAGCCATTTGGGATTCGCTAGAAACCAATTGAGATGTGAGAGTGTCATCTCAATTCTTACTCAACGAACGATTCTAAGTTCGGAGACTTGTGTACATTAATATTTCTATTAACGCATTTTTGGTATCTAAGCTGAACGTGTGTTATATGAGGGGCCATGCACTCTTCATTACCATTAACTATCCTAAAGGTATCAATCCACCAAGAGAGCATCCAAATAGCTCGAGCAACCATGACTGTGACATCTAAAGGTCGTCGGTCGCAAGCTTGTGGTCGTGATGGCTGCTCAAGCTTTTAAGCTGCGTCCATGGCTGCAGATGGCGCTCATAAGTTGTTATTTACGAATTGCTTTGGTGGATTAAAGATTTTGAAGAAGAGGCCCAGGTCAAAGAAAGAGTTGACTTTTTGGAAAATTGCAAGTCATAAAATATTTAACGCGGTTAACGGCTGATCAGCAAATGCTCATCAGGCCCAATATATTGACCAACTTTTGGACCCATTTGGACTTTCGGCTCGAAAACCATTTAAGTTTCAAGAGCTGAAAAAGTAACAATGCACCAAATTCCAATTTTAAACCAAACGAAATTTCACAACACGCCCCAAATCGACTTGAAATCGTAAAAGTATAGATAAAAAGAGTTTTAAAAAAAAGGCTCCAAGAACCCTACGGTGAATAGCCTTTGGGTGGTTTGAGTTCTTTCGTTTAATTATTATTTTCTCTCATAAAGTTAAGTTTTTCAAAAGTGATTAATTTGATGTAATTAGTGTATTTCCTTATGTATAATTTTCAGAAGTACTTCAAAGTGCCATCCTCAACTCAACTGAACATAGCATTGATCTAGCATGTATAGATCTCAAAAGCAAGGATCACAACGAAATTATTGACAAAGAAATGAAATTTTGTGAGATTGCAGTTAACTATTTTAAAAATTTAAACTATTTGATGAATATGTGGTTTAATATTTAAATATTCAATCACATCCCAACTCAATTCCTGCGCGTGGCTGCGCAAGCTATTCAACTCGATCTCGCATTCCGAGAAGAGCAAATTCTGCATCCGCCCTCACTCGCCGCAAAACTCGCCTCCCACTGACTCTAGCAGCCTCTCCATTTTGCTGACCCTCGTCTCGTGCTGGACGTTGTAGGCCTCGACTCCCGCGTGTTGCTGCTAAAATCTCGCTCGTCGAGGAAGACGGAATGGCCATTGGAGTCGAGGGCCTTGTGCAAGAGGGCCTCGTGGGTGAGGCCGAAGATGAGGAGGTTGCAGCTGGAGGCGGCAACGGCACAATTGGCGACAGGAGCAGTTATGGTGGCCAGCTCAGTGGACCTCACGTGGAAGTATTACAGGTAACAAATTAGTATAGAAAACTTCCTAATTTAGTTCCAATTTATAGCTCACGCCAACATTTCCCCTCAAATTAGTGCATATGTATCTGTGATGTGCAACTAGTCAAGTGCGCTGTAGAAGATCCTGCTCAATACAGCCTTTGTCAATATATCAGCCAATTGGTCTTCGGTTTCAACAAACAGAAAACAAACTATCTTAGTATCTACATTCTATTTGATAAAATGTCAATCCACCTTAATATGCTTGGTACAATCATGTTGAATTGGATTATGAGAAATATCAATGGCTGCCTTATTGTCACAAAACAAATTCATTTCAAACTTGGGAGCGAAACCCATTTGTGACATTAACCACTTCAGCCAAAGAAGTTTGCAAAGTCCTTAACCATCCCCCTAAATCTAGCCTCTACACTCGACAACTTCACCACTTTTTGTTTTTTTGCTTCTCCAAGTGACTAAATTCCAACCCACAAAAGTAAAGTAATATATTGATGTCAACTTCTCGTCAGAAACACTCCTTACACAATTTGCATCTGTGAAACCTACATTTTCAATATGATTGTTCTTTGAAAAGAAAAGTCCTTTCCTTAGAGTAGACTTCAAGTAGCGAAGGATTCAAACCATAGCATCCAGATGATCTTCACTAGGCGCATGTATAAATTGACTAACAATGCTCACAGCATATGCAACATCTGGATGAGTACAAGAAAATAGATTAACTTGCCCACTAACCTTTAACATCTTTTCTTATTAGTTGGTACCTAGTATGGATATTCTCCAAGTCTGTGATTCCGAGCAATTGGAGTATCAGCTAGCTTATAATCTAGCATCCCGCCTTTGTCAATAGATCCGGTACATATTTTCTTTGAGGAAGAAATATGCCTTCTTTTGATATGGCTACTTCAATTCCCAAAAAACACTTGAGGCCCACAAGATTCTTTATTTTAAACTCTGCTATTAATCAATCCCTTTTGGAGTTTAGAAATCTACTCCATATCATCCCTTATTATAATCATATAATCCACATAAATTATCAAAGCTGTGACCTTTCATTGTCGTCACTTGAGGAACATGGTTTGAGTCGCTTTGAGAGTACCGATATCTTTATATAGCCAAACTAAAATGGCCAAACCAAGCACAGGCTAATTGTTTTCATCCACATAGAGAACATTGCAACATACATACAACTAGGGGTGTAAAACATCAAACCAAAAATTGAACGGAACTAAACCGAGAATCGAATCGAAAAGTTCGGTTTTTTTCAATTTGGTTCTTATTCAATTTGGATAATATTAAAATTGAATTTTTTTAACTGGTTCGATTTTTATTGGTTCGGTTAATCAAACCAAACCGATAAACTTTCAAAAAAATTCCTTCTATTTTTTCTTTCATTTAAAAAAATCATTTTAAAAATTTTTATTTTTTATTTATTTTCTTTCTTTTTCATTGGCTAGTGATTGGCCAAAGGCGAGCTAGAGCCTCACCACAAGCCGGTGAGGCTCGAGCTTGCCAAATTATGGTGAGGATGAGCTCGCTTGACACCGGCAAGCTTAAGCCTTGGCAAATCCGGCCATCTAGGCAGGGCTTGAGCATCGTTAGAGGTCGCCAAACACCAATAAGGCTTTGGCAACCTCCGGAAAGGCTTGAGCCTCACCCAGCTTGCTAGATTTGGTGGGCTCGAGCTCATTGGAGTCAAGCAGGGTCGGCCTCACCATAGGCCGACAAGGCTCGACCTCAGTGGAATCTAGCGAGCTAGAGCCTCGTTGACCTCTAGCCGATCACTAGCCCCCACTATAACTTACGATCGGCCAAAAGAAGAAGGAAAAAGAATAAAAACAAAAATAAAAGTAAAAATCTAAAAACAGTTTAATAAATTTCCTTATTGATTCAATTTGGTTTTTTTTTTTCAAAACCGGACCAAAGTGAACCACTTACACCATTACATACAACACCTAGCTATGAAGGAACACTATACCCGGGCGGGATATCCATGTAGATTTCTTGTTCAAGGTCGGCGTGTGGAAAGGCTAGTGTAATGGCCAATCTAAGTTGGCTGCAAGAGACAACAAAAATCTAATAGTGTTAAGCTTTGCAACTAGCGAGTACGTCTCTTGATAATTCACAATATTTGTTTGTGTATATCCTTTTGTTACAAGCCTTACTTTGTATCTCTCGATAGACCCATCTGTCTTGTATTTAACAAAAAAGACCCATTTACACCCTATTTATTTTTTTTTTTTTTTTTTTTAATTCCTTTAGGCAATCCCACAAGCCTCCAAGTATTATTTTTTTGCAATGCCTTCATTTCTAGTTTTATCGCCTCAACCTACTTTGGGTCTTCCAGACTTCTCGTACCTCATTAGGAACATGAGCTGGAGATACATTAGATACAAATGCCTTAGGTGGCTATGACAATCTCTTAGTTAACATATAATTTGCAATGTGATATTTTGATAATCTTTCCTTCATATCTGGTAAGTATCAATTTGGGGGCTTGCCACGATTATGGCTAACAAGAGATTTATATCCAACAGATATATTTGAATCATCAAGATTATAAGATGTGGTAGGAGAAATTACCTCAAGGATTTCCTCAGGAGATGAGTCCGGTACTGGAGAGGGGGGTAATTATTCTTGCACATCTTGCTCCTGTCAAACCCCTGGCACAATCTGCCTAGCCTCTATCAAAATTGTCAATACTGTCAGGCTTGCTTAGCTATCGACCCAGCCTTCGACATAACGCCATTACCACATCCCTATCCTTCGTCATAACGCCATTGCCACATCCCTATCAGTTCTTCATTTCTTTTTGTATATGTATTGTGCGGGTATGGTATGCAGCAAAAGGGCTATCATTGGTACAATCCTTCTACTAGAAAAACTTATGTTGCTATGAGTGTGACCTTCATAGGGTCCGAATTCTTTCTTTCGATATCCAAATCCCACAAAAATACAACGCACCACACAAGGATCAAGTTTGGTATGTTGATATTTGTGAATATGTACAAAGGCAACACCTCCAAAAGATCTAGGGGAAATCGTCAAGACTGAAGATAGAGAAACATGTGCTAACAGAGCCTGTTGAGGAGTATGAAATGCCAACACCTTTGAAGGCATCCTACACCTTTGAAGACATCCTGGTCAAGAGATGGACTGTTTCGCGACCTATCAAAGCGCTACCTAAGGCTAATAGCTGGAGCTAAGTCTATGCTTAATTCGGACCCTCCTAAATCCACTAATTCATAACATATGATATGAGTTTTTAACATGTAATTCATTTTCATTTATGAGCTACTAATCAATTTGTGGTAAATCAATTGTAAATCTAAATAAAATATTGGGAAAATATTTTACTCTTGCACCACTAAAAGAATTAGTATCAAGGACTTAATTATCCTAGTTAATCTACTAACATCCTTTCGATATTTACTCTTGTTTAAACTTTAAAATTTCATTTTTATTTTTGGGTTAATACCCTAAAAAATCTCAAACTGATATACTTATGACAAATTTACCCTAAATTATTTTTTTGACCATGAAAAACTCCAAACTGATACACTTGTGACAATTTTTTTTTTTGGTAGAGACACTTGTGACAAATTTACCCTTACTGACCATAAAAAAAACCCAAAACTGGTACATTTATGACAAATTTACCCCCAAACTAATTTATTTGACCGCAAAAAGCCATAAACTGGTAAGTTTATGACAAATATACCCTCCGCTAAATTTGATTAATACAAAAAAAATCACAAAAATTGTAAATTGTGATAAACGGAACATGGAATCTCAAATTAATATACTAGTCAACTATCACGTGTCATTTAACTTAATAATTTGACGGTAAAATTTAACGAAAACGAACAGAGGGTAAATTTGTTACAAGTATACCAGTTTGGGATAAATTTATCAAAGGTATACCAGTTTGGGGTTTTTTATTGTCAAAAAAATAATTTTGAATAAATTTATCACAGAAACACCCCAGCGCTCAAGACGACCGCACGAGGACTCGATAAATCAAAAGCCCAGTCCAAGTTTGCCATCTCCCACCTCCTCTCTTGCCAACCTCTCCTCTCACCCTCGCGACCTTACAGAAGCGTTCATCTCATGCTTCAACATTTCCCCCATGGACCGAGAGCATCGCCGGATGCAAACGACTGAATGGGACTCAAGCTTTAATCCAAATGATTCAGGCGCTGCACAAGCCACGCCCAACCACCACGCGGCTGTCATTTATAGCCCACAACCGCTACCGCCCCTCATCTTCGCTGGCCGAGAACCATCACCCGCGGAAACATGACGCATGCTGAAAGAGACCGCGAAACGAGAACATACCAAGCAAGGGATGGCGGTGGAAATCTACCAAGACGCATTTGACAAACCACGAACGCCAAAAAAATGGACGGAGGACCCATAACATTTCAGTCAGTCATTTCATCGAACATGCGGCGGGCGGCAGCTAAGAGGAAGATTTGAACTTGTCCAACACACGAACTTAGGCCAAAAACAGCAAGTAAAGGACGAGCGAGGTTCAACGTCGGCGTGAGGACAACTCATTTGCGCTCAGTGAAAGGACAGCAAGTCTCGAGCACAATTAAAACCATGAACGGGCATCTAACTCAAGCATTTGATCGAACACTTGACATACGCAAATTGAGGGGTGAAACATAGGGATGACCGAGCCTCTTCTCTGCCGTAGGTCGTCGTCCACGCGTGGTGTGCAGCAGTAGGAAGAAGAAGGAGATGTCTTATCTTTTTGGAAAACCCTGTTGCATTTTTTTTCTTTCTTGCCTTTTCCCCTGCTTTATTTATCTTTTTTACGGTGAAACGAAATTAAACATAAAATTAACTAAGTGCTAAAAAAATTTGAACTAGAACCAATATGCCAAAATAATATGTAATTAAAAGCCGGATTTTCATGAAAACTTGCACCTCGTTAATTTTATGTTTAATTTAGGAAACTAAAGTGACATAATGCTATGAAATAAAGCGAAACTTAACCATACTATGCGAAATCAACAGTGGATGAATACATCTATACAAATTGCCAAAACTGACTATTAATGAATAATAAAAAAATTTATATATATTTTTCCTACGTTGGTACCGATCTGAACTGAATTAAGATTGGTATGCAAATTGAACTACATCATCCGGATTTTTTATTATTTTCCATGTTTATGCTTACTGAAACACGTGGCACAATCAACATGAACTAACACAAAAAGCCACGCACATGCTTGGTTTTACTTCCTTTCTTCTTCTTCTTTTTCTTTTCTTTCTTTTCACACCTGTAGCAAAATTCCCTTTCAATTGTCCCAATTGGGTAAGTCTTTACATATTTCCCTCTTGGTCAAGCCTCTGAGAGGGAGCTAGGCTCATCCCTGCTTCAACCCCAAAATTCAAATGAATTTATGGCTCATTTGTGTGTCATGTCGATTCAAATTCAATCTCATAACTAGACTAAATTAAATAAATTCATAGTTGAGCCTCATGTTTTCTTTAGCATGAACGTTTTATTCCTAACAAAGTAGTAAAAGTATATGCAAAAAATATTCAACCTAAAAAATTTAGGTATCAATAATATATGCTAACAATAGTTTATAAATTCACATAAAATGAAAATCAAATCTATTTAAATAGGCTATTTCATTTATAAATGGTAATTAGCTATATCCATAATTTATATAATGTGGTTCTGTGATTTGGTTTTGTTTTAGAGAATTTGAAAACAAACCAAATCGCAAACAAATAATTACTATATCAATAGAAGTCCTTTTTCGGTCAAGGGGGATAGTACCCTGGTATGGTATCCTACGCCCATTGTCTCCATCTTTCTTATCTTTCAAATGTCCCCATGCATTCATTCTACTACCAGCATTCCGTGGGCGTAAAAATTAGGTCAATCGGACGTTGAATAGAAAAGTTATGATTAGTCAAAGTTTGGTCAAAATTTTTGAAAATTTTCCTTTTAATTTCATTTAGAAAAATATAAAAAGAAAGAATGATGACGTCGGCCCCCCGCCGCCACCGCCGATCTCCACATGTCGCTTCCAGCGTCAACCCGTTGATGGAACAGCGACAACCTGCATGTACTAGTGCATGACTGGGCCAAAAATGGTGCAAGGTCGCATGTGGGTCTAAGTTGTCCCCGGACCCGTCTCGTGTAAAGCTGGGCTTTTGAAGCCCACTTCTGCACCTGTAATTTTCAGGCCTTTCACCACATTTGCCTTTTGCCATGCAGTCTCCATGACCGGTTTGGCTTTGAAACATGCAGTCCGTAGCCGTTCGAGCTCGAAGCTTGCAATTTGTCATGGCTAGATCTACTTTAGAGCTCGCAACCATGACCACACAAGCTCGAGCTTGAAACTCGCATTTGTCATGGCTTCTCGAGCTCGAAGCTCGTGCCCAAAGTTGAGATTGAGCGGCCATGGGTGTGAAATCTAAAGATTGTAGATCTCAAGCTTGCAGCCATGGCTGCTCGAGCATTTGAGCTTTGGCCACGGCTAGTGGAAGAATGGACGTGAGCGGGTACAAAGGAATTGCATTGTTAGGATTTAAATGTTTTGAAG
Source organism: Eucalyptus erythrocorys (assembly GCA_014182555.1). NCBI lineage: Eukaryota > Viridiplantae > Streptophyta > Magnoliopsida > Myrtales > Myrtaceae > Eucalyptus > Eucalyptus erythrocorys. Next base: position 17,723,387 of record CM024603.1, read on the forward strand.
AAAAGAAGAATTCCAGGTCAAAGATAGAGTCAACGTTTGAATATAAAGAAAAAAAAATCAACAAATATTTAAAGACCTTAACGCCACATCAACAAAAATTCACAACGGCCCCAAAATGTTTGGCAACATTTGAACCTATTTGAGATTTTAGCTTCAAAACCATTTGAGTCTCAAAAGCCCAAAAGTGAAAAAGTACCTAATTCCAATATTAAACCAAACAAAAATGCACAACAGGCCCAAAATCTACTTGGAATCGTAAAAATATAGATGGAAAAATAAAATAGGAGGCCCAAGGAACGCTTCGGTGTCTGCGGTAAATAGTCCTAGGATGGTTTGAGTTCTTCTGTTTTATTATCTTCTTTGATAAAGCCTTTTTTTTTTTTTAAGTGATTCATTTGATTAAATTAATCTATTCGCTTATTTCACTTTTTATGATGAAGAAATTCGAGGTGTCATTTTAAACTCGACCAAAAGATAATTAAACTAGTATGTATGGATCTCCAAAGCTAGCTTGTATTGAAATTAAGTACAAAAGATCATCATGTCTATTTATTAATTCTTATGATCAGTATTGGGCATCTAAAAGATGGAGAAAAACATTAGTAACCCTGCAAAACTCAGCTCAATCATCATCTTCGTCATCAACCTCCTATGAATTCCTCAATTATCCCTCAATTACGCCATTGATGTTGACGACGAAGATGAATTGGCCGAAGCCGAAACCCTACAAAACTCAGTCATTGATCTCCCATCGCTCACTCTCTCCACAACGAAATGCCCAAGCTTACCAACAGCCCCCACCAAGTTGTGCCTGCACAAGAACTCGTCGCTATAAACCCTCTCCACCTCCCTGTCGAAGTCAAGCACGAGTACATGCGTCTCCGCAGAGCCGCCCTTCTTGCTCCTCGCCAGCACCGCCGCCGTGAATATCGTCGACATCCTCCCCGGCGCCGCCTCATGATACCCACTCGGCCCCTGGATCAGTATCACGTCCCAACTCAATTCGTACACGTGGTTGGGCAAGCTGGTCAACGCGAGCTTGCATTCCGAGAAGAGCAGCTTCTGCACGGGCCGGCACTCGTTACGGAACTCGCCTCTGGCCGACTCAAGCAGCCTTTTCATTTCGCCCACCCTTGTCTCGTACTGCACGTCATAGGCCTCGATTCCCGGGTGTCGCTGCTCAGACCTTGAGACAAGGTTCTCGTTCTCTTCGAGAAAGACGGTGCGGCCGTCGAAGTTGAGGGCTTTGTACAAGAGGGCCTCGTGGGTGAGGCCGAAAACGAGGAGATTGCAGTGGGAGGCAACGGCGGCACAGTGGGCAACTGCGGTGGTTATGGTGGCGAGCTCAGAGGACGTCAAGTGGGTTGGGTTGGTAGAGGCGGCGTAGTGGAGGAGGGCATCGTATATGGACAGTGGAAGCTGGAATGAAGAGGCAGTAGAGCCCGTGGCAGTGCTCGTGGCGGTGGGGGTGGTGGTGGTGATTAGGGTTAGAGTGAAGGCGGTGGTGCAGAAGGCGATGATGAAGATGAGCCACAAGCGATTGGTGTTTGAAGATGATTGCTTTTGGATCGTGGAATGGAGGAGTATTAGCTTTGTGCCTTTCATCTCTCAAAATCTCTGTCTCTCTGTCTCGCTAAGCAACTTGTTCATTTCATTTCACATAGTCAGAGAAAGGTCTTAAGATAAAAAGATTCTAATCATACTTAATGCAAGAATTGCAGTGAACATTGTACATTAGTGTGAATAGACTATGCGGGAATCATTGAGATGAAGGAATTCTTGCCCAAAGAAAAACAAGACACGGAAAAAAAAACGGATGAAATCGATGAGTACTTTACATAAAAACTATATTCTAATATAATTAAAAGAAGGAAAATTTTCAAATAAAGACCTAAAATAGATGTTATTTTAAATAAAATAAAGACATGAAATGTTATTGTTTTTTTAAATAAAAACTAAAGTGGAATTTATTTTAAATAAAAGTCTGAAGTTGTCATATCAATCTCAAAGAATGACCTAACATCATCGATTGAAGGGCATTTTTGTCTTTTATCTTTTAAAGTTTTCCTTTTTCTTTTTTTTCCTTTTCTTTTAATTTTCTTTTTTCTTTTTCCCTCTTCCCTCCACTAGCCACGGCAGAGGTTGTTGGAATTAGGCGAGGGCCACCCTCACCGTGTTGGATGAGGGTCTTATTCCTTTAAATCAATGAATATTCACTAGATTTTAGGGTTTTCTAGATTAATATATCCATTTCGTTCTTTTGCAAAACATCTTATTTCTTTGAAGTAATTAATGAATTACAAGAGATCTTTCATCTTTTCTTTTATTTGGAATTTGTGTTTGTGAGTGTGTTTGTATCTATACGCATATATACGATTTGAGTTATCCATATTTCTATTGTTTCTACTTCGTAAAATCATTTGTTTTGAAAGCATTTTTCATGGAGAAACGGAGGAACCACATCATATTGTTTGGTTGCCAAAAATAACTGGTCTTTTGAAGTCAGGCGATCATCATGATAAATGAGTAAGAGATGGAGAAAGGAAGTGCGGCATCGTTGTCATTTGCCTTTGCTCGTGCGCACGATTAACTCTATATTGCCATTATATAATTGGGTCGTACGTAGCCTGATTGATTCAATCATGGTGGGATTTGTTGTTGCATATGAACATCATCATGTCATGTCTTTTGGGGTCTATTGATGTTGGTGGCAGATAATACAAATCTTCTCCTAGCTAAAGGACAAGGTAATAGTAGTCTCCAACTTTTCCTTGGTGCTTAAGGTTGGCCATCACTACTGGTGTTATCACGTGTGGTCCTATCGTGCCTCGCCACCATCGCTCCTCCTGCCAAGCCTCTGCCCCTAGCTCAACCTCTCTCTCTCTCTCTCTCTCTCTCTCTCTCTCTCTCTAACTTCCAATGGAGGTTGGGGCTAGGCCCATGACCTCCATTGATGGAGGTGCTCAACTTCATGTTTAGGTCGCATTATCTGGCCTCTTGTCGATGGCAACACTTTGCCTCCTACACATGAGTTTAGTTTATAACATTAAAGAAAATAACTCGGATGTGATTGATGCATGTAGAAGGAACGATTAGTGAACATAATTCTAGGGGCTTTTTCACGGAAAATTAAGAATTTCGAAAGTGTAATTCCTAATAATGATCCTTTAACCAATAAAAAATATGTTCATTATCAACGAAAATATTTAGATATAGAACTTTATTGACAATGGAAAAAAAAAATTGTTAACTAATTATTTTAAGGGAAATAAATAATTGGTCTTTAGAAAAAAAATTGAAATCATTAATTTTTTGTAACACAAACGCAACCTAGACAAATGAAAATCATGCCACATGGCTCCCAATGCAAAAATATCTAACTAGATAGTACCTAAAAAGTTGAAATGAATAACCTTAAATCCCAACAAAATATCTAAAATACAGAATATATAAGAAAATAAACTTAATCATAATCATTGAAAATATTCACCAGATTCCAGTATTTTTTAGATTAATATGTACATTTCGATCTCTTGGAAAGCATCTTATTCATTTGAATTAATGAAAGGTCTATGAAAGATCTTTCTTTTTCTTTCTATTTGGCAGTTCGCACATGTGAGCGTGTTTGCATCAATACGCTATGCATCCTTACGAATCTAGTCATACGTTTTTCTATTGTGTCTGCTGCATAACCTCATTTGTTTCAAAAGCATTTTCACTTTAAATAATGCGGAACTGCATCAAACCGTTAGGTGATGAAATTATAATAAACCTTTTTCTAGTCGAACGATTAATCATGATTTGATCATCATGATAATAGAGTAAAGAGATGGAGAAAAGTGCGGCATAGCTGTCATTTGCTTTGGCGCACCATTAGCTCTATGATTGATGTACTCATGGAGGGATTTGCTGTTGGACATGGACATCGTGTCATGTCATATGGGGGTCTATTGATGTTACCGGCGCAAAATCGTCATCCCTAGCTAAAGAAAAAGGCTACAGTGATCTGAAACTTTTTCTCAACGTTTAATATAATATTAAAATATTTCTTATTTAAATTAACCTTTAAAGTTTCTAAAATCAACTAAAATGTGATTCTTCCGTTAATTGGAGTTCAACGTCACGGGCAATCCATTATTGATGTGGATTGGCCAGCTCAATTAAATTTATTTTTATTAAAAGAACTCTTCTTTTTTACCTTTAATTCTTCTACCACGTTCATCAACTATCGCTTTCATCGGCCAATTCAGAAGGCTGGCATCACTACCATCGTCATCCCCGGTGCGGTCTTGTCGTGCCTCACTGCCATCACTTTCCCTGCCGAACCTTCTTGCCTAGCTTAACCCTCTTTCTCTCTCTATGCATACGTGCTTGACGCCCAATGGAGGTTGGGACTAGGCATGTCACCTCCTCCGTTGGTGGAGGCGCCCGAGTTCATATTTGGGTCGCACGATTTGTCCTCGCGTCCAGTCTAAATTGAATTAGCTAGTTAATCATGTCCACGTAGGTGTCCTCGTCGACGTATTAAATGGCTAGTTAAATAGTATTAACTATCATATCAGCAATTTTTGTTAGTCTACTTAACGAATGACCATATTGAGTCAAATTCATAAAGTACAAGTACCATTATATTGCCAAATATTTTCTGGGCAACATTGATATATAGGGAAAAGTTTAGAAAGCGTGAGACCACCATGAACTGCTTTAAAAGTTTAAATTATTAAGGAATGCGTGGTTTAATATTTAAATATTCTAACACTCATACTCTTACACAAAAATAGAAGAAGATGATACAAATCAGCAATATTGTCAATTGAGTATGTAAGTGAGAAAGCTTAATTAATAGAAAATGGTCTTTTATGGGAATCATATTTGCAGAGAAAAGACGCGAAAAATGTATGTTTTACCTCTATATTAGATCGTCCAGCACAACTAAATGATGTCAAGATGCTATTCTATTAATTCATTTCAATCTTCCTCATGAAAACTAGTAGAAACGGTTCCTTGTAAATTACAAAAACCAATCTTCCATTTTTACCTCAATACTAATTTCATATCCACTAATGGCCAAATCTATCTATACTTTGCAACAAGAGATTAAAAAAAAAAAAACAGAAAATTACAATTTGCACAGTCTAATTTCCACAGTTTGTTAGACTCAAAGATAAAAAATGTTGACCTCTTTTGGACAACAAAGCGCAAAATGCATGCTCAAAATAATAGAGGATGCGGAATAAATCATGATAAAAATTTGAGAATGATTTTTGTATTTTCCCTGAATAGTGAAAGATGTAGTTGAGCCACATAGGAAGCATGAATGAAAGATTACGGGAAAATTGTTTAATTAGTATTAAACTTATTATAAGGACATCAATTGAATTATAAACTTTTCAATTTTACAAATTTAATTTCAAACCTTTACTCGAAATTCTAGATTTCTACTTAAAATTGGCCAGGATGACTATATTGAAATTTTGCATAAAAGTTGAAGACTAAATTGATAAAATTGAAAAGTTTTGGATTAAAGTGGCATTCGTTAAGTATATTTAGAACTGATTGGGTAATTTTCTCAATGATTAACAGTTGCAATATTTTCCCTTCTCTAATAGTCTATTTGAATAAGAGAATAAACAATATATAAAAAAATACATATAAATTTAAAAGAAGTATATATTTGTATGTTACGGAAAAGAGATGTGATATTTTTGCCCATATGGTTTTCATTAGGTTAGTAGCTTGCTGTTTGTCAATGTTGATCCTCACGTTTGTCCACCAAAAGTCAACGTTCACGTTTGCCTCACTAATTTGGTATTTAGGTTATTCCAAGTTCTATTCTCACGAAAGCAGTGCCTACTCATGTTGTTCTGTTGGAGTCTGAACATGTCTTTAATTATTGCCTTGGCTAAACTTTGTATTATTGATGTAATCAAATCAATGATTGTGCCCTCCATGTAGTAAAATGACATCAATTTACGTGAGATATTATTTACTATTTATTGTGGAGAGAAACGTCTTATAGCGATGCCCAGACTTTAGTCGATAAATCCCATAAAATTCCCATTTTCTTTTGGTAGTTGTCATCTTATTATGGAATAAAGCTGTTGAAAATCCAGAAAGTTTGTACGAGGTTGCCTTTGAATTTTTCTTTTTCGCAATTAAATTCTTGAACTATGATCTGTTCGCTCATGGGTGGCTGCCACATGACTCCTCCATGCTATTCTTAAAACATTGAAGAGAACAGAAGTTAAATTTTCTTCTTAAAGGAAATTTAGAGCGACCACGCTACTGCGGGCTCGAGCCCACAAGCAACTACCAGTTGTGTTCGACTTTGATCAATGGAGTGAGGACAGAGGTTGGAATCTTTTCCAATAGAAGCTCCCTCAATCGGCTTTGCCTTTCGAAGCGGCGACAGCAGCAGCATCTGGGCAAGGAGAAAATATTGTGTATCCTCAAAGGACCACGTCATCCGTGCTTTGATCCATTCACGGGTCGACACCTGTCCAGCGAGCAGGTCCACGTCTGCTCTCTTCTCGTCGCTTCTTTCTCTCTCCTCTCTTTTCTCGCTCTCTCCTGAATAACTCTCGACTTGGCTGATGGCTCGGCTCAGCTGGCAGACGGATCGATGGGTAATAAATGCGCAAACACTCCCACTTAAAATTTCTCTCTCTTCACTTGAATTTTATGGGTTTTGTCTCTCTCTCTCTCCTCGTGGAAGAGCAGACAGTCTTCTCTCTCCTCTTTGCTCTCTCTTCCTCCTCCAACGATCAGGTCTAGCAATTCCTCCGACAACTGTCGCTCCCTCCCGACGACGGCCTTTCTCTCTCCACTCGACGGCCTCATCTCAGGGCTCCATTCTCTCGGCGCACTTCTTCCTAAATCACGCTCTCTCCCGACAGTCGATTTCACTCGCCTCTCCCATGACCTCCATGCTTTTGGTGGTTCTTCCCTCGCGGTTCAGTGAGGTCTCGGGTATGCTCTCGTGCTGCGTCTCTTCTTCCTTGCTCAGCAACACGGTACTGCCTCTCTCTCTCTCTGAGTGTGTCTCTCTGTGCATTCTTTCATCCATAAGGCAAGCATTTCGACTAGGGTTCAGGCGAAACCCCGAACCCTAGTTGAAATGCTTGCCTCGTGGATGATTATTGAGCAGGGAAGTGAATATTACTAATGGAAAACCATGAGGTCTTGAGAATTTGCCTTCAACAGAGAGCAAGGTCTTGAGAATCTGCTTCGTTCGGGTAAAGATGGTAGGCTCCGTAGCCGCACAAGTCCGCGGTCTTGCGCTGTATGGTCCGAGCTTGTAGCTCCATCAACGGGGTCTACAGAGAACTCGGTCCATCTCCCTCGCCTAATTCCATTATGTTGGTCTTTCTCGAATGCTTTCATGTGGGTAGTTCTTCTTTTAGTCAGATTAAGATGGAGTGCTCGGTTCATTTGCAAATGCACAAGATGATAGATGGTTCTTGCTTTTTGAGAAGTTCTTTGACATGTTGTTTTAGATGCTTGTGAAGAAATCCAGACCGGTTCGCAGTAAAATGAAAAAGAAAGAGTGAACTTTTCCGGATTTTATTGGTCATACAGTCATGTCTTTCGTGTAAAATTTGAAGTCAGTAACTATCTTTTGGGCCTGAATCTTTCTCATGTAGCCTCTTGCTTCACATTAGGTGAACTCCCATGCGTGAGTGGTTCTTGCTTTTTAAGTTATCACCCTAGTGGAATGATTCTTCATTTCTTATTCCTCGGTGTTCCAAATATGCTTGGTTTCGGAGTTTGCTCTTCGGAATTTTGAACCGGGGTTCATTTGATATCTATGGTTGCCATTGCAAGGAAGTTATGTCAAACATGTTGGAAATAGATGAGTTTTGCAAAATGTGACTCCCGTCAGAGGACTTGAAGTCAAGTTTAATTTTCTTGTACAATCTAACACGAGTTATGAGAAATGTAAGCAAAAGTGTTTCTAGGATGTTGGTGGGGTAAATATATTTGCAGTTTGGCTTTTATGTAAAATTTGCATTTCTTTTTGTCTAGGGTTGCTTTCGCTAAAAAGGAAGATCGAAGATTGAGTTCAACCCACTGAGAAGATGGCTCCTACTGCACTGCAAATCAAAGAAGCTAATGGATTAAGCTTGATGGACTGATTCGAGATTACGACCTTTGGGATGATCCTGCTAAATCCTATGATGTTCTTGTGAAGTGGGCAGACATCGCCAGAGCAGTCGATGCCCTGAGGGATTTAACTTACAAGGTGGTGTGGAATGCCATATCCATGTCATAGAATAAGCTTTTCCACCCAGTAGGTGTGGATTAAGTTGGGCAATTGTTGGGTCATTGGTTTGCCCATTATCTGTGTCAAAGCTTGAAAGCATGTGCACATACTTGTCTTGACTCTTCTTCCGAGATTAACTTGATTCTTAATGTGTCAATGACTGTCATATCTAGTTTAACTGTATCAATTAAAGGAAGTGCAGTTGTTGGGCTTTAGTTAACTTTTATCTGCTGAAATTTGCAGGCGGAAGAAGCAAAGCTGATAACTCAACTGGTGGAGATGGATGCTATTAATTATGCTCTTTTCAAGCAGGCATACACTTCGTCTTTGGATATGAGTAAGTTTTTGGACCATTATGAGATGTTGAAGCTTCTTAAGGGACCACATGATGTGGATGGAGCGTCGATGGTCATCAAAGCTGAATCCAATGGCAATTACCATGAGGTTTGACAATCTAACTTTATTTCTAGAATAATTGTGCATGTGCAAAGGGATGATGTTTATGTCACACTCTTCCGTTGTAATATACATTGATGTAGAATGGATGCACAGTTTCTGGTTCCTGCTTCTTTATAATACTCACGCTACAATATAGGAGTTTCAAAGAACTTGAGAATGAAAAAACTGCATATATATGTACATATAAGGGTGGGATATTATTAGTGGAATCTTGTTAGTATATATTTATGCTTGTGCGCATCACCATTACAGTTACTTCTTATCTACGAATCTCTTTGCTTGATGACTTAGATGTCTTGAAAATCAATTGTGCGATTTCTCCTGGGTTTAGCGGATATTTAATTTATTGTCTAGTATCCTTCTTCCTGTGGGAGGTATTTTGCATGTCCCTCTCCTGAATTCCAACTCAAAAGTAAACATTGAGTGATAATGTGGTGGCTATCAAAAGAATAATGAGAAAAAAGAAAAGTGAGAATTTGATTAGTATGGATAGTGGTTCTATATTATTCTCCACTATGAGGATACTTCTGTTATGAGGATACTTCATTTTGACATCAGTATGAACTAGGACAGGGAATGATAATTTGCCAATCTATTTGCATATGACAGATGAAATCCTGGAAAATAGTGGACTGTAATATTCATCTATAATGGGGATATATTCCTTTTCCATTAGCTAATTCAATGAAGTTCGCTCAGTTTTGTTGACCCACAAAAAAAAAAAAAAAAAAAAAAAGAGTATCTTTTGGGCTTATGCCTCTGCTGGTTCCAATCTCTCTGTCTCTCATGCATTTGCTAATCCAGTTATGGGCTGAAAAACTACTGAGAATGTACCAAAAATGGGCTAAGAAGCAAGGTTATTGAGGGAGGATTGTAGAGAAGTGTCGGGCAACGAATGGTGGAATCACTTCTGCAACGGTTGAATTTGAATTTGATTATGCATATGGTTGTCTTCAAGGGGAGAGGGTTGTTTATCGAATGATAAGTGGTTCAGAAACTGGATCAACAATTGATGAGGTAGGTTTACAATTATCATTTTTGTTTTGATGAAACATTGACTTTTGTATACTGCTATTGGTTTTTGACTTCTTTTTAACAATGAGCTCTGAATGATTTGTTTCTTCTCTTTTCGGAGATTTTAGAAGGCAAAAGTGGCATCTTGTCAGTGCATCATTAATATCAAGAAACAATTTAAAGTGTACTAAAGACATGACCAACATGTAAATGACCGTGCGCAAAGAAAAACACATTGGAATTGGAAGATTGATTGTTTCTGTGGCTCTCTCTTGAAATCAAAGCAACTAAATATGAACTCGTACTCATGGCACCTTATTGTATGTATTTGGGTAAATTCTTTCTCGATCTTATCTTAATTACACACTTAGATATTTGTGTGGTACCTAGATGTATACATGTACCATAGAGTCTAACATTGGCTAAAAAATATAAGATATGCAACTTCAAATGGCATGTGGATTAATTTTGCACATGAGCTTAAGGTTGATTTAGTTCACTCAAAAACATAGCCAAGGGAATTGTTGCATTTCATGGGATCCTACCATTCAAGTTGTTTATTTTTATAGTATATCTGCTTCTTATACAAGTGAATTGAAGGTCGAGACAAGCCTTTTCTGTGTGATGTGTTTCTATTCTGCTACATCATTGGCCCCTAAATTCCCGTCAGTTCCTCATTTTAGTACTCAAAATTTGCAGGTTGGCCTAGCAGCTGTCGATATAATTCCTCTGTTATGTGGTTCAGCCCCTGACCTAAAAATTAGTGAGGAGGATTTGCTAATCTTGTGCCCATCGTCATCGCCTGAAGTAAAAAGTCATTGAAGGCCGGTCTGGAGTTGTTATTCAGCATGTTCCTACTGGTTTTGTCGTCCAATCTTCGGGTAATGAGTTGTCTATTCCCTTATTTGTTAGGGTTGACCGTCCAACTCAAATTTGTTTACCAATGGTTTCTACAATCCGGTTTTGACTTTACAAAAAAGCAAATGCCTGTTCCTCAACACACGTTCATGATTGCCTGTCTAGTACGACATTTTGTGATTGAGAAATAAGATCTCGAAATTTTTATCCCAGGTGAAAGGAGCATTTTTGCAAATAAGATTAAGGCCCTCAACCGGTTGAAGGCTAAACTTCTTGTCGCAGCCAGCGATGTAGGAGTTCTAGGCATAAATGGCTTCAAGAAAGAAAATGTGTTCGACATATGGCAAGACGAGGTCTGAAGTTACGTTCTTTACCCTCGCAAGCATGTGAAAGATGTAAGAAGTGGTGTTGAAATGCCTGACCTGTAAGCTGTTTTGGATGGTAATATAGAACCTCTGATTGGAGCTCATATCCAGATGAGACTCTCAAATGACATGCCTCCACAGTAAAGCAGTTTTTCCCAATTTTGCTCTATTAATTTATTTCTCTGCGTTAGTTCTTCATCCCAAAGTTTTAGCCCTTTAAGTTTATTTTTATGTTAAAAACAAGACAATTGTTCCTTTGTCATACATGTATCTACGCGTGAAATTTATTTTGTTGACAAAACCATAAGTTGGGAAAATAGAAAGTGACCCTTCGGTAGGCATTTGGACTGGGGGCACACAGAGATTTTAGCTAAAAAGTTGAAGGTAATCTGATCAAATTCCCATCATGTGCGTGTAAACTACTCGAGATAAGGACTATTGTCATGAACTAGGCATATGAAGTTACCAGTTTGTCCAGGTAGTCGAGCTTCTTTGCTAGTTCACGATCTTTAGTAATTCTGACTGTCGAGCTTCGACGCTCCCCAAGACAATAGAGCCATCATAGGCCACAGAGTCACGGTGTTGGGATAAAGCAATAAGTAATTCTAATTCCACCAAACATCACTCAAAGTTTGATGAATATGTATAAGACGTGCATTCACAGAATTTGGAATGACGTAATTAAGTTTACATGTTGACATCCCAATATTTGATTTGGTGTGAGGAACAGGCGTGCCAATTAAACACACGAGATAGATTCGTTTCTCAATGTTACTGTTCCCTTTGAGCTTCGGCCTCCGTCTTCTCGCTTGGTTTATGAAGTCAATGGGCATGATAAGGTCACATTATGAGCATGAATAACTAAGAATGGTTTATGAAGTCAATGGGCATGATAAGTTCACATTATAAGCATGAATAACCAAGAAAGAATCAATAATAAGCAGTTCAGGATTTATGAAGAAACAATTGCAGTTCATTGATATAGATAAAAGTTTAAGGATGACAAAAACACGTTGATGGATGATGATAATAATTAGCAGTTCAGGCTTTATACTGGCCTTTGTGAAGTTCGCTGGGACTTCCTAGTATAACCAACATAACAATTCCGAGCAAATTTCCCTTATCATGCAAAGACAAATTCTAGGAGCCTTCATAGTTGTTAAGGAATCAAGCAAACAGTAATACACTTGTGCAGCTGGAGGATTCCATATATAAATGAAACTCGCTAATTACATTTGTCTAAAACATTGCCAACATTTTCACACCTAATTTTGGGAACATCATCATCTTCAGGTCTACCACGTTCATGTACAAAATTCAAGAGCCAAAAATGACATATTGCGGATATGTGCTCCTTTGAGGTTCTCTAAAAACAAGACGCAAGCATGATAAGTCATTGTACGCCCAGCCTTACTCCTTAAAAGACGAGCAGCGAGACAATTGTAGACAACCTTGTCTTTACAGACTTCCTTTTAAATTTTTTTTTTTTTAGAAAAAAAAAACATCCACTAGATAATCAGATTGAATTGCGAATCGAACGGTTGTACCTACAATTTGCACTCAGCATTTCAGCATTTTTCCGCTACTGACTTCAGCATCAGAATGTGTGTTCAAAAACTTGCACAGATTTTTTCGAAAGTGATTTCAATGTTCCATCATAACTCTTCCTCCAAAAGATGCCTTGTAAAATAACCTAGAAAAACCCAGATCACTCCACAGGGCCCAGACAAAGTAAATACAGTCAACCCCCTCGTCTCGTCCTTCTTTTCTTTGCCCCCTTTGCTAAGCAAATTTCATCAAAAAAACTTTCCCTTGCTAGTGGCTTCAACATGAATGACAATGACAATGAAAGCTCAATACCTTTCAGCAAACAGCATCTAGGATGATGTTGCCGGACTACCTTCGCAGAATCCATTCACCAAGATCCCAAAAGAGATGACAGAACTAAAGCTTGAGAATTAGGCCAATAGGACTATGATCACCACCGATGATATCAGGAAGGATGTACGAGTCATGAACTTTGTCTGCTATAGATTCTGAAACAAGAAAATAATCAAGCTGCCACCCTGTAGATTGCAAGAGGATAGTTAACAGGTGAGAATACCTATTTCCATATGCTTCATCTGATAAGACAACGATATGCATGATGACTCAATAAAAAGCAAAAGCTTGTTATTACTCATATTATCACCATTACAGGAGAGAAGTGTAACATTAGATATATAATGTTCCATCAAGTAGATCTATGTATACCTTGATCACATCTTATGACTTCCGTCGGGTATCATTGTAACTCAAAAATCAAAGTTAAATCTGAATAGGACTTTATGTTATCTCATCACACCAATTCCCTCTGGACTCCTAAACTTCCAAGAGAAAATATCTAGTATCTACATCGTATGCTATTCCAGTTTACTTGAAGAGGACCAACAGGATTGGTCTGAAGTTTGAACTAGGAAAGATACAAATGTTTTCCATAGAATGCATGCACATCATCAATTTAAAGAGGTAAATGCATTATACAAGAAAGTTTGGATACCTTCATATTTGATGCTATAGAGACCACATAACTCATTGGAGAGATCTTATCCTGATTGTGCAACAATCGTCTCCCTTACGGCTGCAATCTTCGTCGAAAGATTAAATTAGGATCCACACAGAACCTCTGACATTCATATTTAATCAATCACACAAGATGAGGTGCTCATACAGGGTGGGTTCAGAATCCTTTAATTCCAATTCAAACTTGAATCACATTCACTCATTCCATGCCACTGCCATTTATGATCAATTCGACAGATTTAATGTACTTTGCAATTTGGAAATGTTATGCCTAATTTTCTAGTCACGTACGAAATGCAAAAATTTACTCATTCCTTTCTTCTTTTTGGTGCAAAAGACAGATTTAAAATACCATTTTACCCATTTCAAAATATATTAGACATGGAAACATGTACACATGGTAGTGTCTGCAAGCGTGTTTAGTTACTGCTCAACAAATCAATGACAAAGATTAGAGAATTACGATCTCTTTCTTTTTTTATCAGGCCTGTCAAAAACCAACCTTGATGCTGTTAAAATGTCCAACCCAAACATCCATGTCAGGTTTATAAGCAATGATTACATGCTCACGCACAATTAAAGAAAGCATATATTTATCAGTAATAGAATGACCAAAATTGCCACTCACAGGGTTAAGAGTGTTATTCTCTTTGAATGTCTCCTCTAGCACCAATGACTGTTCTCTAGACAGCCTGAGCTTCTTCCTCGCTCCATCTCCTCCGTTGCCATCTTCTTCGATGCTCTCACAAGAGCACGAAGTTCTCTCAGCCTCAACTTCATCTTCTCCATGCGGGTCTCTCTCACTTCTCTCCCCACTTATGCTCGACACGGTGTTGTTAGGTGATGAGACATGATTATCATCATCCAAATCCACCACCAGTATGTCTCAGTTGACGCCGACTGAGAGAATCTAACATATAAACACCAACCTGAGGGTTCCGTGAAAGCCAATACATATCCCCATCAAAATCCCCACCAACTATTTTATCGGCCAAGGAGCACGGTCCACTAGTAGGGAAAAATATAGCATACTTTGAATTTCCAACTTTTGTTTCCATTCCACATATGTAGCGTTCAAAACATGAATATCTTTGAAGTGCATACCAGGATTGCGAATGTGACGTCCCAGGGCGTCACGTACTAAGCGCAAGCGGAATTATAAATACAATCGATATCTAATTTATCTTGTACATCTCTTACATTATTATATATAGTCCTTACCATTGAAGGTTAGCATGTATAACATGGATTATTTAGAATCCTAAATTTATGACTTGAGGTTATCCCGCAAACCATAATATTAATCATCCACATATAGGAAATTAAACTAGAGCATGAAAGGCTTTCTTTTATTTACCATCTTCGGGCTTGACAAAATCTATCCATCTGAGCTTTTCTTTACAAGTTCTTCGCCTATCTATTTACAACATGTACAATACAAAAGTAAGGCGCAACAGAGTCAGGGATAGGGGTAAGGGTGGCTACTCCGCGTATATCCCAAACCAGCCCACGTCTTAACCAAAAACAAACAAAAGTCTAACACCTAGCCTTCCATGAACTCTGGCGTCTAAGCACCATCCATCCCGTCTCCAGGTCCACCGGCTCCGAAGGGTAACGGACCAAACATCTCGCCCTCATGGTTGATGAACCACGCCACGAACTTCATCGGGATCAGACTAGCTCTACCGTCATCCATCCATAATATAGCTTCGTACTTGGTAAACACCATATCTATGTCGTGGTCATACACGTCCAGAAAGAAACATCAATGTTGGCTATCACTCCATGCCGAGCAACTGGCGGCACATCCATACTTTCAATCTAAAAATGTAAGGTATGAGCAAACATCCTTGCCCAGTAAAGAATAACAAAACTCTACTCTAAAACAATCCATAGCCATCAAAGTCACAAGCAAACTATCCAACAATTAGGACACTAAGAAAACATATAACAAACATAAACAGTAATAATGCATTGTATAAGAAATCACCTGACATGCATCCATCCCTACGCTCATCCTACACAAATTCAAACTACAATGCAAATATAATAAATGAACTCACTCGCCAAATATAATTAACTTTTAGTGTGCATAAAAATCCACCCTCGAATCAGTCACAACCGGGACACTACCGGCCTGATCGAGTCACTTCCAGAAGGTACGTTATTTGGACTTCCACAATACCTCTAATTGTGGGCATCTCACTCCGAGGCATCCCGGTATCAACCAAACCGAGGTCCTCCCTGATCACACACAGGGGCATCTCACTCCGAGGCATCTCCGGCATCACATAGCCGAGGCATCCTTGATCACACACAAGGGCATCCCAAACTTCCGGGGGCATCACCGGTAACTCGGTACCGATGGATCCGTTCACCTCATTAAGCACACATTTCACACCACACCTTTGATTTAATGTGCATATCGTATGCAAAAGAAAAGACACCTAAGCATCTATCTAAGTCTCATGATCCTAGCATACGTGCGTGTCCGGATTATAAGATAAAATCCATCACGAACATGTCCCATACCATGCCGGACAAATATTTATCCCATAACCAAGCACTATGCACCGCACTCATTGCATACACATGAACCTAAATGCACTTAAATCTCTATTGATGTATGAGACTCCATGTTCAGCATACAAGTCCGAATTGTAAGTGGTTACATCTAATATACATTCTCGGGTACAAGCAGAATTTTGGCTGAATGGGCAGTTTCGGTTTTAAGCATGAAAGACCTATCAAATTTTATCGAAATGCTACCCAATTTTAGTATGTTGTACTTAAGACATAGCTTAACATCTTTCATGAAGGAACTTAAGTCTAATTCTCACTGTATTAAGAGTAACAATTAACATCATATTCGCTGAAATTCTGTTCTTAGTCCAGATTTTCTATTAAAAAAGAAAAATCATTTCACCAATCAATTCTCATTCATTTAATCTCAAATTTTGACATGTTATTCCTTAAGATGTGTTCTACAACTTTCATTAAGAATTCGAAGTTCAATTCTAAACAGATAATTACAGAATTCTCACACAATCAGCAAACGTCATCCAATTTTTACAAAAACAGCTTACAAGACTTACTAAATTCACTTCTTTTTCTATGTTATAGGTCCATATGGTTATAGTTTCTTGTATAACTCAATCCTATGGAAGTTCTATCATGTAGAAAAGCTTCTTTCCCATCTCCATCAACAAACATGAATAAGATTACACAAAAGCAGAATCTCACTCGCTCGGTTTCATCCTAAACCGAATGGAATCACACGCTCGCCACACTTCTAGTTCAACTAGACTACTTATCATTCTCAATTCACTTAGCACAACACTTCGGCACTTCTCACAGCATCTCGACACATCTCTATCTTGTTCTTTTCTAACTTTTAATCAAATCCACGGCTCGGCTTGAGGTTTCAACTCACCCGTACACCATATAATCACTTTCTAGCCAAATCGGCACACTCGGCTTCCGTCTTGGCACATCGCTCGACAAAACGGCACTCCACAATCACAAATCCAAACATTCACAGCAAAGAATTGACATGCAAACACTTCTACTTCCAATCTAACACTCCCCAAACACAATTCAACCACAAAACAACAATTACAAGCTACATCCATCCTTGTTTGGACTAGATTCACATGTTTCCTTGATAGAACAACGGATTCGTTTCAAATTAGAGTTAGATTATTCCTTACCTCGCTTCGGCTACACAACTACACTTGGATGCTTCAAAATCAACTCAAAAATCTAGCATGCAAGATGAAGAAATCGGTGAATTCCTCCTTGAGCAAGCTTTGGCCGAAGAAATGAGGGAGAGAGAGTTTTGCGGTTTTCGGTTTCTTTGTGTGTGGAGAGAAAGAGAATTTTGGTATTTATATGAGAGAAATAACCTATAAGCTAGTCCTAGATTAGGGAGTAATGATTGGCAATGTAATGATGAGATTTTCTTGGGTATTATGGTCGGTTTTGAAGGAAAAACCGTGGGTGTCATGCGTGCGTGAGATCCAAGAGAGAGAGAGAGAAGAGAAAAATTAGGTGTCGTGGCTTCGTGTGAGAAAAATCTCCGCCATCTGTCACTCGTCATTCATTAACGGTTAATCAGTGTCATTAGTTAGCTCATTAGCTTCAGATATTTTCATCTAATGGCATGTTGTTTCTACTTAATCTCAATCACACAAAATCATAACACATTAACTAAATAAAATTAGTCTAGAAAGAAATCAATCATAAAAGAATGTTAGAATTATAAGTAATCCACTAACTAAATCACTTAACTATAATTGATGAGTCTTAACTAAGAAATATAATCACTTGGGCCTAATTATTTATTCCCGGCCCAACGGGCTCAATCTAAAATTATAAGGCCTACTAAACCTTATAAATCTTAAAATCCCGAACCTTGGCCCATCTCCAGCCAATTCCAAGCCCAGCTTTCTTGGCCCAATCCATGAGTTCGGTTCTAAAAGAATTGTACGGCCCACTAAATATCAAGCCCACACATCTTACAAAATCCAATGGGTTCGCTCTTCGGCCCATTCTAAATAAATTTAAATTTCTATTATTCTAATTAAGCTAATGACGGTCGGTCGAATTTTTGGGATGTCACAGCGAATACTAATACCTTCCCGGAATTTGTCCACTTGTCTTTGCATTGATGATTCAAGCAAACTATTAAATAGTAAGGACACCCGAAACAACATTATAACATCAAAGCCCAATAAGTAATTACACCTTTTCCCCAAAGTTGTGAATATCAAACTCAAACATGGGTTAACAAGAAGAACCCAGAGATGGGATGTCATCAAAGCAATATAACACCATTGATGTCTAAATCCAAGGACCAAATATGGAGGCATGTAACTAAATTAAACATCTAAGCCCCAGACAAGCATAGCTACAGTTATTAATTGGCAAGCTGATTAAATGAATAAGCAAAAGCACTTACTAATGGCATTAGAAAAGTAGGATAGGATGATGCACTCTAAAATTAAAATTACAAAAATGATCGTTTTTCTTGAGTTTCTTTAGCGGATTCATGCTAAATGATAAATCAAGCATAGAAAGATGAGATTATGAGTACATACAGGATAATACAAACTTCATCACTTTTAAAAATTCCCATGGGATTGGCTGTCCCCATTAGATAGTAAGAATCTGGAATAGGAATCCTTCCTCCTTTCAAACTCTTCTTTTCATCGTTCATTAGGATGGATAGACGATTCTATAGGTATGTCTCGTCCAGAGGAATCCCAGATAAGATCATTCTGGTAGCAGTGAAACCATCCTTCTCACCATGATTCACCGAAACTGTTCATACGGTAAAAGAACAAAAGGAAAACACAAGGGAAAATGTTTACACATCAAATAGCAATTGAAGGAAATACACATCCAGGGGAAGTAAAAGCAGCAAAGATGAATAGAGATGCATTTTGTTACTTATGCATATTTCGAATCAAGAAAAATAAAAGAAGCACATCTAAGTATAGAAAAAAAAATTGGACAAAAATCTCTTTTTGGACTGTTTTAAGAATAGACAATATTTCAACGGTCCAAATGTTCAGAAGAATAATACCTCTTAGAGCTGCTCGTTTACTAGAGAAGACACTATTTGCATCTCCTGGAGCATTCTCCACCATGTCCAAAAGAAATTCATTAGGGACCCCGCCATAGCTTAAAAGTGCAATCAAAATCTTTGAAAGATGTGCAGGCTTTGGTTTATTACTGATCAGTGAGGACCAAGGTCTAATCAGTTCTTCCGAAAAGGTAAAATTTGATGGCAGAAAAAGATCCAAACAAAAAGCGATGGGATTTAGTTTTTACAAGGAAAACATGTCCCATGTTCAAATTAAACTGCTGAAAGAATAAGAAAGCCACTAACTTTTCAGTCTGTTTATGTCAGGGTCTTTTAACCAGCTAACTCCAAAGGAAAATCTTAACACAATGATCAACAAATCAATACCATAGCCGGGCAACAAATCCCACGGATAACACCGTGATCACAAGTACAAGGGGTCAGAGGTACCATAAGAACCTCAAGAGAATTAATTAAAACAATGATAGCTTGCCCGCAAAATATGTTGGAGAGAGTATCTAAAAATTCGAATTTCCCTCTATTTCTCTCTCACAGAATTTTCAAACTTCTCCCAACTTTCCACCTATCCCGTCCATTTTCACTATTTTTCCCAAATATAGCTAATCTTCCAAACATCATAACACTACTACACACTCGTTTAGAGGGATGAAGTAATTTCTTATAGTGAGGTAAACCAAATGCTTCCCAAATCTTCCATCCTTTTACCTAAAAGGCTGGGATCCATTTGACACATCAATATCTAGTAGTCACAACATCCACACTCATTCAGAAAATGCTTCGTTGTTTGGTAAAACTACCAAATGGTTAGTATTGTAAAATATCTATACAGAAGCTATATTATGATGAGTTCATTATCATCACAGTGTGAGTTTTTCCAATTATGTAGACCATAGTATGCTGCTATCATTGGATGCAGTATGAACAAAGATGATATATATGTGTAATGGCCAGCAACTACGTTTTAAGGGCAAACTCAGGTTTAATGAGATCACGATGACTAAATTCAAGTTATTTTGCCAAGATACCACCAAATTAGGAAAAACCAAACCTTTAAGCTGTTCAAACTGCACTTTCAGTAATTTCTCCTCACTTTCCAGTTTTGACAATTCTTCCTTGTCTTTTGCAAGAGCTACTTTAGCCTGTTCCACTTCCTGTTTACATATGGCAACGCCCTTCTGGTAAACAACAATTTTTTTCTTCAGCTCATCTTGTGCTGCTTTTCCAGCTTCCCGACATGTATTCAGGCACTTCACTTTATCACCATATTCGTCACTCCTATCACAGCAGTATGAGTATCATGGAGCAGGCAAAGAACATATGTTAGGAGGAAACATTAAGAGGAGGCAGAAAAAGAATGACCACCTGCTAGTTAACCTTTGTCCAGCGAGATGCTAATATCGGTGTTACAAGAACCGAACGATCTAGTAATTCCATCAACCTATTGAGGTCGAGATGATGTCGGCATATAAATCTTTTATAGGACCTTAGCATTTAGTAATTGTCCAATTGACAAAAATCCTAAACAATGAAAAGGGAAAATTAATCTGAGCATTAATTAGTATCTTATCACAATATTATGATGTTACTTAATCCACACATTCATCATCCATTTTACTAATAATTGATCACTCTGCAGATCTCTGCATATGACGATAAGCACGTAGATTTCATTCAAAAATGCACCTTTTGTTTTCTCTCCAACCTTTCCCCCTTCCTGCAATTTTTCTTGTATTCTCAAAAACACTGTTCATTGACGAGCGTTAAGGAAAAGATCAATCTGAACTAAACCAGTTCTCCATCTCACCTACTTTTGACCACTTTCTTTTCACTGGATTGAACCAGACCACGCATGCAAACCGTTCTCAATTGAAGAAGCCACTCTTGTCTAGCTTTTGAAACAATCCTTAAGATTTAAAGCCGAAATAAAAGTTTCCATTCATTTCCCATATGCATAAATCTCACAATCAATGTCCTTGTCCTCAAAAGTTGGAGAGTTCCTAAAATGTAGTCTCAAATCTGTTCATCACTTGAAATATACCCTTGTTTACTTGTCTTCATGGTATTAGGGTTCATTAAATAGTCTCGCCAGAGTAATATTTTAACAGTGATGTTTGTTGGTGAGGAAGACAATCCAGGACATGAAGTTGCTAAAGCGAGGTAAATAAATCTGTTGTTGCACAATTATGATTAATCAGTGCCCCATGACACTAAAGCGTGGAACATCTCATTGCAGTGAAGATTAGAGATATCCTTGACATAGAAGCAATTAAAATATGCAAAGAGGACTTTTGGCCCTGGCCGTTCATAATATCATATCTGATATTCTTATGTCTAAGAAGGAATTGCAACCTTGTTGGGCAATTCAAATGCAGCAGGATCTTGTTCGATGGTACATGAGCTTACATGCATGTGTTATGTACAGATGATCAGAAGGGAGAATGAGGTCCACAATCAACAAAGGAAAACGAATGCTTGGAAAGGCCAAGACCATGGAGAAAAAGTTCCGATGGACTACTTACCACAAATGCCATCATTTACTCTCGAAGAAAATATAATGACAGGAATATGTCTTGCATTCCAACAATAAAATTTTCCATTTGGGCATGCTGATGTTCCTGCATTATTGAGTCAGAGAAAGTGAAGTTACAATTAGAAAAGTATGTAGCTCTAGTGGTGGACACTATAAGAAATCTGCAGACATACATGAGATGTTCTAAAGAAGGAAACAAAGCCGGGTGAAAGTAATAGTGTCATTTAGAATAGTCTAAACATCAAAGCAGGTCCAGATATGGACACTACTAGGTGTTTCCACACATATTATGTTCTATAAGAAGAAATAAAGCCTAGGATTAGTAACAGTCTTTTTGGATAACTAATATCTAAAACCAGTACAAGCCTAACAAAAATAAACCCATGGTTTGTGATAAGCACAATACAACCGAACTAACATGAGTCCAATCGAGCTTCTTGATGAACCATCATTACTAATATATCAATGGAGAGCATCGCTCAACTATGCCGGTTATGGAAGTTGGCCGACCATCTCATATAAACTGAATACACTTCTTTGCTCTTCAAAAGCATTTATATCAAATAAAGCAATCCGCAGTTTTGCTGATCTATGATGCAAAACCAATTATTCATGACAATTGCCAAGGAAAATATTATGTCCTCATAATATACCCACCAAGTTCGTAATATCTGGTGAAATTGCTTAAGGTAACAATTCGTCTGCTTCGTTCGGCAAGAAAGAAAACTGGGCGTTCTTCATATGCATCTCATCAAATGAACAAGACAATTCTGAAATGGGAGACTTTCGGCTCTCAAGTTTCTTTCTTGCAGCCTCAAACTCTTCTTCACTAGGTTCCGAACTGTGCATTCCACCACCATATATATTCACCAGAGATGAAAACATGGAATCAAAATGCTCCTTTCACTTGCTATGGCACTGAGATATAATTGCAAGAAGATTGTCTGACTTCTTCTTCGCTCTATCAGAAATCGGAAACAAAGGTTAGCATTCCAATTCAAAAGAAGAACATACTACTAAAAGTACAGTCAAGAAATCGAACCAAAAATTATGTAGAATAGAAAGCCCAGTGCAGCTGTGTCATTCACTTGCCCCACTTTCTAAGAGGATCTGTAGGTGGTTCAGTTTTGGAAATTTGCTTTGCCCACTTCTCGTATGCCTTGGTTGTCTTCAACGTTCTTGTAGGACACAGAGAAACAGAGCATGCATTAAGCACTATAACAGGATAGTGTACACTACATTATCAAGCACGCATAAGATCTAGGCTACTAAACACCGATATCCTCAGACCAGGCATTATTTAGAAACATAAAAAGACAAAAAAGGATGCTCTCCATAAAAGTAAATGAGCAACCTGTGCTAAATTTTATCATTGTGAAAGAAAATTATTTTTTAAATATTGACCTCACTGTTATTAAACTCGATAAAACACGATGAAGCCTAGCGCTACTTGAAGTCTCAATTTCTGACTGAGGTTTAAGAGTAAATCTAATGATCAAGAAGAGATCAAATTGTCAAAAACCAACCAGCTGCTATTGCATCATCAATGATATCCTTAAAGCGGTGGGAATTAAGCTTGGGATCCGAGCGAGCATCGAACGTAAAAGCTTTGTGAAGGAAAAGGTACAAAAGATTTCAAATACTTTTTTTGTCGATAGGCATCTATAAGAAAGGAAAAAGAGAGGAAAAAGGACATATCAACCCCACCTGTTCATGTTACCCTTGAATTTCTTGTATAGATCAATAAGATCATTCCTTTCGAATCGAACCTCTATAGTTTGCCTCAAACTCTTCGATGTCCTTCAAAGCAACCACGGATGAAACCATGTCGATAACTTCAAACCTAGAGATATTCATGCAAGAGAATGTCATTCACATCAGAAAGATGGCATTCTAGGTAGAATATGATCAACCTTGTATACAGCTCTAAAATACTCGTGCAAGGTCCTAAGTACCAAGAAGATAGATGTGAGAAAAAGCACTCGCAATAATGAATAAAAACTCTAATTGCCCAATAATATAAATTATTATACTTGGGCTTAAAGTTTATCACAATTTGATCATCTTTCGTCACATTTTAGCTAGGCCATTTCAAAGCACGAGTCTATGGACCATGCTATCTTAAATATATTCAACTAAGTAACATAATTTCTCTCTTTGCTTGGAGCAGCTATTTATCTATCGAATAGAGATCAAGACTTAATTCTCTCCTTTTTTTTGTGACTATGCTTCTGTAGAGATTCAGGTGGAACTCACAGCATACAAAGTGCAACTCATTCGATTTTATTATTCACCCAACATCACTTGAGATGCTAATTATATCTCATAAGCAATTTAACTGATCATTGACTGTGATCTTTATTTAAGATGAGAAGCATTTCATTCGAATAGACACAAAGCAAATGGACTAACCCTACTACAAGCATATTATTATATCAATTAACTAGATTAAAACATCAGAATGTCTATATAGACTCCGACATTCTCGGTCAAAATATGACAATTCATTAGGGTCAAATGCACTCGCTGTAACAAATCGAGAATGCCTCCAAAGCGCAGCATTAGGTAGGGAGCCAGTCCTTCAACCCGAGTCGTTCCGTATACTCTTCTCACATGCTTTACAATAACAATTTACAAGCCTCAGAAACAACCATAGAAAGACAAAAAAGGACTTACAGGTTTCATTATCATTTTGAGAAAAAGCGTGATGCAAAAAAATTCATTTTCATAAACAATTTACTCTTTGTTGAAGGCAAATTCTCAAGACCTCATGGTTTTCCATCAGTAATATTCACTTCCCTGCTCAATAATCTCCCTTGCAAGCATCAAATAGAAAATCTTGATTTTTGCTTGCTGTAAAGGTTACCGCAGGAAACACTATAACGACTATCGCATGCTTGCAACTAAAACAATTCATCCCCACCTCAATGTAGCTCTCAATTTGTGAAATGTCATTGCCTCAATTTTGGCCGAGTCATTATTAGGCAACACGACTTCACCAATGCTTGAACCAGAATTTTTCTGCAAAAAAAATGAATGCTAAATGGTCAAGTCCCCAAAATAGGGGTGGAACGATAGGTTCGATTAAAAGACAATACCTTGACATGACTTTTGGTAGAACTAGGAAGCTGGAGCCACCAATCCTTTCGATTTCTTCCCTTTCTTGTCCTCAGAAGTCACCGCCGACTCAAGTGTCAACGAATTCGACACGCCCCTTTTCGACACCATTTCGCTTGTTCCAAGCAAGACGATAGAACGACCAGCCCAGAATCTTGAAGCAGCCACGAAGCTACAACGTGTGAAAAAGTCAGCAACTTTTTAAGGAACCAAAGCAAGGCTTAGCATCACAGAGCGAAACCCAGGATTCGAAACTGCCGTCGCATTGTCACTTAGCAATCGCTTTTGCTGAAAGACCGATCGAAGTGAAAAGGGTAGTCATCTGGAAAGAAAGACTACAAAATTCACGCTGGGTTCACGCAAAAATGAGAGGTACCCGGACGAACCTCAAAAAAGGGGTGGCGAAATCCCTGAACCCTAGTCGAAATGCTTGCCTCATGGATGAAAGAATGCACAGAGAGACACACTCGGAGAGAGAGAGGGGCAGTATGGTGTTGTTGAGCAAGGAAGAAGAGACACAGCATGAGGGCATATCGGAGACCTCACCGAACCGCGAGGGAAGAACCGCCAAAAGCGTGGAGGTTGTGGGAGAGGCGAGCGAAATCGGCCGTCGGGAGAGAGCGCGATTTAGGAAGAAGTGCGCAGAGAGGTTGGAGCCCTGAGATGATGCCGTCGAGTGGAGAGAGAAAAGCCGTCGTTGGGAGGGAGCGACAGTCGTCGGAGGAATCGCACTGGATGGAGCGTCGGAGGAGGAGGAGGGAGCAAAGAGGAGAGAGAAGACTGTCTGCACTTCCACGAGGAGAGAGGGAGACAAAACCAAGAAAATTCAAGGGAGGATAGAGAAATTTTAAGCGGGAGGGTTGCGCATTTATTACCCATCCATCCGTCCTTTCTTCTGTCAGCTGAGCCGAGCCACCAACCGAGCCCAACCGAGAGTTATTTGGGAGTAGGAGAGAGTGAGAAGAGAGAGGAGAGAGAAAGAAGCGAGATGAGAAGGGAGAGCAGACGTGGACCTGCCCGCTGGACAAGTGTCGACCCGTGAATGGATCAGGGCACGGATGACAAGGTCCTTTGAGGGTACCTAATATTTTCTCTCTGGGCAAGGTGGTGATAGCTCAAATTGGGAGACTCTCCTTCAACCTTTGACGGCTTTATCGATGATGCTGCATCGATTTCCTCGGGATTCATAGAGACCGAAGATGACTAGAGATTCAACGCATCTTTTTCTCTCGCTATTTAAGTCAATCAGATTTGGGGCCTAGCTTGGACCGAATCAGACGAGCTCGAAATAATTTATGCCGAGCGACTTGTTTAGGGCCAAATCTACCAGATTGGTAAACTTTGAGAGATTTGAGACTACGGCTGCATTTGGTTTAGCATTTGAAAGGCTTTTTGAGTCCAATGCAAATGCTGAAAACTCAAAGCTATTTGGGGAAATGCAATTATATTTGATAATTTTTTTTTGCAAATGAATTTTGAGTTGAACGTGCGTTCGGTAAACAAATCTTTTGCAATGGGCTTTGATGGGTATAATATATGTGTATATATCTCCTCTTTTTTTTTTTTTTTTTTGAAAATTCAACAAAACCCTTCCCTGTACTGGCAAAGGGCTATAGCCGTCGACGAGCCAGATCTGGCGTCACAGGACCACTACCCACAGCTTACTGACCACCGCCCCCACCCACAGCCGATGGGCGGTGGGTGGCAATCCTGCGGCGACGATCTACGATTGTGTAGCGGTCGTGCGACATTTGTGCGGCAGTCGTGCGACATTTGTGCGATGGTCGTGCGGTGGTCGTGCGGCGACCAAGATAAAGCTCCTCTAGTTTCTCCAACTTTCCAATGGCTTAGGGTAACTTCCATTGACTTGAATTTGAGCTAAGCCAACCATTAGTTGACAAATTCAGAGTGCACAATGTATTACTTCTCCAATGAAGTTTGGAAGTTGTTTAATCTCATCGCTTGCCAGATGAAGATGTTGCAGTTTTACTAACCATTCAATTGCACCGGGAATTTTAGTGATTCCTGAGAATTGTAGGAAGAGATCTGACAAACACTGTAGCTTTCTGGTGGACTCCAGTAGGCTTCCAATTCGAATAATTGAAAGGTCCAGCTTCTTTAATGATGCCAAGTCGCCGATAGAGGTGGGAAGTATGCTCACACCGTAGCAACCACGCAAAGAGAAGCGCTCAAGCTTGACTAGCCCTCCAGTATCATCAGGCACATGCTCAATGAGCTTACAATCGGTGATATTCAGTTCACGCAAGTGCGTTAACTTTCCAATGGAGCTGTCTATTTCCTTCAACCTCTCACAATTCTCAAAAGTCAACCTCTCTAAAGTTGAGTATCTAGACAAGTCTAACATTCTTGTAATGCAATGACATTTTACAAGAGAGAGACTTTTAAGTTTGGTTTTCATCTACAAAAAGGAAGTGTGACTTTAGTGATGCCGACATCCCAACAGACTAAATCTCAATCATATTAGGGCAACAGCGTACATACAGTGTCCATAAGCTATATGGTATGGATAAGCATCGAAGTTCACAACTGAGCAAAGATAAGTGCTGCAATTGTGAAAGTCCCCCGAGTTGAATTTCTTGCAATCCCGAGCAATTAAGCGTCAAATTTGCCAGAACTTTCGAGTTAAATAGTGGTGATCCTGTAGAGCTGAAATTGTGAAGATTTAAAGAAAGTAAGGAAGGCGGCAGCTGCTTGAGGGGTGGCGGGTCTAGTCCTCTCAAACGAAGATGTTCTAGAAGAGAAAGGAGACCCAACCTTGGAACCGGTGCAATGAACTTGAGAAAATACAAGCTCGACTCTTTTAGTTTGGATAGCCTTCCAATCCACCCCAGGTCACATTTGTGCTTTACATTTGACGAATTTTGATTTGCAGAGAAATCGGATAGGGCCAAATCTACCATATTGGTAAACTTCGAGAGATTTGGGACTACGACTGCGTTTGGTTCAGCATTTGCAAGGGGCTTTGAGCCCAATGCAAATGCTGAAAGCCCAAAGCTACTTGGGGAAATGCGATTATGTTTGATAAATTTTTTTTGCAAATGAACTTTGAGTTGAATATGCGTTTGGTAAAAAAAACTTTCGCAATAGGCTTTGATGAGTATAATATATGTGTATATATATCCTTATTTTTTTATTTTGAAAATTGAAAAAAACCCTTTGCTAGACCGGCGAAGGGCTACGGCCACCGACGAGCCAAATCTGGCACCACAGGACCACCACCCACAGCTCACCGGCCACCGCCCCCACCCGTCGCAAATGGGCAGGCGGCAATCGCAGCGACGATCTACGATCATGCGGCGGTTGTGCGACATTCGTGCAGCGGTCATGCGGCATTCATTCGACGGTCGTGCGACGGTCCTACGGCAACGGGCGACGATCCGTGAATAAGAAGAAAAAACAAATAAATAAAAAAATTTATAAATTTTTACCAAACGCATTTCTATTCTTTTTCTATTCCTAGAATAGAAATTTTGTATAATTACCAAACACCTTATTTTACTCAGAAATTGATCCCGAAGTAGAAAAAGAAAAAAATAATTTTTGAAAAGAAATAGTTCCTCGAAATAGAAACCCTTCGTAATGGGTTTTGATGGGTATAATTTACGTATATATATCTTCTTCTTCTTTTTGAAAGTTGAACAAATGCAGCACGCCAATTGAACATGTAAATAGACTAAACTCGTTGGAAGCTCAGGCAATTCTGTAATCTCATCACACCTCGTTAAGTCAAGTGTTAAGAGGCAAGAAAGCACGTTAATTGTTCTCGGAACTCGATAGATTTTGATAGAACATAAATCTAGGACTCTTAGAGAGGAAAGATGTCCTATCTCATCAGGAATATCGCCTTCCAACTCCTTGCAACAATCAAGATAAAGCTCCTCTAGTTTCTCCAACTTTCCAATGGCTTTGGGTAACTTCCATTGATTTGAATTTGAGCTAAGCCAACCATTAGTTGACAAATTCAGAGTGCACAATGATTTTAATTCTCCGATGAAGTTTGGAAGTTGTTTAATCTCATCGCTTGCTAGATGAAGATGTCGCAGTTTTACTAACCCTTCAATAGTACTGGGAATTTCAGTGATTCCTGAGAATCGTAGGAAAAGATCTGACAAACACTATAGCTTTCTGATGGACTTCGGTAGGCTTCCAATTCGAGTAATTGAAAGGTCCAGCTTCTTTAATGATGCCAAGTCGCCGATAGAGGTGGGGAGTATGCTCACACCGTAGCAGCCACGCAAAGAGAAGCGCTCAAGCTCGACTAGCCCTCCAATTTCATCAGGCATATGCTCAATGAGCTTACAATCGGTGATATTCAGTGCACACAAGTGTATTAACTTTCCAATGGAGCTATCTATTTCCTTCAACCTCTCACAATTCTCAAATGTCAATCTCTCTAAAGTTGAGTAGGTAGACAAGTCTAGCATTCTTGTAATTCAATGACATTTTACAATAGAAAAACTTTTAAGTTTGGTTTTCATCTACAAAAGGAAAGTTTGACTTCAGTGATGTCGACATCCCAATAGATTGAATCTCAATCATATTAGGGCAACAGCGTACATATAGTGTCCATAAGCTATATGGTATGGATAAGCATCGAAGTTCACAACTGAGCAAAGATAAGTGCTGCAATTGTGAAAGTCCCCCGAGTTGAATTTCTTGCAATCCCGAGCAATCAAGCATCAAATCTGCCAGAACTTTCGAGTTAAATAGTGGCGATCCTGTGGAGCTGAAATTGTGAAGATTTAAAGAAAGTAAGGAAGGCGATAGCTGCTTGAGGGGTTGCAGGTCTAGTCCTTTCAAACGAAGATATTCTAGAAGAGAAAGGAGACCCAACTTTGGAATCGGTGCAGTGAACTTGATAAAATACAAGCTCAACTCTTTCAGTTTGGATAGCCTTCCAATCCACCCCAGGTCACATTTGTGCTTTACATTTGACGGATTTTGATTTGCAGAGAAATCGGATAGGGCCAAATCTACCAGATTGGTAAACTTCGAGAGATTTGGGACTATGGCTACGTTTAGTTCAGCATTTGCAAGGGGCTTTAAGCCCAATGCAAATGTTGAAAGCCCAAAGCTACTTGGGGAAATGCGATTATGTTTGGTAAATTTTTTTCGTAAATAGACTTTGAGTTGAATATGCGTTTGGTAAAAAAAAACTTTTGCAATGGGCTTTGATGGGTATAATATATGTGTATATATATATCCTTCTTAAAAAAAAAAAAAAAATTTGAAAAAAACTCTTCACCAAACCGGCGAAGGGCTACGGTTGCCGGCGAGCCAAATTTGGCGCCACAAGACCACCGTCCTCAGCTCACCGGCCACCGCCCCACCCGCGGCCGGTGGTTTGTGGGCGGCAATCCTACGGCAACGATCTATGACCGTGGAGCAGTCGTGTGACATTCGTGTGACGGTCGTGCGACGGTCATGCGGCATTTGTGCGACGGTCGTGCGACGGTCATGCGACGACGAGTGGCGGTCCGTGAGTAAGAGGAATAAACAAATAAATAAAAAAAATTATAAATTTTTACCAAACGCATTTCTATTCTTTTTCTATTCCTAGAATAAAAATTTTGTATAATTACCAAACACCTTATTTTACTCAGAAATTGATACCGAAGTAGAAATAGAAAAAAAATAATTTTTGAAAAGAAATAGTTCCTCGAAATGGAAACCCTTCACAATGGGCTTTGATGGGTATAATTAATATATATATACACATCTTCTTCTTCTTCTTTTGAAAATTGAACAAATGCAGCGCGCCGGATTGAACATGTAAACAGACTAAACTCGTTGGAAGCTCAGGTAACTCTGTAATCTCATCACACCTCGTTAAGTCAAATGTTAAGAGGCAAGAAAGCATGATAATTGTTCTCGGAACTCGACAGATTTTGGTAGAACATAAATCTAGGACTCTTAGAGAGGAAAGATGTCCTATCTCATCGAGAATATCGCCTTCCAACTCTTTGCAACAACCAAGATAAAGCTCCTCTAGTTTCTCCAACTTTCCAATGGCTTTGGTAACTTCCATTGACTTGAATTTGAGCTAAGCCAACCATTAGTAAACAAATTCAGAGTGCACAATGATTTTAATTCTCCGATGAAGTTTGGAATTGTTTAATCTCATCGCTTGCCAGATGAAGATGTCGCAGTTTTACTAACTCTTCAATTGCACTGGGAATTTCAGCGATTCCTGAGAATTGTAGGAAGAGATCTGACAAACACTGTAGCTTTTTTATGGGCTCCAGTGGGCTTCCAATTCACTGGTAGATGTTCAGAATCTGTTATACGATAGAACTAACTTCTGAAATAACCTGTAAGTATGCAACAAACTTAAATAAAAAGAGTTAAGGAAAGAAAATGTTGCACATGAAATTTATAGTGGTTCGGCTTAGATTAAGCTTACGTCAACTTCCCATGCTAATAGCTTTTTAGCCGGATTCCACTATGCAATCAACAAGAGATTACAACTTTAAGTGCAAACACTCAGTGGTAGATTATACTATCTCACTAAGTTACTCTTTTGCTATTTGTCTCATGATCACAAACGTTTAAGCTAACTAAAGACAAGTGTGTGATCGAAGTTCGGTCAGACTTTAGAATTATAAATTCTACGCTCCGTCTCTTACTTACTCATCGGTCCTTAATCTCCTTAAATACTCCTCTACTTCCAAACTAGCCGTTGGACAGTATCTAGAGGATCGTCTTCCAATCTACCAATTGAATAGATCTGTAACTAGAATATTTAGACGCCGTTGAGTGATAGAAGTAGAATCCCAAATTGATTCTGATCGCCCTACAGACCTTTGGGAAAATGAAAAAATGGGCCTTCTGCAGTTGATCGATGTGGCTTGTGCTTATCTACTCTTGAATCTAGACAACGTTTGCTTTTTGAGTGTGCTTTCCCAAAGACAATCAGGTGCTCCTTTCTAGAACTGATGGATATGAGGAGGCTTGTTGGAACTCGGGACATGGAATTCGCTTGATTGTTGCAAAATCTGATAAGAGTGATTCGCATGGTAATGTTTTGCCGCAAAAGTTCATTTCCTAGCTATGTAAAAGGAGAGGAATGCTTGTTTGTCTACCGTAGACAAAGAATTGTGTGGTAAATGGCATATCGAGATGTAATATTGCTAATCGAGGGCCGAAACAGAACTTAGGGGTGTTCGGATTAACCCAGATCATTTTATGACATACAACCTTTGGCCTTCTTTCTCTAACCAGGTTCCAAGCCTCAATCCAAGTAAAACAACCCGATGCATTTCCAGTGAACATCACTCTGATCATTAGCAATATGACAACGCTAAAGCGCCCACATAACGCTGTCTTGTATTTGCACCAATAGAGTTGATCTTGTTGGAGGCAAGACCACTCATCTCTAACTAGTAACAGTAGCTACCAAAGAGTCGGTATATCTAGAGAAGCATAATGAATCAGTCTCTGAGAATAAACACCCTCGAGAAATGCCATGAGGATGCCATGACTACACCACAAATAAACCGTCCTGTCCATTGCCAATCACTTGTCAAGTATGTCGCTTAAGAATGGACCTAACTTTTAGCAGCTTCCTCCTAGTATAGGTGAGTTAATTTTAGGAGTAACAGAGCAAATAGAAGTCTGTTCAGCAAAAAAGTGCTCTGCTTTTAGCAACAACTTGTACCGATTCCTGAGAATGCAAGCTTTATTCCATGTTTCCAGTTTCTTCAAGCCCAAAACACCTTCACATTTTGGAGTGCAAACTTCATCCAAAGACACCTTATTACTCTGCGCTTTCTCAAGATTTCCTTCCACAAATGAACCTAGTCTTTACTCTCAACCAGCTCGACCATCTTACTATGGGAAAACAGACTTTTGACTTCCAAAATTTATCAGGCTATAGATTACAGCCTCGATTAACTAAGCCTTCCACCATAGAAAGATGTCTCTCAATTTAACCTGGAGCTTTTTTTTCTTCTAAAACTACTCGTCAGCATCATAGCTTGACAAAAGAACTCAGTTTTCTGGGGATCGAGCTTCAAAACTTAAAGCTCTTCGAATTCCAGAAACAAGGACAACATTTCTTGAAAGCTCATCCCATTTATAGAAAATCATCAGTAAAACTTCTTACTTTTTCTGGAAAACAACTAAGATCATGTTAAACCTAAGTTTATACTAGTGTCGAAACCCGCACTACTTGTGTACTTGAGCGCACAATTGATCCCCCTTTCCACATGGTGAAAATACGACATTGAAATGGAGAGACCAGTTTGCCTATGTCTTGTTTACTTCGTTTGAAATCCATAAATGGTGGAAGTTGAGATCAACAGAGTAAAGTCTAAGCACATGGCACTAGAACATGTGTGTAAATTGCATTGTTGGACTTTTGATTCTTTCAATATGGCCATTGAACTATTCCTAAATACTCAATGTATTTCTTAAATTTTAATCTATTCAATCTAATACCTCAACTTTTCAACAAAGTCAAATTAGCCCTTAAGTGCTACTCATAGGATTTCATGATTACATTATTACTCGGATTTTGGAATATCTTTTAATTTTCATCATTTTTTTATATTGACAGCAAATATGCTATCTTTTCATTACATTTTTTTTTTTTTGGTTGTCACAACTATTACGATAGTTCAATTTAAGTAAAAGTGGAACCTCATTTAGAGTTGAATCGAATTGATAACTTTGCTATATTATATCTAAGTAATTTCACTAGGATATCTAGAAATGACATTAATTAATTTATAGATAAATCATCCTTATATTTATCCTAATTGTTTAGAGAACACAAAACATTGAAAATTTTATCGACCTTGAAAAATTAGGAACGATTTATCAACCTTAAAAACCAAGTAACAAGATCTAGATTGACATAACTATGGACATCTATAAATAAATTAACATGGTGCGTACATACCCTCATGAATACACTCAACTTATGATAGCAGGAACAACAACTTGATAAAACACTTAAAATTTTATTATTATTGAGACCATAAGCTAAAATTTGCTTATATACTGGTAAAATTCTGTTGGCCCCAAGGACTCTCGAGTGCTCTGATTTTGGAAACAAGGAAGCCATTTGTCTGTGGGAGTGGCAGGAGCCGGAATCTTCAGTCGACGGAAGAGCGTTTTTGGGTTATGAATAGAACCCACATCTTCGTGTTCACTTAGGTTCATCTTTGATCGATCGACTGGTAAAGTCTTCCCCGAAATTCTGCGTGATTTTCACTCTCAATCATCAGCCGCTGCTTCTGCTCTTCAACTTGACTTTTCTTTTTTCTGTTTTAAATTATTTTGGGTGAATTTTCGTTGAGATTTTGACTGTTTATGCTGATCTGCTGGTCCTTAACCTGAAGTTCTATGGTTAAATTGTTGTTGCCCACTCTTCACCCGATCCTCGTGGCTTTGCGAGCTTCAGTCTATCGTCTCTTCTTTCCCAGGTTCCGTCTCATGTTCAACCAACCTTCGATGATGCACGTGCCATTTTCTTTTATGGAGCGGCATTGGTGGGTGGATTTAGTAAAAGGGCTTTGAAATATTTTAATCTATGTTTTCTGTCACATGTAATATTCAGTAGCTCGGAGAATGTCATATTTGGGGCTCTGAGTACGTGCTGTTTAGCAGCCAAATTTTGATACAGATAATGGCTATTGAAAGATTGAAACGAAAAGATATTTGATAGCAGACAACAACCAAGAACCTTTCTGCAAAAAGATACTGGCACGGCAAGTCATGCTTTCTGCAATATCAAATGTTGGTGTTTGATACTAACTCTACATTCAAGCTTCCTGATTGTAAAAGTAGCTTCGACTGATCAATGGCTTGAAAGGCAATGGTTGAAAGATGATAATCAATCGTATTCCAATTGGTTTCTTTTGCTGCTGAATGCAACAGACAATGGACAAGATCCTGTCCATTTAAGCAATTAAGAATCTCACCTTGACATTAAGGCAGATAGCTACAGAGGTTACACAGCATCCTACAAAACGGAAGCACCAAGGAAGTAAATTGAGATGTACAACTACCTGACCAAGCACCTTGCTACAAAGTTGCTCACTTTTCTCTCTTCTTTCAGTTCAAATCAGAAGATCGGTACACAACGGAGAACAGGAACACGGGAATAATCAAGAAGTGAGAAGATCTGGAGTTTCTGCTTTGACATAAAACAAAGCCGCGTGTACTTTGTCCAACCAATTGTCCAGTCAGTCACATAGTAATTTGAACTATGGAATCCCAAAAACTCTGGGTTGCACCCATGAAACGCATAATGTTCCCTCCACTTGATCGATTATGCCCTCAATAAGACGAATCTGAGTTGAGATTCTAAATGTTTAGACTCTATAAAATAAGGTAAATACAGGAATATCAGTTTTCCATTACGAATGCTAAAGCAGAGAACATGCAAGCAATTACAAAATCCAGGTATTTGCCATGACTGTGTATGCAAAAAAGGAAATTATACTCTAGATATTTAGCAACAGCTCACTGACACATATCCAAAGCTCTTCTAGTCTTACACCAGAAATAGTGGCGAAGGACAATCTACAAGCATGAATAACTCAAAGTAATCATCTTTTACACCCCCCAATTATGAAACATAGCATCAACATTAAAGGAATAAAAAGAAATGTTGATTCACATCAGCCCCCACTTGTTGCATGAAGCTATTTATGGTTGATAAATACTAGCTAAGTCTCCTAATAGTACGCATGTTCACAACAGCCAGTTTAGGCACATTCTGTGCAACCAACCCACAAACTTCTAGTCCCTTCAACCATATGCAGCAGACCTCAAATTACCAATGGAAAATACTACTGCTCAAGAAGAGAACCAAGAAGAGAAGCACTGTTCGCTTCATTTTCAATCATTAAGGCTCCTCACAGGTAATAAAGAGACGATGGATACTTATTAAGATGATCATTCTTCAAACCTTAGAATATACTTAACAGACAAACCCTTCATGGGAAGACGCTCAACATCCTGTGTAGAAGTTTTGTGTGCTCTGCAATAACATTCATGGGAATGGTTCGATTCTTAAATGGTTGACTACAAACATCTACATCACTGTTCTTCAACAAAGCTGTAAACTCTATTCCCAAATTTTGTAACTCTCTAATCTTAAGTCAGCTCACCAAAATACCCATAATTCTTGTAATACCCCAACTAACAGATGCACAACATGTCGGCACATGATTTCACTCCATCGAGCAGTCCACAGAAGCATAGCAACATAAATAAAGTACGAAGCTATTACCATATGAAGCTAGAGCTCGAACTCATGCTTCACTGCGCAAAGATAATTCCCACGATCACATTCAACTAAACACCAATTGCCACACTGCTTGTACCTATTCTTCAGCGATTAGCTGGAGATCTAGAGATTGAGTTCAGGTTTATCCGTCCCGCCACTGGTGGAGTTAATGAATGCAATCAATGGAGCCTCATGTAGCACCCAAATTCCTCCAGCCGAGAGGCACTGACGAAGAAGACTCGAAGCTCGCAGACATGGAACTTGAATGTCACGATGGAACCTAGGAAAGAAGAGAGATAGCGGACGACGGACTGAAGCTTGCAAGCAGCGAGCGAGCAGCAGTGGCAAAGATTGGGTGATAGAGATTTGCTTGAGCAGCGGAAAGAGAGGAGGAAGAAGAAAACGTGAAGGAGAAGCCTAATCGCTGGTGCACGTTTTAGAATCTGTTTGTTGTCTCTTTTTACTAGAGTAGAGCAGAAATGGAAAGCAAATAAAGCAGAACAGTCATGATCTATCAATAGAAAAAAGGCGCACCAAGGATCCCCTCTTTATGTGTCGGAGTCGCTGGTTTCACAGAATACGAATTCATTCCGAATCTTCTCTCTTAAAGACTCCCAATTGCCGCAATAAGCAAACTGATTACCGTGTGGGCTCCAACTAGATCTTCTGTCTATCTGGCACTCATTCGGTAATTTTGAGCTGAATGCAAGAAAAAACTTGAAATCGTATAACTCCCAACGAAATCTCGACACCTGCAGAAACTATAATTCGTGGATGCCCTCCACACGGCACGGCTTCTTGCAGTGGTTAATATGTAACATCTTCAATTTCTTCAAGTTTGACAAACCTTTCATCATTCTTAATGAACCACCGTACCTTTCAACAGTAAAAACTTCCAAAGATTCCAACGGAGACACAAAATCGATAGCTCTAACCTCCTCGCAACTCCCCATATGGAACTCTCGAAGCATCTTTAGGGAGCTTAGGACAAGGAGTTTTTTATCGAGAGGGCAACCATCAAGTCGCTCGTACACCTCTTTTTTTCTTAATTCTTCGAACGGAGGTAGCCCACTAAGATGTACAAGTTTCACTCTAGGGCAGGAGAGCTTTAAAACTATCAAGGTTGACGGAAGTTGTAAGAGGGTTCCGAAGTTTAGTCCAGATAGAGTAAGTTATTTCAACAGATAATGGGAACCCAACTCCGTAGTTGGTGCATGGACATACCATAAGCACAAGTGCAACTTGTGCAATTTGGATAACCTCCCAATCCACCTCAAGTCACTGCTTGGAATTTCATTTGATGTGGACAACCCACTACTAGAGCCATCAGATAGGCACAATTCAACTAGATTAGTAAAGTTTGAGAGGTTAGGGATAGTAAGCAATGATTTAGATATCAGTCATAGAGTGATCAAATTTCTAGGGAGCTCCGACCACTCTCTTATCATATGACAATATCGCAAGTTCAATGTTTGGAGGTGAAGCAATTTGCTCATTATATTGGGCAGTTCTACAATTGGTGTGTGTGATACTTTGGCAAATGACAATCTCCATTGTCTACCAATGAAACCTAGTAATCTTGTCGTGCATGGTATATCTAACTCCGTTGACGACTCTAATTTCAAAACTAAATCCGGGAGCTCGCTCAAGCTATCGCATTTACAAATAGAGAGGTGTCGAAGATTTTGTAACTCTCTAATTTCTTTAGGCAATTTTTCAAGTTTCGGACATGACTTAATACTCAAGTCAGTAAGCTGCCTCAGTTTTCCAATAGAGCGGTCAATTCCCTTCAAAGATGGACAATGACAAATAGTCAACTTCTCTAAAACTAAGTACTCAAGAAAGGTTGGTGTCCCATGTATTGAGTAATTACTTTCAAGAGTGAGAACCTTCAATTTTGTTGCCCCTTACAAAAGCAAATCAAACATTAGGACAAACAATTAGATGTCTGTACAAGAAAAAAAAAATGAAATTAGGCTCCCAACTAGGATCATATGTCATCCGATCCTCTCACTAACTGAGAAAATTATACTACAAATCCATCAAATTATGCCCTTCATTGAATGAGAAAATTAGAGCAAGAGAGAAAGTGACGTACCTTGATTAAGTAACTGATCTCATCTTTGCTGAGGTCAGAGGAACGAATATTCATCACAACCACGTTTTCTAGACCCAAATTGGTTTGAAATCAAGTTCTCCAGAATAACCTATTTTGCCCGTCAAAATGATCCATTTCAACTTGGGAAGATAGCCCATGAAGTCACCTTTGCAGACTACGTCATTCAACCAAAGAAACTTGAGATGTGGGAACCGCCTAAGTTGCTCTGCAGTGATAGTTGTAGGATTAATAAAGGTCGTTCGCAAACATAGTGCTTGGACGCTTTCCTTCATCTGCTAATGACATTGAGGAGCAGGAGCAGGAATTTGTTAATAATCCCACAATTTAATTTGTCCTAGGGATGAAAAAAATTGAACAGTAAAGTAGCTCCCAATTCAAAAACGTGATTGAATCCTCAATTAAGAACATGGTAAGCAATTTTCTATTCAAATTTGGTCATACTTCACCTCTATTGATCTTAATTCGCAAATTATGTCATCTTCATTCCATAACCTGGTACAATCTTGTATAGCAATTGCCCTTCTGAGATCTCTCTATTAATCATGCATCCAAATTTCATCTTTTTCTGAAACCTTTATCATGCACCTATTAATAAGGACATGAATAGCATACTCCACCTTAAACCCACAATATTTCCACTGGTAGATTAGATCAGCCTTTTTCCAACAGATAAAAAAGCATGCAACATCGAGAAATATGTGTTGTTGATCTAGCTCTAAGGCATCATAACTAATCCTTAGCTTTCCCAACACATCCCTATGAGGTGTTTCCCTTAGCTTCTCTAGCATCTCTTCCCATATTGTTTCCTCTTTCTCACCAGAAAGCAATGAACCCATAGCTGTAAGAGCTAAAGGTAGTCCACCTGTAGTTGAGACAATGCCTTTCGAAAGAGTGTAATAATTGGTAGGAGGAGAGCTATCATCAAAGGCATGCCTACTAAAAAGCTGGAGTGCGTCTTTTTTGCTCAACCCCTCCATTTCGTACAAGATTTTATACTTAAATCCCTTGATTTTTAGAACACTTTTGTCCCAAGTGGTAACAAGTATCCTAGTACCAAAACACAAAGAATTCACTTCAATTTGTTTTCGGATTTGGTTGTCCTTGTCAACGTCATCCAATACAATTAGCATCTTCTTGTTGCAAATTGTTTGTCCAATCATGGTGATCCCCTGATCCAAGTTATCAATGTTAAGATCCACTCCATAATTGGAGATATCGGACAATAATTTTCTTTGCAACTTAACCAATGAGCCCTTGGCTTTTGCCATTTCCCTCACGTCTTCAAGAAAGCTGCAATTTTTCCCAAAGCGAGGACGTAGTTGGTTGAAGATAATTTTGGCAAGTGTTGTTTTATCGATGCCACCCATCCCGTAAATTCCAATGAGCCAAACGCCACCGGAATCGATGTCTAATAAATTATTTATGACTGTTATTTGATCCTCCATTCCAACTAAATCTTTGGTCACTGTATTTGTCTTGTCTTGAGCCTGGTCACCACCTCCTTAACAACGGACTTTATAAGATCCCCATGGCTGCCACAAAAGTTGAACGGTTTGAATTGAAAAAAGGCAACAAATTTGCATGTTGACCAACTATCTACTAAAAAACCAAGTGGGAGCACGACCAAGTTTAGGATATATAAAAATTCAACATTACCCCCAAAAGCTTCGGGAACATGATGAATTACAAACTTCAACATCCATTATCAAGTAGGAGAATCAAAATTGCTTGCAGAAAAAAAAAGTGGAAGAATAAAAATATAAACGTTTGATGAACTATTGTGATTGCAAATTTACTCACTTCTTTTGACGTGGAAAAGAACTTTGCAAAGGCAAAGTTCCCTAATCAAAGTCAAATTAGTATGCAGTAAAAATCTTAAGACATACATGGATTAAATTGGGAAAATTGTCTAAAAAGCCCTAAACTTATTGGATTTTTGCCAATTCAGTCATAAACCTTTTAACTTTGCTAATTCAGTCATAAACCTTTTAACTTTGCCAATTCAGTCATAAACCTTTTCACTTCTTTCTAATTCAATCCATCCCGCCAATTTTGGCTGGAAAATGCTGATGTGGATGCCGGCGATGCCACGTAGAACCATTAGCACTAACATAGACAATATTTAATAATATTTTAATATTTTTGAATTTTTATTATTTTTTTTTTTTTTCCTTTTTTTTTCCTTTTCTTTTTGGTTTTCTTCTTTACATTTTCCGATGGTCGGCCATTGGCCACTGCGATGGCCGACCAACGGGCCTCACGTGGCCTGTGGCAGGCGAGGCCTCACCAGGCGAGGAGGAGCCCTGGTGAGGGGAGCCCTCGCCCAAGCGCGGCTCGGCAAGGGTCGCCTAGGCGAGGTCGACCCTCACCCAAGCTAGGGCAGCCTCACTGGGTGTCAACCAGGGGATGGCGACGCCGGGCAAGGCCACCCTGGCCTGGCTGGCCCTCCCAGATCTAGCGAGGGGAGCCCTCATCGAGGCTCACCTTCTCCCAGGTGAGTGTCGGCCTCGCCTAGACCAGATCTGACGAGGCCAGCCCTCACCCTGGGCCGGCCGACGCCTAGCAAGGCCACCCTAGCCTAGGGGAGGGCCGATCGATGCCATATCTAGTCTAGGTGGGGCCAACACTTGCCTGGGCGAGGGCAAGCCCTTGTCGACAGCCAGCGACGCCGCCCTAGCCTGGGCGCAAGTTGGCCTCGCCTAGGCAACCCTTGCCGGGCCACGCCTAGGCAAGGGCTCCCCTTGCCAAGGCTCTTCCTTGCTTGGTTGAGCCTCGCCTGTGGCGAGCGAGGCCAGCCGACTGGCTATGGCCAATGGCTGGCCGTTGCCTATGGTTGATGGCCAGCCACCAAAAAGACAAAGAAAGCCAAAAAGAAAAGAAAGAAATGAAAAAACAAGATAAAAAAAAAGTAAAAAAAAAATATTAAAATATTGTCCATATCAATGCCAGCGGTCCTACGTGGCATCACCGATGTCCACATCAGCATTTTCCGACCAAGCCAAATGGACTGAATGGGCAAGAAGTGAAAATATTTAGGACTAAATTGATAAAATTAAAGGTTTATGACTAAATTGGTGAAAGTGTAATAGATTTAGGACTTTTTGGACAATTTTCATATCAAATTAGTATAAAGAAAGAAGCAAAGCCGAATTTTTATATGAAGAATATTAGGTGAAAAACAAAATCATAACAACCCCATTAGGTCAAAAAATTTGGAAATCTCATGACTTAAAACAACAAAAGAAAATTTTGAAACTTTTTGTTTAAATTTAGGGAAATTAGAGTCGGACTATAATTGGTGAATTTTTATGAGAACCATGGCTTGATCGTACAAAATAATTTTCAAAATCATGGTTAGATTGTTACCCCGAATATTTCTCTAGTTCCCACCCCTTGGTGCCGCCAACTTCTTTAAGAGCTTGGCACCACATCTCTACATCCTTGGAGCTGAAGATGGTTTTCAGCTTCACCTCATATCGATTCACATCATAGAAGATGGGAAATATGACCTTCTCATCTTCTTTAGATTTAGAGGTGTTCTCAACCATCTTCATAAGCTCGCAGAGGCACCAACAACTTGAAGCGTAGTTTTTGGAAAAAATAGGTATGTAGAGTTTGGAATCATTGATCGCTTGTAGAAGGTTGCCACTAATTCTTTCACCTGGTCAAAGCTCTTCGCCATCGATGAAAACATGAATCCTGGCATCTACCAAGGCATGATAGAGGCTGTTGGTGAATCCACGATGAGTATCTAACCCTCTAAAACTCAGGAACACCTGAAACTCGCTTCCTGTAGTATTGCTGGTGCTTGATCCTATCTCTGAGTTCGCCATAGGAACTCAATTCGCATGCGCACTTAGCAAAGTCAATGCCGCCTTCCTTGCCTGCACACTTAGCAAAGTCAACGCCGCGCCACCCCCGGGGCACGCGCAATTAGCAAAGTCAACACCGCCAACCCCTACGTCGGCGGACTTCTAGGCAATTTCAGATAAAGTCTTGCGGCTCTTGATTGCAATTAGAGGACTTTCAATCGGACTTTTTGGCAAAAATGATAATACATTTAGTGATGGGAAGAGTTTTTATTACATTATTAATGTGAAAAGCTTCTCCATCAGATCATCCTCCCTAAAAAATTTACAAAAGGAGAACCCGCGCATTACATTAGAAAAAGGAAAAAGTAAAATTAAATTATATCACATAAACGATGAAGCCCCGATGCCACTTTCATTAGTTAGAGATACCATTTTGGAGATTTGTATTGCGTGGCTCACGGAGTTTAATTGAAAATTTCACGGGCAAAAATTCTTAATTCCATTCGACATAAAAAACACGTCAAGGCAACTTTGCGGCGGGTGCAACTTCCAATTCATAGTTACTAAAGTCGATGGCTTTATAAAAAAATAAGGTGGAGGACAATAATGAATTACCTTTTCTATAGTTTCACATATTTAAAATCCCAATCCAGTATTGTAAAATAACAATTTATCTATATAAATGCATAATAACAAAATATTTCCAAAGAATCACCACTCATTTGAAAAAAATGCTCCACCTAAGTGCTACCCAAGCATATACTTACTACTTACTATGAAATATTTAAATTTTTTTTTTGGTAAAATGAAATATTTAATTTGATCTCTTCATCTTAATGACTTACCTTTTATTATAATTAATTCGTTCTGCAAAAAATAAAAAGGAGGACGAAGGACGGAAGCAGAGGCGGGACGGGGAGTGAGGAGCGCGCCTTTTGGGTCGGGAGCAGGCCGGCACGGCGAGCTGGCGGTGAGAGGCGATGCGCGCCTGCCGGGCGTTAGAGGGGGATGCTGGGGGCTCGGACAGAGGGAGAAATGGACGGAGAGAGGAACGGGGAGACAGAGGGGATCCGGCCGAGAGGGAGACCGCGAGTCAGAGAGCAGAAAATTCGCCCCGGCTGAGCGCCGTTCGGCCATCCTCCACACAAATCGGCGTCCCCTAGCTGTTACACGGCGTCCGATTTTTGGTGAGTTGAGTTTCGGTTTCGATCCGCCGTTTTCCCGTGGTTCCCGGCTTGGCGAAACTGAGATGGCCGGCTATAGCTCGATTCGTATCGAGACCGGCTTCCGGCCGTCGTCGCCAAGCCTGGTAAGGCCCCCGCGGTCGCGCACTCCGGCGCCTCTTTTTTGTCCTTTCTTTACTGCTCTGTCTTTGCCCTATTTCGGGCACGCCGGCTTGGAGCTCGCGGCCGTCCGGCTCACGCGAACTCCGGCCCCTTCGCCCCCGTATTTTGATATTGCCGGTCTGGTAGGTCGTATGTCGAGGGGACAGTGCGAGCTTGAGTCCCGGCTCAGCCGGAAGCCCCTTGTTCAGTGTCGCGCGCCACCCGCTCGATTAAACGCCTCAACGAGATCTAATTTTCGTCTCCTCCTCCTTTTTTTGCCGAAATCGAGTCGTTCAGACTGTTGCGTTCTATTGCTATGTCCCTGCGATATTCGGTGTTACGGGCACAGCCGTTTGGTCGCTTCACTGCCCCTGCAACCGCCGTTGTTTACTTTGTTTTGTGTTTCGGGCTTTGTGGCCGACGATAATGGGGGCTTGTTACTGTGGTTCAGCAATGCTGGCTGTCGCCAAGCGTCGAGAGCCGTCGGAGCTAGAGCGTGGTCAGGCCGAGGGCGGCAATGTCGTTGGCCATTAGGAGAAGACGGTGGCAGCGGGAGGTCAGAAGCAATTAGGTTAGAAGGCTTAATTAGGATGGGCTTAAGTTATTTAGGGCGCGTTTAGTAACGTTTCGTTTAAAAATTGTTTCCAGGAACAGAAATAAAAAATTAAAAAAAAAGTATTTCTACTTCGAACAATTTTTGAACAAAAAAACGCGTTTAGTAAACTGTTTCCAGAAATATAAAAAGAATAAACACGCGTTTGGTAAATTTGTATAATTTTTTTTATTTCTTTTAATTTTTTAATATTTTTATTTTATTTTTCCTTTTTATTATTTATTTTTCCTTTTTCTTAGGGTTAAGCACACGAAAAACCCTAAACTAAGCATACACACCTATGACAAATTTATCCCAAACTATTTTTGACCACCAAAAACCCCAAACGGTATACCTTTGACAAATTTACCCCAAACCTGGTACACTTGTGACAAATTTACCCTATGTTAGTTTTTATTAAATTTTATCGTTAAACTATTAAGTTAAATGACACGTGAGGGTTGATTAATATACCAATTTAGGATTTTACATTCCGTTTGTTACGGTTTACAATTTTTGTGATTTTTTTTTTTGTATTAATCCAATTTAGTGAAGGGTATATTTGTCACAAATTTACCGATTTGGAGTTTTTTTGCGGTCGAATAAATTAGTTTAGGGTAAATTTGTCATAAATGTACCGGTTTATGGGTTTTTTTGTTAGTCGGGGTAAATTTGTCACGGATATACCG
Organism: Eucalyptus erythrocorys; assembly: GCA_014182555.1. Classification (NCBI taxonomy): domain Eukaryota; kingdom Viridiplantae; phylum Streptophyta; class Magnoliopsida; order Myrtales; family Myrtaceae; genus Eucalyptus; species Eucalyptus erythrocorys. Next base: position 17,767,960 of record CM024603.1, read on the forward strand.
GTTTTGGGTTTTCATGGTCAAAAATTAGTTTGGGGTAAATTTGTAACGGGTGTCCCAGGTTTGGGGTTTTTAAGGTATTAACCCTTTTTCTTATTTATTTTTCCTTTTTTTTTTTTGGCCGTCGCCGGCCTCGACCATGGCCGGCGGCCGACGAGGGCGTCGGGCGGCCGACCACGCGGCGACGCCAACTTGGCGGTGGCCGGCGAGGCCGGCGTCGCTGCCGGCCCAGGCGAGCTCGGCCTCGCCGAATCTGGGCGGCCGAGCTCGCCCGGGCGGCGCGAGGTCGGCCTCGCCCGGATCGGGCGGCTCGAGCTCACCCGGCCAAGGCGGGTCGAGCCTCGCCCGGCTACGGCGACGCTCAGGCGAGGTCGCCGGCCTCGTCGGCCGGTCGCCGTAGGCCATGGCCGAGGCCGGCGGCGGCCAAAAAAAAAGAAAGAAGAAAAGAAGAAGAGAAGAGAGAGAAGAGAGAAATGTTTAAAGTTGTTCAGAAACACGAAACAACTTTTTTTTTTATTTTGTTTACATTCCGAGGATGTGTTCTAGGAACGAAAAACACTTCAGAACAAAAAACGCGTCCAAATGTGTTTGTTCTTTTTTGTTCCCAGGGAACAAAAAAACAAAATTTTGTTCCCGGGAAACAGAAACAAAGTTTGCCATGCAACCCCTTAGTGGGTTTAGGTTCGTTTATAGTTTTCATGGCGGTTAAAAAGTATATTGGTTTTGGGCTCTAGTTCTAGTTATATTTAGACCGGTGACATAGTATGGGTTAGTTTGCTGGGTAGAGAAGCCAGGCCCCTTTTGACCCTCTTCCTGGACATGTTATTGCATACACATTTTGGAACATGACTTGTAGATATGTCTTGTGTATGCATATGATGATATAAGCCCACCTCGTACGTGTAAGTAAGGACGGTTTATGAAATGAAGTAGCGAAAATGGTGTCCACTTTTATGCTGGTTATGTATGCTTGCAAAACCATTATCGGGGAATACAGGTAGTCACCGTGCAACCAACCCACAAACTTCTAGTCCCTTCAACCATATGCAGCAGACCTCAAATTACAAATGATTAATTCAAATGCTCAAGAAGAGAACCAAGAAGAGAAGCACTGTTTGCTTCATTTTCAGTCATTAAAGCCCCTTGCAGGTAATAAATTGATGGTGAATACTCATTGAGATGATCATTATTCAAACCTTAGAATATACTCAACAGACAAACTCTTCATGAGAAGATTGCTCAACATCCTGTGTGCAGAAAGTTTCGTGCGCTCTGCAATAACAATAATTGGAATGGTTCGATCCTCAAATGGTCAACTGCAAAAATTCACATCGCTATTCTCCAACAAAGCTGTAAACTCTGTATCCCAAATTTTATAACTTTCTAATCTTAAGTCAGCACACCAAATACCCATAATTCTTGTAATGCCCCACCTAAGAGATGGACAACACGCTGGCACATGATTCCACTCCATCGCAGTCCACAGAAGCATAGCAATGTAAATAGACTATGAAGCTATTAACCTATGAAGCTAGAGCTCGAACTCATGCTTAACTACACAAAGATAAATCACATCATCACATTCAACCAAACACCAACTGCCACACCGCTTGTACCTGTTCTTCAGCGAATAGCTGGTGATCTGGAGCTTGAGTTTAGGCCCATGCCTCCCGCCACTGATGAAGTTAATGAATGCAGCCATTCGAGCCTCATGTAGCACCAAATTCCTCCAACCGAGCAGCACTGAAGAAGAAAGACTTCAAGCTTGTGGACATGGAACTTGAAGCTCGCAACTGAAATGGGGAAAGAAGAGAAACAACAAACGATGGACTGAAGCTTGCAAGGAGCGAGCGAGCAGCGATGAGGATTGGGTGATGGCGATTTGCTTGAGCAGCTGGGAAGAAGAGGAAAACGTGAAAGAAGAACCCTAATTGCTGATGCACATTTTAGAATCAGTTTGTTATCTCTGTTTACTAGAATAAAGCAGAAATGGAAAGCAAATAAAGCAGAACAGCCATGATCTATGAATAGAAAGAAGGTGCACCAAGGATGCCCTCTTTATGTTTTAGAGTCGCTGGTTTCGTAGCTGGATTTCCTCTTTATCATTCCGAATCTTCTCTCTGAAAGACTCCCAATTGCCATGATAAGTACCACATCTGCGGCTGAAAATATAATCAGATGTTATTGCGATCTGGCATTCATTTGGTATTTTTGAGCTCGATGCATCAAAAATCCCTTTAAAGTATATGTTCCCATGAACTCTCAACAGTCGCAAAAACTCTAATTCGTGGATGCCCTCCATACTCAGCAGCCTCAGCAGGAGTCAATATGTAACCTCTTCAAATTCTTTAAGTTTGACAAACCTTTTATCCTTCGTAATGAACCACAGCCTTCAACAGTAAATACTTCCAATGATTCCAACGGAGAAACAAAATCGATAACTTCTACCTTCGACACCTCCCCATATGGAATTCTCGAAGCATTTTCAGGGAGCTTAGGAAAGGGAACTTTCCCCTCTGAGATTCAATCAACTCCGGAGGTCGTACCTCATTGTACCTCAAGTCTGGCAGAAAACGCCTGCTCAGGGCATATGAGATATCGAGGAATGGATCATCAAGTTGCTTGTACACCTCGTTTTCTCTCAACTTTTCCAATGGAGGAGGCCCGCCGAAATGTACATGTTTCACTTGAGCGTGGTAAAGCTTTAAAACTATCAAGTTTGACGGTAGTTGTTTGAGGGTTCGGAAATCCAATCCACATAGAGTAAGATCTTTCATCAGAGAAAGGGAACCCAACTCTGTAGTTGGTGCCTGGATATTTAATAAGCAAAAGTGCAGCTTGTTTAGTTTAGATAACCTCCTAATCCACCTCAAGTCACCAATTGGAAGTACATTTGAATTGTGCAACCAATTGGCACTGTCATCAGATAGAAACAATTCAACTAGATTAGTAAGGTTTGAGAGGTTAGGGACAGTCAGCAACGATCTAGATATCAGCCGTAGAGTGGTCAAACTTCTAGGAAACTCGGGCCACTCTTTTATACTATGACCATGTTCCAAGTTCAGTGTTTGGAGGTGAAGCAATTTGCTCATTGTACTGGGCATTTCCACAATCGGTGTATATGATACATTGGAAGATAACAGGCTTTGTAGTCTAGCAATGGAATTTGGTAATCTTGTAATTCACTTGCATGATATATCTAGCTTCGTCAATGACTCTAATTTTGAAACTGAGTTGGGGAGATCGCTCAAGTTATCACAACTGAGTTGGGGAGCTCGCTCAAGTTATCACATTTACTAAGAGAGAGGTGTCGAAGATTCTGTAGCTCTCCAATTTGTTCTGGTAATTTTTCAAGTTTCAAACATGACTCAATACTCAAGTCAGTTAGCCACCTCAAATTCTCAATAGAGCGGTCAATTTTCTTCAAAGATGGACAATGACAAATAATCAACTTCTCTAAAACTAAGTATTTGCCAAAGGTTGGTGTCCCACGTATGGAGTAATTATATTGAAGATCGAGAACCTTCAATTTTGTTGCCCCCTACAAAAGCCAATGAAATGTCAAGATAGACAATTAAATGTCTATACAAGAAATAGATATGGATTTAGGCTCCCAACTTGGGTCATATGTCATTCAATCCTCTCACTAACTGAGAAAATTAGACTATAAATCCATCAAATTTTGTCCTTCATTGAATGAGAAAATTAGACTAGCAGGGAAACTCACGAACCTTGATTAGGTAACTGATCTCATCTTCGTCGAGGTTAGAGAAATGAATATCCACTAGAACCACGTTTTCCAGAGCCAAATTGGTTGGCGAATACCCTGTATCAACCCTAATGATCTCTTTCAACTTGGCAAGATAGCCCATGAAGCCGCCTTCCCAAACTACGTCACTTAACCAAAGAAACTTGAGATGTGGGAATCGTCTAAGTTGCTCCGTTGTGATAGTTGCAGGATTGCTGGAGGACGATTGCAAACAGAGTGCTTGAACGCTTTCCTTAATCTGCCAATGACATTGAGGAGCAGAAGCAGGAATTTGTCAATAATCTCACAATTTAATTCGTTGAAAGGAAGAAAAAAAAAATCAATGAAGTAGCTCCCAATTCAAAAACATAATTAAACCCTCAATTATGAACAGGGTAAGCAATTTTCTATTCAAATTTGGTCATACTTTACCTCTATTGACCTTAATGCGCAAATTATTTCATCTCCATCCCACAACCTGGCATGCTCTTGTATAGCAATTGCCCTTCCGAGATCTCTAAATTGATCATGCATCCAAAATTGATCATTTTCTAAAACCTTTATCATGCACCTGTTAATAAGGACATGAATAGCATACTCTGCCTTAAACCCACAACTTTTCCATTGGTAGATTAGATTAGTCTTCTTCCAACCGATGAAAAAGCATCCAATATCGAGAAATATGTGTTGTTTATCAAGCTCCAAGGCATTATAGCTAATCCTCAACTTTTCCAACACATCCTTATGAGGTGTTTCCCTTAACTTCTCAAGTGTCTCTTCCCATATTGTTTCCTTGTTTTGACCAAATAGCAATGAACCTATAGCTTCAAGAGCTAAAGGTAGTCCACCTGTAGTTGAGACAATGCCTTTGGAAAGAGTATAATAATTAGTAGGAGGAGAGCTGTGATGAAAGGCATGCCTACTAAAAAGCTGGAGTGCATCTATTTTGCTCAACCCCTCCATTTCATAATGCAAGATTTTACACTTAAATCCCCTGATTTTTAGAATGCTTTTGTCCCTAGTGGTAATAAGTATCCTTGTACCAGAATACAAAGAGTTCACTTCAATTAGTTTTTGAATTTGCTTGTCCTCGACATCATCCAACACAATTAGCATCTTCTTGTTGCAAATTGTTTGTCCAATCATAGTGATCCCCTGATCCATGTTATCAATGTTAGAGCTACTCTAGAGGTGGAGATATCGAACAATAATTTTCTTTGCAACTTGACCAACGAGCCCTTGGCTTTTGCTATTTCCCTCACATCTTCAAGAAAGCTGCAGTTTTTCCAAAGCGAGGACATAATTGGTTGAAGATAATTTTGGCGAGTGTTGTTTTACCAATACCACCCATACCGTAAATTCCAATGTGCTGCACACCACCAGAGTGGATGTCTAATAAACTGTTTATGGCTGCTATTTGATCCTCCATTCCAACTAAATCTTTGGTCACTTGTCTTTGTCTTGTCATGAGCCTGATCACCACCTCCTTAACAACCGACTTGATAAGATCCCCATGGCTGCCATAAAGTTGAATAGTTTCAATTGAGAAAAGGCAACAAATTTGCATGTTCACCAACCATCTAATAAGCATCCGAATGGGAACGCGACCGAGTTTAGGATATATAAAGATTCAACATTACCTCCAAAGCTTCAAAGCATGATGAATTACAAAGTTGAACATCCATCACAAGTTCAAGTTGAAGGAATAAGGAAGAGATATGTTTGATCTTCGTATCAAGTAGAAGAATCAAAATTTCTAGCGAAAAAAAGTGGAAAAATCAAAATATAAACGTTTGATGAATTATTGTAATATCAAATTTACTCGCTTCTTTTGACTTGGAAAAGAACTTTGCAAAGGCAATGGTTCCTTAGGGTGCGTTTGATTGAACTTTTGGAAAAAACTTCTGGAAAAAGGCAAAGGACTTTAGGTTAAAAGAGTTTTGTGAAATGCAAATTATGTTTGGTAAATTGTAATCTAAAAGTCTACTGTGAAGTACATTTGAACAAAATAGTGTTTGGAGAAATTTACATTTATAAATGAGTATTGTGATTGAAAAAAGAAAGGAATAGTTGGTTGGCAAAGGGTAGGTAAGGCCACCTAAGGTCACGTGATCTAATCGGGCCGACGTCTCAAGTTGAAGACTTCAGGCTATTGTCAGAGACCATCGATGAGAGCCGCCTCATCAACCCCACAGGGTCTTGTAAGGCTATCTAAGGTTGCATGACCTTGGCGAGGGTCGCCTCTTCAACCTAAGATCGTAAAATGTCAAATTCATCATCAAAACATCTTCTCCTCCTCCTCTTCATCTTAACCACCATCATCTTCTTCTCCACCATCTCTCAATCTCTCTTCTTGAGGACCATGAAGAAGTAGAAGCCTGGCAGTCTGACCTCTTGTTCAAGGAGATTGTGTCCATCCTCATCTTCCTCAACCAGGACGTGCTTCTTGAGCATCCAGTCACCCTGGATCGACCCTAGACCGGGTTAGTCTCGGTCCTCGGTCTTAGAAGTCGATCCTTGGTTAGATTCTTGGATCCAAACCAGTTAGTCCTCGGTCTTAGAACGAGTTATCCAATATATATATATATATATATATATATATATATATATATATATATATATATATATATACATACATACATACATACATACATACATATATATTATCTAATATATTATTTATAATTTTTTTTTATATAGAGAAAACCTTAAAATAAATGGCGTCAGCAACGTTAAATAACTCTTTTGTCACGCCCGAACCTCGAGCACGTGCACATCCCACTATGGTCGATAGAAAAGCGACTTCCCAGGACACGTCGCCGACCCATTTATTTTATTACACATGCGGAGCGAAACAAATCCCCTGACAATATTTAACTTGGGATAGAAAAGCAGGCAATCAATCACAACCAAACAATCTTTCTTATAAACACATAGGTTTATATATACAACACTGGATTGTCTACAAAATAGACCGGCTCAACAAAAATGGAACTGTCCTATGACCAACTAGTCAGACACGTTCACCGATTCTTCGATCTCCACCTCCACAAATGTCCATGGCTTCAAGTCCTCCACGACCGCCATCTAAGGACCTGAAAATGTTGAGCCCACAACGGGGTGAGACAATGTCTCAGCGAGTCCTACCCTCTAAGACTCGATTAGGAAGAAAATACGCCTTAGGGCACTCTAGCCACACAAAGAGAATAGAAGACTTACCTCGCCTCAGTTCCTTCTTGCACGTTAGTACGATTCAAATATCAATCAACTCATTCACTATAAACCACGGTCCAAAAGACGAGACCTATCTTTAGGTAGTAATCACGGCCCAATGGGCGCAACCTTTAACAGGTGGCAGATCTAGAATTAGTGGCATCACGGCCCCACTCGGCGCGACCTTTATCAGGTGGCAGATCTAGAATTAGTGGCATCACGGCCCCACTCGGCACGACCGATTCCAAATTCGGTGGTATATCACAGCTTCAAAGGCACAGCCATACTTCGGCGGTTTCCTAGATCCACTCACAACCTTTCACGATCAAAACCAATCGATAGCATACGATTAACATCATCTATCAATTCATACCATCTATTCATCCATTAATACAATCACTGCTCGCACAAGCTGAAATGGATGTAATGCTCTCACAAGCTGATATAGATAGATGATAGCTCGCACAAACTGATAATTCAATAATAATCCAACTCATTCTTCACTTCAATCAATCAATCAAACCAATCGATTCAAACCGGTCATACAAACCAATTACGGTGCCAAAAGCCAACACCGGGTATTTTCAAGTCAAATACCACAACTTCATCAATATCACTCAATTCCACACTTCGGAATAATTAAACATAATCATCAATCACTCAATTTCTCAATTTAAATATACAATTAACACAAACGGATCGCCTTTGTTACGATCGGTGCGAAATTCTAACGACCTAGGCCATCCCAGGCATAATTTTCGAAATTATTAAATAATTAAATTTAATTCCGAAAATTAAATAATTAAATATTATATTATAATAATATAATTTATTAAAATAATATTTATAAAATTCGAAATAATTAATTAATTAAAAATAATTAATTAGGGCTTAAACTAGATTACACTAATTTAATCATACAATTAGCCCTAATTAATCAACCACTAAACTAATCATACAATTAATCTAATTAACAATTAAATAATCTAATTTAACCACCTAAACATAATTAAACTAATCTAAACACCCCTTAAGCATAATTAACTCACTAAGCAAGGATTAGATGGTAAACTCACCGGTTTTGCGATCCGGTTAGTTCACGGCGACCACGACGCCAAGGCGGTCGATAAACCTCGAAGCGGCGACACCAACGGAGGCTGGGAAGGGCTTGAAAACGGGCCACGAAGTCTCCAAAACCTTGCTGTCTTCTGCTTCTGTTCTTGGCTGAACTGCAGAGGAGAAACCAGCAGCTGAACAGCGAGGAAACGGGCCAATCAGAGCTCCGGCGAGTGAGTGGTTGGCAACCAATGGCTCCCGGGGGTCTTGGGGGTCTTGTACGTGGATGGGACGGCCAAAGGAACGGTCGGAATGGGGCAAAACAGTCGGAAAACGCAAAACAGTGCAGGCGGGCAGCAGACCGACGGACCGGCGAGCGGTAACTTCAAAACGACGTACCGGACGAACGGCGGCTCCTTTCAGGGTGATCTTGGGCTTGTTGGAACGGTCTGGATGTGCTCTTCGCAACGATAGGTAGATCGTTTTCTGATTCAACCTGGAAGACCACTTTTGACTCCGATTTTTGTTGAAAGGTCAGCTGGAGCAGAAAACTGGAACGAGTGAAAACAAGGGAGGAAAACGGCCAACGATGGCCTTCCGGTTGTGCGACGATGGAGGGGCTGGTGAGCTCGGTTTCCTCTGGTTCTCTTGAGCTTTTCCTAAGCCTCAACCATGGAGAAAGCCATGAATGAAGGAAGAAGATGGTCTGCTGAAGAGGGGGGCTCCTTGGTGGCTTCCTAGAGCTCAACACTTGTCCAACACACTCTCTCTTGCCCCCACCACTCTTGGCCCTCACCTTCAGCCTTTTCCTCTCCTTAGCTTCCTCAAGAAGCTTGCCAAAGTGTCCAAAATGTTGTGTGCCCCATGGCATACGAATTTTGGACATTCCCCATTCAATCCATTCAATTCTCTCTCAATTCCATCCAATTCTCAAGCAAACCAATCCAATTGAAGCCCATATTGAAGTCCAAATAAATCCAACAAGGTGTCTTCGTCCATCTCATGACTTTTCTCCGTCATATGATCGAATTTGCATCCCAAAGATGCGATCAAAACCGGCCCTCGACTTTCCCGAACAAAAGGGCCTTACTTTGCTTTTCCGCCAAAAATCTCGGTTTGTAGAAAAATATTCCGGAGATGAGTCGACATTCCTAAAATGATTTGTGACATAACAGAACTTCCAATTTCTGAAATCAGGTTTAAATTCACGGTTAATTTCAATCTGGCGCGACTTTAGCGCGTCCTAATCTACCGGGTAGCTTTTAGGAACTTTTCATGCAATTGAGCCACAAAGTACATCTTCGACACATTGGCGACTCTCGATTGTCGTGAAAATCTCAAGGTTTCAAATACGGACACGGGGTACCAAAACGACGAGAGAAATCGGTCTAGTGCCGATCGACAAGATTTGTGCAATCGGGTGGAATCACCCACACTTAATCACATGCCTTTGTCGAGTCGACCTATCTCCGGTCTCTAATCGATACGTGCCGCAATGACCCTTGCGGACTAGTATGGTCGAGCAGCCGTTGCTTGGTCGAATTCTCAAGTCTATTGCGTTTAGATTCCTTAACGGCTTCACGATAGACTAGTTATCTCGTGAGTGGCCAACTCGGAGAAGAGAGCTATAGACGCGAAGATGAAATGCCCGACTTATTCAATTGAAACCAGAATTGAAAAATCGGGATGTCACATCTTTAGTAAGGAATTTAAGTAATTTTATATTATTCTTTAATACTTAAATTTTTAATGTCTTTTACGGCGTCAATAGTCAAAATTTACGAAGGAGGAAAATGTTTTTATGACGAGTTCTCACGGGCGTCAAAAGGGCATAAACAACTCCTTATGACATTCTTCTCTTATACTTGTTCTCTTGTCTTATTTGTCATCGAGTCTTCAATTTGCCAAAAAAGAAAAACACAACTTCTCCGCTTGTCACTCGACACTCGCCTCGCTCGCTTTGGGTTACTTGTGCCACTCGCCGCTTGATGCTTGCTCAGCTTGTTGCTCCCCGCTCGACACTTGATGCTCATTATGTTCGACGCTCATCCCACTCTACCGCTTACCTTTCCTAGCTGACCTCACTCGTCATTAAATTTATTGAGTTAGTCCAGTCCTCGGTTTCCCTTTCAAAGAGTATAAAAAATGAAATAAAAAATTACTAGTTAGTCTTGGGTTGACCCTAAAATCGGATCAAATCCATTGGGTTAATCCGGTCCTCAATCATTTTTTCAAGAAGTACAAAAAATGAGATAATCCCGGGTTGACCCTAGAACCGGATTGAACTTACTGGGTCGGTCTAGTCCTTGGTCCCAAGTTCAATCGGATCAGTACTCGGTCCCAAAAATTGAGGATCGACATTGTGCAGATTGGCCCTAGGGTTAGGAGGTGGACCGACACAACCCGAACTATGCTCACCCCTAACTGCAAGTCCTCCTTCTCGTCTGCCTCTCCTTCCACGCCATCAATCTTGCCACCACAAGTCTCTCTACCCCTTCTACGTTAAGCACCTTCCCAGTGCCTTCGCTTGCTGCCCTAAGGCCGCTGGCCTCGACCTCTCCCTTTGCCCCTATGTCATCGACGCCTCCCTCGCTGTCGTCGCCACTACTCGCGAGGACTCCCTCTACACCCTCAACCTCTCCGAGTGTAGCTAGGCTACTGGGTTATGGTGGCCCAAACTTAGATCTGGGTCTCGACGACTCAGATTTGGGTCCTCATAGTGACCCAAGGCAACCTAGATCTAAGTAGTGGCAACCTAGATTTGGGCCATCACGACTCACGAGGGGTTGCACGACCTAGATCGGCGAGCTCTCACCATGGTCATGTGGTGCGGCGACCCATAGAGGTCGCTTGACACAACTAGGCTATTGGGTTACGGTGGCCCAAACCTAGATCTGGGTCTCGATGTCTCAGATTTGGGTCCTCACCGTGACCCAGGGCAACCCAAATCAAAGTCGTGGCAACCTAGATTTGGGCCATCGCAACTCGCGAGGGGTTGCATGACCTAGATTGGCGAGCCCTCACCATGTTCACGTGGCACGGTGACCCACAGAGGTCACTTGACCCTCTGGCAACGATTGCCTATGTCACTGCGACCATGCTAACATCTCTCGAGCCACCGTCAGCCCCTCGTAGCTAGGTACAACCAAGCCGACCGCGGAGAATGGGGAAGATCAATAACATCACAAAATGAGGGGCAAAATGGAAAAATAAAAAGTTGGTGAGGACAGTTTCGAGAAAAAAAAAAGTTGCACAGTATCAACTGGCATGCTTAGAAAGCTGAAAGCCCAGGGCAGCCTCCTACCTACCTTGGACTTTTAGCCTTCTAAATGCCCACTTTTCTTTAAGGGGATTTGCAAAATTTTTGCTAAACACCCAATATTTGGCCCAAGGGATTTTGGGTGTCTAAAGTCCCTTCCAAATGCTACTCCCGAACACACCCTTAATCAACTTCTCTAGCATTCAATAAAAATCTTAAGACATACATGGATTGAATTAGCTAAAAAAGATGAAACAAAGCCAAATTTTTATACGATGGAGATTAGGTGAAAAACAAAATAATAACAACGATGTTAGGTCAGAAAAAATTGGCAATCTCATGATTTAAAACAATAAAAGAAGAATTTGAAACTTTTTGTGTAAATTACGGAAATTAGAGTCAGACTATAATTGATCAATTTTTGTAAGAACTACGGCCTGATTATACAAAATAATTTTCAAAATCATGGTTAGATTGTTACCCTGAATATTTCTTTAGCTCCCATCCTCTGGTGCCATCAACTTCTTTAAGAGCTTGCCGCCACGTCTCTACATCCTTGGATCTAAATTTCTTCTCCTGATCCTCAATCTTCTGCTTCAAATTCAATATGGCATTTCTATACAACGTGGTTTTCAGCTTTACGTCATCGGGTTTCACATCATAGAAGATGGGCAATATAACCTTCTTCCCATCTTCTTTAGATTTAGAGGTGTTCTCCACCATCTTCGCAAGTTCACGGAGGCACCAGGGACTTGAAGCATAATTTCTGGAGAAGATGGGTATGTAAAGCTTGCACAAGTCAATCGCTCGCAGAAGTTTGCCACTAATTATTTCACCCGCACGAAGCTCTTCATCATCGATGAAAACACGAATCCCGGCATCTACCAAGGCATGATAGAGACTGTTAGTGAATCCACGACGAGTATCAAGCCCTCTAAAACTCAAGAACACCTGGTACTCTCCTCCCAACGTATCATCAGTGCTCATTCCTGCCTCTGAGTTCCCCATGGGGGCTCACTTCACACTTAGCAGGGCTTAGCAGGGTCTCTCTAATAGGCACTGTTTAAATAGCTTTACATCTATCACATTCTACAGGGGATAGGCAATTTGCACAAAGCCGAAGATGTTTTGCGGTTCTTGAATACAAGTTGGGGTCTTTAACGTTAATCATGACGAAGACTTTCGAGACTTATTGGGGACCATTTAAATATTATTTGTGGATGTCTAATCCCTTTAGGAAACTCATTCGTAAGATCCTTCTTGACCTCTAACATATTCAAATGTATTCCCGTTTGCCATAAACAACACGCACGGGTAACTTCGCAGCAGTTGCATATAGTCAATAAAGTCCATAGCTTTACAATTAATGAGATGGAGGACAGTAATGGAGACGTACCTTTTCACACGCCCTATTTCTTCTAAGTTTCAACTTGCTGCTTTTCCCTTTGTGCTTTTGAACTTTTGGATTAAATAAATCTGACTCTCAAACATTCAAATCATTTATGCTTTCACACTATCAAAATATATAATTTGATCTCTTTGCCTTAAAGATTTACCTTTAATCATAATTAATTACTTTCAACAAATATTCTCATAAAATGTGCCTTTATATTAAAAAGCAAATAATTGTGCAAATATTTTACAACACTAACTTCCTAATGGACAACTATTGGAACTTGAACATGGTGTACTTGATGTGGTTTGGACATCAAACTAAATCAAACTAAGTTGATGGCTTTATAAAAAAATAAGGTGGAGGACAATAATGAATGTGTACCTTTTCTATAGTTTCACATATTTAAAATCCCAATCCAATATTGTAAAATAACATTTTTTTCTATATAAATGCATGATAACAAAATATTTCCAAAGAATCACCTCTCATTTGAAAAAATGCTCCACCTAAGCGCTACTCAAGCATATACTTACTACTTACTATTTAATTTGATGTCTTCATCTTAAAGACTTACCTTTTATTATAATTAATTGCATGTAACCACTCAAGTATTCTCACTAAATATGCCTTTATATTAAATAGCAAATGATTGTGCAAATCTTTTTGAACACTTATTTCCTTACTGATAACTACTAGAATGTGAGTATAATTGTTGACATCTAAATTTTTGTGGTTAGATTATGCATTTCTTAAAAAAAAATTAGGGACCAAATTTGCCAATAACGCTATAATTCAATCCCTAAACACCTAGCCCACACGATTTTTGCATTCGTTCCTCACATTCGTGATTAGAGGCATGTTGATTTCGATACCTTGGGCCCGGCATCAAAATAATCTTGGATCGACGAAGAGGACAGGCACTTTCGAGTCCCTCCAATCTCTGAATAAATATTCAAGGCCACTCAGCATTACTCGATTGATTTTCTCCTTCTAAGTTGATCCATTTTTGTGCGTACCATTAAACCTCAGCTAACCTCATCGCTTTAGCCTTATTGGGTGTTGGAAGACATGCATTAGACAGATCACGAAGATATACTTAGAAGGAATCTCGTTGATTGTATTTGTACATAAAATAGTTAGGAATTGATATCAAATTGATATCAATCACTTACACAATTCTTTCTTCCCTTTATTACATCAAACTTGTATTATATTTACATCAGACTGTACATTAAGAAATATAATGAACGAGACGATTTCCTCAAAATTCTCTCTGTCCCGTCTCGATATTTCATCTTCTTTCATGGTATCAGAGCTTTGGCTTCTGATCATCTTTTGCTTCCGCTGCTGATTACCTGCCAAGGGAGATCCAAACAAATCAATAGATCTACCATCTGGTAAGAAATCACTATCGAGAAAGAAGAAGTTTTTTTTTGGTTATCTTACATTCGATGGCTGACGATCAGACCACCGCAGAAGGTTCACCACCATCGCAAATCCAAGGTTCACCTGCAGAGATACAACAACAAGCACTCCAGACGAATTCACCTGCTGAGATACAACGACAAGCACTCCAGACTCAACCTACTCAATGGAGACTAATGCAGGCTCAGTTTGGACTGGGGCAACCCATTGCGGGCCAACCATTACAGTGGGTACCCTATCCGTGGTACCTCAGGCCAAGCCCGAATACATCATTGCCTATCTATGTGGGTCACCAAGGAGCCCACGTCCAATCCGAGGGGAGCCCACCAACCGTAAATGGGGCAAACTCGAACCCTAGAATGGAGCGGGAAAGTGGGTCCGGACACGGATCGGAGAACCGGGTACGGGAACAAATCCCTACTCGGGATTTTCAAATGCGGGGCATCAATTTGGGTCAAGCGAACGGGGTGAAGGGACAAATCTCTACTCGAACCTTGCACCCGGATTCGTACCTTTCCCCATCACTGCCGTCACCGGTCGACCAGAGCCTAGTGACCCCCTGCATGTCTCAACGGCCAATGGCCCCGAATTAAAATTGATCAACTTACAGTTAATCGGGCCAGAGAATTACCACAGGTGGGCCTGAGACTTTCGGCGTGCCCTCGTGACGAAGGACAAGGATGGATTCCTCGACGGGGCGATTCCGATTCCAGCCGATGAGCGATTGGCCCGATTCTGGAGGAAATGCAACCAGCTCGTGAGGACGTGGATTGGCAATTGCATTTCTCCAGAAGTCGCGGCTGGGCTCCCACCAACCGAAGACTCGAAAACCATGTGGGACAACATCAAACAAATATACAGAAAGTTAGATCGGGCACGAATCTTTTCTCTTTTGCAGGAACTCAGCGAATTAAAACAAGGGAACATGACCGTGATGGCCTGTTATAACAAATTATCATCCTTATGGAACGATCTCGAAGCCGCGGAGGAAAAACTCGAAGGCCCAGAGGAGACACTTGCACAGTATCGTTCTATAAGAGAGAGGGAAAAGGCGACCCGATTTCTCTTGATACTAAATGATTCATACCGAGTTTCCGATCTCAGATTTTGGCCATGGAACCCGCGCCACCACTCGGCCAAATCTTCCAACTCGCGGTTCAGGAAGAGAGCCAGAGACTCACAACCTCAGAGCCGACGAAGGGAGGAGGGAGCTTCGCCCTCCGAGCCGAGGGGATCAACGAGATTCGTCGCGGGATCCAGGAAGCAAAACCCTAGCGCACGAGAGAGGAGGAACACAAGAGGCACTAGGGTTTCGAAATGAGGAAGGGCGCCCCCTTAAATATGAGGGGATGAGCGGTCAGGATCGCTTGCGACAATCTGATGGCTAGAAAAACGCGATCCACTTCGCTAGATCGGACGGTGGAGATGAGATCAGCGCCAAAGGATCCAACGGTGGGATATTTTCGGCATATGCAAAAATTCTGGTAAAGGCAAAATTAAATTATATGCGAATATTGTCGTCGCCCGCACCATACGATAGAAAATTGCTGGAAATTGCACGGCAAACCTGGAGAAAAAGGAAAAAAAAAAGAGAATTTTTTGCAGCTAACCAAGTTAGTGGGGCCAATATTGATAAATCTATAACTTTTGAGCAATATCAACAGCTGATGCAGGCTATGTGGAAATTGGACACTTCCAACAAAGGAGGCAATTTTTCAGGTATTTCTCGATGCCTAAATATATCAAGAAAAGGTTGGATAATTGACTCTGGGGCAAGTGATCACATAGTTTGTGAGAAGGATTTTTTTTTTTTTCGAAATAAATGGAAAATTGGATTTTCCTATTTCTGTGGAATTGCCCAATGGGAATATTACATATGTTGCAGTTACCGGGAAAGTCCAACTCAGTCCTCAAATCACTCTCCAAAATGTGCTTTATGTCCCGGAATTTCGATTCAATCTAATTTCTGTCTCCAAAGCTGTCATGAAAATTCATGTTTAATAATTTTTGACTCGACACTTGCTTCTTTCGGACCCTTTCGCGGCAAGTGATGGACATTGGTAATCTCTCTGAAGGACTGTTCCTTTGGACAAACCTTCCCAGTAATCTTGATTTGTCGTCTATTTTTTTAAATAAAATGTCATTGTGTAACACAACTACCAATGATAAAAACTTTCTTATGCATTCAAGATTAGGCCATAGTGCCTCCTTTCCTTGCTCCAAGTGTCAGATATGTCCTTTTGCAAAGCAATCTCGCATTCCTTTTCCTTCCAGTCAAAATCGTGCACTTGATATTCTTTCATTAATCCATGTTGACATCTGGGGTCCTTATCACACACAAAATTATGATGGGTCAAGTTATTTCCTAACAATTGTGGACGACTATTCTCGTGTCACATGGGTATTCTTGATGCAGTCCAAAAGACAAGTTTTCTCCAATCTAAAAAATTTCATTGCCTTGTCCAAGAATCAATTAGGCAAATCCATCCAACAGATTAGAACAAACAATGGAAAGGAATTCTTCAGCAATGAATGCAACTCCCCGTTTTCATCCAATGGGATTCTCCACAAAAGCTCTTGCGTATATACCCCACAACAGAATGGGGTAGTGGAACGCAAGCATCGCCACCTTCTAGAAGTTGCAAGAGCATTGAAATTTCAAGCATCAATCCCAGAAAATTATTGGGGAGAATGCGTACTCATTGCGGCATATCTCATTAATCGTATGCCAACTCGAGTACTCAATAGCAAAACTCCATTTGAGTTGCTTTTCAAGAAACAACCAGAATTACAACACCTGAGAATCTTCGGGTGTCTATGCTATGCAACAATAGTGTCATCCCATGAAAAATGGGCCCACGAGCTAGACGTTGCATCTTCATGGGATATCCCAATTTGCAAAAGGGATACCGCGTCTTGGATCAAGCAACTGGGGAATTCTTTATTAGCAGAGACGTCATCTTCCATGAAGATATATTTCCTTTTCATGACAAGGATCTCTCCAAAGAGACATCAGAAATCTCACATCATTCAGTCCATTCCATAGAAGATTCAACTAATGAATTTATCCTAACCAGACCTCCTGTCATAGTCCAGAATTCATGTGAGAATTGCATCCCACAAGACGTTCAAGGTCCAATACATGAGAATCCGTCGCCAACTGAGGAAGAATAGGTTATGATTGACGACACGTCATTCTCACACCCTACTTCAACACCAGTGGATAATCAGGAATCTTCATCTCCTGCACCCATACAAATGGACCATCCTCGATGATCAGGACGTTCTATACGTCCACCAGCCTGGACAAAGGACTATGTCTGCGCCACCACCAATTCACCAGGTATTCATTACCCACTATCGTCTTATGTTTCGTTTCATAAGCTCTCGCCAGAACATAGATGTTGTGTCAGTCAAATATTGGAGGGCAAAGAACCATCCAATTATGAAGAAGCAGTTGCTGATCCCAAATGGCAAGGAGCTATGGAAGCAGAGTTGAATGCATTGAATGCCAATCAGACCTGGGATCTTCTCGAATTGTCTCCCAACCAAAAGCCAATTGGATGCAAGTGGGTCTACAAAATCAAATACCGGCGCGGTTCCATCGAATGCTACAAAGCACGGCTGGTGGCCAAGGGATTTACCCAATGGGAAGGTTTCGATTACCATGAAACCTTCTCTCCAGTAGCTAAGGATGTAACTGTAAGATCATTTCTTTCTATTGCTGCTATCAATGATTGGGTTTTACATCAAATAGATGTACATAATGCTTTTCTTCATGGGGACTTGGATGAGGAGATATATATGGATTTTCCTCAAGGTTTACGGAAACAGGGGGAGAATAAAGTATGTCGTCTCCGTAAATCCCTTTATGGTCTCAAACAGGCTTCCAAGCAGTGGTATGCAAAGTTTGCTGATGCCCTCACGTCTGCGGGATTCAAAAAATCGAAGCATGACTATGCATTATTCACATGGAACCAAGGTACATCATCAATCTACCTGATGATTTATGTGGATCATATTCTTATTATGGGCAATGATAAGATTGCAACAGAAAGATTCAAAAGGTACCTGCATTCCACCTTTCATATCAAAGACCTGGGAGCACCGAAATATTTTCTTGGCATTGAAATTGCTCGATCTGATCAGAGGATTTCTCTTAGTCAACGAAAATTTGTGTTGGAAATCATTTCCGAAGCAGGCTTATTCGGATGCAAACCCTCAGTCATTCCAATTGAGCAAAACACAAAATTGACCTCCAGAGACCATGATTCTAGAATATCACAGAATCATGACCCTATCCTCAAAGATCCTTCGGGTTATCAAAGGCTTGTTGGGAAACTCATATATCTGACAATGACCAGACCAGATATCTCATATGCAGTGCAAACACTCAGCCAATTTATGCACAGTCCAAAGGTGTTTCATATGAATGCTGCCTTGAAAGTTGCCAGATACTTAAAGGGTTGTCCAGGATTGGGGATTCTCTTATCCAGATGGAAATGTCAGCATATTGTGATGCAGATTATGCGACTTGCCCTAAGAGCCGAAGATCCATTACAGGTTTTTGCATTAAGCTTGGAGAATCACTTCTTTCTTGGAAGACCAAGAAGCAAGCGACTGTGTCCTTGTCTTCAGCTGAAGTAGAATATCGAGCTATGGCGAAAACTACTTGTGAGGTCGTATGGATTCGAGGATTGCTTCAAGATCTAGGAGTCAAATTGAAGGGCCCGACGAAGCTATTTTGTGATAATGATGCAGTGCTCAAACTTGCAGCGAATCCAATAGTTCACGAGAGAACAAAGCATATAGAAGTGGATTGTCATTTCACTCGTGAAAAAATTCAGCAAGGAATGATCAAAACGAGAGGGATTGGAACGGTAGAACAGCCTGCCGACATTTTTACCAAGCCTCTGTGTCAAAGACAATATGCATATCTGTTGAGCAAGCTTGGTGTCTTGGACATCTACCAGCCACCAGCTTGAGGGGGAGTGTTGGAAGATATGCATCAAACAGATCACGAAGATATACTTAGAAGGAATCTCGTTGATTGTATTTGTACATAAAATAGTTAGGAATTGATATCAAATTGATATCAATCACTTACACAATTCTTTCTTCCCTTTATTACATCAAACTTGTATTATATTTACATCAAACTGTACATTAAGAAATATAATGAACGAGATGATTTCCTCAGAATTCTCTCTGTCCCGTCTCGATATTTCATCTTCTTTCACCGGGGACATGAAACTAAGTCAACATATGGGCCATCTAGTCAACAATCGACCAAGAGTTTCACCTAGGACCAGAGGCGAGTACGTGCGAAACAGAAAAGAAAAGAATGCAGAGCAGAGGGCAGTCTTGGCAATAGGAGGAAATAGCAAGAGTCGGACCTGTTCAGATAGTTTATCTCGCTGCATATTGAAAGTGAATTATTAGGTGAACAGCCTGAGGATAGGAGAGGACAACATGCGGGGGAATGTTTATCATTTTCTCGCCTGTTCCTCCGTTAATCTCGCGTACTAACTAACCATTGCTGCCATCAAAGTCAATTCGTTTTGAAACCCCCCTTCACAATAGTCGTTTTGACCCTGCACGGCCTGAGCAATCGTCTCCTCTCGAATCTTCGGACTGAGCCACCGCTCGATGAGCTCATCGCTTCCCCACCTGTCCAGATAAATCCTCGCCTTCCATCAGCAGCGTGGTCGTTGCGTCACCCCGCGAATCATGGGTTACTCCTCCCTCTTGGCTGGTCTTCGCTGCCCAAATTACCAGCGCTATGTTAGGAGATCACGCGTTGATTTTGAAAAAAGTAACACAAACAAACTGTCCACCAAGACTAAATATAATAACAAAATAACATAATCAAAAGAACACAAATAAAGTCAAATAAAGTTGAAATACGATCTATCGTCAACACAAATAGAGTTCTCAAAGAAAAAACTCACTTTTTTTTTTCTCTCTATTTTCTTTTTTAGCCCCTTGACGGCTAGCGTTTGACTATCATTGATGTAAAGTGTAGCTTTTAACCAAAAAGCAGAACTAATATAAAAGACAAAAAAAGCCCCTAAAAAAAAATTTGGCTTCACTCGCCAACAATCTCCCACTTGAAGAAAAATACACCAATGCACCAAGCAACTTAGCATTCATCTACTTAAAAATCTAGTAATTGAAATTTGTGCCTCTACGACAGTCCTCATCAATTAAGATAAAATAGTACAAATCGTAATGTTGACTCCTAAATTTTGCTTGTTCATATAGGATTTAATTGTATAGAAAATTAGAAATTAATTTTTAACCCCTAAACAAAAATAGTTTTCACTAGAATTGCATAGTATATAGACATTATGAGCATTTACATTACAATGTATATAATTTATAAGAAAAAATTTTAAAAATAGAAAAAAATAAAAATAAAAAATTAACTAATTGATTAAAAATTATCATTTAAAAAAGAAAGAAGAAGGAAAGAAAAAGTGAGATCGGGCCAGGGTCAGGCCGGCCCAGCCTTCTTTCCCTTTCTTTTCTACCTTTTCTTTTTGCCTAGGCCCACCCCGGCCCACTTTCCCTTTTCTTTTCCCCAAGCCCAGCCTCTTCCTTCATCTTCTCCCTCGTTCAGTATCACACGCCACCTGCTCGATGAAACGCCTCAACGAGATCTAATTTTCGTCTCCTCCTTTTTTTTTGCCGTAATCGAGTCGTCCGCACTGTTACGTTCTATTGCCATGTCGCTGTGATGTTTGTCGTTATGGGCACGGTCGTTTGGTCACTTCACTGCCCCGCCACTGCGGTTGTTTACTTTGTTTCGTGTTTTGGCTTTGTGGCCCACGATAATGGAGGCTTGTTACTGTGTTTCAGCCATGCTGGCCGTCGCCAAGAGTCCAGAGCCATTGGAGTTAGAGCACGGTCAGGCCGAGGGCGACAACGTCGTCAGCTCACGGCCATTTGGAGAAGACGGTGGCAGCGGGAGGTCAGAAGCATGTAGGTTAGAAGGCTTAATTGGGTTTAATTAGCATGGGCTTAACTTTGTTTAGTGGGTTTAGGTTCGTTTCTGTTTTCATGGGAGTTAAAAAGTCTATTGGTTTTGGGGTCAACTAAGATTTATTAAGTTTGGTTCTAGTTCTCGTTATATGTGGACCTGTGATTTTCAGCCCGATTTGCTTTGGAGTGTGTTTGTTTAATGAAATCATAATGATATAGGATAAGGCTTTCTAATAAAACATTTTCTAGGAGTATGGTTAGTTTTTCCTTGTTTGATAATATATAATCAAAAATGTTTTTCGATGTTTGGATATTATTGCAAAATGATTTCAATCTCGTTACTTTTTTAGTAAAAAAAATTGAATTTTTAAAATTTTAGAAAAATCGAAATGTTTAATTATTTTTTTTCTCTTTTTTATTTTTATTTTCTTTTTTTCTAAAAGTCGAATTTTTAATACAGTGGATTCTCGTTAAAGTGACCATTATCCAAATCTTAGAATATTAATACAGATAAACTCTCACGAGAAGATGCACAACATCCTCTGCACATGATTACACTCAATTGAGTCACAAAAGCATACCAACACAACTAGACTAGGCATTCAAACAGTCAGACAAATGCAAGAAAGCAAACCCTTATACAACTATTACCATATGAAGCTCGAGCTCATGCTCTACGCAAAGATAAATCACACGATTACATTCAACTAAACGCCAACTGCTACTCTGACCAAAATTTATTAAAAAAAAAAAAACCACACGAACTGCCACACCATTCTTACCTGTTATTTAGCGATTGGCTAGTGATCCAGAGCTTGAGTTCAAGCCCATAACTCCAGGCACTGACGAAGTTAATGAATGCACTAAATTCCTCCAGCTGTGCGGCACTGAAGAAGAAAATGTGCACAAGAGTGAAAAGTGGCATTGGAGAAGGACTTTGAAGCTCACAGACATGCGAGCTTCAAGCTCACTGACGACGGGACTTGGGAAAAGAGAGATGACAGCGAACGACAGACTTAAGCTTGCAAGGAGCGAGCGAGGATTGGGCGTGGAGTCACTGTGGAGCGAGCTATAGCGATTTGCTTGAGCAGCGGGAGAAAGGAAGAAGAACTCTTATCCCAATTCGATTCGCAATTTGAGACCGACTTAGCCACCTGGGTCCTAAAATCCACTTCAGGCCCTTTTTCCCCCCTTTCTTTTTTCCTGTTCTTTTGCTGACTGTCTTGCTCTCTCTCTTCTTCTGTTCATTTTCCTGGTTCTGCACAAGGAAATAATAGGGTGAAACAAACGCACCCAAGCTTTTTTTTTTTTTTTTTTTTTTTTGAAGTTTTCTCCTCTTTCTTCTTCCTTGTTGTTTTGCCGACTCTGTCTCTCTCTTCCTTTTCTTCTCTTTATTTTCCTGATTCTGCAGAAAGAAATAATAAAGTGAGTCGAGGTCTCTTGCACCTAAATTTCTCTTAAGAAAGGCCCTTCATTGTGGATGGTGAGGGATGTAAAATCCCCGACCTCGCCACCGAAGTGGATCCACACAACATAAGGAGATTCCCAGTAGGATGGGGAATTTTAATAAGATTTTTCTTGGTTGCGCGTGTTAGAATCAGTTCATTGTCTCTCTTCACTAGACTAAAGTAGAAATAGAAAGCAAGCAAAGCAGAAGAAAAAAGGTATGATCTATGAATGGAAAGAAGGCGCACCATTTTCTGCAGAGAATCTTCTGTTTCTGTTTCAGTCTGAGAGCTCCACGCTTGCTTTGATCCATTCAGAATCTTCTCTCTGTAATAGTACCACTGGTCTCTCCGGAAAACGTAACTAGCACCGTCAATACCAGAGTCAGGTAACTCCCCGTTACCTGTTATGACTATACAGCAATTATCTGGTATTTTTGAGCTCGATGGATCAAAAATCCTTCCCACTGATCCGCAGTTGTCAATATTCAACTGATGCAAAAACTCTACTTCATCAATGCCCTCGACAACCTGTAGGCTCGGGCACTGGCAAATCCTTAACCAGTTCAAATTCTTCAAGTTTGACAAACCGCCTAAGCTTTTTAAAGAAGAGCACTCTTCAATAAAAAATTCTTCCAATGATTCGAACGCAGAAACAAATTGAATATCCCGCACCTCGGGGAACCCTGACAGATGAAATCGTACAAGCATCTTTTGGGAGCTTGGGAAAAGGATCGCTCCTCTCCAATGATCAATCAACTTGGGATCTTGTAGTCCACTGCACCCGGGCTCCTCCGGCTGACAAACCAAACTCTCCGAAGATCTGCAGTCCTGAATACGTGATCTTTCTGACGATTCTAAGACATCGAGAGATTGAACATCAAGTTGCTCGGACACCTTGTTTTCTTTCGATTTTCCCAAACTTGTTGGAAGGAATGGAGTCTCCTTTTCCGATGGAGGAAGCCCATCGAGGTGTACTTGTTTCCCTCTAGTTTCGTAGAGCTCTAAAACTATCAAATTTGACGGGAGGTGTTTGAAAGTTGGCAAGTCTAGTCCCCATAGAGTAAGTTCTTTCAGCAGAGAAAGGGAACCCAACTCTGTAGTTGGCGCGCGGACATTTGTAAAGCAGACCTCCAGTTTGCTCAATTTGGTTAAACTCCCAATCCACCCCAAGTCGCCAGTTTGGAGTTCATTTGATGGGTGTCTAAGTCCATAGCGGTCAGATAGGAGCAGTTGAACTAGATTAGTAAGGTATGAGAGGTTAGGGATAGTTTGCAGGGAAGTATGACGTGACCGTAAAGTGGTCAAACTTACAGGGAGCTTTGGCAACTCTTGTATCTCTTTACAATCATCCAAGCCCAGTGTTTGGAGTTGACGAAGCTTGCTCATTGTACTGGGCATTTTCGCAATTGGGGTGCTTGATACATTGAGAGATGACAAGTTTGGTAGTTCACCAATGGTATCCGGTAATTTCATAATTTTTGTGTGTGATACATTCAGCTCCGTTAATGACTTTATTTTTGAAATTGAGGTAGGGAGTTCAATCAAGTTAGAACAATACTCAAGACGGAGACACTGCAAATTTTGTAACTCTCCAATTTGTTCAGGCAATTTTTTAATTGATTGACACCAGTGAAAACTCAAGTCAGTTAGCCACCTCAGATTCCCAATAGAACAATCAATTTCCATTAAAGAGCTAAATAAATAAACAGTCAACTTCTTTAAATTTGAGTACTCAGGAAAGGTTGGTGCCTTACTTATCGAATTATTTAACTTAATAGTGAGAACCTTCAATTTCCTTGCCCCCTACAAAAGCCAATAAAACAATAGGACAGATAAGAAATAAATATGGATTTAAGCTACCAATGAGAAAATTAGATAATAAACCCGTCAAATTCTGTCCTTCATTGAATGAGAAAATTAGACTAAGAGGGAAACTGGCATACCTTGACTAGGCACCCAAACGCCTCTTCTGTGATATCCATCCGAATAAGATCCACCACAACCGCGTTTTCTAGATGCAACAAAGCGGTTGCCCCCAAACATTTACTAGGACCATGATCAAAACTTGTAGGCATCCCAGCCAAACAGATCCATCTCAACTCAGAAAGACAGCCCAAAAAATCATCTTGGCAGTTTACCTCACTCCACGAAAGAAACCGTAAATGTGGGAACCGTTTAATTTCCTCCGAAGTGACAGTCATACAATTTGACAAACGGAGTGCTTGAACACTTCTATTGATCTGCCAATGACATTGAGGAGGAGAAGCAGGAATTTGTCAATATCCCACTGTTTTATTTCATAGAAGAGAAGAAAAAACGAAATAGGAGAGTATCTTCCAAATCAAAAACAAGAATTCTCAATTAAGAAATGGGCATAAGCAATTTTCTATTCAAATTTGGCCATACTTTACCTCCGTTGATCTTAATTTGCAAATGATGTCATCGGTATCCCATAACCTGGTATTCTCTTCTTTAGCAATTTTCCTTCCAAGGTCTCTCATTTGATCGTGCATCCAAAACCTATCATCAGCTAGAACCTTTATCATGCACCTCTGAGTAAGGACATCAATGGCATCCTTTGAGCGAAAATAACAATCTTGCCACATGTACATTGGATTAGTCTTATTATCACCGACGAAAAAGCATGCAATATCGAGGAATATCTGCTGTTCATTCCAATCTAAGGCATCATAGCTAATCCTTAGCTTTGACAAGACATCTTTATGAGGTGTTTTTTCGAGCATCTTTTGCCACTCTTCCCATATTTCTCTCTCTTTTCCATAAAGGGATGAGCCTATTACTTCAAGAGCTAAAGGTAGTCCATCTGTAGTATGGACAATGCCTTTTGAAAGATCGTTGTAATTGGCTGGAGGAGAGTTGTCCACAAAGGCATGTCTACTAAAAAGTCGAAGTGCGTCTTCATTGCTTAACCCCACCATTTCATAATTCTTCCATATATACTTAAATTCCTTGGTATTCAAAACGCTCTTGTCCCTAGTGGTAACAAGTATCCTAGTACTACGATACAAAGAATTAACTCCGATTAGATTTTCTATTTGGCTGCCCTTATCAACATCATCCAATACAATTAGCATCTTCTTTTTGCAAATTGTTTCTCCAATTCTTTTCATCCCATGATAAGTACTTTTGATATTTTGATCCACTTTAAAATAAGAGATATCAGACAATAATTTTTCCTGGAGCTTGACCAAGCCTTCTGTTTGTTCTGCCATTTCTCTCACGTCATTAAGAAAGCTGCAATTTTTCCCAAAGCGATGACATAGTTTGTTAAAGATAATATTGGCGAGTGTTGTCTTACCAATGCCGCCCATCCCATAGATTACAATGAGCCGCACATCATCAGAGTCGATGTCTAATAATTTGTCTATGGCTGCCATACAATCCTTCATGCCAACTAAATTTTTAGGCTCCTGTCTTTGTCTTGTCTGTAGCCTGTCTAGAACCTCGTCAACAACCGCCTTGATAAGATCCCCATAGTCGCTACAAAGTTAAACAATTTTAATTGAGAAAAGGTGACAAATTTGCATGGTAACCAACCATATACCACGTAACCGGTGGGAATGCGATCAAGTTTAGGATATATTAAAATTCAGCGTTAACCCCAGAGCTTCGGGAGCATGATAAATTACAAACTTGAACATCCATTACAAGTTTTAAGTTAAAGAAATAGAGAAAGAGAAATGCTTGATCTTTATATCAAGTAGAAGAATCAAAATTTGTGGCAAAAAAGGATACAAGAATCAAAATATAGATGTAGGATGAATTACTGTAATAGTCGATTTGCTTAATTTTATTCAGCGTGGAAAAGAACCTCGCAAAGGCAACAATTCCTTAATCAAGTTCGCTAGCATACCAAAAGGAATCTTAATACATATATGGATCAAATTAGTATAAAAATATGAAGCAAAGCCAATTTTTTTTTATACAATGGAAAATAGGTGAAAAAAGAAGTTATAATAATCCTATTATGTTAGAAAAATTTGGAAATCTCGTGATTTAAAAAAAAATAAAACAACTATGGCCCGATTGTACAAAATAATTGTTAAAAGATTTGGAACTTTTAAAAAAACTGAGTTAAAACTTTCTGTTAAAATTTAAAGAAATTAGAGTTGGAATATAATTAAAGAATTTTTATAAGGACTATGGCCCGATTGTACAAAATAATTTTCAGTCATAGTTAGATTGTTACCCTGAATAATCCTTCAGTTTGAATCCCTTGGTGTCACCAACTTCTTTGAGAGCTTGCCGCCATGTCTTCACGTCCTCTGAGCTGTACTTCTTCTCTTCCGCCAACTGTGACAGTGCTTCGTCGTACACCCCGACTCCGGTTAGGGGGGTTTTCAACTTCACATCATCGGGTTCCACATCGTAGAAGATGGGCAACATGACCTTCCCATTTTTGTTTGATTTAGAGTTCTCTATCATCTTGGCAAGCTCAAGGAGGCACCAATGACTTGACGCATACCTTTTGGAGAAGATGGGTATGTATAGCTTGGAATCATTGATCGCTTGCAGGATGTAGCCAAGTCTTTCACCTGGTCGAATTGCCTCGTCATCGAAGAAAACATGAATCCCGGCATTTACCAAGGCATGTTTGAGGCAGTTGGTGAATCCATGACGAGTGTCAAGCCCTCTAAAATTCAGGAACACCTCAAATTGACCTCCCATTGTATCGTTAGTGCTCGTTCCAGTTTTCGAGCTCACCATAGGAGTATACTTCGCACTTACCAGGGTCCACCCTCTCCCTCTTGATAGACACTACTGAAATATTTTTTCTAGGCAAATTCGCACAAAGCCTTGCTGTTCTCTAACGTGAAAAGCCTTTTCTACATTCTCAATGTGAAAGACTTTCTCCACCAGATGATCCTCCCTCGGGAATTCACAAAAGGAGAACTATTGCCTTACATTAGAAAAAGGAGAAAAGGCTGTTTATTATAGAGATATTTGTATTGCGTCACTCATGAGGTTTAATCAAAAGTTAAACGAGTACAGGCAACTTCGGTGCAACTTCCAATTTATAGTCAATAAAGTTGGTGGGTCTACAATAAATAAGGTGGAGGACAATTATAGATATGTACCTTTTAACAGGCCCAATTTCTTTCTAGTTTATTCTTCGTGCTTTTTCACTCTTTACTTTTGAGCTTTTGGATTTAAAAAATTTTGATTCTCAAACAATTATTATTCTATAGACATATCTATAGTTGGACATATTTAAAATCCCAATCTAGTAATGTAAATTCACAATTTATCTATGTAAATGGGTAATAACAAAATATTCTTAATAGGACTCTGCATAATTAGAAAAATCTCCTTCATATTACTGAGAATCGGATTTGCCGCATTCACCGCAAAAAAGGCTCCATCTAAACACTACCAAGCATATGTTCGAAAAAAAAAAAAAACAATACCAAGCATATGCGTCCTGCTCACTGTCAAATATTCGTTTTGATCTCATCACCTTAAAAGACTTACTTTTTATTATAATTAATTTTAATCTCTTAAATATTATCATAAAATGTGACTTTGTATTATAAAGCAAATGATTGCTCAAATCTTTGACTTTTGCGCAAATGGACTACCTCTAGGTGAGGAAATGCAATGATGGCCTGTCAATGGCCATGGTACCACTCATCATGGTGTTGCTTTGAGCGTGGAAAAGGGAAGGAAACCATGATTGTCTTGACCATAAGAGGTGACTTCGCTCAGCGGAAGAAAAGGAAAAAGACAAAGGAAAGTTACAATGACGTTGTCTTTTCATGTTGGCCACTCGTTATTTCCTTTCTTCATCTTTATTTCCTTCTGCCGAATTTCCTCTTTAAATACGAAGATGAAGAGCTATTAATGTAAAAGAGAAACCTGAAGGCAGCACAGAGCATATTGGAAAGTGTGCTGAGAGTTTTTTTTTCTCTGTATTTTTTTTTTGGTAACCGATGATCTGCCAAGCCTCCTTTCGCTTTCGATATTTGGGATCCCACGGCACCTGCAGCCGGACATCAATACATCGGGGGAGACTAGCATGGGACTCCACTACCATGGCTCCCTGCTTTTCGAACTCTTGACCTCAGCAATAAAAAAGAAACTCTCAACCAAAGCAATTGCCCACCAGTGAATTTGTACCAAGAGTTTCTCTTGAAATTTGATTAATAGAGTTTCCTTCGTGAAATTACGGCAAATATCTTTGCGCTGAAACTAGTTGAATCTTATATTAACATTTATGTCATTCTTGTGTGAAGTTGAGATATTGTTTCGACAGAAATTATGAAGACTATATAATTGGTGATCGGAAAATATGTAGATTATTAGAGTGACTCACTTGTAGTTGTAATCTTATACAGTAAAATCTCATACTGCTCTATCTACTTGACCACGTAAATTTGATGTCTCGTTCGTGTCTTATCGCTTGTTTGTTGGAAAATATGGTTCGAAGAAAATTGAAACCAAACTTAAAGACATTCCATATGACCAGCATTAGGCATTCATGAATAAATGCATAAAAACTTATCTTTTATTTTCTTAAAATATTGATCAATATTTACAAGCTTAAACTCATGGTTGATGATAAATTATCCCAACACCTGCTTAATCATAAAGACGTGATTCGAAGCATCTATTCGATCCGTTTCTTCTAAGATCCTTCGAACAATGCATCTCCAAATTGGCAAGAGTAAACATAGTGATGTTCTTTATTGCCATTGAGTCAAGCCAGCCCGCGCGCACCTTTTACTTACCTTCATTTTCCATGATTTTGCGGTCACTTATATTTTATTTATTTAGTTTGGGGCACAAAATACTAAGAAAACCATAAATTTGCAACTACAATCTTGACATATTAAATAACTCGGTTTCCCATGATTTGACATAGATTCTTACGGCATTTGTTAGTTATACATTCTTTAATTAGCATGATTTAACATAAATCATTTTCATATTGCATCTCTTAATAAAATTTTCATGCGAAATTGAAAATCCCTATGAATTTTATCCTTTGGAACTTTAATGGTCATAGTAGCAATAATGAAGATCAGACGGAACCTAGCCGTAATTATTTATTTTTTGTCATGTTTTCTTTATATATATGTTTCTCGTGGCGTTATTTGCTGCTTTGACTTTTCTACTAAATTGGTGCAGAAGTCTTCGAAAGGATGATTTGTACGGATAAATCACTCCATCCAAGTACGTTAGGTCAGCTTCATTCACAGGATGGCCAGCGAGACACTCCGGGTAATGAGTAAAGACACCGTGATCAAATCTGAACAAAATGTTATTTCAACTTTTCAAGAACAGCATTCAAAATACGCACAATGCATTCATAACGGTTTATATGAACCCAACTTTGCACAAATTATGTATAAAACAGTAATCCTTCCAAAGATATGGCAATCGAATACCATAACTATCGTTGACGCACTACTTCATACAACCTGGCAACACCTTCTGGAAACGCTATGAGGATGTACATCCTATGCTTTCAAGCCATTGCCTCTGATGGGAATACATAAAACACGCGCATGCTTACTTTTTAGTAAATTGGAAGATCATGCGATACCATATTACAAGAACCCCAAAAGATGCTAAAATGCCATTCATCAAAATCACAGTTTTACCTTTTAATTAATCACGTGTGTTGCATACAACTTTAATAAATTAAATGGTTTTAGGCATGCAGAAATCAATGTTATCATATGATTAGTTTTTGGACCTATTGCTTCAAAAGCTAAAGGTAGTCCATCTACAGTAGAAACGATGCCTTTTGAAAGGGTGGAGTAATTGGCCGGAGGAGAGTTGTCATCAAACGCATGCTTACGAAAAAGTTCAAGTGCATTTATTTGGAGTGCTTCTGTCATATTTCAGCTGTTGTTTTGGATTGGACATTTTATGTGACATCCCGAATTTTCTTGAATTTATTTTCAGTCAATTGAACCGGGCGATTCATCTGTGCGTGTAGTCGTCCTTCTGAGTTGGCCACTCGCGTGAGGACTGGTCTATTGGGTGAAGCATGTCGCGCCTAACTTTTAACATTTTTTAACAACATGCAAACCCGAGCTCTCCCAAGCTAATCGTTAGGCACAACAAAATTTTATGATTGAATTTATCTAACAACCTAAACAAAACAGGAGTCGCCACTAACTTATTCTTGGAGGTTAGCTAGAAACCTAATCGAGGGTTGGGAGATTCCCTCGATTCCTACGCAACCAGAGATCTAAGCTCGGGGACTGGATTACGTTAGTATTTTTACTAACGCCCTTTCGGTACCTAATGGTATGTTGTGTCTTTTTATTGTTTCCATGCATCTTTTTAAATTTTCAGGATCATCAATTCTATACTAAATGATCATGCGTGGTGGATTGCTTTCATTCTATTCTATTTCTAAAAGAAAAGAAAACAATCAATGAAAATGCAATTAAAAGACAAGTAAGCAAGCAATTCAGAAAAAGCGATAAATCTAAACATGCAATCCTAAAAAAAAAAAAAAAAATGAAAGAGAGCATAATAAAGGAAAAGAGAGAAAAAGAAAATACCCGCAACTCGTCGGGTTCTATACAACACATATAACCCGAGACATATGTCGGGGAAAGGAAAAGAAAAGAAAAATTACATTTGGTATGGTCGGAATGGACATCGACCTCCATCGTCTTCATGCTTTCTCTTTCTTCAAAATCCTAATTTAAATCTAAACTAGGAAGTTCACTGGGTGCATAAAGGTAAAAACAAGCACCACTAATAACAACAGAGTTATCATGACAAGAACCCATGTATAATCGGGCTCTAAGTAAAGCCTACAACATCAAGTTTATCAAGGAAACTATTTTTATGAATAAAATTCCCTAAGATAGGCTATATATGAGTTCACGAACACACAATGCCATATTAGAAACAAAACAGGATAGTAAGAAAATATGACAAATCGAAGAAAATGATGCATGGCAATTCATTTGTCAAATCACCTATCCAATGTATGAAATTCATGGAACTTGAACATGATGTAAAGGATTAAATGCAAGGAACAAGTTTGGTTGGAACATTTAACCTTAATTCTACATGCAAAAGATCCCACAAACTTATTAACATTGATATGTGATTTCCCATTAAGGGGCGAGATGCATCACATTCAACACATTTGGCCAAAAAGATTAAAAGGCCAATACATGTCAATTGATTATCATTGTCTAACTAGGAACAAAGTAATGCAATGACAAGACAGAATCAACAAAGTAAAGCAGCAAAAAAAACAGAATCAGATTACTAAGACTAACAGAATAGCAAAAAGATGCAGCAACAAGGCAGAAACAGCAACACAAAACAAGTAGAACAGTAAACAGCAGGGCAGAAACAGCAAGACAGCAATGCGTCAAAGCTGAAACAGCAAAAAAAACAAACAGTAGAGCTGAAACAGCAAAACAGCAAACAACAGAGCAGAAACAGCAAGACAATTTGAACATTGTTTCGACAGTATTGTGGTTGAGAAGGCGGCAACCTTCATCGCAGAAATCAAAACCCCAAAAATGTACACATCCTTACAAATGGTCACATACCTATAGCAAAGGAAAAAAAGGTAAAGAGAGAGAGAACAAAGGAAACCACATGCCCCTTCTTTCCCTAACAATTCTATATATGTGTGTTTGTTTCATGGAAAAATATAATGCGGGGAAGATAGATCTCACTGAACAACCAAAGCATAAAAGGAGAATCGCATCTTCTTAATGTTGGACTGATTCACAGAAATCGGAGACTCGGAAATTTCACTGGCCACCGACGAGTCCTGTGTATCTTCCTTCAATAAAATCTCTCTATACAGTATGCTCGTTTGACTATGGATGTCTAATGTAGTACCAATGCTTGCAATAAATGGATCCCAAAGTACCAAGGAAGAAAGGGCATCTTCTGGGACAGAAGCTTCAGAGTAATAGTATAAGCTGCTATGACTTCCATGATGAATTTTTTTCTCGCCAAAGTCGCATCGTGTTTGTCCACATACAAGTAGACCACCCAGAAACCCAGAAGAATCACAAATCTTTGCAACCATGAAAACACATGAAGGCATCCAACAGTGAATAAGGAGACCTCCAAGCACACGCAAACCAGCCCAGTTAAGTACGATGAGAACTTTCATACCTGGCAGTTGCACCAAATAGAATGACCCAGCAATCACAAACTTAATTACTGCTTATCCCATTCAAAACCCTCTGATAGTAATCATACTGGCGCGTCCGCCATGCATCCAAGCTGCTACTAATTAGGGAAAGCACCAAGGATACACAATGCTCTTCCGTCAAACTTAGGTGAAATCTCTTCCTCAAATTCTGAATGGTCCGTGGACCACCTTTAAAGCAAGGGAACCCAGAGTCCTGCAACTTCTCCGCAATCAAAATGATACGCTCCGCATGTTTGCGGCATGTAACGAACCTTGCTGGAGATACTGATGGAGACCATTTTGAGTATCCTTGAACCATGGACAGTGGCTCGCTGGCGAGAGGCTCCGGTGGTGTATTCTTTCTCCGGTGACTCAAAAACGATAGGCATGGTCTGGTTTCTTAATCGAGTCGGGATCTTGATTGATAATGGCGAGGGACGCTTGGCCAAAACAGCTCTCCAGTTGCAGAAGGATCGTCAAGCGAGTGGAGGTCGGTTCACGGACCTCCGATCAGAACTCGGGAATTAGAGGTGGGGCTCCGGAAGAGTGTAATCCACGATGAGGACGTTGGATCCAACCAAAAGCGACCGATTCTTGCCAATCGATCGTCTTCTAGGGTTTGAGGGGGAATGGGATCTCGATTGAACCTCTGTGATCAAACCTCTCGAGGAAATCACCGCCCTAGGGTTCCTTGATTGCTCCGCCGAAGACTCAGGAAACCAGATCCGCTGCCGTCATTGCCACAGCTATCGTCGGTCTTGTCCCGTGACTGATTGCTGTCGCCGTCGCTCTCGATTGGCGTTGATTCGCCCGAGATTGAAAGCCCTCGGACCTAGGGTTTTTCTTTTGTGCGCGAACAGGGGAAAATGAGAGAGAGGGCGAGAGAGGGAGAGAGAGAGAGAGCCCCGGAGAGAGAAAGCGTCAACAGAGGGGGGGGAGAGAGAAGACCGATCTCGAGCCCCCCCGCGAAAACCCTAATCTTTTCTATTTATATTTTCCATTTTTTAATTTTTTAATTTTTTTAATTTTTTAATTTTTTAATTTTTTAATTTTTTTTTGCGTTTTTATTTCGTCAATTTAATTTTTCTATTTTCTAATTTCCGACTTTTTTAATTTTCCATTTTTTATTTTCTTTGATTTCGACCTTCTTTTTTTTTATTTTTTATTTCCCGATTTTTCTATTTTGATTTTCTTCTTCTTTTTCTTTTCTTTTCTTTTCTTTTCTTTTTATTTTTTATTTTTATTTTATTATAATTCAAACGGAATTTTTATTAAATTTTAGGTGTCAACAAAGCAATTAAGAGATTTTGATGTGTCAAGCTCGGGGGTGATCACCCTCGGGTTGGATGCGAAAAATTCCGAAAGCTGCTCGGTGGATCGGGCGTCCGAAATCGCACCGAGATTCAATTTAAGTGAAAATTGAAATTGAAATTAAAAATTGGAGGCCCGTTATGTCACAAATCTTAATAGGATCTTGGATTAATTTTATGGATTTTAATTGGACTCAATTAGAAGAGAATTGAATGAAAAATTGAAGAAATTAAGTGCGTGAAATTTTGGACCGGCGGAAAAATAAGTGCACCCATTGAATTAAGTGGTGGAAGAGGAGATAGCGGATGGTGATGTCATGGGGATGACCTCATGGTGAGGTGGCTTGGAGGCTTAAGATGGTGACAAGTGGAGGGTGGAGATTGCATCTTCAACCTTGGGACTAGGAGAGAGAAAGGGGAGAAGGAAAAGAAAAAAAAAAAAAAGGAAAAAGAGGAGAAGCAGTGGCGTCGGTCGACCCTCCCGCACGCCGTCCGCCCACGCCGCTTGCAGCAGTCGCCGCCGCGCCCAGCGCCGTCGCTGCCCGCGCCGTCGTCGCGCCGTCGCCACCCGTGCCATGAGCTGCTCGTCCCGCCTCAGCCGCGCACGCCGTTGTCTCGCCCCGCCTCCGCCAACTCGTGTCCCCGTCCGCCTTCGCCGTCCGCCGTTCGTCGCCGTCCAAGCCGCCATCAGCCGAGCCGCCTACCCTCCGCCGCTCCCTCGCCCTTCCATCGCCCGAACCGCCGCCAACCAGCCTCGTCGGCCCCCCGACCAGAAGCCCACAGCAGCAAGAGCAAGTGGGTTTCCAACCACTTCGAAGGCTCTTTCAACCCCCTTCCCGGCCTCGGACGCGAGATCGCCTTTGGGGAAAGTCGGTCCCGGCGTCGCCCTCTTCGATTTGAGCTAAGCGGCGTCCAAATCCGTGAGTTTATCTCACTAATTCTTGATTAGACGGTTAATTATGCCCTAAGTATGTTTAGTTTAAATTAAGTGTGTTTAGGAGGATAGATTAGATTATTTTATTATAAGTTGGATTAAGGATTTGGATTAAGTTAATTTGGATTAATTAAGGTTAAAAGTGATTTGTTTAATGTTGAGTGTGATGTGACATATTAGAATTTAATTTATATTTATTTAATTGGTTCGAAATTCGGCTGAATAAAATAATATTAAAATATTCCGAAATTAATTAAATATTATTATTTATTAAAAAAATGGAAAATTTTATTTTTAGCCCCGGTTGCTCAGGTTGCTTCGAATTTCGTGCCGATGATCGCTGCTGTGATGTTAGAATTTAAATTTGATGCTTGATTAGTGGCGAATTGAGTGTGATTGCGTAAATAGGGATTATGTGTAGAAATTCCATGTGTAGGAATTGTGGGGATTTTGGCTGTAATTGACCGCCTATTAGAGGCCGTGCCGAGTGGGGCCGTAATGTCACTAGTTGTTGACCGCCTATTAGAGGCCGTGCCGAGTGGGGCCGTGATGCCACTAGTTGTTGATCGCCTATGAGAGGCCGTGCCGAAATATTTGTTTTAATCTATTCGCCTTAAGGACTTACCTTTAATTTAAACTTAAGTGCCCTAATATTCAAAATGCTCCTCCCTTGTGGCAAAAAGTATCTAGTATTAGGATACAAAGAATTCACCGTGACTAGTTTTATGGATAGGGAAAAAACCACCAAAAACCCTGAACTTTGCCCCGAGTGACACATTTACCCCAAACTTTTTTTTGTGCCGTGAAAAACCCCAAACTTTCCAAACCGTGACACATCTACCCCATAAAGGCATTTTTGTCTTTTTAGTTTCTGTTTTTCTTTTTTTCTTTTTTTCTTCTTCTTCCCTCCGCCATGGCGGCGCCGGCGGAGGGAAGCCGGCGCGGCGAGGGTTGCCCTCGCCGGCGTGGGAGAGGGCGGCCCTCGCCGGCGTCGGCGAGGGCGGCCCTCGCGGATCCGGCGAGGGAGGCCCTCGCCGACGCCGGCGAGGGCTTCCCTCGCCAGATCCGCGTCGGGTGGCCCTCGCGGCGCCGGCTTCCCTCCGCCGGCTCCGCCATGGCCGGCGGAGGGAGGAAGAAGAAGAAAAAAAGAAAAAATTTTTTAAAAATGAAAAGACCAAAATGCCCTCCAATTTTGGGGTAAATGTGTCACACTTGGAAAGTTCAGGGTTTTTGATGTCGCAAAAAAAGTTTGGGGTAAATGTGTCACAGTTTGGAAAGTTTAGGGTAAATGTGTCACTCGGGGCAAAGTTTGGGGTTTTTGGTGGTTTTTTCCCTTTTGGATATGGTTGCCTTTATCGACATCATCCAATACTACCTTCTATCAATGTTATCAATATCACGAGTCACTCTAGAATAAGAGATATCAGACAATAATTTTTCTATTAGTTGGACTAAGCCCTTGATTTTTAGCATTTCCATCACGTCGTCACGAAAGCTGTAATTTATCCCAAAGTTAGGGTATAGTTGGTTAAAGATAACCTTGGAAGGTGTTGTTTTACCAATACTCCCATTCTAGAGATCCTAGTGAGTCGTAAAACACTATAATCGATGTCTAATAAATTATTTATGGTTGCTATTTGATCGTCCAATCCAACTAAATCTTTGATCACTGGTCTTTGTCTTGTCTGGAGCCAAACCCGAGTCTCATTAACAACTGACTTGACAAGATTCCATAGCTGCCACAAAGTCGAGCAGTTTCTATTGTGAAAAGTGACACATTTGCATGTGGACAAACCATTTACGTATATCAAAGCCCAAATCTTCCTCATTTATTTCGAATTCATTTGCATTGCACATTGTAGAAACAATAACATCACATTCATTAATATGAAGAATTTTATTACATTCATATTGTGAAAAGTTTCTCCACCAGATCATCCTCCTTTAGAAATTTATAAAAGAAGAACAAGTTCGTTTCATTAGAAAAGAAGAAGAGGATGTTTATTGTAAGTTTTATATGATGAAATTCATGATGTGAACGCCTGGATTTAAATGCCACTTTTGTTTGCAAGAGATATCATTCTGGACGTTTGTATCCCATGACTAACCTGATTTAATTAACAATTATGGACAGCTGACTTCACAGCAGCTGCAGCTTCCAATTTATAGTAAATAAAGTTGATGGCTTCAAAAAAGGGGGAAAAGTACCAAAAAAGTCCTAAACCTATTGCATTAATACCAATTCAGTCAAAAACTTTTTAATTGGGCCAATTCGGTTATAAACCTTTTAATGTTAGTACCGATTTAGTCAATCCCTGCCAATTTTGGCTAGCTGGCATTGACGTGAACATCGGCCGGTGGCCGGATGCCGACGTGGAAATTTTTATGATTTTTTATGATTTTTTTGAATTTTTTTATTAATTTTATTGATTTTTATTGATTTTTATTAATTTTTTATTAATTTTTTTCTTTTTCTTTTATGCCTTCTTCTTCCTGGCGGTGGCCGACGAGGGTCGCGGCCCTCGCCCGGCCTCTCCCAAGTTGCCGGCAAGGCGGCTTCGCTTGGATCTGGGTGAGGCCAACCTCGCCCGCGGCTGGCAAGGCCATGGCGGCAATCGCCAGGGCGGAGGCGAGGACTGCGAAGCCCTCGCCAGCCACCGAGGGTCGTGGCCCTCACTCGACCTCGACCGGGGTCGCGGCGAGGTGGCTTAGCCCGGATCCGGGCGAGGCCAACCTCACCCCCGGCCTTGCCACGGGTGAAGGCGGCCACCACCATGGCCGGCGTGCTAGCGATGGCCGCCTTCGCCGCGGCAAGGCCGGGGTGGGTGGGGCCTCGCCAGATCCAGGCTAAGCCGCCTCGCCGCGGCCCGGTCGAGACCGAGCAAGGGCCGCAACACTTGGCGGCGGCTGGTGAGGGCTTCGTGGCCCTCACCTCCACCCTAGCGATGGCCACCATGGCCTCGCCCGGTTCAGTAAAGCCGCCTTGCCGGCGGCCTAGGAGAGGTCGGGCGAGGGCCGCGACCCTTATCAACGGCAGGCAAGGGCTTTGCGGCCCTTGCCCAGTGGCTGGTGAGCCTCACCGGAGGCTCGTTGGCCACCGCCAGGAAGAAGAAGGTAGAAAAGGAAAAAGAAAAAGAAAAAAGGAAAAAATTAATAAAAAATCAATAAAAATTCGAAAAAAAATTCGAAAAAAATTAAAAAAATCATAAAAATTGCCACGTCGGCGTTTGGCTACCGGTGGCGCCCACGTCGGTGCCGGCCAATCAAAATTCGCCGGATGGACTGAATTGGTACTAATATTAAAAGGTTTAAGATTGAATTGGTCCAATTGAAAAATTTAGAGCTAAATTGGTACCAATGCAATAGATTTATAACTTTTTTGATACTTTTCCCCAGAAAAAGTGAGATGGAAGACAATTATGGAGGTGTAACTTTTACACGCCCAAATCCTTTCGAGTTTATTCTTGGTGCTTCTGAACTTTGGAATTGAAAAATCCGATTTTCACACGTTTAAATCATTTATAATTATTCTATAGCTATATCTATGGTTAAATACATTTAGATAAAATCACAATTTATCTATATAAATGCATAATCATAAGTTTAAGTCTGTCTGTGTTGCTCAACACACCAATTCATAATCCTTGTGTTGATACTTTCGTCCCCTGATGTTCGAAACGCTCTTCTCCCTTGTGGCAAAAAAGAATCCTAGTACCAAGATACAAAGAATTCACTTGATTAGTTTTTGGATATGGTTGCCCTCATTGTCATCATCCAAGACAATTAGCATTCATCAATCTTATCAATTTCACTAGTCACTCTAGAGTAAGAGATACTCAACAGTAATTTTTCTTGCAGTTGGACGAAGCCCTTTGTTTTTGGCGTTACCCTCACGTCATCAAGAAAGTTGTAGTTTTTCCAAAACCGAGGATATAGCTGGTTGAAGATATCCTTGGCGGGTTCTGATTTATCGATGTTGCCCACCCTGTAGATTCCAGTGAACTGCACAATACCAAAACTAATGTCTTATACAGTGTTTATGGCTGCTATTCAATCCTCCGTTCTAATTAAATCTTCGATCACTTGTCTTTGTCTTGCATTGAGCCTAACCACAATCTCATTTACAATCAACTTGATAAGATTCCCACGGCTGCCACAAAGTCAGTCAATTTCAAATGAGAAAAGGAGACAAATTTGCACGTGGACAAAGCCTTTACATATATCAAAGCCCGAATCTACCTCAATTGATTTCAAATGCGCAGCTCTTGTTTGCCAAATTTCAGTCATTCCTTTGCATTGCACATTTTAGAAACAAAAACATTACGTTCATTAATGGGAAGAGTTTTATTACATTCTTAATGTGAAAAGCTTCTCCACAAGATCATCCTCCTTCAAAAATTTACAAAAGAAGAACAAGTGTGAAAAGGAGAAAAGGACCCATGAAGAAATTCTTGATTTGAATGCCCAAAGCCCGATGCCACTTTCGTTAGTGCGGGACATCATTTTGGACACTTGTATCGCGTGACTCACGGGATTTAATTGAAAATTACGGATAGGCAATAAAGCCAATAAAGTTGATGGCTTTGGAAAAATGAGATAGAGAACAATTATGAAGGCGTACCTTTCACAGGCCCAATTTCTTTTGAGTTTCTTCTCGGTGCATTTGAACTTTTGAATTAAATAAAAATCTAATTTTCAAACGTTTAAATCATTTATAATTATTCTATAGCTATATCTATGGTTAAACATGTTTATATAGATAAGATCACAATTTATCTATATAAATGCATAATAAAAAAGTCTAAAGAATCCCTTTCAACATGACACATGGGATTATGGATAATTAGAAGATATTTCTTCGGATCATTGAGATTGGATTCGCTGCATTCACTATAAAAAAGTGCTCCACCTAAGCATATATTTTCTATGAAATATTTGTTTGATCTCTTTGCCTCAAAAACATACCTTTTATAATTATTAATTACTTTTAACCACTCAAATATTGTCATAAACGTGCTTTTATATTAAAAAGCAAATCTTTTACAACACTAATTTCCTTATTGAGAACTATTAGAACGCGGGCATGGTGTAGTTAGTGCTATCAGCCAAACCAAATTATATAAATGTGGAAATATAACTCCAGCCGGAACCCGATCAAGTTAAGATCGGACGAGAATTATAGAGGCTCGACCTCTATTCAAGAGTGGTGAGAGGAAATGCAATGATGGCCCGTCCATAGCAATGATACCATCCCATCGTGTCGTTGCTTTGAGCGTGGAAAGAAAGGGAGACCATGATGGTCTCGACCATGAGAGACAGCTTTGCTCAGCTGAAGAAAGGGGGAAGAGAGATTGACGATGGGACAAAAGGGCAAGGAAAGCGACGAAGAAAGTTGCAATAATGGCGTCTTTCAATGATGGCCACTCATTGTTTCCTTTCTTCTTCTTTATTTGGCTCTAGTAACTTCCGTCTGAATTCGAAAAGAGGAGCGCTCCGAGGACTGCACAGAGGAGATTGAAGATTTCCTCTTAAAGGGTTTGATTTAGAAAGGTTTTCTTCGTCAAATTACACAAAATGAAGCCAATTAAATCTTCTCTTAATATTCATGTCATTCTTGTATGAAATTGAGAAATTATTTCGAAAGAAATTATGAGGATTAAAGACAGAGTTATTAATTATATTTAAGAGATAAAAAATTACCAAGAACATATAAGTGACATTAAAAAAAGAGAAAAGGATACACAAAGAAGTTCTTGATTTGAATGCCCAAAGCCCGATGCCACTTTCGTTAGTGCGAGATATCATTTCGGACGTTTGGATCGCGTGACTCACAGGATTTAATTGAAAGTTATGGATAGGTAACTTCACAATACTGGGAAAATGATGGCTCGGAAATGGGAGGCTCGCCTTCGGCCGCCTGTGGCTTTCTCAACAGTGTTGCGTCGATTTCCAACAACTTTGAAGAGATTGGAGATGGCTGGAAATTCTTCTGTGTCTTTTTTTTTTTTTTTTTTTTTTGTCTCATTTTTTAAGTCAGTCATATTTCGGGCCAAACCCAGCCCAAAACTAAATTGATGCCTATCCAAGAGGACTTGTTTAGGCCCCAACCCTTCAACCGGGCCTGAAGTTGATCGGGCGGGGCATATTTTTCAATAAAAAAGCCACCCATGTGCAACTATACTCCCGATTATTAGACGCCAAAGGAACTCATGAACTCATTGCTACACCATTCTTTATCTGCTGTAGACAAACAAGCATTCCTATTCTGAAACATAGAAATGGCAACAATTTATTGCTTATGCCCATTCATGATGAATATTTTCCCCAAAATTCAATCAACTAATATTAAATTAACCCCAATAACAACTAATCACAATATTCCATCAATATTAACCCTAAAGCAGTAAAGATAGTGCTGAATATTAAAGCAAGGGAAAACCAACACCTGTAAAATTTTATGTGAAAGACAATACAGAAAAAATCACAAGACTAGTCAAAATCTTCCGCTAATCACCAAGAATAGCATAGAGGCTCTTTCACCTAAACAAAATATTATCGCCACAAAGGTGGATTAACATAAAGAAGCAAGAAAGATCTAACCGCTGCTAGACAAAATCAGGAGACAATTTGGAGAAGATTTTAACAAACACAACCGATCAACTTGTAGATCATGGACTCATGAACAGCATATGAAATTTTGGCCAATTCTGACAAAGTTTCACTATCGAATTTAGACTACCTCTTCTCTTCTTCAAAGCAAAGCTCTTCGCCTCTTTTTCTCTATAACAATGAGTTGTTCATCCCTCTCTTCTAAATCAAGAACATTCAGCCCCATCAATTCTTTTTCATTTTTATTTTATTTAACATGATGAGATGAGCCCCACAAGAGGTGGACCCAAGCCAACAAACTTCCCCTTCACCTTACGAAGAAGTTTCATTATGCTAGCGTTATTTATACAATTATCAAGTTTCACCATTGGCAAGGTTTTACTCATCATATTGAATCCATTGTCATAGGTGTAGACTTTTCAAGTAAGAAAAGTTTCTCATCTAATTTATCTTGGATCCAATGACAAGGATAAAGCATTAGTCTGGGTAAAGCAACCAAATGCAATTCTAGTGAACATCACTCTATCTTCAGCAATATGACAAGGATAAAGCATCTCACATGATGCTGTCTTGTATTTGCACGAATAGATCTGATCTTGTCGGAGGCAAGATCGCTCATCTCTAACTTATAATAGTAGCTACCAAAGAGTCGATATATTTAGAGCAGTATCATGATTCACTCTTTAAGGATAAACACCCTCTAAAAATGGAGAGATCGGTTTCCCTATATCTTCTTTAGTTTGCCTGCAAACCATAAATGGTGGAAGTTGAGATCCATGGAGTAACCTGACAAGCCTAAATTTCGAGCCACTAAAACGTGTGTGTTTACAGAGTTGTCTCTTTTATTACGTAACCTTTTGTTTTGATAGGGAATTTTTTCGAAACATACTAAAACTGACATCAAAGGCACTTTTAGAGCAATAATATCAGGTTATATTAGTGTTGTGTTTATCCTAGACTATGTTGATACACAGCTTTGAGGAAATTGAATGAAATATCGACCGACTAAATTAAAGTTCAACGCAACCAAATGCTAGGCTCTAAAGAAATACTACCTGGTATTGAGACTTATCGATTAAGAAATTTAACCAAAGCTCTCTCCATTTTTCTTTTACATTAACGGCAGTCTTAACAATAATATAAAGTTTCATTTAATCATATTATGTTAAATATCATTCCCTGGCGACCAAATGCAGCCAGTCAAATTCAAGTGAAGAATTCAATAATAATCATGCTCCGTTTGTTTCACAAAAAATAAATAATTTGGAAAATATTTTCCAAAAAATGATTACATTATATCTCTTGAAATAATTAGTTAATAAACAATATTTTCATTATTAATAATAATTTTATGTCTAAACATTTTGGTGAATGATGAAAAAAATACCCTATCATTTATTTTTACAAGTGATACAAGTAATTGGAAGTGATATAAATAATATATATTTTTTTATATTTTCAATCATTTATTTCTCGTGAAACAAGAAGATAACGAAATAATATTTAGCCAAAGAAAATGGGTAAATGGGCCCAGTTTTCGTTGGCCCAAAAATTCTCTTGGGCTAAATGAAACCTTCGTCCCTCACACTGACGAAAAAAAGTCTCATTTTTCAGTGGACTTGAAGAGCATTTTTGGTTCTAAATGGAGATCTAACCTTCGTTTTCGCTACTCATCTTCGTTTCCATCTAAGGTCATCGGTGAGCTTCTGTGAGCGTTTTTCACTACTAATCGTTACGCCGCCGCTTTTGTTCTTCAATTTAATATCCATTTTGCTTTTTTAAGCTAATTTTCATTGATGTCGCGACTGTTTATTGCTGATTGGATCGTCATATTACCAAATGGAAAATATATATATACACACACGCAACTGAATATTCCATTTTAATTATGGATGATGAACCAAGAAGAGAAGCATTGTTTGCTTCATTTTCAATCATTGAGAGCTCTTCACAGGTAATGAAGAGACAATGGATACTCATTAATGCGACCATTATCCAAACCTTAAAATATACTTACAACAAACTCTTCATGAGAATATGTTCAACATCCCATGTTGAAAGTTTCGTGCACTTTGCAATACCATTCATGGGAATGGTTCAATTCTCATGTGGTGGATTGCAAACATTTACATCGCTGTTTTCCATCAAAGCTCTTTCTAGAATTTTAAAACTTTCTAATCTCAAGTCAGCCCACCAAATAGACATAATTCTTTTAATACACTAACTAACAGATGCACAACACTCCGGCACATGATTCCACTCAATCAAGCAATCCACAAAAGCATAGCAACATAACTAGACTAGGCATACAAATAGTCAAACAAATGCAAGAAAGCAGACCCTTGTACAACTATTACCATATTAAGCTAGAGCTAGAGCTAGAGCTCGAGCTCATGCTTAACTACGCAAAGATAAATCACACAATTACATTCAACTAAACACCAACTGCCAAACCAAAAAAACACCAAAAAAAAAAAACCAACTGCCACATCACCCGTACCTGTTCTTCAGCGATTAGCTAGTGATCCGGAGCTTGAGTGTGCCTTTTTACTCCTTTTCTTTCACATTCTTGTGTGCACGCATTGGGCAAGCATGCTTTTTGGGGAATTGGATATGCGGTTACGATCCTGACCTCATAGTCTCACAGCACGTCCCTCTTTACACGTGGCGGGCGACCCACCTCGCCACTTGTGATGGTGAGGGAGGTTCTCACCATCGAGTGCGCAACTGGACAAGTTGGGCTTGCG
The DNA here is from genome assembly GCA_014182555.1 of Eucalyptus erythrocorys. NCBI lineage: Eukaryota > Viridiplantae > Streptophyta > Magnoliopsida > Myrtales > Myrtaceae > Eucalyptus > Eucalyptus erythrocorys. The sequence goes on from CM024603.1 coordinate 17,812,239, forward strand.
GTCAGGCAAGGGTCGGTTGTCTCCTTGTGAGTTTTCCGTTTTCCGAATGCGCGCGAGTCGCACGTGTGGGCACCAACCGCCGAAACGTTGGAAACTTAAATCTTTTTTCAATCTATCGAATTCCTTCCAGAAATGGTGAATACATGATTTGACCCATATCACGATTGTAATCACGAAGTAATACGGGACGTGAGACCAATGTCGAATTTACTAGAGCATTGCTGTTCCGTATTTGAAAAATGAGGGAACAAGAAAATTGGGAAGAAGGCGGTGTTTAATCATAATGTTGTGTTCAAGTCCGACCGTGTCTTTCATTATTGTGTTGCCTAAACTTTGTATTATTGACGTAATTAGACTAATGATTGTGCCATCCACGTAGTAAAATGACTACAATTTACGTGAGATATAATCCATCTTTTAGGTGTCGAGAGAAACATTTCGTAACAATGTCAAAGTTTAGATGACAAATGCGAAAAAACTTCCCACTTTTCTTTTGCAAGTTATCATCTTCATATGGCATGACGCTACCGGAAACTCCTAAACTTCATCATTTCCTTTTTTTTTTTTGGTCAGCTAAACTTCATCATTCTGTGCAATGTGGTCTTTGATTTTTTTTTTTCCTTTTTTGCAATCAAATTCTTGAACTATGATTTATCCGTTCATATTGGACCTTTCATTAAAGGACAAAAGAAAATGCTTTTGTGGCCGTCAAATGCCAAATTTACTTAATGAGGCTCCTATGTCCTTATTAGTAAGATGAAAGAAATAACAAAATTAAATTTTCTTCAGTGAGGAAAATTTGGAGCGACGACACCACCGTGAACCCGAGCCCACAGGCAATTTGTCGATGGTGTTCGAGTTTGATGAGGGGAGGGAGGACAGAGGTCGGAACAATTTTCAATAGAAGCCCGCCCGATCGGCTTCGGCTTTTGAAGCCGATCGGGTGGGCTATAACAACGAATCGCTCCTCTCTCTTCTAAATCAAGAACATTCAGCCCTATCTATTTCTTTTTCTTTTTTATTTTTATTTAAGATGATGAAATGAGCCCCACAAAAGGTGGACCAAGCCCAACAAATCTCCCACCTTCACCTTACAAGGGAAGTTTCACTATACTAGCATTATCTATACAAGAATGAAGTTTCACCATTGGCAAAGTTTTACTCATCATATTAGATCCATTATCGTCGATGTAGGCTTTCTCAAGTAAGAAAAGTTTCTCTTTTATTTTATCTCAGATCCAATGATAAAGATAAAGCATCAGTTTGGGCAAAGCAACCGGATGCAATTCTTCAGCAATAGGACAAGGATAAAGCATCCTGCGTAGTGCTGTTTTGTGTTTGCACGAATAGATTTGATCTTGTCGGAGGCAAGACTGCAATCTCTAACTAATAACAACTACCAAAGAGTTGATATATCTAGAGTAGTATCATGATTCACTCTCTAAGGATAAACATCCTCTAGAAATGGAGAGATCAGTTTCCCTATGTCTTCTTTAGTTTGCCTGCAAACCATATATGGTGGAAGTTGAGTTCAACGGAGTAACCTAACAAGCCTAAGTTTTGAGCCACAAAAATTTATGTGTTTACAGTATTGTCTCTCTTACTACGTAACCTTTTGTTTTGATGGGGCAATCTTTGGAAACATACTAAAACTGACATCAAAGGCACTTTTACAGCAATAATATTAGGGTATATTAGTGTTGTGTTTATCCTAGACTATGTTGGTACATAGCTTTGAGGAAATTTAATGAAATATCAACCTTACTAAATTAAAGTTCAATGCAACCAAATGCTAGGCTCTTAAGAAACACTGCTCGGTAGAGAGACTTGTCAATTAAGAAGTTTAGCCGAAGCTCTCTCCGTTTTTCTTTTACACTGATGGCAGGCTTAATGATAATATAAAATTTTCATTCAATCATATTTATGTTAAATATTATTTTTTGGTGACCAAATGCAGCCAGTCAAATTCTGGTGAAGAATTCTATAATAATTATGCTCTATTTGTTACCAGAAAAATAAATAATTTGAAAAATATTTTCCAAAAAATAATACCTTGCATCACTTAAAATTATTAATCAATGAATGATGCTTTCATTATTAATAATAATTTATATCTAAACAATTTCGTGAACGATGAAAATTTTTTCTCATCATTCATTTTTATAAGCGATACAAATAATTGCAAGCATTATAAGTAATTTTTTAAAAATATTTTTTGAATCATTCATTTCCCTCGAAATAGGAGGACAATGAAATAATATTCAGCCGAAGAAAATGGATAATTGGGCCCAGTTTTCATTGGCCCAAAAATTCTTGGGCTTAATTAAACCTTCGTCCCTCAGCCGAACAAAAGAAAGTCTCATTTTTCAGTCGACCTGGAGAGCATTTTTGGTTCTGAATTGAGCTCAAACCTTCGTTTTCGCCCTAATTCATCTTCGATCGATCGATCGACTGGCGAGGTCTTCGGGGAGCTTCTGTGAGCGTTTCTCACTACTAAACGTTACGCCGCCGCTTCTGTTCTTCAATTTGATATCTATTTTGCTTTTCTAAGCTAGTTTCCGTTGATGTTGCTACTGTTTCTTGCTGATTAGATTGTCTTTGACCTGGGGCCGGATGGTTTCTAGCTCGGGTAGCAAGGAAATGTTGGAGATCTCTCGTGGTGATCGAGATAGATAGTAGTGTAAGAAGGTGAGATGAAGATTTAAGAAATGTTGTGCCGTAGGTGTGTTTGAGCCGTAATTGCTGACGGGTGTCCGTGGAATTACTTCTGTTGGACGTGCTTGTTTGTCTAAATGGCGGTGCTTTCTTTGAACTGGAGATTATTTTGTGCTTGAGTCAGAAATTGGGAATGCGAGCAATTTGAGCATGGACCCATCTTCTCCAATTGGAAAGAGAGATGTGCTTCATTCCCTTTTTTCCATGTTAATATGCATGTGATTGTTCAAAACAAAGTCGAACACAATCTTTTGTTAAATTTATAGGATCTTTACGATCCTTGATGACCTCACGAAATTTTGTAATTGTACACTTTTTTCGCTTGAGTTGCTAAGTTCTTATGTGGCATGTGTGAGATTTGATTCCATGTTCATTGATATGTAGTCCCTTATTGATTGATGGGAGAGCTTGCTGGCGATAAACATGTCGAGTGCATATTGTCTGATGAAAAGATAGGGATGAAATTTTAAAAATTCTCTTCTTGTTCTCTTGTCCACTTCCTGCCAGTTACTGAAAATGACTCGGTTTATCTGGATCTACCATTCAGCATTTTGGAGTTTTACCGATTTGAGCTTTTGGGTTGATATTGCACTCAGAAAAAGGATAGTTTTGAGTAGGTGGTTTTGGAGCGCTAGAGATTGAATGGAGCATATTGGGGATTGACCATTCTAGATCTTCTTGGAAAACTTGGCAGTGTGGATTCAAATGAAGTTGTTTCTTGGATCCCGCAATGCCAGCATGGGTCTCGTTTGTATTTATTTGTCTCTCAACTTCTTTTTTGCGATTACCCATGAAAAACATGCAGCTAACAGAACCTCCACTCCACATTCAATCAAATATTTGTTATTTGAAGGTATGATTAAGATTTTAGCTTGGGATTAACAATTCCATCTGTTACAATAATGACTGCGCCTTAGAAGTGATTAGTGTTGCTTTATTTATTTTCGAAACTTCACTCTAAAGAACAAAATGTGAATTTCACTTACGGCTGCTTGTGCTGGTGGATTTGGTGGAGACATTATAGACATCTTCTGTGTGACAGATTGTAACCTTTGGAATAAAGGTTCCTAGATTTGCAAACTCTTACCATCGATGCAAGTTCCTTCATGTTGTTTTGTGTTTTTAAGTTTTCAACATCACTAGTGGCAAATTTACCTTAGGCTAGCCAGACATTGATGAGGGGGCTCTCTATATGGAGATTGAAGTTGCTACTGTCGGATAATGTCTGGTGTCAAATGTTCTACATTGTTGTGCCTGAACCATGATTCAGACATCAGAGCAGTGCGAAACGAAGATGGATATTTCTCTGGGGATACATGGGGAGAAGTTTATACTCGGTGTCTTGTCCTCATCTTGGATCAATTATAATTTTTGTGCTTCTTGAGGATGTTTCTTAAATTATTGACATCCCTTCAATCCTTTTCTCCCTTCGAAGGTTCTCTTATTGTGCTATATGCTGTCTTGCGATACTAAAACGGTTGGATTCGATAAATGTGGAGAATGCTGTCAGATATATAGTGAGTTGCAAAACTCTGGATGGCGGGTTTGGTTGCAATCCCGGTGCAGGTCTCACCTGAAATGATACCATCGCAAACAGCCTTCGCTTCCATCTTGATGGTTAATCACTGTGTGCACCACTGATGTCTATGTAAGATATCTTAAGACAACGCACTAATGTCCTTGCTCTCTTTACTAATCTAGCTGGTAGTAGTTAAACAGTTGGAGAAAACCATCTGCTCTATCTATATCTACAAGGAACTATTTGTCACCAAAATGCCAACTAAAAGATTCCAGATCTTGCCGTACTATCACAAAAGGTGAAGAAACTTCAGAGTTGCCTAAAATATTATTAAGCTACGATCTTCACAAGACAATGATCTCCTTTGGATTGGTAAGACTATAGTCTCATGTAAATTGAATACAGTATAATCTTGGCGATATATTTTGAGAATGTAAACTCGACCTCAAGGCATACTTATTGAATTTCATAAATCATCAGTTTTCAATAATTTTTCTTTCCAATTCCCAGGATCCTACAATGTGCAGTTCTAGAAGTCTATATTCGGGGACGCAGCAGGTCCACAATTGATTGCAAGTATTCCAATCTGAAAAACCTCCGGACTTAGTAAAGTAGTAATCAGGAGATTAACAGAACCGCTTAAATCCTAGAATGCTGTGCTAACTGAGCAAGTAAGCACACTTCAAACGCGTAAGCAATGAGCAACAATTGAAAACTGCTTTCTCATAAGCAGCCACGAAGGGCCTCAGTGAATTGCAGTTCTTTACTAGCTACGCAATAACGAAAGTTTCTCCAGTCCACTGTCCTACCCTTGAATAATATAGAGCAATCTAGCAACCCTACCAAATCTAGCAAGTATGTCATAACCTCATGCTAAGCTCTTTCGCTGGTTCCTAATTTCTGATTGGTGCATAGTAAGTCATGTATTTGCTTAATTACATGGTGGTCTTCTAGTTATGCTCCAATGAACACATGCAAAGGATAAAACCGAGTCGCCACGGTTTTAAGACATTCCTTAGGACTTATCGTAGACGTGCCAAAGTAGGAAGGAATTAATGATTTCCAGTGGAGAATTAGGCATAAAACGATGAAGCACGAAGCAAGTAAATTAAGAAGCACGAGAGCCTGACCAAGCACCTTGTCACGAAGTGGCTCACTTTTCTCTCTTCTTTCAATTCAAATAAGAAGATATTTGCAAAAGGAAGAACTGGAACGTGGGAGTAATCCTGAAGCGACAAGATTTGGTGCTCCTGCTTCAATAGATGACAAAACCGTGTGTATTTTGTCTAGCCAATTGTCTAGTCAGCCACGTAGTGAATTTGACCTGTGGAATCCCCAACCATATGTAGCAGACCTCAGATTACCAATGGAAACCACAACTGCCCAAAATATGAAGGAAATAAAAAAACTGGATAACCATTTTAATTCTGCATGATGAACCAAGAAGAGAAGCACTGTTTGCTTCATTTTCAACCATCAAGAGCTCCTCACAGGTAATAAACAGATAGTGGAATATCATTAAAGCAACGATTATCCAAACCTTAGAATATAATTATAGATAAACTCTTCAAGAGAAGATGCACAACATCCTTTGCACATGATTACACTCAATCAAGCAGTCCACAAAAGCATAGCAACATAACTAGACTAGGCATTCAAATAGTCAAACAAATGCAAGAAAGCAGACCCTTAAACAACTATTACCATATGAAGCTCGAGCTCATGCTTAACTACGCAAAGATAAATCACACGATTACATTCAACTCGACACCAACTGCCACTCTGACCACCAAAAAAAAAAAAACACACACACACACACACACACCTCCCAACTGCCACACCACTCTTACCTATTCTTCGGCTATTAGCTAGTGATCCAGAGCTTGAGTGCAAGCCGATGCCGATGACTCCCGCCACTGATGGAGTTAATGAATGCTTTAATTCCTCCAGCTGAGCAGCATTTGGTTTAACAAATCCTTGGAAGATAATTTTTATTGACAAATTCAGTTTAACAAATCGTTATTCGAATTCAAATTCGAGACAATAATTTAACACTTTTCTTCTCTTTGTTTTCCTGATTCTACAGAAAGAAATAATAAAGCAAGTTGAGGTCTCTTGTGCCTAAATTTCTCTTAAGAAAGGCCCCTTCGTTATGGATGGTGAGGGATGTAAGATACCCAACCTCGCCACCGAAGTGACGCACACATCATATGGAGATTCCCAGTAAGATGGGGAATTTTAATAAGATTTTTCGTGGTTGCACGTTTTAGAATGAGTTCATTGTCTCTCTTCACTAGACTAAAGCAGAAATAGAAAGCAAGCAAAGCAGAAGAAAAAACGTATGATCTATGAATAGAAAGAAGGCGCACCACTTTCCATAGAGAATTCCCCGTTCCAGTTTCAGAGTCCGCTGTTTCAATTTCAGAGCTCCACGCTAGCTTTGCTCCATTAGAATCTTCTCTCTATAAGACTTCCAATGGCCATACGTCCAACCGCTAGGAGAATTGTAAGAAAGCGTGTAGGAACTTTAGAGATAGGAAGAATTGCTCTGTATTTCTTGACTGTATCAATGTATATTGTACAATTAGTTTAAATTACATGATATGAAATGAAAGGGGCAAGAAAATAATTTATAAGATCAATTATGATCGGATCTGATTAGATCTAATCCTTGATTGATTCTAATTGATGTCAATCTCACGTGTATCTCTCAACACTCCCCCTCAAGCTGGTGGCTTGTAGATGTCTAAGACGCCTAGCTTGCTTAGGAGATACACGTGCTGATTCTGACACAAGGGCTTTGTGAAAATATCCGCTGGTTGTTCTTCTATACGGATTCCTAGTGTTTCAATTAACCCTTGCTGGATCTTCTCTCGAGTGAAGTGGCAATCCACTTCTATGTGCTTCGTTCTTTCATGGACTATGGGATTTGAGGCAAGTTTGAGAGCTGCATCATTATCGCAAAACAACCTCGTTGGCCCTTTAACCTGTACTCCAAGGTCTTGAAGCAAGCCTCGTAACCATACTATCTCACATGTTGTCTTTGCCATGGCTTGATACTCTGCCTCTGCTGAAGACAGTGAGACAGTCGGTTGTTTTTTCGTCTTCCATGAAAGCAAGGAATCCCCAAATTTGATACGTAAAACCTGTTGTAGATCTTTCGCTCATTGGACATGTTGCATAATCTGCATCACAGTATGCAGTCATCTTCATGTTGCAATTTCTGGATAAGAGAATTCCAAGACCTGGGCATTTCTTCAGATATTTCACCACTTTGAGAGCTGCATTCATGTGAGACTGCTTTGGACTATGCATGAACTGGCTCAGTGTTTGGACTGCATAGGTGATATCCGGCCTGGTCATAGTCAAATAGATGAGTTTTCCAACAAGCCTTTGATAACTCATGGGATCATCAAGTGTAGGGTCCGCCTCTTGAGAAGTTCCGGCGTCATACTCCGCCGTGGTTAATTTGATATTCTGTTCGATTGGGATGACGGGGCTGGTCTACATCCAGGACAATCCAGCTTCTGATATGATCTCTAAGGAAAATTTTCTCTGGCTGAGAGATATCCCTTGGTCTGAACGGGCAATCTCTATGCCAAGGAAGTACTTCGATGACCCTAAATCCTTGATTTGAAAGGTTGAGTGTAAATAACTCTTGAGTCTTTCGATGGCCATGTCGTCATTGCCCATAATTAGTATGTCATCCACATATATCATTAGGTATATAGAGGACGTACCTTCAGTCCAGGTGAAGACGGCATAATCAAATTTCGATTGTTGAAAACCGGCAGCTATGAGAGACTCAGAAAATTTTGCATACCATTGTCTGGATGCTTGCTTCAACCCATACAGGGATTTGCGGAGACGACATACTCTATTCTCCCCCTGTCTCCGTAAACCTTGTGGCATATCCATGTAAATTTCTTCATCAAGATCGCCATGTAGGAAGGCGTTGTTTACATCTATCCGATGCGTCGCCACTCTTGAAATGCTACGGATAGAAAGGAGCGTACTGTAACGTCCTTGGCGACATGAGAGAAGGTTTCATGGTAATCGAAGCCTTCTCGTTAAGTGAAGCCTTTGGCTACCAGTCGAGCCTTGTACCGTTCAACTGATCCATCTGCATGATACTTGATCTTATATACCCATTTACAACCGATGGGTTTTCCGCCTGGAGGAAGGGAAACAAGATCCCAAGTTTGATTGTCCATCAAGGCCTGTAATTCTGTCTCCATGGCTTTTTGCCATCGTGGGTCGGTTCTTGCCTCATGATAATGGGATGGTTCCTTTCCCTCAGAAATACGAGAAATGCAGCAACGATGTTCTTCGGACAGTTGATCGAAAGAGACATAAGAGGATATAGGAAAAGGAATACGGGCGTGTTTCGACCCCGCGAGACATAGTCCTTCGTCCAGTCGGTGGGCGTATAGCTTGCCGTGAACGCCTCGGTGGGGATAAAGGGACCACCTCGGTATGTGCAGCAGGTGATGAATGACCCATGTCAGTATGATCAGGAGCCGAATCTTCCATGGATTCATTGGCCGGGACTGGGATTGTGGCCTCCAGAAGGGGCTGTATTGTTGTTTCTGATGTAGAAGGCCCCTGTCGAGCCACACCTGAATCTAGGAGAACATATTCTAGATCATGTGCAGTCTCGTCAACCGGAAAATGATGAGGATGTCCTCCGGCTTCGGTGTTGAGATCTTGTGAGGCAAAGGGAAAAATGTTCTCCCGGAACGACACATCCCTACTAACAAAGAATTCCTTGCGAGATGGGTCATAAATCCCGTACCCCTTTTGCAAGGAGGGGTATCCAATGAATATACACCGACGAGCTCGTGGACCCATTTTATCTCTAGGTCCCATTATAGTAGTGTAGCACTGACAGCCGAAAATCTTGAGATGATTCATACTTGCCTTCTTTCCAAAAATCATTTCAAAAGGACTTCTACCATTTAGAAGCTTGGTAGGCATCCGATTGATCAAGTAAACTACAGTCAAGACACATTCTCCCCAAAAATTGTCAGGGACAAAAGCCTGGAATTTCAAAGCTCGAGCAACTTCCAAAATATGTCGATGCTTCCTCTCCACTACCCCATTTTGTTGTGGAGTATATGTACAAGAAGTTTCATGCAAGATCCCTTGGGATGATAATAAAGAACTGCACTCGTGATTAAGAAATTCCTTTCCATTATCCGTTCGCACCCGACGGACTGTCTTGCTGAATTGAGTTTTAACTAGGGAAAGAAAAGATTTTAAATGGGAGAAGACTTGACTCTTGGATTGCATAAGAAAAATCCACGTGGCCCTTGAGTGATCATCAACTAGAGTGAGGAAAAATTGGGATCCATCATGATTCGGTGTGTGGTAGGGTCCCCAGACATCAATATGAAGTAAGGAGAAAAGTTCACTTGCACGACTTGTACTCAATGGAAAAGGGACACGTGTTTGTTTAGCAAGTGGACATATATGGCATTGTAAACAAGGGAATTGGGAACTATGGCCCATTCGGAATGCAAAATAAACTGTTTATCATTGGCGAGATAGATTACACAATGATTTTTTATTACAATGAAAAACAAGATTTGCTGAATCTCGTCGAAATATAGCCCTCGGACATGTTACCCCAGCCCATCGGTTTCCCGGTCGAAAGGGCCTGAAAGAGACAGCTATCAGCAATGAATGAAACCTTACAGGAATTTTCCTTACAGGCTCTAGACACAGAGATTAGATTGAATTGAAATTCTAGGACATATAGTACCCTTGATAGAGTAAGTTGGGAGCTAAGATTAACTGTTCCTGTAATTTTCACATGTGCAACATTTCCATTTGGCAACTGCACAGTGATAGGGCTATCCAGTTCTTGATTAACAGTGCTAAATAAGCTCTTGTTGCATGTAATATGGTCACTAGCTCCAGAATCAATAATCCAAGTATTTCTTGATATGCAACTGATGAGGCAATGAGAAATACCTGTGAAGTTGCTCCCCGTTTGGAATTTCCGGTTTACGTAACCTCGCATCAATTGTTGGTACTCGCCTCCGTGTGATAGGCTGATCATTTGAGCCCATAATTTGATAGGCCGTGGCTTGTCTCTCTCCTTTTTTTTCTCCGGTCGGCCATGCAATTTCCAGCGGTATCGGTTGTGTGGTGGGGTCGTCCGCAATACTCACAAAATAGTTTGCCTTTGTTTTTGGAATTTTGCCCAAAATTGGGCCCATAATTCGGCCCAAAAGGCTTTGAAAAAAATGGACCGTTGGATCTGTTTAGCCCGGATCCATCTCCACCGTCCATCTCATCCACCGGTCACGTGCCCTCGTGGCCGTCGGATCGCAGCCGCGTGATTCGGGCCGTCGATCGGCTGTGTGCGATCTGATCCGTCGGATCGTGGAAATCGATCCGAGCCATCCGTCACGGGGCCTTTAAAAGCCCTCGTTCGTGGAACCCTAGAGGGTTCCGCCTCTTCTCTAGGGTTTTTCCTCCTCCTCCTCTCTCGACTCGGCTGCTAGGGCTAGACCCCCTCCGTTGCCTTGGTTTCCACGGAGGTGAGTCGCGGCTCTCTTCCCGCACGGCAAGCTGAAAAATCCGTCCAATTGGCGGCGGAGGGTCCATGGCCAGAATCTGAGACCTGAAATTGAGGTATGATTCGTTGAGGATTAGGAGAAATCGCGTTGCCTTTTCTCGATCCTTCATCCTCTTGTACCGCTGAATCGTTTCTTTGGGGCCGATGAGTTTTTCTTCGGCCGCCTCGAGCTCGTTCCAAAGGGCCGAGAGCTCGTTGAAGCAGCCGTCACGGTCATGTTTCCTTGCCTCGTTCGAGAGGGCTTGATGCAACGTGAAAATCTTCGCCCGATCTAGTTTCCCGTACATTTCTTTTATATTATCCCAAAGGATTTTGGGATCCTCCGTCGGCGGTAGTCCCGGCAGCGATTCTCGCACTTATACAATTGCCTATCCATGTTCTAACGAGTTGGCTACATTTTTTTCACGGACGCCCTAATTTTTCTTCTGTTGGTACTGGGATTGTCCCGTCGATGAACCCCTCTTTGTCCTTTGTGATAAGGGCTCGACGGAACTCTCTGGCCCAACTTGAATAGTTGTCGGATCCGTGAGATGGTTGCCGATGAGCTTCAACTCGGGTCCGTCCGCCGTGGACACGCAGTGCGTCGCCGGGTTCTAACTGACCCATGGCGGCCGCGAACGGAAAAGGAAGAAAGCCTGTGCCTGTCGGGAATCCTGTGCCAATCAGAAATCCTGTGCCTGTTGGGAATCCTGTGTTATTAAACAACCCCGCATTCGAATTTGCTGATCCGCCCGTCTGTGTCTGCTTTGGGTCGATGTTGGTGTCTGCCCCAATATTGGCTGGTGGCCCTCCATCGGCTCGCATGCCCTGGTAGCCCGGCGATGATGTATCCGGGTTCAATCCGTGCATCCAGGGGTACGGCATCCACTGAAAAGGATAGCCGGATAAACCAACCCCTGGATTGAATTGAGCCGGATATTGTTGCTAGGGCATGTGGTGCGCAGGGACCTGACTGTGCACAGGTTGATCGGATGAAGAGGAGATAACTGTCGATCCTGGATTGAGGGAGACGGCTGGATTCCTCCCTGTTTGATCTTCAGGCATCGAGGTAGGTGTTCCTATCGATCCTGTATTTGCCATGCTAACAAGTTTTTGAGAAAAGAAATGCAAGGGACGTTGGCTGAAAAAAGGAATCTGAAGGTGAATTCCTGCCGGAGGCTGCTTGTTTTGCAGTGTCGCAACAACAAGATCAGAAAAGAACCGGAGGCAATTCAAAAACGAAGGATTGCGGAAGCGATTTCAGGAGCAAAGCTGCTCTGATACCATGTAAGAAAGCGTGTAGGAACTTTAGAGATAGGAAGAATTGCTCTGTATTTCTTGACTGTATCAATGTACATTGTACAATTAGTTTATATTACATGATATGAAATGAAAGGGGCAAGAAAATAATTTACAAGATCAATTATGATCGGATCCGATTAGATCTAATCCTTGATTGATTCTAATTGATGTCAATCTCACGTGTATCTCTCAACAAGAATCACGACAGTCGGGTAACTCCTCGCTATTTGTTATGAGTATCGAGCAATGATTAGGTATTTTTGACCTCGATGGCTTAAATGTCCTTCCCACTGATCTACAGTTTTCAATTCTCAACCGATGCAAAAACTCTAATTCGTCAATGCCCTCGACAACCAGCAGGCTTGGGCACCAGCTAATATTTAACTCCTTCAAGTTCTTCGAGTTTGACAAACCGCCTAAGCTTTTTAATGAACGGCACTCTTTAATAGAAACTTGTTCCAATGATTCAAACGGAGAAACAAATTGAATATCTTGTACCTCTGGGAACCTCAACAGATCAAATTTTACAAGCATCTTTTGGGAGCTTGGGAAAAGGAGCACTACCCTCCAATGATCAATCAACTCGGGAGCTTGTAGTTCATTGCACCCCGGCTCCTGTGGCTGACAAACTGAACTCTCGGAAGATCTGCAGTCTTGAATATGTGATCTTTCTGACGATTCTAGGACGTTGACAGATTGAACATCAAGTTGCCCGAACACCTTGTTTTCTGTCGATTTTCCTAAACTTGTTGGAAGGAATGGAGTCTTCTTTTTCGATGGAGGAAGCCTCCCTAGAGTTTCGTAGAGCTTAAAACTATCAAATTTGACGAAAGTTGTTTGAAAGTTGGCAAGTCTAGTCTGTATAGAGTAATTTCTTTTAGCAAAGAAAGGGAACAACTCTGTAGTTGGTGCGCATACATTTATAAAGCAAACGTGCAGCTTCCTCAATTTGGTTAAACTCCCAATCCACCCAAAGTCACCGGTTTGGAATTCATTTGATGGGTGTCTATTTGTACAGCCACTAGATAGGAGCAGCTGAACTAGGTTAGTAAGTTATGAGAGGTTAGGGACAGTTTGCAAGGAGGTAGATCTTAGCCGTAGAATGGTCAAACTTCTAGGGAGCTTCGACAAGTCTTGTATGCTATGACAAGGATCCAAATCTAGTGTTTGGAGAAGTAACTTGTCACGTCTCGAACCTCGAGCACGCGCATATCCCACTGTGGTCAATAGAAATGCGACATCCCAGGACATATCGCCGACTCATTCATTTTATTACGCATGCGGAAGCGAAACAAATCCCCTGACAACATTTAACTTGGGATAGAAAAGCAAGCAGTCAATCACAACCAAACAATCTTTCTTATAAACACAGGTTTATATACAACACTAGATTATCTACAAAATAGACCGGCTCAACAAAAAGGGAACCGTACTATGACCAACTAGTCGGATACGTTCGCCGATTCTTCAGTCTCCACCTCCACAAATGTCCATGGCTTCAAGTTCTCTACGACCGCCATCTAAGAACCTGAAAATGTTGAGCCCACGATGGGGTGAGACAATGTCTCAATGAGAATGTCTCAGTGAATTCTACCTCCAAAGACTCGATTAGGAAGAAAATACGTCTCATGGCGCTCTAGCCACACAAATCAGACAGAGGACTTACCTCGCCTTAGTCCATTCCTGCACATCAGTACAATTCAAATGCTCGCACAAGCTGAAACTACCGACTCACATATCGATCTATCAAATCAATCCATTTAATTGATATTATCCGGTCCATACCTCTATCAATTCATACCATCTATTAACCCATACCATCTATTCATCCATTAATACACTCACGGCTCCCACAAGCTGAAATGGATGCAATGCTCTCACAAGCTCATATAGATGGTAGCTCGCACAAGTTGATATACATACATAATATATATATATATATATATATATATATATATATATGTATATGGTAGCTCACACAAGTTGAATAAGATGGATTGTTACTCTTACAAGCTGACGTACAAATGCTCACACAAGCTGATAATGCTGTATATTCTACTTGCTCGCCAAAGCTGTCAATTCAATATTAAACCAAAGAACTGAATATGCAATTCAGTAAGTTCCAACGATACAAACTGGTCCTACCTACCAATTACGATGCCAAAAGCTGACATCGGGTATTTTTAAGGTAAATACCAAAACTTCACCAACATCACTCAATTTCACAATTTAACAAACAATTAGCACAAATTGACCGCACTATTGTGATCAGTACGAAATTCTAACGATCGGCCATCCCGGCAAAATTTTTGAAAATATTAAATAATTAATTTTAATTTTGAAAATTAATAATCAAATATTATATTATAATAATATAATTTAGTAAAATAATATTTATAAATTTGAAATAATTAATTAGGGCTTAAACAAGATTACACTAATTTAAACATACAATTAGCCCTAATTAATCATTCACTAAACTAATCATATATCTAATCTAATTAACATTTAAATAATCTAATCTAACCATCTAAACCTATTTAGATTAATCTAAACACCCCTTAAATATAATTAACTTACTAAGCAAGGATTAAAGGGTAAACTCACCGGTTTTGCGAGCCGGTGAGTCCACGGCAACCACGACGCCAAGGCGGTCGATAAACCTCGAAGTGGCGACACCAATGGAGGCCGGAAGACACCAAAAACGGGCCTTGAAGCTCCAAGGCTTTGCTGATTCGCGGCTTCAGATCTTGGACCGAAGATGATGGAATCCGATAGTGATAGAGGCTAAATGGTGAGGAGGATGGCTAGGGAAGCGACGGACGGTCCAAGCGGTGCAAGCGGCGGCTCGGTGACCTTGGCTGGCTCCGATGGCCACCACGATGACCAAGGGAGCTGCTGGACTAGCGAACAGGGGTGGACGACAAGCTGGGAAGGTGGAACAATGGCAGGAGGCTTGCGGGGCTTGTTGCTGATGAGTTGGCTTACGACAGCGATGCTGGCTTCTTCAATGGCTTGGCGGCGACATGCAGTGGTTGGCACGGACGAAGAGAGGCAGGACTTCGTCGGATAGAGGCATGGGAGGGTTAGGAATGCGCAAGCAAGCGTGGATGACCGGTAGAGCTCATGGCTGCTGCAGTGACGGCATGCGATGGGCTCCCATGGGCGAGCGACGGCTTGGACGGAAGAGATGGAGCTTTGGCTAGCTTGCTACTAGCTTCTCTGGTTCTCTCAAGGTCTTTCCAGCCTGCAACAATGGAGAAAGCATGATTTCATGGAGGGAGAAGAGCTACTGGAAGAAGGGGACCCCAAAGCTTCCAAGGCACCAACACTTGTCTATTTCCCCCACTTCTTGCCCCCACCATAGCTGGCCCACCCCCTAGCTAATTCCTCTCTTTAGCTTCTTCAAGAAGCTTGCCAAATGGTCCACTATGTTGTGTGCCAAGGGGAGCTACAAATTTTGGACATTTCTCCCTTAAATCCATTCAATTCTCACTCAAACCAATCCAAGGTGTCCTCGTCCCTCTTATGATTTTTTCCCGTGCATATGATCCAACTTATATCCCAAAGAGTGCGTCATGATTTAGAAAAACCGAGGATAGTTGACAATCTAAAATGAATTGTGACATGTGTTCAATTTCTGACGGCGCGACCTTAGTGGCCGATTGTTTTCGAGCCACAAAGTGCATCTTCGACAAATTGGCGACTTTCGGTTGTCGTAGAAATCTCAAGATTTCAAATACGAACTAGTGCCTATCGACAAGATTTGTGCAATCAGGTGGAATCACCCACACTTAATCACATGCCTTTGTTGAGTTGACCTATCTCCGGTCTCTAATCGATTTGTGCCGCAATGACCCTTGTAGATTAGCATGGTTGAGCAGTCGATTCCTAATCAAATTCTCAAGTCTATTACGTTTAAATTCCTTAACGGCTTCACCTGATAGACTAGATATCTCGTGAGTGGCCAACTCAGAGAAGAGAGCTATGGATGCGAAGATGAAATGCCCGACTTATTCAATTGAAACCAGAATTGTAAAAGCGGGATGTCACGTAACTTGCTGATCGTACTGGGCAATTTTTCAATCGGTGTGGATGTTTCATTGACAGATGACAAGCTTGGTAGTCTACCAATTGAATCCAATAATCTTGTAATTCGTGTCCTTGATAGATTTAGATTCGTTAACAACTCTAATTTTGAAATTGAGTCGGGAGTTCAATCAAGTTAAGACAAAACAAAAGAGAGAGGTGCCGTAGATTATGTAACTCTCCAATTTGTTCAGGCAATTTTCTAAGTTTGTGAGTGCGTTGAATGCTCAAGTAAGTTAGTGACCTTAGATTCCCAATAGAGCAGTCAATTTCCATCAAATTTGAATCATTAATAGCCAACTCCTCTAAGTTTGAGTACTCGGGAAAGGTTGGTGTCCTATTCATCGACACATATGCTCAATAGTGAGAACCTTTAATTTCCTTGCCCCCTAAAAAAGCCAATAAATCATCAGGACATACAAGAAATGAATATGGATTTAGGCTACCAATGAGAAAATTAGATTAGAAATCCATCAAATTTTATCCTTCATTGAATGAGAAAATTAGACTAAGAGAGAAATTGGCATACCTTGATTAGGCACTCGAACGCCTCTTCTATGATATCCATCCCAAAAAGATTCACCACAACCGCGTTTTCTAGATGCAACAAAGCGGTTGCCTCCAAACATTTATTAGGATCACGAGCAAAACGTGTATAACTGCAACTCAAATAGATCCATTTCAACTCAGAAAGACAGCCCAAAAAGTCACATTGGCAGGTTTCCCCACTCAACCAAAGAGACCTTATATGTGGGAACCGCTTAATGTGCTCTGAAATGACAGTCATACGATCTAACAAACGGAGTGCTTGAACGCTTCTATTGATCTGCCAATGACATTGCGGAGGAGAAGCAGGAATTTGTCAATATCCCACTTTTTTATTTCATAGAAGAGAAGAAAAAACAAAATAGGAGAGTATCTTCCAAATCAAAAACAAGAATCCTCAATTAAGAAGTGGCATAAGCAATTTTCATTTCAAATTTGGCCATACTTTACCTCCGTTGATCTTAATTTGCAAATGATGTCATTGGTATCCTATAACTTGGTATTCTCTTCTTTAGCAATTTTCCTTCCAAGGTCTCTCATCCGATCATGCATCCAAAATCTATCATCAGCTAGAACCTTTATCATGCACCTATGAGTGAGGACATCAATGGCATCCTCTAGGCAAAATGCACAATCTTGCCACATGTATATTGGATTAGTCTTATTTTGACCGACGAAAAAGCATGCAATATCGAGAAATATCTGCTTTTGATTCAGATATAAGGCATTGTAGCTAATCCTTAGCTTTGGCAAGACATCATCATGAGGTGTTTCCCTTAGCTTCTTTAGCCACTCTTCCCATATTGCTTTCTTTTTCTTATAAAGGTATGAGCCTATTACTTCAAGAGCTAAAGGTAGTCCATCTGCAGTATGGACAATCCTTTTTGAAAGATTGTAGTAATCGGCTTCAGGAGGATAGTCATTGAAGGCATGTCTACTAAAAAGTCGAAGTGTGTCTTCATCGCTCAACCCCACCATTTCATAATACCCCAACGTATACTTAAATTTCTTGTCATTAATAATGCTCTTGTCCCTAGTGGTAACAAGTATCCCAGTACCATGATACAAAGAATTCACTCCAATTAGATTTTCTATTTGGGTGAACTCATCAACATCATCCAATACAATTAGCATCTTCTTGCTGCAAATTGTTTCTCCAATCCTTTGCATCCCATTATAAGTACTGTCAATTTTTCGATCCACTTTAAAATAAGAGATATCGGACAATAATTTTTCTTGTAGCTTGACCAAGCCTTCCTTTGTTTTCACCATTTCCCTCATGTCACCAAGAAAGCTGCAATTTTTCCCAAAGCGATGACATAGTTTGTTAAAGATAATATTGGCCAATGTTGTTTTACCGATACTGCCCATTCCGTAGATTACAATGAGCCGCACATCTTCGGAGTGGATGTCTAGTAATTTGTCTATGGCTGCTATACAATCCTCCATTCCAACTAAGTTTTAGGCACTTGTCTTTGTCTCATCTGTAGCCTGCCTAGAACCTCGTCAACAACCGCCTTGATAAGATCCCATGGTTGCTACAAAGTTAAACAATTTCAATTAAGAAAAGGTGACAAATTTGCATGCTAACCAACCAACCATATGCCACTTAGCCAGCGGGAATGCAATCAAGTTTAGGATATATAAAAATTTAACGTTACCCTCAAAGCTTCAGGAACATGACAAATTACTAACTTGAACATCCATTACAAGTTTAAGTTAAAGAAATAGAGGAAGAGAAATGCTTGATCTTTATATCAAGTGGAACAATCAAAATTTCTGGCAAAAAAGGATAGAAGAATCAAAATATAGATGTAGGATGAATTATTGTAATAGTGGATTTACTTAATTTTTTCAGCGCGGAAAAGAACCTCGCAAAGGCAACTCACAAAACTTCGTAATGATATGCTTTTTGCACTTGAGTTGCTGAGTTCTTGGGTGGCAATAAACATGTCAAGTGCATATCGTCCGTTGAGATTGAAAATGACATGGATTACTTCCCGCAGTTACTGAAAATGACATGGTTTATTTAGATCAGCAATTTAACATTTTGAGTTCACTGATTTGAGTTTTTAGGTTGATTTTGCACTTAGAAAAAGGACAGTTTTGAGTTGGTGGTTATGAAGAACTTAAGATTGAAATGGAGCATACTGGAGTGTCGCAACCTAACCCCTTCCAATTAGGAATGGAAAAAGTAGGTTTAAAAATATTGTCAACTTCGGACTAATGGCCTTCCATTAATTCGGGCTCTTTCAAATCCAAATCTCACATAACATCGAATGTTCAAATTTTAAATCAATTAAGCCTACACAAATTTTGACTAAGAAGTGACTATTAACCTTTTTCGATTTATTAGAAATCAAGCAAAATATGGGAGGATATCTTATTATTCACGAAACTAGATATTCTAGACTTGAGAATTTAATTACATTAGCCTTAAGACCAACGTCCTTTCGGTACCTACTCAATTATGTGTTAACTAACATCGTGACAATCTATTGAAAAGAAATCTAAGGTTAGTCATAACCATTCTAGAGTGGGAAGGTAACACCCTAAATAATTAAATGCACAATCAATTATAATCGTAAAGGTAAGCACACAAGCATTCTAATATCCTCCCTAAAAAGAAAAAGAGAACGCAAAATAAAGAACCATATTGTAAAGTCCTAAATATTTGTCCAATTTTAGGTTTTAATTTTTAAGAATTTTCTAATTTTTCTGAATTTTTGAATGATTTTACTGAATTTTA
The DNA here is from genome assembly GCA_014182555.1 of Eucalyptus erythrocorys. Taxonomy (NCBI): domain Eukaryota; kingdom Viridiplantae; phylum Streptophyta; class Magnoliopsida; order Myrtales; family Myrtaceae; genus Eucalyptus; species Eucalyptus erythrocorys. The sequence goes on from CM024603.1 coordinate 17,831,724, forward strand.
CTTTTTTTTTATTTTTTTGAATTTTCTGATTTTCTATTTTTTTTATAAATTTTCTTTTTCTATTAATGGTTTTTCTGGATTTTTTAATTCTTTTTTAAAAATTTTCTGAAATTTTTAAGTTTTAAGATTTTTCTGAATGTTTTAAATATTTTAGAATTTTCTGAATTCTTTAAATTATTTATTTATTTATTTATGATTTTTAATAATACGTTTATTATGAATTTTAATATTAAGAAAAAAGGATCTCGGACCAGGTCAAGAGACCCGACCCGACTGAACTGACCCGGACCCTATCGGTCCAGATTTGACTAAAACTGGGCCGGCCATAAGGCCCACTCAGAATTAACTAAAATGGCCCACGAAGATTTCTTAAAAAAAAACTTCCATTTTCTATTCTCAGCCCAATACTTCCAGCCCACAACAAGCAAACCGAAGCCCACCATGAACAAAACTCAGCCCATTTCCCATTCCTCTATTTTCTGCTTTCTTTCTTTCTTTCTTTCTTTTTCCTTCTTTTTCTTTTCCTTTTATTGTCCTTTTCTGCTGGTCATCTTCAACCTCCAGCCTCCTTCAACGAAGACCCCCTTTGCGCCTGCAACTCCAGCCGAACAAAGAACACTCGACGCCACCACTATCTCGACTACCGACTGCCGTCGGCCTATCGCGATGGAAGGTAACTCTGGCGGAAGGAAATGGACGTCCAGCGATGGTGTAGGCTCGGCGATGTACGGATCAAGACATGAAACAAAGCAAAACCAGGTATTAGACGTGCTCTTCACCATCCACGGAGAAACCGCATATCAATGTAGCTTTGAGATTCAGTTTTACGAGCTAAGTTTACATAATTCATTTAGGCAAAAACATCAAACACGTAATATACACTCGATTATGAACTCCATAAGCAATTTCGGCGTTACATTCGATTTAAACAAAGATGCATCAACCGTTAAATCGACATAACTCATTGCAAAACCGTCTCAGCTTCTAAATTCTTCGTGAATTCATCAGACTCGAGTGAAAGATTACCTAGTTTCGATGCACGTTGCCGGAATCAAAAGCAGTGATCGCCAACAGACGGTGGCGAACGGCAGAAAACGAACATAATCTTGAGCCTCCTCCTCATGCCATCCTCGCCCGCCTCAGGCGAATCATCTCCGTTATTTCCCCTGCCAGCTCACGATTCTAGAAGCTTCAAGTTGCTCTCCTCACTTGCTCGTTGCACCTCCTCCGCTCACAGACGTTCCTTCGGTCACGCTCGCTTTCGTTAGAAAAGTGGGCCTAAAAAGAAGGAAACAAAGCTAAGTGGGGCGAATGGGCTTAGAGGGCCGAATTTGCCAAGTGGGCTGGACAACACTGGCCCACTCGATTTTTTTATTCATTTTGATTTCATTTTCATTTTTTTTGTATCTTTTTATAAATTTTTATATTTTGCAAACTAAAGGATGTTCAAAACATCGACAAAAACTCGGCTGTCAACATGGGGATAGACTAATCTAGATCTTCTAAAAAAACTTGGCACTGTGGATTCAAATGAAATTGTTTCATGGATCTTGCAATGCCAACACGAGTCTAGTTTGTATTTATTCATCTCTCGGCATCTTTTCCGTGGTTACCCACAGAAAACATGCAGCCTACAGAACCTCCACTCAACATTCAATCAAATATTTCTTATTTGACTATATGATTAAGATTATAGCTTGGGATTAACAAATTCCATCTATTACACTGATGACCACGTCTTAGGAGTGCAAATGACACTTAGGGCTGCTTGTGCAAGCAGCTTTGGTAAGAATATTGGACAAGATCCACATTTGCTGTTTATGCTTAGTGTCGTGCAAGTTTTGGCCTTTTTGAAAAGTTAGATGTTTTTAACAAGTTAGATGTTTTCGACATCAATAAGGTGACATATATATCCTTTGGAATAAAATGTCCTAGATTTGTGAACTCTTACCATCGACAGAAGTTCCTTGGCATTGTTCTATGTTTTTAAGTTTATCATTATCATGAGAGTGACAAAATTGCCTTAGGCTCTATTTTGCATGTAAGGGTTCAGATTATGTCATGTTATGGAATTTTGATTACAGTTACCTTATAATGCGTATATTGCTAGCCAAACATTGATAAGGGGGCTCTCTCTATGGAGATTGAAGTTGCTGCTGTCGGATTATCTCTAGTATCAAATGTTCTACATTGTTGTGCCTGAAGTATGATTCAGACATCAAAGCACTGCAAAACGAAGATGGATCTTTGTCTGGAGATATATGGGGAGAAGTCGATACTCGGTGTCCTGTCCTCGTCTTTGATCCATAACAATGTATGTTCTTCTGAGATGTTTCTTTAATAATTGACATCCCTTTCCCTCCTTTTGTTTCCATCGAAGGTTCCCTTAATGAGCTATATGTTGTCTTGCAATACTAAAACGGTTGGATTCGATAGATGTGGAGAATGCAGTCATATATAGTGAGTTGCAAAACGTTGGATGCCGGATTTGGTTGCATTCCTGGTGCAGAGTCGCAAGCAAGGCAAAGTATGTCATAACCTTACGCCGGACCTCTTTTGCTGGTTTCTAATTTCCGATTGGTGCTTAGTAAGTCATGCACTTGCTTAAATATATGGTGGTCCTCTAATTATGTTCCAATGACCACATCCAAAGGATAAAACCGAGTCGCTACGATATTAAGACATTCCTTAGGACTCATCGTAAACATGAGAAAGTGTACCAGCACAAAAAAATGAAGCACCAAGCAATTAAATTAAGATGCACAAGAGACTCACCAAGCACCTTGCTACGAAGTGGCTCATTTTCCTCTCTTCTTTCAATTCTTATAAGCAGATATTGTGAAACGGAGTACGGGAATGTGGGCATAATCATAATGGCACAAGATTTGGTGTTTCTGCTTCAATAGATAACAAACCTGTGGGGATTTTGTCTAAACTAATTGTCTAGTCGGTCACGTAGTAAATTTGACCCGTGGAACCCCCAACCATATGCAGTTGACCTCAAATTACCGATGGAAAATACAATTACCCAAAATATGAAAAAAAAAAAAAATGGATATCCCATTTAATTCCGTACGATGAACCAAGAAGAGAAGCATTGTTTGCTTCATTTTCAGTCTTTGAGAGCTCCTCACAGGTAATAAAGAGACAGTAGATACTCAATAAAGCGACCATTAACCAAACCTTAGAATATACTTATAGACAAACTCCTCACGAGAAGATGCTTAACATCCTGTGCACATGATTAGGCTCAATCGAGCAGTCCCCAAAAGGATAGCAACATAACTAGACTAGGCATATAGTCAAACAAATACAAGAAAGCATACCCTTATAGAACTATTGGCATATGAAGTTAGAGCAAGAGTTAGAGCTCGAGCCCATGCTTAACTATGCAAAGATAAATCACACGATTACATTCAACTAAACACCAATTGCCGCACCAAAATAAATAAATAAATAACTACCGCACCACTCTTACCTGTTCTTCAGTAATTAGCTAGTGATCCAGAGCTTGAGTTCAGGCCCATGACTCCCGCCATTGATGGAGTTATGAATGCACCAAATTCCTCCAACTAGGCGGCACTGAAGAAGAAAATGGGCAATAGAGTGAAAAAAAGGCCCTGGAGAAGGACTTGAAGCTCACGGACATGGAACTTGAAGCTTGCGAAGAAGGACTTGAAGCTTGCGGTCGATGAACTTGAAGCTCATGGACGACAGAACCTGTGAAAGAAGAGACGATGGCGATCGACACAGCAAATGATGGACTGAAGCTTGCGAGGAGCGACAAGGATCGGGCAGCGGTGATTTGCTTGAGCAGCGGGAGAGCGGAAGAAGAAAACGTGAAAAAGAACCCTAATCCCAATTCAATCCTTCGTTCACGAAAAATAATCGAACTGTCTTTTTCCTTTTCTTTTCTGCACAAGGAAACGATAAGGTGAGTTGAGGTGAGGTCTCCTGGGCCTAAATTTGTCGACTCTGTCGCCACCAAAGTGAACACACAGCATATGGAGATTCCCAGTAAGATGGGGAATTTTAATAAGATTGTCCATGGTTGCACATTTTAGAATCGGTTCATTGTCTCTCTTCACTAGAATAAAACGCAAATAGAAAGCAAGTAAAGCAGAAGAAAGCCATGATCTATGAATAGAAAGAAGGCGTACCGCTTCAAATTCCCAAAGTTGTACCATTTCAAATTCCTCTAGTCCAGATGTAGAGTTCGAGCTCAAATACGATTCTATCCGAAAGTCAAAAACATCAGTCTTTGCTTTCTGAAAGAGAGCAACTGTTTGTAGGATGGGAATCTTCTCTTTGTAAGACTCCCAAGTGTCGAGAGTCGGACTAGAGTCGGGTAACACTCCACCACGTGTTACGAATATCGAGCACATATTTGGTATTTCTGAGCTCAATGAATCAAAAATCCTATGCACCGATGGGCATCGATCAATTTTCAATTGATGCAAAAACTCTAATCTCTCAATGCCCAAGACAACCTGTAGTTCCCAGCACTGGTTAAGAGTCAACTCCATCAAGTTCTTCACTCGTGACAAACCGCCTAACCTTTTTAATGAAGTGCACTCTCCAACAGAAAATACTAATAATGATTCCAACGTGGAAACCAATTGAATTTCCTGTACCCATGGGCACCCCCACAGAACGAATTTTTTAAGCTTCCTTAGAAAGCTTGGGAGAAGGAAGGCTCCCCGAGTTTCAATCAAAGTGAAATCGATCATGACACAAGGCGAGTATAATAGTCGTCGATTAAGTACTTCACCCAACCGAAGCCCACCCCACTCTGAAGTTGCCCTGTAGACACGTCGAGTTAAACATTGGCACCTCCGTATGAAATCCCAACGCCAGTGGTCAATTTCAATTATATCTGATTTGGCCATAGATTTAAAGACATTGGACAGGGCCAAATCAACTAGATTAGAAAGGCATGAGAGGTCAGGGAAAGTTTGCAATGAAGTAGATAATAGCTGTAGAGTGGTCAAACTTTGAGGGAGTTTGGCAACTCTTGTATCTGATCACAATGATTCAAACACAGTGTTTGGAGGTGAAGCTTGCTCATTGTACTGGGCAGTTTTTTAATCGGTGTAAATGATACATCGATAGATAACAAGCTTGATAGTGTACCAATGGAATCCGGTAATTTTGTAATTCTTGTGCATGACACATCCAGCTTCATTAGCGACTTTAATTTCAAAACTGAGTCAGGGAGTTCACTCAAAGTTCCACAACTCCTAAGAGAGAGGTGCTGCAAATGCTGTAACTCTCCAATTTTTTTAGGTAATTTTTTAAGTTTAAAACACGACTCAAAACGCAAGTCAATCAACTTCGTCAATTTCCCAATAGAGCAATCAATTTCCATCAACTTCAAAAATTTAGAAATAGTCAACTTTTCTAAAACTGAGTACTGAGGAAAGGTTGGTGTCCCTTGTATCGACGTATTGTAACAAACAGTGAGAACCTTCAATTTCTTTGCCCCCTACAAAAGCCAGTGAAACATCATGACAGATAAGAAATAAATATGGATTTAGGCTATCAATGAGAAAATTAGATCATAAATCCATCTGATTTGTCCTTCATTGAATGAGAAAATTAGACTAAGAGAGAAACTGGCATACCTTGATTAGGCTGTTGAGCCCAACTTCTGTGATATCAATCCCAGAAAGATTCATCACAACCAAATTTTCTAGATGCAACGAATTAGTTGCCTCAAACCATTGACGATCGGCGGCTGCAGGTCCAGGAGGAATAGCATAACCGTAACCCAAACTGATCCATTTTAGCTTGGAAAGACAGCCCGTAAAGTCACCTCGGCAAATTACCTCACACAACGAAAGAAACCGTATACGCGGGAACCGCTTAATTTGCTCCGCAGTAACCAACATATCCCTCGATTTCAAGCGGAGTGCTTGTACGCTTCCCTTGATCTGCCCATGACATTAAGGAGCAGAAGGTGGAATTTGTCAATATCCCAATATTTTATTTCGTAAAAGAGAAGAAAAAACGAAACAGAAGAGTGGCTCCCAAATAAAAAACGTGAATCATCAATTAATAAGAGGGTATAAGCAATTTTATATTCAAATTTAACCATACTTTACCTCTGTTGAACTTAATTCATCAATGATGTCGTCTTCATCCCACAATCTGGTATGATCTTCTTTGGCAATTTTCCTTCCAAGATCTCTAAATTGATTGTGCATCCAAAGGCTATTATCGTCTAATACCTTTATCATGCATCTATCAATAAGGACCTCAATGGCATCCTCCGGGTAAAACTCACAATCTTTTCATATGTACATTGCATTATTCTTATTCTCACCAACTAAAAAACATGCGATATCGAGGAATATCTCCTTTTCATTATGCTCTAAGGATTCATAGCTAATCCTTAGCTTTGCTGAGACATCATTATGAAGTGTTTTCTTTAACTTCTGTAGCCACTCTTCCCATGTTTTTCTCTTTTTCTTAAAAAGCGATGAACCTATTGTTTGAAGAGCTAATGGTAGTCCATTTGTCGTAGAGACAATCCTTCTTGAAAGAGTGTAGTAATTGTTTGAAGGAGAGTCCTCGTTGAAGGCATGCCTACTAAAAAGTTTAAGCACATCTTCCTCGCTCAACCGCACCATTTCATATTCCTTGAATTTATAATTAGATCCCCTGATATTCAGAACACTCTTGTCCCTTGTAGTAACAATTATTCTAGTACCTGGATACAAGGATTCCCTTCCGATTAGTTTTTGGATCTGGTTGGCCTCAGCAACATCATCCAATACAATTAGCACCTTCTTGTTGCAAATTATTTCTGTAATCATATTGATCCCATCATCAATGTTATCAACTATACGATCCCCCTTAAAACAAGAGATACCGGACAATAATTTTGCTTGCAACTTGTGTAAACCCTCAGCTTGTGCCCTTTCCCTCACGTCATCAAGAAAACTACAGTTTTTGCCAAATCGAGGATATTGTTTGTTGTTTTACTGATACCACCCATTCCGTAGATTCCAATGAACTGCACACCACCGGAGTCTGTGTCTAATAAATTGTTTATCTCTGCTATCTGATTGTCCATTCCAACTAAATCTCCAGTCACTTGTCTTTGTCTTGTCTTGAGATAGATCACAACCTCATGAACAACTGACTTGATAAGATCCCCATGGCTGCCACAAAGTTGAACAGTTTCAACTGAGAAAAGGTGACAAATTTGCATATCGACCAACCATCTACTAAGCAACTAGGTGGGAACACAATCAAGATTAGGATATATAAATATTCAAGGTTACCCCCCACAACTTTTGGAGCGTGATGAATTACACCAGTTTAAGTTAAAGGAATACCAGAAAAGAAATACTTGATCTTTATATCAAGTAGAAGAATATTAACAATTCTGGAAAAGAGGGTAGAAAAATCAAAATATAAATGTCTGATGAAATACTGTAATAGTAGATTTACTTATTTCTTTGGACATGGAAAAGAATTTTGTAAAGGCAACAGTTACTTAATCAAGTTCCCTAGCATACAATAGGAATTTTAATACATACACGGATCAAATTACCATAAAAAAGATGAAGCAAAGCCAAATTTTCTATACAATGAAAAATAGGTGAAAAATAAAATTATAATAACCCTATTAAGTCTAAAAAAATTTGGAAATCTCATGATTTAAAAATAAAAAAATAAAAAAAGTATTTGAAACTTTCTATTTATAATAAGGGAAATCAAAGTTAGAATATAATTAATGAATTTTTATAAGAACTATGGTCTGATTTTATAAAATAGTTTTCACAATCATGGTTGGAATGTTACCCAGCAAATTTTTTCAGCTCCCATCCCTTGATGGCATCAACTTCTTTGAGAGCCGACCGCCACTTCTTTATATCCTCGGAGCTGAACTTCTTCCTTTGATCCTCCATCTTTTGCTCCAAATTTGATATGGCCTCGCTGTACAATGCGGTTTTTAACTTCACATCATCGGGTTCCACGTCGTAAAAGATGGGTAATATGACCTTCTTCTTCTCATCTTCTTTAGATTTGGAGGTGTTCTCCACAATCTTTGCAAGCTCACGGAGGCACCAGTGACTTGAAGCATAGTTATTAGAGAAGATGGGTATATAAAGCTTAGAGTCATTGATCGCTCGCAAAAGGTTGTCACTAATTGTTTCCCTTGGTCGAAGTTCCTTGTCATCGATGAAAACACGAATCCCAGCATCTTCCAGGGCATGATAGAGGCTGCTGGTGAATCCACGACGAGTATCGGCACCTCTAAAATTCAAGAGAACTTGATACTTACTTCCTAATGTATTGCTGGTGCTCGTTCCCGTCTCTGAGTTTGCCATAGGAGCTCACCATCTAGCCCATTCTACCAGGTATAGGCAATTTTGCACAAAGCTGAAGATGTTTGTGGTTCTGAAAGACAAGTCGGGGACTTTAATGTTAGTCACAGCGGGACTTTCAAGACTTCCAGGGGGCCGTTTACATATTATGTGTGGGTGTATATTCTACCAATGCCTTTAGGAAATTCAATCGTAAGATCGTTGTTGAAAAAATATTACCTTTGACATATTTGAATCTATTTCCATTTGCCATAAAAAAAAGGCATACAGGCAATTTCGCAGCAGGCGCAGCTCCGAATTCTTAGTCAATAAAGTTGATGGCTTTAGAAAAAATAAAGTGGAGGACAATAATGAAGATGTATCTTTTCACACGTCCAATTTATTTCAAGTTTCTTCTTAGTGCTTATCACTTCCTGCTTTCTAACTTTTGGATTAGAAAATTTTTATTCTCAAACAATTAAACCATTTATGTTTATTCTATAGGTATTTCTATAGTTGGACATATATAAAATCCCAATCCAATATTTTAAACTCACAATTTATCTATATAAGCACAGAATAACAGAATATTTTTAAAGAATCATATCTCATTATGATACACGGGACTGTGGACAAGTACAAATATCTCTTTCAAACTACAAAGATTGGATTTATTACATTTTCTACAAAAAAAAAAAAAAAATGCTCCACCTAAGCATATACTTACTACTCACCATTAAAAATAAATGATTATGCAAATCTTTTACAACACTTACTAATAATTGTTAGAAAGTTAGCAAGGTGCGGTTGGAATGTTACAGACATGAAACCAAACCAAATAAATTATATAAATAATAGAATATGTCTCGAGTTTAAGATTGTTAAATAAAATCAATCGAATAAGAATTATGAATGCTCGATCACTGTTCAAGAATGGTGAGAGGAAATGCCATGATGCCTCTCAATGCCCATGATGCCATCCCAATGGTGTTGCTAAGAGCGTGGAAAGAAAGAAAGAGAGACTATGGTGGCCTTGACCAGGACAACTTTGCTCAGCTTTCGACCAAAAAAAAAAAAAAATTCTCAGCTGAAGACAGGGAAAAAGAGATTAATGATGGCCACTGCTGATACGGGTCAAAAGGGAAAATCACGAAGAAAGCTACAATGGTGGTGTCTTTTCACGATGGCCACTCGTTTCCTTTCTTCTTCTATATTTTCCTCGTACTTCCTATTTAAATACAAAGAGGAAGAACTCTTAGGCTGTGCATGGCAACATTTCTTGATCAGGGAACAATTTTTTTTTTTTTTTTTTTTCAGAAATAGTTCTTTTCTATTTCTATTCTAGGGAACAATTTCTAAGCAAAAAAACCCGTTTGGTAACTACACAAAATTTTTACTCTAGAAATAGAAAAAAAATAGAAATGCGTTTGGTAAAAAATAGTTTCTTTTTTATATTTATTTATTTTTTATTTTTGTCGGCCGATAGCCGCCAGACACTGCCGCCGTCGCCGCACGTCGCCGCCGGCCGACCGCCGCCACCGCCGCCAATCGCCGTCGTATGGTCCATCACCGGCGGCCGGTGGCCAACGGTCAACGGCGGCCAATGGACCGTGCGGTGGCGATTGGCGTCGGCAAGCGGCGATTGGCGGTCGACTCGGCGGCGACATGCGGCGGTGGCGACGTTCGGCGTCCGGTAGCGGTGGCGATCGGCGACCGGCGGTGGCGGCGATCGGCGACCGGCGGTGGCGGCGATCGGCAACCGGCAGCGACCGGCGGCGGCAGTCGCCTAGTGGCAGCAGCGATCGGCGGCGGCAAACGAAGGGCGGCCGGCGGTGGGGGGCGGCGGTCGGCCGGTGGCAGCAAGAGATGAATAAAAGAAAAAAAAAATTCACTTATTTCTGAAACTTATTCTCGGGAACAAGAAGCAACTTTTTTTTACTTTCTCATTTCTATTCCAAAACCAATCCTGGGCTAACCTTTTATTCCCGAGAACAAAAAACCAACATGCCGTTATCAAACAGGTTTCTATTCTTTTTTTGTTCCGGGGAAGAAAAGAATAGAAATTCTTGGGCTGGGGAATTTTGTCATGCGCAGCCTTAATGTCACAGAGAGCCCTGAAGGCTGCAGGGAGGAGATTGGAAAGTGTGCCGAGAGTTCCTCTGAGAGGTTCGATTTAGAGAGTTTTCTCCGTGAAATTACACCAAACATATCCTTGTGTTGAACTCGATTAAATGTTGTGTTAAAAATTGTGTCATTCCTTCGCAAGATGAAGAAATTATTTCAAGAGAAATTATAAGGGCTAAACACTATATAAATTATTGGACGTAATTAAAAGTGGGGAAATATTGAAAGTATTTAAATGACTTGAGTATGATTATATCCTCATCATATTATTTGATCTATAGTAGAATCTTGTGTTATTTTTTTCATAAACGTAAGTCACTGAACAACGTAAATTTGCTATCAAATTCATTTCCTTGTTTTATGCATTTTATCCAATCACTTGCTCCTTTTTATTTTTCAACAAGGAATAGAATAAATGCACAAAAACGTATCCTTTATTTTCTCAAGATATTGATCAATATTTACAAACTTAAACTCGTAGTTGACAAGACTAATATTTACCTGCTTAACTGACCGTCACTACCGACCAAAAAAAATAATAATAATAAAAAAACTGACCGTCACTCCGTCATTTGATGGAGTGATGGTCAGCTAAGCCTTTTCCACATTTTAACTAGAGGCATGCCTACATAAATGTTAAGTGCGTCTTCATTGTTCAACCCAACCCACCAATTCTTAATCCTTCCATATATACTTAAGTTCCCTCATATACGCTCTTGTCCCCTCAAGGCAACAAGTATCCTAGTACCAAGATACAAAGAAGTCACTCCGATTAATTTTTGGATATGGTTGTCCTCATCGACATCATCCAATACAATCGGCATCTATCAATGTTATCAATGTTATCAATGTCACGAGTCACTCTAGAATAACATATGTCGAACAATAATTTTTCTTGTGGCATGACTAGGCCCTTGGTTTTTAGCATTTCCCTTGTATCAACAAGAAAGTTGCAGTTTTTCCCAAAGCGAGGATATAGCTAGTTGAAGATAACCTTGGCGGGTGTTGTTTTGCTGATGCTACCCAATCCATAGATTCCAATGAACCGCATAGCGTTAAAAGCGATGTTTGATAAATTGTCTATCGTTGTTATTCGATCCTCCATTCCTACTAAATCTTTGGTCACTTGCCTTTGTATTGTCTTCACCCTGATCACAATCTCATTAACAACCGACGTGATAAGATTCCCATAGCTGCCACAATGACAAAAAATATTAATTGAGAAAAGGTGACAAATTTTCATGTTAACAAACTATTTACATATATCAGAACTTGAATTAGCCTCAATTCATTTCGAATGCGCAGCTCTTATATTTATGTTAGATTGCACATTTCAGAAACAATAATGACATTACATTCATTAATGGGAAAGCTTTTGTTACATTCTTAATGTGAAAACCTTCTCCACCAGATCATCCTTCTTGAAAAATTTACAAAAGAAGAACTAACGCATAACGTTAGAAAAGGAGAAAAGGATGTTTATTATGAGAAATAAATGATGAAATTCTTGATTTGAATGCCCGAAATCCGGCGTCACTTTCTTTAGTGAGAGACATGATTTTGGACATTTGTATCGCGTGACTCACGTAATTCAATTGAAACTTACGAACAGACAACTTCACAGTAGTTGCAGCTTTCAATTTATGGTCAATAGAGTGGATGGCTTTAGAGAAAATGAGATGAAGGACAATTATGGAAGTCTACCTTTTCACAAGCCCAATTTCTTTGGAGTTTCTTCTTAGTGCATTTGAACTTTTGAATATATGACCAATTTTTTTTAATTAAAAAAATCTGATTTTCAAACGTTTAAATCATTTATAATTAGTTTATACCTATATCTATGGTTAAACATATTTATAACCCACTTGTAAGTAGCCATGATGGTTGGGCTTTACTATCTCATCACCGGGAATGAGTTCGAATCTCTGGATGCTGGGAGTCCCAGAGGTGGTTTACTGGGCCAATCCCTCCAAGAATTTACGTCTAAATAGAAACTTGCGGTGAGGCCCCACCGGAGCTACCGAACACCGGAGGGTCGTGTGACCCTCGAAGGATGATCTCCAGGTGGTCTTCGATCATAAATATATATATATATATATATATATATTTATATAGATAAAAATGGAAATTATCTATATAAATGCATAATAAAAAATATTCCTAAAGAAAAGTTTAAGTTAAATGCATTTATTTCAAGTGAGTGATTCATTGTTAGTCAATTTTCCACTGTTTCTTTGTTTTGGACATTTTAGTAATAATAACATTACATTCGTTAATGGGAAGAGCTTCTCCACCATATCATCCTCCTTCAGAAATTTACAAAAGAAGAGCAAGCGCTTTACATTATTAAAGGAGAAAAGGCTGTTTATTGTGAGATATCGTGACAAAATTTTTGATTTGAACACCCGAAGTCCGATGCCACTTTCGGTAGTGATAGACATCATTTTGGACTTTTGTATTGTGTGACTCATGAGATTTAATTGAAAGTTACGGACAGGCAACTTGACAGCAGCCGCAGCTTTCAATTAATAGTGAATAAAGTTGATGACTTCATAAAAATCAGATGGAGGACAATTATCCAGATGTACCAGTTTTTTGGTCGGTTGAATATAATTATGGAGATGTACCATTTCACACGCCCTTCCGCCTTTCTTCTTGGTGCCTTTGAACTTTTGAATTAAAAAAAAAAAAAAATCTGATTTTGGGTGTGGAAAGAAAGAGAGGCGTGCTGGTCTTGACCATAAGGGGACGACTTTGCTTGGCCGACGAAAGGGAAAAAGACAGATTGATAATGGCCACTGCTGACATCGGACAGTACAGAAGGGAAACGAAAACGACAAAGAAAGTTGCAGTACTGGTGTCTTTTAACGATGGCCAGTCATTGTTTCCTTTCTTCTTCTTCATTTTCTTCTAGTGAATTTTCTCTTTAAATTCGAAGAGGAAGGGCTCTTAATGAGAGCTCCGAGGACTGAGAGGAGATTGAAAATTTCCTCTTAAGGGTTTGATTCAAAAAAGTTTTCTTCGTGAAGTTAGTCAAAATTAAAGCTGATTAAATCTTGTGTTAATATGCAAATTGAGATATTATTTCAAAAGAAATTATGAGGATAAAAAACATAAAGTTAGTAGTTGTACTTAGGGGATAAAAACACCAAGGATATCTGAATGACTTAAATAAAATTATAATCTTCATTGCATTGTAATTTTATCTATAATGGAATTGTGTGCTCATTTTCTCGTGGACGTAAATCACACAAGCAAATCACGTAAATTCGGTATCTTATTTATTTTCTTATTTTGTATATTTTATTCAATCACTTGTTTTATTTTCAATAATAAATACAGTTTGAAGAAAAGAGGAACCAAGCTAGACTGTATTATAGTTAAAGATCAAACCAGGCCAGACCATATTTTTTTTGGGTTTGATTTGACTCAATCGTTCTTTCTTCTTTAGTTTTCCTCTTCTCATTTGTAATTTTATGAGAAAAAAACCAAATTCCATGTCACGAAACTTCCAAAGCGAGATCCCCGAGGAAGTTGCTGGGTCACCAAGCAAGCAAAAATGGCCCCTCTTGCGAGAGGTGATGCTTGCTCTTGGCACGTTCAATCTCAACTTGTTTCTATTAATTATTTCGTTTGATTGAGAGTCACCACTAATTTTTTATGAACCAATTAGGAGTCAAGTAAAATGCAGGAGTCCATCTTGCTTCTGCAAACATGAGATTTGTGGGTCTAGAGACTTGATTAGGCAAGATATACCTCAAGCCCAATGTTGTATATTTTCTCTTTCTATTAAAATAATTATTCATGTGGTGTTCCCAATCTTAGTTAGCCATTTTATTCTCAATGTTGAGAAAGGCGATCATGCATAAATTCACTCAAGCAAACACGAATAAAATCCACTAATACTGAGACAAATAGAGCAAATAAAAGGTAGGAAAATAAACGACCCAACCCGTATCAGGAAAAAAAAAATCAAAAAAGCCTTGTTATAAGGTTCCGGGACATGCCCCTTGAGCTATTAATAGAAACTCAGTGTAAAATCTCCAAAATAAACTATGGCTTAAAACCAGAAAGTAAATAACTGATACTTTATGAATATATATAAACTACTTTCCTAAAATAAAGTATTACATCAAGAAATAAAATCTACTTAATGCTATATAAAGTGCAATGCAATGTTAAGAAAACAAAATCTATTTATGATTATGCATGATTCCTAAATTATCCTCCCAGATGTATTTTTTTTTTTTTATAAATAAAATCCATCTTTTTTTTTTTTTGCTTTTTCAAATTAACCCCTTCTATATATTATAGTGAAACGAAATTAAATTAAAAAATGACTAAGTGCTGAGATAAATTTGAACTAGAAACTAGATACCAAAATAATATGTTATATAAACCCAGATTTTCGTGAAAATTTGCACTATGTTGCGTTGGAATTTCAACGTAAACTTCTTGTGGGAACGAGTTAATAAACACCAGAAAATAAAGAGAACTAAAGCGATATAATGCTATGAATTAAAGCCAAACCATTCCACAATATGCGAAATCAAGGGTGGATGAGTACATCTATACTAACTACCGAAATTAAATATTTATTAAAAATAAAAATATGTTGGAAGATATGACTCTGTGGATATGATTTTGTAATCCTTTTTGATAGGAAACAAAGTTTATTTTAGGATAGACAAAGATAGGCAAATACTCCTTTTCCTTTATTAATTCATTCTTTGTAAATTAAATACATCAAATTGTACACAGAATTACAATCAATGAGAAAGCAGACAATTGCCTTCTTCCATCTTCGTTGCTTTACTCTGCTTTGCTCTACCTTTTCTGACATGGTATCAGAGCCTTCGTGGTTCTGAACCAATTCGCTTCCACTCCAAATACCTCATCAAACAAACAAATTCAAAGTTCAGAGCAGTGTTGCCAAAGGAATCAAAATTCAGTGATTGCCTGAAGGAACCTTGCTTACAAGTTTTTTATGACGACACCTCAAGATCTTACCTCTCCTCCCGTCGGCCGATCTGCTGCAGAGGCTCCAATACAATCCTTGGGAAGACAAGTCTCATCCACTGTAGTCCCTGCATCAGAACAACAAACACAAATCCAAGGCCAACTTCCACACGCGCCATGGCAACAACAGACTCAGGTGATTGTAGGGCAACCTTTTGCAGGCTACCCTTATCAATGGATACCATATCCATGGTATCCTGGGCCTGTTCCCAATGCATCATTGTCTGGCTACCACGGCGACGTGCGGGCCGATGGAGTTTCGCCAACTGTGATGGGGCAAATTCTACCATCGGACCATCACAGACGGGCGGATCAAATATACCTGGTTTAGGGACGAACCCTCACCCAGGATTTTAGAATGCGGATTACGGATTTGGCTTGGGCGGTTCAGGTCAGGGAACAAATCCCTACCCAACTCCTGCGCCAGGTCTGTTCCCGTACCAGATCTTTGCTCCCGGAGGCCGATTGGAACCTGGGGATCCGTTGTATACAACAAACGGTGACGGACCAGAGCTGAAAATCATAAGTCAGCAACTAAAAGGTGCAGACAATTATTCAAGTTGGTCACGCGAGTTTCGACGGGCACTCATAACGAAAGACAAAGAAGTTTTCATCGATGGATCGTTTCCGATTCCATCCGACGAGAGAATGGCACGGCTATGGAGGCGATGCAATCAAGCGGTAAGAACGTGGATCGGCAACCGCATCACGCCGAAGTCGCGGCCGGGCTTCCCGACGGAGGATCCGAAAAAGATGTGGGATAGCATAAAGGAAATGTACGGAACACTCAATCAAGTCAAAATATTTTATCTCACACAACTGATTTCAAATCAAACGGGGGAACATGCCGATCGCAACCGTATACAACAAGCTTTCAGGCTTGTGGAATGAACTGGAGGCAGCCAAAGAGAGATTCGGCGCGAAAACATTCAACAGCAATATAAACAAATGAGAGAAAGGGAGAAAGCCATCCGATTCCTCCTCATCCTCAACGAGGCCTACCTTGTGTTCCGATCTCAGATACTTACCATGGAGCCACTTCCCAGCCTTGGCCGCATATACCAGCTCGCCATACAGGAAGAAAGCCAGCAGAGGGCGACGGATCACGGCCAAGGGGGAGACGGAGTGGCCTTGGCAGCAAAAACCCATTTTCAGAGTGCACAGAGGAGCTCGGGACGAGGAGAGGCGGATCTAGGGTTCACTTTCGAAAACCCTAGACCGCTTATAAAGAGGGGAACCGACGGTGGGGATCATTTCCACCAATCGGACGGTCCACGGCTCTTGACTGGATCGGATGGCTCGCATGGCAGCTCCTTTGCTGCATCCGACGGCTCTCGAGGCATCTATTTGATGGGATCCAACGGCTCACATGGAAATCACTTAGGGGGATCGGACGGCTCACGTTTTTCCAGCTTTTATGGGCTGGATGGGGCGCAAGGCCCGAACCCTGGAGGACCCGACGGCTTATATGGGCCCATTTCGGCCCAAACTTTCCAATCCATCGTGCCCAATTCAAATTTAAAAATAATGGGCCAAAGGGAAAAGGTAAAATGTATTGTGAATATTGCAAGAGACCGCATCATACAATTGAAAATTGCTGGAAATTGCATGGAAAGCCAGGAGAAAAAGAAAAGGGAAAAGGGAAAATTTGCATCAGCTTTTCAGGTATCGGGCAAATCAATGGGAAAATCAATTACCCATGAAGAATATCAGGAGCTGATGGAAACACTAAAGAAATTGGATCCTTCTGATAAAGGAGGAAGCTTCACATGTACATCCTATTGTTTGATGAATTCAATTTCAAAGGATGGATGGATCATTGATTCAGGTGCTAGTGATCACATAGCCTCGTGATAGATCTTTTCTTTCAGATATTAAAAAATTATTTTTTCCCATATCGTACAATTGCCAAATGGAAATACCGCCAAAGTCACCATGATCGGGACAAGTAAAACTCACTACTCTTACCCTTAATAATGTGCTCTATGTGCCTGAGTTTCATTTCAATCTAATCTCAGTCGCTCGAGCCTGTGAAGAGAATTCCTGCCATATTCTTTTTCATTCTAACAAGTTCTTCTTTCAGGCCCGTTCGACTGGCAAACTGATGGGCTTGGGTAGAGTCAATCAGGGGCTGTATTTTTGGTTGGATTCTTCCAATTTATTTGAATTGTCTTCCTTTGAATTGAATAAATCTCTGTGTAATGCCACTGGCATAAATTTCCTTAATCATAAGAGATTGGGCCATAGTGCATCATTCCCTTTCCCTAAATGTCCCATTTGTCCCATAGCTAAACAAACACGTCCTTCTTTCCAGACCAGCACTTCTTGAGAAGTGATATTTTTTCTCTAATCCATGCTGATGTTTGGGGGCCCTACCATACTTTGAATCATGATGGGTCACGGTTCTTTCTCACAATTGTGGATGATTACAGTCGTGCCACATGGATTTTCCTCATGCAATCTAAAAATCAAGTCTTTTCTCATTTAAAGACTTTCCTTTCCCTATGTAAGACCCAATTTCAAAAATCAATTTGTAGGGTACGTACTGATAATGGGAAAGAATTTTTTAATGCTGAATGTGCCTCCTTGTTTTCTATAAATGGGATATTGCATGAGAGCTCTTGTACTTATACGCCCCAACAGAATGGAGTTGTTGAGAGAAAGCATCGCCACCTTCTAGAAGTGGCACGTGCAATTAAATTCCAAGCTTCTGTACCTGAAGAATTTTGGGGATATTGTGTGATCACGGCAGCCTACCTGATCAACCGCATGCCTTCACGTATTCTCAAAGGAAAAACACCATTTGAGTTATTATATGGGCGAAAGCCTGAGCTGACTCATCTCAGGGTTTTTGGGTGTCTTTGTTATGCAACTACAGTAGGCTACAAAGATAAGATGGCGCCACGTGCTACTCCATGCATATTTATGGGTTACCCCACCTTGCAAAAGGGGTATCGGCTTTATGATCCTTCTGCATGGAAATTCTTTGTCAGCAGAGATGTTGTTTTCCATGAAGATGTCTTTCCTTTCTCATCATCTTCATCAGAAGAGGTAAAGACAAATTACAATTTTTTGGAAGATGATTCATCCCCTGGAGGACCATATATTATTACTTCTCCTCCAAGAAAGGATGATCATTTCCTTACCCCATCTTCTGAGAATATAGTTGACAATACCATTGAAGAATCTCATATAGAAGAATTAGCGCCTGAGGCACCAGCACAGTTTGGGGATACTTCAGAAGCAGAGATTACTGAAGAACTTTCCACCACGCCACAGGAACCACAGCGGCGTTCTCATCGAGTTACTCGCCCACCAACTTGGACAAAAGATTATATATGCGGTTCCTCAATATCACTGTGTACTCGCTACCCTATCTCATCTTATGTCTCTTTTGATAGATTGTCACAAGAGCATATATGCTGCATGAGCTGCATCTCTGAAGATAGAGAACCTTCTAGTTATAATGAGGCAAAGGATGATCCTTGCTGGCAGCAAGCCATGGAATCTGAATTGCATGCATTGATAAACAATCATACTTGGGATGTTGTATCACTGCCTGATAATCGGAAACCTATTGGTTGTAAGTGGGTGTATAAGATAAAATACAGAGCAGATGGCTCTGTGGAAAGATACAAAGCCCGATTAGTAGCAAAAGGCTTCACCCAAAAGAAGGATTTGACTATCATGAAACCTTCTCCCCGTCGCAAAAGATGTTATAGTACGTACTTTTCTCTCCATTGCTGCTTTTCGAGATTGGTCACTACACCGATGGATGTCCATAATGCCTTTCTTCATGGTGATCTGGATGAAGAAATCTACATGGAGCTTCCACCGGGATTACGGAGACAGGGGGAGTCCAAGGTATGTCGTCTCCGCAAATCCCTATATGGGTTGAAACAAGCTTCCAGACAATGGTACGCTAAGTTCACCAATGCACTCGTGGCCGCTTGCTTCGGTCAATCCAAGTATGATTACACCTTGTTCACCTGGACGAAAGGTACGTCATCTATATACTTGATGATCTATGTTGATGACATTCTGATCATGGGGAATGATGATTCTGCTATAAGGAAACTTAAAGGATATCTACATTTGACTTTCCATATCAAGGACTTAGGGCCACCTAAGTATTTTCTTGGAATCGAGATAGCTCGTTCAGATCAGGGAATTGCCTTAAGCCAGCGGAAATTTGTGATGGAGATAATTTCAGAAGCAGGATTATCGGGGTGTAGACCATCAATTATTCCTATCGAGCAAAATGTCAAACTGACATCTGTTAGCTACAACACTGGCACTGACATATCTGCTCCTTCTGATGATCTTTTGTTGCGAGATCCCTCGGGATATCAGAGACTTGTAGGAAAATTGATATATCTCACTATGACTAGACCAGACATTTGCTATGCAGTGCAAACCCTTAGTCAGTTTAGGCACAGCCCGAAACAATCTCATATGAAGGCAGCCTTGAAGGTTGTAAGATATTTGAAGACTTGTCCAGGTTTGGGAATACTTCTTTCTCGAAGGTGCGATATGGAAATGACGGCCTATTGTGATGCGGATTATGCAACATGTCCAATGAGCAAAAGGTCTATCACTGGATTCTGCATCAAATTTGGGGAATCATTACTTTCATGGAAGACTAAGAAGCAGTCTACTGTATCGCTGCCCTCAGCTGAGGCCGAGTACCGATCTATGGCCAAGACTGTTTGTGAAATAGTATGGTTGAGGGGTTTACTTCTGGATCTCGGAGCTCCTGTCAAAGGACCAACTTTACTCTTCTGTGATAATGATTCAGCACTCAAGCTTGCAGCAAATCCTGTATTGCATGAAAGAACGAAACATATAGAGGTTGACTGTCATTTCACTCGAGAAAAGATTCAAGAAGGAATTGTCGAAACAAGGGGGATCAGAACTTCAGAACAGTCAGCCGATATATTCACTAAGCCGCTTTGTCAAAGACAACATGCATATCTTCTAAACAAGCTAGGCGTCTTGGATATATACAAGCCACCAGCTTGAGGGGGAGTGTTGGAAGATATGACTCTGTGGATATGATTTTGTAATCCTTTTTGATAGGAAACAAAGTTTATTTTAGGATAGACAACAATAGGCAAATACTCCTTTTCCTTTATTAATTCATTCTTTGTAAATTAAATACATCAAATTGTACATAGAATTACAATCAATGAGAAAGCAGACAATTGCCTTCTTCCATCTTCGTTGCTTTACTCTGCTTTGCTCTACCTTTTTTGACAAAATAAAAATATTTTTCTACGCTGTTACAGGTCTGAAGTGTTCAAATTGAATCACATCATGTAGATTATTTATATTTCCATGTTTATGCTTGCTGAGACCCGAGGAACAATCGACATGAACTAACACAAAATTCCACGCAGGTTTTTGATTTTATTTCCTTTCTTCTTTCGTCTTTCTTTTCACACTTGCAGCATAATTCCTTTTCACTTGTGCTGGTCGGATAAGTCTGTCGCGTATTTCCTCTTGGTCGAGCCCATGAAAGGGAGCCAGGGTCGTGCGGGCTTGGACTCGGAAGTTCAGATGAATTCATGGCACATTTTGCGTGTTGGGATCCACTCAAATTAAATTCACAAGCGGACTAATTTAAATGAAATTCGAAGTCAGGTTCCATGTTTTCTTTGGTGCGAATGCATTATTCCTAACAAAATGTTGGTACTATCTAAATGCCATTAATGAGGATGCAAAAAATGTGCAATCTCAAAAAATTTAGGTATTAGCATTCCGTGTTGACAACAATTCATAAATTCACACAAAGTGAAAATCAAACCTATTTAAATAGCTATTTCAAGTATAAATGGTAAAAATAATTAGCAATATCAATCATTTATATAATGCGGCGTCGCGGTTTTCGTTTGGTTTCAAAAAAGTTGAAACCAAGCCAAACCACAAAAAACGATTTGTTTCATGGACGACATGGATATTGTTAAGAGGGACCCTCGAACTCGAAGGGAAGGTGTTTTGGTTGCCAGCAACATCGTGGAGCTTGGATTAAGGCAAGGCTGTCTCCATCAAGATGGATAGGGTAAGCAACGCTATCAACCCATAGATCCAAATGCCGCGAGAATCGATCCAGGCAAACTGGTTCGAGACGAAGGCCCCGATCGTGAACTGAAGCTTCATGGATATCATGATTTTCTAGAATACTTTCAAAAAGATCATACTTTCAAGAATATTGTTTACACATCATTGCATACTTTCAAACATAAATGGACATGGCACATGAAGTCATGCCAGGGCATAAAATGACGAAGGAATTTTCCTGATGACATCTCTAAAAATATCATAAGTGGCATAAGTAATCTTAGCAATTATTTGAGAATTGAATTTAGAGGACGAAATTGGAAAATGTGGTACTGAAAGAGCGTTGTGGGAAGTCTAACCCCTCCCCACACATAAATGAATCCTTCGACAACAAGTTTCATTGGCTTTCGCAAATGATCAATATTAAACGTGGACCTAGTTTCCAATCAGCCTAATTTTTTAAATTGATTGGCAGTTACTCCATCTCATACTTTAAAGAAAACTTTGGAGTTGGCCCAAAACTTTCAAACTCCTTTTCCAACAACATATTTGCTCCTTGCCGAGTAAAACCTTTGATCTCAAGACCGTTGGGCAAGGCGCTACATGACCTATATGAAGACTCCAACGTAATTGTTGTAGGGTTGGCCGAGAAAGTGATTTTTGAAGGGCTTTATCGCATCAAAGTGATTGTTGAAGGTTGGCCGAGAAGATCAAAACGCTTTCAAAGCTTTTCTTTTTCTTTTTTGGTTCTTTGCTTATTCTTTGATATATATATACACACACATATATATTATATTATATATTATCGCCATTCTACTCTTAATTCTCTAAGAGAGTGTTGATGTAATTATTGTTCAGAGAGCTTTGCGTGTAAAGTAAAGTCAAGGTACTTGTAGAGTGAGCTTCGGTTCCTCTTAGAGAGGCAATTCCGTTCATAATTAGTGAATTCAGCCTTGTTGTTAGATAGAAAAATCATTCAAAAAAGTCATTAATTTATTGCATGGTGGTCAATTCAGTCCTAAACTTTTCAATTTGACAAATTTAGTCTTCAACTTTTTAACGATTTTCTAATGTAGATCATCTGATCAATTTTGATCAGAAAATTATTAAAATGGCAGTCCAGTAATCCCTAGCCATTCTATGTGTAATGGCTAGGCTATTGACGATTGATGTAAACTATTTTTAAAATTTTTTAATATTTTTCTTCTTTTTCTTTTTCTTCATCCGAATAGAAATGAAGTATGAGGCGCTTGCCTTGTGAATCCACCTATAAATTGATTTGTAGTCTCTTCTTTCTATCGCTCTTTACATTTTTGATGATAGAAGATATTTTCTATATGTAGCATATTTTGTCTACAAATATTGTTTCATCCTCTACGCATTGTTTTGCAAGAAAAAAAGTGTCAAAAATCCTAAAATAGCCTATTTATTCTCCTCTTGATTGTTTAATTAAGTCCATTTCACACATAAGCATTTTATTTGTATAAATATTAAGTGAAATGGCACCAATTGTCCGTTTATTCTTGCCGAAAATTCAAGAGCGTCCTTGTATCTTTTTTTGTCCAAAATCATCCTTATACTTTTTAAAAGGGTCATTGCTCGTCCTCCTATTATGTCACTACTTTTTTCAGTCGATTTATACTAATATGGATTAATGATTTTAATTAATTAATTGGATGGGGCTAAGTTGGCCCGTCCGCCCATGTTGGGCCTAGAAGCCTGGCCCGCAAAATTAGGGCCCATGGATGGAGAGATATTATGAAGGGGTATGTTTTGCTTTTTGGGGGGTCGTATAAAAAGCGGGAAGGAGAGGGAGAAACGTAACATTTGGTAGAATTTACATACGTCTTCTCCCCCTCCCTCCAAAGACACTTCAAAAAGGAAAAACTAAGGCAAAAGGCGATACCCCTTCTTCCTCCAAGGCGAATTGCTGTCATCGGATCGAACAGGACCGTTTTTTTTTCTTCCTCTTGGCGTCGTTGGTGTTTAATCTGTGGCTAACAAGGTACGTTCGATTCTGTGATGTGCCTTAGGATCGGTGATCCATATGAATTTCCCAGGCTCGTCTTCCGCGCAAGTTTAGGGGTTCGATTTAGGGTCGAATCCGGTTTTTGGAGATCCAATGATCCCAACATTGGTATCAGAGCCTGAGTTTATGTTTCCCGATCCCTTTTCATGTTTTTCCCGACCCCTTTCATGTCTGTGGATGTGTTTTTTTATTGATTTTCGTGAAAAGAGATTCGACCGGCATCGATCGGGGCAAGAAATCCCGACACCCTAGACTGTTCTTGTGATTTTTCGACTTTCTGTAAGTCAAAATCGACTTCTGATGGCGCTGGACGAAAGGTCTCGTCGAGACGAGTGCGACGAGTGGTGGAATGCCGCCAACGGACGCCGGACGCGCCCCCATGTGCAGCCAAAGCGAACGGGTGTCTTCGGCGCATGCAACGCACGCGCTGACTTGGTGAATGCATAGGCACGTGCGTGTACGCACATGCACCGGGCGCGGCCCTAGCGCATGCTAGGCACACGCCAGCTGACGTCATCGTGACGTCAGCTGCACGCGCACCGCACGTGCCTGGTCGATCCGTCCGACCCGGCCCGACCGGCGACTCGGTCCGACCCGCCGGCTCGACTGGCGATCCGACCCGGACCGACCGGCGACCCGACCCGTCCAACCCGGCTGACCTCGACCGTTGACCGCGACCGTTGACCATTGACTTTGACCGTTGACCATTGACCCAAAAAAAAAGAAGGAATGTGTTTCTTTTTCAATTATGCCTATGTGGGTTATAAGTAATCCATTTTTATTATGCATTTGTTGCATGAATCATGGAAAATTATGTATTTTCCCTTATGTTCAATTATGGATTATAAGTGATCCATTTTTTCAAGTTCTGCATTTGTTGCAGGAACTATGATGTGATATGCACGAATACCTGCATTCTCGAGAATGGACGAAGGACGTGCAAGACTTAAAAGGCTGATGACAGAGTTAGCTAATTATCGGTGGCATGATGGTGATTTAGTATCACATGTGGTCAAGGTCAATAAGATAATACAGGAAATCATCTGGAATGGTTATCTTATGCCGGATTTTGAGAAGGTGTCGACCTTCAAGAACACTATTCCACCAGAATAGCAAGCAGTGTTAGATCGGCTATGGGAGGTCAACGTGGTCCCGGGTTATAGGAGACTGGTAGAAGCTTTTGTGAGAGAGTACTATAGGATTGAGCTAAACAAAACTTTAACCCTTAGTATGAGTGCCACATGGCGCAAAATGAATGCGCCTTGGAGGCGGCATGAGAGCTCTCCAAAAGTTTTTCCATGGTTGGCAAATGTGCCTTCAAATTACTTGGATTTTTTGACTGATAGATTAGCAGGGACTTTCCCTATTTATTTCTTAAATTAGTTTGAGATGTTTTGAGTATATATATCTCTTTCTGTGTTGATATTTTTCTCTGTATATATTACTTAGTGTAATGGATATGTTGTATTTTATGAAAGCATTATTCTTTTATTGGATGTAAGATATTATTTGCTTTCTATTATTGTTGATTGCTGTGGGTAGTTCATAGAAGTTGTTGTAACTTCATAGAATTTAATTTGCATAAGACAATTATATTAATGACAGTTTTGAGTTAGGATTTTTGGAGGATGATTGGAAACATAGTGACATTTTGATTCTGAAACCTTACTTGAAATTGTTCATTAATATGATGGGTCTGTGCAAAGTGGATGTATAAATGATAGGCATTAATTATTCGTGCATATGTCTGATGTGTTCAGATCGATGGTTTCAGCAACTAAGAAAGTAATTGCTTATTTGAACGGCAATAATTGTGAAATATTGAATATGAAGATTCAATATGTGCTGGAAAAGCCAGAAGCACTAGAAGCTCTTGACCATGTTATGGAAGATCTTGAGAATGCCGTGCGCCACCTTGAGCTAGTGGAGGACCACCTAACGGCATTTGAGCCGAAAGCAGATATTTGCAATGCTGGTTCTAGCTCAGAAAGGGCTTTGAGCTCTAAGCGCAAGCGTGTTGATTCGTTCAATATGTGGTCATGCAAAGGATCAAGTCCTCCTTGCAAGAAACCAAGAGTTAACCAACACAAAAGAGGAAAACGTCCTCAAGTGAAGAAAATGTCAACGGTGAGGTGTTACAATTGTGACAAGAAGGGTCACTATGCTCGCAACTATAGTGAGTCAAAAAAGGTAAACACCTCTTATACATTTGAGAACTTTGCTTATGTGTCAAGTTCTGTATTGTTGGCTGAATCCAATCCTTTGTGGACTGTAAATTCAGGAGCAACAAACCATGTAGCGAAGGATAGAGGATCCTTTGTGGAATTCCGACGAGTACCAACTGGAACTAAGTGGATCTATGTGGGAAACAACTCCAGAGCTGAAGTAAAAGGAATTGGCACCTGCCAATTGAACATGCGTGGTGGACGCACTTTGATCCTACATGATGTGTTGTATGCTCCGGAGATTTGTCGGAATCTAGTGTCTGTTTTAGTGTTGGTCAAACTAGGTTTTAATATGAACTTCCATAATAAAGGTGTGGATTTGTTTTTGGAAACAAATTTCTATGGTCGTGGTTATTTTCTGGATGGTTTCATTGTATTGGATGTTGACTATGTTAATGTAAATGTTTGTTATTCCCTTCTCACATCTCCTAATTCATATGATAATGATGTGAATATGTGGCATGCTAGACTTGGTCATATTGGCCAACAACGTATGAATAGACTAGCTAAAGAGGGCTTGTTGGGTAACATTGAAAAAGTCGATTTGCCCATATTTGAGCATTACCTAGTAGGGAAAACGACAAGGAAACCATTTGGAAAAGGCAAAAGAGCTGAATTTCCTCTGCATTTAATCCATTATGACATCTGTGGTCCAATGAATGTGAAAGGAAGGCATGGGGTTGTTTATTTCATCACTTTTATAGATGTTATACTCGATTTGGATATGTCTATTTGATTTCTCATAAATATGAAGCATTAAGTTGTTTCAAAAGGTTTATGGCCTTGGTAGAGAATCAATTAGACAGGAAAATAAAAGCATTGAGATCCGATCGAGGTCGAAAATATTTATTTGATTAGTTCAGAAAATTATGTGATGAAAAAGGAATAGAAAGACAGTTGTCTATTCCATATACTCCTAAAAAAAGTGGTGTTGCGGAAAGGAGAAACAGAACCCTACTGGAAATGGTTAGGTCCATGATCCTATCACTTTTTGGAGTGATGCATTGTTAACTGCTGCCTATATACTTAACCGGGTGCCTTCCAAATCAGTTACTTCCACTCCATATGAGTTATGGACAGGTAGAAAACCGGACTTAGGTTTTCTTAAGCCATGGGGTTGTGCTGCCTATACCCATGAACCCTCTCACAAATTTGGGAAATTGGGTCCCGGAGGAAAGAAGAGTATTTTCATAAGATACTTTGAACACTCGAAAGGGTATGTGTTCATAGGTGAGCAGGAAAGTGAGAGTATAACTGAATTTGAATCACGGGATGTCACATTCTTAGAGAATGAGTTTCCTAAGAAGGGCGAAATAGGTGAAGATTACTCCATATTTGAAATCATGGATCAAGATAATGATATTAATGGAGTTCGTCCAAGTGGGAGTAATATAAGAAGTGATGAATTGAATACAACTGATTCTCAATCACAACCACATGATGAGACGACATCATCATTATCTGATCCTAGTGGGAGCATAATGTGAAATGATGTGCTAAGTGTACAATCTCCTATACGGCGAACAAGTCACAAAAGTATTCCCCGTCGACGTTTTGACATTGAAGGGGAAACTTTTATGATTGCCCCACAAGATGAGGATGAGCCAAGAAATATACATGAGGCTCTAAGTTGCCCTAATAAGGAAAAATGGATGCATGCAATGGGAGAGAAAATGGAGTCAATGAAGTCAAACCATGTTTGGGAATTGGTTGATCTTCCAAAGGGAGGCAAAGCTATTGGGAATAAGTGGGTTCTCAAAATAAAGCGTAAAGCTGATGGCTTGATAGAAAGATATAAAGCTCGCCTTGTGGCGAAGGGGTATAATCAACAGGAAGGAATTGATTATGAGGAAACTTTTTCCCGTTGTAAGATTCACCTCAATTCGCATTATTCTGGCAATAGTGGCAAGTATGGATCTTGAATTACATCAAATGGATGTAAAGACTGCTTTTCTCAATGGAGAATTAGATGAGGAAATATATATGGAATAACCTGTTGGTTTCATTACGAAAGGCCAAGAAGGAAAGGTATGTCGACTTTTGAAATCGATATATGGCCTTAAGCAGTCGTCAAGACAGTGGTATATACGTTTTCATAATGCTATAATAGCATATAATTTTATAATGATTGATGAGGATCATTGTGTATATATCAAAAGATCCAAAGATCAATTTGTGATCATATCATTATATGTTGATGATATACTAATTGCCGGAAGCAATATGGAGTTAGTTAATACCATCAAAAGTTGGTTATCTTCCAATTTTGAGATGAAAGATATGGGTGAGGCTGCATACATACTTGGAGTTAAGATTTCAAGAGATCGTTCGAAGAGATCATTATCTCTTTCGCAAGAAACATATATAAATAAAGTTCTTGAACGATTTCGTATGCAAGATTGTAAACTCATAGACACTCCTATTGCAAAAGGTGAAGGATTGAGCCATAGACTGTGTCCAAGAACTCCACAAGAGAAGGAACAAATGAAGCATGTTCCTTATGCTAGTGCTGTCGGAAGCTTGATGTACGCTATGATGTGTACAAGACCTGACATATGATTTGCAGTTGGAATGGTGAGTAGATACCAATCCAATCTAGGTCAAGCACATTGGAAAGCCATTAAGAGAATACTGAGGTATTTGAAGGGAACTGCTGATTACAAGCTGAAAACCAAGGAAAGGATCTGCGACTTGAAGGCTATTCAGATGCTGATTGGGGAGGAGATTTAGATGAAATGAAATCTACCTCTGGATTTGCGTTCTTACTGAACAATGGTGCCATATCTTGGAGCAGTAAGAAGCAAACATGTATAGCCTTGTCCACAATGGAAGCTGAGTTCGTGGCATTATCAGCAGCGGTACAAGAAGGAGTTTGGCTTAAGAGATTTTTGGATCATTTAGGTGTCATTGAGAAAGCTGCAAATCCATTATTGGTTGACTGTGATAGCCAAGCAGCTATAGTATACACCAAAGATCCAAAGTATCATGGCAAGACCAAACATATAGATACCAAGTATAACTTTGTTAAAGATATGGTTGCACGAAAGGATGTGAACTTACAGTACATATCTACGCATAGAATGGTAGCAGATCCCATGACAAAGCCAATACCTAGAGATGTGTTTTGTGGTCATGTAAAATCTCTAGGATTATGTGGAGTCTAATGTACTGGATATTGTAATTTCCCTGAGTTATTCACATTTATGAACTTGTGTTTTTTCATCATTAATGCCTATGAATCTTTTGTTTGATCTTTATGCATCTTAATGCTCAGTGCATTATATTAAGTTGAGAAAGTATGTCGGACAGATAAGAGATTAGCCCACTCACACGGTAATCGCCTCTATTTACTTGTGTGATAAATAGAGATGAGACGGTTTTTAAGCTTATTATCTAGGTGATAATCGAGAGCTCGGGCTTAAAATATATATGTCGCCTTAACTAAGTGTTAAGATGAGGACATGATAAGTACTATGTCCGAAAGTAAAATACCCCACATATTTTACTTTATCTGTCTAAGATGCCAGATGTGAGTTCTGATGAATTATGTGAATGAGTAGATACGTGAACTCAAGTTAGACATTGGGTATGTCTGAACTATCATCTGTACGGTATGGATTGTGTAGACATACACTCCATGGGAAAAGAGTTAATAACGTAATACGTATTTCATACTACGTATGCATGAGATGACCAATAAGAGTGGCAAAAGTTTGATCTCAACTTTTATGCTGTGTGAGACTCTTGAGAGAAATGAGTTCCTTGATTTTAGTCCCATCAGGACTCTTACTTATTCTCAAGATTTCTATTTAGTGTTTGCTATCTTAGGATGTTGCCAATAGTCATAAGTTGATGTGATCTAATGGGACATTTCTAGAAAAGCAAGCTAAACTGGAATTGAGAGTTTGAAGGAAAGAGGAAGATCGGATTTGGAGAATCACATTGAAGTTTTGTATTCACTGGTCGACCAATTATGATTGTCTTTGGGATAATCATATTTGTGAATGCAATATATATCATTGTTAAAAAGAGATCAAGAGAGATATAAATGTGATCGATCGATCTAGGGTACTGCATACTAAATCTATTTAGAGTGTGACGCCCATTATGAGTTGCTATATATTTCTAACAGATGTATGGCAACGAGCTCTCAAAGTATGCCGGTCGTGCGGATTATTCACCAGTATGAATGTTGAAAAGACGTTAAGAGGATCCTGTTCGGCCCACCATGTGCGAGTGGGAGATGATGATTTTAATTAATTAATTGGATGGGGCTAAGTTAGCCCGTCCGCCCATGTTGGGCCTAGAAGCTCGGCCTGCAAAATTAGGGCCCATGGATGGAGAGATATTATGAAGGGGTATGTTTTGCTTTTTGGGGGGTCGTATAAAAAGGGGGAAGGAGAGGGAGAAACGTAACCTTTGGTAGAATTTACGTACGTCTTCTCCCCCTCTCTCCAAAGACACTCCAAAAAGGAAAAACTAAGGCAAAAGGTGACACCCTTTTTCCTCCAAGGCGAATTGCTGTCATCGGATTGAACATGACCTTTTTTTCTTCCTCTTGGCGTCGTTGGTGTTTAATCTATGGCTAACAAGGTACGTTCGATTATGTGATATGCCTTAGGATTGGTGATCCATATGAATTTCCTGGGCTCGTCTTTCACGCAAGTTTAGGGGTTCGATTTAGGGTCGAATCCGGTTTTTGGGGATTCGATGATCCCAACATGGATAATCGGAACATTGAGTATAAGCCACATGGCAGCCATGGCTGCTCAAGTTGTAAGCTCACAACCGTGGTCATTTGAGCTCGAAGCTTGCCACCACCATGGTTGCTTGAGCACGAGCTCAAAGCTAGTGGTCATGGTCACTTGAGCTTGAACCTTGTGACCACTATTGCCAAATCTGGATTTGAAGTTCACAGCAGTCATGGCTGCTTGAGCTTGAAGCTTGCGGATGCTATGATCAAATATGGCATCGAAGGTTGTGGCTGCCATGGCCAAATTTGGCCACCATGGCCGCTCGAGCTCCAAACTCATGGCCATGTCCGTTTGAGATCAAAGCTTGCAGCCTCTACAACCAAATTTGGCTTTGAAGCTCATGGCTTGAGCTCGAAGCTTGCGATTTGTTGCTAGATCTACTTCAAAGCTCATAACCACCGTGATCACTTGAGCTCGACCTTGAAACTTGCAGCCATCATGGCTTTTCGAGTTGGTGGCCAGGGTGGAGCTTGAGTGGTCATGCGTGTGAGATCTTAAAGGTCGTAGATCTTGAGCTCGCAATCACCATGGCTGCTCGAGCATTTGAGCCGTGGGCATTATAAGCGATAACATAATTCTTTTATGTGGAAATACAAAATAGGAGATCTTTGATCTTTATAATTTTGACAATGGAGACATGCCTTTATTCATAGTAATATACTTGAAAGTATTTGTCATGGAAAAACCGAAGAGATGAAGAAATTTGATTTCTCTTCCTTAACCCATGCTTTTCTTTAATGTATTTTATTTGATAGAGGATATAATACAACATTATTTTTTATGTTGTAGGTGAAAAGAGGACCATACTCTTATTTATGCATGCTATTAATAGGTGTTTTCCATTAAAGCGCCGTTTAACTTCCATGAGAGTCACACCTCTTTGGAAGAATAGTAACTTCTCAATGAGGATTGTGCCATTTTATTAGAGCTATAATTTCTCATAACCAATACATTTTAGCATTAAATATTTATTAAACCATTCATTAATAATATCATGTGTGCCACAATAATTCTTACATTCTCTCGCTTGGCCCATATGACCTTCCTTTCAAGGTTTAATAAAGACCATAATGTGCACAATAATGTTATGCTAGAACCTTTCATAAATTGGCTATCGTATAATTAAGTAAAAAAAAACTAATGCAAGTCATGGCAGTTGTATGTCATTAATCGAGATAGTTCCTTTCGCGTACTACAACATAGCTCTCTACTTAACATAATCATAAATGAGAAGTACGGTAATGGTCCAACCATAATGTCTTTAGAAGAGACTAACCTATTTAACATTCATCTATTTCCATAAGGTATACTAAATAGAAACAAGAAATATCAAAGATGCATAATTGAGCTCAGAGTGTCAAATACATAAACTTAATGCAATCATAATACAATAATTAATGATGTCCAATAATGTCTATCCTTTCAACATGCTCATTAAATGTTTTGGGTGGCAGTCCTTTTGTTAAGAAATCTATGTCGCGACCCGATCTCATTGTCCATCCCTCGTGAGGAGAGGAAGAGGAAAGGTTGGATTTATGTGTACTTGACCACGAAAATTCCCTCACGGCTCTCAACCATAGGGATGTCATCACCTCACCCCTTGAACAAACCTTGTGTGAGTTCACTTAATCGTAATTGTGAGTTTTCCAAACTTGTACACCACGTGACAGCAAAGTGTCATGACCCTCCCTCAACACCATGGTATGTCTTGATCGACAGTTTTAAGGTCGAAAGGAATTTGGACGTGAATGTGAGTTTAGCGATGCCTTTACCATGATAACCCTCTCAATAGAACATTTTGCACATAATAATGACATCACTTGATCCTTTAGTGGTACAACCAATATCAGGTATGCTAAATTGCGGTAAGTCTTATCAAGACCCATATCCCACGCGACAGGTTCATTTATAACATCTAGTTATTTAAGACAACCTAAAAATAAGACCGGAGTCACCACTAACCTTATTTTTGGGGGATCGGCCAGAAAACTCAATCGAAGGTTGGGAGTGTTTCCTCGGTTTCTATGCAATCAGATATCTAGGTTCAGAGACTTAGGTTACAAGTATTCTAGTACCAAGAAACAAAGATTTCACTCCAATTAGTTTTTGGATTTGGTTGCCCTCATCAACATCATCCAATACAATTAGCATCTTCTTGTTGCAAATTGTTTCTCCAATCATATTGATACCATGATCAATGCTATGAATTCTACAAGCCACTCAAGAATAAGAGATATTAGACAATAATTTTTCTTGCAACTTGTCTAAACCCTTGGTTTTTGCCATTTCCCTCACGTCTTCAAGAAAGCTGCAATTTTTCCCAAAGCGAGTGTAACGACCCGGGTCCCACTGTATAATATTGTCCGCTTTGGATGGGATTGCACGAAGCCATTTCCCTCCCTCACGGCTTTAAAACACGTTATACAGATTAAAGGAACCCAAGCCATTATAAACTAGCCCAGGACTCCCTCCCTAGGCGATGTGGGACAGAGACCCCTTCCTTACGCACATCCAGAGACTGAGGCGCGGACGCACCGCCATCCCTCCTCCCCGCGCACCGCCGCTTGGGCCGTCACACTCTCCCCTCCTTGGGAGCACAGCGCCCTCGCTGTGGCCCCACACGCGGTCGGGAGTCGGCTCCGATACCATTTGTAACGACCCGATCCCCACTGTATAATATTGTCCTCTTTGGACGAGATTGCACGAAGCCATTTCCCTTCCTCAAGGCTTTGTTTTCAGCGCAGCGGAAGGATACGTGAAACGCGTTATGCAGATTAAAGGAACCCAAGCCATTATAAACTAGCCCAGAACTTCCTCCCTAAGCGATGTGGGACAGGGACTCCTTCCTTGCGCACGTCCGGGGACTGAGGCGCGAACGCACCGCCATCCCTCCTCCCCGCGCACCGCCGCTTGGGCCGTCACACACGGTCAAGAGTCGGCTCTGATACCATTTGTAACGACCCGAGCCCCACTGTATAATATTGTCCGCTTTGGATGGGATTGCACGAAGCCATTTCCCTCCCTCACGGCTTTAAAACGCGTTATGCAGAGGTAGAGGTCCATCCCTCGATTTGTGTGTGTCATCCTTGCGCAAGGGCCATGCTAATCATTTGTAACGACCCGGGCCCCACTATATAATATTGTCCGCTTTGGATGGGATTGCACGAAGCCATTTCCCTCCCTCACGGCTTTAAAACACGTTATGCAGAGGTAGAGGGCCATCCCTCGGTTTGTGCGTGTCATCCTTGCGCACGTCCAGAGACTGAGGCGCGGACGCACCGCCATCCCTCCTCCCCGCGCACCACCGCTCGAGCTGTCACACTATGGCAATGTAGTGTGACGGCCCAAGCGGCGATGCGCGGGGAGGAGGGATGACGGTGCGTCCGCGCTCGCCCCCGACGTGCGCAAGGAAGGAGTCCCTATCCCACATCGCCTAGGGAGGAAGTCTTGGGCCGTATATAATGGCTTGGGCCCCTCTTAACCCGTATGACGCGTTTTAAAGCCGTGAGGGAGGGAAATGGCTTTGTGCAATCCCATCCAAAGCGGACAATATTATACAGTGGGGCCCGGGTAGTTACAAATGGTATCAGAGCCGACTCCTGTCCGCATGTGGGGCCACAGCGAGGGCGCTGTGCTCCCAAGGAGGGGAGAGTGTGACAGCCCGAGCGGCGGTGCGCAGGGAGGAGGGATGGCGGTGCATCCACGTCTCAGTCTCTGGACGTGCGCAAGGAAGGGGTCTCTGTCCCACATCGCCTAAGGAGGGAGTTCTGGGCTAGTTTATAATGGCTTGGGTTCCTTTAATCCGTATAACGCGTTTTAAAGCCGTGAGGGAGGGAAATGGCTTCGTGCAATCCCATCCAAAGCGGACAATATTATACAAGTGGGGCCCGGGTCGTTACAAATGGTATCAGAGCCGACTCCCAACCGCGTGTGGGGCCACAGCGAGGGCGCTGTGCTCCCAAGGAGGGGAGAGTGTGACGGCCCAAGCGGCGGTGCGTGGGGAGGAGGGATGGCGGTGCGTCCGCGCCTCAGTCCCCGGACATGCGCAAGGAAGGAGTCCTTATGGCATCCCGGAATTTTTATTAAGAATCTCTGGGATATAGATAGGCGAGGAAAATTTTGTAATTGTAATTAGCAATAAAATTTCCCATGACTCGTACCGAGACTCGGCTATGAGTTTGTAAGGAATATATATATTAATGACATAAGACTTTGGTTACGCGATTTGAGGTTGTACATGTTATGAGTTGATTTAAATTCTTGATTTAATCTAATCAAGAAATTGTTATTATTACTTATTTATTAAAAGTTTATTTAATTAAATTTAGAATTTAGGGCCAAATTTGAGTGGGCCTGCGACGGGCCAAGTGGGCCGGCCACAAGCCCACACGGCCACAAGCCCACACGGCCATAAGCCCATGGACTCGAGAAACCGTGGATGGCCAAGACCGGTTTGCATGCAAATTTCTGCATGCAAACCAAGTGTTAAAGGAAATGATTGCTAGTAATGATGGGTTTGTGGGGAAATAAAATGGAGAGGACCGGTTCTAGGGGAGGCTTCGACGGGCATAGAGAGAGAGAGTGAGTGAAAGAGAGAAGGAAGAAGAGAAGAAGGAGAGGAAGGAAAGAGGCCGACCGTACCGCCCGTGTTCGTCGCCCGTTTGCTCGATTTTTTTTTGAGTCTAACGCAAAAAATCAATTCCCTTATCTACTCTTGCATGTCTTGTTGGGAGTTTAGTGTTGTTTTATGGTGAAATTCGTGAATGGTAAGAGTAGGAAATGAGACTTTGAGCTGGATTTGCATGCTGGTGTTTTCTGTTTCGGATGAGTTCATGTGCGCCAGAAACTTGTGTGGACTTGCATGTTATCTTGGAGTGAGAATTTGATCTCGACTTCTTCATGAGATTTAAAGAGAACATTCTGAATTGTAACATACTAAAAATTGAGACAAAAAGGACGAGATTTGAGGGGTGAAATTTATTTTCTAAATAGACGTTCAGATCTGGTGATGCATGTGGAGTCTTGATGATTCTGGTTGCTGTACTTGAATTTATATTGAGAGTCTTGCTTCGAGGTCTTCATGAAAATTGTAAATAACATCAATAGGAACAACATACTCAAATTTGAGACCAATCCAACATGAATAGCCTAGTGAAATGCTGTTTTTCTTGAAGACGTGAAAACCGGGTGAACTGTTCTTGACGTCAGTAACTTCGAGTGACTATAAGATGAATTTTCTTTGGGTTTTTCACTTTGATGTCTAAATGAAAGTTGGAGAGTATACTTTAAACAAGAACATATCCAAAATCCAGAGAAAAAGAAGCAAAATAAGTTGGTCATACGTAAATTTTTCGGAGACAGGACGTTCTGGAAATTTACGGTATATGGGCAGAAGTTCTTTTTAGCTATAATAAATTTTCTATAACGAAATTGGCCTAAGTGTCTTCATGAGAAACTTATATTAGAGTCTTGTTGATCATATGGTAAAATATCATAAATTTTGAAAGCCAATTGGGCGTTTAATTTTGAGGAAAGGTGAACGTTATCACCAGGCGTCAAATATAATGTAACGATGTTAGGAGCAGTAGCTTGTAATTGCTATACTTAATTATTTAAAATGAATCTGACCTATATGTCTTAACAGAAAACATACCTTAGCATCTTAGGTAGATCGTGGTAAAGTTTTGTAATTTTTGAAGCTTGTTTGAATATTTAATTAAAAGAAATTGTAAAATGGTGCAAACTGTGTAACCGAGAATAATTTGCTGGATTGTTTAATTTATATCTTTTTGTGTAGTGATCGTTTGGGCTTGAGTTCTTCATGAAAGTTGTGTCTCTATGTCTTGTCTGTGTTGTGGTTAAATTTTATAATTTTTAGAGGTCATTTAGTAATTTAATTGACGAGAATTCTGAACCGGTGTAAGCTGTGGAATCCGAAATTTGTCTGCTGTGAAGTTAAAATTACATCTTTTATGTAATGACTTTTAAGACTTGAATTCTTCATGGAAAATGTGTTATTGTGCTTTGGCTATCACTTGTACAAATCCCAAAATTTTTGAAGGTTAATTGAGTATCCAATTTGGGTATTTTCATGAAACATGTATGCTGGAATTTGCAAGATTTCAAAAAAGGAGATTTATGGGCAAATTTAAATGGCATGAATTAGGTGATTGATGTAGCTCCAAGTGTTTTACCATGTTACATGAATGATGATCTTTGGCATATCATGTTGATGTTGGTTATGTGCATCATGTTGTATGCCATATGAGATTGAGCCATGCATGAAATTATATCTCATGATAAATGAGAAGGCTGTCGGATGGTGTGTGCCGACAATGCCCCGGAGTTTTCGGGATGCCCGGCCAGGGAGTGAAAATGCCGGATGCCCAGTAGCCCCGTGTGCATAAATCTAGATGGCCTCGGAGTTGAGATGCACGGAGCGTAGGGGATGCGGAAGCACGGATGGTGTGTGCCGTGAATGCCTCGTGATGCCGGTTGGGGTGCGAGATGCCCGGCCGGGGAGTGTAAATGCCGGAAGCACGGATGGTGTATGCCGTGATTCCTCGTGATGCCAGTTGGGGTGTGAGATGCCCGGAATGTGGGGGGCCGGAAGCCCGGATGGTGTGTGCCCGGAATGCATTGAAAAGCCAATTAAAAATTATGAAAATTGATATGTGAATATGCATATGGTGGTATGTATGCATGGACATGGCATGGCAAATGTGAATATGCATATGGTGGTATGTATGCATGGACATGGCATGGTATATGTGAATATGCATATGGTGACATGTATGCATGAGTGTGGATTGATGTATATGGCTATATATATATATACATGGGCATGGATGGATGTATATGCCTATGGTGGTATGTATGAATGGGCATGGCATGATGTGTATGGTGACATGTATGCATGAGCTTGAATTGATGCATATGGTGATATGTATGCATGAGTATTGGATTTGAATATATAGATGAATGGATCCTTATGGCGAAATGTGACACATATGTGGAAGTGTGATGATGTATTCCTATATGATGCAATTTCATGTATATGGACTCTAATTGTGATGTCTTGTGTGATGCTTGAGTAGCCATAGGGAATTATTTATTTGCTGAGTGGTTGTACTCACCCCTTTTTGGGGACTAACATTTCAGCTTAGAGATGCCGATTCCACCCGTCACGCGGGGCACCTTTTATGGTATACCTTCTGACGTGGATATAGAGGTGACGGTGATCGACTGTCCCTATGTTCCTGGATTGACCTTTCTTCGGGTTCGTGCGATAGTATCTTATGAGGTGGGTCTACCTGATGGCCCAGTTACCCAGGAGTTCATCTCCATTCATGTGCGCCAGGATGGGATGATGCGAGGGATGCTGCCACCTCCACCGCCTGATGTGCCTGGATGGGTGTAGCTGTTGTGTGAGAGGGGGGAAGGGCTAGAAGCTGACGGTCTTTTTTGGACACAACCGACACCAAGGAGGGATGGGTCGCTCTTTTGAGATCCGTGAGGAAGGGGGTAGAGGTGTCCCTTTTTGAGTATAAGCCACACTAGTTGTGCGATGGCTTACTTTTGTATGTACCTACCCCGAGATTAACCCATCCGGTAAATACGTAAATAAAATGGTTCGGTTTTCTTTCTTTGATGTCTAGCTGGTGTGCAATTGTCTCATGTTTGTGTGAAGGGAGAGTTGGTAAGATTATGCTTCCGCAAATTAAACTGCGCTGGGACCGTATTTAAAAAAAAAAAAAAATTTCGTCCAAGTATTTATTGGCTTAGTTAAAAAAAGAGATGAATGACTGTAATGATCCCTCTGGGTTCAGGGGTGTTACAGTCCCTGTCCCACATCACCTAGGGAGGAAGTCTTGGGCGAGTATATATGGCTTGGGAGAGGGAAGGCCCGAGGGATGGCCCTCTACCTCTGCATAACGCGTTTCACGTACGCTTCCGCTGCGCTGAAAACAAAGCCTTGAGGGAGGGAAATGGCTTCGTGCAATCCCGTCCAAAGAGGACAATATTATGGCTTGGGAGAGGGAAGGCCCGAGGATGGCCCTCGCCCCCGCATAACGCATTTTAAAGCCGTGAGGGAGGGAAATGGCTTCGTGCAATCCCATCCAAAGCAGACAATATTATACAGTGGGGCCCGGGTCGTTACAGCGAGGACATAGTTGGTTGAAGATAATTTTGGCAAGTGTTGTTTTACCAATGTCGCCTATCCTGTAGATTCCAATTAGTCACACACCACCAAAATTGATATCTAATAAATTGTTTATGGTTGTTATTCAATCCTCCATTCCAACTAAACCTTGGTTACTTGCCTTTGTCTTGTCTCGAGCCTGACCTCGTCAACAGCTGCTTGGTTAAGTTCTGTATAGCTGCCACAAAGTTGAACAGTTTCAATTAAGAAAATGTGACAATTTTGTATGTTGACCAACCATCTACTAAGCAACGAGGTGGGAACGCGATCAAGTTTAGAATATATCAAAATTTAACATTACCTCAAAGCTTTGTGAACATGATGAATTATAAACTTGAACATCTATTACAATAGAAGAAATGAAATGTTTGATCTTTATATAAAGTAGAAGGCTCAGAATTTCTGGCCAAAAAGGGTGGTAAATCAAAATATAAACATCTAATGAAAAACTATAATAGAAGATTTACTTATTTCTTCCGATGTGGAAAAGAACTTTGCAATGGAAACAGCTCCTTAATCAAGTTCTCTAGCATACAATACGAATCTTAATACATACATGGGTCAAATTAGTATTAAAAAGACCAAGCTAAGCCAAATTTTTCATATGATGGAAAATAAATGGAAAACCAACTTAAATAACCACATTAGGTTAAAAAAATTTGGAAATCTCATGATTTAAAAAAAAATAAAAGAAGAATTTGAAACCGTCAGTTTAAATTTAGGTAATTAAAGTTGGAATATAATTAATGAATTTTCATAAGAACTATGGCTTGATTGTACAAGATAATCTTCACAATCATGGTTAGATTGTTACCCTGGATATTTCTCCGGCTCTCATCTCTTGGTGCCAACTTCTTTTAGGGCCCGCCGCCACGTCTTTATATCCTTGGAGCTGAACTTATTCTTCTGGCCCTCCATCTATCGCTCCAAATTTGATATGGCCTTGTTGTACAACATTGTTTTCAACTTCACGTCATCGGGTTCCACGTTGTAGAAGATGGGCAATATGACCTTCTTCCCATCTTCTTTAGATTTACAGGTGTTCACCATCTTCGCAAGCTTGTCAAGGCACCAATGACTTGAAGTGTATTTTTTGGAGAAGATGGGTATGTAGAGCTTGGAGTCATCGATCATTTGTAGAAGGTTGTCACTGATTCTTTCACCAAATCTAAGTTCCTCATCATCAATGAAAACATGAATTTCAGCATGTAACAAGGCATGGAAGAAGCTATTGGTGAATGTACGACGAGTATCAAGCCCTCTAAAACTTAGAAAGACCTAGTACTCACCTCCAAATGTATTACTGGTGCTCGTTTCGGTCTCTAGGCTCGCCATAGGGCCAAACTTTGCACTTAGTAGGGTCAGCCCACTCTCTCTCTCTCTCTCTCTCTTTAATAGACACTGTTGAAATACTTCGAGGCAAATCCACACCAAACCTTGTGCTTCTTCTGTGACATCCTGAAATTCGAGTCCTCTAAGGAATGAATGGATGTGAATTTTGTCAATGCATTGTTGGTTGATCTCACTCGGAATTGATCACTCTTGAGATACTGACCTTGAGGGGAAAGGCTAATGAGGACAGAACTCGTATGACTAAAGGATTTGACCTGGGAAAATGACTTGACCGTGAGACTTGCGTAAGGAAGATCCTGTAGATAGGCAGGCCGATTCTAAGGACGACTAAAAGTTGATTCGTGGACAGAACATAATGGAACGACGGGTGATTCCGTTTACCATTATCGAGCCCGCGAACGACCCTAGGTCGATCCTCAGTAATCGTGTACTTTGAAATAAGAATTTATCCTCCGTAATTTCATGCAGTCAAGGATGTCCATGTGTTGAGATGTCTTGAACGTGGTTTAACACGAGTCGGTTACGCGTGAATCCTCAAAGCCACTTGTCAGTCTGAGTTGTACCCAAAATGGCATTAGGGCGAAATTGACATGGCATAAGAACTAAAGATTGGGCTTCGAATTATCGGGAAAGTTTGGCACGGACTTTGGATGAAGCTACAGCGACAATCGACACCGCCAGTTAAGTCGAGTTTTCTTTCGGCGAAAAATCAAAGTATGGTCGTTTTGGTTCGGAAAATGGAAAGGCCCGCTTTTGGGATCCAAGATGGTTCTATGGTCAAGGAAAAATGTGGATTTGAGTGTGGTCACATTGGATGATTTTATGGACTTCAATTTGGCTCAATTGGAAGGGAATTGAATGAAATGGAAGGAATTTGATGTACAAATGTACCAAATTCGTATGCCATGGGGAGAGGGGCATTTTGCACCTATTGACAAGCTTGTGGAGGAAGATTGGAGGAGAGAGAGTGGCTGAGGTCATGTGAGGTCATGGTGGGGGCAAGGAGAGAGAGAGATTGACAAGTGTTGGAGCCAAGAGAGCTCTTGGGGTCCCCTTTGCTTCAGCAAACCTTCTTCTTCTTTAATGTGTGGCTTTATCCATTGTAGAGGAGTGGAGGGAGCTGGAGAGAACCAGAGGAAGCCAGCTGAGCCAGCTCCACCGTCACACACCCACCAGACCAGCCAAGCCCGTCGTTTTTCTCCTCTGTTTTCCCCTCGTTCCGGTTTCTGCTCCAGCCGACCTTTTGCCAAATATCGGAGTCAAAAGTGGTTTTCCCGGTTGAATCAGAAAACGAGCTATCTATCATTGCGAAGAGGACATCCAAACCGTCCAAATGAGCCTGGTTTCATGCCGAACGGAGCCTCCGGCCTTCCTATACGGCCATCGCAAGCCGCCGGTCGCCGGTCCATCGGTCCGCCTACAGCCTGCACTGTTTCGCGTTTTCGGCCATTTTTCTCCCATTCCAGACCTTCCTTTGGCCATCCCATCCACCCACAAGATCCCCAAGACCCCGGGAGCCGTCGGTTGCTGGCCATCCCCTTCACCGGAGCTCCGGCCAAGCCGTTCAACTTGTTTTCTCCTCCGGCAGGGCTGTTTTCAGAGGTTTCAATGGGAGTTTGGGTTGTGTTTGCTGTGTTGAGCTTGGGACCGCCTTGGATTGTTGTGGTAGAGGTCCAGGAGCGTCACCTCCGTTGTCGCCGCCGCGTTGGTGTCTTCGGCCCGCTTAACGGGTGAGTTTAGCTCCTAATTCTTTGATTAGAGCCTAAGCTTGCTTAGGGTTAGTTTAATTATTGTTAATTCTAGTTTAAGTGATTTAATTAAATTATTTTAATCCTAAGATAGGTTGTTAGATTATTGGCTAAGATTAGTTTAGCCTAATTTTACTTTAATAGCTTAATGATGCTTATGTGCTTATTAAGCTTGTTTCGCTTAATTAATTGTTTGTTTGTTTTAACTAGTGTTTTGCTTAATTTCTGAATTTAATTTATTAAATATTGAATTCTGGAAAATTACTGTTCACGCGACACTATTCGCGATTTACTGTTCACGAGGTATTGTTCACAAATACTGTTCATGTGCACTGTTCACGCGGTACTGTTCATGCGCACTGTTCACGAAACACTGTTCACCCGAGGATGAAAAGTGTCTAATTTCATGTATGTTTAATCCTATGAAGTGATTGGATGTGTTATTGCATAAACATCCGCATAAATTTAGTGATTGATGATTATGGTTAATTATTTCAAAAGTGTGGAATTATGTGAAATTGGGGAAGTTTTGGTATTTAACTTGAAAATACCCGGTGTCGGCTTTTGGCATCGTAATTGGTTTGTAGGACCAGTTTGTATTGATTGATTGAATGGATGTTTATGTGGGAATTTATTCCATGGTTGTTTAATGCCGGTGTTTGATTGGTTTTGATCGTGAAAGGTTGTGAGTGGATCTAGAAAACCGCCGAAGTATAGCTGTGCCTTTGGGCCGAGATTTACCACCTTATTTGGAATTGGTCGTGTCGAGTGGGGCCGTAATGCCACTAAATTCTAAATCTGCCACCTGATAAAGGTCGCGCCGAGTGGAGCCGTAATGCCACTCAATTCTAATTTGCCACCCGATGAAGGTCGCGCCGAGTGGGGCCGTAATGCCACTCATTTCTAATTGGCCACCTATTTAAGGTTTCGTCCTTTGGACCGTGGTTTATAGTGAATGAATTGATTGAGTGATTGAATTGATTGAGTGTTTGAATTGATTGAGTGATTGATTGATTGAATTGATGGATGCGTGTGAAGGATTGATGCGTGTTAGGTGGCGCACTATTGTGCAAGAGCGTATGGGAACCATAGCGTCGTTGGTTCCAGTTATGCATGAGTTGGTCACATTGTTTATGACACGCAGGCATGAATCGATAACGTGCAGGGTGTGGCAATGGCCAGGTGAGATCGCTTGTGATGCGACTCGTATGTGAATGATGAACTGCATCATCCAATGGCCATGTGCATTGCGTGTTTTGTACTAAGATTCCACGTGCAGGGTATGGCATGCCAGGTAAGGTTGTATGCGAATCGATTGTTAGTCATTGCTTGTTGTGGGGTGGTTCTGTTGAGATGCCCTGAGTTGAGTTGGGGTTCTAATCGTGGGCTTAGGGGTGGAACTCGCTGAGATTTATATCTCACTGGTTGTTGAATAACCATTTTAGGTCCCTAGTGTGAAGAGCCAGGAGCTTGAATCGGAAAATGTCAGGAGCATAGGTGGCTCAGTAGTTCTTTATGTCTTAGACCTTTTGTATAAACTTGAAGTGTTTATAAAAGTTTATTAGTTTGAAAATTGTTGTCCTGCTTTTCTATCCCAAGTTTGTTGAGGTCAGGGGATTAGTAATTCACTTCCGCATGTGCATTTAAAATGAATGGGTTGGCGACGAGTGCCTGGGAACGTCGCA
Organism: Eucalyptus erythrocorys; assembly: GCA_014182555.1. NCBI lineage: Eukaryota > Viridiplantae > Streptophyta > Magnoliopsida > Myrtales > Myrtaceae > Eucalyptus > Eucalyptus erythrocorys. The sequence goes on from CM024603.1 coordinate 17,875,242, forward strand.
TAGCCGATCGACCATAGTGGGATGTGCGCGCGCTCGGGGTTCGGGGCGTGACATCTTCAATGTGAAAAGCTTTTATTACATTCTTAATATGAAAAGCTTTCTTCCCTAGATCATCCTCCTTAAGGAATTTACAAAAGGAGAACTAGTGCGTTGCATTAGAAAAGGAGAAAATGCTGTTATTATAGGGACGTTTGTATTGCATGACTCATAGGGTTTAATTGAAAGTTAAACGCGTACTGGCAACTTCAATGTAGCTTCCGATTTATTGTCAATAAAATTGGTGAGTTTACAATTAGTTAGGTGAAGGACAATTGTAACATTCTCGATTTCGGCTTTGTAAGGATTGGCCATAATGTCCTCAAATGATCGATCATGGGCCATTGGCCATAAATTGATCGATTCGATCGGCAAGGAATCATAGATTAGTCATGACCGACCACCAACCGACTGACCATTCACAAATTAGTCGAGGTGTCGGCCATTAATTTTTACCAACTATACCGATGGGATAGGATCACTAGCTCATAAGATGACTTTTTGATCACAAAAATTGGTCACGAGATGATTTTGGATCGGTGGATGGTTATGGGTCGATCCAAGCGGTCACAGTTTCTGGTCACGAGTGATTCCGCCCAGTTATGTACCAATACACGGATGATCCAAATTGACCAAATGTGACTTCCTTCTGACCAAAAATGCATAATTCCCTATTTAATTCTTAGTGATCGGAACAGAATCTTGAATTGGTGATGTCTAATCATGGATCGGTAACACACCGACCATGAACCCTATCGGTGGATCGGGTGCCAACCGGAATGAGCCCAGGGATAGACCTGGCTATTCGATCGCTAATTCTAAGGTCTATGAGTGCCTTGCCTTAGTGCTAGGCCATGGGTAGCCTTAGAATAGGTCTCAAATCAAGTAAATGACAATCAACCCTATTGGTCGATTGACCATCCAAAGGAACGATTCAAGCGAATATGGAACATAATGGCCGAACCTCGGGTGTACATGATTCGATTTTTCGAATTGTGCCTAATGATCCCTTCCTCGGCCCCGGTATCAACTTGGATGATAGAATTCTCTAGACCGCCTCATTAATGAAGAAAAAAGACAAAGGCATGGAATATTCTAGAAACCCTTCATTAAATGAAGGGGTGAGTTGTCTTTGGAATGGTCAAAAGTCATTATGGCGGCCAAAATATTTTAAAGATTCTAGAGAAAGGCGGCACACAAGTGGACCAATTAGAGTGCGCTACATGAGCCCTCATTAATTACCGAATATTCTAGAATGGCTTAGCTGGCAACCTAGAGTAGCATCATCATCAAACTTCATTAAATGCCCATTAAATGCGGGATATCAGTGGACCAATGAGAGAATGAAAAGCAGGCGATAATCAATGACGTCTATGGACCTAGATTGTCAAGTAAGGTCTTTAGCTTGGCCAACTCATCTTCTAGGCATAATCATGAGGCAAGGTAGGCTTGCCACCTAAGAAAAGTAAGCAGGACACTTAGAAACATTGGAGAGGACTGCTTGGCTTGGTAATGATGGCTCCAAGGGCTATAAATAAGAGGAGCACTTCCCATTTTCCTCACTTGCCTTCCATTTTCTCCTCTTGCCATCGCCTTGAACGCCCTCTCCTCATGGCCTCGCTCTCTCTTTTGGCCTCCAAGCCAAGCCACCTAATCTTTGTAGCTTATATCCTAGTTTGAGGTTCATCCAAGTAAGTAAGATCCCTATGTCTCCTTTAGGGCGGTAATCTCTATTGTCGAGCCTAGTTAGGTGCTCACTCGTCAAGCCGTGGGTAGGATGTTAGATCTTTTGTATGGTCTTGCTCATGTTTGTGCTTGAATGTGTGCTTGAGTTGTTCACATTCAGAATGGAGCCAAGGTTCATTTGAGTTGAGTTTAGCGCAAGGCAAGGTCGCCCCAAGTCATAAAGCCTTGGTTTTGGCATAAATAAGATGTTGGGTCCAAGCCTCGCTTGGTGCGGGAATCGCCTAAAGCTACAAGGTGTTAAGTCGACAATGAGGTGTGTTGATCTTATGCCTTGATCGGTACAGGGATCGCCCTAATCCACGAGGTCTTGATAAGACACTGAGCATGCCGATTTCCATAGTCCACATGGACGTGGGTGTTGGAGAAAACTCCTTCGATGTTTTGAAGTTGACAAAACTTATCCAAAGTCTATTCTGAAGATTTCTAGACTTCTATGTCAAAGTCTGAAGACTGTCAAACTTTTGTGTCAAAGTCTATTCTACATCAAAAGTCTGTCCACTCTGATGAATTCCAAACTGAACGCAATGAAGAACAAAAACGAAATCATACTCAAAATTATCTTCATTTCTTCAAAGCTTCAGTTCGTATAGGATATATATGGCTTTTTGGTTGACAACAACACCTACAAGATTGGTTATGTTTATTGGAATCAATTTAGATATATTGAATCTTTTTGGAAGGCAAGTAATTTTGGGAGGAATATACTTATGGAAACCAAGATCCTGATTGTATGGATGAACAGGATTGACAGGCCTTCATCACAATCTTCAAACGGCTCGAGATCTCCTTGATTGATTTTGTCCAATGGGTTGATTGGAAGAATTCATTTGGAAAGTGCCAACAGTTGAGAAGGCATGAAGGAGTATTTAAGGAGGCATCTCCAGTCATTTGAAAGTGTCTGTGAAAGAAAAATTCTAAAGTCTGAAGCTTACCATTTTCTTGTTATTCCTTTCATTGTGCTCAAACTTGTACTCAAAAGAGAGAGACTTATAGTATGACTTCGTGAGAGAGCAATAGAGACTCTTCACTGTGAAGTTGAGATTACAAGATTGTAATTTCTCTTTTGATTCATAGTGGAGATTAGCCCGAAAGCTGTCAGCGTGGAAGAGTGAATGTAGTCTTGATCTAAGCCGAACCACTATAAATTCTGTGTTCTTATTCTCTTCCCTTAATTCCTTTATTTTGTTTGTAGCTCCATTTAACTATTAAAGTTTGAACTCGTTCAAAGTCTTTTGTTCTTCAGTCTCAATTTTAAAAGCCAAATATTTTTACTACTTTTCACGAAAATTTTTCTTCACACCTATTCACCCCTTCTAGGTGTTCATATTAGCACTTTCAATTGGTATCAGAGCTTGTGTGCTTAATTGTTAAAGTGTTTACTTCTAAGCTAAAGATCTTCTATGGCTAGTATTTTGGCTCCAAGACTGGTTGAATGTCAGCGCAACACCAGACCTCCTTACTTTGATAGAAAGGAATACAATGTATGGAAAAACAAGATGAAGGCATTTCTCAAATCAAGAGATTCCTTGGAGTGGGATGTTGTTGAAAAAGGGTTTAATCCTAAAGCAACATCAACCTTAGACAGAGGGAAAGAAGTTGTTGATGCTAATGAGACAACACAAGTTGAAATTACCAAAAGACAAGCACTAGACATACAAGCTATCTACTCTTTATATTGTGTCTTATCTCCCACTGAATATAACCGAATTTCTTCTCGTGAAACAACAAAAGAAGTTTGGGACAGATTACATGTTACCTATGAAGGGATTGACCGTGTGAAGGAAACCAAAATAAACATTATGCTTGGACAATATGAAACCTTCAGAATGAAGCCTGGAGAATCTATTACTGATATGTTTAGCCGCTTTACAGATATTGTGAATGGACTGGCCTATCAAGGTCAACCGATTTCTGGACCAATGTAAGTTAATAAACTACTGTGTGGACTTTCAAAAGACTAGAATCATGTGAAGATTTCAATTAGAGAAACCTAGAGGATCATGCCTTTATCAGTTGATGAACTGATAGGCACACTTCAGTCATACAAAGTGGAGCAGATCAATGATGAAGAAGATCCTAAAGGTAAGAAATCAATTGCTTTAAAGTCTAACATTGATTCTGATGATACAGATTTAGATAATGATATGGACGATGAGGAGTTAGCGCTTATGATTAAGAAATTCAGAAAGCTGAATAGAAAGGGAGGAAGATTCAACTAGAAGAAACAAAGCATGCAGAATTTCCGAAAGAAACCAACAGAAGACAATGAAACTAGCAAGGATGTTACATTCTTCGAATGCAAGAAAAAGGGGCATATAAGACCTAACTATCATCTGTTGAAGAAGAAGAAAGGAAAAACTGAGAAGTACAAAAAGGCACTCAAAGCTGAAACTTGGAGTGACACCGAGTGTGAGGAAAACGAAGAAGAATATGCCAACATATGTCTGATGGTTAATTTCGACTCAGACTTAGAATCAGAAACAGACTTTGATTCAGATTCAAACAAAGAAATTGATGATAGTAATTTAAAAATTCCCATCAAAGTTTCTAAGTACATAAATGAACCCTGTCTCTGTCTTAAATCATCTCTTAAAAGGATTTCTGAACTAAAAATGGTGAATTCTAAGCTTAGGCAATAGGAAGTTTCTTGGAAAGAAAAATTTGAAAGTCTAAAAACAAGTTTTGATCATTTGAAAGAAAGTTCTGATTCTCTTTCAAAGGAAAACACCATTTTGAAAAGAGATATTGCAAATATTACAAAAAGATTTTCAAAAGGATCGGAAAAACTAGAGAAAATTCTTTCAACACAAATACCCTACTTTGACAAATCTGGTTTGGGTATGACTTCAGAAACCGTTCCATTAATTGATTTTCCCAAAGTAAAAGAAAGAATTAAACAAAGACTTGCAAAGGCATTTTATAAAAATCACTTTCAAAAAGTTTTTGTAACGCTTGTTGGTCGAAGTGCACTCAGATGTTCAAAGTATATTAGCTCAGAACATTTTGAGAAAGAATGTCCCGAGGTTTGGAGACCAATTAAGAAGGACTGGGTTAATACTGTTTTTAATACTAACTCTCTTGGACCTAAGAAAATCTGGGTACCAAAGAAAATTTGAGCTTTTCTTTTGAACCGGCCAGCCTCTCTTTTATTTCCCTTAAATTGTAATTATTAGTCATCATTAGCAATCATTAATTCTTGCATGCATAACACTTGGCTCTAAGGGGAATAACACTTGGCAAGCTCCTCTTGCCACTTGTGGATTTTCATGCAAAGAAGATGGGCCTCATTTGGCTGGGCTTGGGCCAGCCTTGGTCGACTACTTCATGGGCTCCTTGGGCCGGGCCTCTTGGCCCACTTTGGGTCAAACACTTTTGGGTTTAAAATCCAACTTTTAAATGGCCCAAAATAATACTAAATAAGCCCATAATTGCTCTCAACAATTTACTTTAATCCCCACTTAATTTCATAATCTCAAATACTCACATGGCCATAAAATTTTGTAATATAAATCAATAAAAATCCAACTTATAAAGTGCATGGCCAAGAATAAAAATTTTCCTATCAATTTATCCTTTAATACAAGCCCTTAATCACTCATGGACATAGGATATATTTTCAACCAAATAATTGTTCATTAAAATACTCGGCCTTAATCTATTGTAATTTATCGGTCTAATGGCTGTAATATAATCCGATGGCGTTTCCATCACCTATTCATGGTTCATGGTATATCCAGGGGTTGTCATAAAATTTTGGGATGCCACAATTCTCCCTCCTTAGAGAATTTCGTCCTCGAAATTAGACATTACCTATGTCTCTTTAAATAAGTGAGGGTACCTTTTCTTCATCTCGTTTTCACTCTCCCATGTGGCTTCTTCCATATCGTGATGTCGTCATAATATCTTAACCAGTGGGATTCTCTTGGTCCTAAGAATTTATTCCTTCCGATCCAATACTTGTACAGGCTCTTCAATGTACCTTACTTTCTCATCCACTTTGATGGCGAGTATGTGACCAGGGTCTGGCTGATACTTCCTCAGCCATGCCTATATTTTTCTGAAAGCTATTGTTATACACAAATTCTACCAGGTATAACTTTTCATCCTAACTTCCTTTAAAGTCAAGGATGCAAGCTCTTAACATGTCCTCAAATTATCTTAATACCAATAACAGTTTTAAAATAACAATCACATGAAATTCCTTTTGAAGGCTTGAACATCTACTTTCATGATATCAAATAATGCAAACTGAGGTTTTCAAAAGCATGTCAATACTACCATAGCAGGCTTTGAAATCATATGCCATTTTCATGTCAAAACGTTTTCAAATCACCAATGTGGAGAATCCTTTTAATGCAAAATAGGGATTTCAAAGACACAGCAATATAACAATAATAGTCTTTGAAAATGGTAAATCTCATATCATTGAATCCAATTCATAAAATCAAAATATGATACCAAATCCAAAAAATCCAATTTCACGTTTAAATCTCAAATGCTTTTCGAAATCCACATAAATAACCTTGAGTCGCACTTGCATCACGGCTCAAAATAAAATACTTTATCAAAACCTTTAGTAAATTTAAATCGGTACATTGGCAAATTCAAATCTCAATCCCAACTCCAATGGGTTGGAATGTTTTCTATAAAAAGTTCAGAAATCTTTAAAATAGAAAACATTTCTTAAAACATTTGGGCATGGTGTCACAGTACTCATAAATTTTGATGAAATTCAAGAGATTTTTTTTCCTAAAATATTTCACAATCAAAATCTACTTTTCGATTGAAGTTCAAAACTTGGAATGTGCAAGTGATGATTTTCACCAAAACCATAAGTATTTCTTGAAGTATTGGAAACTATAGTTCGGTGGGTCGATAATATCGGTCCCGACGTAAAGATTTTGGAAACTAAAACTTTGAAATACCAAAATCGTAAGCCTTCCTTGAAATACCGAAATCGACGCATCGGCGAGTCATCAAACTTGGTCCCAACCTTAAGATTTTCAAAGTAGTTTGCATGTGGAAACTTAGAGCTTTGAAAACATCCAAACTCAAGTATTTCAAATCTAACTGCACTGCATTAGACAACAACAGCAGTGCATTATATAGGTTAGTAGACTTTCACTTGCCTTCACTGCAATATGGATTTAAGCCTAAAATACAGTACCATTCATTTGCTTCAAATGTCGATAGTTCACCAGGACTTATTCAATTCAAAGATCAATAATCCACCAAGATAAGAACTTGTCTAGTTTCCATCAAGTATATCTCATGTCTCATCCTAAAGGATCATCACTTAGACTAATCATTCATCAAATCCACAACTTGAACTTTCGCCTTTTCACCTTGGAAAGACTATAACCACAATTGATCATATCCACTAATTCCACAGAACCTTCTCAAACTGAGATCATCACCAAAAATTCAAAGTTGACTACCATCGATCAAACCTATTATTCCAACATATAAACCACAAATAATTTCATGTCTCATATGACCACTCAAACTCATGACTTCCAAGATCAATCTATACATACTAAATACCTCCATGTAATGCATCAAGACTTCCAATGAGATCCTCTAATAGGAAGTCACTACTTAGCTCAAATGATCATAACTTAATCCTCAAAGTTCTACAAGCTTAGCCATGCTTCCGCTGTGCCACTCTGATAAAATTACCCCAGAAACACTGCCTTCCCAGTTCAGTTCATAGTTCGGTTCATTCTTGCCCCCTTTTGCAATCCTAGAAGCCTGTCAGGAGCTGCTCCTTGTTCAGGTCCTCTAACCTCGACGTCCGCTCCCCGCCTCATTGGACTGGGTCTTTACAGGTACACCAGCTTTCGCCTGGTTCGAACCTAAACTACACATCCATTGGAGGGTCTCGTTTCGATAGGGACTAACTTATAGAGATATTATCCGCTTTGGTCTATCCCATACTAAGCCTCACGGTTTTATCCTTGGCGCATAGGCAAGCATTATCTTAGGAGATCATTCATCCTAGTCCATTACTTATGGAGTTAGTTCATTCCTACGATGACGTCAAAGTCATATATAACTATCACTATCGAGTCCATTTCCAGATCTCATTCCCCTAGGGTTATCTCACACATCTCACATGCTAACGTAGATAATAACATATCTTTCAGTGGTGTAGAAATACGAAGAGGCATATCTAAAGATTTGGTTCCTATTTCTCACAATCATCTATATTTCTCAAACACAAATGAATGCGTGCCACTCATGTCAAGTAACGCATATACCTTCTATCCTCTATAGAAATTGTACTTGAGATAACATTTTCGGAAGCTTTCGCTTCCTCTTGGGTGACCGCATACACCCTTCCTTGTGCTGGTGGCCTCTGTGGATTCCTTGGTGGATTTGGTTCAGCAGTGCGTTGTTACACTTGTCGCACTGAGCTGACATTCGACTGCGACCCATTACGTGGACAATTTCTCTTAAAGTGTCCTATTTGCCCACATCCATTACATCTCAGTTAGCTATTACAAGGTCCTGGTCCATGTTGTCTACCACACCTCTAACAAATATTACTTTGGGAGGGTACTCTCCCTAGAACCGGGCCACTCTTGGCTTTTCCAGAATTCCCAAAATTATTCATCTTCTTAGATTCCCAGGGCTGTCCTTGACCAAGATAAGGTCTCTTACCCCTTCGAACATCATTAAAGGTCATCTACCTCTTAGATTCTGATCGCTCTCTCACTAACTCTTGCTCCACCAACTGTGCCCTCTCATAAATCTCATTATAATCTCTTATATTCAGAGGCACTAGTTGTTTTCTAATATCAATCCTTAGTCCTTTCAGGAATCTCTTAGCCTTTTCCTCTCGATCCTCAACCAATCTGGGAGCATACCTAGACAATTCAGAAAATTTTGCCTCATACTAATCCACTGTCAGCTCCCTTTGTTCCAACTGAACAAATTCAATGATCTTCTTATCCTTGGCACAATCAGAGAAATGCTTTCTATTGAAAGCTCTAACAAACTCATCCCAGTTTATAACAGTACTTGGTGGAAAGATCGTATCCTTCGAAGCTCTCCACCAAAATTTTGGATTTCCCTCTAGCTAGTACTCTGCCAAAGTTATTTTCTCAGCATCATTGCAGTCCAACAACCTGAAAATTTGTTCCATTCCATCAATCTAATGCTCCGCCTCCTCAGGACTTCCCATTCCACTGAACTTAGGTGGCTTTAGCTTCAAAAACTGCTCCACTAGTCCTTGAGGGCAGCGTTCTGCTCCAGTTTGTTGCTACGCTTGTCTTTCCATCAGATTTCCTATATTGGCCAATGCCTGCAGGATATCTTCCATCCGGGGTTTAGCCCTTGCAGCAGAGGCTTCAGCCCTCGATGGTTGAGCACTTCCAGCTCGTACCATGACTTTCCTACAGTTTCCAAGCATTTGCCTCAGGAATAATCTGAGACTCACCGTCTCCAATTTAAAGCTACTACAACTACAAATAAGTAACATATACATGTTACTGACAACCTAAATGCAACTCGTAAAGATTACTAGGGATCTACGAATGAATACCCATCACCCGTTGTTCAAAGTTAGTCAACTATCTCGGTTAGTATCCTACGGTGTGCATTATCCTCATATTCCTTAATTTCCAATTGAGGCTCCTTATCACTCCAAATAGACCATAGCTCTGATACCAAAAATGGCTGTGGCACCCCGACACCCGTAGGGTCACCACAGGTACTTACTACAAGCCAATCTAAAGGTTTTTCAATTAAAGAGGAACTATAGGGGTTGACTAACAAAATCTTTTCCCCTTTTTAGTCCCCATTTTTTTTTTTTTTAAACGCTCCCAACGCAGAGCGGAAGCATAACCAACTACTCCCCGTCCTGAAAATAAAGTAATGCACACCAACTAAAACTTTTATAGGTTAAAGCCGAACACTTTTATTTACATAAAGCAGATGGACATCTTTAATCGGTACATCAAAATACCAAAGTCTTCTACACTCGGCTATACTTCAAAAGATGACCGACATATTTTCCCATAGTCTTATACTTAAGGTCCATCGACCAGTGTCAGCGTCCAAAAGTTCCCTCCTTTGCTATCCTCCTCCTCGCGGTCATATCCAACCACTCAATCAATCTACTAATCTAAAATGTTAATCCCCAAAAGTGGTGAGTACAACCACTCAGCAGTAAAGATCCATTTAGCTACTCATGCATTATACAAAACAATCAAGACAACATGGTATAGTACATGTCATTCATGCATCCAAGCATTACTTACCTTGTAGTCATGCATGCATCATCATACCATATATGCATACTCCATCATGCACTCATCATCAAGCATCCATGCACATACCATCATGCCATAGGTGCATATACATCCATGCACTCATCATCAAGCATTCATGCATATACCATCATGCCATAGGTGCATATACATCCATGCACATACCATCATGCCATAGGTGCATATACATCCATGCACTCATCATCATCCATGCATCCATGCATATGCACTCATCATGCCATACGTGCATATACATCCATGCACTCATCATCAAGCATCCATGCATGTACCATCATGCCATAGGTGCATATACATCCATGCACTCATCATCAAGCATCCATTCATGTACCATCATGCCATAGGTGCATATACATCCATGCACTCATCATTAAGCATCCATTCACATACCATCATACCATGCATGATTCAATTTCAATTTCTCAATTTTTATCTTCCAATTGGATCATCACATTTTTCTTTCCCGGGACCAGTAATTGTGTCCCACGTTTATCACTCGCACCCAACCTGGCGTTGCGAGAAACCCCCGGGCATGTATTCAAAATACAATTCAAAATACAATCGGGCATTCGGCACCCCGACATTCCGGGCATCTCGTACCCCAATTGGCATCATGAGGCAATCCCGGGCACACACCTCCGGGCTTCCGGCATTTACACTCCCTGACCGAGCATCTTGTACCCCAACTGGCATCATGAGGAATCCCCGGCTCACACCCTCTGGGCTTCCGGAATTACGTACCGACATACCACCAAGCATTTCCCCCTAGAATTACATACTGTATACCATCGGGCATATCGAAACTCCCGAGGACATCCGGAATTACGCCACTGGGCCATCGGGCATCCGGCATACACTCCCTAGCCGGGCATCCTGACACTCTCAGGGTATCATCGGCTCACACCTCCGACAGCATCCTCATTTATCATAATTCACATTCACATTTATGTCTCAATTCAATATCCACATGGCATATGATATGATGGTAACAAGGTCAATTTCAGCTTTTGATACTTATATGCAATGTCAGGCATCATCACATGTGCAGCAAGATTCATAATCCATGGGATTCATGCAACTTAGGATAATCCACACATCACAGCTTTTGAAATTTACAAAATCCAGCTTGCACAATTTTAGAAAACATATAAATTAAATACCCAAATAACCTTAAAAAATTATGAAATTTGAACACGTGATAGTCAAGACATAAAGGCACAAACTTCATGAAGAACACATTCCCAACGAAACCTCACACAAAAAGATATAGTCCATGAATTACAATTTACAAAATTTGAACATATCAGATTGCGTGGTCTCAGGAAAATTCCAAATTAAATACCCAAATGACCTTAAAAAATTATGCAATTTTACCACGTGATAGTCAAGACATAAAGGCAGAAATTTCATGAAGAACACATACCCAAAAGAACCTCACACAAAAAGATACAGCTCAGGCATTGCAGCTTACAATTTCGGACACACCAGATTGCGCGGTTTTAGGATTGTTTCAAATTAAATACCCAAACGACTTTAAAAAATTATGAAATTTTACCATGTAATATTAAAGACCCTAAGTAGATATTTCATGAAGACATCATGGCCAAATTCATCCTAGATAATTAATTATAGAAGCTAAAGTCCTCTATTCCTAGTACCGAAACTTCCAGGCTAAACCGTCTCCGAAAAATCACGATTTTACCTACTTATCTTCCTTCTTTTCTTCTGAAATTTTGAAATGTTTTGCCTCAAGGTGTCTAATTCAACTTTCATTAAGGAGTCAAGGTAAAATTTCCAGAGGAAAGTCATCTTATTGTCCCCGAAGTCACTGGAGTTCAGCAGAACTTGTCCAGATCCAACGTCTTCAAGAGAAAACTCGTTTCACTAGGCTATACTTGTTCGTTTTACCTCAAATTTGATTATGTTGATCCTCAAGATGTTCTATACAACTTTCATGATGGGGTCGAAGTGAAATTCTCAATAAAAAGTTACATGCAACACCTGAAATCACTAAGAGGTCAACAAACAGTTCCAGATCTAACCATTTTCGTAGAGGGAGGGTTTCACCCCTCAAAACTCATCCATTGTAGCATCCCGGAATTTTTATAAAATTTGTGACCGTAATTAGTGACCATTTGCCCATGACTTGTGGCGAGGCTCGGCCATGAGCTTGTAAGGGATATATTTTGACGGCAAAAGACTTTGGCCATGTGATTAGAAGTTGTACATCTCTAGACTCAAGCATGGGTTGATTAAATTTTTAATTAACCTAATTAAGAATTTATTTTTAAGAGTTGGAAATTTATTTAATTAAATTGGGTTTTCAAAGGGCTTTGGGCCAAAATTGAGTGGGCCTATGGCGGGCCAAGTGGGCCGGCCACAAGCCCACAAACCCACAAAACCGTGGGCGGTCGACCGAGCCTAAGGGGGGAGGATGGCCGGTTTTGCATGCAAATTTTGCATGCAAAACAAGTGTCATTGTGCATGAAAAATAATGATTGCAGCTAATGATGATGATTTGGGGGTATAAAAGTGGAGAGTGACCGGTTTAGAGGGGGTTTTAGTCGACGCTGAGAGAGAGAAGGAGAGAAAGAAAGAAGGAAAAGAAGAAGGAGGAGAGGAAGAGAAGAGAGGGCCGCCGGTTCGCTTGCCCGTGTCCGCCCATTGCGCGTGTTTTTCTTGAAATTAAGGCAAGAAATTGATTCCCTTATCTACTCTTGTATGTGTATTGTGAGTATAGTGTTGTATGGTAGTGAAATTTGTGGATTTTAAAGGGTAGAAGGCACGGCTTTGAGGGGCTTTGTTTGAAATGGTGTTCTGTCCCGAGTAGGTTCATGCGCGCCAGTAACTTGTGAGGTCTTGCATGTAACTTTGGAGTGAGAATCTGACTTCAATTTCTTCATGAGACTTGTAGATCACATCTTGAACTAAAACATACTAAAAATTTAGGTAAAATTAACAAGGTTTGTGGGGTGAAACTTATTTTCTAAAAAGGACGCTCGGATATGGTGATGCATGTAGAGTTTTGATGATTTTGGTTGCTGTACTTGACTTTCTATTGAGAATCTTGCTTTGATGTCTTCATGAAAATTGTAAAGAACATCCAGAGGAATAACATACTCAAATTTGAGACCAAACTAACATGAACAGCCTAGTGAAATGTCGTTTTACTTGAAGATGTGAAAACTGGATGAACAGTGCTTGACGCCAGTAATTTCGGGGACCATAAGATGATTTTTCTTTGGGTATTTAACCTTGATGTCTAAATGAAAGTTGAAGAGAACACTCTAAGCTAGAACATATCCAAAATCCAGAGCAAAAGAAGGAGAATAAGTAGGTCATATGAAGATTTTTCGGTAATAGAAGGTTCTGGAAGTTGCGGTATAGTAAACAGAGACTTTTCTTAATTTTAATAAATTACCTATAACAAATTTGGTCTAGGTGTCTTCATGAAAATCCTACCTTAGAGTCTTGTTTATCATTTGGTAAAGATTTCATAATTTTTGAAGACCGTTTGAGTATTTAATTTTGAGAAATGGCAAGTATTGACATTAGGCGTTGATCTGGATGTAGCAGTGCCATGAACAGAAGCTTATGACCACTGAAATAAATTATTTATAACTAATTTGACCTAGATGTCTTCATGGAAAATCTACCTTAGCATCTTGGCTATCACGTGGTGAAATTTCATAATTTTTGAAAATTTTTTAGATATTTAAATTAAAAGATCATAAAACTGTGCATACTGTGTGTTTGAAATGTGTTAGCCGTATTACGTAAATTATATCTTTTTGTGTAGAGATTATTTGGAGTTGAGTTCTTCATGAAAGTTGTACCTTTATGTCTTGTCTGTTTTGTGGTGAAATTTCGTGATTTTTAGAGGACATTTGAATATTTAATTGAGGAAAATGCTGAAACTGTGTAAGCTGTGGAACTCGAATATGGTTTGCTGTGATGCTGAATTTATATCTTTTTATGTGTTGATTGTTAGAACTTGCTTTCTTCATGAAAAATGTGCCATTATGTCTTGACTATTATGTGTGAAAATCCCATAATTTTTGAAGGTCATTTAGACATTCAATTTAGACATTTTCATAAATTATGCATACTGGAATTTGCACAATTTTCAAAGAAGAAAGTATAAAAACTATTTTCAATTGCATGAACTAGATGTTTAGTATTATTCTAAGAATCTTATCATGTTGCAAGCATGATGATATTTGACATATCATGTGGATGATAAAAGTGTACATCATGTCATATGCCCTATGAAATTGGACCATGCATGTGCATTTAACTCATGATAAATGAGAAGGCTGTCGAATGGTATGATCCGACGATGCCCCGGGAGTATCGGGATGCCCGACCAGGGAGCTTAAATGCCGGATGCCCAGCGGCCCTAGGGGCGTAATTCTGGATGGCCTCGGAGTTGAGATGCCCGGAGCGTTGGGGGTGCCGGAAGCACGGATGGTGTGTGCCATGAATTCCTCGTGATGCCAGTTGGGGTGCGAGATGCCCGGAATGTGGGGGGCCGGAAGCCCGGATGGCATGTGCCGGGGGTGCATTAAAAGCCAATTAAAATTGTAAAAAAATTGAAGGATGTATAGATATGCATATGGTGACATATATGCATGGGCATTGAATGATAGATATGCATATGGTGACATATATGCATGGGCATTGAATGATAGATATGCATATGGTGATATATGTATGCATGGACATTGAATGATATGTATGCATATGATAACATGTATACATGGGCTTTGATTGATATATATATATATATATGTATATATACATGTGATGATATGTATACATGGGCATGGGAAGATACATGTGCATATGGTGACATGTATTGAATAACATACGTGCTTGTGCTTTGAAAGATATATGTGCATGATATATGCATAGACATGTGATGATGTGCTCATACATGGTACAACTACATGTAAATGGCTACAAGGTAAGTGTTGTACTGTATGCATGTAATGATATGTGCTTCGATGCGATGTCTTGATTGTTTTGTATGGTGCTTGAGTAGCCATAGGGAATTAATTATCTGCTGAGTGGTTGTACTCACCCCTTTTGGGGACTAATATTTCAGCTTAGCAAGATGCCACTAGCACCTGTCGCACATGGTACGTTTTATGGTATCCCTACGGATGTAGAGGTCGAGTGCACGGAGCACCCTTGCTTAGAGATCCCTGGATTGATTTTCTTTCGAGTGCGAGTTGTGATTTTCTTTGATGCGGGCCTCCCTGGTGGCCCAGTGACTCAACAGTTTCTGTCAGTTCATGTATGCCGTGATGGGACGATGAGGGGGATGTTGCTGCCGCCGTCGGCCGATGCACCCAGCTGGGTGTGAAGAGGGCGTGTGACTGGTGTAGGCTGACACTTTTTGGAAGGCCAACACGAGATGATGGACCAGTTGATCGAAGGCCTCAGAGTCAAGTACTTTTGTTTCTAGCCGAGCCTACTAGTAGCTTGGGCTTTTTGTTGTATCGACTCACGCAATGTCCATCTCTTGCTATGTAGCGTGTTCAGGCCTTATGTTTTTACTCTGATGGACTAATAGGTGTGCATTGTGATGTAAGCTGATGGGGAAGGAAATGAAGATGTTTAATTTTACTTCCCCTGTGAGACTTTGCACTGGGACCGCTATATATATATAAAAAAAAATGCCTAAAAATTTATGGCTTAACTTAAACTTCAAAATAGAAATAGGTGACTATGGCAGCCTCAGTTAGTTCAGGGGTGCTACATCCATTTTGCCTCAAATTTTAGTATGTTATGCTTTAAGATGTTATCTACAACTTTCGTGAAGGAGTCAAAGCCAAAATCCGAGCCAAACATCGCATGCAAGCCCTTGCAACATTTCGGGTTAACCTGTTTACTCGAAAAATAGTATACTAGCTTAAGAACCATCCTTGTAACCTCGGTTTTGCACAATCTAGACCTCCGAGATTCATCATCCATCAACCACACACATCAAACACAACATGCAAGGGTAGATCAAAGATCTAACTTGCCTCTAAACTCAGCAAAAACGAACTAAAAGGGCGGACTCGACGGCGACGGGACACGGCTTCTTCTTCTTCTTCTTCCTTCTTCCTTTCCTTTCCCTCTTCCTCTCTCTCTCTCTCTCTCTCCCTCTCTCACGGTCGACAACCTCCTCTCCCTAAACCGGCCAGCCTCTCTTTTATTTCCCTTAAATTGTAATTATTAGTCATCATTAGCAATCATTAATTCTTGCACGCATAACACTTGGCAAGCTCCTCTTGCCACTTGTGGATTTTCATGCAAAGAAGATGGGCCTCATTTGGCAGGCTTGGGCCAGCCTTGGTTGACTACTTCATGGTCTCCTTGGGCCGGGCCTCTTGGCCCACTTTGGGTCAAACACTTTTGGGTTTAAAATCCAACTTTTAAATGGCCCAAAATAATACTAAATAAGCCCATAATTGCTCTCAACAATTTACTTTAATCCCCACTTAATTTCATAATCTCAAATACTCACATGGCCATAAAATTTTGTAATATAAATCAATAAAAATCCAACTTATAAAGTGCATGACCAAGAATAAAAATTTTCCTATCAATTTATCCTTTAATACAAGCCCTTAATCACTCATGGACATAGGATATATTTTCAACCAAATAATTGTCCATTAAAATGCTCGGCCTTAATCTATTGTAATTTATCGGTCTAATGGCTGTAATATAATCCGATGGCGTTCCCATCACCTATTCATGGTTCATGGTATATCCAGGGGTTGTCATAAAATTTTGGGATGCCACACCCCGTCATTGTCCACCTCCACCGCGGCCTCGGCTACGGCGCCGCCTCTACCTCCGACAGTCGCGCGACCCGATCGGCCATCGCCGAGGCTACGTAACCCTCGCCTGAGGTCGGGGGACCTCGGCGAGGGCTGCGCCTAGGTCACGCGACCTCATCGGTGGTCGCGCGACCCTGAGCAGCTGTCGCCGGGGCCACGCGACCCTCGCCTGAGGTTGCGACGACTCAGATCTGAGCTGTGAGGACCCAGATCTGGCCGTGCCTGGGTTGCACGACCTCGGCGAGGCTCACGCCTGGGTCGCGCGACCTCGGCGAGGCTCACGCCGGGTCGCGCGACCCGAGCAGCTGTCGCCGGGGCCACGCAACCCTCACCTAAGGTCGCGCGGCCTAGGCGCAGCCCTCGCCGGTGGTCGCGCAACCTCGAGCAGCTGTCGCTGGGGCACTCGAGGGAGAAGATAAACAGTAGTGTCTCCTCAAGGCAAAACACGGAAAAACAAAAAGTTCATAAGGACAATTTCGGAAAATATAAAAAGAAGGAACAGTGCCCGTGGGCATGCCGAGAAAGCCGAAAGCCTAAGGTAGGTCCTCACCTACCTTGGGCTTTCAGCCTTCACAAGGCTGGCATTCTCCAAATGGCGCTTCAAATTTTTTTGCCAAACACCCCCACATTAGCCCAAACATCTTTGGGGGCTCAAAGACCCTTGGCAAAGCTGTTGCCAAACGCAGCCTATACATCTCTCAAGATCGTGCAATAGCTTCTATGATTGAGCACATTTTGATTGATATTTGTTATTGGTAAATTAGGTTTATACTAAAGGGCATTGTCCACATTGTCATTGTATTGTTTTAGCCCTAAATCCTATATATATATATTGTAAATTATTTCATCAATGTAAGTCAAATTTGCCAAACTCTACACATCCTCTAGTTTAATAGGTATAAAATAGAGTACGAGAGATTTATTTTCTAAATTCTATAATTACTTGGCAAAAATGGGAATATAGTATTGGTTTGGCGAATTTGAAGTACATTGCTTGGCATTTATATTATATAACTTTGTGAAGGCAGGGTAAAGAAGCCTCAAGGAAAATTATTAGTTGTACCACTGGAGCACATGAGCTCACTGAATGAATATGATTCTCCAAATATCCTAGTGAAGTGGCGAGTCCTTGGTTTTGATTCCATGGAATGTAAGTAAGGGCTGCCACCGGCCAACCTTCTCCTTTCGTATTCTCTTCCATTCAATGGCTGTCGTTAAATGGGGCTTCAAGAATCAAAGTCCCGCTTTGTGTTTATCATCGTCACATGGCCATGCCTTTATGTAATTGTTTGAACCAGAAAATTGACCACGTCGTTGATATGAATTAGTGACATAGAGGAAGAAACGTTTAGAAAGGGATTTCAAAAGATAACTCTCTCTTTTTTTTTTTTTTTTTAATAATGAAGTGCGGATTATTGCAATATCTTAAGCAATAACTTAAATTAAATAACAAAATCAAGGAAAAGATATTGATAGGAAAGTTTTCAAAATGTTACTAAAAAATCTGCAAAACATTATCTGCAAAACACGTCTAAAATTTTTGACGTATCATAAATCAAGAAAAGAGCATGAATTCAAGATCAAATATCATAACCCATTTGTAACTTCATAGATTCGACAATCTTCTAGGATTTTTGGGACCGTTCACTCTTTTGACGCTCGAAGATTTTCATATAAACATTTGCTCATTATTCTACTTAGGTGGGCGATTGGAATACAAGTTGTTGGTGGACACCTATGCCGTTGTCACAACTCAATGACCATTAATCGACCGTTATATACAGCAGTGTATGGTTTGTGATTGTCAACAAGAATATCAGTAAAAAGGGTTGATAAATTACCAATTATAATGCCAAGACAAGACTAGATACTTGGAGGTAAATACCTTTATAGAATTTCAAATTTGAAATCACTGGTAAGTGAAAGGTCTAGTAGTTTGTGGCATAAAAATGAATGTAGCAACAAATGGACACGAAGGGTTAAAACACGAAAATTAATGGACAACGACCTGAAGATGAGATCATGGCATCGCGAGAGCATGGATCCAAGATTCTCGGAGATGTGGAGGCATAGACATATCTACAAGAGAACTGCTCTTAGATAGTTAGGTCATGAACATTATAAATACTAGTGTTAGTGTTCGCTTATTGGAGACCCTACGCACAAACAAACAAACGAACATGTCATCTTTCGATTGTCTTAGTCAGTGGTTTTTAGATTCAGGCCATTGATAAATTCCAAGGTGTTTCTTTACTGTATATCTCGAGTGCCTCATCACCAATTAAATTCTTGAATTGCATCTTTACGTTTTCATGTTTTGTTGTCAATTAAATTTTGACATAATCTTGTGTACCTTCGGTATCCTTTGAAATGCTTACGTCCTCAAATTTTGTTGTCATTTAAATACTGCTCTAGGTGTAGTTTAGTACCAGTTGAAGTAGAATTATCGATTCTTTTGTCTACCTATAATATTGTCTATCTGAAATCGTTATAGAACTCGTCTCCTTTAATAAAAATTGAAGATTAACTTTCGATGAAAGGTATATTGTTGCGGAGTTAAATTCTAACGAAATAGTAATAATTAGTTTCCTTTTGTATTATTTTTTCAGTCTCATCCGAGGAACTCCAAAATATTGTGTGAACATGGTATTTTCTGATTATTTTTCTGGGGCATATCTTTTCGGTCTGGACGTTGCTCAAGTGAAAGTGAAAGTCTTTTACGGGAGGCTCTAAGCAACGCCACTTTCTTGACGCCGGGTGAGGGAAAAAGCGGGATGCTTCGCTTTTGCTTCATCTGATCAAATTTTCAGCTCTTCTTGCCTCAAGTAAGTTGTTGCACCTCGATCCGATTCTTACAGGTAAAATTGGAAAGCTTGTCAAAGGGACGCCTTAACGCCACTTCGCCAACTGGCCTATCTTCCCCAAAAAGTCAAATGATCCTACAAATCAAATGTCTTCACTTATATGTGACTTCCCACCCTGGATTTGGGTTCTGATTACATGGCTGATTTTGGGTCATCTATTGAAGTTTGGTTTAGCATTAATCCTCTTCAAATCTATAGCTTTACTCTACTCAAGTGTTCTCCTGGGCTCATGACAGCTATTGAGTAGCTTAGGGCTTTCTAGGCCCTTAGGTTTTTTTACGCTACCTATATATAATTTATTTCTCTTCCCTTATAATTGAGAGTTGTAGCAGAAAGCTAGAAGATGTTAATTATTGTGGAATCTCCGCTGGGACTAAC
Organism: Eucalyptus erythrocorys; assembly: GCA_014182555.1. Classification (NCBI taxonomy): domain Eukaryota; kingdom Viridiplantae; phylum Streptophyta; class Magnoliopsida; order Myrtales; family Myrtaceae; genus Eucalyptus; species Eucalyptus erythrocorys. The sequence continues at coordinate 17,895,393 of CM024603.1, forward strand.
CTAGTTTCGCTGGGACTAACCTAGTTTAAGAGTAACACAGGACAAATCTTATGTCTCGATTTCTCTTTCTTCCTTACTCTCTATTTCATTGTTTGTGCACTTGATACTAACAGAAAAACCTGTCTTCAGGGTAGAACCTCTCGAGGAAGACATTGTGAGATCTGATCAGGAAACTTTGCATAATAAAGAGGATGGGCATTGCTTATCCAGCCAAGAATCGAGTCGATGCCCTAGATGGGGGAAGCCCAAGCACAAGCAAATACGTTTCGGCCTGTAAGAGTGCACAGTTAGTTCACCATTGGATTCAAGTTCAAAGAGTGGATGCATCAATAACTTCTCCACAAGGGAAGATTCAGAAGTGGATTGGAACTTCAAGGAAGACATGGATCATGGCCCAGATTGATCGAACGCCTCTATCATCGACGAGGAGATCTAAATATAGATTTGCCTCCCATGTGGGCATTCTGTTGGTCAAAAAGAGGAAGAACCAAAGTTGTAGTTGAAGCAAAAGTTCACACATTTCACACTAGGAGTCCGTTTTTCAACAGTACTGTCTAGCTGATCTCCTAGCTGAGATCAATAAGATGAATGAGGAAAACAATAATTTGATCGATATCGGCATATCCATGGGATCCTTTAAGTGCTCGAGGTTTGAAATTGAATCTTGAGTTAGTCACTTCAAAGTTAGCTCTACTTCCATGTTTTTACATCGTTTGTGGGCATGACAGTCAAGAATTAGGGTTTTAGGACATGTTATGCTCTACTATATTCTGAATTTTGCCCTAGTAGGGACTTTAGATACCCTCTGAAGTATTTAGTGCTATTAGCTCTGTGTTTTTTGTTAACGCACATTAAAGTGTTAAAGCCACGTTTCGTGAGTCGGATATAACTCTGTATAAGATAACTCTCATCTCGTTCTTGTCTAATCCAATGTTTCAGCAAACCAAAATTCAGATATGTCTGGATTTTGATACAAGCCTGATATGATCCAAACCAAATTATCCCACTTAAGGGCCGCGATTCGCTAGCCATTGCATAAGGACCACCGCAATGACAACCAATCTTCGTCGCGTCTGACTACCATGTGATCGTCATCGCCTTAGACTAGCTCCATTAATTATCGCCCTTAACCAGTGCTAATTATCATTCTCGACTAGCTGACAGTGTTTGAACAAGTTGTTGACACCTAAATTTTTGCAGACAATTCAAACATGCATTAATTTGAATTTTGAGATCCCTAATTGCAAGTTCAATCCTTAACCAATAGATAGTAGACTCATCAAATTTCACAGTGACTGAGTAGATGATTCTTGCATCAAGAATGCACTATCATCTAACAGCAGCGACAAATGAATGTCAAAGATGCATATGTGCAGGACATATATCGCTTACAGTTCAACGTGTAGTTCAGTAAGATCAGCAAAACATTCAGTGCTATGTAAGACTACACTGCTTAACTATGCATCTAGGGTGTCGGCATCCTCAATAGCTCCATACATCTGAAGTTCAATTCAATGGGAGGAATATCTAGTAAGGATATTGTCAAATCAAAATTGAACTGCAAGGTTATGACAACTAACAAGCCATAACCACACAAAAGTGAAGCACAGGAATTCAACTAAAAATGCATGATGCATCAGACCAACAGATTTTGCTTCCATGAACAATAACTTCTCCTTCATCTGAGCTTGATTTATCTAGAAGCTGAGGGCATGCCTTTTCTCTGTTGAAGATTTGAGTAAATAAACTTCTGCTAGAATGACTGGAGGTATCCGTATGAATGGAACTTTTGAGTCTTTTATACCAATCCTCCCCACATAGGAAACATAACGAGATTTCTTTATCTCGGGGAGATTGATGAGTGTAATGAGTGAATATATGATCTCCCAATGAAGAAGGGAGATGATAAGCACGTCAATCTCAATTCAGAATCCCATCCAATGGAGTGCATAAAACCATCGGTTAGAAAATGATGATGTCTCTCACTAAAGCCCTTATTGATGAATTGATCCTGTTCTGGAGGCGAAAGTACTATGCATGAGTCATCAAAATCGCTATCTTCAGCCCAAAGAGAATTATATGAATCGTGTGATAAAGAGCTAGGGAGATCGCAAAAAATCGCAATATCTTACTTCATGTCATATCTTGTTTCATAATTATGTTTGTGAAGGCAGGTTGAAGGACATTGTTATGGACAAAACTGGGAATAAGATCAGTAGAGGTGCCATAACTTTCGTACGGTGCTCACTTGAGTACTATAATTTATTTATTTTTTGCCTAGTTAGGACTTGTTTGGCAAATGGGCTATTTCTCTGGGTTTCTGTTAGAATTTAAATGTGCGCGGAAGCATGGTTTTAGTATTGGTTATAGTTTTTGGTTAGTGATGTGTGCAAGTGTATGATATAGTTTGTAGAGGATGGACAATGGATGAGATAGCAAGGGATAAAATAGGATAATTGAAGGACAAAGAACATGGGATATGGGAAATAGTTTCATTAGTTGGATAAAATAATTTTACAATAGTTGAAGGAAGTGTTGGTGAGGGAGCATGATGTGGTTTTTATGCTTAGCTCCCACACCAAAACATGGAGCACTTGCTCCTTTATATAGGCTGCCAAAGTAGGTGGAGGAAGTCTCTAGACTTCTCCACAAATAGCTACTAACATAAGATGGAGAATTCTAGAACACACAAGAGATGGCAGCTTGTAGACTCTTCTAGAATTTTTCTTGAATTTTCTAGCTCAAATCTATCTTGAAGTTTCTAGAATTGGATCACAAATTCCAACAGTTTCCTTAGATTCCTGCTTAGTAATGGTCTTGAGGGTAGCAACACTTGGAAGATCAAAATCTGGGATCATTCTTTCCATAGGCTTATTTCGCCACCCAGATGATAAAGAACAGTCCAAATGTCGCCCACCTTCAGCTTCCAGAAAGTCGCTTGTGCAATTCTGATTAAACTCTTTTAACTAAATACCAAATTGAGGGTAAGCGTGCAGAGCTTATGCTAAAGTCAAGTTGCTTCCTATCAAAATTTGTCAAATCCTGTTAAAAGTATTGGTTACTTGGTAACAGCAATTAGGTGGTAAACTAATAATTATTCAACAAGATTAAAAATACTAGCATGCATTGTCCACATTGCTCATTGGGTTTAGGCAACTTAAGAGTATGGATACAAAACTATCAGAAATTTCAAAAGTCCCCAGTAAGAATCATTTAGCTGAAGCGGGAAGAAATGACTGCACAAACTCTCACGGTTCTCCCTTCATGGAATCGAGGATCTGAACTTTCTTGAAATGGAAAAGTCCCATTTGACAGTAACTAGAATTCTAGTCAACTCTAGCAGGAAGAAACAATACAAAAGGAATGCAACGTTCATTGTACTAGGTATGATAGAGCTATTTGTACTTTTTTTTCCCTTGTGGATCAGTAAGATATGCTTGTGTTGTCCTTTCGTGTGATGGACAAGTAACAATACTGCATTTATGTGATCATTTGGTGTTAATTTAGTCAACCAGTGAATGCTAGTACCATTTTAACAATTAAACCAATATTATCATTCAGCTATCATGTCTGAAATCATCAAAGTTGATAAGATACGCTGGCCATGATTAGTTTATCTAAGGTTGTACCAGAAATTTCTAGTCGTAGTTTTAATTGGCTGTCTATCTCTACCTAAACCAAGTATCATCTCTAACAGATGGATTAGTCACCAAATAATTTGCATGGACTCATAAACTTTCTGCTTCATCATTATTTTGGAGCAAGTGCCAAATTTACTCAACAAACTCTGCCTGGATTAATAAACTCTTCTACTCTGACTCTGATAGGCTCGTCTAATATGGCAAATATGCAGGCACTTTTGTAGTAGGCCAGGATGCCAAGTCTAGTTGTTTGGCTATGGCTGGCATGACTTTGTATTGGGCTACAATTGTATTGTTATCTCTGCATATAAACGAAGCAAGAACATGAAACTTAAGTAAAATCTCAAACTAGATGTCTCTTTCTAGTGCCCTACTACTATAGAAAATAAAGACACCACAGCAAAGAGGGGCTTCATGAACATGGATGCGGGCAAGTAGTTGCCCATAAAAGGATTTCAGAGTCAGCATCATGAAATGATCAACGGAAGTATCTCTCATTTAGAATCTATGCATAATAGTTCATGCAATATCTATGGTACTAATGTTGAGTTTTTACAATTAACCGGTTGCACAAACTCTTGAGCATTTTGCTGTTGCAAGAATTGAGGATCTCAACTTTATTAAAATGGGAAATTCTTGTCAATTGATGTTGCTCGAATTGATATGGAATTACAGAAGCATCAGCTGACCGAAAAGCATAGTCTATCAAAGAATATATATCCACTTGACTCACAGTTCTTCCTATCATGATTCAATAACAATGATATTTGGTTTTCTGTTTCATTCAACACGAACAACTACATGCTAAGCAGGACAATCTGTCCAGGGTCAGACTGTATATCGACATTGCCATGTGGAAGAACAACTTTCTGTGTCATCACAGGCTTCAAAGTGCTGCTGAGGTAAGAGGAAAATGGGACCTGATAATGCCATGTGTTGAACAATGCCTGCATCTCAGCAAGGAACAGCGATGGCAATGCCATGTGTGTTATTGATCCCTTTTGCAGCAAATGTCCTTGCAAGAATAGATTGCTTATTGAATTGAGAGAACATAAAGTTGGAAGGGGTTAGCACTCTTGAGCTCATACATAGCAATCAGTGGCCATAGGCTCAGAAAATATGGTTGCTGCCAATTTGGCTGCGCGATCTCAACCTTTCATTCTTGTTGTTTAGTACACATCAGCTCCTAAAAGTTTCCAGTACAAGCGTTTGAAAGTGTAATGAAGCTCCTAAATGGATGTTTCAAGAAGTAAAAATTTGTGCCGGTTTTGGCAGTTATCTGATAACTATGTAGTGCAGACTTCGAACAATCAAAAGGGGTTGGGTGAAGAGCAGATTAAACGAAAGTGATCTGATGATTCTGAAATAAGTTGTGATTGGGGCCTCCAAGAGTACGGTAGGGACAGTCTCATTTGTTTCCTTTATTGTGCTGGGCAGAGATGTCTTCTTTCTATGGTGTGATAGATTTGAATAGGGTGCAAGCAAACAAAAGAGGAGAGCAAGTTGGAAGAACGTGATTTAATGAAGTGATCAGGTCTTGCTTTGACGCCCAAAAGGGAAAAAAGATCAGAAAAACAAGAAACTTGCTTGGTGACTTTGAGAATTGTGGTCATGAAAAGAGGACAGGAGAAGCCTGCCCAAGACAGGAGAAGCCTGCCCAAGAGATCAAGTACTTTGCCTTTCTTCTCTGATTCGTCAAAACACAAGGCATGGGGGTACTCATGTGAGCTGTTTCTCATCTGTGCACAAAGGATGTCGAAGAAAAGGATTCGGGTTGCTCTTTAAATTCAAGTTGGACTGAGGAACACTCTTGGTGTCTTTGAAAGTGATGGGCCGGGATTTTTTTTATGACTGTTGTGCGAATGATGAACTGCCGGAAATAGTCTAGTTTGATGTTGTTGCACCATCATTTGAATATAGTCATCCAAGGTGCAAATTAGACTCCTCAGGAATCCTCTCTATACTCGGTGTAATGAGCTACGCCATTTCATATGAGTCGAGTGCTGAAAAGAGTATTCAATGTGAGCAGTCAAGATGGGTGTCCATTTAGGGGTCAATCTTAGTTGTAAATTACTTGACGAGACATTTCTCATTCAATGTGGGTTATTAAGATGTGATTAAAACTCCTCACATTGAAAACGCTGATGTCTTCATCAAACTTTCTCCCACTATTCAATGTGTGATTTGCTCTATTAATTTTCTAAGATCGTCCAAAGAGTTTACTAGGAGTCATAGCTCATTCAAGTTTTCTCGACCCTTGTTGATTCAACTAGGACCTCGTCCATCTTTGAGCACACATCTACTCAAGGGGATTCTATTCTAATACCTTTTGTAATGACCTAGTTCGATCTATATAGACAAAACCGATCAAAAAGGAACACTTAATTTGACCACTCAATGGTGATCATTTGGGGTAGATCTTACTTTTGAATCACTTTATTAGACCTCTTCCTTCAATGTCAATCTTTTCCATTTTAATTTCTGAACTTTTTGTATTTTGAGCCAAAGCGACTCACAAAGTTGATAATATTAAAAGCCCAAGCAACGTACATAGTTTGATTTCGTTTACACTATCATCCATGATGAAGCCTTTCCCTAAAGACATAATATCAAAATACCCAAACCAATATTATATTCACACTTTTTCCAAGGAATTAAGTAAAATTCAAAAAACCAAAGCTCTCTTACTATATTCTATACCCTAATATTAAACAATAGGAAGGTAGTCACAAGCTCATGATTTGAGGAGTGCAACGCAAGCCCACACGATTAACCCCCCAAGTTCCATCACATGCAGCCCTCTCCCACGGAGTTCTCCTCCCTATTTAAACCCCCTCCCTTCCTCTCCCTCCAACCAACCAAGTCAATCTTCAAACGTACAGAACACAAAGCACACATACAATTTCTCCACCATCAACTTCCTCCATTTGCCCCAGACCCAGAACATCAAAAGAGAGAAAACGCCTTGCAGGTCAAGCACCCACACCCATTTCTAGCTATTCCGTTACATCTTCGCCATCAAAACACCCTTCCAAAACAATGGAGAACTTGTTCCGCCTAGTCGACCATGAGGACTTCTTCGCTCGTCGCTCCATTTTGGGTCAACGGGCCGATCATTGTTGGCACAGGGCCTTCTGGGCTCGCCATCGCTGCCTGCCTTAGAGAACAAGGAGTTCCCTTTGTGGTCCTAGAGAGAGCGGACCGCATTGCCTCGTTATGGCAAAAGAGAACTTACAATAGGCTCAAGCTTCACCTTCCCAAGCAATTTTGCTAGCTTCCTAAATTGTTGTTCCCTGAGGACTTCCGTGCATACCCCAACAGGAAGCAGTTCATTGATTACCTTGAGTCCTATGCAAGGCACTTCAAGATTAGCCCCAACTTCAACGAGTGCGTCTAGTCGGCCCGCTATGACGAGACCAGTGGCCTATGGCGCATCCGGACGGTCCAGGCCAAGGGCTCTAGCCGCTCCAAGATCAAGTACATCTGCCAATGGCTCGTGGTGGCGACAGGAGAGAATGCGGAGCGCATGGTGCTAGACGTAGAAGGGCTGGCGGAGTTCAAGGGCGAGGTCATTCATTCCTGCGACTACAAGTTGATAATGGCTAGTGAATCCACCTAGAGGGGGGTGAATAGGTGTTTATACAAAATTTTCGGAAATTCTCAGCCATGGTATTTTGATAAGAGAATCACGTTAGAATAAACAACTCATGCATCCATAAAATAAATAAAGTAGAGTGAGAGAAAGTAGACACAAGGATTATAGTGGTTCGGCTTATTGCAAGCCTACGTCCACTCTCCATGCTGGCAGCCAACTGGCTGTAATCACTATGTAGCAAATAAGAGCTTTTACAATTCACACGCTAGACTTCTTCAGCAGAAAGTCTCTCCTACAGCTTCTCGTTGTTTTCGCACTATAATTGACTCTCTTTGATACACAATTTGAACACCAGAGATTTTGGAGAACAAGAGATTTCAGAGGTTCCAATATCGAGATTTTTCTATCTTTTTCTTATTACTTTCGAGCAACACCGATCCACCTTAAATAGCCTTCGTGCCATCATACCCGTTGGCACTTTCCAAAAATTCATCCAATCAACCCATTGGACTGAATCAATTTAAGTGATCTTCACGTCGTCGAAAATATAAGTAGAAAATAGCTCGTCAATCCTGCTTGCCCATACAATCAAGATCTTGAGTTCCCAAAATTAGATCCTTCTAAAAATTCGCTTGACCTTCAATGGATAAAATCCGAAGAATAAATCTTCCATGCTCACGATCACAGCTAGAGATATTCCATGGATAAGTTAGGAATATGATATCCAAATCTTACTTTCCTTAACCATAAAAATAACTTGCTGTCAGCCTATCAAAATCGCAAATTGTCTTCAGACTTAGATTTTGGGTCGGAGGTCTTCAGACGGAAACTGGGTCTGACTGTCTTTAGACGGAAAAACTTCGGACTGAACTTTGGGTCTTGAAATCTTCAGACTTTACCAACTGAGTCTTGGATTCTTCAAACCTTACTGACGAGGCTGTTTTGTCAACTTCAAAACTTCAAGGGATTTTCTTCAACAATCTCCCCCTTTTTGATGGTGACAAAACCCGCGGCGGATTTGTGAATTTAAAACCTACAAAGAAAACTCATATATACTTTGAGGATTATTTCTGCAAAACAGAAAATGTTAGTCCAATAACAATTATCCTCACAAGTATAATGATCCTGCAATGCAAATTCACAAGTCTAGAAATCCAAACATTAAATCAAGATAAAGTCATAGAGATTCAAATAACAACCCAATCAAAATCCAAATCAAAAATAGTTGAAAAAATACCAAGTTCAAAAAGCTTCAAAAATCAAAAGCTCTTCAAGCTTCAAATCTGCAAACTCTCCCCCTTTTGTCCCATCAAAGAGGTAGAGTGAATAAGGAGTGGTTTTGAAAAAATGATTTAGGGCTCTCCAAGGATGCAAACAAGCTGAAATTTGCTGACCGTCTGAATTGTCTTCTCGAGATTAGCAAGAGCTTCCTTCACTAAAATCAATTCTGCATTGTGCTGATTCGATTCCACTTGAGCTCTCAGTGCATTGATTTGATCTTGCATACTCACAGAAGTACTCAGCAGCGCCTTCTTTAAGTCTCTCAGCTCGTAATCCATTCCAAAAATCTGCTTCTTGAGGTCTAGCATAACATCTAACAGGTGTGTAAAAGCTGTGGAGTTACCTGTGCTAGGACTAGCAGAGTCAGTTTTTGGGGTTTGAAAACTAGGAGCATCCTTCTCAGCCATTTCCTTCTCTAATGGAGAGGATTCTTCATGCTCTGGGAAATAAGATGCGTAAACCTCTTCAGGATCAGCACCTGACCTACTCACATCACTAAGATGTAAAGGCGAAATGGTTCCCTGTTTTTCAGCAACTCCCCCTATGTTGATGCCAGTGGATGGAGTCGAATAATCTTCGCCAACCTCCATATCAGAACTGTGATGTTTCTCGGTCTCTTCCCCAGATTGAGTAAACGATGGCTCAAACCCTGCAGCCATATCCTCATATAGTTTGCTCTCCTCTTCTTCCTTCTTCTTTCTCTCCTCCCCCTCTCTTCTCATCTCTTCTTGTTTTGTTCTTCTTTCTTCCTCTTCTTCTCTCTATTCTTCTTCTCTTCTTCTCTGTTCTTCCTCTCTTCTTCTCCGTTCTTCCTCTCATCTCCTCTGTTCTTCTTCTTTCCTCGCTCTCTCTGCTGCTGCTTTCTCCTTCGCTTCTTTTCTTGCCCTCTCTCTAGCATCAGTTCTCAAGCTAACTGTGCTTCTCAACCTTGAGAGAGTGGACAACGTCATGGAATCTTCCTCATCCTCTTCGTCCTGCAGGATGACTTTCCTTCGCTTTTTCTCAACCATGGGCTCTTTGCCCTTTCTTTTAGAAGAAGCAGTGAGGGTCTCCTTTGAAGGTGTCTCTTCCCTCAACCTTTCTAGAGCAGCATTCAGCTCCGGAAACTTCATCTTCATCACCATCTTGTAACCAACAAGCATCAGACTTAAATTGGTCAGGCAAAGAGGTGCAGGAATTTGAATTTCAAAGTGCCTAAACAACTTGGTGATGATCGATGAATAAGACAGTTGACCCTTGTCCTTAACCACAGTTCGATACATGTGGAAAAGAATTACATGTGGGAGAGAAAAGGGTCTGGCCTTGGTTGATGGCAAACATCAGCTTGGCCTCAGTCTTGGACACATCTGTCTTCGAGGTTGTCTTAGGCCTGATACAGTTGATGATGATTTTGTGCAGCAGTACATTTGTGGCATTCATCCTGGTATAGGATATTTTGCCCTCTATTCTTCTGTCACGCACAATCTCCAAAGTTGCAAAGGCTGTAGAGACTTTTATATAAAAATAAGCAGTAAGTTCAGAATGTGCATTTGTCGTATCCGTACAGAATTCCTCCAACTGTAGCCTAGCAAACTTCCCTCTAAGATTTATTTTCAAAGAATCAAGGAAGTTGAAATCCACACTTCTCGGATTTACTACACCCCTCTTCAACAATTTGGTGTAGACTCGCTCATGCTCTTTAGACCGAAACAAACTTCCCGAAGGACAAACAGAGTTCACAGCCACACCCAATCGTGGCTGGAAGTGAGAGAAAAGTCTCTCATCATCGTCTAAGGGCTGACTTAGAGTATTGTCCAGTGGATTACTTGAAATACTTTCAAGTACTCGTTGAATAGTTCCTTCCTCCACGATCTTTAACTTCTCCATTTCAATCAGGAAAAGATACTCACTTTTGTATCCTCTTTCTTTCAGAAAATCCTCAATCGTTTTTAGACTTACTCCTCCAACTTTAAGCCTATTGTAAAGATCATAAGCAAGCTTAGGTTTAAGGGTTCTTACCGGCTCTGCTTCAGTAACCCTTTCCTCAAAATGTTGACTTTCAGAATCCCTTCGAGGAGAATCTTCTCCTGTGAGATCCACCCTTGTAGGACCCTGTGATTGTCGTTGCGGTCCCCTGCTGATGATTCTAGAAGACTTTCGGGACGACATTCTTAGAGCACGAGCGAAAGTTCAACTTGTTCGCTAAGAAAGATGAAATCTTTGTCGAAAAAGGTGATGAAACAGGAACGGCAAATGGAGCTTTTAGGGTTTTGAAAGCGAAAAAGTATGGAGATGAACTTCAAAAGAGTAGTAGCGGATGAAAGTTACGATTTGAGAGTATAAATAGTAAGAGAAAGTAAAAACAAAATCGGGGTATTGAACCGTCGCGTAAAAGGAAAATAAAAACTGCCAAAAATAAATTTGAATTTGAGAAAGTAAACTGCCTTTTAAAAAATATAAATTGCCATAATTGCATGTCAGAAATAGACTAAAAAGAGATTTCAAAAAATTGAAAAACAATTAACAATTATAGAATAATACATAGAATACGGAAAGAAAATTAAAATACACAAAAAGACTAAAAGACGAGTCTGGAAGTGTTCAGACTTTACCTCAAAGTCTAAACTCTTTTCAGACTTTACCTTGAGTATGAGCGAGATCAGACTTTGCGTTGAGTCTGAATGCCATCAGACCTTACATTGAGTCTGAATGTCTCCAAGACTCTAATTTTGAGTCTGAACATCTTCAATTCTTGCGATATTCATTCTTGAGCGAATTGATTCAAAGTGAGCCTTTTCTAATGGCTTTGTGAATATGTCTGCTAACTGATTCTTTGAGTCAACGTGCTGAATTACCACTTCACCACTTTGTACATGATCTCGAATAAAATGATGCTTGATTTCGATGTGCTTTGCTCTTGAATGAAGTATTGGATTCTTTGTGAGATTGATTGCACTTGTGTTGTCACACTTGATTTCTGTACTTGTTTCCTCAACTCCAAAGTCTTTCAATTGTTGTTGCATCCATAGGATTTGAGAGCAGCAACTTCCAAGAGCTATGTACTCTACTTCAGCGGTTGAAAGAGCCACGGTATGTAACACCCCTCAACCACCTGAGGCTGCCACAGTCGCCTATTTCTATCTTGAAGTTTAAGTTAAGCCATAAATTTTTAGGCATTTTTTATATATATATATATATATATATATATATATGTATAGCGGTCCCAGTGCAAAGTCTCACAGCGGAAGTAAAATTAAACATCTTCATTTCCTTCCCCATCAGCTTACATCACAATGCACACCTACTAGTCCATCAGAGTAAAAACATAAGGCCTGAACATGCTACATAGCAAGAGATGGACATCGAGTGAGTCGATACAACAAAAAGCCCAAGCTACTAGTAGGCTCGGCTAGAAACAAAAGTACTCGACTCTGAGGCCTTCGATCAACTGGTCCATCATCTCGTGTTGGCCTTCCAAAAAGTGTCAGCCTACACCAGTCACACGCTCTCTTCACACCCAGCCGGGTGCATCGGCCGGTGGTGGCGGCAACATCCCCCTCATCGTCCCATCACGGCAAACATGAACAGACAGAAATTCTTGAGTCTTTGGGCCACGGGGAGGCCCGCATCAAAGAAAATCACAACGCGCACTCGAAAGAAAATCAATCCAGGGATCTCTAAGCAAGCATGCTCCATGCACTCGACCTTTACATCCATAGGGATACCATAGAACGTACCACATGCGACAGGTGCTAGCGGCATCTTGCTAAGCTGAAATGTTAGTCCCCAAAAGGGGTGAGTACAACCACTCAGCAGATAATTAATTCCCTATGGCTACTCAAGCATCATACAAAACAATCAAGACATCGCAATGAAGCACATATCAACACATGCATATAGTACATCACTTACCTTGTAGCCATTTACATGTAATTGCACCATATATGAGTACATCATCACATGTCTATGCATATATTATGCATATATATATATATATATATATATATATCTTTCAAAGCACATGCACACATGCCATTCAATACTCAGGCATACACCATGCATTCATGTCTTTCAATGCCCATGCATACACATCGCCATATATATATATATATATATATATATCCTTCAATGTCCATGCATACATATCACCATATGCATATATATCTTTCAATGCCCATGCATACATGTCATCATATGCATATATATATTTCAATTTTTCACAATTTTAATTGGCTTTTAATGCACCCCCGGCACACACCATCTGGGCTTCCGGGCCCCCCACATTCCGGGCATCTCGCACCCCAACTGGCATCACGAGGAATTCATGGCACACACCATCCGTGCTTCCGGCATTTACACTCCCTGGCCGGGCATCTCGCACCCCAACTGGCATCACGAGGAATTCACGGCACACACCATCCGCGCTTCTAGCACCCCCAACGCTCCGGGCATCTCAACTCCGAGGCCATCCAGATTTACACTCACAGGGCTATTGGGCATCCGGCATTTTCACTCCCTGGCCAGGCATCCCGATACTCCCGGGGCATCGTCGGCTCACACCATCCGACGGCCTTCTCATTTATCATGAGTTATATGTGTTGAAGAAAAATCCCTTGGAGTTTTGAAGTTGACAAAACAGCCTCAACAGTGTGGTCTAAGAATTCCAAGACTCAATCGGCTACGTCTGAAGTTGTCAAAGTCTAAAGGTTTTCAAAGATAGTCAGACCCAGAATTTCGGTCTGAAGTTTTTCCGTCTGAAGTCAGTCAAGACTCAGTTTCCGTCTGAAGACCTTCAAGACTCAGTTTCAGTCTTACGACCCTTGAGACCCAAATCTAAGTCTGAAGATAGTCCGCGATTTGTTTTTACAGGCTGGCTACAGGTTATTCTTATGGCTACATATATTGGATTTCGTATTTCCTAATCCTAACCATGGAATATCTCTAGCTGTGATCAAGAGCTTGGAAGATTTGATTATTCGGATTCTATCCGTTGAAGATCAAGTTTATTTTTGGAAGAATCTAATTTTGGGAACTCAAGATCCCGATTGTATGGGCGAACAGATTGACGAGCTACCGTCTACTTATGTTTTCGGGACAAGGAGATCACTTAAATTGATTCAGTCCAACGGGTCGATTGGATGAATTTTTGGAATGTGCCAACGGGTATGATGGCACAGAGATTATTTAAGTTGGATCGACATTGCTTGGAAACAAGGAGAGACCGGTAGAGAAATCTTGATATTAGAATCTCCAAAATCACTTGTTCTCTAAAATCTTTCATGTTTACACTGTGTAACAAAGAGAGTGAGATATAGAGCAAAGACAGAGAAGGCTGTAGGAGGAGACTGTCAATTGAAGAAGTCTAATCCGTCTACCGTAAAGGCACTCTTTTGCTACATAGTGATTACAGCCGTTTGGCTGCCGGCGTGGAGAGTGGACGTAGGCTTGGTCTAAGCCGAACCACTATAATCCTTATGTCAATTTTCTCTCTACTCTATTTACTTTGTGAATACGTAATCTGTTTATTATTGATATATCCTTGATATTAACGTATTGCATTGAAAAAGATTCCAAAAGAATTCGCAACAACCTATTCACCCCCTCTAGGTTGATTCACTAGCCCATTTCAATTGGTATCGGAAGCAGGTTACTTATTTGTTAGAAGTGTTATTACTTCGAAGCTAAAGATCTATGGCTAGTGTTTTGGCTTCAGGGTTAATTGAAGGTCAGAGCAATACCAGACCTCCCTACTTTGATGGCAAGGATTACAACGTATGGAAAAACAAGATGAAGGCGTTCCTAAGATCTAAAGATCCTATGGAATGGGATGTAGTGGAGAACGGGATTAGTCCTAAAGATACATCAAGCACAGGAAAAGAAATAGCTGATGGAGCGGGGTTACCACAAGCGAAATCTCTAAGAGACATGCTCTTGATGCAAAGGCTATTTACTCTGTATTGTGCATTATCTCCTACCGAGTATAATAGAATTTCATCTTGTGATACAGCCAAAGAAGTTTGGGACAGATTACATGTTACTTATGAAGGAACAGATCGAGTCAAAGAAACCAAGATCAACATCCTTCTTGGTCAATATGAAGCCTTCAAAATGAAGCTAGGAGAAACCATCTCGGATATGTTCGGTCGATTTACGAAATTGTAAACGGCTTGGCATACCAAGGACAGCCAATCTCGGGACCTATGAAGGTCAATAAATTACCGAGAGGGCTCTCCAAAGATTGAAATCACGTCAAGACATCTATCGAGAAACACGAGAGGATCATGCCTCTTTCGGTTGACGAATTGGTCGGCACACTTCAATCCTATGAAGTCGAGCAATTCAATGAGGAATTTGACACAAAAGGTAAGAAGTCAATTGCTTTAAAATCTAATGATGATTCTGATGTTACGATTCGAAGAAGACTCGGATGATGAAGAATTGGCACTTCGATTAAAAAGTTTAGAAGGTTGAATAGAAAAAGTAGAAGATTCAACGGTAAGAAACAAAACAATCAAAGATTTCAAAGGAGATCAAATGAAGAAGAAGATACCAGCAAAGAAGTTGTTTGCTTTGAATGCAAGAAAAATGGACACATCAGACCCAACTGTCCCTTATTGAAGAAAAAGAAAGGAAAACCTGAAAAGTTCAAGAAAGCACTCAAAGCTGAAACATGAAGTGATACTGAATGTGAGGAGAGTGATGAAGAATATGCAAATATATGTCTTATGGCGGACTCGGACTCGATTCGACTCAGACGCAGATTCAGACTCAAACTCAGACTCAGATTCAGACTCAAACTCAAACAATGGTATCAAGGTTAGAAATTTAAAAATTCCTGTCAAAGTATCAAAATACATTGATGAACTTTGTCTCGATCTTAAAGGCTCTCTTAAAAGGATCGCTGAATTAAAAAGGAGAATTCCAAAATGAAACAACAAGAAAAGATTTTACTTGAAAAAGTTGAAAGTTTAGACAAGTCTCTTGCTGCTTCAAAAGAAAATGGAAATGAACTTTCAAAAGAGAATGCTTGCTTGAAAGAGGATTTATTGAAAGTCTCAAAGAAATTTTCAATAGGTTCTGAAAAGTTGGACAAAATTCTTTCTATCTAGAAACCTTACTTTAATAAATCTGGTCTAGGAATGACACAAGAAACTGTTCCTTTGATCGATTTTCCAAAAGTAAAGAAAAGAATAAGGAATAGGCCAACAAAAACTTTTTATAAGAATCATTTCCAAAAGGTTTTTGTAAAGCCTATTGGTAGACATGCTATTACTTGTTCAAGATGTAAAAGTGTAGATCATTTTGAAAAGGAATGTCCCAAAGTTTGGAGACTGTTAAGAAGAGCCGGGCAAAAGACTGTTTATACTACTAACAATGATGGACCCAAGAAGATCCGGGTACCAAAGAAGACATGAGTTTCTTTCTTAATTGCAGGTTACCCTCAAGAAGAAAGTCAAGTGGTATTTGGACAGTGGATGTTCAAGACACATGACAGGAGACTCAAGTTGTTTTACAAAATTTTCTCATATAAAAGGAGGAAATGTCTCCTTTGGTGGTAACAACAAAGGTAAGATTGTTGGACAAGGAACTGTGATGATTGGAAATCTCACAATCAACAACGTCTCTCTTGTTGAGGGATTGAACTACAATCTACTAAGTATTAGTCAATTATGCGATTCTGGATACAAAATAAATTTCCAAGAAGATACATGTTCTGGAACAAGCAATGATCTTTCACAATCCTTCACCGGTCGAAGACATGGGAATATCTATTTGCTAGAAATAAAGTCCGACAGTCCTCAATGCTCGATATCAATTCAAGATGAAGTCATCCTTTGGCATAGGAAGCTTGGACATGTCAATCTGAAGCAAATTGCAAAAGTATCATCCAAAAAGCTTGTTCGAGGACTTCCTAACCTCAAGTATCAAAAGCATGAATTATGCACTCCCTGTGTACTTGGTAAACAGGTTAGAAGTTATTTTAAATCTATAAATCAAGTATCCACTAATCGTGTTTTGCAGCTATTACACATGGATTTATTTGGACCAACTAGAGTTCAAAGCATTGGAGGTAAAAGATATTGCTTGGTTATAGTTGATGATTATTCTCGTTTTACTTGGGTTTTCTTTCTTGCAAATAAATCTGATGCATTGATTCATTTTACTAAGTTTGCAAAGAAAATTCAAATTGAAAAAGGATATGCAATTTCGAGTATTAAAACTGACCATGGTGGAGAATTTGAAAATCATGATTTTGCCAAATATTGTGATGACAATGGTATTCAACATAATTTTTCATCTCCATACACTCCACACCAAAATGGAGTTGTAGAAAGGAAAAATCGTTCTTTGCAAGAAATGGCAAGAACTCTTTTAATCGAAAGCAATATTTCACCTCATTTTTGGGCTGAAGCTACTTCTACTGCTTGTTATATTATAAATAGAATCTTCCTAAGACCTATAGTGGAAAAGACACCTTATGAATTACTCAAAGGTAAGAAACCAATTGTTTCATATTTTCATGTATTCGGTTGCAAATGTTTTATTCTAAAGAATTCCAGTGATCGAATTGGTAAGTTTGAAGAAAAATCAAATGAGGGAATTTTCCTTGGCTACTCCATGACAAGCAAAGCTTACGAGTCTTCAACAAAAGCACTCAAGCGTGGAAGAATCCATGAATGTGAAGTTTGAAGATTCATTACAAAATCAGACTCAACTTGAAGATTTAGAGTCGGGCAAGTGTCTACAAATTCTCATGAAGAAAATCAAGCCTCGACGCCGAGCCTCAAACAAATTCAGAAATTCCAACCGAAGAAGAGCTTCACCAAATTGACAAATCAACTACAAATTGGAAGCAAAAGTCAAGTCATCCCCCAGACCTCATCATTGGCAATATTGATGAAGGAGTTCGTACTAGATCTAAAAGACGAGAAGCTTCTAGTGCTCTTGCACTAATTTCTGAGATTGAACCAAAAAATATAGAAGATGCATTGAAAGATGAAAGCTGGATCGAAGCAATGCAAGAAGAACTAAACCAATTCAAAATCAACAACGTTTGGGAGCTAGTTCCTAAACCAAAATGAAAATCAATCATTGGTACCAAATGGGTTTTCAGGAACAAGCTTGATCAACAAGGAAAAGTGGTAAGGAATAAAGCAAGACTTGTAGCAAAAGGCTACACACAAGAAGAATGCATCGACTATGACGAAACCTATGCTCCTATGGCAAGGTTAGAAGCTATAAGATTACTTCTTGCTTTTGCTTGCTTTAAAAATTTCAGGTTATTCCAAATGGACGTGAAAAGCGCATTCCTAAAAGGAGTCATTCAAGAAGAAGTCTATGTGGAACAACAACCAGGATTTGAAGATCCTAAAAGACCAAATCTTGTTTTCAAGCTGAAGAAAGCCTTCTATGGTTTAAAACAAGCACCTCGAGCATGGTATGAAAGGTTAAGCAATTTTTTAATTCAAAATGGCTTCTCTAAAGGTAAAGTAGATACTACACTATTTATAAAAAGAGAAGGCAAGGATTTCATACTTGTTCAGATTTATGTTGATGACATTATTTTTGGTTCTTCTAATGAGAGACTTTGCAAGAATTTTTCAAAATGTATGCGAACGAATTTGAAATGAGCATGATGGGAGAACTAAACTTCTTTTGGGACTTCAAGTCAATCAATCAAGTGAAGGAACATTCATCCATCAAGAGAAGTATGCAAAAGATCTTATCAAGAAATTTGGAATGGAGAATTGCAAGAAAACAAAAACTCCTATGTCAAGCTCATCAAAGCTGGATAAAGACGAACAAGGGAAGAGTGTAGACCAAAAGCTATACAGAAGTATAATCGGGTCACTTCTTTACCTTACAGCTTCTAGACCTGACATCTTGTTTAGTGTTTGCATCTGTGCTAGATTTCAATATGATCCTAAAGAATCTCATATGACTACTGTAAAGCGTATCATTAAATATGTTGCAACTACATCTAAGCTAGGTCTATGGTATTCTAAGAAAGGAGATTTTACTTTTCTTGGATATTCTGATGCTGACCTCGCTGGTTGTAGAGTGGATAGAAAAAGCACTACAAGTACATGTCAATTATTGGGAAACAGGATGGTGTCTTGGTTCTCAAGAAAACAGGGTATTGTGGCTCTTTCCACCGCCGGCGAGTACATTGCTCTTGGAAGTTGCTGCTCTCAAATTCTATGGATGCAACAACAATTGAGAGACTTTGGAGTTGACGAAAGACTGACGGAAATCAAATGTGACAATACCAGTGCAATCAACCTCACAAAGAATCAAATACTTCATTCAAGAGCAAAGCACATTGAAATCAAACATCATTTCATTCGAGATCATGTTCAAAGTGGAGATGTTGTGATTCAGCATGTAGATTCAAAGAATCAATTGGCGGATATTTTCACAAAACCCCTAGAGAAGGCTCACTTTGAATCAATTTGTTCAAGACTGGGAATTGTGAATTTTGAAGATATTCAAACTCATCGCTAAAGTTTGAAGGTGGTTCAGACTCATCGCTAAGTCTGGAAGTGGTTCAGACTCAACGCTAGGTCTGAAGACAGCTCAAACTCAAAGCAAGGTCTGAAAGCGTTTCAGACTCTACGTAAAGTCCGATTATGCTCGGACGCAAAGGTAAGGTCTGAAAAGGGTTCGGACTCAAGGTAAAGTCTGAACATCCGTCGACTCTATACTATTTTATCTTTTTATGAATTTCATTTTCGTATTCTCTCTTTAACATATTTTTGGTAATTACTTTTCAGTATTTCAAAATCTCTTTTCGCTCTTTTTCTGACATGCATTAATGGCAGTTTATATTTTCAAAAAGGCAGTTTTCTTTTTACGGTTTATTTTTGGTAGTTCTTTTCTTTCACTTTTTGACGACGATTCGTATTCCGGTGATTTTTCTCCCACTATTTATACTCTCGAACCGTCACTTTTACTCTCAGCTACTCCATTGCGATTCATCTTCATACTCTTTCACTCTCAAAACCCTAAAAATCTCCTTTTGCCATTTCCATTTCGTCCCTTTTTCGCCTCAAAGTTTCCATTTTTCCTCACGTACAAGTTGAAACTTTGCTTGCTCTACAAGAATGTCGTCTCGAAAGTCCTCCAGAATTGCAAGCAGGGGACCACAAAGACAACAAGAGGGTCCTACAAGGGTGGACCTAACGGAGGAAGATTGGCCTCAACGAGAAGCAGAGTGTCAACATTCTGAGGAAGTTGTTACCGAAGCAAAACCGGTAAGAACTCTTAAGCCACATACTGCTTACGATCTCTATACAAGGCTCAAAGAAGGGAAGGTTAGCCTTAAGACGATCGAGGAGTATTTGAAGGAGAGGGGATATAGGAGTGAGTATGCATTTCTGAAGGAGATGGAAAAGCTGAAGGTTGTTGGTGAAGGCACTACACAGAGGACGCTGGAAAATATCTCAAGTGATCCACTTGAGAATGCTCCTGCTGAAACTTTAGATGATGATGAAAGACTTTTCTCTCATTTTGAGCCTCGGTTTGGTGTGGTTGCCAACACTGTTTGTCCTCCTGGAAGTTTATTTCGGTCGAAGGAACATGAACGAGTTTATGCGAAGCTGTTAAAAAGGGGAGTGGTCAATCCAAGGAGTGTGGACTTTGACTTCCTAGATTCAATAAGGATTAATTTGAGAGGGAAGTTTGCTAGGCTGCAATTGGAAAATTTCTGCACGGATATGACTGTGGCCCACTCTGAGTTGGCGGCTTATTTTTACTCAAATCTTTCCTTTTTGGATGCAAATCACTTGTCCTTTTCTTTCATGGACAAAGATTATGTTGTTGATGTTGACTTGCTGGCTGACATCATTGGTGTGGAAAGAAGGAGTTTCCAGCCAATCAAAGTCTCAACAGCCTATGCAACTCTGGATATTGTACGAGACAGATCTGTTGAAGGCAAGATATCCTACACTAGGATGAATGCCACCAATGTTTTGTTGCATAAAGTTGTCATCAAGCGCATCCGGCCAAAACGACCTCGAAGACCGATGTTTCCAAAAGAGGCAAAGCTGATATTTGCCATCAACCGGGGCAGACCTTTCTCACTTCCACATGTCATACTTTTCTATATGTATAGGACGGTGGTGAAGGATAAGGGTCAGCTGCCTTATTCATCAATCATCACCAAATTGTTTAGGCATTTTGATATTCAAGTCCCCGCATCTTTGTGCCTAACAAAGTTGAATTTGATGCTCGTTGGAGAGAAGATGGTGATGAAGATGAAATTTCGAACCGATCTGCAAAGCCTTTGGAAAGGTTGAGGAGGGAAACACCATCAAGAGAAATTCCCCCTTTGCTTCATCAAAAGGAAGGGCAAAGAGCCCATGGCTGAAAAAAAAAAAAAAAGAAGAAAGATCATCTTGCAAGACGAGGAGGATGAAGAAGATGCCATGACTTTGTCCACTCTCTCTAGGATGAGGAGCCCCGTAATCCCGAGAACAGAGGCTGAAGAGAGAGCGAGAAAAGAAGCGAGAGGAGAAGGAAGCGAGAGAAACAGAGGAAAGAGAAGGAAGAGAAAGAAAGGAGAAGAGAAGAGGAGAGAAAGAGAAAAGAAGAGGAAAGGAAAAGAAAGGAAGAGGAAAGGCAGAGAAGAGAAGAGGAAAGAATAAGAAGAGAAGAAGAGGAGAGAAAAAGAGAAGAAGAAAGAAGAAGAGAAGAAGAGAGACAGAGGAAAGCTGAAGAAGAAGAAAGAAGAAGGAAGGTGAGGAAGAAAGCAAAATGCGGGGAGGATATGGCTGCTGCATTTGAGCCATCTTTTTTGGGGAAGAGACCGAGAAACATCCTCGTGCTGATGTGGAGGTTGGCGATGAATTTTCCACTCCACCCACTGGCACTCATTCGGGGAGT
Organism: Eucalyptus erythrocorys; assembly: GCA_014182555.1. NCBI lineage: Eukaryota > Viridiplantae > Streptophyta > Magnoliopsida > Myrtales > Myrtaceae > Eucalyptus > Eucalyptus erythrocorys. The sequence continues at coordinate 17,916,774 of CM024603.1, forward strand.
TCTTTGAGAACAAGGAACAATATCGCCACTACATTTTAGTGATGTGAGTAGGTCCGGTGCTGACCCCGAGGAGGTCTTTGCATCACACTTCCCGAGCATGAAGAATCCTCACCGCCGAGAAAGAAAGGGCTGAGAGGGAAGCTCCTAGCTTTCAAACCTATTCTCGCTGGTCCAAGTGGAAGCAATACTAATTCCACAAAGCATTCTCACACTGTTGGATGTTATGCTTGGACTGAAGAAACAGGTTTTGGGATGGACTTCGAGATGAGAGATCGAAGAAGGCACCGTTGAGTACTTCGGTGAACATGCAAGAACAGATCAATGCACTTTGCGAGCTCAAGTGAAGTCAAATCAAACCGGTGCAGAATTGGTTTTGGTGAAGGAAAATCTTGCCAAACTCGACAAGTCGGTCCAGAAGCTTAGCAAGTTTCAGCTTGTTTGTTTCCCTGCAGGCCCCTAAAAATTTTCAAAACTTTATCTCAATTTTACTCTACCTCTTTGATGGGACAAAAAGGGGGAGAGTTACGCGAGATTTGATTGCAGGTTTTGAAAATTTGAAGTTTTTGAAGCTGAGGAATGTTGGAGATTTTTTTTTATTTTACTTGATTTTGATTTTGATTTAGACTGTTTTTATTTCGGATTTCAATTGGGTTGTTTGAACTTCTATGACCTTATGCTGATGTGATGATTTGGATTTAGACTTGTGAATTTGATTGCGGGATTACTATATTTTGTGAGGATAATTGTTATTGGACTAACACTCTGTTTTGCGAGATATAATCCTCAAAATATATATGAGTTTTTCCTTGCAGGTTTTTAATTCACAAATGCGCCGAGGTTTTGTCACCATCAAAAAGGGGGAGATTGTTGAAGAAAAATCCCTTGGAGTTTTGAAGTTAACAAAACAGCCTCAACAGTGTGGTCTAAGGATTCCAAGACTCAGTCGGCTACGTCTGAAGTTGTCAAAGTCTAAAGGTTTTCAAAGACAGTCGGACCCAGAATTTCGGTCGAAGTTTTTCCGTTTGAAGTCGAGCCAAGACTCGTTTCCGTCTGAAGACCTTCAAGACTCAGTTTTAGTCTTACGACCCTTGAGACCCAAATCTAAGTCTGAAGATAGTCCGCGATTTTTTTTTACAGGCTGGCGCTACGGGTTATTCTTATGGCTATAGATATTGGATTTCGTATTTCCTAATACTAACCATGGAATATCTCTTTGTGATCAAGAGCTTGGAAGATTTGATTCTTCGGATTCTATCCATTGAAGATCAAGTTTATTTTTGGAAGAATCTAATTTTGGGAACTCAAGATCTTGATTGTATGGGCGAACAGGATTGACGAGCTACTGTCTACTTACGTTTCGGGACAAGGAGATCACTTAAATTGATTCAGTCCAACGGGTTGATTGGATGAATTTTTGGAATGTGCCAACGGGTATGATGGCACGGAGATTATTTAAGTTGGATCGACGTTGCTTGGAAACAAGGAGAGACCGGTAGAGAAATCTTGATATTAGAATCTCCAAAATCACTTGTTCTCTAAAATCTTTCATGTTTACACTGTGTGTAACAAAGAGAGTGAGATATAGAGCAAAGACAGCGAGAAGGCTGTAGGAGAGACTGTCAATTGAAGAAGTCTAATCCGTCTACTGTAAAGGCACTCTTTTGCTACATAGTGATTACAGCCGTTTGGCTGCCAGTGTGGAGAGTGGACGTAAGCTTGGTCTAAGCCAAACCACTATAGTCCTTGTGTCAATTTTCTCTCTCTACTCTATTTACTTTGTGAATACGTAATCTGTTTATTATTGATATATCCTTGATATTAACGTATTGCATTGAAAAAGATTCCAAAAGAATTCCGCAACAACCTATTCACCCCCCTCTAGGTTGATTCACTAGCCCATTTCAATATGCACATGCATGGTCCAATTTCATATGGCATATGACATGATGTACACTTTTAATATCCACATGATATGTCAAATATCATCATGCTTGCAACATGATAAAACACTTGGAATAATACCAAACATTTAGTTCATGCACTCAAAAATAGTTTTCATACCTTCTTTGAAAATTGTGCAAATTCCAGCATGCATAATTTATGAAAATGTCTAAATTGGATGCCTAAATGACCTTAAAAAATTATGGGATTTGTACTCATAATAGTCAAGACATAATGGCACATTTTTCATGAAGAAAGCAAGTTCTAAAAATCAACAAATAAAAAGATATAAATTTAACACCACAGTAAACCAATTTCGAGTTCAACAGCTTACACGGTTTCAGAATTTTCTTCAATTAAATATCCAAATGACCTCTAAAAATTATGGAATTTCACCACAAACCAGACAAGACATAAAGGTACAACTTTCATGAAGAACTCAAGTCCAAAAAAGCTCCACACAAAAAGATATAACTTACATAATACGGCTAACACATTTCGAACACACAGTTTGCACAGCTTTATAATATCTTTAAATTAAATATCCAAAAATCTTCAAAAATTATGAAATTTTACCACGTGATAGCCAAGATGCTAAATTAGATTTTTCATGAAGATATCGAGGTCAAATTAGTTATAGATAATTTATTTCAGTGGTCATAAGCTTCTGTTCATGGCACTCCTACATCCAGATCAACGCCTAATGTTAATACTCGCCATTTTTCAAACTTAAATACTCAAACGGTCTTAAAAAATTATGAAATTTTACCAAATGATAAACAAGACTCTAAGGTAGGTTTTTCATGAAGACACCTAGGCCAAATTCGTTATAGGTAATTTATTATAATTGAGAAAATCCTCTGTTTACTGTACCACAATTTCCAGAACTTTCTATTACCGAAAAATCTCCATATAACCTACTTATTCTCCTTCTTTTCTTCTAGATTTTGGATATGTTCTAGTTTAGAGTGTTCTCTTCAACTTTCATTTAGACATCAAGGTGAAATACCCAAAGAAAAATCATCTTATGGTCCCCCAAAGTCAATGGCGTCAAGCACTGTTCATCCAGTTTTCACATCTTCAAGAAAAATGACATTTCACTAGGCTATTCATGTTAGTTTGGTCTCAAATTTGATTATGTTGTTCCTCTTAATGTTCTCTACAATTCTTATGAAGAAATCGAAGCAAGATTCTCAGTGGAAAGTCGAATACAACAGTCAAATTCATAAAAACTCCACATGCATCACCAGATCAGAACGTCTTTTTAGAAAATAAGTTTCACCCCTCAAATCTCGTCCTTTTTATCTCAATTTTTAGTATGTTGTAGTTCAATATGTGATCTACAAGTCTTATGAAGAAGTAGAAGTCAGATTCTCGCTCTAAAGTTACATGCAAGACCTCACAAGCTACTGGCGCGCATGGATCTACTCGAGACAGAAAACAGCATCAAGCAAAATCACTTCAAAGCCTTACCTTCTACCCTTACAATCCACGAATTTCACCACTATACAGCACTACACTCACAATACAACATGCAAGAGTAGATAAGGGAATCAAATCTTGCCTTAATTTCAAGAAAAACACGCGCAATGGACGGACACGGGCGAGCGACGACCGGCGGCTCTCTTCTCTTCCTCTCCTCCTTCTTCTCTCTTCTTTCTTTCTCTCCTTCTCTCTCTCACCGTCGACTAACTCTCTCTCTAAACCGGTCACTCTCCACTTTTATACGCCCTAATCTCATCATTAATTGTAATCATTTCTTTTCATGCAAAATGCCACTTGTTTTACATGCAAATTCTTCCATGCAAAACCGGCCACTTCTCCTCCCCCTTTCTCCTTGCTCGGCCGCCCACGGTTTTGTGGGTTTGTGGGCTTGTGGCCGGCCCACTTGGCCCGCCATAGGCCCACTCAAATTCGGCCCAAAGTCCTTTAAGCCCAATTTAATTAAATAAATTTCCAATAATTAATTCTTAATTAGGTTAATTAAAAATTTAAACAACCCATGCTTGAGTCTAGGGATGTACAACTTCTAACCCTATACTTTTCATGGCCAAAGTCTCTTTCCGTCAAAATATACCCCTTACAAACTCATGGCCAAGCCTCGCCACGAATCATGGGCAAATGGTCACAAATTACGGTCACAATATTTTATAAAATCCTGGGATGCCACACGGTATCCTATTTTCTTGAAAACCAAGATACCAACCTGTTTCTCAATAATTGACAAGTACCTGCAGTGCTTTTTCTATCCACTCTACAGCCAGCAAGGTCAACATCAGAATATCCAAGGAGAATAAAGTCTCCTTGTTTGGAATACCACAAACCTTGCTTAGATGTAGTTGCAACATATTTAATGATACGCTTCACAGCAGTCATATGAGATTCTTTAGGATTATATTGAAATCTAGCACAAATGCAAACACTAAATAGAATGTCAGGACTAGATGCTATAAGGTAAAGAAGTGAACCGATTATACTCATGTATAGCTTTTGGTCTACACTCTTTCCTTCTTCATCTTTATCTAGTTTTGACGAGTTTGACATAGGAGTTTCTGTTTTCTTGCAATTCTCCATTCCAAACTTATTGACGAGGTCTCTTGCATACTTTTCTTAATGAATAAAAGTTCCTTCTCTTAATTGTTTGACTTGAAGTCCCAAGAAGAAGTTCAATTCACCCATCATGCTCATCTCAAATTCATTCTGCATACAACTCGAAAAATTCTTGCAAAACTTTTCATTAGACGAACCAAATATAATATCATCAACATAAATTTGAACAAGTATGAAGTCCTTGCCTTCTCTCTTGATAAATAAAGTAGTATCAACTTTACCTTTGGAGAAATTATTTTGAATTAAGAAATTACTTAACCTTTCATACCAAGCTCGAGGTGCTTGTTTTAAGCCATATAAAGCTTTCTTCAACTTGAAGACAAGGTTTGGTTTTCTTGGATCTTCAAATCCTGGTGATTGTTCCACATAGACTTCTTCTTGGATGATTACATTTAAGAATGCACTTTTCACGTCCATTTGGAATAACTTGAAAATTTTAAAACAGGCAAACGCAAGAGGTAATCTTATAGCTTCTAACCTTGCTACTAGAGCATAGGTTTCATCATAGTCGATGCCTTCTTCCTGTGTGTAGCCTTTTGCCACAAGTCTTGCTTTATTCCTTACCATTTTTCCTTGTTGATCAAGCTTGTTCCTGAAAACCCATTTGGTACCGATAATTGATTTACCTTTTGGTTTAGGAACTAGCTCTCAAACATTGTTGATTTTGAATTGATTCAATTCCTCTTGCATTGTTTCAATCCAGCTTTCATCTTTCAATGCATCTTCTATATTTTTAGGTTCAATCTTCGAAATGAGTGCTAGAGCACTAGATTCTTCACGCCATTTTGATCTTGTACGAACTCCTTCTTCAATATTGCCAATGATGAGATCTGCTGGGTGACTTGATTTGTGTTTCCAATTTGTAATTGGTTTGTCACTTTGATGCATCTCTTCTTTAATTGGAGCTTCTGAATTGATTTGTGGCTAAGTGTCTGAGATTTGATTTTCTTCAAGGGAATTAGTAGACACTTGGCCAGACTCATAATCTTCGGGTTGGGTCTGATTTTGAACTGAGTCTTCGAACTTCACATTCATGGATTCTTCCACAGTCTGAGTCCGTTTGTTAAAAACTCTAAAGGCTTTGCTTGTCATAAAGTAGCCAAGGAAAATTCCTTCATCTGATTTTTCTTCAAACTTACCAATTAGATCACTCGAATTCTTTAAGATAAAGCATTTACAACCAAAAACATGAAAATAAGAAACAATTGGTTTCTTACCTTTGAAAAGTTCATAAGGTGTTTTATCCAAAATAGGTCTTAGAAACACTCTGTTTATAATATAGCAAGCAGTTGAAGTAGCTTCAGCCCAAAAATGAGGAGAAATATTACTTTCAATCAAAAGAGTTCTTCACATTTCTTGCAAAGAACGATTTTTCCTTTCTACAACTCCATTTTGTTGTGGAGTGTATGGGGATGAAAAATTATGTTGAATACCATAATTATCACAATATTTAGCAAAATCATTATTCTCAAATTCTCCACTATGGTCAGTTCGAATACTTGAAATTGCATATCATTTCTCAATTTGGATTTTCTTTGCATACTTAATAAAGTAAGTTAAAGTTTCAAATTTATTTGCAAGAAAGAAAACCCAAGTAAATCGAGAATAATCATCAACTATTACCAAACAATATCTTTTACCTCCAATGCTTTGTGTTCTTGTTGGACCGAACAAATCCATGTGTAATAGCTGCAAAACACGATTAGTGGATATCTGATTTATAGATTTATAAGAATTTCTAACATGTTTTCCAAGTACACAAGGAGTGCATAAATCATGCTTTTGATACTTGAGGTTAGGAAGTCCCCGAACAAGTTTTTTGGATGAAACTTTTGCAATTTGCTTCAGGTTGACATGTCCAAGCTTCCTATGCCAAAGAATGGCTTCATCTTGAATTGATATCAAGCATTGAGGACTGTCAGACTTTACATCCAGCAAATAAATATTTCCATGTCTTCGTCCAGTAAAAGATTGTGAGAGATCTTTGCTTGTTCCAGAACATGTATCTTCTTGAAAATTGATCTTGTATCCAGTGTCGCATAGTTGACTAATACTAATAGATTGTAATTCAATCCTTCAACCAGAGAAACCTTGTTGATTGTGAGATTTCCTATTTTCACGGTTCCTCGACCAACAATTTTTCCTTTGTTGTTGCCACCGAATGAAACGTTTCCTCCTTTTACATGAGAGAGATTTGTGAAACAATTTGAGTCTCCAGTCATGTGTCTTGAGCAGCCACTATCCAAATACCAATTGATTTTCTTCTTGATAGTAACCTGCATTCAAATGAAAAACTCAAGTCTTCTTTGATACCCAAACTTTCTTGGGTCCATCATTGTTAGTAGCATAAACAGTCTTTGCCCAGCTTTTCTTAACAGGTCTCCAAACTTTAGGACAATCCTTCTCAAAATGTTCTACACTTTTGCACTTTGAACATGTAAGAGCATTTCTACCAACAGATTTTACAAAAACTTTTTGAAAATGGTTCTTATAAAAAGATTTTGTTGGCCTTTTTCTTGATTCTTTCCTTTCCTTTGGAAAATCAATCAAATGAATGGTTTCATGTGTCATTCCTAGACCAGATTTATTAAAATAAGGTCTTTGAATAGAAAGAATTTTATCCAACTTTTCAGAACCCATTGAAAATTTCTTTGTAACTTTCAACAAATCTTCTTTCAAGCAAGCATTTTCTTTTGAAAGCAAGATTTCATTTTCTTTTGAAATAGCAAGATACTTGTCTAGATTTTCAACTTTTTCAACCAAAGTTTTTTCTTGTTGTTTCAATTTTGAATTCTCCCTTTTTAGTTCAGAAATTCTTTTGAGAGAGTCTTTAAGACTGATCCAAAGTTCATCAATATAATTTGACACTTTGGTAGGAATTTTTAGATTTCTAACCTTGATACCGCTGTTTGAGTCTGAGTCTGAGTCTGAGTCTGAGCTTGAGTCTGAGTCTGAGTCTGAGTTAGCCATAAGACAGATGTTGGCATACTCCTCATCACTCTCTTCACATTCAGTGTCACTCCAAGTTTCAGCTTTGAGTGCTTTCTTGAACCTTTCCGGTTTTCCTTTCTTTTTCTTCAATAAGGGACAGTTGGGTCTAATGCGCCCATTTTTCTTACATTCAAAGCAAACAACTTCCTTATTGATGTCTTCTTCTTCATTTGACTTCTTTTGAAATCGTTGATTGTTTTGTCTCCTTCCATTGAACTTTCTCCCTTTCTTATTTAGCCTTCTGAATTTTCTAATCAGAAGTGTCATTTCCTCATCATCCAAATCTTCTTCCGAATCTGTAACATCAGAATCATCATTAGATTTTAACGAAATTAATTTCTTACCTTTGGTGCCAAAATCCTCATTGAATTGCTCGGCTTCATATGATTGAAGTGTGCCGACCAACTCATCTACCAAAAGAGGCATAATCCTTTGTGTTTCTCTAATGGATGTTTTGACGTGATTCCAGTCCTTGGAGAGTCTTCTCAATAGCTTATTGACCTTCATAGATCCTGAGATTGGCTGTCCTTGGTATGCTAATCCATTTACAATTTCCGTAAATTGACTAAAAATATCTGAGATGGATTCTCCTGGCTTCATTTTGAAGGCTTCATATTGACCAAGAAGGATATTGATCTTGGTTTCTTTGACTCAATTTGTTCCTTCATAGGTAATATGTAATATATCCCAAACTTCTTTAGCTGTTTCACAAGATGAAATTCTATTATATTCAGTGGGAGATAAAGCACAATATAAGGAATAAATAGCTTTTGCATTAAGGGCTTGTCTCTTTGAAATATCTGCTTGTGACAATCCCATCCCATCAGCTATTTCTTTTCCTGAAGCTAATTCAGCTTTAGGTGCGATTCCTTTCTCCACTACATCCCATTCCTGTGGATCTTTAGATCGTAGGAATGCTTTCATCTTGTTTTTCCATACGTTGTATTCCTTTCCATCGAAGTAGGGAGGTCTGGTATTGCTTTGCCCTTCAATTAAACCTGGAGCCAAAATACTAACCATGGATCTTTAGCTTTAGAAATAACAACACTTCTAATAAATAAGCAACCTGCTCTGATACCAATTGATAATAACTAGTGAATCCACCTAGAGGGGGTGAATAGGTGTTTATACAAATTTTTCGGAAATTCTCAGCCAAGGTATTTTGATAAGAGAATCACGTTAGAATAAACAACTCATGCATCCATAAAATAAATAAAGTAGAGTGAGAGAAAGTAGACACAAGGATTATAGTGGTTCGGCTTATTGCAAGCCTACATCCACTCTCCACGCTGGCAGCCAACTGGCTGTAATCACTATGTAGCAAATAAGAGCTTTTACAATTCACACGCTAGACTTCTTCAGCAGAAAGTCTCTCCTACAACTTCTCGCTGTTTTCGCACTATAATTGACTCTTTTTGATACACAATTTGAACACGAGAGATTTTGGAGAACAAGAGATTTCAGAGGTTCCAATATCGAGATTTTTCTATCTTTCTCTTATTACTTTCGAGCAACACCGATCCACCTTAAATAGCTTTCGTGCCATCATACCCGTTGGCACTTTCCAAAAATTCATCCAATCAACCCGTTGGACTGAATCAATTTAAGTGATCTTCATGTCGTCGAAAATATAAGTAGAAAATAGCTCGTCAATCCTGCTAGCCCATACAATGAGGATCTTGAGTTCCCAAAATTAGATCCTTCCAAAAATTCGCTTGACCTTCAACGGATAAAATCCGAAGAATAAATCTTCCATGCTCACGATCACAGCCAGAGATATTCCATGGATAAGTTAGGAATATGATATCCAAATCTTACTTTCCTTAACCATAAAAATAACCTGATGTCAGCCTGTCAAAATCGCAAACTGTCTTCAGACTTAGATTTTGGGTCTGGAGGTCTTCAGACGGAAACGGGTCGGCCCGATCTTGGACGGAAAAACTTCAGACCGAACTTTGGGTCTGACTGTCTTTTGATGGAAAAACTTCAGACCGAACTTTGGGTCTTGAAATCTTCAGACTTTACCAACTGAGTCTTGGATTCTTCAGACCTTACTGACGAGGCTGTTTTGTCAACTTCAAAACTTCAAGGGATTTTCTTCAAGACAAGTCTAGCGAGAAGTTTGCTGGGGAGAAGGTCCTAGTTGTCAGTTGCGGCAACTCTGGTATGGAAGTGTCCCTAGTGTTAGCTAGGTTCACTAATATGTGGAGGAGACCCAATGAGTTGCAAGCCCAAAAATGGCTTGAGCCCATATAATAAGTTATATGAGAAAATAGGGTTTCTCACTATCTATATAAAGTGATAGCCGCAAAAGGAAATAATAACAAGAGAAAAAGATAAAGCGAGAAAATGCGGGGTTGAGAAATATCGATTTACATCAAGCTGGCGTCGGAGGTCGATCCGTGGTCCGATTGAGCTGAAATTTTGTCAGTATGTTCATGCCGTAATCTTCTCGAATCTGAACGGTTTGATTTTCGTTTGAAGCTGCCTACATCAGGTTTTTCGTAGATTGATCAAAACCTGCGTTTTTGGTCAGATTTATCCTTGATCTCTTGTGAAGTTTATGTGTATTACCAAGAATTATGTTCTTGAGATCTTTGCTGCTATGTACCTCTAGTATTTGCTAGAGAAGAACAATTTTGTTGATAGTGAAGAATTTTGGGTGGACTCCGATCCCGTGGCTTTTGATCTCCTCACATCGAGGAGATTTTCCACGTAAAAAAAAAATCGTCTTGTATTCGCGTGCTTGGTATTTATTTTATTCTACTATATCGATTCCTATTAGGTTTACATAAGAGGGAGATTATTTTATTCCGCTACGTTGATTCAATATTGTTCGAATTGTTATCGTTCTCCCATCACCTAGACCTTTGCAACCACGATGCTAAGCCTTCGATGGTGGCCCGTAGCTCGGTGAGCCGCCAATTCTAATGCAAAAAAGAAGGAAAAAAAAAATCCAAACTTTAAGACGTTATGAAAGGAGAGAGCTTATTCTAATTCGTGAGTTTGATTGCTTGTTAATGATCAGGTTCACGTACTGCCTAGAGAAGTTATGGGGAAGTCCACATTTGAGCTCGCTGTTTCGCTGATGAAATGGCTACCACTTTGGCTGGTTGACAAGATACTCCTGATTCTGACATGGTTGGTGCTCGGAGACACCGGAAAATATGGGCTCAAGAGGCCATCAATGGGACCAATGGAGCCCAAGAACGAGAGAGGGAAGACCCAGTCTTGGACATTGGAGCTCTGGAAAAGATCAGATCTGGAGAGACTAAGATTGTCCCTGGGATCAAGAGGTTCTCACGTGGCCATGTCGTGGAGCTGGAGAATGGAGACGAGCTCGACGTTGACTCGGTGGTTCTTGCTACTGGGTACAAAAGCAATGTCCCCTCTTGGCTTCAGGTGTGTAAAAACGTCCTGTTCTTGAAGTTTTTTTGTTCTGGGCATGCGAAATGTCTTCTGTTTGGCTTACTTTTTGGAAAAAAAAAAAAAAAAAAAATGATCCTTTGACATTCTCCATCTTGACCCAAATGGAACGTCAAAGAAAGTCGAAAATTTTCCCCTAAAAAATTCGCTGTTTTGGAAGTTTCTTTCATATGTCGGGTCTTCTCATGAGAATGAACACAGTGCCGGACAAATTGGGCTAGTGTTGTTTACTTTTCATGGTATCAGGAGAGTGAGTTCTTCACCAAGAATGGCCACCCAAAATCGCAATTCCCCAATGGCTGGAAGGGCAATGCTGGGCTGTATGCAGTTGGGTTCACGAGGAGAGGGTTGTCTGGTGCATCCTCTGATGCCATGAGGAGTGCTCAGGACATCGGCAAGGTCTGGAAGGTGGAGACCAGGCAAAAACAGAGGACCACTGCATGCCACAGGAGATGCATCTCCCAGTTCTAAGACACATTCATGATATATGCTCAGGTTTCAATTTTTTTCCTCTTTTTCCACCTTTTTTTGGATGATTATTTGGTTTTATTCACTGTGTAAAGAAGAAAAGAACATAGCCAGACCACGCATACTGTTAAGAAAAATTAGAGTCAGCGCATAGGCACACAGAGGAAGAGCCCTCTCCCAAAGGCCCGAGTGTGGGCGTTTTGTAATTTCAGGGCTTATGGTGGACCTTTCCCTTTTACCTTCTTCATTCCTACTGGCTACGACGTGGGCGGTTGAGTTTGCTGCTTTGATGCACATTACAGTTGCAGAAGTTTGGAAGATAGTGCACACGACCTTAGAGAGACAATCTTTTCTTAATCCTGTTTTTGTGTGTTGACTGGACCATAAGAATCGGTAATGTTTGGAAAGAGAGCTAATAGACGGCTCGAAGAATTACTCGGTTTGGGTACTGTTAAGAGTGTCGACAGGGCTTGAGTTATTGCAAAAGCTTAAAGGACTGCTCCGCATGCGGGTACCACGTTCATTTCAAGCAAAAGTTTTCATGTGACGTTGGTTAACTACGAAGAGGAATTTCTGCAGAATTGTTAACTTGTAAAGTACGCATATTGATCAAACAAATCCTGTATCATTCAACTTCACCAACAGGTCAGTATACAGATCTCGAATGCATATGTCAGATCAGAAAAGGGACCGAAAAAAAAAAAGCCTCGTCATCCTGAAATTACAAAACGCCCACACTCGGGCCTTTGGGAGAGGGCTCTTCCTCTGTGTGCCTATGCGCTGACTCTAATTTTTCTTAACAGTATGCGTAGTCTGGCTATGTTCTTTTCTTCTTTACACGGTGAATAAAACCAAATAATCATCCAAAAAAAGGTGGAAAAAGAGGAAAAAAATTGAAACTTGGGCATATCATGCATGTGTCTTAGAACTGGGAGATGCATCTCCTGTGGCATGCAGTGGTCCTCTGTTTTTGCTTGGTCTCCACCTTCCAGACTTTGCCGATGTCCTGAGCAATCCTCATGGCATCAGAGGATGCACCAGACAGCCATCTCCTCGTGAACCCAGCTGCATACAGCACAGCATTGCCCTTCCAGCCATTGGGGAATTGCGATTTTGGGTAGCCATTCCTGGTGAAGGACTCACTCTCCTGATACCATGAAAAGTAAACAACATTAGCCCAATTTGTCCAGCACTGTGTTCATTCTCATGGGAAGACCCGACATATGAAAGAAACTTCCAAAACAGCGAATTTTTTAGGGGAAAATTTTCGACTTTCTTTGACGTTCCATTTGAGTCAAGACGGAGAATGTCAAGGGTCAATTTTATTTTTTATTTTCCAAAATATAAGCCAAACAGAAGACATTTTCGCATGCCTAGAACATAAAAACTTCAAGAACAGGACGTTTTTACACACCTGAAGCCAAGAGGGGACATTGCTTTTGTACCCAGTAGCAAGAACCACCGAGTCAACGTCGAGCTCGTCTCCATTCTCCAGCTCCACGACATGGCCACGTGAGAACCTCTTGATCCCAGGGACAATCTTAATCTCTCCAGATCTGATCTTTTCCAGAGCTCCAATGTCCAAGACTGGGGTCTTCCCTCTCTTGTTCTTGAGCTCCATTGGTCCTATTGATGGCCACTTGAGCCCATATTTTCCGGTGTCTCCGAGCACCAACCATGTCAGAATCAGGAGTATCTTGTCAACCAGCCAAAGTGGTAGCCATTTCATCAGCAAAACGGCGAGCTCAAATGTGGACTTCCCCATAACTTCCCTAGGCAGTACGTGAACCTGATCATTAACAAGCAATCAAATTCACGAATTAGAATAAGCTCTCTCCTTTCATAACGTCTTATAGTTTGGATTTTTTTTTCTTCTTTTTCGCATTAGAATTGGCGGCTTACCGAGCTACAGGCTACCATCGAAGGCTTAGCATTGTGGTTGCAAAGGTCTAGGGACACTTCCATACCAGAGTTGCCGCAACCGACAACTAGGACCTTCTTCCTGGCAAACTTCTCGCCAGACTTGTAGTCGCAGGCATGGATGACCTCGCCCTTGAACTCCGCCAGCCCTTCTATGTCCGGCACCACGCGCTCCGCATGCTCTCCCGTCGCCACCACGAGCCATTGGTAGATGTACTCGATCTCGGAGCGGCTAGAGCCCTTGGCCTGGACCATTCGAATGCGCCACAGGCCGCTGGTCTCGTCATAGCGGGCCGACTGGACGCACTCGTTGAAGTTGGGGCTAATCTCGAAGCGCCTTGCATAGGATTCAAGGTAATCAATGAACTACTTCCTGTTGGGGTGTGCAGGGAAGTCCTCAGGGAACGGCAATTTAGGAAGCTGGCAAAATTACTTGGGAAGGTGAAGCTTGAGCCTATCATAGGTTCTCTTTTGCCATAACGAGGCAATGCAGTCCGCTCTCTCTAGGACCAGAAAGGGCACTCCTTGTTCTCTAAGGCAGGCAGCGGTGGCGAGCCCGGAAGGCCCTGCGCCAACAATGACCGGCCCGCTGACCCAAACGCAGCGACGAGCAAAGAAGTCCTCATGGTCGACTAGGCGGAACAAGTTCTCCATTGTTTTGGAAGGGTGTTTTGATGGCGAAGATGTAACTGAGTAGCTATAAATGGGTGTGGGTGCTTGACCTGCAACGCGTTTTCTCTCTTTTGATGTTCTGGGTCTGGGGCAAATTGAGGAAGTTGATGGTAGAGAAATTGGATGTGTGCTTTGTGTCCTGTATGTTTGAAGATTGACTCGGTTGTTTGGAGGGAGAGGAAGGGAGGGGGTTTAAATAGGGAGGAGAACTCCATGGGAGAGGGCTGCATGTGATGGAACTTGGGGGTAATTGTGTGGGCTTGCGTTGCACTCCTCAAAAATCATGAGCTTGTGACTACCTTCCTATTGTTTAATATTAGGGTATAGAATATAGTAAGAGAGCTTTGGTTTTTTGAATTTTACTTAATTCCTTGGAAAAAGTGTGAATATAATATTGGTTTGGGTATTTTGATATTATGCCTTTAGGGAAAGGCTTCGTCATGGATGATAGTGTAAACGAAATCAAACTATGTACGTTGCTCAGGCTTTTAATATTATCAACTTTGCGAGTCGCTTTGGCCCCAAAACAGAAAAAGTTCAGAAATTAAAATGGAAAAGATTGAGAAGCACCGTGAAGCGGCCTATGTGTGGATTAGTGAGGGTAGGCAAGAAGCACAATGGAAAAGTATTGTTTACGTTCAGAATGGAATGTATATAATCTTTCAAATCCTGCGGACCTCACATGAAATCCACACAATCCAACGTTGCATGTGCATTGTGTCAATTATGATTCTAAGGAATGGAATGGAATGACGATGGTTGACGTGAAGGTCCAAAAACACATCAAGCCAAAGAAAGAAAACCCCGAAATTGCATCAAACGCGTAGTGACCAGAAAGGACGGTGAGAATCAGCGTTGAAAACCACTTATCGTTTGGAGTCCTTTTACTCCAATCAGAGAACCGACAAAGCTTTTTATTAACAATGTTTACTAAGAACGGAGGTAGAACGACGGGCGATTTCCCCAACCAGTTTTCCTATCCATTCAATATCACTGATGGAAAACCCACGCACGATCGACTTGACTTCGTTTGCCGATACGACAGGAACGTCGGTGTATTGCTTTCACCTTGGCTATATGAGGATGACTTTTGCGGCCTACATTTCACCATTTTTACGAATCCTATTGTCTGTTCAGCTATGAAAAACCGTGTGCAAAAAGTTTTGCAACCTTCAGGCAACCTCGACAACCGGCCATTTCACCTCATGTAGATGCCATAATAGCTTGATACCTTGCATCTGGAGAGTGCTGAAAGCTAAATAATACAAGAAGGTTCTTGTATATATCCGAGTATGCAAAAAAAGAAGAAAAAAAAAGTGGTGTTGATAAGTTACTCTCCCTAAATCGATAGACCGAGTTAATCACATTACTCCTATTTTCTATAAAAAAAATAATAAATAATAATAATAATAATAATAATAATAATGTGAATTGTGTTTCCAAGTAAGAGATACATGTTATAGTTCCAAAGCTAGTTAAAAACAAGATGTTATTATAAAGTGATGGCTTAGCTAGGTCGCTACTTGTAATGAGCAGGTCGGTTAATCCTTTACTATAGTTTATTTAGTAACCTCATCCACGAGTAGCTAGGAAATTTCCGCTGGAAAGCGTGTTGTCCTGCTTGAATCTTAAGCCAATGATCATTCGGATTCTCAAAGAAAATAAAACCCTCTTCGGTCAATGTGAAAGGAGGGGAAAGGTGACCCCTAAGTCCTATGACTTATGTTCAACATAACCAGTATAATCAAACAAAATAAGAAGAAATTGGGACGTTATAAAGATGCCATAGGAATGTTATTTTATCATCCTAGCTTTTTTTCACCAGCCTTGCAATACCTTGGAGCCAGCGAGGGGACGATGAGGGTCTTCGAACTTTTGACGATGACAAGAGTCATAACACCCCCACCCCACCCAATCCATCCCCTTTTTCCATCAATTTCTCTATTAATAGCAAATTCTTGATGGTGTTCTCTCATGACCTAATTCAACCTTTTTTTGCGTGGTCGGCGTCGGTACTCGAAAAGGGTTCGATTTGAATCGGTTTGTTTGAAGGGCGATTCTATAAAAATAGGCAAGTGGTCATAGTTAAGCTTCGATCGAGCCAAAAGGGCTCCCGTTGTGAGTTTTGTGCGTTAGACTGGAGTTCACGCGTAAGGAAAAGTTCGAGAAAAAGCCGCGGATTTCAATGTAATGGAGATTAGGGTTTTTTTTTTTTTTTAATTTATCAATTTGCATGCTTCTTGGAAGTCAGAAGGCTTTCGCTTTTTGAGCTGTTGATGTGAGCTGCCAACTTCGCCACCCAGCAGAAATTACTTGTATCGATGCGCGGGACTGGCGGTGCCTCGTCACGCATTGGGCTACGTAACGGAAGTACATGTCGAAGTCGTTGATTTCTCTGAGACGCGATGCTCGTTACTGTCTTTGAACCTTAGAATGTTTCCATTTGGCGGCTCGTCAAATGTCCCATACAAAAACGAATGTCAACACGTCTGATCAATTCGTCGGATTTGCTAGATGTATGTTGAGTTTTTCCAGATTTCGTACGCCGGGAGTAAAATTAGGCTATCATTTGTACAGGCGCCTTTCGCCAATGTTGTTTTATATTTTTTGCACAGCAAGATACGCTTAAAGAAAAGGCGGGAATTCTCAATTGACAAGTGCATTCAAAGCTCGTCTCGAGCTCGTCTCGAGCTCAACTCATCGATAGTCGAACCATTTTTTGAACGAATCGATATATGTGTGACAAGCTTAGCATGTCGATGATATGCTATAAGTGATTAGCACGTCAGTGGACCAATTAAACAAAGTAATAGCAAATGGATGTAATGATATCGCGCTCGATTTACTTTTGAGGTTACAATAACCCAGCTAAACTTTGAGATGCTTGACTAACATAAATTTTTACTAGATCAAACTTCTTTGTGAAATACAAGTGACGTCCGAAAAGATAATCCGAGGTTAATAAAGGGTTCCTTTCAACTTCTGATAATAAGGCATTAGCATTAATGCCACACTAAATGCAACATATGCATTGTTCCACCTAACCAAAGATTAGTAAGAAGTCGTAAATGCGGTTAGGCTAAGCTCTTAATTAATTGCACCCTTTTGAGCTGGCTTCGGTTCTTCCCCCACCTAGCTTTCGTCCGCGCGAAGCTCTTTGGTCAAACCCTAAATTTAGAAATAGAGCATATTTGCATATCCTATTATTAGAAAATATTTAGCTCTGTCTCTCTCTCTCTCTCTCTCTCTCTCTCTCTCTCTCTCTATCTGATATAGGTTTTAAAGTAGGATCTCACCAGCCACCCCAATCATCGATTGCCAATTAGTAAATCAATAATAGCCAAAAAAACTTCTCATAAACTAATATCATTCTGCCCTAGGGAACTTTCAGGAGAGGGAGGGAACCCCAGTTTCATTAGTTTTATGTCGTCTACAAAATCACAATTGTGGATCGCATGGCGACCTTTCCTAGCAAAGTCGAACTAATTCATATTAATCTATCTAGCGAAAATCTAATTGAATCTAGAGGGATACATTAGAATCTTAAGATAGTTCTTTAGAAGATCTTCCTTCCCCTTCTCAAAATTTCCTCTCGTTTTTACACTCATGTGGCTCGCTTCCAATTGTTTATATATAGCCCACAGATTTTTCAAACATTTCTTACATAAATAATCTTGATACGAGAAATCTTGACATTGGTTTTCAATAGGATCTAAATAATTTCCGTGTCCCTTTGAAAAAGGAATTCTGTATGAAAATTTCATGGATTTTGCTTTTGTATTGAGTAAATTATCTTTATAATTATTCTATACAAGTGGCTTTCCGAACAAATTCAATTGAACAAATTGGATGGAATTCAATTTTAGGGAATATACATCATGTGCGAATAACTCTACTTTGATTATTAGGGCCGTCATTGGTACTAAAAAATTAGCACCTATTGTGAACCTGACAAGAATCCAAACTCTTATTTGGAATTTAGTTTACTCAACAAATCTATTTCAGTGACTTATTTTAAGTACATGGGCGTCATGCATTTGATACTGTCTACTCAGGAAATAATCGTTCCTACAAAAAATTAATCCACATAAGTGATTTTTTTTTCCTGATGTGTACCCTTTTTATTCAATTTAATCATATTATTCAATTTAATCATATGCATCATCACTAATTTGGCTAGTCATTAGTATTATATTTTAGAAATTTGACCCATTTATGAATTTTTTTTCTTTTAGCTTAACCCATATGCAATAATTCACATTTGCATTATGGAAAAACGAAAAGGTTGTTAGTATCTTATTTTTCAAAACTTGAGGCGGGGTCATCAAACAACTGCCAGGGGTCCCATGGATTAGGAGCTTGTGTTGTGATTGAATCAAGGAATGGATCTACCATGAATATTTAAACTGAATCAAATCCCAGATAAGCAATTAATTTTTTATCATTAGGATCATCAAACAATTAATACTTATTTCCCAAGCATATGATGGAGAACATGGAATGATGTAATATAAACTCAAAAACCCAAAAATTATAAAACTAAAAAAGAATATGTGCGTCGCCAATGATGGAGCCCATAAAAAAAAAAAAAAAAGAATATGTGAGAGCATGTAGAATCAGTACTTCGCGTTGCGATCTTACTTTCAAATAAATTAATCAATTAATTAAATTTTAGCAAAACATCTTTAACTCAAAGGTATTTGCATTTCCCTAAGGACTTTTCCCAAAAGTAATTCCCAAACCCACCCTAAGTCAGTCTCAAATAAACATCTCAGCCTGTATTTTTCGGTGGATAATACAAGGGTAATTTTGTCCAAAACCTGTAATTGGGTAAAAAATTGAAGAAAATCCCGAATTGAATTGGGATTAGAGTTCTTTTTCACGTTTCCTTCTTCTAAATTCCACTGCTCAAGCAAATTGCTGTCGCTCGATCCTCGGTGACTTCGCGCCCAATCCTCATTTGCTCCTGGCAAGCTTCAGTCCGTCGTTCGCTGCCGTCTCTCCTTTCCCAGGTTCCGTTGTCCGCAATCTTCAAGTCCTTAGTCCGCGAGGCTTCAAGTTCGATGTCCGGGAGCTTCAAGTCCTTCTCCAGTGCCACTTTTCACTCTTATGCACATTTTCTTCTTCAGTGCCGCTCAGCTGGGGGAATTTGGTGCATTCATTAACTCCACCGGTGGCGGGAGTCATGGGCCTGAACTCAAGCTCTGGATCACCAGCTAATCGCTGAAGAACAGGTGCGAGTGATGTGGCAGTTGGTGTTTAGTTGAATGTAATCGTGTGATTTATCTTTGTGTTGTTAAGCACGAGCTCGAGCTCTAGCTCTAGCTTCATATGGTAATAGTTGCATAAGGGTCAGCTTTCTTGCAATTGTTTGACTATTTGAAAGCCTGGTCTTGTTTTGTTGCTATGCTTCTCTGGACTGCTCGATTGGTTGTAATCATGTGCCGGCGTGTTGTGCATTTGTTAGTTGGGTATTACAAGAATTGCGTGTATTTGGTGAGCTGACTTAAGATTAGAAAGCTTAAAAATTTGGGAAACAGCTTTGATGGAGAACGGCGATGTGAACATTTATAGTCGGCCATCTGACGATTGAACCTTTCCCATGAATGTTATTGCAGAGCGCACAAAACTTTTTACACATGAAGAGTTCGTCTATAAGTATATTCTAAGGTTTGGATAATGGTTGCATTAATGAGTACCCACTCTCTTTATTACCTGTGAGGAACTCTTAATGATTGGGAATGAAGCAAACAATGCTCATATTCTTGGTTCATCTTACAGAATAAAATGGGATATCCAGTTTTTTTTTTTTTTTTTTTTTTTTTTTTTTTCATATTTTGGGCAGTTGTATTTTCCATTGGCAATTTGAGGTCTGCTGCATACGGTTGAAGGGACTAGAAGTTTGGGGTTTGGTTGCACAGAATGTGCCTGAAGTGACTGCTGTGAACATGCGCACTATTAAGAGACTTTGCTAGTAATAATCAAAAAATATTTTATACAACTAGTGGTGGCTGATGTGAATCAGCATTTCTTTTTATTCTTTTCACGTTGATGCTAAGTTTATAATTTCAGGGGTGTAAAAGATGATTACTTTGAGGTACTCATGCTTGTAGACAGACCACCGCTATTTCTAGTGTAAGGATAGAAGAGCTTCAGATATGCATCAGTGTGCTGTTGCTAAAAATCTAGAGTGCAATTTCCTTTTTTGGGTACGCCGTCATGTCTAATACTTGGATGGTGTAAATGATTGCACCTTCTCTGCTCAGGCATATGTAAAAGAAAACCGATATTCAAGCATTTACCTTATTTTACAATAGTCTAACCATTAGAATCTCAACTCAGGTTCACCTTATTGAGGGCATAGTCGATGGGACAGTATCCATTTCATTGGTGCATCCATGAATTTTGGGATTCCACAGGTCAAATTACTGTGTGATGGACGGAACAATTCGCTGGACAAAGTATACATGGATTTGTTATTCGTTGAAGCAGAAACACCAGATCTTGTCACTTCATGATTTCTCCCACGTTCCCATTGTCCATTTGCAACAATCTTCTGATTAGAACTTAAAGAAGAGAGAAAAATGACCCACTTTGTAGCAAGGTGCTTGGTCAGGCAATTGCGCATCTCAATTTACTTCCTTGGTGCTTCATTGTTTTATGCCTAATTCTCCTTCGGAATCAGTGTTTTCTACTTTCTCACGTCTAAGATGAGTCCTAAGGAACATCTTAAAACTGTGGCGACTTGGTTTTATCCTTTGGATGTGGTCCTTGGAACATCTGCTGCTTTCTTTTCCTCAGTTGAGTCCATTTTGATCCACCATCATGTGGATTGACGAATGCCGTGGGAGAATTTTTGTAGCTTTTATGACTTCCGGAATGAATATATTTAAATGAATGCACTCCCTCTTCAAAGCTGATTTGTGGGGGTTGCTTCCCTGTGTACTGATGCATTGAATGGTAACTTCAATGTGCCCATCGCTTATAACCACACAAGCTTTGTGTGGCTATATGAGAAACAACAGATGCTGGGAATATAGAACTGACTCGAAGAAATGTGACTCTAGTCGAGTAGTTAATTATTGTTCATTTGTTAAATATTCGGCATTAGTTTGTCAGATTACTTTGCAAATCAATTTGGTATACCAGCCTTTGGACTTTTGGACTACTGTAAAATGAGCTAAATTGACGGTACACATATAAGAACAAGATAAGTCGCTCAACCTTCTTGGTAGTTGTCTACTATCAAAACAAGAGTGCCGCCATACGGATCACTGTGAGTCTCAGTAATTTTTCAGGATGCTGTGTAACCTCTGTAGCTATCTGCCCTAATGTTGAAGGTGGGATTCTTAATCGCTTGAATGGGCAAGGTCCCGTCCATTATCTGTTGCATTCAGCAACAAAAGAAACCATTTGGAATACGATTAATTATCATCTTTTGACCATTCCGTTTCAAACCATTGACCAATTGAAACTATCTTTACAATCAGGAAGCTTGAATGTAGAGTTAGTATCAAATACCAGCATTTGATCTTGCAGAAAGCATGACTTGCCGTGCCGGTATCTTTTTAGCATAATGTCTCACCGTGCTCATCTAAATCTAGATTCCTCAAAATAGGGACATCGAATGGAAGTATACTGGCTATTTGGCTCCTTTTTGTCCTTACCAGTAACAGTAATTCTCTTAGTCCGTTAGGGAGAGTGGCTGCAAAATCCAAGTCAGTACCGAAAAATATCAACAAGGATTGCAGAATAAACATTTGCAACATCCCCATATCAATGAGCTCAATATACTTTGCAATCATCTTACCACAATCCTAACACTAACCAGTATCTATATCAAAATTCGGCTGCTAAACAGCACATACTCAGAGCCCCAAATTTGACATTTTTCGAGCTACTGAATCTTATATGTGATGGAAAATACAGATTAAAGTATTTCAAGGCCCTTTTACTAAATCTACCCACCAATGCTGCTCCATAAAAGAAAATGGCAAGTGCATGATCGAAGGTTGGTTGAACATGAGATGGAAGCTGGGAAAGGAGACAATAGACTCAAGCTCGCGAAGCCACAAGGATTGGGTGAGGCGTGGGTGAGAACAATAAACCATACAACTTTAGGTTAAAGACCAGCAGATTAGCATAAACAATCACAATCGGTAGGAGTTGTTGCTAAAAGCAGGGTACTTTCGTTGCTAAAACAGACTTCTATTTGGTCTGTTGCTCCTAAAAGTAACTCACCTATACTTGAAGGAAGCTGCAAAAAGTTAGGTCCATTCTTAAGCGACATACTTGACAAGTGACTTGCAATGGATAAGACAGTTCATTTGTGGTGTGATCATGGCACCCTCATGGCATTTGTAGGGGGAGTTTATTCTCAGAGCGATTCATGATACTGCTCTAGGTATATCAACTCTTTGGTAGCTACTGTTACTAGTCGGAGATGAGTGGTCTTGCCTCCAACAAGATCAGATCTATTGGTGCAAATACAAGACAGCTTTATGCGGGACGCTTTAGCGTTGTCATATTGCTGACGATCAGAGTGATGTTCACTGGAATTGCATATGGTTGTTTTACTTGGACTGAGTCTTGGAACCTGCTTAGAGAAAGAAGGCCAAAGGTTGTATGTCATAAACTGATTTGGGTTAATCCGAACACTTCTAAGTTCTGTTTCGGCCCTTGATTAGCAATCTTGAATGGGTTGCATACCTTTGGGAGGATGAAAAAATGGGGCTTCTGCAGTTGATCGATGTGGCTTGTGCTCAGCTGCTCTTGAATCTAGACAACATATGCTTTTTGAGTGTGCTTTCCCAAAGACAATCAGGTGCTCCTTTCTAGGACTGATGGGTATGAGGAGGCCTGTTGGAGCTTGGGACATGGAATTGGCTTGATTGTTGCAAATGTTTTGCTGCGAAAGTTTGTATCCTAGCTATGTAAAAGGAGAGGAATGCTTGTTTGTCTACCATAGATAAATAATTTTGTGGGAAATGGCATATCATGATGTGAGCTCGCAAGCTGCTTTTCAAGTTGCTTTTCATTTAAAAGCAGCCCCGACCCGATTACATCAGGCCTAAACAAGTCCTGTGGGCTCGGCATAAATTATTTTGAGCTCGCCTGGTTCGATCTAGGCCAGGCCCCAAATATGACTGACTTAATGACAAGAGAAAAAGATGCGAAGAATCTCTAGTCATCTTCGGGCTCCAAGAATTCCTTGAAAATCAATGCAGCATCATCAATAAAGCCATCAAAGGTTGGACGAGAGCCTCCCAATTTGAGCTATCACCACCTTGCCCAGATGCTGCTGCTGTCGCCGCTTCGAATGGCAAAGCCGATCAAGGGAGCTTCTATTGGGAAAGATTCCAACCTATGTCCTCGCTCCATTGATCAAACTCGAACACAACCGCTAGTTGCTTGAGGGCTCAAGCCCGCAGTGACGTGGTTGCACCAAATTTCCTTTAGGAACAAAATTTAACTTTTCTCATCTTTAGTTTTTCACGAATAGCACGTAGGAGCCATGTGGCCATCGTGATCCTTAACGGCCACATAAACATTTTCGTTTTTATTTTTCCCTTGATGGAAGGTCCAATTGGAGCGAACAGATCATAGTTTAAGAATTTGATTGCAAAAAAGAAAGATTCAGAGGCAACATTGCACAAACATTAAGAATTTTCAATAGCTTTATTCCATAATAAGATGATAACTTGTGAAGGATAAGTAGTAAGTTTTTGGGATTTGTTGTCTAAACCTTGGCATCGCTATAAAACATTTCTCTCAATGCCTAAGAGATAATAATATCTCACGTACTTTTACTATGTGGAGGGCACAATCTGCAATCATTGGTCTGATTACGTCAATAATACAAAGTTTGGGCAAAGCAATAATTAAAGATACGTTTATACTCGAACATAACACCATGATTATACACTGCTTTCGCGAGAATGGAACTTGGAATTAACCTAAATACTAAATTAGTGGGGCAAACGCGAAAGTTGACCTTTGGTAGACAAACGTGCTGATCAACATCGACAAATTTCAAGCAACTAACTTAATGAAAACCATCTGGGTGAAAGATATCACATCTCTTTTTTGTAATACACAAATATATACTTTTTTTTTTAATTTATATAAATGTGTGTGTTTTTTTATATATTATTTATTCTCTTATCCAAACGGGCTATAAGAGCAGGGAAAACAACAAAGCAGTTAATCCTTCAAAAAATTATCCAGTCAGTTATAAACTTATTTAACGGATGCCAATTTGATCATAAACCTTTCAATTTTACTAATTTAGTATTTAACTTTTACATAAAATTTCAATTGATCTGGCCAATTTTATATAGAAATCTAGAATTTTGGGTAAAATTTTAACGCTAAATTGGTAAAATTGGATAATTTATAATTGAATTAATGTCCTTACAATAGGTTTAATACCAACTAGACAATTTTTCCATTAATCTTTTATTTTCCTATGTGGCTCAACTACATTTTTCATTATGCATGGAAAACACAAAAATCATTATCAACTTTTTATTATGATTTATTTTGCGTCTGCTATTATTTTGAGCATGCATTTTGCGCCTTGATGTAAAAAAGAAAAGGTCAGATTTAATATCTTTTTGAGTCTAAAAAATTGTGGAAATTATATTGTGCGAACTGTACATTTTTTTTTTTTTTTTTTTTAAACCTCTTGTTGCAAAGTGTGGATAGATTTCGGAATTAGCGGATATGAAGTTAGTATTTTAAGTGAAAGCTGAGGATTGGTTTTTGTAATCTACAAGAAAACGTGTCTACTAGTTTCCATAAGGGAGATTGAAACAAATTAACAGAATAGCATGTTCACACCACTCAGTTGCATTGAAAAATATATCTAGAGGTAAAACATACATTATTCACGTCCTTTCTCTGCAAATATGATTCCCATTAAAGACCTTTCTCTATTAATCAAGCTCTCTCGCTTAGGTACCCGATTGACGATCTTGATGATTTGTATTATCTTCTTTTGTTTTTCAGTAATGGTATGGGTGTAAGAATATTTAAATATTAAACCACGTATTCATTTAATCATGCTCCCTAAACTTTTCCCTATTTTTCAATGTTGCCCCAAAAATGTCTGGCGATATAAAGGTACTTGTACTTCATGAATTTCATTCAATATTTTCATTAAGTAGACTAACAAAAATTACTGATGAGGCAGTTAATAATATTAACTAGCCATTTAATACGTCAATGAGGACACCTGCGTGGATACGATTAACTAGCTAATTCAATTTAGACTAGATAGGAGGACAAGTTGGGCGATCCAGATACGAACTTGAGCGCCTCCACCAATGGAGGTCACATGTCTTGTCTCAACCTCGATTGGATGTCACCCATGTATGCATGGGGAGAGAGAGAGAGAGCGTTGAGCTAGTCAAGAAGGTTCAGCATGGAAGTGATGGCGGTGAGGCACGGCAAGACCACACCGGGATTAGGGGTGTCAATGGGTTGGGTCGGATCGGGTTTTGATATTACCCGACCCGACCCGACCCGAATCATAAAGGTCACATATTATGACCCGACCTGAACTGACCTGAAACACATTAGACCCGCATAGAAAATTCAAGTCAGGTCAGGTTGGGTTTCTGGGTTTTTCTCTCTTTTTTTCCACCACCCTCTTTCTAAGTAAAAAAACACACAGTAAAAACTTGACCGAATGCTTCAACCCTATCACGAGACGCTAGATGCACGCGAAAGTAAACCTTGCAAATCTTAAAAAGCTTTTCACCTCTCTCTCTCCCCTCTTTCTCTCTCCTCCGTGGAGCGATTTCAACTCGGCCGCAGCAACTCAGGCTCCCAGCTCAAGTCAGAGACCAGTAGAGGAATTCCAGCCTCCTCCCCCCAAAAGACAGGACTTTGAAATTCCATCAATCACTCAGTCCATAGGGGAGAGACTAGAGAAGGGGGGTGGGGGTGGAACGACGAAGGTGAAGGTGGAGGTAAGAAAAAGAGCGTGGCAGCGTCAAGCGAAGGTCTTCTTGAAGACGACCCCAAGACGACCCCATCGCCAACGACGGCGGTGGTAAGCTCCGGCAGCTCCAATTGTCTATATTTTTAGTTTTCGCGATGTGGGTTTTGCTTGGCATTACTCTCGCTCGGTGTGTGTCTATAGGCAGAGGCGGCAAAAGGAGGGCATCCTCTCAAGGAGAAGGAGGTGGCGGAGGAAGCCGACGAGGACGAGGACGATGACAAGGAGCAAAGAAGAGGGCGGCGGCGGAATCGACGAGAGGGCGCAGTTGTCAATAGGGGCGGCGGTGGTGGCGGAGTCGACGACCAGAGAAGGCGCAATCATCGCGTTGGGAGGATCAATAATGTGTTTGGGTGAAAACTGAAGAGTGTTTGGGTTTGGGTGAAAGGAAAGAGTGTTTGTTTCAAACACATGGAATTAATAATGTGTTCGAGGTCGAACAATATTTCGACCCTAATCCAACCCAAAACATGTTTGTTTTCTTGTTTCATAGCAATCATCCGAACAATATTAAGACCCGAAACATGTACTCGACTTGTTTCGTGTTTGGTTTTAGTTTGGGTCGTGTTTGGGTCAGGTCGGGTATTAGGACACTCCTACCGAGGATGGCGCCGGTCGTGATGGCTAGCTGCCTTAAGGAGTGGCCAATGACAGCGATAGTTGATGAACGTTGTAGAAGAATTAAATAGAAAAAAGAAGAGTTCATTTAATAAAAAGAATAAATTTAATTGAGCTGTCCAATCCACATCATCAATGGATGGTTTTTGCTAGATCGATGTATCTTGACGACAGATTATCCATGACATTGAACTCCAATTGACGGAGGAATCACATTTCATTTTATTTTTTTGAAAGAGATTAATTTAAATACGAAATAATTTAGTATTATGTAAACACTTAGAAAAAATTCTAGACTGCTGCAACCCTTTCTTTTCTTTATCTAGGGATTGCATTATTTGCCACCACCATCAACAGACCCTTAAAGACATGACACAATGTCCATATCCAACAGCAATTCCCACCATGATTACATCAATCATAGAGTTGATGGTGCGCATAAACCAAAGCAAATGACAGTGATCGACAAGGCCCCAATGGCCTCACCCAAGGCCTTCATAGCCTAGGGCAAGGCCGCCCAGGTTTCGTGACCAGTGAGGGCCCTTAGGAAAAGCAAAATAAAAAGAAAAAAAATTAAAAAATTAAAAAAAATCAACGTAGGATGATTTGTCAAAATTGATAATCAATTGATCGAATTTTATTCCAATATGATACTCAAGAGAATTGCAAAAAAGTTTTGAAATTCAAGTGAGCGTCGTATGAAAGTTTTAGCACTCTTATTGATCTTACCGCAACTATAGATATAGCCATAGAATAAACATAAATGATTTAAATGTTTGAGAATCAAATATTTTTTAATCCAAAACCTCAAAAGCACAGAGCGAAAGGCACGAAGAAGAAACTCAAATGAATTTGGGCATGTTAAAAGGTACACCTCCATTATTGTTGTCATGACCCCAACTCCATCCCTAGGGTCACGAGCAACAAGGGTTATTTTTGTAACGTCCCAGGCTCGTTGCCGTCCCGATTATTTTTTATCTTGTTATCATGCACATGCGGAAATGTGAACAAACAACTCACCAGATAAACAACAGTTGGAAGATTGGGACATACATCACATAAAACACATTGATTTCTATCATAACTGTACTTTTACAAGCCCTTTTTCTATGAGCCCTCTTTTCCTTTTACATCACAATACAAGTTTTCCACATAGGCTCGACGAAATCCTATCTCCTCTAGCGTGACTGCAGCTCCCAAAATTGACAAGAGATTTCAATGCCTACAAGATTGAGAGATGAGAGATGAGTTTTGGGGAAATTCAGTAAGTAAAATTCCTAGTTTTCTACTAGGAAAGCATCTCATTATCAAGGCTTAGTTAGTACAGTCGTCACAAACAATGTCGATGGCAAATCAATTGCAAATCATATGTCATGCTTTATCTAAACACATGCCATCCATACTAAAATTACCATTGACCAACATATCATGCTCGTGCATAACCAGTATTCATGCAAATTCATTTACCATTGTCCTAGCTTGACCAAGCCCTCTCGGCTCGACTGGGGCTTCCAGCTTCTTGCTGGGTTTCCTAGCTCGACCAGGGCATCTCGGCTCGACCGAGGCTTTTTGGGGCTAGCTTCCCAAGGCTTCTGGGTTCAAGATCTAGGCATCCTAGCTCAATCAGGGCATCTCAAATCAATCGAGGCTTCCCGTTGAATGAACGAGGCATCGCCGCCAACGCTGTGTGGCGACAGGCGTTTTTCCTCTTTAAATGCATACACAAATGCATCATACAAGCTGGTTATTATCTCTTCTCTTAGCCAACGCATACATGGCCCAAAGGCATGCTCATTCATTCGTGTGTGTCATGAATTTCTTATACTTGACTAGCAAATATGTCAGGAATGACCTTTGATCCATAACTTGAATCAATCACTTAGCACCGATTCCCACACTGAACAAGGCTTGGAAACGGTACGCCTCAATACCGATCCAAGACCTCGAGGCTTGGGTACATCTCACTTTAGTGACGATCCCAAGCTTGACGAACCTCGGCTCATGGTTTCATTCAAAGCCAAGCACAAAGTCCCCACTGAAAGTACTAGTATGAACACCTAAAAGGGGGTAAATAGGTGTGAAGAAAAATTTTCGTGAAAAGTAGTAAAAATATTTTGCTTTTGAAATTAAGTTTAAAGAACAACAGACTTTCAACGAGTTCAAACTTTAACAATTAAATTGAGTTACGAACAAAATAAAGGAGTTAAGGGAAGAGAATAATAACAAATAATTTATCATGATTCGGTTTAAATCAAGCCTACGTCCACTCTCCCACGCTGACAACCTTCGGGCTGATCTCCACTATGAATAAAAAGAGAATTTACAAGCTTGTGATCTTGACTTCACAGTGAAGAGTCTGTACTGCTCTCTCACAAAATCACACCATAAGTCTCTCTTTCTTTTGAGTACAAGTTTGAGCACAATGAAAGGAATAACAAGAAAATGGTAAGCTTCAGACTTTAGAATTTATCTTTCATGCACACTTTCGAATGACTGGAGATGTCTCATTAAATACTCCTTCATGCCTTTTCAACCGTTGGCACTTTCCAAATGAATTCTTCCAATCAACCCGTTGGACAAAATCAATCAAGGAGATCTCGAGCTGTTTGAAGATTGTGATGAAAGCCCGTCAATCCCTTTCGTCCATACAATCAGGATCTTGGTTTCCATAAGTAATTTCTTTCCAAAATTACTTGCCTTCCAAAAAGATTTAATGTATCTAAATTGATTTCAATAAAGATAACAAATCTCGTAGGTGTTGTTGTCAACCAGAAAGCCATATATATTATGTATGAACTGAAGCTTTGAAGAAACGAAGATAATCTTGAGTCTGATTTCGTCTTTATTCTTCATTGCGTTTAGTCTGGAACTCGTCATAATGGGCAGACTTCTGATGTAGAATAGACTTTGACACAAAAGTTTGGCAATCTTCAGACTTTGACACAAAAGTCTAGAAATCTTCACAATAAGCTTTGGATAAGTTTTATCAACTTCAAAACATCAAAGGAGATTTTTTCTCCAACAATTTCCCCATTTTTTATGGTGACAAAACTTCTCCGCAGATTCAAAGATTTATATCCTGCAAAACAACACTTTAGCAGTACATGATATCTTATAAAACAAATAGTGTTAAGGATCTGGATAGCATCAATTTTGCAACCACAGAAAACATGTTAATCTTGAAAAATTAGATAAACATAAAGATTTAAACATCCACATTCATAATCATCACTACCACAAAGATTGCTGCAAAATATTAATGTTCAAACAAACTTAAATCAAATATGCCAAAGTTCAAGTTTAAAGTCAAATTTGCACTCATTCTCCCCCTTTTTATCAATAGCAAAAAGTGGAGAAAGTCAAAATGGAGAAAAGATAAATGAAATCATGGTTGTCTAGGGACTCGAACTAGTTGGAAATCCCCCATAAACTGCACCGCCTCTTCAACCTTCTACCACTGGCGATGAACATTCTGGACTTCAGTTTGAACAGTCTTGAGAATTTGAACAATTTGATCATTCTTGGCCATAGTCTGAGAAACTTGTTGGTTCAAAGTCTGTACCTGAGTGTCTAGAGACTGTATCTTTTTAGTGTAAAAATCAGAAGTAGATCTCAAGGCAGTATGTAGTTTCTGTATTTCAATCTCCATAGCGTATTGCTGAGCTTTTACCTCCAAAAGGAGCTGATCATCCTTGGATAGTCAACATTCGATTCAGTTTATGCACTAGCTTCAAGGAATTGAATGCATGGAGAGTTGAGAGTTGAGGGAACATCAACTTGTCTAGCACCATGACTTGGAGTAGATTCTTCAATGTCTGCTTCAGGAAATTGAGAAGCATAGACTTCTTCTGGGTCTGTAAGAGATCGACTGATACCATCACTCACAAACTGTGGAAAAGAAGTCCCTGTTCTCTCACGAGCTCCCCCTGTTTCTATGTCTACAGGTGGAGAAGGGATTCTTTCTTCTTGAGTCTTCTTGTTTTCAGAGCGAGATTGATGTTTTGTTTATGTGCATACTCCTTCAAGTCCACTCCTAGTTGCTTCTGAATCTTCAGACAATGTGATTGCAATTGTCTCTTCATAAGAGTAATCTTCAGCCCTCTTTTCAGAATGACTTTCTTCTTCTTCATCAGCTCTTTTTCCTTCTTCTTTTTCTACTTCTTCTTTCTCTGTTTCTTCTCTTTCTCCTCCTTCTCTGTCTATTGGTTTCTCGAAACCAACAAAACCTTGAAGATTCTTTAAGGCAATGGCAGAAAGTGTAAGATCATTTTCATTCTCTTTGTCCTACAAGATAAGTGATCTTCTCTTCTTTACATGTTCTTGCACAACTTCCTTGTCTTTCCTTTTACTTCCGACAGCAGAATCTTCCTTGATTTTGCTTTAGGACTCCTTCTTCAAGCGCTCAATAGCCTTGTTTAGATCCTTCAATCTCATCTTCGAAATGATTTTCAGTCCTATCACCATAGGAGCAACTATTCGAGAACAAAGAGATGCGGAAAATTGGATCTGAAAATGTATAAACAACTTTGTAACCAGCGCTGAATAAGGCAATTGTCCTTTGTCCTTCAAACCTGTCCTGTACATGTGCATCAAGATAGGATGAGGAAGAGAAAATCTCATTTCTTTGCAGATAGCAAACGTGAGTCTGGCTTTGAATTTGGAAATATTTGTTTTTGATGTAGCCTTTGGTCTAATGTAGTTAATAACAATTTTTGTACAATAGAACATTTGAGGCTGGCAGTCTAGAATATGTGATGCCTCCTTCTGGTAATCTATCCTTGACAAGAAATCTTGTTGTTTGACCAACTAAGACACTAATTAGTTGAAAACCACTCTTTTCCACCCCAACAATGTCTGCCAGTATGTCAACATCCACCACATAAGCTTATTACTCATAGTAAACTAGAATCAATTTCTAGTCAAGAAAAGACAGATTCGAATAGAAAAATGTAGTCAACTCTGGATATGCCAGCGCCATCTCAGAATAGAAATTCTCGAGTTAAAGGAAGGCCAATTTTTCCCTCAAGTTAACCCTGATCAAGTCTAAGAAGTCAAAATCAACAATTCGAGGGTTCATCACCCCTCTTTTTAGCATTTGGGTGTAAACCCTTATGTGTTCCTTAGAATGAAAGAGTTTCTTTCTCTCACTTGGTACATCAACAGCCACACCCATTCTGGGTTGAAAATTCAAAAACATCTTCTCATCATCATCCTTACTCTCACGCTGATTCACAGAGCTAAATCTAGGATTAGAAGGAAAGTTAAGAAAAGCATTGTCTGCCGGTCCTTCCGGCACTATTCCTAAGCGTTCCATAGCTCTTAAGAATATTGTTTCATTCCCATGTCCATTATCTTTAAGAAAATTCATGATAAAAGACATCGAAGAACCACCTTATTTCATATAAGTATAATGCTTATAAAGAACCTTGGGTGTTAGGACTTTGAGTGGAATGGCATCCTCTTCAACTTTTTCTTCCATCTGTTGGCGCAGAGAGTTCTGAGAAGAGTGCTGAGGAGATTTCTATTGAGAATCTTCTTCAGTCAAATCGAAATGTGTCTGCCCTTTTAGCATATTCCTAGGTTCCTTGCTTGCAATCCGAGAGATTTCCTTTGGTGAGACATGTTTGCAAGCTAAGAGGATTTCATAGACAAGTTCAAGTGTAGAAAAGATGGAAACTTATAGAGAAATCTTGAAAGTAAAAGTCGGAGAAGAGAGTTTGTATTCTAGGGTTTTGAAGCGGTGTGTTCAAAAGAAATACTCGACGGTATATAAAGAAACTGAAAGGGGATAATTGAAGCATCACAATAAAATGCCTTTTTAGAACAATTTTCAAAAAGGTAACTTCCAAAAATTTAAAATCCAAAAATTATTAATTAAATAATTATTTCTAAAAACAAATTAGGCAAGCGACGACTCGAGATAATTATACCTTTTCATTCAAAAAATTAAAATACCAGGATTCAAGACATTCTCTTACTGAAGTAGCTTCTTTAAAATCTGAGTCTGACCAGCTTCAAACTTTATTCCAGAGGAGAAATAATATTCAATTTGGTGCGAATGGACTCAAACAGATTTTTCTCTAGAAGCTCCGTAAAGATGTCCGCTAGCTAATTCTTCGAATCAATGAACTGAATTATAATCTCCCCATTTTGTACATGATCTCTGATAAAGTGATGTCAAATCTCTATATGCTTCGCCCTTGAATGAAGAATTGGGTTCTTGGTGAGATTAACAGCACTAGTGTTGTCATATATGATCTCGGTACACGATTCTTCAATCCCAAAATCTCTCAGTTGTTGTCTTATCCATAGGATTTGAGAGCAACAACTCCCAAAACGACATACTCTGCTTCTACTGTTGATAAAGCTACAGTACCTTGCTTTCTTGATAACCAAAATACTAGCATATTTCCCAGCAATTGACAAGTATTAGAAGTGCTTATTCTATCAACTTTACAACTGGCCAAATTAGCGTTTGAATATCTAAGTAGAGTAAAGTCTCATTCTTCCCAACATACTTAATGATGCGTTTTGCAACACTTAGATGGGATTCTTTGGGATTAGACTGAAATCTAGCACAGATGCAAACACTGAACAAAATATCATATCTAGAAGTAGTAATGAAAAGAAGAGAACCGATCATGCTTCTGTATAGCTTCTAATCTACTTTCTTCCCTCCTTCATCCTTATCCAGTTTCGAAGAGCTTGACATTGATGTCTCTGTCTTCTTGCAATTCTCCATCCCGAATTTCTTGATGAGATCTTTTGCATATTTCTCTTGGTGAATAAAGATATCTTTATTTGATTGTCTAACTTGCAATCCCAGAAAGAAAGTTAACTCACCCATCATGCTCATCTCAAATTCATCCTACATAGATCTAGAAAACTTCTTGCAGAGATTTTCGTTAGGAGAACCGAATATAATATCATTTACATAGATTTGTACTAGTAGAAAGTCTTTTCATTCTCTCTTTATAAAAAGAGTAGTATCAACCTTTCCCTTTTCAAAACAATTTTGAGTTAGGAACTTACTCGACCTTTCATACCAGGCTCGAGGTGCTTGCTTTAGTCTATACAGGCATTTTTCAGTCTATAGACTGAGTCTGGTTTCCTTGTGTTGAAGAAAAATCCCTTATAAATTTTGAAGTTAACAAAACACCCGCGTCAGTTAAGTCTGAAAAATCCAAGACTCAGTCGCTTGAGTCTGAAGAGTTCAAGACCCAAGAGTTTCTGTCTGAAGGTTGCCAGACCCAGAAGTTACGGTCTGATGATCTCCAGACCCTATCAAAGTCTGAAGTCAGTCAGACTCAGTTTTGCGATTTTGCCAAGCTGTCAGCAGTCTATTCTTACGATTAAGGAAATCAAGAATTGGGTATTATCTTCCTTAATTTATCCGTGAAAGATCTCTAGCTGTGATTCTAAGCTCGAAAGATTTTTGGATTTGATCCGTTGAAGATTAAGCAAATTTTGGAAGGATCCACTTTTGGAAACTCAAGATCCTGATTGTATGGGCGAGCAGGATTGATGAGCTATCTTCTACTTAAATTGGACAACATGAAGATCACCTAAATTGATTCACTCCAACGGGTAGATTAGATGAATTCTTGGAAAGTACTAACGGCTATGGAAGCACGAAGGGATATTTAAGGTGTGTCGAAGTTGTTCAAGAAAAAGAGTGAGCCGATAGAAAAATTCGAAAGATCGAACCTCTGAAACTCCTTGTTCTCAAAATCTCTTGAGCTCAAATTGTGTACTAAGGAGAGATACTTACAGTGTGAAATTGCAAGAAGCTGTAGAATAGACTTTCAACAAAGAAGTCTAGATCGTAAACTGTAAAAGCTCTCATTTGCTACATAGTGATTACAGCCAGTTGGCTGCCAGCATGGAGAGTGGACGTAGGCTTACAATAAGCCGAACCATTATAAACTTCGGTGTCAAAAATTCTCTTACCCTACTCTCTTTATTTTAATAGTTGCGTGATTAATTTACTTCTGATTTTAATTAAAGCCAAAGGATTTTGGTTAAAGGTTTGAAAAGAATTTCATCAACACCTATTCACACCCCTCTAGGTGTAGTTACTAGCTTATATCAATTGGTATCAAAGCAGGTTGCTTATTTATTGGAAGTGTTTATACTTTCTAAAGCTAAAGATCTATGACTAGTATTTTGGCTCCAAGTTTGATTGAAGGCTAAAGCAACACCAGACCTCCTTACTTCGATGGGAAGGAATACAATGTATGGAAAAACAAGATGAAAGCATTCCTAAGATCCAAAGATCCTCAAGAATGGGATGTAGTAGAGAAAGGAATTGTTCCTAAAGCTGCATCAACCATAGGGAAAGAAATAGCTGATGGAATGGGACTGTCACAAGCCGAAATTTCAAAGAGACAAGCTCTTGATGCGAAAGCTATCTATTCTCTATATTGTGCTTTATCTCCTACTGAGTATAACAGAATTTCCTCTTGTGAAACAGCTAAAGAAGTTTGGGATAGATTGCACGTCACTTATGAAGGAACGGGTCGAGTTAAAAAAACCAAGATTAATATCATTCTTGGACAATATGAAGCCTTCAAGATGAAGCCAAGAGAATCCATCACGGATATGTTCAGTCGATTTATAGAAATTGTAAATGGCTTAGCATACCAAGGACAGCCAATCTCAGAACCAATGAAAGTCAATAAGCTATTAAGAGGACTCTCCAAAGATTGGAATCACGTTAAGACTTCCATAAGAGAAACACAAAGGATTATGCCTCTTTATGTCGATGAATTGGTTGGCACACTTCAATCATATGAAGTCAAGCAATTCAATGAGGACTTTGACACCAAAGGTAATAAGTCAATTGCTTTAAAATCTAATGATGATTCTGATGTTACAGATTCAGAAGAAAACTTAGATGACGAAGAGCTAGCACTTCTGATCAGAAAGTTCAGAAAATTAAATAGAAAAGGAAGAAGGTTCAATGGGAAGAGACAAAACAATCAAAGATCTCAAAAGAAATCAAATAAAGAAAACGACACCAACAAGGATGTTATTTGTTTTGAATGTAAGAAGAAGGGACACATAAGACCCAACTGTCCTCTTATTGAATAAAAAGAAAGGAAAACCAAAGAGGTTCAAGAAAGCACTCTAAAGCTGAAACATGAAGTGACACAGAATGTGAAGAGAGTGATGAAGAGTATGCCAATACCTGTCTTATAGCAGACTTAGACTCAGACTCAGACTCAGACTCGGCCTCAGAGGTCAACGTTAGAAATTTAAAAATCCCCACCAAAGTGTCGAATTATATTGATGAACTTTATCTTAGTCTTAAAGCTTCTCTTAAAAGGATTCTGAACTAAAAAGGGAAAATTCCAAATTAAAACAAGGGTTAATACCCTAAAAAACCCCAAACTGGTACACCTATGACAAATCTACCCCAAACTATTTTTTTGACCACTAAAAATCCCAAACCGGTACATATGTGACAAATCTACCCTCCGTTAGTTTCCATTCGATTTTGCCGTTAATTTTGCTGACGTGGTTGCTGACGTGGCAAGCCATGTGGAAATTCACAAGTTTAATACCGTTAAAAACCCCAAACTGGTATATTTATGACAAATTTACCCCAAACTGGTATATTTATGACAAATTTACCCCAAGCAAGTATATTTACGAGAAATTTACTCTAATTAATTTTTTCGATCATAAAAAACCTAAATGGGTACACGTGCGGCACATTTACCCTCTTTCAATTTTCCCAAATTTGATCGAGTTGTGATTACCAATCAATTTTATTTTCTGGATTATTTTCTACGTGGCATTAACCTTACTAAAACATATAATATAAGATTAAAACAATATGAACTTTTGATAGCTGCTTAATTTCATTCTATATTATTATGAAAATATTTAATGTGATCATTTCATTGATTCAAGTTAATGGAATTTGCTAATTTGGTTTCTAATTCAATACGTTTGAACGGTGGAAAAAAATGCTATGCGTGGATTATTCACGTAAGATATTCAATTTAAATTAATCAATTGTGATCCTCACCGAGCCCTCACCGACCCTTTTTCTACAGCCAAAACAAGGGCTTGTAGCCCTTGTCTTTTTTTTTTTCCTTTCCTTTTTATTTTTTTTTTATTTTTTAGAGAAAAAATAGCTTTTCTTTAATCTAATTCAATTAAAATGTTAGTTAAAAATTAGGATTTGAGCCTAAACGACATTGTTTTAATCTTATATTACATGTTTTAGTAAGTTTAATGCCACGTAGAAAATAATCCGGAAAATAAAATTGATTGGTAATCACAACTCGATCAAATTTGGGAAAATTGAAAGAGGGTAAATGTGCCGCACGTGTACCCATTTAAGTTTTTTATGATCAAAAAAATTAATTTAGAGTAAATTTCTCGTAAATATACTTGCTTGGGGTAAATTTGTCATAAATATACCAGTTTAGGGTAAATTTGTCATAAATATACCAGTTTGGGGTTTTTAACGGTATTAAACTTGTGAATTTCCACATGGCTTGCCACGTCAGCAACCATGTCAGCAAAATTAATGGCAAAATCGAACGGAAGCTAACGGAGGATAGATTTGTCACATATGTACCAGTTTGGGGTTTTTGGTGGTCAAAAAAATAGTTTGGGGTAAATTTGTCACAGGTGTACCAGTTTGGGGTTTTTTAGGGTATTAACCCTTAAAACAATAAGAAAAAACTTTGGTTGAAAAAGTTGGAAATCTAGATGAAAGTCTTGCTGTTTCAAAGGAATATAAAATTGTTCTTTCAAAAGAAAATGCTTATTTGAAAGATGATCTTTTGAAAGTTACAAGGAAATTTTCAATGGGATCTGAAAAATTGGACAAAATTCTTTCAATTCAAATACCCTATTTCAATATATCTAGTCTAGGAATGACATCTGAAACTATTTCCTTAATTGATTTTCCAAAGGTAAAAGAAAGGATCAAGAATAGGCCTATAAAATCTTTTTACAAGAATCATTTCCAAAAGGTTTTTGTTAAGCCTATTGGAAGAAATGCTCTTAAGTGCTCAAAGTGTAAAAGCTTAGAACATTTTGAGAATGATTGTCCCAAAGTTTGGAAACCTATTAAGAAAAATTGGGCAAAGACTGTTTATTGATAAAGGCTAGTAAGCACATCTAGAGGGGGGTGAATAAGTGTTTAAAATAAACCTGGACAAATATATGCAGAATAAAATAAACTTTGAGCAAAATAAAAGAGTTAACGGAAAGGAATAAGAACACAAGGTTTATAGTGGTTCGGCTTAATCAAAGACTACGTCCACTCTCCCACGCTAACAGCCTTCCGCTGGATTCCACTATGCAATCAATAAGAGATTACAACTTTGAGTGCAAATACTTAGTAGTAGATCACACTATCTCACTAAGTCACTCTTTTGGTATTTCTCTCAAGATCACAAACGTTTAAGTTCACGAGAAACAAGTGTATGATTGAAGTTGGCTCAGACTTTGAAATTATTAATTCTACGCTCCATCTCTTACTTGCTCATCGGTCCTTCATCTCCTTAAATACTCCTCCACTTCCAAACTAGCCGTTGGACAGTATCTTGAGAATCATCTTCCAATCAACCTATTGGACAGATCTGTATCTAGAAGATTTGGTAGCCGTTGAGTGACAAAAGTAGAATCCCAAATTGATTCAGAACGCCCATACAAACAGAATCTTGGTTTCCATAAGTAGAGTTTCTTTGTATAGAAAGTTCTTGTCTTCATGATTTAATCGTCAATCAATTAGATTGAGTTAATCAAATCAATCTTGATGTAGAATCCAAATCAGATCACTAGCCGTTATTCATCCTAGAATAAACCAAGGCTTTGAAGAATTGAAGATAAACTTGAATCTGTCTTCGTCTTCGTTCTTCATCGCGTTCGGTCTAGAAAACTTCAGATCGTAACTCTGGGTCTGATTGTCTTTAGACTTTGATTGGGTCTGGAAGTCTTCAGACTTTGACGACAAAGTCTGGAGGTCTTCAAACTTTAACACATGAGTCTGGAAGTCTTTAGACGGAAACGCTTGGTCTTGAACCCTTCAGACCGAACTTCTGGATCTGAACATTTTCTATGCGATAGACTTTACAATCTGATTCTTCCAAGCATAGATTTTGATAATATCCTTTACATGTTCCATTATCTGCATAGTCTATTACTCATCAATCAAACATGTTAGTAGCCTTTGATTTATTTTGTCATCTTCAAAACATTATAAGAGATTTCCCTAACAATCTCCCCCTTTTTGATGATGACAAAACAATCTCTGAATATGCAGATGTGTAATCACACTTTCTAAAATATTGATAAATCAAAGCAATCGCATCTCAGAAGATAGCAAATAGATTGAGCATAACAATATATAGAAAAATAATCACAGCTCAATATTATGCAATAAATAATATTAACCAATCAACACATATGCATATTTATATTCTCTCTCCCTTTTTGTCATAATCAAAAAGCGATAACAATAGATATAGTATCACGTAGAGAATATAAAATGATAATAAATGTATCTTGCATAATTTTCAAAAATCAGCTTTTATAAAGTAAATCGAATATCAAAGATATGCAATATAGCTCACTTCGATCATATATATCAATAAAGATCCAATAAAAATCACGGATGCATTATAAAATTCACTTACCCTTTTTTTGTCATAATAAAATGATAATATCAATAAAGATTTGTTAATGACAAAAGGTAATAAAAGATGCACTAACCGGATTTTGTAGAATTCTGTCACATTTACCTTTTCCTTCCTTCCATAATAATTAAGATCGCGATTAATTTAAAAAGATTTTTCCATAATTGATCAAAGCTCCCCCTCAATTTGTTGCCTTTTTGAGGTAATCACGATTCTTTTCCTTTTCCCTTTTGGATTCGCTTTCTCCCCCTGTCATCATGACAATATTTCCGAAAGAAACAATTGTTGCTTGTGCACATTGAGCGGAATATTTTTCCATTATTCCTTTTGTAGCAATAATATCCACAATGATCATTTGCATTTTAAAATTCGAGGCAAAAATTTATTTTCTTCGATCAAGTTCTTCTCGAATTCAACCTGCATAAACTTAACAAACTTTTTTTGCACAAATAAGCCGTAATATTATCCACATAATGTATAATGTCCTTTCTTCAATTAAATAAATTGAATGGCATATATAAAATTATCAACTATTAAAATTCAGAGCTACTCAACCTTTCGTATGACACATTAGGGATTTCCTTAACAATTTGCAAAAACTTTGCACAAGGAGTAGTATTTTTGAATAGTATAGAATCTCCACAATTTTCAATTCGAGCTTCCAAAATCCATATGAAAGATTCTATTACCACTTGCAAAATCTTATATAATAGATAATCATCTTTGCAAAAATGTCACGTAATACCTTTCTTTGATTTGCGGATCAAACTTGCTAGATATGAGATATCTTCTAAGAATATAGCAAGAGTATTCACAAATGTGCAATAATATCTTTCAAGATCAAAGGAATTTCCTTAATCATAAATCTGAAAAATATATCATTGATGCATTCTGCAAAAAGAAAGTATATATTTCCATCACGTGCCAAATCAAGTAAAAACTTGCAACGCCTTTTATGACAAAAAAATATTTGCAATATAATAAACAATCATCCAAAATTATGATAAATGCACGTAGAAACTTATAAGGTGGGATGATAAAAAAAAAAAAAATTTCTTACCCACGGTATATGTTTGAAATATACCATTAAAAAAAAATCATTACCAATCTTCATAGGAGATATTTTTCTGATTGCACCAAAATTTGCGTAGATTCGCAATCATTCTTGCTTTAATGAATTTCATACAATCAACTCTTTTCCCTTTTTGGTATCCATCAATTTGGATCCTTCCATTTCGTTAGAGAAAAATATAAAATCCCCATAATCAAATATTCTTTCTTAATTCATCATAACAAGTATTCAAAGAAAGAATATTATGCATAATGATATTTTGAAAAATAAATTCTCACTTAGTCATAGTATGATAAAAACGTAGAGAATAAAATCCTTGAGCATCTAATAATATTTTGCATAATTAACATCACGTATAATTAGATTTTTACTTTGCAAAATATGATAAAATCTGATAGTATAAAATCAATCCAAATAAATTCATTTGTTTCTAAGTAAAATATCAAATCAATCACACGTATTAAATCAAATCTCGAATCACAAAAACAAATTACACGATTCTTTCTTCAATAAAACAAATCATTGAATATGGTCATAACAAAATCTAAATCAATCAAGGATATATCAAATATTAAGCATAATGAGAATTATGTGCCCAAATAAAAATACGTTCCTTACCAAATGGTTGAAATCATACCACATAATTTTCTTCAGCTAAATTTGCATCTTCCTTCATCGTCGGAATGTTCTTGTCCTTTGAAATGCTATTGCGGTAAATGCAATCCTTGGCATAGTATCCTATTGGCCACAAACAAAATAGCCCTGTTTTTACTTTGAAGTTCTGGTTGATTTTCCATTTTCTTTCCATAGCATTCACCTTGGAATTGTACAAAAAAGAATTATTACGTAAACGTGAATCTTCCTCGATGCGAAGATGTTTCTGTATTTACTCCAAGGTAAAGTCCTCTGACTTGT
This sequence comes from Eucalyptus erythrocorys, assembly GCA_014182555.1. NCBI lineage: Eukaryota > Viridiplantae > Streptophyta > Magnoliopsida > Myrtales > Myrtaceae > Eucalyptus > Eucalyptus erythrocorys. Next base: position 17,958,073 of record CM024603.1, read on the forward strand.
GCATCAGTCTTTTTCCATAGTCTTTCAAACCTAGAGTCAATATCACAATAATTACTCAAATTTGAGAAGCTTCTGGAATATCAATCTTGATGGTACGAATTTTATTCACTAGCACTAGAATTCATGGACTTGTTCCAACAAAGGTTTAGTATCAATAAACTTGAAATTAAAATACTTTGCGATTAGATATTTGATGGTACCTTACTCCTCTGCTTTGTACTTGAATTCCAGTGCATTCCAAATTTCTCTAGCTGACTTCATTTTAGTGGATAAGTTGTACAAGCAATGAGACGGTGTATTCAGAATATGTCCTCGACAAAGTAATTCATCCTCTGCATGTTTCTTCTTCTCTTTATTAATCCTTTTAATGGCTTTCGCACTTGGTTGTCCTCCCTTGGTAGTAGGCTTCGGTTCTTCTATAAGCGCCAAGTTAGGATCTAGTATGTAGGAAATCTTCAGGGTAGTGAGTAAGAGCATCATCTTGTCCCTCCAATGAGTAAAGTTATTCCCATCAAACCGGTCTAGTTTGACCATGTCTTGATTCATGACTTTGATTATCTTCGACTCTATTGTTGAACAAAATAAATCTTTAAAATTGTTGGAAAAATGTGGCTTCGAATCAATAGAATAATCAAGTCAGACTTTGAGGTGTGATATCACTTTCTTTAAGGATTTATTTGTCTCATAAAGTTGCTAATGGTCATTGAGAAATATCCTCCAGAATACAACAAAGTCTCAAAATGAGAATATTATATAGCAATTCTAGTATTTTTCCAAGGTCTCTCTAGGAAACAATTGAAAAGATAGTTGTAGTTTTGGAAAATTGCAAAGTAAATGAATGTATCATTTCAAAAGAAGTTGCCAAAATGAACAAACGTGTCCATTCGAAAAAAGTTGAAAAATGAAGAAATGCAACTCTTGGGGAAAGATTGCAAACTGAACAAGCATCATTGCCAAAGATTGTCTTGAAAATACACAAATAAAAAATTCAAATTAATAAATAATAAATATTATTTTTTATTTTTTTAATAAATGAAATTTCGAATTTTCATAATTTTTGAAAATTCTCAATAAGCAAAAAACAACCTTTGAACTAATTAAAGTTAATAAGATAATCATATAGAATAAAATAAAATAAAATAAATAAGATTAGTGCTAATTAAACCGCGGGCACGCAAAGTGCTAAGTGCGCCTAATAATCGTGCCATCAAGCAATTATTTGCGCACGCGCACCCGCACGCGGATATGGTGGAGTCTAGCCCACATTCGATGTTTTCTTTAAATACACTAGAGAAACCCTATACTTATTAACTGGTCTACTTCCTCCTATTTTTCCTATGCGAGACAAGGAAATATACACTTAGTTTGCTTTACAAATAAACTTCAAACAATTTTTCTTTCGATGCCAACCATAGAGGCCACATCACTTAGTAACTATTTTTTCAAGCCAGCCATATAGACTGCGTTGTTTAGTTATTGTTTCGCAAGCTAGCCACATAGGCCACTCCCTGTTCTCCTCCGTTTCTTGATGTTTCATGTGTGGTCTTGAGAAGCAACACTGCCACCAAACTTGTCACTCTCAGACTAGTTAAATTTGGAAGTTTTGCTATGAATAGCTACCAGACGCCACCTCATCTACCATATCCTAGTCATTGGATACTATTCAAATTTGTATTTAAATTGAAATTGACATCTTTAATGCACCTCAACTTTGAGGGAATGTTAGAGATGTTTAGGATAATTTTGATAGTTTTCTGCATCTCCCAAGATTCTACAAAGGTCTTTTTGTAATTGTGCATATCTTGATTGATATGTTATCTCATTTAATTTCTCAAAGTCTATAAATAAGCTGATATAATTTTCATTATGATATATTGAAATATACACAATTACGCTCTTTTGCATATCTTTCTTATTTCTCAACTTGCTCAATGGAGAAGTCTATGTGTGTTCATAGTTTTATTTATTTTATTATCTAATCATTTGGTTTGATAGGGCATTGTTCGAAAGATTTTTTTCTTTTTCTTTTTCATAGCTTTTGTTCGAAAGATGTTAAAAGGGGAAAATGATACTAGTAATTCCTAAATTTTGGCCAAATATGCAACATCGTATTTGGAATTTTGATTGGTCATTGAATTATTTCTAAATACTCAATGTAGTCCTTAAACTTTTGATTTATTTAATCAAGTTCCTCAACTTTCCAATAATGTCAAAGCAGTCCTTTAATGCTATTCATAAGTTTTCATAATTACATTTTATTTCATATTATAGAATATCTTTTCATTTCAATCATTCTCTTATATCAACAAGTATGCTATCTTTTGATTCCATTGTTTGTCTTTATAACCATCGCGACAGCTCAATTTAAGTAAATTATAGCTTGTGATCCCCATGGTATACAAGTAGAACTTCATTTAGAGTTGCAGCAAGTTGATATGTCTGAAGTTTGACATTTAGGTATTTTCATAAGATTCTCTAAAAAAGAAAATAATTAATTTATAGATATCTGTACTTATATTCATCCTTATTGTTTAGAAAACACAAAACATTGAAAATATTATCAATCTTGAAAATTGGGAACATAATTTGGATTTTTGAAAATTTTATCAATCTGCGAATTAAGGAACACATTTATATATAAATTAATGTCGTTTGTACTTATCCTTATTAAAACATTTAGACTTAAAACAGTTGGAACAACAACCCGATAAAACAATTAGGTTTTTACTATTATAGACGTCAGAAGCTAAAATTTACTTAAATGAAATCATTATGACATTTACAAAGACCAAAAAAGTAAAAGTGTAATGATTTTTTTTAAATGATTGAAATGATAAGATATCTTAAAATCTAAGCAATTGTGTAATTATGAAAACTTGTGAATAGTACCAAAGGACTTACTTGAACTTGTTATAGAAATTGAGAGACTAGATTGAAGAAATTGAAAATTTAGAGACTGCACTAAACATTTAGCAATATAGTTCAAGGACCAAATTGAATGAACTAAAAGTCCAAAGATGACACTATGCGTTGAGCCAAAGTTTAGGAACTCTTAAGGTGCATTTGTTTGTGAAAAATCTTATGATTAAGAAAAATATTTTCTGGAAAATCATTTTTCAAGAAAAATAGTTAATTTTCTTTTGTTTGGTAATATGCGATCAAAAACATTTTCTGGTGTTTGGATCTCGTTCAAAAAATGATTTCAATCTTATACTTTTATCTCAAGCAAAAAAAATATATATATATATATATATATTTTAAGTTCTTTATTTAAAATTTTTTTTTCTATTTTCTATTTTCTATTTTCTTTGCTTTAATTTTCTCTTTCCTTCTTCCTCTACTATTATCAAACCTCGACAATGGTCAGCGACAGCCTTGAGCTCATTAACTCAAGTTGAGCTCGAGCTTGCTAAAATCAGGTGAGCCGCGACCTCGCCTAGATCTCGTGAACCCCAAGCTTATCACCCTCAATTGAGCCTTGAGCTCATTAGCCCATGTTGTGGCCAATTCCCGGGCCGTCAGCTATCACGGAGGCAAGTGCCAACGGAAGAAGAAAGAGAAAAAAAAAAAAAAAAAAGAATAAAATAATAAAAAATTAGATCATTCAAAAATTCAAAAATTTGGATTTTTTAACAAATATTTCTATAAAAATAAATGTTTCATTAACCAAAGACTCAAACTCAAGGACCCACACATGGTCTTTGTGGATTGGGCCCTAACGGTTAAGACTAGAGCTTGAGCATCAGGGACTCAAGTATAGCCTTTATGGACCAAGTTTGGATGATGGAGTATCAGGTATAGGCACTAAGGGTTTGGGCGCCACCTTGATGGAGTGAGGGCCCAAGCCAGAGCACCGAGGTCTTGAGCTCGGCCGTCAAGAGACTTGGTCCTCACTATCGAGACATAGGGAACCAATAGGGTTTCCATGCCCAAGCAAATAGATTAGGGTCCAGATGCCAATACCTAATCATCTATTGAAAAATGTTTTTCGGCTCTTTCAAAAAGGAAATAATTTTTCTAAATTAAAGTTTTGGTATGTAAATCTTCTTTGTCGACCCATTTTTCCTAAGCGAGCCAAACACCAAAAATGAAGAAAATGTTCTCTGCAAAATAAATGGACCCTTAGTGTCAATGTCCAATACGAAGTGATATCAAAGGTTAGGTTAAATTAGTTTGTGCTTGTACTATACTATGTCGGTACATAGAACAGGGAAAATTATACCGAAACTCGATCGAACTTAATTAAAATTCGACGCAACCAGCACTAGCCTCTCTTGAGAAAAATACTTAGTTGAGCGGACCGAACAAAAATATTATACTTTTATCTAATAATAGACCGTAAAATCCAGCCAATCAAATGGGCCCAAATTCTGTTACCCCCAAAGCCTCATAAGCTTTTGATTTTCCGAAGTAAGGAAAACCTTCGTTCCTCCAGAAGATCGAAGCCCGTTACGAAAGGAAGCCAGCGGCCCAGGGGAGTCGGAAGAATCGGAATCTTCAGTCGAGCGAAGAGCGTTTTCGGGTTTCTGAATCGAACCCACATCTTCGTTTTCACTCAACTTCATCTTTTTCGATCGACTGGTAAGTTCTCCTAGGAATTTCTGCGTGCTTTTCTGGCTTGAATCGTCGCGCCGGATGTTTCTGTCCTTCAATTTGATTCCTTTTTGTTCTGTTTAAGTTAATTTGCATTGATTTTCGTCGATGTTGCGGCTGTTTTTGCTCATTAGATCGTCTTTAACCTGGAGTTGTGCGATTTCTAGCTCGGATGGCAAGAAAATAAGGGCGATCTCTTGTGGTAATCAAGATAGATAGTAGTGTAAGTAGGTGAAGTTGAGATTTCAGAAATGTTATGTCGTAGTTGGTTTCGAGTCGTAATTGCTGATGGGTGTCCGTTGAATTGCTTCTGTTGAATTTGCTTGTTGGTCTAAATGGCCTCCTTTCTTTGAACTGGAGAGTATCTTACGCTTGAGTCAGATATTGGGAATGCGAGTAATTTGAGCATGGGCACATCTTCTCCTATTAGAAATGGAGATGAGCTTCGTTCCCACTTTTCACTTTTACTATGCGTGCGATTTTCAAGACAAAAGTCGAACATAATGTGTTGTTAAATTTATTGGATCATTATGATCCTTGATGACCTCACAAATTTTCATAATTCTGTACTTTTTGCGCTTTGGTTTCTGAGATCACATGTGTAAGGTTTGATTCCACGTTCATTGATATGTTGTCTCTTATTGACAGATGGGGGAGCTGGCTGGCGATAAACATGTCAAGTACATATTGTCTGTTGAAAAGGTAGGTATGAAATTTTTACAATTCTTTTCTTGTTCTCTTGTCCACTTCCTTCCAGTTTTTTTTGGCAATGACTTGGTTTATTTGGACCTGCCATTCAGCATGTTGGAGTTTACTGATTTGAGTTTTTGGGTTGATCTTGCATTCAGAAAAAGGATAGTGTTGAGTCAGTGGTTATGGAGCACTTGAGATTGAATGGAGCATATTGGGGATTGACCACTCTAGATCTTCTTGGAAAACTTGGCACAGTGGATTCAAATGAAGTAGTTTCGTGGATCCTGCAATGCCAGCACGAGTCTGGTTTGTAGTTATTTGTCTCTCGGCTTCTTTTTTTAATTATCCCCAAAAAACATGCAGTTAACAGAACCCCTGCTCCACATTTTCCAATCAAATAGTTCTTATTTGAAAGAATGATCAACAAATTATCTCTTATACAATAATGACCAAAGGGCAAAGTGCAAATGTTACCTAGGGCTGCTTTTTCAGGTGGCTTTGGTGGAAACATTGGACATGATCCGCATCTGCTGTATACGCTTAGTGCCGTGCAAGTTTTGACCCTCTTTGACAAGTTAGATGTTCTTGACATTAACAAGGTGACAGATTGTATCCTTTGGAATGAAGTGTCCTAGTTTGACAAACTCTTACCATAGATGCAAGTTCCTCAGTGTTATTTTATGATTTTAAGTTTTTGCATGAGAGTAATAAACTTACCTTAGGCTCTGTTTTACATGTAAGAGGTCGGATTATGTTAACTCTTCATATGTTATAAAATTTTGATTACAGTTACTTTATAGTGTGTGTATTACTGGTCAAACATTGATGAGGGGCCTCTTTCTATGGAGATCCAAGTTGCTATTGTTGGATAGTCTGCGGTATTAAATGCTCTACATTGTTATGCCTGAGTTATGATTCAGACATCAGAGCACTGCAGAACGAAGATGGATCTTTCTCTGGGGACATATGGGGAGAAGTTGATACTCGGTGTCTTGTCCTTGTCTTTGATCAATTAAAATTTATTTTCTTCTTGAGGATGTTTCTTAAATAATTGACATCCCTTTCACCCTTTTTTCCCTTCGAAGGTTCTCTTATTGTGCTATATGCTGTCTTGCGATACTAAAACGGTTGGATTCAATAAATGTGGAGAAGGCTGTCAGATATATAGTGAGTTGCAAAACTTTGGATGGCGGGTTTGGTTGCACTCCTGGTGCAGAGTCTCATGCAGGGCAAAGTATGTCATAACCTTATGCTGAAGCTTTTCCATTGGTTTCTAATTTCTGATTGGTGCTTAGTAAGTTATGTATTTGCTTATATAAAAGGTCATCTCCTAAGTATGTTGGTGAAGGATTCCATTCTCAGTCCTATTTAACCAATATTGCATACTGTTTTAGAGTGAGAAGGAAACCTGGGCCTTTGGTAATTAAATGTGCACTGCAAAAGGTTGTAAAGCTGGATATCTTTTCGAGGATTTTATTCAAAACTGAATGAGCTGGCTTGGACTTTATTCCACCATTAAATGCAGTAGGTTTTTACTTTCCAAAAGTTTGTTTATTCCCAATTTTCTGCATCAAAGTATGTCCATCTTCACTGTTATGGAGAGATGATTGAAATATGAGAAAGATGAGAGGATATGTAGTATGAGAAATCAAGGGAAGAAAGAAGTCTTAATGGATTTAAAAGTAAAATAGTTAGTTCTTGTTTTAATGGAGGTAAATATGTTGGTTATCAACCTAGCCTTGGTAGGCTACTCTTTTATCATATTCAACTTTTATTGTCCTCGATCTTACAAGCCGGAAACTAGAGGAATGAGCTTCTATGTCTACTTCTAGCTGTCATAAATTGGATTTTGACTTCTTGATGCCAAATGACAAAATGGTTCAAGAGCCTAAAGGTAGAGGCACAAGTTAGAGGCAAACCCACCCCAATCCTTCCCTTCCTTAGAAAGCCCAACATTGAAGTGGCTTCCTTCTTTGTTTTATCAATTTGAGTTTATGAACTAGAGTACAATCTGCAGTTGAGATTTACTTGGTTACATCTGCAGTTTTTGTTGTGTGGGTGCTCTGGCTATCACGGGTTCACTACATCACATTGACAAGGACCTTCTTGGCTGGTGGTTATGCGAACGACAAGTCAAATCTGGAGGTTTAAATGGCCGCCCTGAAAAGCTTGCTGATGTGGGTATCAAATGAGATTAAGCTGTTATATGTGGACCATTTTGTCAAATTATCTACTGAACTAGTTGCATGGTTTCAGGTCTGCTACTCCTGGTGGGTGCTTTCTAGCTTGATTATGATTGACAGAGTTCACTGGATTGACAAAGAAAAGCTTATCAAATTCATCTTAGACTGTCAGGTTCTTTAACTGCATCCTCTATGTTTGAATTGAAAACTTTTAGGATCTGAGTCACTACCTGAATTTGAGTTCGGGGGGACAATGTTCATTTACGGCCTTCTATTTCAGGACACTGAAAATGGTGGAATTTCTGATAGACCAGATGATGCCGTGGACGTTTTCCATACATATTTTGGAGTGGCTGGTAAGTGGTAGTCAGATTTTGCTGTGTTCCTTTGCCTTCTCCTCCTTGTTGAATCAGCTTTATCAAATTAAATTAGCAGTGAATTCAGGATAGGAGTTCGTAATATCATGCTGAAAGAAGAAATGGATGTCTGTTCATCCATTGATTTTAAATTGTTAACTGACAAAATGTAGTTAGATCTGAATTGTTTTTAATTAATTTCAAAGTTGTCCCTGAAGGATATGAGGTTATCTTTATTGGTGAAGATTGTAAATGGTAACTGATGACATACGGTGCTCAATTAATTCTTAAGGTTTTTCTTTGTTGGTGGTGATTTCAGGTCTTTCGCTTCTTGAATATCCAGGACTTAAAGCCATAGACCCAGCCTATGCCTTGCCGGTCGATGTTGTTAATAGGATTTTCTTTGGCAGATGTTCAACCTGACCACAGACTGCACAGTTTATTACATTTTCATGACTTTCTGAGTAAACATACTAACATCATTAACTGACTTTCTACTTCACTATATACCGAATTCCACAAAAATTGAAATAGTTGTTGGTCGACACAACTTTTCTAGTGAACCATTTGTTTCCCTGGGAGAACCTAAACTTCTTGTAATCCTTTTTGGTACCTTTGTCTCTCTCAAGCTATAGTTTCGCCTTTATGTACCTTTGTCTCTCTTGAGGCTCAAGCTATAGTTTCTCCTTTATGTACCTTAAGTCTCTCTCTCAAGCTATAAAATTTTGTATGCTGAAACCTTCTGTGCAGAATTTAGCACAAAAAGGGAGGATGCATATCAGTTATAGTTTGCATGGTGGCAACCTCAATATTCATGAGCACAACTAAATAGTTGGGGAGTTCAGTTTGATCCCTAAGCTTCTTTTTGTTATAAACTTAGTTCCTGTGCTTTTCTTCGGCAATAATTTAAGTTTTTGACAATTGGAAACCTAATGAAAATTGCTTAGCCAGCATCGTTCATGAACACGGTTGCTTGGTGTATGAGTATGGTTGGGCAACGGTCTAGGGTAGAACCGAGGACACCGAGGACTGACCTAGAACTGAGGACTAACCAGGCTGGTCTAGTCTGTTCAATTTCAGGTCAATTTCAAGTAGAAAATCAGTTGGTTTACCAGATCTGGTCCGGATGAGTGCAATTTTTGTTTCTCGTTCCAAACAGAAAAACACTTGGTCTTAGGTGTTCGCTTGTTAGGTAAGGAACACACAGCCATGAAAAGCACAAGGATCGAAAGTGTTATTTTTTACAGAGCTAGGGAAAGCTTTCAAAAAGAGCCCCTGAAGGCAATTTTTGCGAAGTAACCTCCAAAATGGTATTTGTCTCGTAGAAGTCACTGAAGTTGGTGACTTCGTCTCAATTGACCTCCTAGATCACCGGCGGCACAAATTTTCATCGGACAACCATGTGCATCTCACCTGCCATTTTCCCCATCATTGGAAGGGCATCTTCGTTTGAAATCTTCTAAATCTAAACTGAATCTCCCGAATTTGAACCTAAAATTGTTCGATTCCCTTAAGTAGACTCAAATCTCTAAATCCTCGTAATATTCCAATTAGGACTGCGGCAAGTCCTACCTTCAGCTAGTTGCACCTTCACCTAGAAAGAAAGCGATTGCAACTAGTTGAAGCTACATTTCGACAACTCGGGCACATGTCGCATGGATTGATGACAGTGATGTTATGAGAATTATGTTGTTATTTTAGTGTTACTTTGGTTTGTTTGGTTAGATTTGTCTTTGCATCGTTTTTTCTTTTGTGCGAGTTGATGCATGTGAGTTGCATTTTCTAATTGCCAGTGGTATCTACGTGTGCATTTTGTAATTGCAAATGGTGTCATTGTGATACCTGAGTGCTACAATGGTCTCTATTTTGTAGTTTTTTTGCTGTTTTTGTTTTATTTTTTCCGGGGTGTGTTTTGGCATGTCTTGCACAAAAACATATTCATATTATTTTTAATTCCATATTGTATCAAATGCGAGATGTGAAGGGGTAAATTATTTTATGTTTGATAATAGGAGAGCTGAAGGTGTTGAAGAAGATGAGTTTGCCATTATTGATTTGGATGACTTAGATAAATTTTTTAAAATGAGGGTGTCAATGGTGATGGTTAAGTGGAGAGGGATGGAGATTGGGAATCTAGAGAGAGTGATGAGTATGTATATGTTTTAGTTAATAATGTAGATATCTTGAGTATGAGAAACCCAAATTAGCAAACACATCCTAACTTTGATGCTACAGTTGATATTAAGAATCCTATCTTCAGGTTGGTAATGTGCTTTAGTGATGCTAAGAAGTATAAAGAGTCTATTATGAACTGTCATTAAAAAAAAAAAAAAAAAAAAATGGAAGATGGGAAAGCTTCATTAAATGAACAAATAAGTCGAGGGCAATATGTTCAAAGGGGTATGATTGGTTCATATATGCTTCTAAAGTGCAGAAAGAACATACTTTATAAATCCAAACTTTCATGCATCTACATACATGTAATAGAGGAGTAAAGAACAGCTATAGTGCCATAACTTGGCACGGGGGGACACTTAAGTGCCATAACTTCAAAACGGTACACTTAAGTGTCACTTTTATTTTCTAGTGGGACACTTAAGTGCCACCTCCGGCAACCCTTGCCGGAAATCTTACGTGGCAATATTTTATTATTTTTTATTGCCTGCGTGGCTCACCGGAGAGCTGAGTCGGCTCTAACTCACCAGAAATGACGTCGTCTCCCCAAATGCCCCAAATCTAAAACCCTAAATCGGCCAAAATCCAAGTCTCGAACCCTAATTTTCATTTGCCCAAAATTCCTTCGTTGAATCTTGGAAATGGAGAGCAGGACTCGCAGCAGCTCCTCAATCCCCTCTCACCGAAGCGAAGAAGAAGGTCAGCGTTTCTGTTTTTGTGGGTTACCGAGTTCAAGAAGAACATCGTGGACTCGAATCAATCCTGGGAGAAGATTTTATGGATGCGCCCGATATAAAGAAGCGTCGAAGTGCAAATACTTCAGATGGGTCGATGTGAAGTTCTCTGATCGAGCCACAAAGGTGATATTGGATCTATTTCATAAAAGACAGCAATCTCCATCTGTGTTCGTGGACGAATTAGACGATGTTGACTCAATGCAAGCTCAAGCGTCTTCAGTTAAACTTTTCAAGAATGAAGTCTCAATGCACGCTCAAACATCTTCAACTAAACCTTTCAAGAATGAAGTTTCAATGATGAAAATTGAACGAAAGTGTTACCAAGCGTTTATTATGGTGTTGTTTTGTTGTCTATTGTACTTTATGATGAAATGTAAAGTACTTGAAAATGAGAAAAAGTTTCTCTGACTGCCATAGTTAAAAATGGTGTTGTTCTGGATTAAACGTAGGCTTTTTTCTTTTTGAAAGATTCGAAGAAGTTTGTGCTGTTCCACAAGATCATTGTGGCGTTGTTGTTGTTTGTGCTATTATATGGAGTTGCCATAAGTTTTATTATCATCATCTTCTCTGTTTTGATGCAGACCAACAACATATACACAAGACAAACTTGAGTGATTGCCCGAGTGCCATAAGTTGTATTTAACAATCACTTAAGTGCTAGTTACGATGAAAAAAGGATTACTTAAATGTCAAGTTATTATTAAAGTGATCAGTTAAGTGTCAGTTGTAATTAAAATTGAACGGTTAAGTGCCAAGTTTTTTAGAATATGACCAGTTAAGTGCCAATTTTTTTTTTTTCGGGTTTTCTCTAAAAATTGCGCCAACCACCACCATCGGCTACGCCACCAACCATCACCACTAGCCACACTACACACTAGGCGCTCCAGCCACCACCATGCTGGTGGTGTTGCTGCACAAGGTACTAGTGCAAGCTGAGGCTTGCACTAGCTTGCACCAGTACACATGGTGTAAGATGTGCAAACTGCACACTTGCACCAGGTGTAGGTGCAGCATAAGCCTATAACCCCCACCACAAACCCATAATCACCGGGCATCAACACCAGCTACACCAGCACCCCAGCCACCACATTAGCACCCCAACAACAAACTCACTACCACCAAACATCACCATCCACCCCCACAGCCACACCAGCACTCCAGCTACCACCACAGAACACCAACAGCAATAGCAGCAAGTAAAAGCAGAATCCATGACAAACAGCAAAAATTGACAAGCAGTGCAAGATCATTTCATTGATATTGAAACAACATCAATGACAAACTGAAGAAAAAAAAAAGATGACATCCATAGCAAGTGTTATTATAACGTTCACATTTACATAACTGTTTTGACTCCTAAGTTCCACCATCTCATCAATCGATATGCACGACACCCCATGTTCGTGCTCCTTTCAATGGCCCTTTCACTTCATTCATAATTCTTGCACTCTTTCTAATTGGACGTGCAACTTCTTCTTCAACCTTGTCAGTATCCACTGACTTAGATGGAGCTGCAAGTGTCCCAAGCCGAATTGATTCAAAAGGAGCTGCACTGGGTTCTTTCTCTTCTTTCTTGTCGGCACAGTTGATGTTTTCTTTCTTGTTGGTGCAGCCGTTGATTCTTGAGTTGGGCCTGAGATAAGAACCTCTAAACTTCTCCAAGGCTACAAAAAAGCAATAAATTATCAGCAAAAGTCTACAGCATAAATTAAATTAGATGCAACCGATAAATAAAACTTACATTCAGAATAATTGTTCCAGTACGCTCATCTGTATAAAGGCCATAGCCATATTGTCTTAACCTCTTCCCAAGTGCCCCTCTTGTTTGAATAGAGGCATCACTTTTAGGAACTTGTGATTTGTTGGCTCTTTTTCTTGCTTTCTTGAGCCCTTCGGCTACATCCGGGGTTTCTTCGACCAATTCTTCAGCTGGGCGTCTTCTAGATGGCCTTTGTGTAGCTATCCCTTCACCTCGCCTTCTTCTAGTTGTCCTTTTGTGTAGCCCTTCAACTTCAGGGACACCTCCTTCTGTTGGGCCTTCTGGTAGTACTGGTGGTGGTACTTGTGGTGCCCTTTGTAGTGATTGTGATTCTTCTGGTGGCCCTTGTGGTAACCCTTGAGGTGGCTCTTGATGGCCCTTCGGTTGGCAGTTGAGTTCCAACTTGCTTTCTTCGAACTTGATAAAGAGGCAAAAGACACCATAAATATAATAATGTAAAGAAAATGGAAAAACTGAATACAAATGGTTGAATTTAGCTCTGGGTATTTCTTTCGCTGCTGAAGAACAGTCGACTGAACTGGCCATGATGCTGCTTGGGCCAATCCTTCAGCTGGCCGTGATTTTGCTTGAGCCAATCCTTCAGTTGGCCGTCTTCTACCTTGCGTTCTTCGAACAGGCTGTTCAATTTCATGACTTACTGGGGTTCTTGTGACCTAACAAACACATTATATACAAGGCCTTATGATAAACGACAAAGCAACATAAACATAAAATAAAATTCATGACTTACCGGGGTTCTAGTTGTCGGCGAAGAACGGTCGACTCACTTGGCCCTGTTGTTTGCATCTCTCGAACTGTCTCTTCACTAGGCCCTTCACCTTGCCTCAACGGTTGTTGTTGCTTCCTCAATTGACAACCTTTAATATTGTGGCTTGCTAGGCGACAATAAGAGCACGTTATCTTTGCACCATGCCTGCTCATTCTATGTTGACCCGAGACCTCTCCCTCCGCCATTCTTCGTCTTCGTTTTGCCCTTCCAATTTTCTTCTTCAGTGCTAGAGGTTGAGGTGCTTCATGATCTGTGGGCTCCCAAAACTTGCTACTTCTAACTGGCTGCATCATGAACTGATAGGAAGCAAGGTATTTTGATTTATGGTACCAATCATCGATGTAATCATCTGTATTGTTGCCCTTCAACTGGATGGCACATATGGCATGTGCACGTGGAATTCCACTTACTTGCCATGCTCTACAAGAACACTTCCTGCTTCCTAGATTGACAACATACTTATCAGCACCCTTCATTATCTCATATCCGTCATCTCCATTCCAAATAGGATGACAATGCCTACTTGCAGCCAAATTCTCATCCAATTTCTTGGCAATCCTAGGACCATATTGTCTTGTCCACTTTGTAGCCTCATCTCTTTGTTTTTGCAGCCAAGTCATAACCACAACTCGTATATCTTCAAGCATTGAGATGACTGGTTTGCATCTGGCATCTATTATCGCCGAATTAAATACTTCACAAATGTTGTTGTCGACGCTATCGCACTTGAACTCCTCACTGAAGAATGCCCTGCACCAATGCTTCGGTTCTAGTTAAAATATGGTAGCACAACCTTCCTTTGTCAACTGAAGCAGTCCTTCTTTGGCTATCCTAAAGTCAGTCATGTTTGCACTCTTTACTAATTGCCAAAATTGCAACTGCAGCTTATCCCCTTTGTAGGTCTTTGCCCAATTTTTGTATATGTGCCGCGCACACATTCGATGTTCAGCATGGGGCAACAACTCTGCTACTGCCGGAACCAATCCCTGCAATAATTCAAAGTAAGAAAGACTAGAGCAAATTACATGTTCATATTACAAAGCAAATTATTGACTAAATTTTTCAAAAAGCAAGCATTACCTTTTGTTGGTCGCTCATGAATGCCCACCCTTCCCCATTTGTTATCTCCAAGTCAGCCATCAGATTTTTCAAGAACCAGGACCAATTGTCCTTGTTCTCAATATTTACAATAGCCCAAGCTAGTGGGAACATTTGGTTATTCGCATCTCTTCCAATCGCCGCCAACAATTCTCCCTTGCACAAGCCCTTCAAGAAATAGCCGTTCAATCCTATAATCCGTCTACAATCAGCTAAAAATCCCCGTCTGCATGCATCAAAGCACACATAGAACTTATCGAACTTGGTCCCATGATCAGGAAACAGTCTCTCAACCACCTCTACAAACACTCTACTTATAGGGTTTTGCAGCCTACACTCCCAAGCATACTCCCACACCTGCCCATATTCCTTAGCATAATGACTAATAAGTATCTTTATCACCTTTTGCTTTGCTCTTTTGCACTGAGTCCTAGATATAGTGATGCCTACACGCTCCTTCACTAGCATCCTAAAGTTAGAAATTTTCATCTCAGGCATCAGCTTGATCAGATCGAAGAAGTGCTTGGACAACCATGCACTTGTTACCCTTCTATTTTGAAAATTAATGGAACAAGTGTGTTCATCTTGGTAGGCTCTAATCTGGAAAGACCCACTCTTCTTAACAAACGCACCGTAAATCTTCCATGGACAATTTTGCTGCGAACACCTAACTCTTACAAATTTCTGAGTGTTTCTAATGAATACAATATTTCTTTGTGCAGCAATGGAGTTCTTCACTATAGCTTCCCTAAATTGTATCGCATCATGAAATTTCATACCTACTGACAAAGTAGGAGAGGCAACGGATGGATCATAGGAAGGAAACTTACTTTTCCTTCTACGCACAGCTCATTGATCTTCAAGTTCGTCCTAGGAAGTAGCGGTGTCGATGCTTTCTTCTTAATCTGTCTCCTGGCCAACAACACCAACATCTGCAGGGCCTTCATCTCTGTTTGGAACTTCATCAGCTACCAGCAAAGTTGCAAATCTATCTGACAAAAAGTCCCTTTGTTTTTTTCCTTAACTGTGTAAGCTCCTCATCGTCCTCGTCACTTAAGATTAATAAATTTCCAGCAACCAACCCTTCATCGTCATCGTCATCATCACCATCACTGGATTCAGCTACTTCCCAATCATCATCACCATCACTGGATTCAGCTACTTCCCAATCTAATTCAGTGATGGTGACATCACCTATGTCACCATCGTTCTGGTGAACAGCATCTATGCCCCTCTCCTCCCCGTCCTGTCCATCATGCCCTGCTTCATCCCTAACCTCAGTACTAGCTTGAATATCATCTCCTCCTTCTCCTACTCGAGTGCTATCTCTGTCATCATCTTTGTCCTCACCATCAATATTGTTTTCAACAAATACTTTCGCCTCTTTGCCATGAAGATAATGATATAGAACATCCCTAAAACCATTATCATCTTCCAAAACTCTCAAACCATCTCTCAAGCCTCTCCCAAGAACACAGAACATCAACTTTTGTACTCTACAAGGCAAATATGTCACTATATCCCTAACAAATCCAATATAAGATGCCTTTTTTATATCTACAAATATAGTACCCTCATTCCCCCCTCATACTCCCACTCATCCTCCCCAATTGCAAAATCCCCACCGTAGTAAACGATGACAACAACATAGTCCTTATCATGAGCCATTTCTGCAACAAAAGAGGAAAAACAATTAACTTTTGGGACTACATGTCAGAAAACGATGAGAAGACAAGAACAGAGCAATGGGAAGAGAAGAATCGAAGAACTTTAGGGAAATTTTCTTCTGTATTTCATCTATTTCTTTGTACATTCTAATGTAAATAAATTACAAGACTTGTACAAATAAAGGAAAGGAAATATTATACAAATCAATTCAATATTCCCTATCTCAATCTATTCTTAATTTAATCCATGATTGATCTGATCACGATTTATGACCAGAAATAGTTGGAACATATCTTCCAACACTCCCCCTCAAGCTGGTGGCTCCTCAAGCTGGTGGCTTGTAGATATCCAAGACTCCTAGCTTGCTTAGGAGATATGCGTGCTATCTCTGACATAAAGGTTTGGTGAAGATGTCTGCAGGTTGCTCTGCAGTTCCAATCCCTCTTGTCTCGATGACCCCTTCTTGAATCTTCTCTCTTGTGAAGTGGCAATCTACTTCTATATGCTTCGTTCTTTCATGCATCACAGGGTTTGCTGCAAGTTTAATAGCTGCATCGTTGTCACAAAACAGCTTTGTTGCCTTATTTAGCTTAATCCCAAGATCCCCAAGCAACCCTTGTAGCCATACAACCTCGCATGTAATTTTTGCCATAGCCCGGTATTCTGCTTCTGCTGAGGACAGAGAGATAGTTGCCTGTTTCTTGGTCTTCCATGAGAGAAGAGACTCTCCAAGTTTAATACAGAATCCAGTAATCGATCTCCGACTCATTGGGCAAGTCGCATAATCTCGCATCACAATACGCCTGTCAATTCCATGTTGCATCTTACGGAGAGAAGTATCCCAAGTCCTGGACTCCTTTTCGGATATTTTACAACCTTCAATGCAGCATTCATGTGGGATTCCTTCGGGCTATGCATAAATTGACTGAGAGTTTGCACCGCATATAATATGTCAGGCCTGGTCATGATCAAATATATAAGTTTTCCAACGAGCTTCTGATAACTTGTAGGATCTTGGAGTATGGGATCATCATCTTGAGATACCCCTCTAAGAAAATCTGCTGTGGTTAACTTGATATTCTGCTCGATTGGTATAACGACAGGCTTGCAACCTGATAGGCCCGTTCCTGAAATTATCTCCAATATGAACTTCCTTTGACTGAGGGAAATCCCTTGGTCTGATCGACCAATCTCAATTCCTAGGAAGTATTTTGGTGCTCCTAGATCTTTTATATGAAATGTGGCATGCAAATATTTCTTGAGACTCTCTATTGCAAGTTCATCATTTCCCATGATGAGAATATCATCAACATATATCATCAAATAGATGGATGACATACCTTTAGTCCATGTGAAAAGAGCATAGTCATACTTGGACTGTTTGAATCCTGCACTAGTCAGAGCATTAATAAATTTTGCATACCATTGTCTTGAGGCTTGTTTCAGTCCATAGAGGGATTTACGGAGACGACATACTCTATCCTCCCCCTGTCTCCGTAAACCCCGAGGAATAGCCATGTAAATTTCCTCATCTAGATCACCATGAAGAAAGGCGTTATGGACATCCATCGATGCAAGGACCAATCATGAAAAGCGCAATGATAAGAAGGAACGAACAAGAATAACAGCTTTAGCGACCGGAGAGAAGGTCTCGTGGTAATTGAATCCTTCTCGTTGGGTAAACCCTTTGGCTACCAGCCTAGCCTTATAACGCTCAATTGAGCCATCAGATCTATACTTGATCTTGTAAACCCACTTGCATCCTATGGGTTTTCTGTTTGGAGGCAGGGTGACTAATTCCCAGGTTTGGTTGTCAGTCAATGCTTGTAATTCTGCTGCCATGGCCTGTTGCCAACGTGGATCTCTTGAGGCTTCATCATAGTTGGAAGGCTCTATGGCGTTTGAAATACGACTAATGCAGCATCTATGATCTGATGAAAGCTTGTCGAAGCACACATAAGAAGATATTGGATAGCGAATACCTGGTGAGTTTAATGAAGCACAAACATAATCTTTACTCCAGGTTGGTGGTATGGTAGCTCGTCCTGACCGCCGTGGATGAATGGGTGGTGGTGGAGGTGAAGTCTCTTCCTCCGGCAATGGTTCAGGAGTGTGCTCCATGTGAGTAATCTCTGTAGGAACATCATCCACGCCATCATAAGGAGATGCAAGCAATGTGGAAGGAATCCTTACTTCTGGAGGTGTTGTGATAATATACCCTGGGAATGGTTCCTCATCAGAGAAGTGTTGATGAGTATTGCCCAAGCTGTCTTGTGGAGATGAATATTCACGAAAGGGAAAGATGGTTTCGTGGAAAACAACATCTCGACTGGTAAAGAAATCTCCCGTGTGTGTGTCGAGGACACGATAGCCTTTTTGTAAACTGGGATATCCCATGAAGATGCATCGCCTAGCACGAGCACTCATTTTGTCCCGAGGCCCCATGATTGTGGCATAGCACAAGCAGCCGAAGACTCTCAGATGATCTAATGTTGGTTTCTTCCCATAGAGTAATTCGAAAGGCGATTTGCCATCCAATATGCGTGTTGGCATCCGGTTGATTAGATATGCTACAGTGATGACACAATCTCCCCAGTAGTTTTCTGGAATAGAACCCTGAAATTAAGGGCCCTGGTAACTTCCAAGAGATGGCGATGCTTTCTTTCGACTACCCCATTCTGTTGTGGGGTATAGATACAGGAGCTCTCATGAAGAATGCCTTGGGACAGAAATAATGATTGACAATCATTATTAAAAAATTCTGTCCCATTATCAGTACAAACTCGTTATACTGATTTCCTGAACTGATTCTTGGTCAGAGTCAGAAACATCTTTAAATTAGAAGCAACCTGTGCTTTGGACTACATCAAGAAGACCCAGGTGGCACGAGAGTAGTCATCCACAATTGTGAGAAAATATCGTGAACCATCCCTATGTGGGGTGTGATAAGGTCCCCAAACATCCATATGAATCAAAGAAAAAATTTCAGTAGAGCGACTTGTACTGTTTGGAAAAGAGGTTCGGGATTGTTTTGCAAGCGGGCAAATTTCACATTTAGAGTAAGGGAAAAAAACACCGTGTCCCATTCGAGAATGCAAAAGAAAGCTCTTGTCATTGGTAGATAAATTACACAGTGAGTTTTTATTCTGAGGTACTGGAATGGAATGAAAATGACTGTTCCAAAAATAGAGTCCTTCGAAACACTACCCAAGCCCATCTGTTTCCCGTCGAAGGGGCACGGAAAAACGGTTGTCGAATCAAAGAATATTTGACAATAATTTTCCTTGCAAACTTTAGAGACTGAAATGAGATTGAATTGGAATTGTGGGACATAAAGGACATTTCGAAGAATTATCTCAGGGCTTAATTGAACAGTGCCTGTCAAAGTGACTTGAGTGGTGGTTCCATTTGGCAATTGCACAAAAATGGGTGTGTGCAATTTTTTGTACTCATTGGAAAAAAAAGATTTATCACAAATAATATGATCAGTTGCCCCTGAGTCAATAATCCAAGCCGTTCTTGAAATAGAATTTATCAGGCAATGTGAAATACCTGAAAAACTCGTTCCTTTATTCCCCAAATCAATTTTACGTAATGCTTGCATCACCGCTGGTACGCCCATATGAAATTGGCATTCACTTTGTTGAGCCGGGCTGGTCCAGTGACCTGATAGGCTGCAGCATTTTTCTTCCCCTTTTCTCCTGGCTTACCATGTAATTTCCAGCAATTATCCATGGTATGATGAGGCCTTTTGCAATATTCACAATATAATTTTCCTTTTCCTTTTGAATTTTTCCCGGAATTTTTAAAAGGAATGGAAAAAAACTAACCGTCCGATCCTTTTAAAGCAGAAAAGATCCGGCCATCCGATCCATTCGGCGAGGAAAAGACCTGACCGTTGGATCCTTTTAATGAGGAAGAGATCTGGCCGTCAGATCTGTTTGCCGCCACATAATATCCACCGTCCGATCCTCCAACCGAGAGAAGATCTCCACCGTTAGATCCACCGACAAGGAAGGCCGCTTGTCCACCATCCGATCTGGCCATGTAATCCTGGCCGTCCAACATGCTCCTTTTAAGCCCCCTTTCGACGAAACCGTGCATCAACCCTAGCCCCCTTTCGCCATTCTCTCTCCCTCGGGCTAGGGTTTTGTCGGAGTCTCGCCGGACGCCGCGGATCGCGAGGGCGATGCTGTCGCTTCCCTGCGTCTGCTCCGGAACCGCGAGCCTCTGGCTCTCCTCTTGGACGGCTAGTTGGAAGATTCGTCCAAGAGGAGGAATTGGCTCCATCGCCAAGATCTGCGACCGAAAATGTTGGTATGTTTCGTTTAAAATCAACAGAAATCTCGTGGATTTCTCCCTTTCTTTTATCGATTTATACTGCCGAAGGGTTTCGGGTGGTCCCTCGAGCTTCTCCTCTACGGCTTCGAGCTAGTTCCACAGGGAGGAAAGCTTGTTGTAACAGGCTGTAACACTCATGTTTCCCTGTTTTAATTCGCTTAATTCCTGCATAAGATAAAAAATTTGAGCCCGATCTAACTTCCCATACATTTCCTTGATGTTATCCCACATCGTTTTGGTGTCTTCAGTCGGAGGGAGCCCGGCGGCCACATCTGGAGATATGCAATTGCCGATCCATGTTCGGATCAGGTGATTGCATTTTCTCCAGTGCCTGGCCAACCGCTCGTCCGAAGAAATGGGTATGGTGCCGTCGAGGAATTCATCCTTGTCTTTGGTCACCAGGGCTCGCCGGAAATCCTGCGACCATTTTGAGTAGTTCCTCGATCCGGTGAGTTGTAAACTGATTAATTTCACTTCTGGCCCGTCAACGGTTGATACGTACAAAGGGTCGCCAAGTTCTGGCCGCCCTGTGATGGCTGTGATTGGGAATGGAAGGTATCCAGGTGTGATGTTCGGGTAGGGATTCATACCCGACCCGCCAGATCCGAATCTGGACCCCGCATTGAATGTGCCTGAATGATTCGATCCAACAAGGGGTTCGCCCGCCCTGCTCACTTGCTCTGAACCGACGGCAGAATTTGCCCCATTCGTGGCTGGCGAATTCCCGTCGATGCGGGGGTTGCTTCGGCTGCTCCCGGACCTCGGCGATGATGTGTTTGGGCCTGTCCCAACATATAATGGGTACGGCACCCATTGGTAAGGCTGCCCAGAGATGGGTAACCCCATGGCTGACTAAGCCGGGAAAAATTGCCACGGCATATTCTGGAGGTGAGTTTGTGGTGGGATCAAAATAGTGCTCTGTGTTTGTTGTGCAGGCGAAGCTTCTTCTGGAACCCTGCTATCGACGCCAGAGGATGGATTTTCTGGATTACTCATGGTGAGTAAAATTCTGGTTCTTTCTTCTCTAAAAAGACTTTGATTCCTTCGTTACTTTGATCTAACTTTGCAAATCAGAAGCTTCGGTAGGCAATCAAGGCTTGCGGAAGCGAAATCAGGAGCTAATGCTCTGATACCATGTCAGAAAACGATGAGAAGACAAGAACAGAGCAATGGGAAGAGAAGAATCGAAGAACTTTAGGGAAATTTTCTTCTGTATTTCATCTATTTCTTTGTACATTCTAATGTAAATATATTACAAGACTTGTACAAATAAAGGAAAGGAAATATTATACAAATCAATTCAATATTCCCTATCTCAATCTATTCTTAATTTAATCCATGATTGATCTGATCACGATTTATGACCAGAAATAGTTGGAGCATATCTTCCAACACTACATTCACAAAAGACAACAGACAATTGCAAGTGGAGGTCCCTACACTCTTTATTAAAGAAAAGAAGAAAGAGGGAATATGCATAGGTCATCTGACAGTTGCAGCTTGAAGAGAGGCCTCAGGACAAACAAATAGAGATGGGACCCGACAACTACTTTAATTATGTCGTCGCATTCCTTTAAAATATGGAGAGGGATCTCAGATAAACATGGGTCCTCATGACACCAATTTCAACAATGCAATTTATTAAAAAAATACCCAGAAGTCCCCATCCCCACGACAACAAGAGATTCGATTCGAACATGTCCAAGGTCCAATACTCCGAACCCTAACAATCACCAATCACCATCGCACATTTCACATCCGACCACTACAAATTACTTTCACACATCACAATTCAACATCAAAGCCCTAAATCACACATCACATTGGATGTGGCAACGTCGAGCACTACACCGAGCCCTAATTTTCCCCCTGTCGAGCCCTACACCGAGCCCTACATTTCGAGGCCAATCCTTAACTGGGATTTCTCAAACCCCACGATAGGATTCTAGCACCACATCTGAAGCATAAATCTCACATCAATACCATCCAAGCCTAAGCTGGGAAACCCGACCCCCAAATTTCAAGTCCGAGCCCTAATAAATGAGTCGGAGCCCTAATTTCACCACAGGGGAGAGGAAGAAGAGAAAAAACCTGAGCAAATCGACGACGGTGAGTGACGATGGCGAGCGATGACGGCGAGTGATGACGGCGAGCGATGACCTACGAACGGCGACCTGCGAACGGCGAGCTATGAACGACGATGGAGAGGACGTCAGATCTGGTGTGAACCGATGGACGAACGATTAAAATCCAAATAAGCTAAGCGACGTCGTTTAGTTTGGCCAAAGGCACAATGGATGGAGCGACGTCGTTTTCCTCCTCCACGTGTGCTTTTTTTTTTTTTTTTTTTACTAAATTGCCATGTCGGTTAAGCATGTCGCCGGAAAATACCACGTCTGTATTTTGGCAGATTTTTGGCCGGATTGGCACTTAAGTGTTCCATTTTACTCCGATATTGGCACTTAAATGTACCATTTTAAAGTTATGGCATTTAAGTGTTCCTCCGTGCCAAGTTATGGCACTCCAGGTGTCCCAAACTCTGTAATAGAGCTTTGAATGTTCCTCAAGTAGTAAATGACTTACAAGCAAAGATTGTGATAGGTTGAGGAACAATCCTACATGGCGGGCAATGTGCTTCAATGAAGATAATTATGGAATAAAATAATGTTTTCAAACTATCAAAGGGCTACGGTCTACAAAACTAGGGCTACACCAATGGGTATGATCATAACGAAGGAGGAATTTTGGCTATTGCCAAGCACTTTTTGATGTTGATCAGGGATATACATGTGTAATCAAGATTGAGAAATGTCAAGATCAATTCAAGTGTAAAGGAGTCTATGTTTGTCTAGATGCATTGAGAGGTTCTCCAAGAAGGATGTAGGAGTTTTGTGGGATTTGATGGTTACCTTTATCATCAGTATATAACATCATGGGTCTGGCAGTTGTGGGTATAGTTGGCAACAATTTGATGTAGCCCTTTGTATGAGTAGTAGTGGGAAAAAAAACATACAAGACATGGCATTAGCTTATGAGTATCATAACAAAACCTAGGGATTACAGACCTTGGAAAAAAATTTAAGTATTGAACTTTTTTTTGTGATAAACAAAAGAGATTGCTCCAAGTACTAACAAATCTGATGCCTCAAGCCGAATATAGAGTTCGCTTGAGGCATTTCTATAATAATTTCAAGCTGCATCATAAAGGAGGAAAAAAAATTGGTTTCTAAGGCCACAAAGGCAATTTAAATATGTGATTTTGAATTAATATTGGAAAAGTGTAAGGCAGTTGATGAGAGTTTTTCATTGGATGTCCCAAAGGCTTCCAGTGTAATAGAGCAAGTCCAATTTTAGGACAAGCTCAAAATTTAACATTTTTTCTGAACAACTAACATGAAAGATTTAAGAAGAGCATCATTGGTGTTATGGATTGGCCTGTCCCCGCTATACTTGCAGCTATAAGAGTACAGCTCATAGAGAAGATTCATAAGTAAAGGGATGAAATGGCAAACAACAATTGCGTTATCTTTCCTAGAAATCAGGATATTAGAGCTTCAAAAGCAGGTTTTCAACGTCATTGATTCCTAGTTGGAATGTGGGGGAAAATTTTGAATTGAGTGGGCCATTTGGAGATAATATGGTTGTTAATATTATTGAAGATGGGATATTAGCAAAATCCCTGGCTATCGTGTTGTGGTGGTCATGTACACAAGGAAAGAGCCTGAAAAATGAGTTCCCACATATTTGAATAAGGAAACATTTATGCAAACCTATAGCCATGTTGTGCATACTTAAGATTCCAAGTAAACATCGCCTTCTAGAGAACCATTACTCAACAAATGTGTCCAAGCAAGTTGATAGAAAAATTAAAGAGAGCAAAGTGAATGAAATGACTAACAATAAATTGAGAAAACGAAAAAAGAAAGTTGTGCGAGAGTTTGCCAGAACAAAGTTGAAGAGGCTGAATACCACAATCTTACATGGGAATTGTGGTGGATGGACCATAAAAAGTGTCATTATAAGAACTCATTTTTCAAGCTCTTCCCTTGTGTATATAAGAGCTACTGCAACATGATAGCATGATAGCAAAGGATTAAGCAACCATTTTTGACTCCAATATTAACAATTCTCTTATTTCCAAATGGCCCACTCAATTCAAATTAATCCTTCTCATTCCAACTAAGGACCCATTATGCTGAAAATTACTTTTAAAGCTCCAATTCTCATAGATCCTAGGACAGACCACACCAATTTAGTTAGTGCGTATGAATCTCTCCATGAGAATTATAGCTTCAAGCATTGTGATAATAGGCTTGTTGGCATCAATGTATACTCTTTCTGAAGCTTTCACTTTAATTGTTCAAGGAAAGATTACATATTGAGCTTGTCTCAAAGTCGAACTCGCTCCGTTGCATTGGAGGCTTCTAGGGCAACCAATCATAAGCCTTCTCATTAACTTTCTTCAGTTCTTCCATTGCCATTTCATAATTAAATGCATTAGTTATCATTGCAGCCTTTCAAACAAACTTTTTGAATTCCAACCTTTTGTGATGCAGCCTAAAGTTCTCACAAAAATGCTTCAAGGAAAATCTATATTTTGCTTCAGGCATTGCTTGCATCAATCCCTTCTACTTGTCATGCGAAAAAAACCCATTACTTTAATTTCTTAGAGTTTGTAATTCATAGGTTCTACAATCAAATTAATAAGCTTGTGTCATGTCTTGTACGCTTCTTATCCCAGTACTATCCATGCAAGGGGATACATCTTATTATTGCCATCTATGCTCACAGCTACTAAAAGCATGCCTTGTATCTTAATAACAAGTGTCAACCATCAAACTGCACAAAACACTCACATTATTCTTCTAAAAAACCCCTTAGTACATCGGCAAATGAAGACTCCTCCACACTTCAATTGGTCTTTGACATGCCTCGGTCTTGATTACACATGAGGATCTTAAGTTGGCATCAAAAAGTTCTTGGCAGTAGCTCATAAGCAACCAAAATTGCTCCGCCTTCTTCCATGTGATCATTTCTATTGGTGTTGCCCTGACCATTGCCCTTGATAGCTATTAAACATTCTTGGACTCCATTATTATCTTTTGTTAAAGCCCCTGGCATTCAGGATTGTTTCTCAACTTATCACAAGATTTGATCACTAGCTATTTAATTGCTTACTTAAGGAACATACAAAGCTCGATTGCATTTATGTACAAGTTTAAAGGTTTTGACTTGTGTTGCGCACCTCTTCCGCAATTTGGAAGCATAAGCCTTTAGGACACACTATTCTCAAATTATTTGGTTCATTCTTAATTGACCTTTCCCATCTCCTATTTTTTACGACATAGTTCTTAACAGACTTTTTAAATTTCTTAGCATTACCAAAAAAACATCCCTAACTTGAAGACAAGATTCCCGGTATCTACTTCAGCATTGAACTTGGGATGTGTGTACCTATTTTGGTTATACTCACTACCTATTTTGGTTATACTCACTTTCATTGTATCGCGAAATATCATTTTCCAACGTGCATTGATTTATTTTGGTATCCAAAAAGTCCTAAATATAATTTTGCAAATATTTACACTTTTTTGCCAATTAAGTCCATTAGGTTAATTTTGATTAGAAATTGCTAATGTGGATGCTGGTCATGCCATGTAGAACAGTCAACACCGACGTGAATAATTTTTAATAAAATTTAATATTTTTTAAATTTTTATTTACTTTTTATTTTTCTTTTATCCTTTATTCTCTTTTCCTTTTTTATTTATTCTATTTCTTCTTTTGTTTCCCTTTTTCCTTCCGACGACGTTCGGTGGAGGTTGGCGACGACAGCGTTCACCTGGGCGAGGGCGAGGGTCCCTCGCTTGCAGAACATCTCCAAAAGAAAACAAGATCAGTAGGTTTGAAGCCATTGCCAACTCCCTGAGCAAGTGGATCGTCATCTTCGTTCTCTTCGTCTCCTTCCTCGTCTCGCTCAGGAATTGCAAGGGCTCAAGTGCAGATCAGCATGGACGGACGGCCCTTCACCCTCCATTTTTCTCTGGATTCCCTCTCCCCCGTCCTGCTTCAGAGGAACAATGATGGCGTCATCGACCAAGAAGGACCTTCCCTCGGGCTCGAATACGACTTCTACCGCCACACGTGCCCTGCTGCTGAAGAAATCATGAGGTCATCCCTGTCCAGAATCTACTCCCAACACCCCGAAGTTGCCCCCGAGCTTCTCCGTCTCCTCTTCCACGATTGCTTCGTCAGGGGTTTGCATTGCTGCAGTTCTCATGGACGGTAGCCATGGAAACCAAAGCCCCCCGTGGGTCAGGCTGGCCCTGGCCCCCACTCGATGCGGTGGGGCGGCCCTCACCAGCCCGGCCCAGGCTTCCCTCATCGATGGCCGGCTGAGCAAAAAAATGGAAAAAGAAAGCAGAAATGGAAAAACAAAAGAAAAGGAATAATTAATTAATTAATTAATTAATTTTAAAAAAATATGAAAATATTATCAAAAATTATCTCTATTGGTGCCAATCGTATGCCATGTAGAACAGTCAATATTCATATGAAAAAATTTCGGTCAAAATTGACCGGATAGATTTAAGTGGGCAAAAAGTAAAAAGATTTAAAACTCAATTGTTAAAATTGAAAAGTTTATGACTGAATCAGTAAAAATACAATAAATTTAAGACTTTTTGGATAATTTTCTTGATTTATTTTTTGTTTGGTTTGCGTGTGCACAGCATGGAGACATATAATAGATGGTTGTCCCCACTTAAAAGAACTAACGAGACACCGTCCCTAACTTGATCTCCAAGTTTGGGCTGCGGTACGCTTTTTCTTTTTCTTAGTGCCGTCGCTAATCAACTGTCAATTGTCAAATGTCTTCTTGTGGATTGGGTTGCATCGGAGTGGTTAAGGTAGTAAAAGTCTAGACGACTATGATCCATTGGGACTCCAAGAAGCCTATGATGACTTTACCATCGGAGGGCTCCATCTCATTGACCACCATTGATGTTGACCAAACCTTTTGATGTTGACACGGCGAATCATCTGTCGTTCAATTCGAGAATCCTCTTGACAATGTTATCCTCTTATGGCTACAACCGTGAGAGTTTACTATCGTCCTTACCAATTAGTGCAGATTTATATAGTTAATTCCTAGATTTTTTTTTTTTTTTTTTAAGAAGATTTGGTAAAAGTCCTCAAACTTGTATATTTAAGAAGAGAATGGACCTGAGTATGTCCTTAAATTGTTTCATCTGAACTCTAAGACATAAAATTCAGGGGGATTCTTGCTTAAGCGGAGAAGACAAAGATTCACTAAGGAACATAGGGGCTGTGGGGGAATGATAGGCTCCCCATCTTTCTCTTCAAAGAAAGGTTACCATTAGGTAGACAGATATAGTAGCTTTCCATGCCTAGAGTGAGGTAGTGGAACTCACGTGAATTCCTACAAGGTAGACATGTGCTTCACAGAGTGTCTTTCAACTAGTGTCTTTCAACTAACTTGTTGGCCTAGTACCTAGATTGAAAGACATTGTGCAAAAAAGGTTTGGTAAAAGTCCTCAATCCTATATATTTAAGGGGAGAAAACTCAGCAGAGGTCCTAAATCTTATGTACTTTATGAAATTCTAAACTTCTCAGCATTATAATCGGGTGCTAAACATTCTTTAGAAAGTGCAATAAAGTTTATTGAGTAAATAGTACCATCTTTGGCAATGTGCTCATTACAAGATATAACGTTTATGTAAACTTCTATGGGAATTTGGCATCTCTCAAGTTATCTGTTCTTGATTCGATCCTTTTCCTCAATTCTTATCGATCAACCCGCTGGTTTTGCCCTCTTGTTCATAAATTTGTGCCTTGAGAACTAAATCAACCATGTTCTTCTTGGAGGGGGCACAAAAAGAAGAATTGGGGGATTGAAATTTATAGCGAGCAAATCAATAATATCTAGAATACCCATTGAAATCGTCACCACAGCCTAATACTTCGCACTCAATTCTGAATCTCGGGTTCCTTAAAACACACCACAATGTCACCACCTTACTTATTCCCCACAAAACCATAGTTCTTCAACCTGAGCCATATGTCCTCAATTCTTCTATCAAAGCCCCCAAATCATTGTATGAAGAACCCCCTTCTTCAACTGCCCTTTTGGCCATAACCCCAAAGCTCCTTGCTCTGCCTCTCATCTCCTCTGCCCTCTCCCCTACCATTATCTCCTTCACCGCCCTCTCGACCGCCTCCTTCCTCACGAAATCCCCCACTAACCTCGCCCACCGCCGGGCCCCGACCCCGACCCCGATTCTCAGGACCTCGGTCACCAGCTTCTCGTTGTAGAACTGCTCCGCGAAGATGGGCCACGTCACCATCGGGAGCCCCGCGCTGATCCCCTCGAGCACCGAGTTCCACCCGCAGTGCGTCACGAAGCCGCCGACGCTCCGGTGATCGAGGATCAGGACCTGCGGCGCCCATCCCCGAATGATCAGCCCTCTGCCTTGGATCCTCTTTTCGAACCCTTCGGGCAGCCAATCGTCCTGCCCTTCGCCCTCATTTCCTTTCTCTCCTTTTCTGTCTCTGCTCACCACCCAGACGAAGTCCTGGCCGGAGGCCTCCAATCCCGTGGCGATCTCTCGCAGTTGCGCATCCGAGAACTTGGCCGTTGTGCCGAAGCAGACGTAGACGACTGAGCCGGGCCCTCTCGAGTCGAGCCACTTGAGGCACTCGTGCCCGTTGATGGATGCTGCCTTCCCTCCTCTCTGGGCCTTCTCCTGCAAGTTCCTATTGCACAACGAAACAGGTCCTATGTGCCAAGCTCTCTTGCCGAGAGCATTCCTGTAGTGATCCACATAACTCGGCTCAAGCTCATAGAAGCTGTTCACTATCATCCCGAAACATCGACCCGCAGCTTCATGAGATCTCTTCAGCAACCTGGTGAAATCAGTCTCGACGCTGATCTTCAGCTCATCCGGGATCTGAGACCTCGTCATCACGATCTCGTCCGGCAGACCGGGCAAGCGAAACAGCTCGTCGTCAGACGAGACCTTCTCGTGAGGCCTGTGCCTCTGCACGCTCTCGGCCGCACACATGGAGAAGAAGCTCGTCCCGTGGAAGGCCAGCCTCGGGATGCCATGCCCGGCTGCGATGTCGTTCGCAAAGGGAAAGAATATGTCGGCGACCAGCGCGTCGGGGGCCAATTCCTCTACGAGAGCTTCCAGGGGCCGAGACAGCATCGAGATGGCCCTGAAGAACTTCTGCTGGATGTCCTGCGTGGTGACCATGTCGAGGTTCTCAAGGCCTTCTGGGAGACCGACTTCTTGGGTCGGGAACTCGATGATTCGGAGGTCGATGTGCGATCCGGCATCAATCTGTAAAGAATTCTGGAAGATAGGTGCGTTGTGGGGGGTGGTGATTATGGTTGCTCTGGTTCCCCTGGCCGTGAAGAGCCTGGCCATGTCCAAGGTCGGCAACATGTGGCCGTGAGCCATTAGAGGGAAGAACAGGACATGGACTCCTCGATCGGATTCCTGTTCCATGGCGAAGATGACGAAGAAGATGAAGAGAAGGAGGAGGAGGTTATGGAGGCTCGAGAAAGTGCGGAGTGATGGTAGGAAGGAGAGATTGGGAATCTTGTCATGTGCTTCGTGCCCTTCTAAGATTCTTATTTTAAGGGATTGGCTACTTCAAGGTCGTCGTGGGGGACCACTTAGTGTGCCGTGTTTGGAACTATACTTAGTATCCAAGTCACTTAGTATTTGTGTAGTTTTCCTGTGCACCGAATGGTACTTATCTATGCTGGCTACTTTCATATGCAGGCTGGCCTTCCCTTTGGCAGACTACTTTCTCTCGATCTCTCTCTATCTTGAAGATGATGACTTATCGGCAGACTACTTTCATATGCTGGCTGGCCTTCCCTTTGGTACTATGATGTTTCGATCTCAGAATTTGGAGTTTGGTTGAGAAATCACTCCTGATTTGCAATCGTTTATGGCCTTTCATCTCCTTAAATTCGTAGTTTGTGCATTTCACAGCTTTGAAAAATTTTGCATATTCCTCATTTGACTAGCAAGATGTTATTCGGTGCGCTTGAAGCGTGAACGGTACGAATCTCCCTCAAATGAGACCCGCGTGTACGTATGAAAGGATAGGGTATACTCCCAACGTAGGTAATAATTCCTCTTGACTAGCTGCAAGGAATCACAATACAATCGTGGAAGACGAGTGAGTCTATCACGCCAGTTCCAAAAGGGCTAAAAGCGTGAAGTGAGTTTCTTTTTAGTGAAAAGAGACGGAGTGTTAATGGAAAATTTATCGGTTAGTATAGAAAGGAGATCACCTAGCCTGAGTTTCATTCAGCAAAGGACCATGAGCAATCCATGAAGCATGAATCTGTCTATCTCGGGAGATAATACGTGCGGGAGTAGAGAAATGCAAATCCAATGACTATAGGGAACTAATTGGCTGCCAATTAATGTCAAACACTATATACCATGTTCATTAAGTGACAAGGACAGTCTCATTTTTCAAATACATTTGGATGAGATGAGCAAAGCTATTATGGCTTGGTGTGTTTAGCTTTTTAATTTAATGCACCGGTGAGTAATTACATCCGAGGCTTGTTGCTTTTGCATAAAGCTATACATATGGTTCAAGATTATGACAAAATTCAAAACAATGAACTCAAATACTAACAAGAAAAGAAGTTCAAGTTCAAAGGACGTGGATAACACAGACAACCCAATATTTTATAGTTTAATACTTATGTAATTCAATCGAATTCATTACATATCATAACTCGAGTGACATCAGATTCAGTTCATATGAAAAAGCTCATATTTTTTGTGTATTTATTGGGTTGCAGTTTGCAATCAATCCCTTTCACCATTTCATCATGGAAAGTCCACACAAAAGTCATTCCAATTTTGAGGAAGCACACTAGTAGAACTCCAACTTTCAGAAAATTTCTGTCAAAATTCAAAGTGAATGGTTGAAATGGAGTTGTCAAGTATTAAAAAGCCGGTAGCCTCCTTCACCCCCACCACTAATGCATCCTCAATTCACTTCGGCAACTGGAAAGTACAACTACATTGTACGCCAATCGGCATTCCTCAGTGGGAATCTTCGGGGGGGTGGTTGGGAAGTTGGTGCCACAAGAATAACTTGCTCTTTTTCCTTTCTTTCTACCAAGAATTGGGTTAATTCTAAATGCACGGCGCGAGAAAAAATTCTCCTTGCACACCACATATTCATTGTCACTGATCTAGACAGTTGGTCAATTTATTGTATCCTAATTCCCCATATCGATGTAGACGTAATCATGGCATGTGCATTCCGTTGAGGCTCGGACCGAATTGCAAGGTCCTGAAGGACTTTCGGGTAGGGTTGAGCGAAGAAATTTTGGTGAGAAAGTGCGGTTTGACTCGAAGATTTGGACAAAAAAATTTAAGGTTAACTTTTAAAACACTTAAGTACCTTGCGGTGGCTGTACAAAAACCTTAGAACTAGTCAACATATAACCCCTAAATGACGTTGTCCAAAAGTTATAACTAGTGATCATTTAAATGCCAAATTTTATTAAAATTGATCGTTTGAATGCCAAATTTTATTTAAAGTGATCACTTTAATGCTACTCGTTATTAAAAAGACAATCACTTTAGTGCCAAGCATGCTACGTGGATTAGATATTTTAAAATTTTGCCAAGTCATATTAAAATTTTAATTATAAATGACATGTAATTAGTTTGGCCGGAATTTTTCGCCGTTGACACTAAAGTGATCGTTTTTCCTCTGATTTAGCACTTAAGTGAGCTGGCGAAAACTTTTGACACTAAAATAAGTGACATACACAACTTTTGACACTTCGAGTGTACTTATCCCCCAAAGTGATCTTTGCTGAATTTTCTTAATTCCATTGTCCATGCATTCTCTCTATTTTTTCTTCTTTTTTTTTTTTTTTTTGGCTTCGTTAGCCATGTGACAAAAGTTTTTTTTTTTTTTTTTTAATAAAATGAAAAGGTCCATATTCTATTAACATTTGACGGCCATGTAGACACCAAAAACTTAAGAGAAAAATATCGAAAAAGTCTTAAATCTATTACATTGACACTAATTCAATCATAAATGTTTCAATTGGACCAATTGAATTATAAACATTTTCACATTGATACTAGTCCAATCCATTTGGCCAATCTAGGTCAGAAATTACTAACATGAGCACCGGTAGTCTTACGTGAAACAACTAGCACTAATATGAATACATTTTATAATTTTTTAAATTTTTTTCAGATTTTTTTCTTCTTTTATTTTCTCTTTACCCCTTGGTCAGCAAGGTCACTGGCCGACCATCGCTAGATAGAGGCTAATTTGGGCGAGGGCCCCCACGCCCTCGTTGGCCACTCACGAGGACGTCGGCCCCCACCCAAATCTATGCAAAGGCCGAAACTATTGCCTATTGGCTGACAAGGGCCTCTGCGCCCTCGCCCAGACCAAGCGAGGGCATCGAGACCCTCATCGACCACGAGCAAGGGCCTCCATGCCTTTGTTGGCAACTAGCGAGGGCACAAAGGCCCTTGCTCATGACAAGTGAGGGTCACAACATCTCAAGAGAGGTTATCGTGGCCCTAGCCTAAATTTAGGCAAGAGCATTGTGGCCCTCACCCGCCACGAGTGAGGGCTGCTACACCCTCACCTATGGCCAACGAGCGCACAAAGGCCGACCTCGACCAACAGGTAAGAGTTTTGACCCTCACTTGGATCTGGGCAGGGACCGACGTACTCACCTATGGCTTACGAGGGCGGAAGAACCCCTCGCTAGTGGCTGGTAAGGACTCGTGCAAACTAGCCTCTAGCTAGCAATGGTTGCAGTGGACCATCACCAACCAAGGGGTAAAGAAAAAAGAAAAGAAGAAAAAAAGGAGAAATTAAAAAAATTAAAAATTATTTAAAAATTATAAATTTTGTCCATGTTAGCGCTAGTAATGCCATGTAGGACTGTTGGTGCATATGTTAATAATTTTCGACTTAAATTTTCCGAATAGATTGAATTGGTACCAATGTAAAAAAGTTTATAACTTAATTAGTCAAAATAAATGATTCAAGAATGAATTGATATCAATATAATAGGTTTATGATTTTTTTTGTACTTTTTTCCAAAAACTTAACGATAGCAACAACAAAGTAAAGTGCAGATAGGTAAAACATGTTACTTAATAAAAGCGTGGGGACTATTATTGTGAAAAGATGCTAAACGTAAGGACGGCAATTTGTTACTTTTCAATGTTCAGAGGCTATTGTGTAACAATTCGAAAGTTTGGAGGTTTATCCCAAAAACTTATGATGGGCATTTAGATGAAACGTAGGTCCGGGCCCACCCAAAGGTCCCCTTATTTTAATGGCGATTTATGTGAGTTACGCAATAATCGACATCAGTTCTATTACTAATTTTATTTCAAAAGAAAATATTGAAATATCATCTAAAATTTTACATATTAATATTTGAAAATTTTGAAAGGTCTAGTATTTTCCAATTCAGATTACATAAAAGTCAAAATGTAAGCTTCGTAAGATTCACTAAAGAATCAAATTAAAAGTAGAATTCATGATTCACTCCGACCGGACTTACTATGGCACATGTTCTTGAACGCTTTTACATCATGCTTGGTGGGTGCAACTCAAGTGATATCTTTATCTTTGACCCCTTTTTTTCCTTTTTCGGTTTATGTTTTTGAGGGATGACGGTTGGTTGGGCCTACTAGGGTATTTAACCTTTTCCATGTCATAATAGGATTTAGGTTGCATTTGGTTAAGCTTTTTTTAAAGGATTTTGGGCCTTTAAAACTCCTTAAAAAACCTAAAAGATTTGTAATTAAGTGTTTAGGGTTACCGGATGAGCTCATTGCACCATTTACAAATGAAGTACAATCTGGAATGAGTTCAGAATTTATCTAAATTTGACACTTGAGTTAAGAAGAGTTACTCTGCTAGAATATTATCTCCTTTAAAGAATGTAAGAACACTAATGTAATTTCATACACTCGAAAGTAGATTCACCTGTACTTACTTACATTCTTTTACAAAATCCACGATTGTCTCCCTCTTCACGATCGGTAAAATTGAGGAAACTGGCTTTTAGGACAGACTTGCTGTCGAAGACTTCTCTTTCCTCGTGCTCATAGTCCAATATTAACTCCTGAGGTGCAATTGCAGTTGAACTTTCACATCCAAGCTCACGTTTTCTGTCTCATTAGCTTAAAGTAGAGGCATTTGCGCATTTGGTAATCATATGTCTGCATCATGTGAAATCTGCAGCAGTCTGAAACGAAGAGAAGTCGTATGCCGAAAGCGAGTGTGAACCATACTACCAAGAATGCATCAACTCGTGCATCATTGCTCGATTTTCTGGTATCTGTTAGGATCTGCTCATCTAAGCAGTCATCGGACTAAGTGAGTATTGATTACTGGTTAGAGCGTGGCCTTTGGGATTGCAGACAACCGTGCTTTCACTGTCTATCGTCAGCATGCCTGGGCCCAAATTTCGATCTATCAATGTTCATCGTCAGAATATGACCATGGTATTAGCTTTGTACTTTACTTTGTGGGTGCACAAAGCGCCATACGAGTCTTCTCGGTCAAGCATTCGACCTCCGTCACGTTACTCACTTCCGAGGCCTGGTTAGCTGACGATACTGCTTGGTTCTCTAGAGTCCGCGCCTGACGAGAGGACCATTTTGCATCATTCTTCATGGAGTTACTCAATCATGTCTAGCTTTGATTTCTGAGGCAAAAGTAGTCCTAGCTCCTCTTGGATTCTGTCTCGCCGGGAATTGACCTAAGCAGTGAGATAGATTTTCACCAAGGTCTGATCTTTGGTTTTAATTGAATTGGACAGGAAGTGAATTGGGCAACGAGGATCAAGAAAAACTAAATCTAAAGGAAAAGGAAATACAAGTATAGGAAACTGATAAATTGAAATCGATAAAATACATAAGTTGGGTGTTGATGAGCCTCCTTTGCAACAATTTAACACAGCTTTATATAGTCATACTACAAAGTGAAATTGCCGCTAAATGATTAATAGTCAAATTGATGTGGTTGCAATGGCATCTCCACAACTTTAGGCTCCATGATGGCACGTCGACTTTATCTACAAGCGGTTACAACTTTTCAGTTGCCACTTATTTAACCGCAATCAATATATATATTTATCTTCCATTAGCATTTTCACTTCATCTTCTTCCTCTAGTTCCCCTACATTCGACGCATAGCCAAATTTGCTTTGCTAAGTCATAATTGTTGATCAATCGCCATCATATGGCGACGATAGTCAAATTATACTTAATACCAAGCGCTATATTCATGCAAATCAGCATCATGTCGATTAAAAAGACTTGGTAATTTTTTTGGTGTCAACTTCGACATTGGAATGGTTCTTAAATGTCTTAACTGAACCCTTTGAACCCACAACAAGAGAAACCCTTACACACACATCCTGTATCATATGAAGAACAGAGCAACAAGCATAGTAAAGATGGTGTTTACAGTAACAGCTTTATTCTTCATAAGTTTTCCTTGTCACAGCACATGCCCCTCGCTCCTCAAAGTTACAAGAGCGAATTAGAGTGCCTAACACAAGCTAAGGGCATTCCTATCATGCTTTACAAGATTACTTGCAAAGAATCGCCACACATGAAACCTATAGGTCAACATACAAATTAGCTATTCACATGTGCAAGGATCTACTTCTTTTCATCACGAGCAATGCGGTGCAAAGCAAGCTCTCTGATCAAAGCATTCATATCCGAGTACGAGGAACCTCCGTCCTCGATAGCCCTCCTCGCCTTGTCGGCGAGTAACTTGGCTCTGTCTCTCATCGCCTCTGCTTCATCCCCCACCATGACTTGCCTCAAAGCCTTCTCTATCCTGTCCCTGCTCACTATCTCCCTGTCCGCAACTATGCCCACCCACTGTTGAGCCCCAACACCGACACCAACTCTCAGCACTTGGGTCACCAGCTTCTCGTTATAGAACTGCTCTGCGAAGACCGGCCACGTCACCATCGGCACCCCGGCGCATATCCCTTCGAGGGTCGAGTTCCATCCGCAGTGTGTCACGAATGCCCCAATCGCCTTGTGATCGAGGATCAACACCTGAGGTGCCCAGTCCCGAATTATCAGTCCCCTGTTTTCTGATTTCATCCTCTCCTCGAATCCTCTCGGAAGCCACTCCTCGTCACCACCGGCCTTGTCCCTGTCCCCACTGCCCTTATCGGCTTTTCGGACGACCCAAATGAACTGCTGCCCCGAGGCCTCAAGCGCCAGTGCGATCTCCCTGAGCTGATTGGAAGAGAATTTAGCCACGCTCCCGAAACATATATAAATAACTGAATTAGGATCTTTTGAGTCAAGCCATTTTAGGCACTCGTGTTCGTCGATTGTGGCCTTCTTTCCTCTCCTAGCCTTGTCTTCAATGTCCCTATTGCACAGTGAGACCGGACCAACGTGCCATGCTCTCCTTCCTAGGACATTTCTGTAGTAATCAGCATAGTCTGGCTCTAGCTCGTAGAAGCTGTTGACTATGACCCCGAAGCTTCGAACCTCGGATTCCTTGGCTTCACGGTTGAACCTTGTGAAATCGTTTTCGACACTGGAGCGGAGATGCTCTGGAAGCTGCTTTCTGGTCAATTTGATATCGTGAGGGAAGTTGGGGATCGCAAAAGGGTCTGAATCAGATGGCACATTCTTGTGTGGCTCATGAAGCCTGACACACTCCGTCGCGCATAGCGCGAAGAAGCTCATTCCGTGGAACACCATCCTAGGGACTCCTAACCTCTGTGCCACATCAGTTGCCCATGGAAAGAACATGTCAGCCACCAGACAATCAGGAGGGTCCTCACTTAGAAGGTCCTCCAATGGCTGCTTCAGCATTTCTGTGGCCTTAATGAATTTGAGGAACATTTCTTGGGACGCGACCAAATCTAGATTTTCACATCCCGGAGACAACCCGGCCTCTACAGATGGGAAATCAACCGTCTTGACATCAATCTTGGCGCCGAGCTTCTGGGTCCTCTGGATGGTTTGAGCAAAAATCGGTGCGTTCAGTGGGGTGGTGATGATGGTTGCTTTGACGCCTCTAGAGGCAAAGAGTTTGGCCATGTCTATGGTTGGCAAGATGTGGCCATGAGCCATGAAGGGGAAGAAGAAGAGGCGAAGCTGACGTATGCTATCGCTTCCCATGACTTTGCAATAGCGAAAAGAGTGCCCCAAAATTCAAGCAGAAAAGAGATCAAAGTGCCAATTCAGTCTCAGTGTCTTCTCAGCTCGTCTCGTGCTTACCCACATGTTGCCTACATGTATATATTGATATCTGGCAGAGAGACAGAAAGAGAGAGAAAGTTCAGGAAAAGCGAAGAAACTTTCAGATTCTTCCTCCATGGATCACACTTGTCGTCGTAGTTGCGAGAAGATAAATACGTTGTATGCTTGTCAGGAACAGCCAAATGGCTGTGTTGGCTCTTGAGTAGGCTCCTGTCACTGCCAAGAGCTTATTTTATATTTCGGGATGATTCTAGACTATGGATAACGAAAGCGATGTTCCAGATTGCAAAGAGAATTCATGCACGGTTCTACATCCAGAAACTGGTAGCAAACATGAATGTTTGGTCCCAAATACATTTGTAGCTCGGAAATTTCTCCAAATTAGCGAGAAGGAAGCACATCGAAACAAGACAGAAGAGTGAAATGATAGAGTGATGAGTTCTAGTTCGGCTCGACTTAAACATGCTTGAAACTCTGGTTAAGATCGATCGAATTGAAATTTCCTCTCAAAGCTCGAGTCGATAAGAAAATCAACGTACTTTGAACTTGACAATACTCAAGCTAAAATGCAGGGTAATGCACGAGGATGTTCAACGCTTGGGGGTCATAGATGCGCCTCCCCTTTTCAACACATACACATGGACAAAGGCCCATAAAAATGTTTAAGTTGATGCCTCCCTGTAATATGACCAGGAGTATACATCGTCCAAAGGCCTTTTGAAATTCAGTATTTTTAATCAAAGAAAAATTGCACAGTCTAAACATTTAGCTCAGCTTGTAATCAAGGCCTAAATATTTGAATTTGTGCAATCAAGTATAAAACGCTCTTTATCAATCAAATATTTTGGATAATCTCTCACATAAGTTTGCCGACGTAATATGCCGAAATCTAAAGTGGCTATCTTTTATCAATCTGAGCATATGTGACCATGACGTTGCATGATCACCACGCCAGATAAGACAATTTATTATAACAAATGGGCCTAGCCCAACCCATGTTCTTAAAGCTCAGCCCAATTTCTTTCTTCCTTCAACATATTTGTGCGTTGGAAGCTAAAGAAAGAAAAGAAGCAGCAGCGTGCGGCGATCAAACAAGAATAAAAAGGGAAGAGCTCGTTCGTGGAGAAAGAAGAGGGGAAAAATGGGCAAGAAGAGAGATAGAGGGAAGCAAAGAAAGAAAGAAAGAAGGAGGAGGAAGAAAGGAAAGGAGTTTTGCGTGTACATATAATGGGGATGTTGCCAAGCCGATTCAATTTCAATTCACAAGACCCGATAAGTGTTCGTGCCCTTTGTTCATCTAACAGTAGAAGTTTTCAAAATTAGAGTGTAAATTCGAAGTTTTGTAAAAATTAAGTTGGGATGTTCGATTTTTGAGTTGTTGAGCTAGGGGATTTTATGAAATGGTAGATTATGACATCATAGAACTGTGAGTTTTGACAGGAATATATTTGAAGCAACGGTTTGGTTAAAGCAAGATTTTGGAATTCCACGTGCATTTAGGTTTGAATAATCATTTTGCGTAAGTTTTATATTTTTATTGAATATATCGAAATATCTAAACAGAGGAATCGGAATCTCATATTGCCATATTGCCCCTTCTCAGTCAGACTAGTTCGATTTTCACTAATCCGAATCTGAGGAGATAGATCACCCAGGTTTGAGTCCATAAGCAGTGACAATTGCTTTATGAAGACTTGCTTTCGCTACGGCCTTTAACCAAGCCACTGCCTATGAATCGCCGACTCATTCTTCAACAGGACGCAATCAGAGTCCTAGGAGTCTCCTCTCACTGCTTGGGAGCTTATGGTTTCATGTTCTATTTCACTCCTCGATTGGGGTTTCCAAGGTAGTTCTGAAGGGCACCTGTTCATTCAGATTCTATTCAACCTTCTATGTAGGGTCGGACTTCTGGCCTGCTCGTCATAGGGGGAACTTCCGGTAAACTCTACTAGTCCTAGGGGGCCGGTCGAACCTTATGGTGAAGTTGGGGCGGATGTCATCGTACTTATCACATTCTTATTGATCTTTAGTTAAAGTAGTGTTTTACCTGGTTTTAAGGTCAATTTTCGTTTAATTGATAGATTACGAGATCGTCGACACATTTAGTCTCATTATTTGGTTGGAGCATTCCTTAATAAGTTGTGTTATCTCTTTTTTGAGTTTATAAACTCATATTTCAACATTAATATGGATTATTTATAGTATGAGTAATAAAATAATATTTTTATTGCATAAAACTCTAGATCAAGCATCTACTACCTTTTAATATTTGTGAAAAATTTGAGAATCATTTTAGGAAATGTATTGTAAAAGGATACATATATGTATTGTGTTACAAATTGGGTTATGAAATGAATGCTAAAATGGTGTAGAAATATCTTCCATATATATATTAATTATGTATGATGAACGGAGTGGGGAAAGATAATATATTTTGAGTTTGCGAAACTTTTTGTGAAAGAATTACGTTGACTTTAAGTATGGTTAATGAAAAGTTATATGTATCGATTTGTGAAATACTTAATGAAGTACATTCTCCTTGATATATTGAGTTGTGAAAGGTTATTTGATTCGGTTTTTAAAATCGATTTATGATACACATTCTAGATTCGGTCTTGTAAAAAGAATTGATTTGTGAAAAGTTATGTTTGGGTTTGTGCAATCAATTATGATGTGGACTAATCAATGGCTAAATGCTATACGGTGACGCGAGTCTCATAGAAACCACCACTAGGGCCTTGTGCCATTGATATGTGTTAGCCAAGGGCTAAGTGCTACACGGAGATTGGTGCTTAATCTACTTAATAGAGATACGCATTACTCACTAAGATATGGTTGCCCATCCCTTTCCTTTCCAATTCATGTTTCTTGGTTAGTTGCCAATACACCGAGAGCGATATGGATTGGGAATTTTGGTAGTTGAATTTTGTGGGTGAATTGAGATACTTCGATGTATATTTGAAATGACATTTGTTGAGTTTATTTAAGTTGAGAGTATATATAAATTTTTGTTGGATTACAAAAATCCTAATGTCATGTTTTCATGTGGAGACTACGTCCTTCAAGTAAAGAAAATGATAGTCATATCATTATCCATATTCCTATAGTATTCGAGACGCGACATTTATTATAAAAATAAATAAATAAATAGCCAAAAAGAATTTAAAAATATGCTAAAAGCCTAGAAATAACAAGAAGTGGACTTACCCTAGGAGAGAGAGTATGGGGACCCAAACAAATGTTGCCCCACGCCTCCGAAAAGGATCACCTGACTCTCCTCGGTCCCAAACAAGAGCATGGCTTGGGGCAAAAAGCTTGCAGGCCCTCACGCAATGGTGGCGCCATTGCTTGCCACCATTGCACTAGGTCGGGGCGACCTTTGAAACAGGTGAGGTTCGGTCAAACCTTGTGTGGTAGTGCCACCATCACAAAAGGGACGCAAGCGACAAGCCCTGGCCAGTGTCCCGACGACCTTAGTTGGTGAGGGGGTTGTTGCCAGAACTAGCAAACCCACAAGCACACTTATTTGACAGTGACTCTCCCAATCTTTGATTTTTAGATTTTGAAATTGGCTTTTGGGTTTCGTTTTTCTCCATTTAACTACTTTTTTTTTTCTTTTACTTTTCGCGGAAGTGGCACTACTTTAGCACCACGCACAATTGTAAATACTAAAAATACGCCGCATTAGATTCCAGCCTAACATGTCAATAAATTTATCGGTGAGCTCATTGGAAGGATTAAATTGTACTCGATAATTTGTCTTTTTTTTTTTTGAAGATTTCATGGCATAAATTCAAGCTTTTATTTAGGATTATTGGGTCAATTCCTCTTATTCAGCGAACCCTATGTACTTTCGAATTTAGTGGAAGAGAACTCTCTCTAATTCTCCAAATTCAATGAGATAAGGGTTAATTTCCAAGACATGACATTTCATATCCATTGCACGTGCACTTCTGTCCATTCTCAGCTGAAACTGTCATGGAGGCTTGGAATGGAATTGAATTTCACATGATTGACAGTACAGGGTTGGTGAATGAAAGAGAAATCGAAGTGCAAAGGAGGAGCATCTGCACCATTTACCCTAGCAAGAACAAGCCTGCCGTCTGTCGTTTTTCCAGTTCTGCACCGGTTTTGCCTGAGGTGGTTTTCT
Source organism: Eucalyptus erythrocorys (assembly GCA_014182555.1). Lineage (NCBI taxonomy): Eukaryota > Viridiplantae > Streptophyta > Magnoliopsida > Myrtales > Myrtaceae > Eucalyptus > Eucalyptus erythrocorys. The sequence goes on from CM024603.1 coordinate 17,999,923, forward strand.
TGAAGATGTATGGATAGACCTCAGTGATCATTAACTCCAAGAACACCCCACAAAGAGTTGAAGATATGGAAGGGATTGGAGACTAATGTCGATTTGGTGCTCTGCCTGTCCATCTAGTAGCAGCTTGTCTGCTTGTTTTGAGTTATCGACAGTACACTTGCTCAATTAGCCAAAACAGAAGGGACCATTTTTGTAACTTGCCCTTGATTGCTTTTTATTTTTTTCTCAAATCGCACTAAACATCGCACGTGAATTTAGTAAAGGGAGAAGGACAACCGATGAAAGGGAGTCACTAGAGGATTTATAGAGACCAACACGCCAAGTACAAGGGGACTTGATCCTTCTACTCAACTCGGTTTTCGACCTGTGCACAAACTCAGTGAAATATGGTAATTTATAAAGGTCTTCAAAAGAGCTTAAGGGGTGCATGATAAAAAAAATTTTTGTTCCAGAAATAGTTTTTCTATTCCAAAAACAATTTTGGAATAGAAATCCGTGTTGTAAAATTATTTCACTTTTCTATTTCGAAATAGATTCTTGTTCCGAAATAGGTTTAGAGTAGAAATCGAAATAAAAATTTTATACTTTTCTATTTTTAGAACGAAATGAAAAATAAAAATTTTTATTTTTATTTCTTGTAGTTAGTCGCCGCCGCCGCCGATTGCCGTCGGCCGGTCGCCGGCCGTCACCGGTCACCATCGTCGGGTGGTAGGCTGGCCGTCACCGCCGCCACCGACTATCGGCACCGATCTTCGCTGGTCGCCTACCATCGCCGCCGTCGCCGGCCATCGGCGCCAATCTCCGCTGGTCATCGGTTCACTGTCGTCCGAAATGAATAAATTTTGTGTCATTATCAAACGAATTTCTATTTTTAAAATATAAATTTTGTATTGTTATCAAACGGTTACTTTTACTTAGAAACTCTTCTAAAAATATAAATAGAAAAATTTATTTCTGTTCCAGAAACTATTTCTGAAAAAAAATGATTTTTTCTTAATGGCTCGTCCTTAATGGCTAAAATAAATATAACATTTATGCATATATATTGTCTATGTTTTTATATAAATTACTGATCCATCACATAGTCACATTTTGAAATCACCTATAAATGGAATACTTGTCTAGATAGAATAAAGATTTCTTTTATTTTATGCAATTTTAACATAAAAAAAAAAAACTAATGATATGATAAGTGCATTTCTTTTAAGTTATTAATAGCCAAAAGAATGATTCTTCGTAACTTGCACTCTATTTTTTTAATTTTTTACTCCGTTCGATGCTGCTAGAGAATTTTTAGAGACCCGCACGCCAAGCCAAAAGGGGATCCAATCCTTGAGCTTGACTCGGTCCTTGACTTGAGCACAATCTCAAAGAAACACGGTAATCAGAAAGGGCCTCACGAAAGCCGAAAGGCAAAGATGACATGATATATTACATTCACAAAACGTACATTTTTTTCATAAATTACTTCGCATTTACACATGTCACATTTCGAAATCACCGTGAACAGGGTACTTGTCTAGGCGGAATAAAGACTTACCTTGATAATTTGTGCGAATTTTAACGTTGAGCAATGCACTCATGACATGTGATAAGTGGGTTTCCAGCTTTTTCTGATAAACAAATGATGATGATGATAAGATGGTTCTTTTTTTTGGCCCTTTTCTTGCTTTTTGGGGGCACCATGATGATACGAGGATTGAATTTGACACCACCATGCGTCCCCGGCGGGTCCCACTCAATTGCTCCATCTCCGCCGCGAAATCCGCTAACATTCCTCCTCCCCTTGCCGCTCCTCCGCCCTCTCCTCCGCCCACTTGTTTGACTTTGACCGCCGTCCGTACATTCCATTAGTCACTTCCCACTCTGCTTCTCTTCTCTTGGCCTGTTATTCAACACATAGTACATTTCAATTGGCCTATTATTCAACACATAGTACATTTCAATTAGTGAAAGAAAATAGTTCAAGAAAAATATGGATTTTTTTTTGTTTTGTTTTTGGAGTGACAGTAGAAGCTCATGCTCATCAATTATAAGAATTTGACGAAAAGGTCTCACCAAGTTTCAGTAACTCTTCTCTAATTTATTTTCAAATAATTGTAAAATTATTTTAATAAATATCTTCTTTTTGTGAGATATTTACTTTATATCATACTTTATCCGTTGTGCATAACTTAGAGTCGAAAACATTTCTCTCATCATAATTTATAAGAGCCCATTTGAATAAATGCTTTTTGAAAAAAAAAATTGAGCTCAATAAAGTATTTTGATTTTTTTTGTAAAGATCATACAAGATTAGTGTGAACATAAGACGATGCTTACATGTTTTCGAAGCTTCCATGCAATTCAATGAGAGCCGCAAGAAAAGGAAAAATAAAAAATAAAAGATAAAAGTCTTAATTCGACCGGCAAAACTCATCCTATAAAAGTATTTGAATTAATCAAAAGAAATTTCTAAAAAGAAAAGGACTCAATAGGTACGGCCAATAATAACAATTTCTTGTTATCAGGGAATACTTTCACCATCGACTCCGGTTAACATAGTTTTTCTAATTGTTAAGGAGAGGGAATACTACAAATTGTTATCTTGCCTCGGCTCAAAAGTGACTCATCCTACCAAACACAAAGTCCAATATACTATGACGAACCAACTCACGACAAGAGCCCGATACGGCCGGAATAAATAGCCGAAAGAGCTCATTAGTAAATGTATGTTGGAATTCATTTTATGGGAAAGTTAAAATTATTGAATCAAGGACCAACAATTCCAAATAATTGACGCGGGCTTCTTACACGTGTCCTCAAGACAGATTATGTGTAATGTTCTCTTTTGTATCATCCCCCACGGAACGTCTCTTAATGGCTCTTTGTACAGGGTAGGTCAGTGTCGCTGTTCTTGCTTTTCTTTTCTTTTTCCCTTTCCCTTTTTTTCCCCTTTTTTTCTCAATATATATATTTTTTTTCTTGGGGGGAGTCCATCGTTGCTGAAAGTGAAAATCTCTGTTCTTTTTTGATAATATTATTTATATTTTTCTCTCTCTAGTATTATTATTAGCGTCCAAGGAGGTTGTTGTCGGTGGAGCAACAGCATCCAATGACAATTTTTCTTTTCGTTTAAAAATGCCGTCTTCATTCACTGCGTTTTCGTGGAGTTTTGTCTCTCTCCTCCTTCGCTTTCGAAGTGACGTCTCGCTCTTGCTCCGACGGCTGCTCAGCTCCCGTCCTCTTCACCAACGCCCGCGTCCTCTTCCGATCGCCTGAAAATGGCGGGCCGTCCGTGAAGCGTTGACGTCCTTAGGCTGGACTCTTGGTGGTGGAGTAGTAGTGAAAGAGTAAGAACGAACGCAGAGCGACTGCTTCTTGGAGTCGTTTTGTGCGGCTCTTTTTCGTTTCTGCATGATCGGAGCTTGAGTTTTCTGCTGATGGGTTCGTTCAAGAACGTAGTCTGGTTTTGTTTTGTCCATGTCTGGATGTAATTTAGCCAAACCCATGTCTGCTTTTCTCGCGCTGTGATCAACTGAGCGTGGTTCTTGTTCTTGGTTGTTGATTTTGATGTCAAATCATTTCACAGTTGTCTGGCATTTCCTTTGCGTGAAAGACAGCAGTTAAAGAAATGGAATATGTTAGATATTTCTTAGATTGAGTGACTAATTGGGGATGAGAAGCTTCCCAGCCGAATCATAGCCATGAATAGTTAGATTCTGGGGTCAAAAGTTTGTCGGGCTATCAGTTTATTTGCGGTAATTTGTCGTGTTGCTTGAATTTGAATTGTGTTTAGGTACTGTTTGTTTATCTTACAGCTTCTTTTAGTACGAGGCATCACTTTATGGGATGGAATTTAGCTTTTAGTTCGTGTTCGCATCATCATCTGTTTGAATCGTTTAGTTGTAATCTGTGCTTATCATGATACGAGACGAGCCTACAGCAGGATGCAGTTTGGATCATGACCTTCAAGGAAGCGGTGCATGAATTCACCACTGCTTTTGCTCGCGTGGTATTCACAATGTCAAGCTACTTTGAACTGAAATTGTCTTGTTCTGTGTCATTCTTCGGCATAGTATTTTTTTATCCTGACTAGTTCTCTTTTTGTGTGATTCATAAGCATGTGATTTGAAGAGATTTAGTCATGTAGAAGGTCTAGACTCCAGAGAAGAAGAGATGTCTCTTGTTTTGAATTGCACATCTTCTTTATGAGAGTGTGATCTAAATTTAGTTGACATTGGATTTTCACCTTCTATATTAGAACAAGGAAAGAACATGGATCACAAGACTTGGCGCTGGAAGAAAAGATCATCTGAGAAAACCATTGTTACAAATGATAAAGCGGATGACACAATCAACAGAACGGAAGAAAAGGTAGCTGCAAGTTTCCTGAGAACACCAAACTTGTTAGCTAGAAGAAAAGAAAAGCCCCATTTCGTCTGCATCATCCAAACTCTCTATTTTCTTCTCTTGCTATAATCGAACTGTCAATTACATGAAGGATGTCATTAATTGCCATTTGCAATCGTAACAGGTGCAAACGACTTTTTTGGAGAAAGAAAAAGAAGGCCACGGATCTTTCAAAGACCGCTCGGACAAATTTGCTTCGATCCTCATTGACTGTCAAGCAAAAGATGAGCTTATTCTGAAACATGAAAAGGCAATAGAAGAAGCTATTGCAGGTAATATATGTATATCTCTGTCGGAGCATTCTCCATCACTTTTCAATTTACTCTCTGTGAGTTGCTAATATTTTTCGAAAGATTATTGTCCTGCCATAAGTGCATTTTCTTACTCATTCACCATTTATGTACTTGTAGACAGAGACAGAGCCGAGGCAAGGTCAATTCTCCTACAGCAAGAACTAGACCAAGCTCTAAGGCAAGGAGTTGCTGCAAACGAGAGATTGACTCATTTAGACACAGAACTGAAAGAATGCACTGAGCAACTGAATGCTCTTCAGGAAGAATCAGAGCTGGCAACACTTGATGCCATTGCCAAGGCATCAAGGGAATTTATAAAAGCACAGAAGAAATCCGATGAGAAACTACGTGATGCTAGTAAGAAGCTTGCAAGTTTATCTCTTGAGAACACTCGCCTCAATGCTGAAATCACAGCGAAAGAGAAACAGATTGAAGATCTCTATAGACGTAAATCACTGGCGGAATCAGAGTCCGACGCACTAATGGCCAGATTGGATTGTACTGAGAAAGAAAATGCTTTTCTAAAGTATGAGTTCTGCTTGCTTGAGAAGGAACTCGTGATTCGCAACGAGGAGTTGGAATATAGCCGGCATTCTGCCGAAGTGTCGAACAAGAAGCACCAGCACAACCTGAAAAAAATCTCAAAATTGGAAGGAGAATGTCAGAGACTTCGTCTCCTTACACAGAAAAGGTTGCAAGGTCCCCTTGCTTTGACAAGGATGAAGGGTGAACTGAAAATGCTGGGCAGCGATCAAACTGAGGGAAGAAAAATAAAGCCAGGCTTAACAACCGACCTTATTGTCAGAGGAAAGAATTCTCATGAAATCCCGAGCAATAGGATGCAGTACCTGATCGAGCAACTGCATGATGTAGAAGAGGAGAACAAGAATCTCAAAGAAATTATATCAATCAAAGATGCAGAACTTCATTCTTCGAGGATCTCACATGCCGGGACAACTTCACGGTTGTTGCAGGTTGAGGCTCAGGTCGCTGACCTCTCGAATGGTCAATGCAAGGACTTGGTGAGGTGTGAACCTTTGTTGAACGATCTCTTCCATGTATCTGATTTAGACGACAGTGCTAGTTCCGGATCATGGGCAAATGCACTGATGTCAGAACTAGAGCATTTCAGGAACGGTAAAGTAAAAAATGCCTTGGAGTACAAGCATACAAGCTTAATGAGCGATTTTTCTGAGATGGAGAAGTTGGCTATGGTTTCTGTAGAATCGCCATCAGGAAGCGAAAGTTTGTGTTGTTCAACCTGTAAAGAGATGATCAGAGGTGACCTGAGTTTTGGCGACACTAAGAGGATGATCCAATCAGAAAACACACAAACTCCAATGTCTTTCGACTGGCTTCAAGTTGTATTGAGTGCAATCATGGAGCAACAGCGGGCTTCAAAAAGAAGCACGGTCGAGATTCTAGAGGACATTAGAATTGCTTTAGGGTTAACGAATTCCAGAGCTCCTGAAGAAGCACAAGCAGCAATGACTCCTATGTGCACTGGAGAATCTGACAGTCCTCCAATTTCTGGTTACCTAACCTGGAAGTCTCCGATCGCATCTCCAGTCATTGGCTCCTTGGGTAAAGCAAACATTCAAGATGAAATGGGAGGACAAATTCAATCAAAGCTGACGAATTCTATTGAAAAAATTGTTCAACTGGTTAAAAAATTCAACCCAATGTCTACCCTTCCTTCCGGAGACATTGGAAAGAATCAGATTCCCTCAGCACTCAACCGGGCCACGCCAAAAGACTGCGAAATCCACGTGTTTCAGTGGAAGAGCACAGAACTGTGTGTCATCCTACAAAAGTTCATTAATACCTGTAACGATCTCTTGGATCATAAGGCTGGTGTAGAAACATTTGCTGAAGAACTTGCTTGTACTTTGGATTGGATCCTGGACAAACATAGCACCCCGAAACATGCTTCCAGTGTCAGACATAAGATCAAAATGCATAGTGGTTGGACCGAATCACCACTGAATTCAAAGGAACCTGAAGTTTATGAGGATGTTCTACCCTTGGTGTCCAAGTCAACTAGTGTGGCTAAGAGGGAATCATCGTGTTCGCGCAATCTGCAAGAAGAGAACCGGAGACTGAAACACGAGTTACAGAACGTGGAAACTGCTAAGGAAGGTTTGGAAACCAAGCTACAGATGGCGAATAACAACATAATAGTCTTGACGACCAAGCTTCAGCAAGCCAAGGAAAGCATCAGAAGCCTGAACCTGGAACTGGAGAATCTGAAGGAGGTGAAGAGAATTGTTGAGGATCAGATGGAAAACCAGAAATCAATGAATGAAGATCTTGACACCCAGCTTACCGTGGCCAAAGCCAAACTCAACGAGGTCTTCCAGAAGTTTTCATCATTGGAAGTCGAACTAGAGGATAAGAATAACTGTTGCGAGGAACTAGAGTCTACGTGTCTTGATCTTCAACTTCAGCTAGAAAGGTGATGGTTGCCACTAAACATTTATCTTTTTGAGGCAGTTTTCTGAATTGAAAGCTGATTTTCAAACACCTTGACTGCAGTACTGCAAAGGAGACTCCTGCAACCAATCAAGATCAAATGCTATCACAGAGTGTAAGTGATTCACATCTTTTTATAGACTTTCTGTATCAATACACCACTAGAATAAAAATTAGGAACTGAAACAGTAAATTCATCTTCGGACAAAAGAGGATTGAATCAAATTAATTGTTTTATGTCAATTAAAACTTCAGGGATTGGAGATCACTGCAGCTTCGGTCAAGTTGGCTGAATGCCGAGAAACTATTCTGAACCTCAGCAGACAACTGAAGGCTCTGGATCCACTGCGGGAACCGGCATTATCAAACAATGCTTTACCAGGCTCCGACTCCACAAATACTTCCAAAAACAACAAGAGCTTGAACAAGCGCCTCTCTCTACGTGACCGGATGCTGGCCGAGGACAATCCTGAGGCTGCCAAGGATCAAGAAATAGCAAGCGAACCCAATGCGGCGAAACTAAATGCCTTGGTTGTTGCTAATGTTCCCGCCCGAACCCCAGAGGCATGTCTCGGGCTACACAACAGATCTGGCAACAGCTTCGTGGGGGCGCTCGCTGTCGTTCCCAGCAAGAGGCAAGGCGGGATCAGTTTCCTGGGGAGACTGCTGCTCAGGAGGAAGAGAAGGAGCAGGACAAGGTCCCAATCTATGTCCAAGATATGACATTGGCAAGAATGGAGGATTGGGCACTAGCTGGAGATCAACAGCCTTGACCATTGTTAGCATTCCATCTGGACATGAGACCTTTCGGTTGTTCTGCTTGAATAATGAAGTCCTGCTGATTGCTAGTTTGCGTACGGTTTGATTTCTGTGTACATAACCTAGTTCTATGGAAAAACTTATTTTGTTTCGGTTCTCCTCCAATCCCTGTTAGGATTTTGCAAAGTCTTTTGTTTTATCCCTACTTCATTCTGTCATATGTATCACCACTTGAGCAGGGTTTTGATCTACAAGAAAACGGTCGGGCCATTGCAAATGACATCGTAGCAGTGCGCCAAATCGGTAGGCGTGCGAATAAAATGCCAAAAAATTCACTGCATAATGCTTATTGTGTTGCCCTCAATGTTCTCTACGATGATAGGAAAGGATTCACGATAATATTGTTCGTCTGATATGTGTGCACTCAACCCATTATGTTTGGTAAATGGTCGAACCGGGTTTGGAAGCTTCATATTATATATGTCCCCAAACCGGGTTTGCACTCAACCCGTTTGGCTCATATATATGTCCCCAAACCGGGTTTGCACTCAACCCGTTTGGCTCATATTTACCCATTTTCTTTCCTTATGATTTGAATGATGGTGTGTGTCAAGACACGTGGGCATTCCATGTTGGATCTGTTATTCTCTTCATCAAATCCGTCTTGCGATCTTCTGGCACGTGTTGACGTATATACATTTTAACGGGATATTGGAAGGAATACTAAGGATAGATTTGGATTAGGGGTACCATTTTGGAAATTTTTTATGAGATGAAAATTTAATTTGGATAAATGTGTCATGGGATACTTATTTGAGATTTTTTATGAGACAAAAATTAGTTTGAGGTAAATGTATAATGAGTGTACCAATTTGAGATTTTTAATAGTATCAATCCATACTTATATTATGATAAGCTCCTCTAAAGTTTGCTTCTAAGATACACATAGGAATATTGAACATTTTGCTAGAATGGCAGCCTATTCAATGGAAGAAAAAGTTTTGTTGCTTCATTCATAAAAGTAGCTGACGCCTTAAAAAAATCGATTGCCTACTTAACTGTAGAGTTGCCCATTAACTTTAATTTTAAACGTACATCTATCTATTTAAATATATTATAACAAGCTCTCTTTTAATATTGATTCTAAAATTGACCCTTGGATTTTATATTGATAGAATTGAGAAATCAAAAAGATATGCCGAAGAAAGTAATTATGTATATTTCAATACATCATAATGAACATTATATTAGCTTATATATAGGCTTTATGAGACAATTATCTAAAATAACATATATCAAGATATGCACAAATAAGATATTTGTGTAATCTTGATTGATATACACAATCAATATTAATATCATAATTGTCTATAACATAAGATAATATTCTATAGAAAATTTTAAGGATCTCTAATATAATATCATTATCATCCCCTCAAACTCAATGTGATATTAAAGTAGTTAACTATTTGAATTAATCCGAATAATGCCATGAAAACTTGCTTCTCTAACAACACCGTAGGGCATTAAGTTTTTTGATCCATGGTGGGAATGTGTGAGGCAGCGCCTTCCAAATCTAGCTCATTTGAGGGTGGCAAGTCAGGCAGTGGTGTGGGCTTCTTGAAACGATGCGTGAAAGGTTGAGAATCGGAAGGGAAATAGCAAGTGGCCAGCACGACTGGCTTGCAATATAGACATTAAAAGAAAGCTATGCAGCCTATGCAGCTAGCTTGGAAAATAGTTATTGGAATGCAGTCTGTGTGGCTAACATTAAAAGAAAGCTACCTCCATTATAATGGCTCAACTAGATGACGCGGTCAATGCAATTAGCTTCGAAACATGACTATCATGGAAATGACTCAATTAAGTGCCTCCTCAGATGATATTTGTGCACATGAAGTGAACACTATTGAGCAGCAATGATGGGGATGGATTTGTTTAGATGTGTACCGAGATGCATTGAGTGCATTAGGTGTGAAATGCATCTGGTGCACTCAGGTTTCCACAAGAATAAAGACTCTAATACCATGTGGAATTTTGATAGGATTACTATCAACTGTTCTAAAATATTAAGATTTGAAATGAAATTCTAAATATTGTTCAAATTCCCCCATTGGAAATTTGATTTTATCGGATGGATTTAATAATTTAGATAATATATCCAAATGAATTATTTCTTAATAATATACCTAAAATATGTAATAAATATAATTACTATATAATAAATTTAAATATTAAATTAAAAATTTATATTCTAGAATAGATAATATATATCTTTTTTCTTTATGGAGTATGAGTTTTCATTTTTTTCATCGGGTTCGGGTAGAGGCCAAAAGTCTTGGATTTCATGAGATTTAGTATATTGTCTTGATCATGGGATATTATTGAGAAATGGGAATAGAATAGTATATTTTTTTAAATATTCTAATGGCCCTCTCCTCATTGCAAGAAAAAGTTATCGCGTTCTTCACAAAATTAGCCGCCACCTCAAGGAAAATTAATCATTTATGTTGAATATTGACGTTACATTTTTCTACAATTAAATCTACAATTTAAATTGATTTAAATTGTCATTAACTATATTCTTTCTTAATCTTTTCAACTTTTATGTTGTCAATCATGCTCAAAGTCTAACGAAGGCTAGTAGCAAGAAATTTTATCATAGAGACATGCATTCCGTCTCTATAGGTAGATTTTTTAATACAAAGTACCATATATGGTAAGACTAGAATTTGATTAAGAGAACAAAGAATAAAAGTCACTTATAAAGAAATTGGAGGTCCTTGCACTTTTCGAATTATTCAATTATGCCTCTGAATTTTGTTTTGTACAATCCAATTCCTAAAGTACATGTTTCAAAATTATGGACAGAAATAATCGAGTGACCAATAAGTCGCCATTGGACGATGACATGGTGTACTACCTAACCTTTGGACCTCATCGATGGCATGGATGTCCCCTCCCTACTTCTCCTACAACCACCGTCGAAGTCGGGCAATTCATCATCACTCACTTCTTCGACGTGTAATCGAAAAACAAAAATCTACCGCGGATGGTCGACCCCGCCATTTGAGCGATGGAAAGTACACAGCCAAAGCTAGATAGAACGAAGGAATTGGCGAGAAAGGCAAGTGATGAGGGAGGCTCTCATGTCCGACGTAGAACTGAAGTAAAGGCCATCAGAGCCCTCCCGGTGCTGTTGAACATATATGGTCCGTGACGCAGCAGTGCTTCGAAGGATCGCCGGCCACATATAAATGGATTTTTGTCGAATGGCGCGCTTGAGTCCAAGGTCAAACGCAGAGTGGACAAGGATGATGGGGATCGCACAAGTTCCAATTCATGCGGGTTGAATCTACTCATTTGATACAGAGAGGAAATTTAAGCTACTGTTGCAGCAGGAGTCGGTGAAACATGTTTATTGAAAAAATGATATTAAAAGTATCATAATTTTTGTATGACACTCCCTTTAATTCTAAAACTTGTCATCGCATTACTCTAGTACCTAGCTTTTTTAATAATGTAGAAGAAGAAGAAGAAGCTCTTTCTCTTTGTTCAAGCCTCCAAGCTTCAATGGCAGTTACCCTCATGAAAGGTATATCTCTCTTCTCCATCCCCTTCCATTACCATTCTCCTTTAGTAGTCACGATGGAATGTATATAAGGGTCTATTTGGTAACTGGCCAGACAGTGCTAACTTCTATTTTTTTATTCCCGGGAGTAAATTTGAAATAGAAATACGTTTGATAAAATTTTTATTCCTAAGAACAAATTTCTATTTTTTTTTGTTTTTGTTTCTAGAAGTAGATTTAGAACAGAATCGCCAATAATTAATTCTCGCTGACCACGTCCTATAGGGATCATCGAATCAATAGCAATAAGTCTAGTTTGAAGAGGCACATATACGGAACATCTCGAAATAATACCTGGAGCAAGAGATTCAATTAATCGAGATTCATAAGCATAAATTTCACCTCGACCATCAATAGGTTTGGCCAGGGCATTTATAACACAACCCAAATAAGCCTCACTCACCGGTGATTTAGAACGAGAATCAAGAATTAAAAAAAAAAAAAAATTGATTTTTATTCCCGATAACAATTCTAGAATCAAGCCAATATTTTTAATATTTATTTATTTTCTCTTGTTTTCTTCCATTTTCTTCTTCTTCATTTATTGCCACCGCTGCAATTGCCGTCTGTTGCCTTTCGTCGCTCGCCAGTCATTGCCGCCAATAACTGATTCGGCGAGCTCACCAGACCTCGCCCTGGCATAGCGAGCCTTTGGCGAGCTTGATGGACCGGTTGCCGACAACCGGTGACGGTGGGCGGCGAACGGCGGACGGCAACCGACCACTTGAAGAAGAAGAATAGGAAAGAAAAAAAAAAAAAAAAAAAAGGAAAAAGTAATAAAATTATTTAAAAATTAAAAGAAAATGATTTGGAGTAGAAATTTTTAAATACAATACCAAATGTAATTCTATTACAGGAACTGAAATTTTGGACATTTACTAAACGGTTTAAAATACTTAAAAATTATTCATGGGAACAGAAGCGTTACCAAACGCGCCCCAATTGACAACGTTGAAAGCGTGCACATACAACCATCCATTGTCAATTGTCAAACAAAATAAAATCTATAATCTGCACTATATCCAAATGAAAATGCAACTTTTACGGATTTAATTTATTTAACGACGACTACATAATGGACTAACGAAGACAGAATCTACAATTCATTTCAGGGGCAATGCTGTAAATAATCGGGATATCCGATGGCATTTTATTCACGGTGCCAAAACCCTAGTTCATCCTCGTATAAACCACTCTCCACCGCCACAGCTTCGTCCTTCCTCGCCCCCGAACGCAGCCCTCCCTCTCTCACCTCCGAGCAGAAAACCCTAGCCATGGCGGCTCCGATCGAGTCGGTGCAGTGCTTCGGGCGCAAGAAGACGGCCGTCGCCGTCACCTACTGCAAGCGGGGCCGCGGCCTGATCAAGATCAACGGCGTCCCCATCGAGCTGGTCGAGCCCGAGATCCTCCGCTTCAAGGCCTACGAGCCCATCCTCCTCCTCGGCCGCCACCGCTTCGCCGGTGTCGACATGAGGATCCGGGTCAAGGGCGGCGGCCACACCTCCCAGATCTACGCCATCCGCCAGAGCATCGCCAAGGCCCTCGTCGCGTTCTACCAGAAGTTCGTGGACGAGCAGAGCAAGAAGGAGATCAAGGACATCTTGGTCAGGTGCGAGAAAGAAAGCGGCCCGAGCTCTGTAGCGGTTTTCGGGATCGAAAAAGATGCGATCTTTTGGTGATTTGTCATTGATTTTGAGGTTAATTTGGCTCGGTTTCGATTCAGGTATGATAGGACTCTGCTCGTGGCTGATCCCAGGCGGTGCGAGCCCAAGAAGTTCGGTGGTCGCGGTGCCCGCGCCAGGTTCCAGAAGAGTTACCGTTGATGGGAAATTCGAACCGGAACCGGACGAGTGTTTCTCGTGCATTATTGGTTTTAGTATTAAGGAACTGCAAAACTCGAGGTTTTACCTTAGTTTTGATGCTTTGGCTCTTTATGCTGATAGAAATCGTAGTGCAATTTTGACTTCTGGTTGTAGGTTTAATTGTTTCGGGTTGGATCAAGTGCTATTACATTTCCTATATGCGCTCAATGTGTTTGCAAACTTTAGTTGTGCTTTGGCAGCTTCTTCTTTATAGTTGTCTAATGAATGTTCTTTTCTATGCAAGTCTCTGATTATAGTCTCTTTAGTGGGCAGTGCGGTGATGGTGATGAGAACATTGATTTTGCAATGTGTGTAAGTTATGGTTTCTACTCGAGTCGGGTCGGTTGATGTTTGGGTTTGTTAGGTGTTGGATTATGGAACATAATTTATGGTTTTCCCTTACTGTAGAAGTTTAAACAAGAGCGTTACCCTTTATTTAGGGCTTAAAGCTTTTAATTATTTGGCTGCACTCTTGCACTTAGATGGAAAGTCAATTCCCTACGGTTGTGCTTAACCGGTTGAGTTGTTTTCATCTCAGTAGCTTCAAGTCTATCCCAGTTTTCCTTTGAATATCCTATTGGGCGTGATAATGCTGTTTAGCTGGTTTTAATTCAATGTTTAAATCCAGAGGTTCCCAATATACTTTGGGTGGAGAAGTTGGGGGAATACTGCCAAAAGTTTGAACCCTCTTGGAGCACACCAGAACAAAGGAATTCATTTGTGAAGTTCCTTGTCCATTTGCATTTCAAGGTTGATTGAGTAGGTTTTTATTGATATCAGGGACATTGTCATGCTTGTGATCTTGCCAATCTTAGTAGTTTGAGATCTTGCACTAGGTTCTGGGTGTTATTTCTTTTCCCCCTTGAAGTGAATCCTAATTCAATCAGATGTGGGATATGCATATGCTCGTCCAAAAGGTGCTTCATTAGTTTTTTCTGCTGCAAATTCGTTCATCAGTGATGAAAGGTTGGAGGTTTTTCCTTTGTAAGGTTATATAAACTCTAGGTCATGTTTCATGATTGGGGTAGGATATCTGGAAACTTGTGGATTCCTTTAAAGCTGTTCGTTAAGGTTATGATATGAAACTCCTAGTTTAGCTGTTGAAGCAGTTTATACTGGGGTAGTTTATCATTAGACATTGGAGCAGTGGACGGTGGACACGTTCTGTCAAAAAAAAATTATTCTGTCCATACTATGTTCTAGCTTTTCGTCTCTGTGAATGATTAAAGGATGGTTTTGAAAGAAAATTTTTATACTAACCCTAGCCATCTTGCATACTGAGAAAGCTGAAAGCCCAATTGGCCCAAGGCCCTTGGGAAAGCATTTCCCAAGTGCATCCTATTTCCAGAAAGGTTTCCCTCTATTTATCGAACGATAATGCTTGGATGGGTCATAGGCTTCTAGTTGCGTGTTTTGATCCTGCGTCTTGTTTTGCTATTTACCCGCATTTCTTGTTTCGAAGCGTCTTATTTTAACATTGTGAACTGTATCAGGCTCCAGTGCTTGCTCATCCTCATTATGCCTTATCCGGTGTTTGTAACTTGTTATTTAGCCCATTGCCCTGAAGATTGAAATCTAACATGAGCGGGCTCATATGGGACGAGATTATGCTGCAAATCGAAATATCCAATGATGGATAAACGTCAATACCTAGTCAAAATCTGCCAGATTACTTCTTTCTGAAATGCGAATCGTTTTATGGAGTCTCGATTCTTCTCTTCTCAATGGCTAAATGCCCATTCACATCGTTTAGACGATCGAAGGACAGAAACACAATCATCTATTCAGTTCTGGGTGCTTCTTCGCTGCCTTGGGTTGCCTCGCACCAGGATGGTTGCCTGAGATGGTCGCTCTAAGTTGATGGTTATGGTCGCAGATTCATATTCAAATGAGAGCGAGTGAGAGAAAGCGTGAGGAGATGACTGCTGCCACAAACTGCAGTCCCTGTGCCAGGAGCTCGGGATCACCTTAATTGATTCATATTAAGCTAAGTAAATGATTGCTTAGCGGAGAGATTCATATTCAGTTGATTGACTGTTGTTCGGTGTAGCTTCCCGCTGCCTCAACCTCCCTTTTCTTACCGACCGAAAAAAAAAAAAAAATCCCTTTTCTTATTATTCTCTAAATTCAATTCATTAATCTTCGGGTTTTCTTAATTTTGTTTTGACTTCGGTAGGTATATCCGAGTTATGTCCGGTTTATATCTGGACGTGTTTGGCCAGAAGACAATCCCAAGGGTCAGAAAGAAATGCAGCATCATATTTCAGCTTTAAATCCATCTGAGAAGCCAAAGTGGTTTGGTAAGGGACCTTATCAATGGTCGGACGTGGTCAAAAGTAGGGATTAGATAGCTTTACCTTAGGTCCAATCATAATCAAAAGACTAAAATAATAAAATTAAACGTATCAAGATAGACCTAACGTAGAAGATTGAGTTAAGAACGAAACGAGTTGCTCAATCCTTTTCTACTTAATGTTTACGCCTTGTGGACCCGGCAAGTCTGCATGCCACCAACTCCGTCATCGAGTCTACTCAATCCATTTTAGCAAACAGGAAAGGCAACTTTACGCAGTAAGTACGATTATACGGAAGGAAGACATGATGACACGCAATTGTCGCACACGTGCAACGACTAAGGACCCGTTTGGTTTGGCTTTTCGAGAATGTATTTACAAAAATGCAAATACCTTTGGGTGAATGGGATTTTTCAAAATGCAAATAATGTCTAGTGAATTATAATTCTAAAGTGTATTGAAAAACAATTACCAAAATAATTCTTACATTTGCCAAAAAAAAAAAAAAAAACAATTACCAAAATACCGTTTGATGAAATTTGCAATTGTAAATGACTTTTATTAAATTAAAAAAACAAAAAAATATTTGTAATTTTTTTTTTTGAAGTCCGACCACCATACTATCGGATCTGGCCCCCAGACGGTTGACGAGGTCACCTAGGTGGCCGGGGTCGCCCAAGCAGTAGTCACCTAGGGTCACCCAACCCCCGCAACCACCTAGGTCGCGCGATTTAGGCCATCGGTCGCCTGGGTCACGTGACCCAAGCGTCGCCTGAGGTTCGGCGATAATCGCCGAGGTCTAGCAACCCTCAGGCAACAGTTACTAACATGCGCGACCCCTTGACCGGCGATCATTAGCTTCCGATCGACTTCTCCATGTGGTGATGTGCAATGGTTTTGGAGAAGAAGAACAATAATCAAAACTTGCATTCCGAATATGAAAGTTCCCAAAAGACCTCCAGACCTGCTTTGCACTAAGGGCCCTTAGAGTACTTTGGAGATGCAATTGCACCTTGCCAAAGTCGTCCAAAAAATCGAACCAAATGCGTTTACATTTGGTTAAGGGACTTTAGGGTGCGCATGATAAAATTTATACTTCTCTATTTCTCTGTTTCTTTGTTCCCTGCAACAGGTTTGAAACAGAATTATACTTCTCTATTTCTCTATTTCTTTGTTCCCTGCAACAGGTTTGGAACAGAAATTCATTTTGTAATGCAATTTGATTTTTCTATTTCTAGAACAAACTTCTATTCTAGAAATAAATTTGAAGAAAAAATCAGAAGTTAAAATTAACTTCTCAATTTCTACTTTAGAAATTGAGAAATCAATTAACCACTGGGATTCACCCCAGTGGCCATCCTTCCAACATGGAAAAGGGAGGTGAGAGGTTCAAACCCCCACCTTCTCAGGGAGAGATGGGGTGGGGACGTGCCAGCTTCAGGAGTGGGTTTCGACTCCTAAAAAAAATTTGAGAAATCAATTTCTATTTCAGAAATAAGTTATTATTGTTCTAGAAATTTTGTCATGCGCGAGTCCCAAAGCCCATTCTCAAAGCCGAACTAAACAGGGCTAAGATGTGTCGAGAGCAATGTTCCTCAAGCACCCGAGTAAGATCCCATATCTTATAAAAAAATATTCAAAGGGTCATGTTTTCCTACAATCTTGATTGGCGTCGAGTATCGTCTATTTTTTTACAAATATCCCATGTCTTGTCCATCTTGAATGCATAGCAACTTCAAAGACTTTTGTCGTCATAGTGAGTAAGATCAAGCCAATACGATCCCGGGTTTGCAGATTACGGCCCATGACATTTCGTAGCATAAATGAACTTTTCTCATACAATTTGAATGTACCTCCACTGTAAGCCAAATTAGCAACTTCTTCTCAATCCTTAATCGTTCATTTGAATACAAATACATGCTCAGCGGTTCAAAGACAATATAAGACAGAAGATGAAAAAAAATAGAAAAGGAAGGAAAGTATTAAGGGTAGTTTCTCATTTCATCGATGCTTGATTTTGACATCTCCTTTCCTTTGCGATCAGCTGACCCGGCGGCACAGAGTGATGCCATCCCCGACGGGAAGCATGCAGATCTCGATCCTCGGGTCGACGGCGAGGGCCTTGTTGAGCTCCAGCACGAAGTCCCGGTAGTACCGGACGTACTTGCGGAGAGGCGCGTCGGGAGGGGCGACCACGGAGCCGTTCCACAGGGTGTTGTCGTAGCCGATCAGGCCGCCGACCTTGACCAGGTCGATCAGCCTCTTGTGGTAGTTGATGTAGTTGTCCTTGTCGGCGTCCACGAAGATGAAGTCGTACGTTCCATGGTTCTTCTCCTGCGTTTCACATTAAGAGAAATATTTAATATTTGATGCTTGCTCTTAGCCGTCGGATAATGTGGACCCACTACTTGAATCAAAGGTTGCGATGCGTTGGGTTAATGTGCAGTTGGGCCTCTGAGTACTCAGCTAGACAGACATTATTGTGCCAACCTATATTTTTCTCCTTTCGTCGACGCAATCGACCAGTCAAAATCGTTCTGTCTCACAAGGAAACGGGCTTAATCATTGGAAGAGACGTACACAAATTAAATTGGTGGGAGAGTCAACTTAAATTCAACTATCTGGCGAGCTTAGACTCTGCATTTGCCACATTAAAATTGGTTTGCTTTATGTATATTCTAAGCTTGCCAGATAAAACGTGCTTGGTGGTCCGTATTTTGAGGATTAAGAATGCATGAATTTTGCTACTTCTGCAGCATAGAATCCAACAGAGCAAAACCAAATGCGATTTGTCGAGCCCTTTTCGCTACTTACATCTTGCACGAGCTGATCGAGGAGCGGCAGGGCAGGGCCTTCTCTGAAATCGATCTTGTGGGCGAGGCCGGCCTTCTGGATGACGGGCAGCCCGATCTCGAAGTTCTCCCTGTTGATGTCCATGGCCAAGATCTGCGGCAATAGCAATATACACAGAAATCTCAGAGCCTGCCAAATTGTCATTAAGATTTTCCTGAATGTCTAGTTTTTGCCTGGCCAGAATCATAGCTTTAGCCTCTTCTTTTCACCATCCTTACGGTTCAGTGGAAAACAAGGCATCGTTAGGCAAAGTTGGTGACCAAACCATATTTTCTTGAACTTTCAACATTCTTCTGAAATGCAAAAAAATCTGAACTTTCCAAATTCTCTATTGATCACAACCTACATCTGTTTCGTTACTCAAGCCGAACGTTCGATCTGACCTTTCCGTCATCGGGAAGAGCGAGGGCGGTGGCGAGGAGAGAGTAGCCGGTGTAGACGCCGATCTCCATGGTGTTCTTGGCGTTGATGAGCTTGAGGAGCATGTTCAGGAACTGCCCTTCATCAGCCGATGTGGTCATCAGGTTCCTGTCCCAAATTTCCACACACTTCAATCACACCAGTCCCGAGATCAAAACAGCAAAACTTAAAGCATCAAAGACAGGACTTTCGGCATCTTCATTGATGACACGAAATCCTGGGAAGAGAGACCCACCATGGATGTTTTGCTGTTATTTCCCTGAGCTCCTTCATGGGCTCTGGCTCTCTTGGGTAGACACTGGTCTCCAAGATATACTGCAAACAGGCAAATCCCAAGTCAGCATTTCGAGCCAAGATCAACTGCCGAGGCCGATCCGATCATGGACAGAAACGATCTGCCAACCTGGTAGAGAGCATCGCTCTGCAAGAGGCTCTTGTGGCCGACTTCCGAGTGCTTCGCCGGTTGGGTCTGCTGAGACTCTCCGTTGCCTGCCATTGATGGTTCCTGAAGCTCCTTCTTGATCTCTTTCGTGCCTTTTTTTCAATGGCGTCTGCGACTTCGCTTGCTCGGCTTCTTCCTGCGTCTTTCTCTTGTCGTTCTGCCAGAGGCAGGGGGGAAGATATAAGGGGTGGGGAAGAGGGCGAGCCGGTTCGAACCGGTTAGGTCCTGGTTAGACCGCCCACCGAGCGATTGCCGGTCGGGGGTTGGTGAGGTGCTCGAAGGGGCCAATCGCGCGTCGCCACGTGGGCACACCGACCGGTGGGGCCATTGACCTAAAATTCTGAGACTTGCTGGTTTCATGCGTTATAAATAAATAAAATTCTTATTCCTTTTTGTTTTTTGTTTTTTTATTGGCAATGCAATCATATGATAAGTCATCGCATTGGCAGAAAAAGGGAAAGTTAGATGTCGCTGGTGGGCTTGAAAGAAATTTGTGTAAACGCCAAAATTTTCAATATCATTGAGATTTATTGAATATATATATATTTATACACGAAATTTTACGTTTTCGTTTTAGTAACATTTTTATTCTGTGAAAAAATGAAGTGTTTCTTGAATTTGAAAGAAAAAGTAAAATAGTCAAATTACTACATTTTATTAAGTAAAAAGTAAAAATTAATTGAGACAAATCTTCAACCTTAAAAAAGGAATTTAAATGGATTGTCAATCTCGAAAACTTTGAAAAAGTACAAGATGGATTCTTTCGATTCATATCAATTTCAGTTTTCTATGCGATTTCTTTTGCCCACCCGACCGAGTCTTCTTTGCCTAATTCAACTAGTTCAAGCAAGTATGGGTCAATAATAATCCCTCTAAGAACCGACACAATTTTTTAAATTCCATAGTGGCATCCAATTTTTTAGTGCTATGAAAGTGGGTAACTTGGTTTGGGCATGAGAAAATTCAATAGTTCTATTTTGGCTTTTTGCTCAAAAATTGTGAATCACTCTTTTTTTTTTTTTTTTTTTCTTATTTCTCTTTTTTATGTGAATTACTAATCACTTCTGGTGGCGGTTTATCTTGGCACCAAAATTAAAAATTTTAGATAGTAGTCGGGACCCACCACTTGTGGTTGCATGTGGAAAATAAGTTGGTGAGAATAGTTTAATATATAAAATTTATTTTTCCTCTTTTGGTCCCCAGCTCTTGCGAAGGCAAAGTGGGTGAGGGGTTGGTGAAGACGAGACTTTGGGGCGTCGCGTTGTGGCGGAGTTGGTGGCCACCTCGTCGCAGACGCGCTCGATGTTTTTATTGTATTACATTTTATTTGACTCCAAACAGCAAAATCATTTAGCTTTTAATTACTCAAAACCAATGTAAAATACATATATATATATATATATAAAGTTCTATCGAATTCAATTTCGATTTCAAGTTAATTTTCCGAGGAATTTCCTTAATTTAATGAGCTAACTCATTTATTGGCATTTGCTTGAGCATATGATCATTCTTTCACTCTTAAGTTTAGGAAATACTTATAAGGAAATTCAATGAGTACATGCATGATATGATGTCTACATAGAATGCATTGAGTCAATAGATTGAATTTTGTCATTTATTATATTTGTCACCTCATCTCATATCTCTAAAACGCATGAAAATTTGAGGAATGAGCCACATTTCAATAAGCGTGTGACTAGAATTCGAAGTAGTTGTTAGTGGGGGTTGGTTTGTATGGTGCTCTTTTATGATATACATGTACCTCCACCCATATGATTTCCACAACAAATGAAACACCCACCAACTTCGAGCCTAAAAGGCTCTCTCTCTCTCTCTCTCTCTCTCTCTCTCTCTCATCATTCAGCCCCCGTGGTGTCGGGTGACGCTTCATCTCTCACTTGTCGCCGGTTTCGAACCATCACGAGCACTTTTACACGCGAAAATGTTTGTTTACAAAATTCAAAAATGAAATAAAAGATCATAATGAGACAAGCAAACTAATTATATACAGTTGAGTTTAATGAGTTGTTAGCTCAATCTTAGGGACCACAATCTTAGGGATCCATTAGATACACCAATCTTGGACCCAAAAATGATGAGCTTCTGTTTTGACTCGGCCTATCTCAGGAGGTCTACCAATTGATCATTCGTGGAGACATGAGAAACTCGTAAGAGGCCATTAGCAATTTGATCTCATGCAAAGTGAAACTAAATGGATATATGCTTGATGCAAGTGTCACGGCCCGATCGGAGGCACAACCCAAGAGGGTTCTAAACAAAGGCCGTGACCGATCCATGAGCAAGTGACCCTCGACACTTAGAGTATTCTCGAGTCTCCTAGAATACTCCTAGGGTGTACGGTATTTATACAGTATTATATTTGTACGCATACGATATAAATGCGAATAGCTGGTATCTGGCAGCTGAGAATAAATGTGGGTAGATGGTAGTTGAGGAAATCTAATCTCCATCATTAGATCTAAAAGAGATCTATAGATACGGTTCGCTTTGTACTTATATATAAATGGATCTCCTCCCCTCTTGTATTCTTATTCACAATTCATATATAAAAAACGAGAGCTTCTCTCACTAGAGTTTCTCTCTCTAAAGTTTCTGTGAGTCGAGTGTTGAAAGGCTGCTTAGGAGTAAAATCCTAAGGCCCCACGGGTTAGCCTCCGAGTGATCGAGAGTTGATCGATCGGCCCGTGACACAAGAGTGAAAGATTGGATTAGCACCGAGATAAATAGCTCCAATGTTGTCGCAATAGATTGCCAATGGCACAGGGCACGAAAGATCAAGATCACTCAAAATGAACTACACCCAAACAAGTTCAGCCACGACAGTGGCAATAGCCCGATACTCAGTCTCAGTGGAAGAGCGAGCCACCAATCTTTTTAGGCGGGAAAGGCAGGAGATGAGATTATCACCGATGAAAATTAAGTTATGGTAAAGGTAAAATCACCCTTGTCATCGGCGAGTCTGCATTGGACTAAGCATGAATGGAAGTGGAGCTGTTTTCCCAAATGAGTTGGCCATGAAAAAAAATGCTTTTAAGATGGCGAAGAAGTCGGTTAGTTGACGCATGAATTGCACAAGTTTGTTGACGGTGAAGGTGATATCGGGGTGAGTCATGGAGATATGTTGAGGAGAGGACAAGTGACCCTGCCATACTCGGTTGCATCAACTAGGGGAGAAACGTGATCAGGTCATAAAGTAGAGGATGTCGTAAGGGTGTGGGGAATTCTTTTGCATCCACCGTGTAGGTGCGGGATAAAATGTCCCAAGTATAGCCATGTTATCTTAAAAACAACCCATTAGTTATTAGGATAGCTTTGATTCCGTGGAAATAGTGAAGGGCCTAAGATCTTTAATAACGACAAAAATATACCTCAAGTGCCAAATTTGGCACGGGTAGATTAGTACAGATAGACACTTAAGTGTCAAAATTTCTAAAAATTATACTTCAAGTGCCACCATTTTAAAAATTGGATACTTAAGTGCCAATTCCGACGGACTTGCCAGAATCCGAAATGGCACTATTTTAATCGAAATATCCAGTCAACAATGCTTATCCCAAAACGTCATCGTTTGCCCCAAATTTTTATTTTTAATATAAATATTAAAAAAAAAAAAAAAAAAAAAAAAAAAAAAAAAAAAAAAGCTAAAAGGGGAGTGGGGAAAGAGAGAGAATAGGAGAGGCCCTCGTCACCATCGCTGCCAGATGGATTAAATCAATTTTAGACCAAAATGACGCCGGTTTAGGCTATCTAGCGCCACATGGATAATTTTTTTTTAAGAAATGTGACATCATTTAATTTAATTTAATTTAATGAATAGTTAATTTAAGAATCAAATTTGAGACCAAAACGACATCATTTTTTGCTTATCTAGCCACGTCAGTACCACATGCTAATTTTTTTAAAAATAATTGTCACTTCGATAAAAAAATATTACCAGAAAATGCCATGTTAATAGTTTGACCAAGAATTATAGCCTTGGCACTTTAGTGTTCATTCTTCTCCAATATTGACACTCAAATACACATTTTAGAAGTTTTGACACTTAAATATTCACTTGTGACATGTTTTAGCACTCAGGAGTGTCCAGCACTTGATAATCAAGATGTGAGAGTGGCAAATATTGTGTTAACCGGTACGGACTAATTGTCGTTAACAAGGAGATTGTCAATATATACAAGAAAGGAAGCTCAAATATTGTTGTTGCAATAGATTAATATTAACGCCTCATACCACCGCCCGCAGCGACGCAGCTGGCTTGGGCTCTCTCCCCTTACGAAGGGGAGAAGTTCAAATCCCGAGGCGTCGTTAGGATTCTTTTATCTTGTGGTGGTGGGTCCTGCAGTCGCTCTCCCAGGGTTTGCTCGCCGGCTGTCGGCTTACGGGGTTCCCTGGGTCACCAAAAAAATAAAAATAAAATATTAACGCCTCATATTTCGATTAAGTAAACTCGAGTTCTACGAGAAAACAACTGAGCTTTCTTATGCCAGGTATGTGGTGCTCGTTTAAGACATTGAATAGAATTTTTCAAGCGACAAACGTGATGCGTGAATTCATGATTGACAAACCCTGCAGTTAAAACATATAAATTTCCATCTCAAGTGTATCATGAAGAAAGGCATTAGTAACGTCTAATTGTCGATATTTACAGCAGTTAGTAACAGCAGGAGTGAGAATAAGATGAATAGTTCTTGACTTCACCACAGGACTAAGGGTGTCCTTATAATCATCTTTGGGGCGTTAATGGAAACCCCAGTAACTAATCGAGCTTTATAAAGACGAATCCCGTTTGGCAATTCATTAAACCCCCTCAAGATTCATGTTTGTAAAATTTTAAATGCAAGTGAATGTGTCAAAGAGCAAGCAATATAATGATGAGAAAAGAATATCATTCCATGGAGATTGATGAATAACAAACCAATTAAATATTAAAAATTGATTAATTCTAAAGTTTAGCTAATAGATCAAAATAGAATTGAGAATAAATTAAATTAAAAATCTTAAAAGCAAAATTTGGAAACTAAACATAGTAAATTAATAAGATCAATATGTTAGAGCATCCAATTTCATCATAATCACTAAATATAAATTTCATAATGTTATGCGTATAAGAATGATATCAAACGTATGCTAGTAGAATTTCCTAATCTATTTATTATCATATCTATAGATATAGCAAACCCACTCAATCTATTAATCCATTATATCTCTATATGAATTTAAATAAACATAAGTACATTAAAATCTATTAATATTCATGACTTACAATGAATCTTTTGAATCACTTTATCATAAAAAATTACGCATAATGTGGTATATCTCTATCTACTTTAATTCATGGTTATATATTATAATGAGCAATTGCATAATATCACTTCTCAATCTC
Organism: Eucalyptus erythrocorys; assembly: GCA_014182555.1. NCBI lineage: Eukaryota > Viridiplantae > Streptophyta > Magnoliopsida > Myrtales > Myrtaceae > Eucalyptus > Eucalyptus erythrocorys. The sequence goes on from CM024603.1 coordinate 18,024,745, forward strand.
AAATATACATATAAGATCATTCAAGTAGTGACCAGTCACTTGAAAGTATTAAGCATAATAATATATAACTCACGTGAATGAAATCATTTGCACATATAAAGGTCATGAAATTCATATTATTATGGTTAGGTTACATCGTAGCCCTAACGAAAGAAAATTAGAACATAATAGAAGTAAGTACAAAAAAATAAATATATAAATTAAGCCCAGCATCTTGAATTAAAGAATAAGAATTCCGTCACCACTTTTATCTTTTCTTCAAAATACTTCAAAAAATTTCAGAATAATGAAAACTGATCTAAAAGTAAAAACTTAGTTGTCCTCTCAAGCTATCAATGTTCTCCTATATATATGATTCATCCTCTCTCCAGAAAATTGCTTATTTTTCGCATAAATTTAGGGAGTAAATCAGAGAATATTTGATTTGATATACATTTTCCAACGCTTATAAATAAAATTAGGGAACAAAATCAAGGAATTCCCGATTTTTGCCATTCTTTTTCTTATCTTCTCCATATCTCTTGATACTGCATAAATAAGGAAAAAAATTTAATCAGAAGGCAATCCAAATATTTTCTTATAGATATTGCATTATTTGTTGGTTAAAATAGGTAGAATAACTCTATTTTGAAAGAGTAATCAATTCCTCTTAAAAGAGGCGCGACAATGCTTCCATCTGGTTTCCGCTTGAGCCAGAAAACCACTTCAACCGTCCACATAAATTGAAAGGGATCAGCTGCCACGCGCTTTAGTGAACAAAAACGAGGAACTCGTTCGACATGGCTTGTCGCCACTTGGAATGTTTCAAGGCATGCATACCCCAGATGGGCTCCAAAGATGGGGCAAAGAGCATGTTTGGTGATGCAGTAAATTTGTTTTGGTTTGACGATAGTATTACGGGAATAGGTGCACATGGGGTGAGTGCGAGCCTTTTGAGGTGGCAGTAGTAATGGAGCTTGTGTTTCAGGGATCAAGAGTGAGATATCGGGTGGGATAGGTAATAAAAATGGGGAAAAATATCATAAATGATTCCTGAACTTTAATCTAATGTTTAATTTCATCTCTGAACTTTCGATTTGCTCAATTTGATCCCTCAACTTTCATCTAATGTTCAATTTCATCCCTAAACTTTTGATTTACTCAATTTGGTCCATGAATTATTAACAAATGTTCCATCTAGTCTTTTCGTGTGTTCAAATCGTTAAGTGATGACATAGAGCATTAATTGATGGTGTGGAACTAAGTTGGATTACTAGAATTATAAATCAATATATCTTCAAAAAAGGAAAACATATTAGAGGTCAGTTAGAAATGAGAGCACCGATCACAAAAATAGAGAGAATACGTGATTTTGTATCTTTTTTTTGGATGGTGGCCACAATTTGACCTGTTTTAAAGGTAATTTCCACGTGAATATTCCACATGTCCTTTTTTATTTTATTTTTAAGAGACCAAAAACCATGTAAGCCAATTCCGTTAACTTTAACTAACGGAATGATGAAATTGGTCAATTTTCAGATAGTCATGAATGAAATTGAATATTAGATAAAAGTTTATAAATCAAATTGAGTAAATCGAAAACTTTGGGATGAAATTTAACATTAAATGAAAGTTCATGGACCATTTGTGACATTTTCTCTTAAGATGGAGGTGGGGTTAGTGAGGTGGGGATGATTTCTCCTTGCTCTTGGGAAGAAGCGATAACTCCATATATGAGTGGCAATTGGCTTTGGGGGGTTGGGGGGTGGGGTGGTTGACTATAGAAGAATGAAGACCAAGTGGGACCGTATTAGTAATAAGTGACTCGGTGCTACTAGACGAAGGATACGAAGGATACAAAAGGAAATTGAGCTTGATCGAAAATGACATTTGTTGAGAGAAATTTTTTGTTTGAAGTCAGATTAAAACACTTATACGCCTTATGTTGGGTTGACTACTCGAGAAAGACACAAGGACGAGATTCCGAGGCAAGTTTATTGTGAGCATAAGCTGTTGACCATGAAAATACAAAGAAGCGAAGTTTTTAATAATTAGGAGTTCCATGAAAAAGTACCTTAGGAGGAGAACGAAAATCCAAAGTTGATGTGTGGATTTTCAATTTATTAGATAAATGGCAGTGAGAAAGGCATACGACCCAAATGTTAATGAAACAAAAGCGCGAGAGAGAGGTTGAAGCTGGCTTCAAAGAGTCAATGGTGGCGTTTGGCGATTCCTTTGTATTGGGGAGTATAGGTTATTGTAATGAGGAGTAATGCCGTGATCAGAGAAAAAAGGGTCAAATTTGGTGAATTGATCTCTGCCATCGCAATAAACTATGATTTTTTTTTTTTTTTTTTTATTAAAGAGGTTTTCAAGAAGCAACTTGAATTTGACAAAAATAGCATGAACACTTATTTTGTGAAATGATTGACGAAAACAACATAAAATTGATGACCATCGATAGAAGCGATGGGAGTAAGGCACCAAACATCAGTGGAGAACACGTTGGAGGGTTGACGATTGACTGGCTAAAAAAATTGAAAGGAAGACGATGAATTTTATTGCATTGACTCCACTCATATGTAGGAAACTTGACTTGATCAAAAGGACATTAGTAAAGAATTTTTCTATAAAAGGAAGCCTAGCTGAGAGCCAATTCACCATAGGAGCTTGTTCACCAACAAGGACCGAAAGAGTAGGAGGCAATCATAGTTTAGTGGAGGGTTGATGGCAATCATAGTTTAGTTGAGGGTTGATAAACATCGTTATCATTTGGCCACCACAATAGAATAGTTCTCTGGGCGTTGATGCTTGATAACAAATGGAAAAGAATTAAATTCAAGTAGCATATTGTTAAATTAAAAAATTTAGAAGTTCAATTAGCCCATGTATGGGGTGATATGGCTCTGATACTATGTAAAATTTTATGACATCGTTATTAACTATTCTAAAAGTCAAAGCTAATCGATGAAAGTGTATCTGAATACTTTCAAGTAAGTTAGACTTTGGCACAAAACTAAGTGTAAAAGTAAGGGAGGCAAATAAGAGATTTGGAAAAATTTTAACTTAGAGCTTTCTGTTTTGATTCCATTAAACAGAGATGAATTTTTTAGTCAAAAAAAAAAAAAAAAAAAGTTTCATTGAATTGTTGTGCAATATATATACTTGCACAAGCGTTTGTCTACAGAAGCAAAACCAAAATAAAAGATAATGAAAAACAAACTAACTAAATGTATACGATTAAATTTAGTGACTTGATAGCTCCATTTCAGGACTACAATTTTAGTTTTCAATTGGGAATCCCATCTCGATATTACGGCGACATCGCGAGAGGGTTGACGGTGTTAAGCATCCCCAGATCTGAGGTGGGATTCAAGCTCCGGTTTCTTTCGGATCTTCTGTATTCTGAAGCCCAAGTTTCGGGCTGCTGTCTTCCTTTACATTCGGGATATAATACCGGCTATTTCGACCAAAAAAAAAAAAAAAAAAAAAGCTCCGGTTGCTGTCAAATATCCTCACCTTCAAGATATGAACAAGGAGAGGAGGTTGGGCTCTCTCTTTCTTCACACATCATCAATTTTCAATTGTCAATGGTTTTTCTAGATATTTTTGTATTACTTTGATGTCTATGGAATGAATATGATCATGTATATTCTAGCATTTTCATCTTTTAACTTCAAATAATAATATTTGCACTCAAGTAGCAAATAAATGAAAGCATATGAAAATTGAAACGTATGATCAAGTTCAACCCCTTATGTTGTGGAGTACGATCGGAAGGCTTACTCTCACCTTTTTATGTATTGGTACTAAACATGTGCCTTCGGTGCGAAGAGCATATCGATATATGTAATTATTTCAGCTGTTTTTTTTTTTTTTTTTTTTATAAGATCAAATTAAATTTTATCATGAATAAACTCCTAATAAATATCTAAAAGGTAGAAAATAACTAATAACCAAAGCATTCATATTTCTATCATTATTTTCCCAAGATGTTTGGCATTTTACAACAATCTATCGTTAAACCATGCTATTGTCTTCATTAGTAAGATGATGCATGTGTAGGGAGAGGGGTTGTGATGCAAGATCTTATGGTTTGGATTTCGCCAAAAAAGCCTTTTTAAGTAAAACAATACGAATCAATTGAGGAAGATTAAGTTGCGTTGCATGCAGAAATTGAGACATGTTTGCTTTTATCTTCGAGTAAGGGGTCGTAAGAAGGATGAGTGTTCCGAGTCACGCGTCTCACCGGAAAACATGGCGGATCACGGCGGTGGAGCACAAGGAATTCTCAATGGTTCTCCCTGTGACGGGTACTAGAGACGATTTGGTCAAAGTGAGATGGGGAATAGGTGGTGAAGAGCCCAGGAAGCAAAGACGTTAATAGGTTCAGAGGATGGTTGGGCCGAACGGGGATCCTAGACCTACATCTGAGAAGGATGAAGATGGAGCTCTTCTTAAAGAGCATCGTTCTTCAGGAGATCAAAGCCTAGAAACCCTAGAAGGACTCGGCTCGTCAGAACGCACAGAGTCTGGGCCAAGCCCAATTAGTATCCAGCCCACCCAGTTGACAAGTATAAAGGCGTCGGAATCAATAAGCGCTTGGATGCTGGGTTATTTTGACCGCCTCCTAAAGTGTTATTTCATGTTTCATTAGGTGATGATATAGGTATAGTAGATTCTTGACAGTAGTTTAGTACTTGGTTTTAGCCCTTTTCTCGTTTAGGAAAAAAAGGGTTGTCCAAGAAATCCTAGGTGTTGTTCCGCGCGCAATTAACATAGACAAAGACACAAGAAGTGAGTGTAATAATTAAGGGAGACACGTTCGCCATGTTTATGGGCATGGCCAATGAAGTGGTTGTGGTCTGCCTGAGGCTGTATTTGCCAACGGTGATCTTTTAGGATTGAATGATGAACACTTGGGACCGGGTGGCGAAGGATGGGGTACCATCGATGGGTCTCAGGATGGGTCTTTGCATGTTTTTTGGATTATTAGAAGATGATGATCTATGTTAGACGGAAAATTAATTGGAGTAAATAAGTCATGGGGTACTTATTTAAGATTCTTCGTGGGATGAAAACTAGTTTGAGGTAAAAATATTTTGGAACAGGCTTGGGATTTTTAATGTATTAAACTAATAATACGTTCATCATAAACACCAAAATTGAGACAGACAGAATCCTCTCTCCTAGGTTTTGATTTTATTTTTTTTCCAATCCATTGTAGTGTTCGGCAAAAGAAAAAGGATGATAGAGACAAGTCACGTCCAAAACTTGAAGTCTCTGCACATGGGCTTCACGTGCCTGGCCCTTGGGCCATTGGTTCTCAGCAGAAAAAAAGTTGCAATTTTCTCCTATGAAGCCTAATGCTAGGTGACTTATGAAATGGGTTAATAATACCACAAAAATCTCAAACTATACCTATTATGACACATAGCAAACTTTTTTTTTCTCACTAAAAATCCTAAAATTGTCAATTGTGACCCAAATACCCAAAACATTTTCTATGTCATAAAAAAGTCCAAATTTTTATTAGTGTTACAAATATATCCAAATATACCCTTGATGATGTTGAAATAAATGGTATATATGTCACACATGTAAAAGTTTGGGCTTTTTTATGACACTATTGACAAGTTTAGGATTTTTGGTGACACAAAATAAAGTTTTGAGTACTTATGTCATAGTGAGCATAATTTGAGGTTTTTTGTGATATTTGCCTTTATGAAAAAGCACGCCACAACTCAAAACAAATTGATTTTGCTCCTTACTTGCCTCAATCTTCGAGTTGTATATAATGACGGCTCTATCAAAAGAATAAAAAATTGGTATAATCAAGTTCTAACCTTTCTAAAAAAAAAAAAAAAAAGGTACGACTGAATTCTAAACCTTTAGATTGGTGCAATTAAGCTCTCAAATTTTAATGAAAGATGCAATCAAGTTATAAAATCATGTTAAAGAGTGCAAGTTAAGGATGATATCAAAGTGCTTTTTGAGTGATATGTAGGCCATTTTAGGTATCTTTCTTTGAAATGACTCGTTTGCACTTTTTAAGAAAAATTTAAAACTTGATTGAACCTAATTGAATTTTGTACATAAGGTTTAAGACTTTTTGTGCAAATTTTCCTTGAGAAAACAAGTACAATGAATGATTTATTTCTAGCACTGCATCTTTTCTCCGTTTCTTCTTATCACGATGAAAATATCATATTATTCCAATATCCCATCCTAAATTTGATATTCATTCAATAAACTGATAAATGGTACATCAGCGGATTCATTTGAAAATAATAATAATAATAATAATGAAAGTTTAGTTCTATGCTTAAAAGATAAATTGAAAATCACCCAAAAAATCATTAATCAGTATTATAACATAATAAAAGAAAGCGGAAAAAAAAAAAGGAAAAAAGTAAGTTATGCAAAATGTGATGTTCGTTTGAGAATAAAAGGCAAAGAGAAACTTTTTATTCGTTTTTTCAGAAAGAAGGCTTGACTCGCAACTCTAGCATATGAAAGTTGGCACCATAGCTATCGGCCGACTAATGTGTCATTTCTCATTATAGGCAGTTTATGTGTGTGTGATTAGTGCAAGTTAATGGGCTGGACAGTCAATCTATGCTTAACACGTGGCATAATATATAACATACTGTTCATAGCTCTACTAAATACCTTTCTCACTACATGAAACTATCAAATACTCTTTTCTCCTTTGTAGCTCCAGCTTATTTGACTTACTTCACCTATGTTTAGCTCTGAATTTGTCTTTGTTATTTGCAAAGAATACAGGAATTTCTAAGTTTATCAATCCATCAATGAAAGCAAAGGTGAAATAGCAGTTTCTTACACTCATGATTCCAATGGTTTGAGCTTGAATATATGATAATTTTATAGGAGTCAAAGCTACCGTGAGCTACAGCACAGTAAATTTATCGTACTCAAATTCGATGATGTTGACAAGCGTGTATATCAAGTAGCCAACAAAACACATGATTGAACGGTTGACCAAAATAAAAAATCGCTTGCATGAAACCGTTGATAAGGCTTATCAACAATTTTCCCGTGCATATGTTTAAGGGAGTATTGACTCAACTAGATAATAACCGAGGGAAACTAAAGTATCTTAGTTCTTAGAGGTCAATAGATATGATTGGAATGCGTGACAATTGATTCGTATCGTATGGTCCGATGACGTTGATTCGTTGATATGAATGCTCATATTCATTCAAAACCCAATTTTGTGCTCTGGAAAATGCTAGTGGCCTTAAAATTATTGCAAAAAAAATTGGAAAGAAAATAAAATTTAGATGAAGGAATCAACAGTTTTTCCAAGTATAGTTTGGACAAAAGGTGAGGGACACTACATTAATCAACGGTGGGTCCCTGCTGCTCCATATCATTCCTTCAAAGACAAAATGGATGCCCTCCCTTGTGCTCTTTACTAACTAGGAAGACTAGACAAATCGAGAGAAAGCTCCAGTTGGGCATGTGAGCACTAGTGCCCATCACACAAGAAGTGAACAAAGGTCATTGGCCTTTGCCATGTGACTCCATGGCTTTGTTTTTACAAGCATGTGACTCTTGATACTCTCTCTCACATGCGTGTGTATAAATAAATATATATGTATGTTTACTTTTATGAAATTTAAAGGCAAATAGTAATTAGATACGAGAAATCGAAATTCAAATTCACAAAGAAGGTTTTTAAATCCACATTTGTGTAAGGCTTATGAGGACTAAAAGTCATCGCTATTTTCATTGCCATTCTTGTGGTCACGACTCTTCAACCGTAAACTCCTTTCCGACCCAAATGTTGATATGATGGCTGCACGTTGTAGACGAGGCATCAAACCTCGTGCCATGTCGACCCTACTTGTTTGTCTTGTTAGCATCAAACTGGAAATTTGGTCAGCATCTAATCAAAATGCATCAATTGCAAAAAAAAATTGAAAGTTCAGTATCTTAGGTGATTGACGTCAAAGTTCAATTCACTACAATAACTCTCTAAGTTCAATGACCCTTGATGAAATTCACTCCTAAATAACATCACAACCTATTATTAAGTGATGAATATAGTCCACTTAAATCGACATCACAACCTTCATATATTGTACCATATAACTTACTATAGTAAATTTTTTGACTAGTCTTACATCATGTTCGTGGGATGTGAAGTTTGAACTAACATGAGCAAAGACCTTTTTCTCTATTCTTTTATTTTGCTTAAGATAAAGGTTTGGAAGAGGCAAATCAACCACCCCTGGATAGCCGATGCCTAAACATTACCATAGAAGTTCTACCCTAATTTTGAGATGGCCTGAGCTAGATAGACGGGCATTGAGGTCCTTAACAATCGATCAAAATACCATTGTACATGTTCTCCACTGAAAGAAAAGTCATCCTAATACCAAATAAACAGTTAGATATTCTAAGTTGAAGAAATTATGAGACCGACTCTAAATGCTACTTTAAATCGCGAATCAATTATGTGGTGAAGTGATTAGAACACAAAGTCCTAAATCAAATCCTTACCAATGCAATCTCAAGATCAAGTTGGAAAATCACACTTTAGGAGTCCACTCTCAATATAGATAGCTTGCTTTCAAAATTTATTTAGTTCGATATGCAAAATTTATTTAAAACATCAATTAACCATCACACCATCACACCAAATAGAAACAAATCTCACAAAAGAAAGAAAGAAAAAAAAAATGTGAGTCTCACCAAACATTCGTTGTCTATCCATCGAGCTCTAAGAGTACAATAAAGCATACATTAATCAATTATCAATTAAGAATATAAAGAACATAATAGATCGACTGTTGTACTCTTCAACTTCTGGATCTGATAGGTTCTATTTTTTTTCCAACCAAAAATTCTTACATCCAAAATTACGTACAAAAATTACAAATCTCTCTCTATACATCAAAATCTAAATTTAGAAACCTCCCCTTTCCACCATTCCTTTCTTCCCCCTTCATATCTCTCTCTACCAATTCGAAATTTCACTAATTGACGTAAACAAGAAATGATACCATAAATCGACCCCCCCAAAAAAAAAAAAAAAGCAACAAAATTTTTTCAAAAAGCTATTATGTGACGTCGTAACGGACCACCGTCAAAACGGAACGACCACCTCGCTGCAGGCGTAGTCGTCGGAGTTCCCGATCGAATCCTCCGGCCACGAGTCCCGGAGCAGCTTCAGCAGGAGCTGCGCCTTCCTCTTCGCCCTCTCCGTGCAGTCGCTCTGCACCAGCAGCAGCAGCTGCGTCAGCACGCCGGCGGCGACCGCCTCCCTCCGGCACTGCTCCGACGCCGAGCACAGCGCCAGCAGCGCCCCCGCCGCGTACTCCGTCGCCCGGTCCGACACCTTCAGGATCATCCGCACCAGCAGCGGCGCGCTCAGGGCGTGCCCCGCCAGCGCCGTGCACCCCGCCGGGACCCGGCAGAGCAGCTCGATCGTCGCCACCCCCCGCTCCGCGTCGCCGCGCTCCAGGTCGCCCAGCCGGTCCACCAGCGCCGCCGCGGCCCCGGCGGCGACCGCCCGGTGCCGCGTCGGCTTGACGAGGCAGAGCGCGAAGGCCGCCCGGGCCCCGGCCTTGAGCGCGCGGGGGCACCCCGCGCAGTCCTGCAGCAGGCCGACGACGCCCTCGAAGACCCCGGCGGCGCCGCTGACCCGGGCGCGGAGCTCCGGCGAGCGGACGCCGGCGACGGCGGCCTCGATGAGCGCGGCGGCGTTGATCCTCACCTCCACGCAGGGGTGGAAGAGGAGGCCGGTGAGGAAGGCGACGCGGTCGGGGTCGGAGGCGACGGAGGCGCACTCGGGCTCGGCGAGCTGCAGCATCGCCAGCAGGGCGAGCGCCTCGTGCTCCAGCTCGGACGACTCGGCGCGGGGGTCCGCGAAGAGGACGTCGAGGAGGAGGGGCGGGCGTCGAGGGAGGCGATGAGGGCGCGGTTCTTGTCGGAGTCGCGGGCGAGGGCGCGGAGGCGGCGGAGCGCGGAGAGCCGTGGGGCGGCGGCGGCAGAGGACGACGACGTGGAGGCGGCCTGGGAGAGGAGGGCACGGACGCGGGAGGGGTCGGCGGGCTGCTTCGGGGTGGGGATGCGCTCCACGCCGGAGTGGCGGTTGGCGACGCACCAGGACTGGATGAGGCGGCGGAGGGTGTGGTTGGGGATGAGGGCGGAGTCGAGGAGCGGGGCGCGGGTGACGGGGCAGGTGGTGTTGCCGGCGGCGATCCAGGGCTCGATGCTGCACCGGTCGTACGTCTGCCCCGTCGACACCGTCACCGGGTCCCGCATCAGCTCCAGCGAGATGGGGCACCGGAAGTGGTGCGGGATCTGGACGCCCACCATGTCCAGCGGCTCCAGGCTCAGCCCCCCACGCATCTTTCTCTCTCTAGGAACGCCGCAAAAAAGCCCCCTTTTGTTCGTTACTGCAACTCCCTCTCTCTCTGCTCCCTCTCTCTCTCTCTCTCTCTCTCTCTAGAATGTGGGCGCTGGATGGAGTGAAGGGATCGACACTTGCAGAGCGGTGCAGATGGGCACTGGCGAAATTCCTTTCTCCGTCCGTTCGTGAGAGGACGCTGGTTTCTTCTTTATACAAGATCGGGAAGCAGAAGAGAGAGAAAGAGGGAGGGGGAGAGAGAGGACAATCGACATGCTTTCTCCGGACAAACAGCTGGTTTTTGTGCTTCTGACTCCTCCGCCACACGTGTGGACTGTGGGGGCGGGTAGCCCCCCCCCCCCCTCTCCTCTCTCTTTCTCTCTCTATCTCTAGCCTCTCTAACCCGACCATGGTTAGTTTAGGGCCCCCCACTAGTCCGGTCCCGTCGATGAGGTTGGCGTGTCGTGGGTTGGTCAAAGGTTAATGTGCGACCGGGACGGGGCCCACAGTGTTTATGTTTTTTCTTTCTTTTTTTATTTATTAAAAAAAAACCGGACTCCTGTTTACATCAAGACGGGCAGTGATTGTCGCTGATTATTTGCTTCTTTTTTTTTTCTTTTTTTGTTACTACTATCTTAAGTGTATCTTTTTTTGCACCCCGGCCCCTGGAGTTTTGGGTATTCCTCCATTTGCCTCGGGCTCGCCACGATTCGTCTCACGATATAGTCCCACGAACTTGAATTATTGTGCAGCCGAGCGCTATAATTAGCACGGTCAAGCCATCGTTGGGGTTGTTATTTTGACTCCATATATACATTCTCCTTCTCATTTTTTGGCACTTTCAAAGGTTTTTTTTGTATCGGGTTTATGACATGTTTGATATTTCCCAGCTTGGTCCATTTCAATTCTGCATAGATGACAATTTCCTGATCCAATTTAAGTAGCTGATTGGCCGATTGTATAATTTACTATATGACACTATATGTCTATGCATACTTTGCTCACTTAAGTGAAATCCTACTAAGTTTACAAACTCTCTCCTACCACGAAAAAATGTACGTATCATCTGTTGTTTGGATGGGCAACCCTTCTTCCATGCACCATCTAGGCAGAGAAGCATCATCTAGCCAAAGGGAAAACCCTAGAGTTGGGATTTACTCAGTTAGGTCTTGTCAATCCAGAGCCCTTCGCCAGTGGACCTACTTAGACAAATCATATGGTTCTGTTTCTCAATCTTTTTGACTTGCTCTCATAGGGTGAGGAACAAATGTACAAGTGGAATTATTACATGGTCATGCGGTGCTCTGTAATTGACCTATAAGGTGCTTCAACCTTTAAGATATTGACAACACCTTATATAGAAATTGGTATCTCAAAAAATTGAAATCTTCTCTAACGTAATTACTTAACTTGACAAGCACTACAAAAGAGCAACCATTAACAAAATTCTTAAGAAAAAGAAACGCCACTTTTATCGATCCGTAAAAGATAATCAAAACCACGTTCGAGTAAAAGCTGGTAGCATTAATTTATACTTGAGGGGCCAATGGAGCTTCCTTCTCTAAATCTTGGCTCGTGATCAAAACACACCCAATCCACTAACGAAAGTTAGGGGGGGAGCAGAAGACCAGTTGTCTCAGCCTGTAAAGCACCCTCACTTTAACGGTTTTGCACCCAAAAGAAGTGGCAAAGCGTCTAACCCAGCTCTTGCATGTGATGGCCATGCTAAAACCTCATGAATATACAAGTGTCTAAAAGATAAGATGAAACATCTCTTTTTGGTATAGTGAAACCTTCCAAAACCAAAGTCATATGGCGAACAGCTCTGTCATTGGTTCTGGCGGATCGCCCGTTTGATGAAAAGTTAGTACACGAAAAAGCAAGTAAAAAGGCAAAGGTTATGTCATCTTGATTACGATATCCATCGGTCTTCGCTTTTACAAGACGGTCAAAGAAAAAAAAGAATAGCGCTTTTGAGAATGCCTCACATGCAAGCTAGAAAGGTGGGGAGATGCCACTTTCCCTTCTTTGCAAGTTAGCCCGATTATTTAATTTCCCAACCAGAGGGGGGAAAGTAGAAAAAGATTACCCATGTTAACCTCTTAGGGTTGTAAAGTTGCACTATGCATAATAAAGATGGGTCTATTTGAAAAGCCAATCTTCTTCACCGAGTACATGTGCAAGAGATTGTAAAGTTACAAACTGATATATGCAAACTTTAATACAAAGGAGGACCGAGAAAAAATATCTAGAGAAGTTTGAATATAGAATAAGAGAATTAGATGAGCGGTGAAACCCATCGATCAAAACTGTGCTAGTATACATCTTCATCCTTATCCCACATTGTAAGATAAAATCGACAATATCTCCAGCAAAGAAAGAAAATGAATTTCGAGACGCTATAATACATCTCTAAATGGATAAATTGAATTAAAAAAGAAAATTGAGATTTCAATTGTCCTACTCTTCCAACATGCCCGAATAATGATAGCATAATCACCAAAAACATACCAATTAAACTGCTAAAACAACATGTACTTAGAGATCGTAGGGAAAAGGAACAACTAAAATATCCCATATTTAATGTTGGGGAATTTAAAATTCTAATGTCCATTATGGATATCTATGTGAAACTAATGAACTAATTCTATACGAACATTAATGTCATAAATGCAATGCGATTTATATCTAGGTAACAATTACTTCGTGAATAAAACATCAAAACCTTTTATTGCAATGAGAAAAGACTCATTTGGATGATTTGTAATTCTAAGTGATGAGTTCACCCTCATCCCAATTCATTTGGAAGACTCAATATTCATTCCGGTTTGAATCACATTAAAAAAAAATAGTAATTGATGAATAAATATCTGCATATAATTTCTTGTCAGCAGTATTATTTCATTAGGACTTTTCTCCTTTTGTTTACATCACTTTTGTAAGCATTCATTCGATGTGCTGTTTCCATTTCTCTAGTCAACATAATGTTTAATTATTGGGGCATGCTATCTCCTCTCGGATTCGATGTGATTGGAGGATTTGACCGAAGAACCGAAATGGTCAAGCCAAAAATCCTCTTCTTTTTCTTTTCTTTTCTTTTCTTTTTTAGGGGAGGGGAGAAGTTGAGGAAATTTGGGGGTCAAAAAGGAAATATGGAGAAAACGAGGGGCCCAAGCGCAAAATAGAGTTGAGGGAGGGGGGCAATCATTGTAATTAGGTTTTTTTGGGGTGTGGAAGGGGGTGGTGGTGCATGGTGGGTGGGAGTGATGCCGGTCAACGGTCAAAGGGAGGGAGGGTGTTGGCGGGTCCAGGGTGTCTCTCCGCCTCTTTATCTGCGCACACCTTCTCTCGTGGATAACGTTGAACAGTAGGATGCGGGTGGGGCCCGCCAGGATTCAATCCGACAAAAGAAGTTTTTTGGTCATTTGTTATTTTCTTCCCAAATTATCTGAACTACTAAATCCACTCAACCACAAAAAAAAAAACTAATTAATTAATTAAATTAATTGGATAATTAAGGAGATTAAGTGGGTTTATCAAGTTGATGTGAGTTAGACTGATTTTATGTCACACCGACTATGGTCTATGTGCCCGGCTCTTCGAGAATATTTTTTTTTTGTACTTTAATAATATGAGCATAAAGACTCGATTAATTGAAATGATAATCATTTCAATGTGAAATTTTACCCTGTATTTATAATTTGGTTATCTTCTTAAAATGGAAAACTGAGTAAGAAAAGATATTTTGTCCGCATGCTACTTTGGATACTTCCACATTTTTTGCACTTATGATTCATGGTGGTCATATTAGTCAAATCATAAGATAGACTTATACAAAAAAAAAAATTATATTGAATCCAGGCTCATTAACACTTGGCAATTTATCTTATGAACTCACGAAAGTAAAAATGTCTAAAAGTTAGATTGTCTTGTTCCATGGATTCACCAGTAATTTTTTAAATTAAATTTTACCTGTATGTTTAGCTCTAAAAATCCACATATTTTTAAATTATTCTTTTCTCATTAGAAATTATTGTTATAATATGATTGATTACCTAGAGCTTTTAGATAAAAGGAGTGGAACAATAAAATAAAGCAAATGTGAAAATAGATCCGGATCACATGAAAACCTACATTTCATCATAAACCAAGAAAAAGATGGAAAAAAAGAAAAAGAAGAAAAAGAAACCTTATCCTATATATTTTTTAGCTTTATTTATTTTTCACTGTAATTAGAAATCTAAATCTCTATTATATCTTGTAAATCATGAATTCTACAGCTGCTTGATGTAAATTCTAGTGGAGAGAGAGAGAGATAGCCAAATGGGTCCACATCCTCATTGGTCAATTGACAAAATGATTAGTCCAAAATAGCTCTAGAACATCCACTATGGTCTCTAGTGCATGAGCAATGAGTGCCGAGCATGGAACGAAATGTCCAATATCGGACGCGCAGTCGTGGCTCGTGAGCAAGAAGATGATGAATCGAATCAAAAAGGAGAAGCTTCTCCCATCAAAATCGGAAAATGGGTCACTCCAATATCTAATCAAACCCCACCTAAATTGGTTGGACATATTATAAAATTATTTGAGAAAAGCATCTATTAGGCGGGCTGTGGCCAAGAAGTCGCTTCATTGCTTTGATGGACCGTAATTTCTTGTTTTTTCATCATCGTCACTCAATTGAGAGCTTAAAGGGAAGGAGAAATTTGATGGGTAAAAAAACAGTTGAGGGCTGTTCTTTTTTCTCAATATCATTTATGAATGGTTCAGTTTATGCAATTGATTTCATCACGTCAATTTCTCTCTCACTTTGCTAAAAAATAAAGACTTGCAAATGGAGCTTATGCTCCAACATCAGACTATTTTCGAACTAGGGTTTACATGCACAATTGAGAGATACCAACAAGGATCACAGGACAAAATTCGAACACTCAGTGTCTTGCCGTGTTGATTCAATTTGAAATGTTAAGCCCATAAAAGAATGCGTGATCTAACATTTAAGCTAGCAGCAGCACTGGCTATTAAACCTAACCAGACTTGTCCAGTTACATGAAATGCAATCAATCTTGGCTAGGAAGTGGGAGATATTTGAGGGGGGGTGAAAGGAACAAATCAGAGGGGGTGTCTCTTCTCTCTCTGAGCACTGACTGTAACTGGACTTGTCCAATTGCATGAAATGCAATTCCATCTTGCCTAGAAAGTGGCAGATATTTGAGGAGGGAAAGGAACAAAACAGAGGGGGTGTCTCCTCTCTCTCTCTCTCTCTCTCTCTCTCTCTCTCTCCTCTCTCTCTCTCTCTCTCTCTCAATTTATGTGATGGTGAAAGAGAGAATCTCTCACATGCAACCTCCTTGGCATCAGGGCAATTGAGAGAGAGAGAGAGAGAGAGAGAGAGAGAGAGAGAGCAACATCAAGCTCAACTTTGGAATAGAACCCAGCAACAACCACCCAAGTGTTCTTCAACAGAGAGAGAGAGAGAGGAGAGGGAGGGAGGGAGGCGGTGGCGTTTAGCGGTGGAAGCACACACGCTTGAGGAATAATGTTGGGACAGTGCGTCCCACGAGCCACGCCCCCTCGCATCGCCACTGTCCCCAGTCAACCGGGCAGCGTTGTGCTGATACAGCCCACACAAGCACAAGGTCACAAGCACACCAGCAACAGGAAAAGAAAAGGGATCGAATAAAATACCACTCGAACTCGGCCAAAACAAAGGCCAAAAACCTGCTCCTCCCGTGCACGTGCCCGGTCCCCCGATCGCACGTGCTTACAGCTATGCCCCTTCCCTATTCTCTAGTAACTTTCTTTCTTTTTTTCCCGTTATTTCGTTCTTGATAATCCAAGGGCAAGAGTGCAAATAGGCTCATGTAAAACCCTAAAAACCCTATGAACCTGTAGAACTGAGACCTTTCGCTTGTAGGAATGGCCCGATCTATTGCAGTTTACATATATTTGGTGATACTTTTCACGGGTGTCATTTAGTTATTCAGCTATAAATCCCTATGTAGAAATCTGGTCATTTGAAAACCCATGTAAAACCTTACAAATCCCATGAACATTTTTGCCAACTTTAAACTTTTCTTGTAAAGATGGCCCAATCAAGTGTGATCTACATGCAATCGGTGGCACTTTCACAGGTGACATTTTTGTTTACGAACTAGAGATCCCTTGTGCCCCTACTATTTACGCCAACTCCAAACTTTTATTTTTCTGAAATAGCATTTATTCTAAGTGTAATTTGAGTGGTAATATTTTTGTGATAAGAGCACGATGCGAAGTGTCTACTGGTCGAAAGTGAAAGTGAGTTTGATCGGCTAAATGTGAATAGAAAGGGAGATTGTAGGTAGTGTTTTAGCAAGATTTAATTTAAAGTGTAATCATTATGAATTTTAAGCATTAAGGATAGTGGAATTGATGATAAGTGGGAGTGAGCATAGTTTTGTTCAGGCTAATTTGAATGGAAAACTGAATCGAACCAAACCAAACCAAATCAAAGTGGATAAGGGTTCAAAACCGAATTCAATTGAACTGAATTACATCGGTTTCTTTCCATTTCTCTAACCTAATGCTCTTGGTTCTCCTCCAAAGTGGAACTTTATATGCTTTGAATTGGTCAAGAGCTCAAGCAATTATCAAAGGATAACATTGCATCGTATACTGAAATTTCAATGTAAGCACATTGTTACTCCAACTTACATTTACATCTCGAATTTGAAAACTCGACGACTTAACTCATATAAAAATAGTTCAATTGGAGGTTTGGTTCGGTTCAGGAAAAAAAAAAAAAAAAAAAAAAAAAATCAGACTGAACCAAACATCCAAATTTCAGTCCGGTTTGGTTTATGGTTTGAGCTTTTGTAATAAACTCCCTCAATTGAATTGGTCTCACAGTTTCAAATCAGTTTGGCAAATTGAGCCGAACTCCGCTCAGGACTAGTAACAAGTATATTTTTCTTAGCTCTAGAATTTATGCAATGAATTTGAGCAGAATCATAATTTTGCATATGAATAATATCACTCCTAGACGCAATTAATTTAATAAATAAAAATGTATTAGCAAGAATAACATCCGTAATATTTCTATCGAACAAAAGCGAAGTGGACTAAATCAATGAAACTGAAGGAGTGTTTTAGCAAGATCTTGTTCGAACACATAGTCAAATTGATGTAGATACAAGCTACGATTTGTCCACTTAATTCACTTATGTATTTTGAGTTCATCTATATATTGTAATAAGATGTAATTTTCTTTTATTTTTCACCATTCTATTAAATAATTATATTGTAGTTAGATTACTTGAGTTTGTATTTAATTTAGATTAATTTTTTTATTAGTTATTAGAAGAGATTAAATAAATGAGGGCGAGGCAGTGTTTCAACAACATTCAGATTGTTTTGTTTTGGGCAACATTTTAAATTTGTGTTGATGGTTTTAGTTTAAAGTGATGTCTTTAGACTAAGATTGAAGGTTCGAAAAATCTAATTATGTCTTTAGAAAAATACAGCTTACTTAACCTTTCGATCACATTGATTTCGAGAATAAGTATACCAATTTGACTTGTGTTTGGAATTTAAAAGTTCTCACTTGCGATCCGTGTGTTCTCTATTTTTTACTTTACGTCTGATGCACAAATTACATGAGCTAGCTAATTCGAATTAACTTGGAGTAAGTCGTGTGCAAAATACAGGCTCAAAATTTATGTAAAATACAATCCTTTTTTTTAGAAAGTCGAATAAACAAAGAACTTCTTCTACTCAAGACTGTAAAGTCTTTTTGTGAAATTGCAATGGGGGAGCAAGAGCTCTATCTAAAATACATATCTAACATTCTTTTTACGCATAGGTTGGATATTGGATTAAGATTAAAACAGAAAAATATATAATTTGAGAGTTTGGGCTAGGAAAGATTTGAACATTGCCCATTATGTTCTAATAATATCTAAAATTTTGTCGGATCACTGTCTAATATTTTCTCCCTTTTCCCCTTAATTTTTTATTTGTTTATTTATTTTGGGGTTTTGGGTTTTGCATGATCGCACGAGCGTCTTCGAGCTTGTGACCAGGGAGACAAATTCCAAAGTTTTCTCCCCTCTCCCACAGCAACATCCAGTTGATAAGAGAGCCACAGCCACATGCATACCACATTGATTTTGGCGACATTTTCTTTTTGGGTCCTCGGAATATGTTGACTAAGGTCTCCATTTTCCCACATTATTTTCTTTTTTTTTATTGTTCTAGGAAAAAAAAAGATATTGCGAATATATTGACTAAGTTCTCGATTTTCCCACATTAATTCCTTTTTATAATATTCTAACCGAAAGAAATGATATCGATATTTACTATATCAATATGCCCATCTAACAAATGATTTCCCAAAACCTATACATGTCGCTCAATAAGACCAATGCATGTTCCGCGCGATGATGACATGATGGTGACACATCTTCAAATGCATATGGATGAACAACAATAAAGCAACACCACCTGCAGTTGGTTTTGGGCTTCCTCCCCCTCACGAAGGGGAAGGGTTCGAAACCCCAACGCGTCGCAGGGTGACTTACCTGGTGGCACGTGTGTGGTGGCTAGCACGTGTCGCCTCGGTGGTTTACTCTCCCAAAGATCCGACCGTGCGGGGTTCTGGTCACCAGGTCAAAAAAAAAAAAAAAAACAATAAAGCAACATCGCCTATTGCATCTAGGGTTACTGATAGAGGTACATATGTGATTTTTATCCTAAGACTCCATAGATCGAAATCGATGGCGGACCAATAATTTTTTTTTTTTTCGGTGTGGATTAATTTGTGTTGTATGAGCTTCGGAATCAAGAGGGTTTCTCAAGTTGGAGTAATCAAACATCATTAGACAATATTATGTCACTTTCAGAATCTTTCTTAGGCCGGACTAAACAGCTCATGCCTACTAAAATGTAAATGATGCTATGCTTTCGTAGGCCAATAGATTCGTATAGAGTTGAAACTAGGGTTTTGAATTTTGTAACCACGAGAATCACTTTTTGCGGATTCAAGTAACTTAATGTGGATTTGACCCCAAAAAAGAAAAAAAGTAACTTGATGTGGAGAATAAAAGCAGCCATTACAATGCCATGGTTTCTAGTGGAGGTTGCATGCTAGGAAGGTCCATTATATCTTCACCCATTAGCATTTCCGTTTCTTTCCTTCATTTTTCTCGTCATACTAAAACTTTTTTTATGTGATGGTTCAAGGATCGATAACAAATCGCATCACCTATGTACCAAAGTAGAATGTATACTTTTCAATTTTGGGTTGCTATCTAGGACATTAGAGAATTTTCGAGTTTGAGAATTGAAGGTTGTTTGTTTAAATCTCATCGATTAGGCACCGACTACCTCAAGGCAGGACAATGTGTAAAGAACTTGCATGATAGTTCATAAATTTCTGAGTAGTTGGATCTTTGCACTCATGCCTCTAGATAAAAAGTAATTAGAAAGTGACCACTAAAAGAAGAAATTTCCCTAGGCGGGGTGTGTGGTCATGGTCGTCCGTCCACAGCAAGTCTCGTGGTTGCTGTCTTAATCGCGATGATTGGTGTCACCACGACACAAAGACACAGATTCCACTGAAATCTGATCTCCGGTGGGATAGAATTCGTGATGACCAACGTCATGGTAGTTCTTAATCAAGGGCAAGTTCGATGGTGGTCGCCTCTGTTGCCATGGTTGTCGAAAGCCGCCGCCGCCGCTGCCACCACCACAACTAGAGAGACATACCTTAGTGATCACGTTTTCTTTTTCTTTAAATCTGTGAGGGGGCTTCGCCTCAATCATGACCACAGTCACGAGGTCGTCGACTTTTGCAGGATTTTCGCCAGCGCCATCGCAACAAGCTTGCGAGCGAGAACAAATGAGCTTCGCTCTTTTCTTTTCTTTATGTCTTGAATTTCACTATCCTATCCGAGTGGGATGTATTCATCTCACCCTCTAGAAGCAAGATAGCTTACATGCGGCATCCGAGGTACTTAGTCAGAACTACTCTCCTAAACATCGGATGTGATGATTTCTATCTAGCCGACTTCTTATCAGACCACCAACAAGTTGTCCCGGGCACTTGTTAACAAATGTATATTTCAACAATCTTACATGAATCGAGCATTATATTCATGAGTACCTCGGGCCACTTGTTAAAGAAACTTCATAGGTTTTCAAATTAGTGATTGTACTCATGTTCTGCATAATCAAATCTTGAAAATTGAAATGCTCCAAACACAATACTGATAAGTGCCATAACAGGATCCTTTGAGTTTTTTATGGGTGACTCGAGTAAACAGCCGTTCAAAACTCATAAAATAACCATCCCTTTTATATTTTCCCATCAAAAAGACTAATTTGAAATGCATATTTTCCTATAGCACTTGAATTAAGTGCCCCAATCCAAGGAGACATCAAGACTATACATCTACTAGTTTTTAATTGGGTTAATACTCTGAAAAACCCCAAATTAGTACATTTATAATAAATTTACGCCAAACTATTTTTTTAACCACTAAAAATCCCAAACCGGTATTACCTTTGACAAATTTACCCCAAACTAGTATACTTGTGACAAATTTACTTTCTGTTATTTTACGTTAAATTTTTGTTCAATTATTAAGTTAAATGATATATCAATTTAGGATTTTCTACTCTATTTGTCACAATTTACAATTTTTGTGATTTTTTTTATGGTATTAATCCAATTTAGCGGAGGGTATATTTATCACAAATTTATCAGTTTGGGGTTTTTTGCGATCAAATAAATTAGTTTGAGGTAAATTTGTTATAAATGTATCAGTTTAGAGTTTTTTATGATCAGTTGGGGTAAATTTATCATAGGTGTCTTTACCAAAAAAAAAATTATCATAGGTGTATCAATTTGGAGTTTTTTATAGTAAAAAAATAGTTTGTGATAAATTTATCACAAAAATATTAATTTAGGGTTTTTCAGGGTATTAACCCGTTTTAATTTAAAGTCATCTTTATCATCTTGAATGTTCTATTGAAGAGGGAATGAAGCACAAACACCGAATAGCATTCCGACTCTGCGCATGTCGACGGAGGTGTTGAAAATCCAGAGTTGCAAGGTCATTTCATGGCGAATTTCATATGTACTGAAAATATTCGGAAAAGTCAGCAACTGAGCTTTTTGCTTTTCTGCTCAAGTGGTTGATAACATAACACATGAGGCATTTTTATTGCACAATTAATCATAAACAATTTTAAATACATTTTTAAAGAGTCACGTCAGAAAAAATGGAGTTCCACAGAATTTCGCAATAGAGATAAGGTGACGATCCTGTTGATTTTTCAACGCTATATAATGACAGTTTATTCTAAAGGGCCATCATGGGGAGTTAATGATGGTGGCTTTGGAATTTCCCTTTATTGGAAAAAGACAAACAATCTGATAAAAGAAATGGACTAGTGCGTCGAAATGCCTGTTAAGCATATTATATAATAAAAATCGATTTTTAAACATCACTTACCCACTTCGTAAATTCGATTTTTAAATACTGCTTGCACACTTCGTAAATATTATATTGCAAATTTGATTATAAAAAAAAAAAAAACGAACTTGCAAATGAAAAATCAACAAAGTAAAAAAACTAGCAAAGCAATTGGGGGACATTGATGCTCTTGCCTCCACCACCGGTGGAGAATCTTCCCCTTGAAAAGTATTCCATCACTTCCCTGAGGACTTCCATTAGAGTAATCAAGCCGCTGGGCATGTGAACGGATCTGGTATATGCCAAGACATATCTCACTTGTGATAGAAATTCATCTATTTGATTAAGAAGATAAGAAATTAAAAAGGAAAAAGAATTCGATACTTGCTAAAAGTTTAGAAAAAGAATTAACTTGATGATAAGCTCGCGGCATAGAGGGCTATATTTTCCGGCATTTTTATTTGGGGAAAATTTCCTCCTACTAATTACTAGTTGATGATTTTTTTTTTTAATTTACACCAAGGTGATAATTTAAAAAAAGATTATCTTGCTCTTCACATGGGAAGGCATATACGCCATAAGCGTCAATTGGAGCTCATTGCCACTACCGGCGTAATGCCTAAGCACTGCCACCGCCTTGTTCAAGTAATTGCAACTTGTGAGCCGCCGCCACACTGACCATAGTCATTGCCCCTCTATGCAACTCAAAGCTTGTAAACTATAGAAGATCTAATCTTAGATATGAGAGATCCTAAGTCCAAGATGGCCAATCCGAGGTCACAATGGCGACCATTGTGATCCCTTGGTCTGCATGGCCATTATACAATATCTTGATCTCAAGAGAGCAAAAGAGTCAATGTACATTCTTTGAATTAAAAGGAATTACATCCATATGGTAATCTCATAATCGAGTGGGAAAACCCTCGTCGTCCTCTCTTTGCACTTGATTGCTGTGGTCAACGGCTCTACGGGCACATGAGAGGGGCCCCATGCGAGGCATGAAGATCCTCTTTTCCAAATTTGACTCCATTATTTCCTTAAATCATTCGTTAAGATTTACTGAAGTACCAAAGAAGATATCATGCGAGGTAGAGGATCCCCATCCCCATTCGAGCACTAGGGTACATCCAAAAAGGCGTTCACAAGGGGATTCTAATTAGGCACACTGCTGTAAGAACGAAAAGGCACCCCTATGCGAGCATCGCATCGCGGGATGGATTTGCATCCATAGGCAATAGATTGCAATCAAATTCCAAAGGAAGGAAGGAAGGAAGGACGAAGGGACGATCATTCAACCTCACTAATTTTCCATTGTGCCCGAATCAATCAATCCTCCAGATCTCCACCCACCAATGCCCGACCACACGACTTTCAACTTGGTGATTTTTAAGTGGATTCCACGGGCATGGCAAAGCCTCTCGGCCCTCTCTCTACTTTTTTCTCGTCATGCGAATCATTCCATGCCATCTCCTAACACACTTCCAGCCAATCGAGTGCCGAAAAAGGAGGGGAAATCAAAGAGCTACTTGGCCTTGTCGATTCTCTTGCCCCTATTGCTCGTGCGTCGGATTTTTCAACTCTCCATGTGGTCCTAAATAATCAAATAATGGCAGCGCGCTTTACACGTCGCCTGTCCGGTTATTGAACACGTGTCCCAAAATGCTGATGTGGTCCATTGACGAAAAATGTCCCTTTCAGAAAAGTCGTGTGTGCCATCAATTCAAATTTTTTTCCCCCAATATTTGATTTTATTTTTAAATAGTGCAGAAGCCGATCATGAGCTTTTACAATATTCTCATTTAAATTTGGAATTTAGGTTCTTAATCAGGAGTTAATTAATGGTTTGAAGAACCCTATTCTTTGCAGAAAGTACTAAATGAGAATATGGCTTTTCTTGTCTATTTTGTGGTCAGGGTGCAAGAGATCATGATCATTTGACGAGGATTGCGGCTTTTCTTTATTTCCTATTTCAACATTTAAAAAAAAAAAATTCCAAATAAGAATACGAGATGCTCTCATTTTTTTCAACTATGGATTTAAAATGAATATTGTTTTAAATAATGATTTGAAATGGCCAAATCGTAGTAAATGAGGACCCGAAGTGGAACTTGTCTTCAAATACGGGTGTTAAGTGATCATATTAATCTTAAAGAAGGGCCTAAGCTTGTTAGCCGAAGGACATTTTAGTCTTTTCTTCTTTAAATTTGTTTCTTTTTTTCCATTTTTTCCATTTTTTTTTCTTTTTTCTTTTCTCTTCTTCCCTGTACTTGCCATGGTGGAGTTCGCTAGCGTCAAGCAAGGGTTGCCGCCCTCGCCCTTGCCAACGTCAGGCAAGGGCAACCCTCATCGATGTCGGGGAGGGTCACCTCGCCTGAGCTAGGCAGGCGGGGCCAGGCAAGGGCAACCCTTGCTCGACGTTGGCAAGTATCGCCCCTCGCTGGATCTGGCGAGGAAACACCCTTGCCAAGTTGGGCAAGGACCAAATCAGGTGAGAGTCACCCTTACTTGATCTAGCGAAGGCAACCCTTACATGATGCCGGCGAGGGCAACCATTGCCCTTGCCCAACGCAGACAAGGGTTGCCTGTCACCAGATTTGGCGAGGAATGCTCTCGCCAAATCGGGCAAGGGCCAAATATGACGAGGGCAACCCTTGCCTGATGCCGACAAAGGTGGCCCTTGCTTGAGTACGGCTTCCCTCCACCATAATCGGTAGAGGGAAGAAGAGAAAAGAAAAAAAAAACAAATCAAAAAATTTAAAAATACACTTAGAATTATTTTTTTTGACTAAAATAACCATTCTTCAATGGCCGAAATAGTCACCGGTTAGCCAAAAGTCTTTATTTGAGATGATTTGGCTACTTTAGACAACTATTTAAGACGATTTGATTACTTTGGACTCTTATTTGAAACAACATCAACTTTATATATTTATTTGAGAAAATCTAGGCATCTTAGGTCCTCATTTGTAAAATTTCCCCATTTTTATGGCTTTTTTTTTTTCTTTGGGTGTGTTTCAGCATCATCTACACTACTACGCCGTTGAGAAAGAAGACAAATATTTTGAGAGAAAATTGATCACTGGATTTCTTCATTTAAAAAAAAAAAAAAAATGTAAAAGTGATCGTTGGGTCACTTGATTATTGCCCCAGTGGTCATTGATCAGTGATCAATAATTGTTGGGGCCAATTTTTTTTTTTCTATATAAATTGGTCCCCTCCCCCTCTCTCTCAATTATCATTTCTCAATCTCCACTCACATGTCGCTTTCAAGCACTCTTGTTCTCTAAAACCGTTCGTCAAGTTCATGTACTTTTCTCCCTATACTGATTTAATTGCATTTTAAATATCACAGTGGAGAACTACGACAATAGTGTCCGATCATCTCAATTGAATCCGGACTTCATCGTGCGATTGACGTCAGACTGATTTAGTGAGTTCTGAAACAAGCCAAACCGACAATGAAGAGATACAATGACCTGATGATGGAGAGGAATTGCAGTGGTGAATGTCGAAAAGGTAGTCCCTACACAGACGCTTCCCTAGATGAGCAACTGTGGTACCGACTCTATGGAGAAGAACGTAGGGTGTCTAGAGTACATCCTGTCTGGAGATAAAGACCAATGGTATGGAGAAGGCTATTTGCATTATATGCGGCTACAAATCGTCAAAGATCCTTACTAGTCCTCTCCATGCATATAGATTTGCTATCTCAATTCAAGCTTCTTTCCTTGGGGTGGCAAATGGGTGGATCGAGTCAAGTATGGGTCGGGTCAAAAATAGATCGACTCATATTTGACCCATTTAACCCATTTTGACACATATTCTTGTAATGTAAATTTAGTGACCCATACCTAACCTAATTCGTATCTAACTCATACCCGACCTGATCCGTATTGCTAAAACCCATTAATATTCTAGGAAAACCCACTTCTACTATATGCTAATTGGATTAAAACTTCAAATTAAATTAAAAATAGTAAATAAAATAAAAAAAATATAAATTGAAATATTTATAAAAAAATTAGACTATGCTTGAGCCTCGCCAATTGTCGGCAACCCGTCGACGAGCTCGAGCCTCGCTCGGCTTGTCGCCGGTTGGCGGCGGTCATCGCCTACCGGTCGTCGGCTAAGGAAGGAAGAAAAGAAAGAAAAAGGAAAAGGAAAAAGAAAAAAAAAAATTGAAATATGAAAAGTAATTATAATTTTGATTTTTTATTAAAATTTTTTTATAAAGTTAAAAAAAAAAAAAAAAAAAAAAAACCATGGGTTTAAACTTTAAAGTGGATTTCCTAATAAACCATTTAGACTTTTTTTTTTTTTAATGTTTTACTTTCTCGAACCATTTTTTACTCATATTTAACTTTCATTTGACCCATTTCTAACCAATATTTAATTTTCACTTGACCCATTTCTGACCTATATTTAACTTTCACTTGACTCATATATGACCCATTTAACTAAAAATGCGTCATAATATGGGTTTATGACCCATTTTGTCAGTTCTATATCTTTTCCTATCTGAAATTTTCAAACCTTTCAAAGCTTCACTCAGCTGTAGTTTTCCAATTCGCTTCGTTGATCGAATTTTGATGTGTATATTTATTTTGGTGCCACATTGTTGATTAAATTATGACATTGTACATTTATATTCACAAGCCGTGTCATTGATCGACAACAAACACATTGATAATGTTACAAATAAGCTACAAATCGTTGTAGTTTGGAGTTTGAGACGTGCTTTGGAGCAGACTTCTCCAAATACATTGGTAATGTTGGCGAAAACAATGTCGACCGTCTAAACTGGTGGAAGAGAAGAGCCACCGGGTTCAGATTTTTCCACCGTGGCTCATGAGATACCGACAGTCCAGGTTCAGTACTACCCAAACGAATCTCGGACAACGATAGGTATGCCTTATTTGCAAAAAATTTCGGAATGATTGTGGTAGGTCATGATTGGTTTTTGCAAGAATTGCCCCCAAATGAATTTGACCCACATAAACAAGGGGATTCCGACTTCACGGTGTCAACTGAATCATGGTCAAGAACATCATTAAACATTCTCTTTGGTCAAGCATTATTAGGACACCGCGGCGTATAATTTAATTTTTTTTCAAATATTTCATTATGTACTTGTACTTCAATCCGATTTAGTTCATTGAATTTTTTCTTCCTCAATTGATTTTCTATTAGTATTAATATATGAAAATCCCGTGCCTGGCCCGGCTCTGTCCCCGGTCAAGGCAGTGGATAAGGGATGATACTAACGTAAGCGGGAACTTTCCGTTTTAATTGAATTTTTTTTTTTTCCGTGGGGCGAGGAGAAATAATTAATTAATACAAAAAGTTTGAATGTCAAGAAATCACGGCTAACGTCGTTTATGGTGCAAATTAAATTCATTATATATATTGCCCTAATTACAAGAAAAAAGAGTATTTAAATTGGCCCTAGGGGATGACTTGGGTCATGTGATGATTTATTCTGGAAGTCTTAAGATGGTAAAGTGGCAGCCTAGCTACTTCAAAAAAGAAAAGGATCTAGATTAAAATAAGATTGTTTATTGACGTTATTTATAAGATTCCAAACAATATATTTATTATACTTCATTTATGTTCACAAACTTAAACCTTGTGAGTTAATTAGGTCATTTGACGCCGTACAAATATAAATTTGATTTTACTATACCTTCATTCAGATAATCGTCCATTATGTTCATTTTTTTTTAATCATATTTTCCTATCGTATGCTCATGCACAAGATATTATTAATTATTTATCAATCGAATTGAGCTAGTCCACTAATGTAACTCATATTACAGTCACATTACATCACAAAATGTCGCAACAAATATCATGGTATCGTGACATGCATAATTAGTTAGCATGCTTAGATCGTGGATTTAGTAGCATTTCAGGCGATTTTGACTCAACCAAATCTCTACGAGCAAACTTAGATCGCTGAACGCCCACTTGCATTAGCTGGGATCTCTATTCATGAGACGGCCGAGATAATCTTTCCTGCCAGAATCCGAACGCTTGTGCCAGATTCCTCCTACCAACCTACATGTCGGATTTTCCAATTACAATGACAGCATCTCCAGTCAGTTCTATATGAATATTTATTGAAAGAATTTAAGTAAGTTTGCTTCATCTTTAGGTGTCTTGATCTTGAACTGCTGAAAATGCAGCATATATAAGTATGCACGCACGGTGCCTTGAGCCGTGCACTAACCGACTCCGTCATTCTTTAATCTCAAAGATCAGCCCTTTGATTTAGGCACATTAAGCTCTGACATTACTCTCTAATCAAGGGCCCTATACCCAAGATTACCAGCTGTTAAAATAAATTTTCGGCAAAAATATCTTCTGATCCATAGAAATATTCAAAGCGGTACCGCCGCTCGGATGCGTTTGCCCACCGTTATGCTTCTGTCCAAATCGGCCGTTAAACATCGGGTGGTTATCATTAGCAAGTCGAGATATTTTCTCTCTTTCGAAAACGAGGTCGTTTCGGTTCGCTTATTGAAAAGCAAACCACACAGTCGTTCTTCTTCTTCTTCTTCTTTTACAAGCGGCGCCATTTCCTCTGGCTATTGCTCCCCTTAAATTGAGATCGACCTAAGTAAGTTGAGCTGAATTTGTTCACCTTAGCAATTTCATCACTGTCCTAATCTTCATCTTCACTGCCATATGACTGAATGAGAAACGAAGAGGAAGAATAATGAAAGAAGGCAATGACTGCCTGGCCCAAAAGGTGCACAAAAGGAAAGAGCAACGACCGAAATGAGGTGGGCTAAAATGGGAACAGTGCAATGGGAAATGAGAGCTTGTTTTTTGCCCATGAATAAGCCAATTTGATCCTGATTGACTCTGGGCCTTAGAAATATGCAAGTCTCTTGGGTGATCATGTCTATTCTCTGAGGCCCAAGAGAATGGCAATTGACATGCTCGAGGGTTTAAGTCAAATCCAGCTCAATCCATTTTCTGATTATGAAATTCATCGTTTGTGGACTTTGGGCAGACAAGTGATTTCATTGAGACAATTGCACCATCAGTTCTAGACCTTTTGTATTCGTATGTACAGATCTGTCCTACATTTATCGTATGAACTTGGGTAGAAAATATAGTTCTTGTCAAAACGCCGAAAGAAATGATCCTTTCCACCATATTGGATTTGAGTTTATCAAGGTGAAATTGTTTTCTCTATCATATTTATGATGAATGATTCAAAGAGTGATTCTTATGATAATTATACTTGTTTATGAGCTTATGTTGAGGTTTACTCGTTAGACCCAATCTTTTAGAGGATTTACCAGCTAATATTATCAACGATGGCGTAACTCCCTATCCGAACAGAACAAAGCATGTTTATAAGTCCATGGTTAACTTTCTTCTTGAAGCAGAGCTCATTCAATTGCTCATATTCTTCAACTGCATAATCATGTCAAGTATGTAAATCATTAAATTTTGCATTACACTTTCAAGAAGAAAAACAGTGCGTTTCCCTCCCTACAACAAAGGGCACTGTTTGCTAAGCTTGCTTTAGATTTAGTAATTAGTCTAAAGCAAGGTTGTCAAGACAGCCCTTTCATCTAGGATCGCCAAGAGGTTCAAGAAGTTAAGTGTTCATTAGATTTTACCAATTTATTTGAGTTGGTAATATAGCAATGTACACATTCGAAGAAGGAATATCAGTAATACAGTATCAGAAGATATTGCCAGGTACTAGGCTACAATTGATAGTATGAACACTGCTAGCCATAAGTGTATTCAGCTCATTTTAAAACAGAAAGAAGAAGAGAGGTGTTGTGAATCATTCTGTAAAGAAAGATTTCGTTTTTGAACCCTAATCTCTCTCCTTATTTGATAAATTACAAGCGCCAGACACAAATTTCTTGACAAAACCTGTTTTGCAATTTGTAACATAGAAGCCTCTCAAGCTTTGAATTGACATTGACATTAGGGACTCAGGGAGTTAAACTCTTTGGGTTGTCCTTATTGGTTTGAGGAATGATTTTCAGGATAGCAGAACTTAGTAAGATAGTTCATGCAGTAGGTAGATAGACATGTTGAAAACAAGTGAATTTGAATGATCCAGTTACCATCCAATTCATTTCAGTGCAAGAGTGATCTGAAAGCGGTGATTAACATGTGTGAATATCAAAATGAATCAAGAAGTGATAATAGTAGGCACTTCCATATAGTAGGCACTTTGATTGAAATCTCCAGCCCTGGGGATGTGGTTCTGCCAATTGCCATCATCATAAGCGAGGGGATACAGCAAACATTAACACTTACCTTTCGATGCTTGCTTATAATGTTGCCATGATTGCCTACAATGACAGCAGTATCCCAGATAGTCTCTCCACGGTTTATATCCCTCTCAAGCATGGTCATATGTCCTTTTTTCGCTATATCCTGAAGAAGCCTTGTTGAATATCTGAACTTCAGTTGTTCCAGTCTGAAAAGGAGAAACCAAAAACGTATAGCTCAAGGCAAAAGGCATCATCTGTGCTTCCTAGATTAGGATTATTTAGGTTCAGTAGCTGCACTTCGGTCTTTCAGGTCCAAAAGGAGAAACCAAAAATGCTAGCTCAAGCTTCACGGCATGATTAACCTGCAAGCACAATACGTTCACTCCTGAAGCACCTGCAACATTTATCGTCAGTTTTACTTTGCTATCCAGAAAGGGAGCAGTTGTGACAAGAGCTATAAAGTTTTGGATAAGCCCAACCCTGACAGTGTGCAGTTCCTTAATAACTCCTTGTCCACCACCAAGCGAAATGCCTGAAAGAAAGTCAGGACAGATTGATCAAAAGGATTTTATGATACTGGTCAGGATGAATACAAGTTAAAGGATCCTGCCAAATGCAGGTAGCAAGGTAATGATTTACAATCAAAGAATATGCAAGAGTTTTGTAGCTTCCATGATAGTAAGTTTAATCAACGAGAGCAATTTGACTACCTTGAACTTTGGACGTTTTCTCCATTCCGTTGGTTCACCAACTCCATAGAATAAATCCCAGCATGATACAAGAGTCAAGACCATAAAAATCAGATCTTCTCACAACTTCCATCTCATGGAAAAACTCAGAACCAAGTATCCATTGCTAAAACAGATTTCAAAAGAGCTCATTTCCAAGACCACGCTCCTGAAGACCTCCCTAATGACAAGTTCTCAGTATTGCCAAAGGACGTCCGGACCAGACATCTGCAAATTCTTTGCTTTTAAATGGATATTTCCTCGGTCAGGACCATATAAATGTATACCAGCAACATGATTTTCATCTTTTAAAACAAGCACTTGCTTCTTAGATATGCAATGCAGTTACTTTGAAGAGGTAAAAGTGTATTTTCATCTTTTTTTTTTTTTAAGAAAATCCTTTTTTTTTTTTTTACCTTGGTTTCTAAAAAAATGAAGAGTAAAGAAAATGGATAACAAAAAATAAACTGAAATATTAAAGTATAAGAAAGATGAATATGGAAAATATGTATAAATACAATAACTAGTAAGATATCTTAATAAAGAGCAACACAATTGAAAGGAAATGATTTCCCCAACTTACAAAAGAAATGATTAATTGAAATTTAAGGTGATACTGTTACTATTTGAGATAATATAGTTTTCTTTCATTTCCTATAATTTTTTTATTTATTTTCACAGCAACTAAGAGTCAAAGAGAGATTTCCTTAAACAAGAAAAGATTATGCAAAATATATTTTTACACCTTAAAAGTCATGTGCATTACACATGCTAATGGAAAAAGTAACGGAGAGTTGACGGACATAATAAATGTTTAAAGGGGAATCGTGTAAAGAGTTTAAAATTCGGGAGCAAATGCATATTCCTCCTAAAGTTTAGGATGGTTTTGGGTGATTTCCCCTAAATATTAAGGGCTGTGCTGTCTCCACATTTATTATTATTATTATTATTATTATTATTATTATTATTATTATTTTGGGTGGGGGGCTGCACCCATCTTCTTATATTAACCGATCAAATTAGCCTTTGATGGTTTTAATTGGTGATGGGCTTAAGGCCTGTCCGCCCATGCTGGGCCCAGAAAGCCCGGCCCACGGGAATAAGGCCCGTGGATGGGGGAAGGTATAAAAGGGAGGAGAGAGAGAGAGATCATACCTCTTGGACAGAACAACGTACGTACGTTTCCCGCGCTCTCTTTCTCTCAAAACGCTTAAGGCGACGCTCTACTCCCTTCAAGGCAAATTGACATCATCGGATCAGAATTTCTTCCTCAATCTTCGGCATTGGTGTTTAATCGTGGCTAACAAGATACGCTCGAATCCGTGGTGTGCTTTACGATCGGTGATACGTGATTTTCCGGGCTTCGCTTCCGCATTTGTTTTAGGGGTTTGATTTAGTGTCGAATCCGTTTTTTTGGGGATCCGTTATTCCCAACATTGGTATCGAGCCCTAGTTCACGTTTTCCCGACTTGTTTGATGTTTTTTGATTGATTTTTGGCGAAAGAAATTCGGCCGTACGGATTGGGGCAGAAATCCCGACACCCGAGCGCTATTCGGCCATTTTTTCGAGTTTTCGTAAGTCGAAATCGAATTCTGAATACACTGGGTGAAAGAGGTCGTCGAGACGAGTCCGGCGACATGTCGTGCGCGCCGGAAGACGCCGCACGCGCCCACACGCGTGGCCGGAAGCCGCTGCGCGTGGGCGCGACGCGCCCGGCGCCGGGCAATGGCGGCGTGTGCGCTACACGCGCCGGTCAGCGAACCGGCACGTGCGCGCCGGGCGACCGGCGAACGGCACACGCCGGTCGGCGAACCGACGCGCGTGCGCGTCACTTGATGACGTCATCGTGACGTCACCCAACGGTCGGTAACCATCGGGGATGACGTCATCGGTGACGTCATCTACGTCGACCGTTGGCCGGCCGGTCACCGGCCGGCGACCCGACCCGACGGCGACCCGACCCGCGCGGGAGCCTGGCACGTGCCGGCTGACGTCTGCGTGACGTCCTCCCGCGCACGCGCGCGGCACGTGCCGGTCGGTTTGTCCGACCCGGCCCAACCGGCCCGACCGATCCGACCGGTCCGCCGACCCGCCGTCCCGCGCGACCGTTGACCGTTGACGACCGTTGACCGTTGACCGTGGACCAAAAAAAAAAAAAAAAAAAGAATTTTTTTTTCAATCATGCCTATGTGGGTTATAAGTAATCCATTTTTTTATTTTTGCATTAGTTGCATGAATTTAGGAAAATTATGTATTTTCCCTTATGTAAATTATGGATTATGAGTAATCCATTTTTAGTTCCGCATTTGTTGCGGGAACTATGATGCGCAATGCACGGATACCTGCATTTCCGAGAACGGACGAAGGACGTGCAAGACTTAAAAGGCTGATGAAAGAGTTAGCTAATTATCGGTGGCATGATTGTGATTTAGTATCACATGTGGTCAAGGTCAATCAGATGATACAGGAAATCATCTGGAATGGTTATCTTATGCCGGATTTTGAGAAGGTGTCGACCTTTAAAAACACTCTTCCACCTGAATGGCAAGCAGTGTTAGATCGGCTATGGGAGGTCAACGTGGTCCCGGGTTATAGGAGGCTAGTGGAAGCTTTTGTTAGAGAGTACTATAGGATTGAGTTAACCAAAACCTCAACCCTTACATTGAGCGCTAAATGGCGCCGAGTAAATGCGCCTTGGAGGCGACATGAAAACTCTCCAAAAGTTTTTCCATGGTTGGCAAATGTGCCTTCAAAATTCTCAAATTTTTTGACTGATAGATTAGAAAGGACATTCCCTAATTATTTCTTAGATTAGTTTGAGATGTTTTATGGGTGTAAATATCTCTTTTCATGTTGATATTTATCTGTATATATTGCTTAGTGTAATGTATAGTTGTATTATGTGAAAGCATTATTGTTTTATTGGATGTTATTCATCTATTGCTTTTCTGTTATTGCTGGTTGCTGTGGGTAATTAGCTGTGGGTAGTTTTTTTTTTAGAAGTTTTTGTAGCTTCATAGAATTGATTTTGCATATGACAATCATATTAATGATAGCTTTAAGTTAGGATTTTTGGAGGATGATTGGAAACATCGTGACCTTTTGATTCGAAGCCTTACTTGAAATTATTCATTAATATGATGGGTCTATGTAAAAGTGGATGTATAAATGAAAGGCATTAATTATTCGTGCATGTATATCCGATGTGTTCGGATCGATGATTTCAGCAACTAAGAACGTAATTGCTGATATGAACAACCACAATTGTGAAATATTGAATATGAAGATTCAATATGTGCTGGAAAAGCAAGAAGCACTAGAAGCTTTTGACCATGTTATGGAAGATCTTGAGGATGCCATGCGCCACCTTGAGCTAGTAGAGGACCACCTAACGGCATTTGAGCCGAGAACGGACATTTGCAAAGCTGGTTCTAGCTCAGAAAGGGCTTTGAGCTCTAAGCGCAAGCGTATTGATTCGTTCAATATGTGGGAATGCAAAGGATCAAGTCCTTATTGCAAGAAATCAAGAGTTAACCAACACAAGAGAGGAAAACGTCCTCAAGTGAAGAAAATGTCAAGGGTGAGATGTTACAATTGTGACAAGAGAGGTCACTATGCTCGCAATCTGTTGTGAGTTGCAAAAGGTAAACACCTCTTGTACATTTGAGAACTTTGCTTATGTGTCAAATTCTGTATTGTTGGCTGAATCCAATCCTTTGTGGATGTAGATTCGGGAGCAACAGACCATGTAGCAAAGGATAGAGGATCCTTTGTGGAATTTCGACGAGTCCCAACCGGAACTAAGTGGATCCATATGGGAAACAACTCCGAGCTGAAGTAAAGGAATTGGCACATGCCAATTGAACATACATGGTGGACGCATCTTGATGTTTTATATGCTCCGGAGATTCGTCGAAATTTTATATCTGTTTTGATGTTGGTTAAGCTTGTTTTTAGTGTAAACTTCCATAATATAAGTATAGATTTGTATTTGGATACAAACTACCATGGTTGTGATTATTTTCTGAATGGTTTTATTGTACTAGATGTTGACTAATGTGATGTCAATATTTGTTATTCCCTTGTTTCACGTCTTCTTCTTTATATGACAATGATGTGATTGTGTGGCATGCTAGACTTGGTCACATGGGCCAACAACGTATGAATTGACTAGCCAAAGAAGGCTTGTTGGGTGACATTGAAAAGTCGATTTGCCCATATGTCAGCATTGCCTAGTAGGGAAAATAACAATGAAACGATTTAGAAAAGATAAAAGAGCTGAATTTCCTCTGCATTTAATCCATTATGATGTACGTGGTTCAATGGATGTGAGAGGAAGGCATGGGGCTGTTTAATTCATCACTTTTATATATGATTATACTCGATTCGAATATGTCTATTTGATTTCTCATGAATCTGAAGCAATAAGTTGTTTCAAAAGGTTTATGAACCTAATAGAAAATAAATTAGACAAGAAAATAAAAGTATTTAGATCCGATCGAGGTCGAGAATATTTATCGATGAGTTCAGAAAATTATGTGATGAAAAAGGAATAGAAAGACAGTTATGCTGTTCCATATACTCCTCAACAAAATGGTGTTGTGGAAAGAAGAAACAGAACCCTACTGGAATGGTTAGGTCCATGATGGCACATGCTAACTTACTTATCACTTTTTGGAGTGATGTGTTGTTAATTGCTGCCTATATACTTAACCAGATGCCTTCCAAATCAGTTACTTCCACTCCATATGAGTTATGGACAGGTAGAAAACCGGACTTGGGTTTTTCTTAAGCCATGGGGTTGTGCTGCCTATACCCATGAGCCCTCTCACAAATTTGGGAAATTAGGTCCCAGAGGAAAGAAGAATATTTTCATAAGATACTCTGAACACTCTAAAGGATATGTGTTCATAGGTGAGCAGGAAAGTGGGAGTGTAACTGAATTTGAATCAAGAGATGTCACATTCTTAGAGGATGA
Organism: Eucalyptus erythrocorys; assembly: GCA_014182555.1. NCBI lineage: Eukaryota > Viridiplantae > Streptophyta > Magnoliopsida > Myrtales > Myrtaceae > Eucalyptus > Eucalyptus erythrocorys. Next base: position 18,060,526 of record CM024603.1, read on the forward strand.
GTTTCCTAAGAAGGGCGAAATAGGTGAAAATTACTCCCTATTTGAAACCATGGATCAAGATAATGATATTAGTGGGGTTCGTCCAAGTGGGAGTAGTATGATAAGTGATGAATTGCATACAAATGATTCTCAATCACAACCACATGATGAGACGACATCGTCATTATCTAATCCTAGTGGGAGCATAATGGGAAATGATATGCTAAGTGCACAATCTCCCATACGGCGAACAAGTCGCAAAAGTATTCCCCGTCGACGTTTTGACATTGAAGGGGAAACTTTTATGATTGCCCCACAAGATGAGGATGAGCCAAGAAATATACATGAGGCTCTAAATTGCCCTAATAAGGAAAGATGGATGGATGCAATGGGAGAGGAAATTGAGTCAATGAAGTCAAACCATGTTTGGGAACTGGTTGATCTTCCAAAAGGACGCAAAGCTATTGGGAACAAGTGGGTTCTCAAGATAAAGCGTAAAGCTGATGGCTCAATAGAAAGATATAAAGCTCGCCTTGTGGCGAAGGGGTATAATCAACAGGAAGGAATTGATTATGAGGAAACATTTTCCCCTGTTGTGAGATTTACCTCAATTCGCATTATTCTGGCAATAGTGGCTAGTATGGATCTTGAATTACATCAAATGGATGTAAAGACTGCTTTTTCTCAATGGAGAATTAGATGAGGAAATATATATGGAACAACCTGTTGGTTTCATTACAAAAGGCCAAGAAGGAAAGGTATGTCGACTTTTGAAATCGATATATGGCCTTAAGTCGTCAAGACAATGGTATATACGATTTCATAATGCTATGATGGCATATGATTTTACAATGATTGATGAGGATCATTGTGTATATATCAAAAGATCCAAAGATCAGTTTGTGATCATATCATTATATGTAGATGATATACTAATTGCCGGAAGTAATATGGAGTTAGTTAATACCATCAAAAGTTGGTTATCTTCCAATTTTGAGATGAAAGATATGGGTGAGGCTGCATACATACTTGGAGTTAAGTTTTTCAAGAGATCGTTCAAAGAGATCATTATCTCTTTCGCAAGAAATATATATAAGTAAAGTTCTTGAACGATTTCGTATGCAAGATTGTAAACCCATAGACACTCCTATTGCAAAAGGTGAAGGATTGAGCCATAGATCGTGTCCAAGGACTCCACAAGAGAAGGAACAAATGAAGCATGTTCCTTATGCTAGTGCTGTTGGGAGCTTGATGTACGCTATGTTGTGTACAAGACCTAACATATGCTTTGCAGTTGGAATGGTGAGAAGATACCAATCCAATCCAGGTCAAGCACATTGGAAAGCCGTTAAGAGAATACTAAGGTATCTAAAGGGAACTGCGATTATATACCGAGATATCAAGGAAAGGATGCGACTCGAAGGCTATTTAGACACAAGTTGAGAAGGAGATTTAGATGAAAGGAAATCTACCTCTATTTTTGTTTTTGTTTCTGAATAATGGCGCCATGTGTTGGTGCGGCAAGAAACAAACGTGTATAGCCTTGTCCACGATGGAAGCTAAGTTCGTTGCATTATCAGCGGTGGTACAAGAAGCAGTTTGGCTTAAGAGATTTTTGGATCATTTAGGTGTTATTGAGAAAGCTGCAAATCCATTATTGGTTAATTGTGATAGCCAAGCAGCTATAGCGTACACCAAAGATCCAAAGTATCATGGCAAGACCAAACATATAGATACCAAGTATAACTTTGTCAAAGATATAGTTGCACGAATGGATGTGAACTTACAAAGTACATATTTACGCATAGAATGGTTGCAGATCCTATGACAAAGCGAACACCTAGAGATGTGTTTTTTGTGGTCATGAGAAATCTCTAGGATTGCGTAGAGTCTGATGTACTGGATATTTTGATTTCCTTGAGTTATTCACATTTATGAAATTGTGTTTTTCATCATTAATGCCTATGAATCTTTATGTGATCTTTATGCATCTTAATGCTCAGTGCATTATATTGAGTTGAGAAAGTATGTCGGACAGATAAGAGATTAGCCCACTCATACGGGTAATCGCCTCTATTTCTTGTGTGATAAATAGAGATGAGACGGTTTTTAAGCTTATTATCTAGATGATAATCGAGAGCTCGGGCTTAAAATATATATGTCGCCTTAACTAAGTGTTAAGATGAGGACATGATAAATATTATGTCCGAAAGTAAAATAACCCACATATTTTACTTTATCTGTCTAAGATGCCGATGTGAGTTCGATGAATTATGTGAATGAGTAGATACGTGAACTCAAGTTAGACATTGGGTATGTCTGAACTATCATCTGTACGGTATTGATTGTGTAGACATACGCTCCATGGGAAAGGAGTTAATACCGTAATATGTATTTCATACTACGTATGCATGAGACGACCAATAAGAGTGGCAAAAGTTTGATCTCAACTTTTATGTCGGGTGAGACTCTTGAGGAAAAGAATTCCTCAATTTTTAGTCCCCTCATGACTCTTACTTATTCTCAAGATTTCTATTTAGTGTTTGCTATCTTAGGATGTTGCCAATGGTCATGAGTTTGATTCGATCTAATGGGGCATTTCTAGAAAAGCAAGCTAAACTGAAATTGAGAGTTTGAAGGAAAGAGGAAGATCGAATTTGGAGAATCACATTGTAGTTTTGTATTCACCGGTTAACCAATTATGACTGTCTTTGTGATAATCATAATTGTGAATACAATATATATATATATATATTTATATATATATATATATATATATATATATATATCATTGTTTGAAAGAGATCAAGAGAGATATAAATGTGATCGATCGATCTAGGGTACGCATACTAAATCTACTCGGGATGTGATGCCCATTATGAGCTGCTATATATTCCTAATGGATGTATGGCAACGAGCTCTCTAAGTATCTTTGGTCGCACGGATTATTCACCGGTATGAATGTTGAAGAGAGGAAAAGAGGATTCTGTTCGGCCCACCATGTTAAATGAGAGTCTATGATGGATTTTTCTCTAATGGGGTTGAGTAGGGGCCTGTCCGCCCATGTTGGTTTTGGACCACCATGTGCGAGTGGGAGATGATGGTTTTAATTGGTGATGGGCTTAAGGCCCGTCCGCCCATGCCGGGCCCGAAAGCCCGGCCCACGGGAATAAGGCCCGTGGATGGGGGAAGGTATAAAAGGGAGGAGAGAGAGAGAGATCATACCTCTTGGACAGAACAACGTACGTACGTTTCCCGCGCTCTCTTTCTCTCAAAACGCTTAAGGCGACGCTCTACTCCCTTCAAGGCAAATTGACATCATCGGATCAGAATTTCTTCCTCAATCTTCGGCATTGGTGTTTAATCTGTGGCTAACAAGGTACGTTCGAATCCGTGGTGTGCTTTACGATCGGTGATACGTGATTTTCCCGGGCTTCGCTTCCGCATTTGTTTTAGGGGTTTGATTTAGTGTCGAATCCATTTTTTGGGGATCCGTTATTCCCAACAGCCTTCAACTCCAAAAAGTATATATACATATTTCGACCAAAAAAAAAAACTTCAAAATTAGAAGAGGGTATAGCCAAAATTTCTTGTTTTATTCTTTCTATCTCGGTTTAATTCAAAATTTCTTGTTTTATTCTTTTTTGCACCTAACTTGAAGAGAACAATTTACTTTTTCTCCATAATAGCAGGGAAAAAATAAATTAAAATTGTGAAGACATAAAAAAAGCTTGCGCTATTTCTACCCCGTTATTAGCTCCCGATGACTTTTATTATATTGATTTGACTATATTATTCCTAGTGGGTCCCACTTTTAATTTAAAATTATCTCCTACATTTTTTTTCTCCTTTTCTTTTGTCAATTTACTAAAAAATAAAACTACTAATATCCCTTTCGAACAACTTTTTTAACCTTAGCCGCTTCTCTCATATCCATTATGTTTCAATGCTTCCTTTATGTTTTTTTTGTTTTTTTTAACTTATTCTCCATTGTTGTAATTTGAGCAAGCACTAATCATATATCAGAATAAAGAAATGTTTGTTATGTTTGTAAAATGTTTACCTTATTTCCATAGACTATCTTTATGATCATGGATTTTTAGATCTCAATTTTCAATACAAATTTATGAGAACTTACTCAAAGATTGTAAGGAAAATCCAATGGTTCTTAATTACATTAAAAATATATGATTTCCTTTCAAATAACTTTTTGTACCTCTACTTAGATAGATCTACACACGCATTTGGGGAGCCGTGTTACTTTACAAGCTATAGGAGCACATTCGACTTTGAATGCATATCTAGTCTCAACGGGGTTTTGAAGATCATTGTAAGGAAGTCATTCGACTTTAAAATCATATCTACAAGAACTAAATGGACACATTCGACTTTAAGATCCTTTTTGTGCTTGCTTGGAAAGACTTCAACCTACATTTTTATGTGCTTAACTTTGTCATATTTTTAATTTTTGTTTTAAAATATGTTTTAAAAAACCTCATGCAATGATGACATGAAAAATAACGATTATTGGACTACTAGATTCACCAAATAGAATGAAAGCTAAGCAGTTAAAATATATGGACTACCACGTAATGACACATATTAATGTTATAATTAAACGAAATCCACACAAAAATTGGTAGATGATTCTTTTTCTCTTACTTATGTTTTAGGCTATTTTTTGAATAATAGTTTCCTAGTACGAAAAAAGAGAAATATCAATTCATTGACACAATAATTTGTTAGCTATCTACAAATAGACTATTCTTTGAACACCAATTTTATTCCAAATGGACAAAGAAAAGGAAAAGAAGAATAAGAAGAAAAGAATGCAAGAAATAAATTTAAATTAAGAGTAGGCCTCACATTTAACCTTGAAATTTTGCCTCTAGTAAAATTGAAACAAAAGAAAACAAGAAAAAAAGAAGAAAGTTTATTAAATCAAGAATCCGATTCGCAATAGATAATGCAGTCAAATTAATATGATAGGGATGGTATCATGAGCCAATAAAGGGATGAGAATAGGGTGAGCACAAAAAAAATCAACAATAAAAAAGAAAAAGGGGAAGCTCAAGAATGGAATATTTTTTATTGCTTAATTAAGAAGAAAGTTATTAATGCTTATCGTGAATCACGCCCTCAACTTTTTTCTATAATAACTAAAAAGTTATGAATATGAAGAAGCCGTGACTAGCTAGATTTTGACCTCCATCAAAATCTTATCACATAATGTTTGGACAAAAGAACAAGCAAACGAATTTCAAACAACTCAAATCCAGCAACATTGTATTTTCAACAACTAAATGAATTCATGATCGCAAAAAAAGAAGAAATTATTAAGAGAGGGGGGGGTAATGCTAATTATCGGACCCATACAAAATCTTGTGACGAAGAATAATCTGGTCAATTAACTTAAAAATTGTGTGTTATGGCCAAAATGGCCCGGAAATAATACCACTCAATAATAATACGGATTATTATTAGTACTGTTGCTAGTATAACAAATTATTCATGCATTCATCTTGAATGAATTACGTATGCATCTCGAGTTAATTTTTTGATTGACATGTTTCGCACATTTCATCCATCAAGAAAAAATCATTTTTTACAACGTCGGTTAACATAACAACAACAACAATAACAACCATATAATAATAAGGGATGAATGCATCGAAAATTCTAAAGAGTATTGCGAAATCGCAATTAAGTTAAAAAATTTAAAATAAAGTAGGGAAAATTCCAAATAAGGATCTAAAGTGAACCAATTTTCTCAAATAAGAACCCGGAATGAATTCTGTATTAGATAAAAATCTAAAGTTGATCAATTGTCTCAAATAAGGACCCAAAGTGGTTGAATTAATTCCAAGTAAGGACCTGAGCTTGCTGGTCAGCCAAATATTTGCCGGCTATCAAGCATGTGACATTTCCGATGACCGGAGTTTGGACAATTTTGTCGCAAAAAAAAATCTAGGGAAAAATTAACAAATCCTAAAATAGAAACAAAAAAAGCCTTAGGTTTTCTACGATATTCCCATTCCTTGTACCCATCCTCTGCAAAGTCAAAGGCCAAAGTTCTCCCCATTCCTTGTACCTATCCTCTGCAAAATCGAAGACCCAGATTCTTCGCTGGTTGAGGCACGAATTAAAAAACAAAAAGAAAACCAGATTATTCTTTCTTTATTTGCGAAGACCCAAGTCTTCTATTTGACTTTTCTCCGTTTGCGAATCACAAAGCTCAAGCAGGTCCACCTCCCCATCAGTCAAGGTTAGTTTTTTGATCTTAGAATTCACTCACATTAAACTGGCGAACTATAGACAAAGCTTGTGTATAAAGCCCAATTCTCCATCATCTTTTTCTAGGTTTTCCATTTATTTCAATTTGCACTCACGTTCGACCGTGGTTAGTTTTGTTCAAATTGGTGTACCCACTCTTAAACAACGAATTTCAAGCTTGTTGACACTGAAACCCTAGAAAAAAGAGACGATGGTGAACAATAGACTGATGCTTGCAAGGGGCAGGTGAGAAGCGAAGAGAATCGAGCAAGGTGAGGAGTGACGAGAACCGAGTTGCAACAATGATCAGGTAGCCATTTGGTTGAGGAGCAGTGAGGGAGAAGAAAGAAGAAAACATAAATATCTAAATGAATAACCTTAACTTAATTAATTTAGGATTTTCCCTTTTTTCTAATCATAAGTTTTTGATAAAATTGTCCCTATTTTAATCGCTGGAAAATGTTTGCCAGTGAGCTAAGGTCCTCAATAGAGATTAAGTTGATTATTTTGGATTCTTATTTGATATAAAATTTACTTTGGACCCTTATTCGAGACAATGGATTCACTTCGGGTCTTTATCTGACACAAATTTCACTCTGGGTCCTTATTTGAGAAAATAGATTCACTTCGAGTCCTTATTTGGAATTTTCCCAATAAAGTATAATCAAATTCGAAAACTCCTTTGTAATTTTTATTTAAAATGATAGAAGGACTCATTTACACATGTTTTTTTTTTGACCCAGGGAATCTCACACGGCCGGCAACCGGAGGTAATACTTGCTAATCACCACATACGTGCCATCGGGTAAATCGCTAGAGTCTCACACCAACCTCCCTATAACTTGGGTTGCAAGGGCGTCGAATTCCAGACCTCCCACCATCGAAAGGAAGTTTGAAGCCTACCCAGTGGGGCCACTACGGTGGATGGTAGCTACACATACTTGATACTTGATAAATTGTAAGATTTTATTGTACTTTTCAAAAAATTTTGAGATTTAATTGCAATTTCTTCGACAGGTTTTAAGACATAATAATGGTAATGCAGTAGTCCCAAGGCGTAACTATCTTCGATACCCTGGACTTCGCCCGTGGCGATTAAGACAAACAGTTAGGTCCGCCCGTGCCGCACACATGCGGGGTTGTGAACTCGCATCGTAATCAATGTTCCCCATCATCCCACTATCCACGCGCTGTTCCGCCGCGTGCCCCTCAAGCCTTCGCCCCTCGCGGGAAAATGGCGCTCCCTGATTGGAGCGTGCGACCCACGCGACATTCCCGCGAGCGGGTCAGGAAGTAAGACCCCCGGGTCGGACTGAATTAAGAGGTTCGCCTTCTGCTCGAATAAGAAAATTGCCCACGATTCACACGGAGGCCGTAGACGAAAAGAGAAGACCGAATCGCTCACGCGCCACGCGCGCGCGTCGGTTTTGGTTGCAACGGCTGGAAAAATTGGTGAAATGCATGGCCCCTATTGGGTCCCACTCCACAATCAATTTCTTGGTTCGGCTTCCCATTTGGAAATGTTGAAGCTAAATTGAGTCAACGTTGGTGATTTCGTGGGTTGACGCCTTTTCTTTGGAATTTGCATGAATTCGATTATTTTCATCTGAAAATCTTCTTGTCAATTTTATGAACCAACTCTCCCGGTAAGATTTCATCAATGAGCATTGTAATCTGAAATTTGCTTTTGATAATAGAAAGTAGTGAATACTTATTATCTTTACGATCACATTGTTTGCTTCTTTTTAATTTGTTTTTTCATGGATAGTTAATGTGTTGGATGACTCGTTTGACTAATGATGACAACGTATCAATATAGTGCTACAAAATGTTGGAATATTACATGCACTTATTTGATGTTGGTGTTCATGCAATTGTATGTTCGTCATAATAGGAAACTTGTCATGAAAGTAACTAGTTCAAATTTTGCTAACAAAGCTACCTATGAATTATTATGGAAATCAAATCTCGATAGTCCCAATTTATTATTTAAGTCAAGTACCAATGAACTAGTTCTTAGCCTTAATGCGAATATGCCCAAATTTCTTGTCAGTCGATTACCAACATGATACTTGATAAACAACTAAATAAGTAAATATTGCAATAAATCAGTGCTTTTAAACATTGAATAATTTCTCATTAAATATGCGTAATTAGTGCATCATGAAAATGAAAGCACTCGATTTAACAAGATTCGTTAATAATTACCACTTAAATCAAATTTGGTAGAATTGGACTAATCATTAGTATGGTGGTAGTAAATATTGTTATTATAATTAGTATGCTTACTCTCTAAGATTACTCATTGAAACGACTAGCGCTCCAAAAAAGAATTCCCCATCAAAATTCTTTGTCTCGCACATATAAAATTTATTAATTCTTAACGTGCGAGGACGAAATGACAAGTCATGCTAGAGAGAGAAAGAGAGAGGAGAGAGAGAGGTCACTCATTTCCATAGTGCGCAGACCCCCTTCTCCACTCCACTCCATCGTGCTCCGCAGAAGCATCGCCTGGCCACCGCCCGCCTCCTCACGCGCCGCCGCTCCCGCCGTCACCACCACGCGCCTCCTTCCCTCCCTCCCCAAAACCCCCTCCTCCTCCTCCTCCTTCCCGCTTCCCCTTCCACGCTTGCCACCGCTTCCGGGCCGCCCCGACAATGGCGCCGCCGCACCTCGCTCCCTTCCTGCTCGGCTCCATCGCGCTCCTCCTCTTCTCGCGGCTGCCCCCCGCGGCGGCGGCGGCGGCGGCGTCGGGTCAGTTCCGCTTCGCCTGAACGCGTTGTCTCTCTAAGTTTTTCTTTTCTCGCGAGTGAAATTCGTGGCCGTTGGGACCTTGTGTTGTGCTGCGTTCGCTTGTTTTCGCTTGAGTTGATTTAGTGGGTTGCTCTCTTTTGCTCTGTTTTGCCGTTCTTGATCGCTGTTTCCCGGAATGGGGCTCTTGTTCCATCGAGGGTCATTGCGCTAGTGCCTGAAGTGCGATGCAAGCGTTCCATGTTTGGACTGTGTGGTCGATTTTCTTTCTCCCTGCTGAACTGAACCTGGGTTAGTGGCGATTGCTGCTGCTGTTCTTCGCTTGTTTTGCTTGAGTTGATTTTGTGAGTTGCTCTCTTTTGCTCTGTTTTGCCGTTCTTGATCGCTGTTTCCTGGAATGGGGCTCTTGTTCCATCGAGGGTCATTGCGCTAGTGCCTGAAGTGCGATGCAAGCGTTCGATGTTTGGGACTGTGCGGTCGATTTCCTTTCTCCCTGCTGAACTGAACCTGGGTTAGTGGCGATTGCTGCTGCTGTGCTTGTGCAGAGTGCCCTCTGGACTTGAGCGGGTCGAATTTCACGTTGATGGCTTCTCTGTGCTCCAACAAGGACGACAGGGCTAAGTGCTGCCGCTACATAAATGCGTGCGTGGCAGTTTCCGTCGCTCGGTATGCGAACGCGACGAGCGATTTGGGGGTCACTGCCGATTTGGGTGATGTCTGCCTGAGTTCGATATCGCAGACCTTGGGGCTGTACGGGGTGTCGAGGAACGCGATGGCGTTCTGCGGCTTCGGAACGAAGATCCCTGTCTACTATGAGTGCGTGGGCCGGACGAATGTGATGCAAATGCTGCAGTCCCCGGGGTTTGGGGAGGTGGTCATGAATTGCAGGGCGCCGATTTCAGCAGACAGCGATTGCCGAAAGTGTGTAAATGCTGGCATCATGTATCTTCATCATGTGGTAGGAATGGATGACAATATTACATTCAGCACTTGCCGAGATGCAACGTTCGCTGCCCTTGCAAGTCAACTTGATTATATATCTTCGGTCAACATCGCCACTTGTTTCTTTGGTGTTGAAGGGCTAAGTACTCTACCAGGTATATGCAGCTATGCAAAATCAGGAGACGGCTACATAGCATCTCCAGAAACATTTGCTCCTACTTGGTTCGCATGAATTATATACCTTTGTTTTTAAATCTATTTATCCAATTATGCCGTGTTTGACTTTATGTGAACTGCCAATTTCCACCCTTGTTTTTAATGGTGGCATGACCGGACAAAGCAAGATAATTTTGGGATGGGGATGTCGCATTTGTAATGGAATTGATTATCACTCACTCTTTTCCTGAAACCTTGCATGTTATGCATTTTACAGAATATCCAAATAGTTAACAGGCGAGTAAGATGTTGTCCAAAAAGAGATATAGTAATACCATGGTAATGTTGATCAATTGTTCTTATGAGGGTACTGAAACAAATGTTCCAGTAGGTAACCAAGTAATTAATTCCCCATTTCCTTTTTGTTTATAGCACTGATCTAGTGAGAGTATATAAATTATTATCCAGTTATTGTGACAGACCGCTAGAAGCATCCTTAAGTTCAACTAAGTGGGAATCTGGGTTTGGTTTTCACTACTTACGAAAAAGTTGTGCCATCTAGATGTGATTGACCTGGACATATTCTAAGGCCTGTGAGGCCGGGCCCAGTTAATTTTTTGTCATTATCATCGGCGCAGGCAAGTTGCTCTCTTCTTTGGCCAGGGCATGCTGATCATTTTGTAAAGAATAAATGACGATTTTGCAAATCATGCGCAGACTTTGGCAAGGGTTTAAGGCCCAAACCCTTACTCGGTCCTCCCAATGATCAAATCTAGTTTACATGATTTTTAAGCTTGTTATGTTGCTACTGCTTGAATTTCCTTTCCTTAACTTCCCACTCTTCATGTGCTTAGTCGTGATTGGTAGCTAGCTTAATTGGGTTAAAGTTCAAGCTCCGAAGAAATTCAAACATGATGGAAGCATTACGATGAAAAAGAGGACGTGTTTGGGTATTCAAAATTGCCTATGCTTTGGACTTCAAGACAACAACAACAATAATAAATAAATGGATGTGCTTTGACTTAAATGCCTGCTCTACTCAAATGCCAATCCTTCTGCCTTCTTTATCTTCTTTTATAGGTATAGTCTACCACAGATGTACTATGACTGTTTATATAGGATTGCCTAATGCTAACTTTCTTTGACCATTCAAAACATGGAGGGAGTGCTACTTCATTCAAATATGTTACTAGGATGCCTAAGCAGTCTTGATGATTATTCTGAAAAAACATTCTTGCTCTCTCCTTGTTTTCTTTTAATATAAAGATGGTTAATTTATTGTCTTTTCTCCTGTAGACACTGCTTCTATAGATTGGGATGTTTCGACAAAGTTGCAGATTGATTTGCTTTTGCCTTTATGGCTGCATCTTTATCCTTTTTGGCTCTTAGTTGTCTCGTGAGTTCTAATGTGATGGAGCATGTTTGAGACTTATAGTTTGAGTGAAACATTGCCTTTGATCTTTAATGCATTGAATGATGGAATTTCCATTAATGCATGAGATCCTGTACTTGAGCTTCAAACTTATCGGTATATTTTGTGCATGTGATGCTAGTTTCCAATTCGTCCCAACCGTCAGACTCTCCTAAAGCTTCTCCAAGTCCTGTGGTTGCTGCTAGCCCGAATCAACTGATACTCGGTGTGCCTTCAAATGAGACCCACCACCCCTACCACCTGACACTAGTTCCAGGTATTGGCATTGGTGTCACAGTAGTGGCTGTTTTGATGCTGGTTGTGTTGGTATTTCTGATTCGTAGGAAGAGCAGAGAGCTAGAGGACTCTGAGGATATGCATATGACGTCTTCAAAGGTCTTCCCTCCTCCTCATTCAGTGAAAAAGTTTCAGGATGGTACTCCTCTCTCTCTCTCTCCCCCCCTCTTTCTGCCCAACCCCTCCGCCCCAACACCAAAAAATACAAAAAACCCAAAAATATATTTACTGAAATGCCCACCATACGTTGCTTCTGATAAAGTGCGGGCTTGCAGGTCAGTCATTGATGTTTCGGAAATTCAGTTATAAGGAGACCAAGAAGGCAACAGATAATTTTAACACAGCCATTGGACAAGGGGGATTTGGAACTGTTTACAAAGCGCAATTTAGTGATGGTTTAGTGGTTGCAGTAAAGCGAATGACCAAAGTCTCAGAACAAGGGGAGGATGACTTCTGCAGGGAAATAGAACTTCTTGCTAGGCTTCATCACCGTCATCTGGTTGCTCTTAGAGGATTTTGTATTGAGAAGCATGAAAGGTGAGAAGGGAATTAGTTTTTCTTTTTGGTAAAGGAAAAGAGAGAGGTAAAGAAGCGTGAAAGGTGAGGAGGGAATTAGTTTTATCCACACCAAAGTCTATACTCCCCATCCCCCACCAACGTGCACACACACAACACCACATGTGCACTCATTCCTCACAAGCTGATGATTCAATTTCTGTGGGTCATCTTCTGCTTGCATGCACACGTGTACACATCTACACATCTACACAATGAGTGGGTGAGTGCTTCTGCATTCATGTGACTGATTTGAACTGGAGTAATTAATTGATTTCAGCTCTCTGCAGGTTTCTTATGTATGAATACATGGCAAATGGAAGCTTGAAAGATCATCTTCATGGTACACATGTTTTTCTTGCACTGATTTTATGGATCTCTCTCTCTCTCTCTCTCTCTCTCTCACACACACACACACACACACACACACACACACAGAGCATAGGCACAATCTGCTGCACCCATGTGCACATGCTAAGATGTACGCAGACGTGTAAGTGCATACTTGTTGAGCGAAATCATGAGCCAATCACTTAACATTTATTACCATGTATTCAATATTTAACTGATGCTTACATTGAAGTTGTTCTTAAACTGCTATATGAACACATTCATAAAACCTAAAACCACTAGGCTTTTTTGTTTTAGGGTTCCTTAGTCATTGTGTTGTTGACTTATCCATTGTGTGCAGCACCTAACAGAAATCCTCTGAGTTGGCGGACAAGGATCCAAATAGCTATTGATGTGGCTAATGCTTTGGTAATTTTGAACTTCCGTGGTCATTTGGAGTGATTTAACTATTTCTTATCAACGTCTTAGTCTTCGGACTTCTACATTATCAATGCAGGAGTATCTCCATTTCTATTGTGATCCTCCCTTGTGTCACAGAGACATCAAGTCAAGCAACATTTTACTCGATGAGAATTTTGTTGCCAAGGTAGGATAGTTCTGCGAAAGTGACTCTTTGATTAGATCTTAGCTCCCAATATACATTAATCCAAGTTAAATTGTAAAATGGGATATCCCTGATGCAGTCTTTGCACGATGCTAAGTAGCAGGAAGCCAGGGACTTCGTTGACATATCAAATTGATTGCTTCTGGTGACTTTTCTCATTTCTTGTCATCTTTGACTCTAGGTTGCTGATTTCGGTCTCGCACATGCTTCAAAAGATGGCTCAATTTGCTTTGAACCCGTAAATACTGATGTACGAGGAACTCCAGGTTGAAAAAGCTGCCCTTTGGTTAATGATCTGCATTGTTTTAATCAATATTTAAGCCTTACTTTTTTCCCCAGGTTACATGGATCCTGAGTATGTAATCACTCAGGAGCTCACGGAGAAGAGCGATGTCTACAGCTATGGCGTGCTATTGTTAGAGATGGTAACAGCTAGACGGGCCATACAAGATGGCAAGAATTTAGTGGAATGGTCTCAAACATATCTGACATCTACTCTTAGAATACCTGAGCTTGTGGACCCCAGAATTAAGGACACCTTTGATTTCGACCAGCTGCAAACCATAGTGAGAATCGTGCAATGGTGCACTCAACCAGAAGGACGGGCTAGGCCTTCAGTTAAACAGATTCTTAGGCTTCTATACGAGACTTCAGATCCTGTCCATAGCGGGTTCCTGCAAACCGATGAAGAGGGAGAGTTTGGTGGATGTGCAGGTCGGGGAAGAGCGAGTAAAGGGAAAATGCATAAGAACGATCCCTTTTTAAACAGTAGTGATGTAAGATATCTAGCCTCTTCTTCCAGTACATCTAGGTCACATGGTAGTAGAAGCTTTTTGCTTGAATCCGGGTCACCTCAATCTCCTCCTAATATGCTTTCACTATGAGGCCTCTTTATCTCTGAGTTTTTAGGAAGTTAGAAAGCAAAGTACAGGGCAATCTAAGCCAGCAAAGGGAAGGGATTTTCTTTTATAATTTTACTTGAGATTTTCCATATACGCTTTCAATTTCTGTTGTGTAGCCTTAAGGAGGATGTACACCCCTTGAGGTTTTTCAGCTAGCCTCGGTGAGCGGGTAAAGTTGAATAATTGTAAGGTTAGTGTCACAAGTTTGCTCAGGATTTTGTTAAAGGGGTTACAAAGAGTTGCATGTGCTTTTATGATATCATGAAATTCTGAAAAGTGCTCTGTAGATCATTCTCAATAAGAAGCAGTATTGCTAGTGTATCTGTTCCTTTTAGTTCTTGTATTAGGAACCTTTTAGACCGGATATGCATTTTTTCATCTAGACAGGCTTGCAGTAAATCTCGATGAACCGGATAGTATATCTATCAGAAGTCCAATGCCTGTTTGGCTTCATGTCCTTAAAATTGTTACTTTTTTGCTTTTCGCGTCTCTGTGCTGGGGACCTTCAAACTCTAAATTCTTTTGGGCAGCTTTTTAAGTTGTCGATGTAAATATTCTTCAATGTTCTGCTCTTTGAATTGAATCTTATTCCTGCCTGATATTAGCCGGGCAAATGATTCCATTTAGAAAATGCTAACAGTTGCCGTCTCGTCAAAATGATCGCCGACTCCAATGGCAAAATAGATTGCTAAATTTGCAGGGGTAATTATACTGTCTGATGACAAGCTAGAGGGTTGAGATCTGCCAAAAATATATATGGAAAAAAAAAGCCCTAATCCTTCTTCCTTCTTTTCATTAGATTGATTCTCATGTTGACTGAAATCTCGAATAAACCGAACCTTTTGAATGTCTACCTGTGGAGATTCTTATGATTCAACTTGCTGGGAAGGTGCGCCCTTCTTGACCGATTAAGTCTACGATGGGCCAATAGAATCTTTTAGCACATGCACGATCCTTGAAAGCTATCTTTTAGCGTCAACCATCTGCACTTATCTAGCTTGGCCGGCTAAAAGTGCGTCTTACATTTTGCTTTCATCGACCTAGTCACGTCCATCACCTCTCAACATATTTTTGCACGAGATATGGTTATACATAGAAAGAGTTTGGTCCTCTATATAAATCCAAGCTAATCTTTTCTTATAGTTGTGAGACAAAGTTACAGAGACCTATGCGAAATGACAATGGAATATGAGATGCTCCGTAAGCTCTTCCTTGTCATCTCAACTATAGTGTATACTTTGGCCACAGACTACCGAAAACCCTACATAATCCACATGGACAAATCAGCGTTGCCCGCTTCGTTCTCGCGTCACCATGACTGGTACACGTCGATTCTGTCATCCCTATCATCGTCCCCTGACGAAATTGAACTTACCCATCTCTATACATACAATCATGTCTTGAATGGATTTAGTGCAGTGTTGACACAGTCCCAATTAGACAAGCTGGAACAGGTTCCTGGTCATATTGCATCGTATCCGGACACATTCGGAAACGCTCACACAACATATACTCCTAAGTTTCTTGGCCTGAACAAACAGAAAGGGCTTTGGCCGAGAACCAAATTTGGTGACGGCATGATTGTCGGCATCTTGGACAGCGGGATATGGCCCGAGAGTGAGAGCTTCAAGGACGAAGGCATGTCCCCCGTGCCGGAGAGATGGCGAGGCTCTTGTGAGTCTGGGGTGGAGTTCAACTCGTCCAACTGCAACCGGAAGCTCATCGGAGGCCGGTCATTCAGCAAAGGAATGAAGCAGCGCGGCTTGAAGATATCGACGACCGATGACTACGATTCCCCGAGGGACTACTGGGGCCACGGGACCCACACGTCGTCCACAGCAGCCGGGAGCCCCGTGATAGACGTTAGCTACTTCGGCTACGCCAAGGGCACGGCAACGGGTATGGCACCCGCTGCTAGGCTCGCGATGTACAAGGTGCTATTCCTGAACGACACGTATAATTTGGCTGCAACGGACACCCTAGCAGGCATGGACCAAGCCATAGCAGACGGCGTTGATATATTGTCTCTATCACTAGGGTTTTTCGAGACACCGTTCGACCAGAATCCGATTGCTGTAGGAGCTTTCACAGCAATGGAGAGAGGAATCTTCGTTGCTTGTTCAGCAGGTAACGGTGGCCCTCATGGGTACACGATACAAAATGGAGCTCCATGGTTAACGACTGTTGGCGCGGGAACCATATCAAGGGATTTCGCAGCTAACATAGCCCTCGGCAACGGAACTGTAACAGTTAGAGGAAAATCCATCTTCCCAGAGAATCTCCTGATCTCAAGAGTTCCTCTATATTTCGGCCGTGGCAACAGAAGCAAGGAAATCTGCAACAGTTACTCTCTCGACCCGAAGGATGTCGCCAGAAAGATAGTCTTCTGCGACTTTGTTAGTGAAGATGATGGAGTTGATACCGATGAAATCACCCGAGCCGGAGCTGCAGGTGCCATCTTCAGTACTGAATTCGGGGATTTCCTCAAACCCACAGACTTCAATATTCCGTTTGTGGCCGTCATACCGGAAGATGGAGATAGAATCAAGGACTACTTGCTGAAGTCGGAAAATCCGACAGTCAGTATCGAGTTCTTGAAAACCATTTTTGGGACCAAACCAGCACCTCAAGTTGTTTGGTTTTCAGCTCGAGGACCAGGCCGCCAGGCCCCGTGCATCTTGAAGCCGGATCTGTTAGCTCCTGGAGTTGATGTTTTGGCAGCATGGGCGCCGAACCGAGGAATAGCACAAATAGGTCAGAAAGACTTGCTTAGCAACTACGCGCTCTTATCGGGAACTTCCATGTCGGCTCCTCATGTCGCTGGAGTCGCTGCGCTGCTAAAATTGGCCCATCCAGATTGGGGCCCCCCCGCTATCCGATCGGCAATGCTGACCACAGCTTACACTCTCGATAACACCGACGAAACCATCATTGACATGACCACTCCATCTTCAGGAACGCCTCTTGATTTCGGAGCAGGACATATAGACCCGGAAAAGGCTTCAGATCCTGGTCTGATCTACGACATTGAACCCGAGGATTACATCAAGTTCCTCTGCGGAATGAACTATTCCGCCAACCAGATTAAGATCATAAGCGGGAGATCAAACTTCTCTTGCGCATCCACGACTCTGGACATCAACTACCCTTCATTCATAGTCATCCTCAACAACACCAACACCACGAGCGTCACCTTCAAAAGAGTTCTAACCAACGTGGCTGACGGACCTTCATGTTACCGGGCCACAGTGACGACTCCGTTGAGCATGAAGGCCACGGCAAAACCCTCAGTGCTATGGTTTGCGAGGAAATACGACAGAGTCGAGTTCAACGTGATGGTAGAGATCTCTTTGGAAGAGTCAATTCCGCAGAGCGATTACATAGTTGACTTTGGGTACATCAGTTGGAAAGAGATCAATGGAACTCACGTTGTGAGAAGTCCCATTGTCTCAGCTTACGCTCCCTAGCGAAGACAAGTTTTTTCAGCATGTTCTGGTGTTCCTTCTTCAGTTTTATCAAACCTACAGAAGCTCTCAATAAGACTCTGCGTTTGTCTTTCCATATCTGATATGTTGTGCAATATCTCTTGCTGCTCCATCGTTTTGTCTATGTTGCCAATCTAACCTTGCAAAGATCCAATGGTAGCTATTTAAAAAAACAAAAGTGCTCTAAGCTTATATATAATTAGAAAGATATTAAACTTATATATAATTAGAAAGCTAGGTAAAATAGGCTTCAATGGTTGCGTCATGTGCCAAATTGTTATGATGCATGTGTAAGTTGTGTTAGAAAAATCCAATATTGGATAATTGGTGTAGTATTGAGCAACTAATACATCATAATTGGCTCATAACTCATTAATTTAAACTTTTAAGTGAATGTGAGTATATATATATATATGTCATATTTCAACTAGATATATTGATGGACTCATACTTGGACTCTCTTGGCGATCTCCCATATGAAGGAATGGAACTTCTATTACACGCTTCCCAACAAATGATATCAGAATCGCTACACGCTTCCAAAAAATGATATCAAAGCCAATAGTCAATTGGTGAACCATCAATCTACGATTTCTAGGCGGTGGGGGTACTAGTGTAGCAGCATAGGCCCCATGGGGCTTCATGGCAGATTTCATGGTTAAGTATGGAGAAAAATACTAGGGATGTAGTGGATTAAGTGTAAGACAAAATGAATGATTCGAATTGAGCATTGAAGAATGGAATTCAAGCATCAATTAAAATCATATGTTGAACATACAACATAAAATAAATCTGACCTCCAGCCATTATTCAAGTTTATATGCAACAGAAATCCGCGGAGACTCAACAGTAGTTATGGGTGTATTCTACTAGCCCAATCACTTCATGTACTAATGGTGTATTTTTGAATGAGAGGATTTGGCTTAAACCTTGTCACGTGCTTACATAAACGAACGATCATCTTTTATAACTTGCCTTTCATCAAGGCAGT
Organism: Eucalyptus erythrocorys; assembly: GCA_014182555.1. Lineage (NCBI taxonomy): Eukaryota > Viridiplantae > Streptophyta > Magnoliopsida > Myrtales > Myrtaceae > Eucalyptus > Eucalyptus erythrocorys. The sequence goes on from CM024603.1 coordinate 18,079,223, forward strand.
TTCCAAATGGATGGTTGGCAATGAAAATGCACGAATGTGGAAAACCGTATGGTAGAAAAACTCTTACTTAAAAGAGAAAAGTGGGTCAATGTTTAAGGATACATTTTTATTTTAAAAATCATATCCCTAAAAAATATGGGATCATATTATAGATAACATGAAGTTCATCGTTTCAAGCTCGCCAGGCTCCAAGACTTTCTTCTTACATCCTCCTATGTGGTCAAAGCAATGGGCTGACTTCCTAGAGAACTTTGCCGATTCACTTACTAACGATTGAAGTTGGGCTTATAACTATTATAATAATATGTGGGCTCTTCTCTTGACTTCTTTAAAACCGGAAATGAGGGAGAGTGAAAAAGGATGAAAGAAAGTTGCCTTCGTCCTTCCTTCAATGGAGGTTGGATTTTCAAGACCCTTGTGTGCAAAAAGAAGAGAACTTCAAGAGTTGATTATTAGGAAAGGCCTGAGGTCAAGACCTCAATAATGAAAAAACAGTTACTCTTTTTTACTGTAGAACAGAGGCTTGTGGAGAAAGAGACAAGGGATAAAGTTTGGCATTGGAGATTTAGATTGAGATAGATTGATGCAGAAAAATACCTTAATTAAGAGGGGGCGAACTTGAGCTCACAATGAGAAGGAACTTGTTAGCATGGACATGTGAGTTGTGTTAGAGAATTGGTGTAGCGTTGAGTGATTATTATATTCTAGTTAGCTTATAACTCATTTGAGTGAAGATGGATTTAATTGAATATACTAAAGTCTCAGATTTTGGCTTCCTTTTGATGGCCTCCACAGTTGAAGGTATCTGGTTTCTACTATGTGCTTTTCACTAAAAATATTATGCATTCTCAAATTTTTTAGGAAATCAGTGGACCAATGTGACATCAAGAGCTAAAAAACGTTTACTTAATTACCAAAGCATTTTACTCTAAGATAAAGCATTACGAAAAATTAAAATGTGGTATTTATATGTATTAATTGAAAATAATAAGTAAGTAATCAATTTGCTAATAAGATAAATACAGAAGCCCCTTTCATTCATTACTCAAAATTTGTTTTCCACCTATCTACAGAAACATGATCAATCCACGTGATATCAAAAGAGCTCATAAATTGGTCGCGAAAAGGAAAAAAAAAGAAAAAAGAAGAAAACAAGAGCATAGAAAAGGAAAAAGAAGAAGAAGAAAAGATGACAAAGAGAAGGAAAAAAATGAAAATATAAATAAATTTAGTAAACAAATTTGATATAATATTAAAATATTATTAAATATTACTCACATTAATTGCTGGCTATGCCACATAGGATGGCTAGCATTCACGTTAACAATTTTTAACTAAAATTGATCAAATAAAGTTAATTAGCAAAACGTGAAAAGATTCATGTTTGAATTGACATAATTAAAAAAATTTAGGAATGAATCAACAATAATGTAATAAATTCATGACTTTTTGGATAATTTTCCCAAAATTGTAACATGCTAGAAATCCTAAAATATAGAAAATCATATAACATATAGTGAAATTTCCAATAAATTAGTTATCCCTAAGAAATTTTTTTTGAAAATAAGTCCTTATTCATATAATAAGTATTCAAATATCATACTCGCATAGGCAGTTATATACTTAATACTACGACATCAAAATTAACACAAAGATGTGATTAGTATCCAACATCAATTATACTGCAAAGTTTAATCAATATAATTGCAATGTTACAATACTTTAGTTTATTTATATGCAAAAAAAAAAGTCTCATGTTATATGAATATGCAAAAGAATAACACCAATTTATTTGAAGCTATTTAGAGATACATTACCTAAGAACATTCATTATCAATAAATATATTTTAGTTGCGTAAATGCCACAAAATATAAATTTTTGTACACCTCATGTAAATACTGAAAATTATACTATCCAACTAAGTTAATAATAAGTACATTTTCAAACCCGTGCGGTGCACGAGATTTCAACTAGTGTTTTCTCATTATTTGACCCTATCTCAATAAAATAAATAGTAAATCAAATTTATTCTCACGGTGACAAAAAAGAAAATCGAGAGAGAGAGAGAGAGAGAGAGAGAGAGAATAATCGTAGCTCTGAAAGAGAGAGAGAGAATAATCTATCATTCTTTTTCTATGCACCATTACCAATTAAAGTCCATGCCTTGCCATATTAGAGGACTAGCGACGATAATGCCAGTCTTCTAGCGTAAGTTGGGAATATCCACAAATGAAGAGAAGGTTAATATATGGTTGGTGTCGTCTCTTCATTTCTTCATCGTTTGGAATTAATTTATAGTCAGAAAGGTGCAAGAGGCAATTTGTACAGTTTATCCTAGTGAAGAAACCATGTCAACCTACCTGCAAGTAGCTCGGAACAGCTTGATAATCGCTTGAGATCGACTAATTTGTTGTCGAGTCGAGCTTGAGCCATTCAAGTATCTTGTCATGTCAAGTTCACCGTCTCATCAATTCTCAGCTCGACGGGCTTGTGATCCTAATTAAGCCTAACTCAATTTTTTCAAAAGATACTTGTTAGTTAAAAATACAAATAGATATCCTCAAAATCATATAATAAGTACATACCATGCGAGCTTCTGTTGATATGAAGCTCAAGCTGGGGTTCCTTCATGAATTAATTGTGGTTGAGTAAAGTCAAAGTCAAGGTAAGCTCGAATATCTTGACTATTTAGTTGAGTCGAGCTCTAGTAGAAATTTTAGTACTTGATCAACCTCGAGTCGAGTTTTGAACGTTAAGTATGGGTAGCTCAAGCTTGGTACTATATCGGCTTGATTACACGCCAAGCTTTTCTCATATGGCTCTCGAAATTAACTAGATATGAATGCGATAACCAACCATACAAATGCTGTGTATTTATGAGGAATGATGGTGCTGAGGTTACAACCTACACAGGAGAAAGTTGAAGGCAATATGCACACGCCTTTCTATGTGGACGCCATCGACCTTAGTTTCCAGGGTAGGATTCACCTAGTCTTTAAGAGTAAGAGCAATAAAACATCGAATAACATAAGTGGACATTTAGATGCTTCCATCTCAGCGGCGAGCTCACAATGTTTATTACAGAGATGACTACGAAGGAGACGAATGAGAAGAAAGCATTGTAAAGGTCACAATTGCATTTGGACTTATGCGACTTAAAAGATTATTACGATGGGTTGGAAACTCAGCCCGAATCTTTCCCAAACTCCGGCCGTTGTTCGAGTTTCCTCAGAATCAATAAATTACAAGCACGTCAAAATATTGCACATGCTATCATTGAACCAAGCTCTACATAACTCGTATGTGGTCATTTACATGTAGGCTAGTTTTTATATTTCCAAAATCATAAGAAAATATAAATAATATGGAATAAACAATGTACCGTTTCATGAGCATTTTCATACCTTTGAATACTCTAAACATGTAAAATAATTTTACCACAAACAAACATAATGACGCCAACCACACTTTGATCGGTGCTTCCATGTGCACAGTGCATGTGCCGCACATGCCGAGCCCAAATCGAGCTATTGCTCCATTCTAGCTAGCCGGACTTGTCCCACTAGCCGACCGGTCCCGATTGGTCCCACTAGCCGATTGATCCCCCAGTTAACTAGTCAATTGGGTCAAATCATTAAGTAGTTTTTATCTCTAAAACCATAAGAAAATATAAGTAATAAGGAATAAACAATGTGCTTATACTAAAAAAGTATGCGTATTTTGGATTTCATGAGCATTTTTATACCTTTGAATACTTTAAACAAGTAAAATAATTTTATCACAATGTAAAGCACTTCAATACAAAGGCAATGACACCAACCATACTTTGATCGGAGCTTCCATGTGCACGACGCATGTGGCGCACATGCCTAGCCCAAATCAAGCTATTGCTCCGGTCTAGCTAGCCCGACCGGTCCCACTAGCCGACCGGTCCCCTGGTTGACTGGTCAATCGGGTCAGATCATTGGGTGGGGTTGGCTACCGGGTCATGTTGATGATGTCATCGCGTCAGCTTTGTGCCAAGTGGCATGCACTTGGCCGCAAGTGGGGGCGCATCACTGACAAGGCCGCAATCATTATGGTGTCCGAAGTAAACTATCTGCACTTAGATGTCTTGCTTCGCCCGCTAAAGGTTCTTTTATTTGGGTTACATTACACGGTCGCAATCATTGCCTCTTGACATATTTTTGTACAAGGCATGGTCCTCTATATAAGCCCAACGTAATCTCCTTTTATAATTGTTAACATAAAAACCGTTCAGTTCCAGAGAATGACAATGAAATGTGATATGCTTTGTAAGCTCTTCCTTCTCATCTTGATCGTAGTGTCCGTTTCGGCCAAAGACTACCGAAAAGTCTACATAATCCACATGGACGAATCGGCATTGCCTGCTTCGTTCTCGCGTCACCATGACTGGTACACATCGCTTCTGTCGTCCCTATCGTCGTCCCCCGACGAAATCGATCCGACCCATCTCTACACATACAACCATGCCTTGAATGGATTCAGTGCAGTGCTGTCACAGTCCCAATTGGAGAAACTGGAACAGGTTCCTGGTCATGTTGCATCGTATCCGGACACATTCGGAAACGCTCACACAACATATACTCCTAAGTTCCTTGGCCTGAACAGCCAGAAAGGGCTCTGGCCAAGAGCCAAATTCGGCGACGGCATGATCGTCGGGGTCATAGACTCTGGGATATGGCCCGAGAGCGAGAGCTTCAAGGACGAGGGCATGTCCCCCGTGCCAGAGAGATGGCGAGGCTCTTGCGAGTCCGGGGTGGAGTTCAACTCGTCCAATTGTAACCGGAAGCTCATTGGAGCCCGGTCGTTCAGCAAAGGAATGAAGCAACACGGCTTGAACATATCGACTACCGCTGACTACGATTCCCCGAGGGATTATCGGGGGCACGGGACCCACACGTCGTCCACAGCGGCCGGGAGCCCCGTGATGGACGCTAGCTACTTCGGCTATGCCAAGGGCACGGCAACAGGTATGGCACCCGTTGCTAGGCTTGCGATGTACAAGGTGATGTTCCTGACCGATGACCATGACAACTTGGCTGCGACAGACACCCTAGCAGGCATGGACCAAGCCATAGCAGACGGTGTCGATGTATTGTCTCTATCGCTTGGATTTACCTTGACACCGTTTGATCGGAATCCAATCGCCGTGGGAGCTTTCGCAGCAATGGAGAGAGGAATCTTCGTTGCTTGTTCAGCAGGTAACGACGGCCCTCAAGGGTACACGATACTAAATGGAGCTCCGTGGCTAACGACTGTTGGCGCTGGAACCATATCAAGGGACTTTGCGGCCAATATAGTCCTCGGCAACGGAACCCTAACTGTCGGAGGAAAATCCATCTTCCCAGAAGATCTGCTTATCTCAAGAGTTCCTCTATACTTTGGCCGCGGCAACAGAAGCAAGGAAATCTGCAACACTACCTCTCTTGATCCGAAGGATGTCGCTGGAAAGATAGTTTTCTGCGACTTCGTTAGTGAAGATTACGAAGTCAATACCGACGAAATCACCCGAGCCGGAGCCGCAGGTGCCATCTTCACTACTGGACCCAGGGCTTTCCTCGAACCCGAAAACTTCAATATTCCGTTCGTGGCTGTCGTACCAGAAGATGGAGACAGAATCAAGGACTACTTGCTGAAGTCGGAGAGTCCGATGGTCAGCATCAAGTTCTTGATAACCATTTTCGGGACCAAACCAGCTCCTCAGGTAGCATCGTTTTCGTCTCGAGGACCGGACCGTCAGGCCCCGTGGATCTTGAAGCCGGATATATTAGCTCCTGGAGTCGATATCTTGGCAGCGTGGGCACCGAACCGAGAAATAGCGCAGATAGGTCAGAGCTACTTGCTTGGTGACTACAACCTCGCATCGGGAACTTCCATGTGGGCTCCTCATGTGGCTGGAGTCGCTGCGCTGCTAAAATCAGCCCATCCAGATTGGAGCCCCGCCGCTATCCGATCGGCAATGATGACCACGGCTTACATTCTCGATAACACCAATGAAACCATCATCGACATGACCAGACGAGCTTCAGGAACGCCTCTTGATTTCGGAGCAGGACATATAGATCCAGAAAAGGCTTCAGATCCCGGTCTGATCTACGACATCGAACCCGAGGATTATGTCAATTTCCTCTGCGGAATGAACTATTCTGCCAAGAAGATAAAGATCATAAGCGGGAGATCGAACTTCTCTTGCGCGTCCGCGACTCTCGACATCAACTACCCTTCATTCATGGTCATCCTCAACAACACCAACACCACGAGCGCCACTTTCAAAAGAATCCTAACCAACGTGGCCGACGGGCCTGCGAGTTACCAGGCCACAGTGACAACTCCATCGAGCATGAAGGCCACAACAAAACCCTCGGAGCTGTGGTTCACTAGCAAGTACAACAGAGCCGAGTTCAACTTGACGGTAGAGATCTCTTTGGAAGGGTCGATTCCGCGGAGCAATTACATAGGTAACTATGGTTATATCACTTGGAAGGAGATCAATGGAACTCACGTTGTGAGAAGTCCCATCGTCTCAGCTTACGCTCTCTAGCGAAGACAAGTTTTTTCAGCACGTTCTGGTGTTCCTTATTCAGTTTATCGAACATACAGAAGCTCTCAATAAAACTCTGCGTTTGTGTTTCTATATATGATATGTTGTGCAGTATCTCTTGCTGCTCTGTCTTTTGTCTGTGTTGCCAATCTAACCTTGCTAAGATCCGATGGTAGCTAAAAAGAATTTAAGTGTTGTTAAGAGTGCTTTTGTTTAGCAGAAAGCTAAATGGTTTGGAAAGAAGTTTTCCTAAAAATGATAGTTTATATAGTTTGAAATAATTAGTTAACAAAAATGGTTTTCGTTACTCATAACGGTTTATGTTTAAAAATTTTTCATAAATGATGAAAATATTTTTTATTCATTTATTTTTATAAACAATATAAATGTTATTTTTTATGAAATTATTTATTTTCTGCAAAATAAATTAATCATAAGCTTTCAAAAAAAAAAAAAAAAAAAAAGAAGAAAAAAGAACCGTAAGCTTATAGATAATTAGAAAGCTAGGTAGAACAGGCTTCAATGATTGCGTGATGTGTCAAAATATTATCCATTCCCAAATTTTTATAGGAAATTAGTGGACCAATGTGACATGCAAAGAGCACATAGATGTTTACTTAATTACCAAAACATTTTATTTAAGAAAATGAAGCATGATGAAAAATTGAATGGTATTTGTTTGATGTATTAATTGAAAATAATAATTAATTAATCAATTTGCTAATAAGATAAATATCCAAATATCCTCTTTTATTTATTACTCAAAGTTTTTTTTTTTCGACCTATCTGCTAATAGATGATTAACCCATGCTATATCAAAAAAGATTATAAGTTAACAATTAATTATTTGGTGACTGTGAAAATTGTAACATATTGAAAATCCTAAAATATTAAAAGAAATCATGTAACATAAATTGCAATCTCCAGTAAATTAGTTGCCCTTGAGAAAAACTTCATAAGAAGAAGTCCTTATTCTTCTAGTTAGTACTTAAATATCATACTCGCATATGCAGTTGTGTATTAAATATTATGACATCAAAATAAATACAGAAAAGTCACTAGTATCCAACACTCAATTATACCGCAAAGTTAAATCAATATAATCACCATGTCGCAATCCTTCCATTTATGTATGTTAGAATGATTAAATATTTAACTATGTCTTCATATAATAGTTTAAGTTTTTAAAATAGTTAACAGTTGTCCCACAAAATCTCAAATGGTTTCAGAACGAAAGATCCTATGTTTAAATTTTTCCAAACCCCATTTGCCTCATAAATTAAATATGTGTACGTTCAGTACTGGACAAAAAGACTAGACGAAGCATAAAGGGAAGTATTAGAATAATGAAATATTTAATCACGTCTTTATCTAACAGTTTTAGTTTTTAAAATAGTTTGCACTGATTTCACAAAATGTTATAGTCTATATACAAAAAGAATCTCAAAGTACATTAACATGCAAAAGGACCACCAATTTATTTGAAACTATTTAGAGATACCTTACTTTAGAACTTTCATTGTTAAAAATTATATTTTCATTCTCGTGAATGTCATAAAATGTAAAAATTTGTACAACTTATATAATTTTTTTTTTTTAAATTGCTATCCAACTAAGTTACAATAAGTACATCTTTACAACTAGTATTTTCTAATTAGTCGATTAGAATTCAATAAAAAAAATAGTGAATCAAATTGATTCTCGTGGTAAGAAAAGTAGAAAAAAAGAGAAAATCGACTTAACTCTGAAGAACTTCTCATATTAGTCAGCCAAGTATCATCCTTTTTCCTTACACCATTACTAATAAAGGTCCACGCCTTGCCATATTAGAGGGCCGGGGACAAAAATGTCAATCTTCCACAGATCATGGAACGTCGCAAAAGGACTAAACATGCCTTTATCTTTGAAGGAACGACACTCGAGATTGCGTGGCTTCATTTTGTCCTCGTTTGGAGTTAATTTATGGTAAAAAAAAAAAGTGGAAATTATCAAAAAAAATCCTAAACCTATAAAATGGCGGCCAATCCAATCATAAATTTTTGAATTTTGCCAATTTAGTTCTAAACTTTTAATTATGCTAATTCAATTCCAAACCTTTTGGTGGTGTGTCGATTTAGTTTTTACAATCAATTTTAGTCGAAAATTACTAATATGGATACCAATCATCTTACGTGACACGACCAACATTAATAAAAATATTTTTTTATAGAATTTTTCAACTTCTTTTTTTCCTTTTCTTTTCTTTTTTTTACTCATGCCTCAGCGATAGCCAATTACAAGCCATAGGTGAGGGGGAAGCCTCACCAGTGGCCAACAAGCTTCAACATTTGCCTAGTCCAACGAGGTCGACTTTGCTGGCTCTTATTTGTGGTTGATTGCAATCCCTCGCCTAGACCTAGTGATTGATAGAGGAAGAAGGACAAAAAAAGAGGAAAAAGGAAAAAGTTACAAAAATTTAAGAAAAAAATTGTCCATATAAATACTAATCGTGCCATGTATAATAGTAAATGTCTGTGTCAACAATTTCCAGTTAAAGTTGGTTGGAAGAACTAAATTGATAAATTATCAAAAGGTTTTGAAATAAAATTAACAAATCATTAAAATGGTTATAACTAAATTTGCACAATTGAAATGCTTAGAACTAAATTAACTAACAAACAAAAGGAAGATTTTTGGACAATTTTCCTATCAAAAGGGTGCTTGAGGCAATTCTTTATAACTTATTTTACTGGCAAAATCGAGATTCCTCAAGCTGTCTTTCTTAGAGATAATCTATTGTATCTGGATGGAACTTAACCACGGACGGTTTTGAAACACGTCAATTGAGCTTTGTCTTTTGTTGGCTAGGATTCAAAAGGTTGTAAGATGTAGGGCGTCACTCCACTAAAAGTGCATATCTTCCCAAACAAATTTTTTATTGGCTACTATATGGAGGCTTCCTTCCTCCATCTCCTCACATAAGTAGTTTTTATGAAATGCTAGGAGATTCTCCTAAACTTTTGCACCTCATCTGATTAATGATATTCACATTTATACACCCAAAAAAAAAAAAAAGTGTATCCTTAATGAGCTCAAAACGGCTTAATAATTACTCGAGATAGAATAGTTTGATTTTGAGTTACCTTGTGCTCACTAATTATTAGCTCAACAGGCTAATCAAGTCCAATCCAGTTTCTATTATTCTTCAAAAGGCATTTTTTATAGTAAGTGACAAACATAGATGTCCTCGGGATTTTATAATATGTCATATTATTCGACCTTTATTTAGGTCAAGCTCAAACTGGAATTCCTCCATAAATTAATTGTGCAAGTATGCTAAAAGTTTTGAAACTTAGAAAAATCCAATTGAGTTAAAATTTTTTCAAAAATACAATTAAATACTAAAACTTTTCATATTGATAAATCAAAATTTTCCATTAACTCCACTAAATTTATACTGACATACTTTTCTATCATTATTTTCTTGTTCCTACGTGACGTTAAGATTAACTAAAGCACTAAAAAATGTATTTTGGTCAAAACCTCAATTTTTAGACCTATAAAATTAAAAAGCTAAAAAACACAAAAGATAAAATAAATTAAAAAGATTACAAGAGGAAGGGCTAGGCCCTCAGCCAATGGGCCATTGCCGAAAAGAGCTGTGGAGGCCACAGGACAGCACTAGGGAGTAGCGATGGGACGGTAGCCCGTAGGCAGTGGTTTTCTTGTGCGGGAGCACGCACAAGAGTGTTTTTTTTTTTTTTTAATAACTTTAGCCTATTTCTTTTAGTGAGTCATTTTATTTTTCTATGCAAAAAATTTTGGACGTCTTAACTAAATTTAATTAAGATTTGGTGTAAAAATTATTAGAATTTAGACCAAAACGACATCGTTTCAACGCATTAGTTAATCTTACAAAGTGCGTTTAATAACGATTATACTCTTAGGAACATTTTTTTTTATCAGAAATAGTTTTTTTTCTGATTCTATTCCCTAAAATAATTTTTTTAGTAAAAGAACGCACTTTATAATCTGTTCAAAATTTCTATTCTTATAATAGAAATGTGTTTGGTAGGATTCTTGAATTTTTTTGTTTCTTTTAATTTTTTAATACTTTTATTATATAGTTTTTTCTTTTTCCCTTTTTATTTCCTCTTCTTCTTCCTCCTTTCTAGCTGGTTGCCGGCCACTACCTCTCGGGCAAGTTTCGGCGAGCTCATTGGAGCCTCCCCTGGCTAGGGCAAGACTCGGCCTCGCTAGCTCGCCAGATCTAGGCAAGGCCAAGCCTTGCCAGTGGCCAAGCAAGCCTCACCTTAGCCTAGCGAGGTCGAACTCACCCAAATCTAGCAAGGTTGATCTCACCCAGCCACTTGCCGAGCCCATTGCCAAGCGATGCCAACTTGGAGGTGGACCAGCGAGGTCAAGCCTCGCCTAGCCACAATGAGGCTTGGGTCGACGAGCTTCACTATGGCTTGACATCACTAGCCATGGCCGAGGCCGACGACCAACCAAAAGAAGGAAGAAGAAAATGAAAGAGAAGAAAAGAGAAAAGAAGAGGAAAAAAAAATGGAATTGATTCTAGGAATTTCTCCCATAAACAAAAAGTAGCTTTTTTTTTTTTTTTTTTTTTTTTTTTTTTTTTTTTTCTGCTTCTTGATTTTATTCTAAATCTACTCTCGATAACAAATAAATTAATTTTTGTTCTCGGAAACAAAAAATTTACAAAATAGATTTATGTTCTTTTTTTTTTTGCTCTAAAAAACAAAATAATAGAATCAGTTGTTTCAGGGAGTGTTACTAAACAGCCCTTAATGTCACTTATGACGTCATGTATTAGAGAGAAAGCATCAAAATTTTTCATTAGCCAAATTAAGCAGAGTTACTGGAATGATTTAATTGCACAAATTTGAAAATTTTATAACTTGATTATACTTTTTAAAAGTTTAGAATTAGATCGCACTTTCGTGACAAGTTTTAGACTTTTGGTAGGCTTATCTGAAAATAAATTATGTAATTGAGTTTAGTTGAGTTGAGTCAAGCTAAGCTAGGGTATTTCTATTTTCTAATTGAGCCGATCTTGAGCAAAAATTGCGTGATTGAGTTCCAATTGAGTTTTGAACTCAAATTGCATTATATACTCATCACCAATACATCGCGGGATTCATCATGACAGGAGCTTTTCCTAAAGGTACCATATTTTCCAATAGAGAGTACAATCCATAACAGAGCTAGGATAGAGTAATGGCAGAAACATTAGATCATAGACAAGCTATCGTATCCCATAATTGGGCCAATCTCTTTGAGGTTCCACACTTTAGAGCTTTATGTTCACAACAATGTCAAGCTTGCTTTCCGTAATCCGGAAAGGCGAATCTCAATTGAACCTATATTTGTCCGGTGGATAAAATATTTTCACGGTAAAACTTCATGTGGGTAAAGGTGTGCGAGTCAAGTCGAAATCTTGCTTTGGACTGTATCAGGGCGACCATGCGCCTAGCTTATCCTGTATGGCTTTCAAAATTAACCGCATATGAAGATGACAACCAACCATCCGTACAAAATTCGTGCGTTAGGAAACTTAAGAATGTTGGTGTTGAGATTTTGACCTGTACAGGAGAGAGTTGAAGGCAGTATGCACACACTTGTATATGTGGACGCCATCGACCTTGGTTTTTTAGGGCAGGACTCGTCTAGTCTTAAGAGGAGCAATATAACATCAGATAACATAAGTGGACGTTTAGATGCTTCAATCTCAGAGGCGAGCTCGCAGTGTTTATGACGGAGATGACTGGGGAAAAAGCGAACGAGAAGAAAGCATTGTCGAGGTCGCATGGCATTTGGACTTATGCAGAAGGGACTTGGAAGATTAATAGGATGGGTAGGAAACTTAGCTGAATCTTTCCGCAAAAGAGCATGCTGTTGTAGGGAACAGAACTTAATATGAGCAGATCTTACCATAGATGGACAGACGACTACACAAGGGGATACAATTGATAAGATTTATATATTTGACCCTATAAAATTTATTGTAGCTAACGTAGCCTCTCCCTTCTTAGCATCCCAAACTTTGTAGATGAACTATATCAAGAAGGAAGCAAATGGTGCAATTTTTGCATACCCGCAACTTGATAATTTCATTAATACCAGCAACAAATTGAATCTGACAAGAGAAGACCACTTATCTATGTGAAATTGAAGACAGACAGAAGCCGGCACCACTACTGTTCATAGAAGACTTCAAACTGTTCCCTCAAGGCAGGAAAGCCTGAGATGAGAAAGTACTGTACCCAAAACTAGAAGGCTGAGATTTTTGGTGGTTACAACATCTAAAGGATGTACATTCTACATCATCATGCACTTGATGCTTGAAGGTGAGCAGAATTTTATCATACTGCGAGGGATGATGGTCAAATATGTCATCCTCCAACTAATTTTCTCGTAAATGTTCTTAGAAGTCTATTACCCTCTGTATTGCGGCAACATAGAAATCCTCTGGCATGGTACCTACAACAGACTCACGCTTCTGTCCCTTCTTAGAAAGCAAGACCACCGGAACAGCCTCGATATCATAGTCTTCAGCAATATCCAGGTCATTGTCAGTGTTGAGTAAAAAACATCTGATCTTCCCAGCATACTCTAAATAGTTTGGTTTTCGGCTCGAGGACCAGGCCACCAAGTCCCGTGCATCTTAAAGCCGGATATGTTAGCTCCTGGAGTTGATGTTTTGGCAGCATGGGCGCCGAACCGAGGAATATCACAGATAAGTCAGAGCTAATTGCTTAGCAGCTACGCGCTCTTGTCGAGAACTTCCATGTTGGCTCCTCATGTAGCCCATCTAGATTGGAGCACCCCCGCTAACCGATCGGCAATGATGGTCACAGCTTACACTCTAGATAACACCGACAAAACCATCATCGACATGACCATTCGAGCTTCAGGAACGCCTCTTGCTTTCGGAGCAGGACATATAGACCCGAAAAAGGCGTCAGATCCTTGTCTGATCTACGACATGGAACCCGAGGATTATATCAAGTTCCTCTGCGGAATGAACTATACCGCCAACCAGATTAAGATCATAAGCGGGAGATCAAACTTCTCTTGCGCATCCGCGACTCTCAACATCAACTACCCTTCATTCATAGTCATCCTCAACAACACCTACACCACGAGCGTCACTTTCAAAAGAGTTCTAACCAACGTGGCTGAAGGACCTTCATGTCACCGGGCCACTGTGAGGACTCCATCAAGCATGAAGGCCATGGCAAAACCCTCGGTGCTATGGTTTGCGAGGAAGTACGACAGAGTTGAGTTCAACGTGACGGTAGAGATCTCTTTGGAAGAGTTGATTCCGCAGAGCGATTACATAGTTAACTTCGGGTACATCAGTTGGAAAGAGATCAATGGAACTCACGTTCTGAGAAGTCCCATTGTCTCAGCTTACGCTCCCTAGCGAAGACAAGTTTTTTCAGCATGTTCTGGTGTTCCTTCTTCGGTTTTAACAAACCTACAGAAGCTCTCAATAAGACTGCGTTTGTCTTTCCATATCTGATAGTTGTGCGATATCTCGTGCTGCTCCATCTTTTGTCTATGTTGCCAATCTAACCTTGCAAAGATCCGATGGTAGCTATAAAAAGTTCAGTGTTTTTTAAGCTTATATATAATTAGAAAGATATTAAACTTATATATAATTAGAAAGCTAGGTAGAATAGGCTTCAATGGTTGTGCCGCATGTCAAATTGTTAGGATGCATATGTTAATTGTGTTAGAGAAATCCAATATTGAAAAATTGATTTAATGTTGAGCAGTTAATAAATCATAGTTGGCCTATAATTCATTAGCTTAAACTTTTGAGTGAAGATAAGTTCAGTTAGATATGTGTTTTTTTCTTTTGTCATAGTTCCACTATATATGTTGATGGGCTCGTACTTGAACTCTCTTGGCGATCTCCTCGGTTGAAGTTATTGAACTTTTGTTACATGCTTCCCAATAAATGGTATCAAAGCCGATAGTCGATTGGTGAGACACCAATTGATAGTTTCTAGGTTTTTTGGGGGGGGGATGCGCAATAGTATAGCAATGTGGGCCTCATGGCAAACTTCATGGTTAAGTACGGAGAAAAAGACTAGGGATGGAGCCGATGAAGTGTAAGATAAAATGAACAATTCGAATCGTGCATTGAAGAAAAGAATTCTAGCATCAATTAAAATCATATGTGGAATGCACAAGTAAAATAAATATGACCTCTAGTCATTATTCAATTTTGCATGCAATGGAAATCTGTAGACATTTGATAGCAATTATGGGCGCACTCTACTAATTCAATCCCCTCACGTACGGATGTTGTATTTTCGAAAGAGAGGATTTGACTTGAACCTTGTCATGCCCTTATGTAAATGGACAATCGTGTTTTATAAACTAAGGTGGTTTCCAAGTGGGTAGTTGTCAATGAAAATGTATGAATATGGAAAATCGTATGGTGGAACAACTGATACTTAAAAGAGAAAAGTGAGTCAATGTCTAAGGATAACTTTAAAAAAAAAAAAATCATATCCCTAAAATATGTATATTTTAGATAACATGAAGTTCATCGTTTCTAGCTCGCCGGGATCTAAGACTTTGTTATTACATCCTCTGATGTGGTCAAAGCAATAGGCTGACTTCCTAAAGAACTTTGCTGACTCACTTGCTGGCGATTGAAGTTGGGCTTATAGCTACTATAACTGCAAGTGGGTTCTTCTTCCGGCTTCTTTAAAACCGAAAAGTAGGGAGAGCAAAAAAGGATGAAAGAGGGGTTGCCTCCGTCCGTCCTTCGATGGATGTTGAATCTTCGAGACCTCAATGCGTAAAAAGAAGAGAACCTCCAGAGTTGATTATTGGGCAAGACCTAAGGTCAAGATCTCAATAATGAAAGAGCAGTCACGATTTTTTTCTGTAGATCAAACGCTCATGGAGAAAGAGACAAGGAATGAAGTTTGGCGGTGGAGATTTAGATTGAGATAGATTGATACAGAAAGATACTTTAATTAAGAGAGAGCAAATCTAACACTTGAGCTCACACGTGAGAAGGAAATTGTTAACATGCATATGTGAGTTGTGTTAAAAAAGTCATACATTAAAAAATTAATATAATATTGAACAATTAATTTACTCATAAGTCATTGGCTTAAGCTTTTGAGTGAAGGTGGATTTAACTGAATATGTTGAAGGACTTAGACTTTGGCTTCTCTTGACAGCCTCCTAGTTGAAGGTATCGGGTTTCTGCTCCGCACTTCCAATAAATATATAATGCATTGCCAAATTTTTTAGGAAATCAATGGACTAGTGTGACATGTGAAGAGCTAAAAAATGTTTACTTAATTACCAAAACATTTTATTTAATAAAATGAAGCATGATGAAAAACTGGAAGGTGTTATTTAAATGTACTAATTGAAAATAATGAGTAATCAATTTGCTAATAAAATAAAATCCAAAATTTCTCTTTCATTCATTACTCAAGATTTCTTTTCCACCTATCTGCAGAAACATGATCAATCCACGCAATATCAAAAGAGCTCATAAATTAACAAATAATTGTTTGGTCGCGAAAAGGCAAAAAGGAAAAAAGAAGAAAAGAAGAGTAGAGAAAAGGAAAAAAAAAAAAAGTAAAGAAGGAAAAGAGAAGAAAATAAAATAAATTTTTTTGATACAATATTAATTTATTATTAAATATTGTACATAGGACAACTGGCATAGGATAAATGGCATTCGCATTAACGATTTTCGGCTAAAATTGAGCGAATGAAATAAATTGGCAAAATGTGAAATTGTTTAAGATTGAATTAGTATAATTAAAATATTTATGATTGAATTTACAAACGTATAATAAGTTTAAGACTTTTGAACAACTTTCCCAAAATTGTAACATACAGGAAATCCTAAAATATAGAAAATCATATAACATTAAGAAAAACTTTATGAAAAGAAGTCCTTATTCACATAATTAGCATTTAAATATCATATTCGCATGGGCAATTATATATTTAATAGTACGACATCAAAATTAACACAAGGATGTCATTAGTATCTTATATCAATTATACTACAAAGTTAAATCAATATAATCAAGCACCTTTGGGGTTGACCCTTCTCATATGGAAAATGGAAAGTGAGGGGTTTGAATCTCCATTTTTTTCAAGGGGGTTGGGATGGGTTGATTTAATTTCAAGTGTGGATTTCGACTCTCGAACCCTGTAGGGCAAAAGTCTAAGAGTAAGAATTAAAGTATGAATAAAGTATGACCGACAAAAAAAAAAAAATTAATATAATCGCAATGTTGCAATACTTTAGTTTATTTATATGCAAAAAAAAAAAGTCTCATATTATATGGATATGCAAAAGGAGGTCCCAATTTATTAGATGCTATTTTTAGAGACACATTACCTAAGAACTTTCATTGTCAATAAATATATTTTTGTTGCTTAAATGCCATAAAATGTAAATTTTTGTACACCTTAGGTAAATACTGAAAATGATTCTATCCAACAAAGTTAACAATAAGTACATTTTCAAACCCGTGCTGTGCACGAGATTTCAACTAGTATTTTCTCATTATTCGACCTTACCTCAATAAAAGAAATAGTGAATCAAATTAATTCTGGTGGTAACAAAAAAAATAAAAAATAAGAGAGAGAGAATCAATTTACCTCCGAAAAACTCCTCCAATTAGTTAGCCAAATATCATTCTTATTCCATGCACCATTACTAATTTAAGTCCATGCCTTGCTATATTAGAGGACCGGGGACGAAAATATCAATCTTCCAGTGTAAGTTGGGAACATCCACAAATGAAGAAAAGGTCAATATATGGTTGGTGTTGTCTCTTCATTTTGTCATCGTTTGGAGTTGATTCAAAGTCAAAAAGGTGCGGGAGGCAATTTGTACAGCTTATACTAATGAACAAATTGTAAGAAGGCAAGAGTGAAGGAAGAGAGAACGAAGGTTAGAGAGGAAAAAAGGAATTCAATGTGGGGAAATTTTCTGTACTATCATTGATACATTCCGAATGTACAATTTTGTAGAGATATAATACAAGTTCTATTCTGAAGAAGGAAGTAAATGATTTGAACTATCGATCTAGATCTAGATCTAATTTTTAATTTACATATACATGAAGATCGTGATCAATCGTGATCAATTAAGATCAAGACCATCGGTCAATCTGCATATCTTCCAACACTCCCCCCTCAAGCTGGTGCTTATAGATGTCTAAGATGCCTAGCTTGTTTAATAGATATGCGTGTTGTCTCTGACATAAGGGCTTGGTGAACAAGTCTGCCGGTTGCTCCGTTGTTCCGATTCTTCATGTCTCATTTACTCATTCCTGAATCTTTTCCCGTGTGAAGTGACAATCCACTTCTATATGCTTAGTTCTTTCATGCACTATAGGATTTGATGCAAGCTTAAGAGTCGCATCATTGTCACAATATAGTCTCGTGGGTCCTTGCACTTCTATTCCAAGATCCTTAAACAATCCTCGTATCCAAACTACTTGACAAGTAGCCTTGGCCATAGCTCGATATTCTGCTTCGGTTGAGGATAAAGACACGGTTGCTTGTTTCTTGGTCTTCCAAGATAAAATAGATCCTCCCAATTTAATGCAATATCCAGTGACAGATCTTTGACTAATTGAACATGTTGCATAATCTGCATCACAATGTGCTGTCATCCTTATGTCACATTCCTTAGAGAGAAGTATCCCAAGCCTTGGACATTTCTTCAGATATTTAACGACTTTCAAAGCTGCATCCAAATGAGAACGCTTCGGCTGATGCATAAACTGGCAAAGAGTTTGAACCGCATACGAGATATCATGTCTAATCATTGTCAGGTATTTGAGTTTCCCAACAAGTCTCTGATAGCCTGATGGATCACTGAGTAAGGGATCATCACTTCGAGATATTCCTTTATCATAGTCTGCGGTGGTCAACTTAGTATTTTGCTTTATAGGAATTACAGCTGGCTTGCATCCTGATAGACCTGCTTCTTATATGATTTATAGAATGAATTTCCGTTTACTAAGGGAAATTCCCTTGTCAAATCGGGCTACCTCAATTCCAAGGAAATATTTTGGTGCTCCTAAGTCTTTAATATGGAAGTGTCGCGACCCCTTTTTTCAGGGGCGCCCAGCCGGATCGGGTACGAGCGCCTTAAGGAGGCTAATGGCTCGGCTGGATTTAATTAAAGCCTGGACTCTCCCAAGTCCGCCAATTCACGACTTTAAAATATTTAATTTGTAAATCAATTTTTAAAACGGAGTCGCCACTAATCGATTTGGGGTAGGTTGATTAGAAACCTAAGCGAAGTATCGGGAGAAATACTCGCTCCTACGCAACCAGAAAAATTAGGATCGGGGATTTGATTACACTAGTTAATCACTAATGCCCTTTCGGTACCTAATCTTGTTTAAACTCTAAGGTTTTTTGGATGTTTGGGGATTTTCCAAGCATTTTAGGAAAAATCACATTTTTGGGTCTTTTTCTCAATTTTGGACATAAAATGGATTTTTGGATTTTTGAGTATTTTGGAAAAATACAAGTCTTTTTGGTATTTTATGAAAATTTTGGACTTTTTGTGAATTTTGACATTTCTTGGGATTTTTGACATTTTTTGGATTTTTGGAAAATATAAAATATTTTTGATTTTTTTAAAAAAATATTTTTTAATAAATTATCTTGTTTTGATTTTTTTATTTTTTTTGGAAAATGAAACATTTTTTAAACAATTTTAAACATTTTTCGAAAATTAAAATGAATTTTTAAATATTTTTCTGAAAATAAATCATTTTCTTTTTTTCATTTTTTCTTCGATTTTTCCGTTTTTGTTCATTTTTTTGATTTTTTTGGTTTTTAATACAAAGTAAAAATAAAATAAAATGAAATAAAGCCGAAAATAAAATGAAATTAATTAAAAACCCAAAATAAAAATGAAATTAGTTAAAAACCCAAAAAATTAGGCGTCAACAGCTACCCCTCTTTGAAGGTGAGCTCGCAGAGGTTGCATTCAAAGACAAAATGATGCCTAATTTTTACCCAACGTGAGCAGCAGATTATGTCTTATTTAGGACATGCTATCGTATGCAAAAAGAGAGCAGTATAACTTTACATATACCAAGACAGATAAAAAGATACCTGGAATTACTTACCAGAAATGAGTGAGATAGGGTATGAACCCCGGGTTTTGGCAAGTATCAAGGCGTCATCTTACTTGGTGATGTGAGGAGGCTGCTCTTCCAGGACTCGAATCATTCTTCGGTCGCCTGTCAAAACAACAGATAATTTGTCTAGGACCCGAACCATTCAATTAGAGGGTTGTCTTGGACCCGAACCATTCTTCGGTCGCCGTGACGGGAAATGCGTCGACCTTTCTCGGGACATTTCATCTGGGGTGTCTGATTTGTATCGAAAACACCAGTTGGTACCTGACCTTTCTCAGGAGATGCGCCGACTTTTCTCAGGGCATCTTTTTTTTTTTTAGGGGGTGTTTGACTTCTGTCAGGGACACCAGCTAAAACCCGATCTTTCTCGGGGGATGCGCCGACCTTTCTCAGGGCATCTGTTTTTAGGGGGTGTTTGACTTCTGTCAGGGACACCAGTTGAAACCCGACCTTTCTCGGGGGATGCGCCGATCTTTCTCAGGGCATCTGCTCTGGGGGGTGTTTGACTCCTGTTAGTGACACCAGTTGGAACCCGACCTTTATTGGGGAATGCGCCGACCTTTCTCAGGGCATCTGTTTTTAGGGGATGTTTGACTTCTGTCAAGGACACCAGTTGAAACCTGACCTTTCTTGGGGGATGCGCCGACCTTTCTCAGGGCATCTGCTCTGGGGGGTGTTTGACTCCTGTCAAGGACACCAGTTGGAACCCGACCTTTCTCGGGTGATGTGCCGACCTTTCTCGGGGCATCTGCTTTGGAAGATATCTGGACATTCACAAACGCATTAAGGAGTACATGGATATTCGCAAGTACTAACCTGACGGATATTTGGGCCTTGGCAGGCGTCATAATCATTGAAGGGGTACTTGGATGATCACAAGTACGAGTTTTTAGGGATACTTGAACATTCACAAGTATCGAAAGGGGTTTTTGATAATTGAAAATATGGAGGGCATACCTTGGGTATTTGTGAAGGACTCTTATTTTTTAGAAATAGGGAATATTGAGGACGTACCTGAGATATTCGTGAAGGTCTCTCACCTTTGGAAATTGAGAATATCGAGGGCGTACCTGTGATATACATGAAGGTCTCTCACCTCCTAGTAATGGGAATATCGAGGACGTACCTTGGATATTTATGAAGGCCTCCTGCCTTCTGGATTCTGGGAATACCGAGAACGTATCTCGGATGTTCGTGAAGGCCTCCCGCCTCCTGGATATTGGGAACATCGAGGACGTACTTGAGATGTTCATGAAGGCCTCCCGCCTCCTGGATATTGGGAACATTGAGGACGTACCTAAGATGTTCATGAAGGCCTCCCGCCTCCTGGAATTTTTGGGAACATCGGGGACGCACCTGAGATGTTCATGAAGGCTTCCCGCCTCCTGGAATTTTGGGAATATCGGGGACGCACCTGAGATGTTCATGAAGGTCTCCCACCTCCTGGAATTTGGGAATATCAAGGACGTACCTCGGCTATTCGTGAAAGTCTCTTGTCAAAGTCATGTCGAGGACTTACCTTGGATATTTGTGAAGGCGTCTTACCTTCCTTGGGTATTCATAAAGGTCTCTCACCTCCTGGTAATTTGGGAATACCGAGGACGTACCTCGGATTCGTGAAGGCCTCCCGCCTCCTGGACTTTGGGAATATCAAGGACGTACCTTGGATATTCATGAAAATCTCTTACCTCCTGGTAATTGGGAATATTGAGGACATGCCTCGCATATTCATGAAGGTCTCCTGCCTTTTGGATTTTGGGAATACCGAGGACGTACCTCGGCTATCTGTGAAGGCCTCCCGCCTTCTGGAAATTGGGAATGCCGAGGACATACCTCGGCTATTCGTGAAGGCCTCCCGCCTTCTGGACTTTGGGAATGCCGTGGACATACCTCGGCTATTCGTGAAGGCCTCCCGCCTTCTGGAAGTTGGGAATGCCGAGGACATACCTCGGCTATTCGTGAAGGCCTCCCGCCTTCTGGGAATTGAGAATATCGAGGGCGCACCTCGCATATTCGTGAAGGCCTCCCACCTTCTGGAAATTGAGAATACCGATGACGTACCTTGGGTATTCGTGAAGACCTCCTGCCTTCTGGGGACTGGGAATATTGAGGACGTACCTCGCATATCCGTGAAGGTCTCTCATCTCCTGGTAATGGGAATATGGAGGACGTACCTTGGATATTCATGAAGGTCTCTTACCTCCTGGTAATGGGAATGTCAAGGACGTACCTTGGGCATTCATGAAGGTCTCTCACCTCCTGGTAATGGGAATGTCGAGGACGTACCTTGGACATTCATGAAGGTCTCCCGCCTCCTAGAAATTGGGAACATCGAGGACGTACCTGAGATGTTCATGAAGGCCTCCCGCCTCCTGGAATTTGGGAATGCCGAGGACGTATTTTGGCTATTCGTGAAGGCCTCCCGCCTTCTAGAAATTGGGGAATACCGAGGACGTACCTCGGATATTCATGAAGGCCTCCCGTCTCTTGGAAATTGGGAACATTGAGGACGTACCTGAGATGTTCATGAAGGCTTCCCGCCTTCTGGAAATTGGGGAATACCGAGGACGTACCTCGGATATTCATGAAGGCCTCTCGCCTCCTGGAAATTGGGAACATCGAGGACGTACCTGAGATGTTCGTGAAGGCCTCCCGCCTCCTGGAATTTGGGAACATCGGGGACATACCTGAGATGTTCATGAAGGCCTCCCGCCTCCTGGAAATTGGGAACACTGAGGACGTACCTCGGATATTCGTGAAGGCCTCCTGCCTTCTGGTGATTGGGAATGCCAAAGGCATACTTAAGATACTTATGGAGGCTTCCCACTTTCTTGCAATTTAGATGTAGCGCGAGGCTTACCTGGATGGTTATAGGTACACAGACGTACAAAGTGGAGGAATATTTGGATGGACACAGATATTTGACAATATGATCAGGGACCACTCAACTGGCCCAAGTGTAAGAAAACATACCTGGGTAATTGCAGGCGCATGATGTGGGGGAATGGTTGAGAGGTTGCTAGCATCCAACGACATGATTTCGAGGACAACTTCGGCAGGTCGAGTGTCACAGAAATGGGGTGTTCGAACAGTGGTCGATACTTTGAGATGAGAGGATACTTGGATAGTCACAAGCATCTAAACTTTAACGATAGCACGAATAGGTCGAGTGTCAACAAAGGGAGCACTTGAATAGTAGCAAACACTTGAAAACATGGGGATGCTTGGATAATCGCAGATATCAATACTTGAGGGACAAATCAAGCTGAGCACGGGTACCTAGACAGTGGTAGGTACTTAAAGATAAATGGATATTTGGTCAGTTACCAATATCGATACCCTGGGAATAACTCGCACGAGCTGAGTGCTAAAGAAAGGGAGTACTTGGTGAGTGAGGGGGTACTCAAATATAAAGCTCCGGGAATAAGAACGGGGATATGCTTTCCTGGCGATATCTCTTATCATTTGTACAATATGCAGACATGTATGCAATGATTGTATATGCTATAAATTTGTAAATTAAATGTGATTTATGCATGATGACCTCATCGGTTCTGCATCATCTGAATTCCACTAGGGAAGATTTTGAAAGATGACTTTTGTTTAGAATGTAGATGTCTTGAACATGCTAGATGAGGGACTTTCAGTCTAAAAGGACTTTCCACTTACTCTCATGGGAAAGGCTGTTTTATCCTGACCATTGATGCAGGATTTATAAGGACCACACTATCTTACTGTCATCATGTCAGCAGGGGTCCGAGTATTCTCGCAAATGATACGACTTTACCAATGTGAGAGGTCTTTTTTTGGAGTCGTGATGAAGACTTGATCAATGGCTTATCAAAGGGGACCGATAAAGTCATGGCTTTGTAGGGAAGATGTTGCACGGTTATCTCTGGGTTTGCAAGTCGGGGATCCTGCGAAAAGAGATAGAATAATCTCGCTCGTACTTTTTCGAGCGATGTCTATAAACATATGAAATCCTACGTTAATTGAAGTGCCCCTAGTCTAAAGAGACTTTTTATAATAGGACGCCATCTAGGCTTGACTCATGCGTGAAAGGGTGAGGGCTGGTGATTGCCTTGTCATTTGCCACCGGTCTTTCTTCTCACGATCTGATGAAGGTTCCATGGACCTCAACAGCAACCTCTTGTGGGAATACAAATGGCTGCATTTTTGTTTGGGGCATCAGCCTTGCTTTTGCCAGGCACACTGCTTTTTCATGCCCCTATTTCTTTTTTCAATTTTTTTACTCTCGGGCACTAACCTTGCTTTTACCAGGTACATTGCCTTTTTTATGCCCCAGGTTTTTTGCTCTTGTTGCTTGAGGAACTGGTCTTGACAAGTTCGAGCAAATGCCTTTTCCATCTTTTGCTAGCTTTTCTGATTACGCTGCTCGAGTGGCCATTTCTGCTTCGCTTCCTCATGAGGGTGATTTCACATACCCGATTGAGTTGTACAATGGTTACAAGTGCATAAAGAAAGAGTTGCTCTTCATGACTCTAGGGCGCTTAAATTAACGCGAGTGTTCATATGCAAATAAAGACACTCAAAAATTGATGCAAGTGCAAGCAAGAGAATTTATATCATTTTCTTCACCTCGTGATGCTGACTTGCCTTTGGCTTGCCCCAGTGTGGGGTGATTCTTTGACGGGGGGTGAGATGGAAATTTGGCCAGTGTATGGGGCTCAAAGCGGGTGATGGAACGCCTCCCACTATTTTGGTCATCGTACCATTCGCGAGAGAACTCTTTACTCTGCAGTCATGGAATTTCCTGCACTCATCTCACAAGTGGATAGATGGGGGACTGTGTTTGGGATATGGCTTGCCTGTTATCATTCTGACGCACCTCATCTAGTATGCTCAATTAATCTTGTATTCTTCACTTAGCAGTCTATTCTAATATTCCTTGACAGAATCAAAGATTTAGACAGACAAAATCATCATGCACAATTCACATGGAAAAAGGCATGCAATGTTGATGTGAAAGAGTTTTGTGTTTTTCGAAAATAAATGAATGGCTTTTTACTCAAGAAAGATTATTAATAGCTTGAATGGTATTCACAAATGTGTTGAAATTTGAACATCAAAAGAGGTTATTCACAAAGGGTTATTCACAAACGGGTGTCGACAAAATGCTCCTATTAGTCAGGGACATGACACATGCATGATTAGCTGGGGACCGGGGATCTGATCAGAAATTCCTATTCTTGCTTTTTGCAGAAGGGAAGCTGTGGAAGTGGCTTAAACAATAGGGCCTAGACTGTAGACGACTTGAAGCTTGAGGGATCACCGCCATTTGCTTTGGTGATACTTGAGATGTCATTATGCTTTGGAAAGTTTATTAGAGTCTGACAAGACTTTCATTGATTTATTTTCCGTATCTTGGACGGCCAGGAGATCCTGTAAAAGGCAAGAGAGAGTGTGTTAGTCACGAACCTTTTTTAGAAGTCGGACAATTGGAAGTGATACAACATTACTCTTCACTGGTTCACAGATGATTAGGTGGATGAGGAGGACATGAAGTCTGGTGTTCCCCACGTCATTAGGTCAATTACTCTCTTTGATTGGCTTGTGGACGACACGTCCCTTTGAACAAAGCCAAGTGTATTTGATGCAAATCATTTCTGTACACTAACTTGGCCAGTATTGATTTATCAAATCTAACCTCTGAGTTTGGCTTTTGAGTTGTGATGCTTCCTGTCAAATAGGAGAATATGTCAAAATGAGTTTAGGCAGTAGGAGTATTGGAAACGATACCAGATTACCGTTCCCCAGAGCTCACCTGTGCTAGCTCTTAAGGATGTTTGAATGTTGAGGATGGCCTATTTATCTTGGCACGGTTCGGTGTTTCCTCCCGTTGGCCTTCCTCGTATGCGTGACTGCTAGTCATCTTTAACGCCTTCCTTCTGTGGAATTTCTCCCCTTGTCCTTGGCTACGGCATTTTTGAGCAAAAGTCATGTACCTCAAGCTTCTATGGAATGGGCAATCAAAAACCTCCAATTCTGATGGCAACTACTTTTTGGAAGAGAATGCCCCTGGAGTGAAGCTTCTGGATTTCTGAGTCATTGTCTAATGTGTGGGGTCGTAGATCGCCTTGACTGTCTGGATTTTCTCCCTGTTGATAATAGTCACTTTAAAGGAGGAGAAGGAATTTCTTCCTCATGCTCCTGGGCCTGTCGAAGCTGTGGCACTTGGCTGTGTCACATGACGAGGTAGTCCTTTCGCTCAGGAGGGGGGGCTGGACAGGAGTGAGGCATGTCATAGATGCCTTGGTTTCAACTCCACGCTTGTACCTATTATGTTTCATTTTTTGTGTCTTGCGGCCAAGGATTCTTTTCACTGTTTCCTTCTTGAAAACTCTTTTCCGTCTTGGATTATAGCAGCATTGGGCAAGGTCATGCTCCTCAAGCTTTTACGGAATTTGAGATGGGTAATCAAAGATCTCAAGTTATCTGATGGTAACTCCTCCTTGGGGAAAACATGCATCTAGGGTGTAGCTTCTATATTTTAAAGTCATTGTCCAGGGCATGGGTTACAGATCGCCTTGACTGCCTGGATTCTCTCCCTGTTGACAGTAGCTGCTTTAAAGGAGTTTCTTCCTTGTGCTTCTAGGTTTGTCAAAGCTGTGACATCCGGCTGATTGGGCATGTCGTGCGGCAAGACAGTCCTTCGGCTTAGGAGGGAATTGGGCAGGAGGGAGACACGTCACGGATGCCTGGGTTTCAACTCTATGCCTGTACCTATTATGCTTCATCCTTTGTATCCTGTCAATAGAAGGGAGAGTTTGTTATTTTCAATGTCATATTAGGGGATAAGACTTACCCTTTTTGAAACAGGATGATCTTTTTGTTTGCCCCCATTTTCTTGGAACAATGTCTTCGTGTTTGACCTGTGCACATGACGTGCTAATTTCAGATGCTTTTTATCACGTTAAATCAAAGGGAATGATATTATGAAACCTAAAGTGAGAGAATTAGAGAGACAAATATGCTTAAATTCATTATCTTATTAGACAAAGATTTTTGGTGATGAAATATTTTTTATTTTCAAAATGTATTTTCGGGGAGAAAAAGCATGAGGAAGCCCAGCCCTCAGTATTCTCCTTGGATGAAGTTTTCCTTTCATGGTTGGATAACATCGCTGGGCAAGTTTGGAATACTTCCTCATGTTTTTCAAAACAAAATACTAGGATTATACATCAGAGTTCTTGGAAAGGAAAATACAACATTAGCACACTAGACATAATAAGGAACACAAAATTATAAAAACAAGTGAAACCCATGACGACTCCTGTGCAAAGGAGCGCTTTGATAGTGCCAGTCTTGGAGCTAAGCATCCTTGGTTTCCTTGTCTTCAGTAGACTCGAAGTACTCGCATGCGATGACCACTTCGTTGAAGTTGCGGAAGTGCAACCCGTGCAGCCAACAACGACAGTTGCAGGACAAGGCTTCTACAAACTATTTTATCAACTCTTTTTCGATCAACTCAGGGTGGATCTGCATTATGAAAACCCTCCATCTCTCGGCATATGTTTGGAAATCCTCAATCGGTCTTCTTTCGAAGTGGGCTGAGTCCTCGCACGGTAGCTCGGTTCCAATCTGGCTTTGGTACTGATGCAGAAATGTGGAAGTTAGCTCTCTCCAATCTTCTATGAAATGAATATTTGCTGTGAAGAACCACTGTAATGCAAACTCTGTAAGGGTTTCTCGAAACGCCTGAGTTGTGAGCATTGTTGGGCCATAATACCGACTCGTTTCTTCATAGAGATATTGCAAGTGAGCCACGGGGCAAGTCGTGCCATTATACTTGTGGAGGTTGGGTATCCACATCTCTATGGGGGTCAAGATCCTACGAGGGTGAGATGGGCCTGATAGGTCTTGGTTGGGCCACTGATTTTCCCGCTGCGTACCCATTGTAGCGTTGAATTCTTCTTCTTCATGGACATTGGACTCTACCGAGATTACTCCATTGCTTTCTTCGGAGTTAAAACCACTAAGGGAGGACGGGGCATTTAGGCTATTCTCACGGTCGGGCGACGAGCTTAGCACCTCGTCGGGATCGTAGCGGATAAAGATGTATTCCTCCCCTTCTGATGGGCCTTCATCTTCGGATGAGAGCAGGGAAACTTGAGTTATAGGATGAACTGTCAGTCTCGCCATCGAAATAGCGCTGGAAGTCCTTGGGATGGTATTCTAGGGGCGGGAAGTCTTCAGGATCATATTCCAGGGGATGGCTGCCTTCAAGGTTATATTCCTGGGAATGTTCGGAGCTTTTGTACTGTAGCTCGTCGTCGGATGATGTATCATTCTGGCTAGGCTTTCTTTTCTTGGTCCCTGGCCCAGCCCTTTTGAGTGAGGCTCTGTGCTTGGCTATCTCTTCTTTGTTAAGGGAAGTGAGAGATATTGAGGTTTCGCTGTCTGAGTCACTTTCCAGGTTGATAGGGGTTGGTATTCTTTGGACCCTGGCTCTTGTGTTGGAAGATATGCGGATTGACCGATGGTCTTGATCTTAATTGATCATGATTGATCACGATCTTCACGTATATGTAAATAAAAAATTAGATCTAGATCTAGATTGATAGTTCAAATCATTTACTTCCTTCTTTAGAATAGAACTTGTATTATATCTCTACAGAATTGTACATTCAGAA
This sequence comes from Eucalyptus erythrocorys, assembly GCA_014182555.1. Classification (NCBI taxonomy): domain Eukaryota; kingdom Viridiplantae; phylum Streptophyta; class Magnoliopsida; order Myrtales; family Myrtaceae; genus Eucalyptus; species Eucalyptus erythrocorys. The sequence continues at coordinate 18,107,615 of CM024603.1, forward strand.
TGTATCAATGATAGTACAGAAAATTTCCCCACATATAGATCCGGAAAAGGCTTCAGATCCCGGTCTGATCTACGAGATCCAACCCGAGGATTACGTCAATTTCCTCTGCGGAATGAACTATTCCGCCAAGAAGATAAAGATCATAAGCGGGAGATCGAACTTCTCTTGCGCGTCCGCAACTCTTGACATCAACTACCCTTCATTCATGGTCATCCTCAACAACACCAACACCACGAGCGCCACTTTCAAAAGAATCCTAACCAATGTGGCCGACGGGCCTGCAAGTTACCAGGCCACAGTGACAACTCCATCGAGCATGAAGGCCACAGCAAAACCCTCGGAGCTGTGGTTCACTAGCAAGTACGACAGAGCCGAGTTCAACTTGACGGTAGAGATCTCTTTGGAAGGATCGATTCAACGGAGCAATTACATTGGTAACTATGGTTACATCACTTGGAAGGAGATCAATGGAACTCACGTTGTGAGAAGTCCCATCGTCTCAGCTTACGCTCTCTAGCGAAGACGAGTTTTTTCAGCACATTGTGGTGTTCCTTACTCAGTTTATCGAACATACAGAAGCTCTGAATAAAACTCTGCGTTTGTCTTTCTATATATGATATGTTGTGCAGTATCTCTTGCTGCTCTGTCTTTTGTCTGTGTTGCCAATCTAACCTTGCTAAGATCCGATGGTAGCTAAAAAGAATTTGAGCGTTGTTAAGAGTGCGTTTGTTTACCAGAAAGTTAAACGATTTGGAAAGAAATTTTCCTAAAAATTATAGTTTATATAGTTTGAAATAATTAGTTAACAAAAACTGCTTTTGTTACTCATAGCAGTTTGTGTCTAAACATTTTCATAAATGATAAAAATATTTTTCATTCATTCATTTTTGTAAGTAATATAAATGTTATTTTTATGAAATTATTTATTTTCCACGAAATAAATGAATCATAAGCTTTCGACAAAAAAAAGGGAAAACACAAGCTATATATAATTAGAAAGCTAGGTAGAAGAGGCTTCAATGATTGCGCCATGCATCAAAATATTATCCATTCCCAAATTTTTATAGGAAATTAGTGGACCAATGTGACATGCAAAGAGCACATAGATGTTTACTTAATTACCAAAACATTTTATTTAAGAAAATGAAGCATGATGAAAAATTGAATGGTATTTATTTAATGTATTAATTGAAAATAATAATTAATTAATAAATTTGCTAATAAGACAAAAATCCAAATATTCTTTCATTCATTACTCAAAAGTTTCTTTTTCCGACCTATTTGCTCATAGATGATTAACCCGTGCTATATCAAAAAAGATTAAAAATTAAAAATTAATTATTTTGTGACTATGAAAATTGTAACAAATGAAAATCCTAAAATATTAAAAGAAATCATGTAACATATATTGCAATTTCCAGTAAATTAGTTACCCTTGAGAAAAACTTCATAAGAAGAAGTCCTTATTCTTCTAGTTAGTATTTAAATATCATACCAGCATAAGGCAGTTGTTTATTAAATATTATGACCTTGAAATAAATACAAAAAAGTCAGTAGTATCCATCACTCAATTATACTGCAAAGTTAAATCAATATAATCACCCTGTCACAATCCTTCCATTTATGTATGTTAGAATGATTAAATTTTTAACTATGTCTTTATATAATAGTTTAAGTTTTTAAAACAGTTAGCAGTACTTCTACAAAATCTCACATGATTTCAGAACTAAAGATCGTGCGTTCAAATTTTTCCAAACCTCATTTGCCTCATAAATTAAATATGTCTACGTTCAGTACTAGACAAAAAGACTAGACGAACCATAAAGGGAAGTATTAGAATAATTAAATATTTAGCCACGTTTTCATTTAACCGTTTAAGCTTTTAGAATAGTTTGCACTAATTTCACAAAATCTTATAATGTATATACAAAAAGAATCTCAAAGTACATAAACATGCAAAAGGACCACCAATTTATTTGAAACTATTTAGAGATGCCTTACTTTAGAACTTTCACTGTTAAAAATCATATTTTCATTCTCGTGAATGTCATAAAATGTAAAAATTTGTACAACTTATATAATTTTTTAAAATTACCATCCAACTAAGTTACAATAAGTACATCTTTACAACTAGTATTTTCTAATTAGTCGATTGTAATTCAACAAAAAAAAAAAAAAAGTGAATCAAATCGATGCTCGTGGTAACAAAAATAGAAAAGAAGAGAGAATCGACTTAACTCTGAAGAACTTCTCATATTAGTCAGCCAAGTATCATTCTTTTTCCTTACACCATTACTAATAAAGGTCCACGCCTTGCCATATTAGAGGGCCGGGGACGAAAATGTCAATCTTCCACAGATCATGGAACGTTACAAAAGGACTAAACAAGCCTTTATCTTTGAAGGAACGATACTCGAGATTGCGTGGCTTCATTTTGTCCTCGTTTGGAGTTAATTTATGGTTAAAAAAAAAAAAAGAAGTGAAAATTGTCGAAAAAAATCCTGAACCTATAAAATGGCGGCCAATTCAATAATAAATCTTTGAATTTTTACAATTTAGTTCTAGACTTTAATTATGCTAATTCAATTCTAAACCTTTTGGTGGTGTGTCAATTTGGTTTTTACAATCAATTTTAGTTGAAAATCACTAATATGAATACCGGTCATTCTACGTGACACTACCAACGTTAACCAAAACACTTTTTTTTTTTTGAATTTTTCAACTTCTTTTTTTCCTTTTCTTTTCTTTTTTTTTTCCTCATTCCTCAGCGATAGCTGGTGACAAGCCATAGGGAAGGGTCAAGCCTCACCAGTGGGCAACAAGGCTTAACATTCACCTAGTCCAACAAGGCCGACTTTGCCGGCCCTTGTTTGTGGCTGGTTGCAATCCCAAGCCTAGACCTAGTGATCGATAGAGGAAGAAGGACCAAAAAAGAGGAAAAAGGAAAAAGTTACAAAAAATTTAAGAAAAAAAATTGTCCATATTAATACCAATCGTGCCATGTATAACAGTAAATGTTTAGGTTAACAATTTCCAGCTAAAGTTGGTTGGAATGACTAAATTGGTAAATCATCGAAACGTTAAAGACTAAAGTGGCACAATTGAAAGGTTTTGAAATAAAATTAACAAATCATTAAAATGGTTATGAACAAATTTGCACAACCAAAATGCTTAGAACTAAATTAGCTATCACACAAAAGGAAGATTTTTGGACAATTTTCCTATGAAAAGGGTGCTTGAGGCAATTATGTATAACTTATTTTAGTGGCAAAACCGAGATTCCTCAAGCTGTTTTTCTTAGAGATAATATATTGTATCTGGATGGAACATAACCACGGATAGTTTCAAAACATGTCGATTGAACTTTATCTTTTGTTGGCTAGGATTCGAAAGGTTGTAAGATGTAGGGTGTCACTCTACTAAAAGCGCATGCCTTCCCAAACAAATTTTAATTGGCTACTAAATGGAGGCTTCCTTCCTCCATCTCCTCACATGAGTAGTTTTTATGAGATGCTAGGAGATTCTCCTAAGCTTTTCTACCTCATATGATTAATGATATTCACATACTTACAAAAAAAAAAAAAAACCGAGTGTATCCGCAATGAGCTCAAAACGGCTTAATAATTACTTGAGATAGAATAGTTTGATTTTGAGTTACCTCATGCTCACTAATTATTAGCTCAACAGGCTAATCGGGTCCAATCCAGTTTCTATTATTCTTCAAAATGTATTTTTTAGTTAAAGATAGACATAGGTGTCCTTAGTATTATATAATATGCCATATTATTCGACCTTTATTTAGATGGAGCTCAAGCTGGAATTCCTCCATAAATTAATTGTGCAAGTACGCTAAAAGATTTGAAACTTATCAGAAAAGTGCAACTGAGTTTTAAAATTTTCAAAAATATAATTAAATTATAAAACTTTTTATGTTGATAAATCAAAATTTTCCATTAACTCCATTAATTTTGGGTAACAAAAATACTGACGTAACTTTTTTATAATTATTTTCTTGTTCCTATATGACGTTAAGATTAACCAAAGCACTAAAACAACATCATTTTGGTCAATACCTCAATTTTTAAACCTAAATTTTAATTAAATTAGATTTAATCAATAAAAAAGCTAAAAAAAAAAAAAAGATAATATAAAATAAAAATATTAAAGAGGAAGGGCTAGGCCCCCAGCCAATGGGCCATTGCTGAAAAGAGTTGAGGAGGCCACGAGGACGAGCGCTAGTGAGTAGCGATGGGGCGGTAGCCCGTAGGTAGTGGTTTTCTTGTGCATGCGTTTTTTTTTTTTTAAAATAACTTTTAGCCTATTTCTTTTAGTTAGTCATCTTATTTTTCTATGGAAAAATTTTGGATGTCTTAACTAAATTTAATTAAGATATGGTGTAAAAATTATTAGAATTTTGACCAAAACGACATCGTTTCAGCGCATTAGTGAATCTTAAAGCGCATTTGATAACGATTATGTTCCTGAGAACAATTTTTTGTTAGAAATATATATTTTTTAATTCTATTTCCGGAAACAAATTCTGAGCAAAAGAACGCACTTAATAACTATTCAAAATTTCTATTCTTAGAATAGAAATGTGTTTGGTAGGATTCTTGAATTTTTTTCTTTTAATTTTTTAATACTTTTATTATATTTTTCTCTTTTTTTCTTTTTCTTTTTCTCTTCTTCTTACTCTTTTGTAGTCGATTGCCAGCCACTGTCGGCTAGGCAAGGTTTGGCAAGCTTGTTGGAGTCTCGCTTGGCTAGGGCGAGCCTCGATCTCGCTAGCTCGCTAGATCTAGACAAGGCTAAGCCTTGCCAATGGCCAAGTGAGCCTCACCTTAGCCTAGCGAGGTCGGCCTCACCTAAATCTAGCAAGGCCGAGCTCACCCAGCCACTTTCCAGGCCACTATCAGGTGACACTAACTTAGAGGTGGACCAGTGAGGTCGAAACTCACCTAGCCACAGTGAAGCTTGGGTACGAGCCTCACTACGGCTTGGCATCATTGGCCATGGCCGAGGCCAGCAACCAGTTAAAAGAAGAAGAGGAAAAGGAAAGAGAAGAAAAAAATGGAATTGATTCTAGGAATTGTTCCCGGAAACAAAAATAAACTTTTTTTCTGCTTCTTGATTCTATTCCAAATCCATTCTCAAGGAAAAAAAAATTGATTTTTGTTCCTGAGAACAAAAAATTTACCAAATGGATTTCTGTTCTTTTTTTACTCTAAAAAAAAAAATAACAAAATCAGTTGTTTCAGGGTGTGTTACTAAGGGCCTGCATGGTAAACTTTATTTCTGTTCCCAGGAACACAAATTTTTGTTTTTTTGTTTATGGGAACAAAAAAAGAACAAAAACACGTTTGTTTGTGTTTTTGTTCCAAAAGCATTTTTTGTTTCCGAAATACATGGAATGAAACAAGAAAAAAAAAAAGTTGTTTCTTGTTTCAAAAACAGATTTGAAGAACAAAAAAGAACAAAAACATTTTCGTTGCTATTTCTTGTTTCTTGCGTCCTAGCCATTCGACCGTTGTCTTCTCCGCCTCTCCTCCTGCATCTTCTCCACAGTCGTCTTCTCCGGCGCCTCCACTCTCCGGCGTCGACAGCCGCCTCTGTCTCGAGACCATCTGGCTTCTCCACCGTCGTCCTCTCGGGCGCTGACAGTCGCTGCGAGCTGAACCAGGTGAACCTACTCACTGCTCCTCCTTCACCGATTGACGAGGGCTTCGGCGAGAGCCACCCCTCGCAGATCTGGGCGATGGCTGCTCAGAGCTTGAGCGTGAGGGCTCGCTCGAGCCAGCGCTGGCCCAAATCTGCGAGACGCTTGCTCGAGCGAGTCTCGCAAATTTGGGCGAGCGTTGCTCGCCCAGATCTAGGGCACCGTTGCTCTGGTTTGGAAACATTATACTGTCTGTTTCTCTTTAAGAATCGTGGATGGTGATTATTATTCTAACAATTTTGAGCCTTAATTTGCTGTGGAGACGCATCGGGATTCTAACTTTGGTCGCGTGAGACTCATTACCCTAGGTCAGTGAGTCCTTGGTCTAGTGGCTAGGTGAATTTTTGCAGGCATAGTCTGGTTCTGAATTCGTCGCTGAAGATTCTTGTACGCTATTTTGAAGAGAGAATTCTTCATGATATTTCAGTTCTAGAGCTGTTCATATATCTGAACTCTATTTTGTTTAAATCTGAATTTGGAATGCTGTTGTACTTAAAAAAGAAACAGCCTCCTGGGATGTAATTCGCAATTCCGAATTAATTTTAGCTTGATCCGATCGATCCACTGCAGCCGTCCTTTTGATATCCTTTAGGGACAAGTTCCTTGATCTCTCAAACGAATAATCCTATTTAAAGTGTATCAATAATGGGTATTGACTATATAGATAAGTTAAAAGAGGCATAATAAACAAATATGCAATCGGATTAATTCACCCCAAAGTCCAATCAGAAAACACAGTTGACTAAATTTTTAATGGTTTCTTGTGTTGTTTATACAAAGAAGGCGACCCTTTATTACTTTATTTTTTGTGGAAGTTGTACGTGTTTCCTTTAGCAGCAAGGGATCTACGAGTGAGGAACAACACACATGTTTGTTTTCCATTTGCAGCTTACCATTTTTTCCAGCTGCTAAAAAGAAAAAAAGAAGCAGCCTGTAATACCTATTTTGATTCATTTAAGACGAAACAAGCAAAAGCTACGGGAGCAATAGTTTAGATATCAATGACTATACCTTTAGGAGTCTTTTTCTCTCTCTTTCTTGTGGCCTTAACCTGCTTGTTCTTGTACCTCTACAATCTTTTCTGGTGGAAACTGCTGCGGCTCAGAAAGAAGCTTCAGTATCAGGGAATCCATGGCCCTATGCCGTCCTTTTTCTTCGGCAACATCCTTGATGTTAAGAAGATTCGACTGGAAATGCAAGCCACAAAGAATGAACAAAGCATCGGCAATTGCATTTTGCATGATTACATGTCCCGCCTATTTCCCCACATAGAGAGGTGGAGAGCCGACTATGGTAAATTAATTTTCTTCTACTTCAATCAATGTTCACATCTTTGTTTTCAGGAGTTTTCACTAGATATATCTGTAATATATGCCAGCTATTTCTATTATGTGACAAGCATATGCATCTTAGGAAGATCATCTTTGCCCGCTGAGAGTGCTAGGTTATTGCAGTTTCGGTGTTTGCATTTACACAGGGGAAGATGGTGATCGTATGCATATGCGACTTTGACGTTGTGAGGGAGTTCTGTCAATGCAAGTCTGCTGAAGTCGGAAGGTCTGCGTATCTGAGAAACAACGGGGGAATTGTGTTGGGTTATGACAGCCTCGTCAATTAGAAAGGAAATCCTGGGCGCGCCAGAGGAAAGTCATTGCGCCTGAATTCTTCAATGACAAAATAAAGGCGTGAATTAGCTGGGCAGGTTCTATCAACTTCACAGCGGCACACTTCTTGCTTGAGCTGTCTTTGTTCTTGCACGTGAAGCAGTTGAATTTTGACACAAGCTATCTGTATCTTACTTGTTCTGTTTTGCATAGGGAACGGTAGACATGATGGTTGAATCTGTCGCCCCTGTGTTGGAAAAATGGGAATCTCAAATGGAGATGTAGGGGGAGTTGCTTCATTACGGATCGACAAGGATTTAAAAAGCCTCTCTGCCGAAATGATTTCAAAAGCATGTTTTGGGAGCAATTATGTTATTGGCAATGTGATTTTTTCCAAGATGTTAGTGCTTTAGGATTTGCCGAGCAAGCAGCAAGCTATTGTTGTCTTCCAGGGGTAAGGTGAGGGCACCTCCTTTAGCGTTTAGAAACTCAAATCGGGGCGATGGTTTTGTTAAAGTTTGCTTTCTGTTACGAGTTGCGACTGATAAATTCACGCGTCAATTCAGAGAATATCATTGACGCTAACATGCTTCCACATGCTTAGCTTTCGTCAGCTACTATTTCATATGCCACATTACACATGTAGCAAAAGCACCTTCTGATGAATTCTCAAAAAACCTTAAGACACATGTATGCGGTGCTTCCCGGACAAAAACGATTTCATGTTAGTGTTGCTGCTTTTTGACTGTCTTCAAAATCTTGTGTATAGGCACATTCCTCAAGATTAGTCGTGACATCTGGAGGATAGGAAAAGAAGTCGACCGATCTATTCTAAAGCTGATGGATGACGACTGCGATGCCAAGGGGCAGAGCTTCTTACAGATCCTTGGAAATTGAGAGGTCATGTTATACTGGTGGCATATTTGGTGATGGAATCAAGACATTGAATTGATGAAGCAAAGCGTCATTAACTATTTTTTAGGAAATGCCATCACAAGTCGAGTAATTTTCTGCATTGAGATACATATAATCTCTTGCCAGAGCTGAAGAGGCGGTGAATGTGCTGAAGTAATATGAATTTTTTGTGTTTTATCAAATGTGAAGTTGGTCCTTAGTCCACAATTTGTTTGCTATAATTTATGAACAGAATTTGGTGAGGCAAAGTAATGGAGAAGTGTTAATAACTATGTGAAGTTTAATACTAGTATCACGAGGAAACAACTCATGTCTTAGAGACAGATGTCTCATACTCTTTATATCCATCTTCTTGATTTTTTAGCAGTGATGCTAAGTTTGCAAATATAGATTATTTCCTTTTATCTCTTTGCTAGTGTCTAAATTCTCATGCGTATTTTGTATAAGTTATCGGCTATTCTCCAACTACTAATTTTAGCATTTCCATGACTTAGTTCGGCAAGTACCAAATTACACACTCGGCGACAAGGACATAAGGAAGAATGTCGTCTGTGGAGGCGAGGGAGCCATTTTGATGGGAAGGATAATAGGTCAGGACAGGATACATATCATGGAGAGACATTGGAGAGCAAGGCAAAGCAGGGTGCTAAGCCAAATGTATCATTTAGTGATGAATGCGTAGGGGCTCAATCCAGCTGCTCTGAAATATTTCGTGCTAAGGGTGATAAGATCGCAATTGAGCTTCATGATTGTTGACACCTAATTTTGGGGGCTTATTTTTTGCAAAAAATAAAAAAATAAAAAATGCATGGCATATAGTTTAGGTAGATTTTGATTTTTTTTGATATTTTGTTTTATTAAAATTTTGGTAGATTTAGGAAATATATACTGAGATATGCATTTTGCACAAGAAGGAGAATTTTTGGATAGGATATGCAAAAATATTTCAGTGATATATTTAGGGGGTATCGTGCTTAAGTAAAATTAGAAATAAAATATAACCCAAGGATTTGATTTTTTCGGCTTATAAAAAGGGCTTGTGCACGGTGGTAAAAGGGGGTCTTCTTTTCGAGCAAAAAGGAGAACAAAAAAAAAAAAAAAAAGAAAAGTGAAAAGTGAGCTGAGAGAGGTTGAGCTGAGGGAGAGAGGAAAGTAACAAAAAGAAAAAGAAAAAAAGCAAAGTTGAAGCCCCCCCGCGCGTCCGCTCGTCTTCCCCGAGGGGGGGTTCGTCTCTGCCGACGCCGACGCCGGCGCCGGCGCCGTCTGCTCGCCGCTTGTCAGTCGCCACCGCGCCACCTCGTCGCCGGATCCCCGGCACCCGAAGCCCCCGGCGCCTCGACGTCCCGCCGCCGCATCTCCGTTCGCAAGCCCCAGTGCTCGTCGACCCAGTAGATAGGTCCCCTCGCCGTCGAGTCCATCGCCGTCGCGCCCCAGCTCGCGCCGCCTCGACGCCGAGTCTCTTCGCCCGCGTCGCGCCCAGATCGGGCTGCCTCGACGCCCCTGTCCTCGGCGCCTCCAGATTCGCGCGCCCGACGCCCCCTGCTCGCGCGCCGCGACGCTCCCCGACGCTCGGCGCCCCCCGCAACCTCGATGCCGCCGCCCGCGACGCCCGCAGCCCATAACGCAACGCCCCTTCGCCCCAGATCTGCTGCTGACGACGTCGCCGGATGCCGAACCGTCCCACGCGCCGCGCAAAGCACCGGCGCTCCCAGTCCGACACGCCCGGAGCCGAACTCGCGCCGCCCTCGATCCGTCGCCCTCGAGCCTCCCTCGCACCAGCCGCCGCCTCGCTCCGCTCGTGCACCGCCCCTGTGACGTCCCTGCCGCCCGACGGTCTCGCCGTGACACCCCTGCGACCCCGCGCTCCCTCGACGATCCAACCGCGCCGCCGTCACGCCGCCGTCGCGCCACCGTCGGAACCCTAGCCGTTCCCCCTCGCCGGCCCTTTTTTTTTTTTTTTTTTTTTTTTTTTTCGAAAAAAAAAAAAAAAAAAGAAAAAAAAAAAGCAAAAAGGCAAAAAAAAAAAAAACAATTAGGTAGATTTCCTTTCTTTTATTTACTTTATTTTATTTTTATTGTTTTATTGTTATTTCATTGTTATTGTCTTATTGTTATTTATTTTTTGTTAACAACATTAGGCCCTGATAAATGATTGAAAATTCCAATTTATCCCCTAATTCGCAACCGCGCCGATTTTTTATTTTCGTCTATAAGGCTTTAGACGAAATAATTAATCATGTGGGAATAAAATGGATATTTTGATCTTTAAGGCTTAAGATCAATTTATCGATTTTACTAGCGAAATATTACCCCTTGATTTGAATAATATGTGATATCTTTTTTGGGTAATTTTAAATGAATTTGATTGTTTCTATTTATCTTGTAAAATGTTTGAGTTAGAATATTGCTTGTTTAGAATTATTTGCATGTTTAGGTTAAGCATTCTAGTTATCATGAATTTTCAAAAAAACAAAAAAAAAATCAAAAATTCAAATTAACTAGTTTAGGTTGCATGTTTAGTTATTAGAAATTGTTAATTCCAAAACACAAAAAAAAGTAAAAAAAGAAACTCAAAAAATCTTAAATTAGAACTAGTTTTTTTTATTGTCTTGCATACTTAGGTTAGGGATTTTATTTTAGGTCATAAAAAAGAAACAAAAAAAATAAAATTTACTTAGGATGCTAGTTGAATTGCATGTTAAATTTTAATTAAAAAAAAAAGCAAAAAGCAAACAAAAAATCATCAATTTTTTAGAATAGAATTGCATGTTTAATTTTAAGCTTAGATCATTTCTAAATAGATTGCATCTTTGGCTAGAAATTACTAAATTAAAACAATGTCTTAATTTAAATTAGGATAACCTAATTCCTAGTTTAAATAGGATAAAATTTTAATTTAGTTAGGAATTTCATTCAAATATCTTAGGATAGATTAATTCCACCTTTTTAGGATAAATTGCAATTTTTAGAAAAAATAAAAAAAATCATAAAATCAAAAAAAAGAAAAAAATAAAAAATCTTACATGAGCATGTAGAATTAGGAATACAGATTTAGTAAATAAAGCATTCGGGCTAGTAAATTAGACCTTTTTTTAGAATCACATTTTTAGATTATATTTTTTTAGAAATCCCTTTTAAATAGGTTTGGATTAGATTTAGATAATTTCATTCTTAGAAAACTTGGCACTTAAAAAAAAAAAAAAAACAAAAAATGAAGAAATGATTTTCTAAGTCAAATTAGGGTTAATTTAAATTAATCCTAAACATGAATTAGAAAATTATTCGTTTTAGGTAGTTCAATTAGGGCTTTTATTAATTCAAAATTCCAGATAAAAAAAAAAAAAAATTAGGTGCATGTTAATCAATTTGCATTCTAGGACCATTTAGTTTAAATTTGCATATTAGGTCATTTAAGTTGCAATTATTGCATTTCATGTCATATAATTTAGATCATTTTGCCATGTCATATTAGGTTATTAGCATGCATTGCATTTGGATTAAATTTCATTAAATAAAGTGAAAACAAAAAAAAAGAGAAATTTGCGTGTTAATTAGAGACTATATCTAGGTTGTTGATGTGGAATTTAATCTAACGATGCAGATGCTTTCGTTGCTACAAGGTAAGTCCCTTAACCTTATTCATTGTTTTATTGGGTGTTAAATTGGTGGATTGCGCACTCGCATGATCACCTCACATGTTAGGGAGATAAATTAAAATCAATTCAAGCTGCCTACTAAACATTTTTCAAAATAAAAGAATGGTACCGAAAGGGCATTAGAGAAATCGAGTGTAACCAAGTCCCCGTACCCATAATCTCTGGTTCGTAGGAGTAAAGTAATCTCCCATTACTTTACTTGGGTTTCTAATCGACCCACCAAAAACCGATTAGTGGCGACTCCTTAATAAAAATCATTTGCATGTTAAGAATTCAAACCTAAGTCGCGAATTGGTATGGGCTTGGGAGAGCCCGAGTTAAGTCTAGGCTTAACAATCCATTAGCCAAACCCTAGGTGGTTCACACCCGAAAAATTGGTCGCGACAGCTTGGCGACTCCGCTGGGGAATTGTGTTAAAACACTTAGTGGACTTAGGCCAATTTTTCTTTTCTTTTGAAAAATATTTTTGTTTGGCAGTGAGGATTCCAGGTATGTCCCTAACATTTAAGGTGTTAAATGTTTTTGCAGATTGGGAGGTATAAGGGGAAGTGTTTGCTGACCTTTGTTTTGCAGGAGGCGTAGGAATGAATGGTTTATTTTTATGTATGAAGTGTTGCTTGATATAAACTGTTGTGCATGCCTTGCATTTAACACTACACTTTTGCACACACAACCCGCCGCCGGACTCCGGGCCGCACTAGGATATTTAGGATGGTATTGAGTTGGATATGACTTCGACCGCGAGGCCGCGTAGTAGAGGTTGCCCAACTCAATCCCGAAAGTTTCTTTCTTGGTGTCAAGGATGTTTACCCTCGCCCGCGAGGCTGCGTCGCATTGGGGTATCATTCTTGACTGAGTTGGAGTTAGAAGGGCTTGACTTAGTATGCGAGGCTGCAACCAAGTCATCCCACCCTTTTAGCTCCACCTTGTTTAGCCTTCCTAGTTAGAAATCGAACCTCACATTTCATGTGCTTGTCTATGTGGTTGCTTTAATCGCCATGTGAAGTAAGTTTTCTACCCCTTACTCTTGCAATTTACTTATTGTATTTCGTCTTTCTTTTGTCAGTCCATGACATTAGGCTGGTCGAATCCTGATTTATAAACAATGGGAAAATCCGACATTCGATTCGTGCCTGCACCAAAGGTTGAACTTAAATCATGGTGGGATCGTCTGGGCCATGATGGCCAAAGCTATGTTAAAGGAAAACTGGGTCGCCTTACTCCTCTTCTCGACATCGATGTTCAAAGTGGCGTCATGCAAGCACTCGCTCATTTTCGGTGTCCCCAAACATCAACATTTATATTCGGTAAGCATGAGCTCACCCCGACCTTGGAGGAATACGGCATCGCCATAGGAAAACCTTTGGAATTGGATTTAATAAACCCACCTCTTGGAATAAAACCTGCATCAATTTTGTCGATTTTCTTAGGATGGATGAGGATCGAATTAAAAGAGTGCTGAAAGATAATTGTCTTGCATGTCCTTTTTCCTTCCTAGATCAAAGTTTTGCTGATGCGAGACACTCTTTTGAAAAGCAAAATCTTCATCTTAGCCTTTTTCGGGTTTATTATTTTTCCTCTTCGCAAAGGAGCTATTAATCCTGCTATTATATGGGTTGTCAAACAAGTGTGTGCTGGGGTTGGTTTTGTCAATACCATTTTAGTTGAAACATTTTTGTCACTTACTCGATTCAAGGAAGATGAGGATAAAACTTTTCATGCACCAATTGAACTCTTACAAATCTGGTTCTTTTCTCACATGAGAAAGATCGACATTCACATGCATATTATTAATATTACTGATTCTCATCATCCCATTGAGGTATTCAAAAAGTATCGGGATCGAACTCCAAATCTTTCTTACTCAAAATGGATCAAATTGTTGAAAAATTCCAATACCAAGAGTTTCCTATGGCATGCTAAATGGTTCCAAGTCTCCGAGGCACGCCTCACTCATGGCGATGATGAGCCAATTCCATTGTTGGGGATCACCGGTGCCACTTCTTACTATCCACTCCGAGTAGCCCGTCAATATCGAGTTGTGCAGGACCTGCCACCCCCTCTCAAGCTTGGTTTGTTTCAAATTCAATTCACTACCAAGGATGGTGATCACAAGAGATGGCTCCACTGCATCGAACAAGCCTGGCTCGCATGTTGCGAACAAAAGTTGAACTTGCCTGAGGATGAGCTTGAAGGAAAGGAAAAGGTTTACCATGCCACTACTCGATACATCCGTCGACACAAAATTCCAATCGAGTATCTCCCGAAGGTGCCAGATGTGACTGAGAGGCCCACTCGGCAAGCGGAGCTTAATCGTCACAAGAGGAAGATTGAGCAACTTGAGAAGCAAGCCAAGAAGGATGCCAAAGAGAAGAGGCAATTACGTCAAAGCGTTGGCTTCCCATTTGTTTATGGATCAGGCTAAATAAAGTGGCTTGAGTCAATTTAGTCTTTCTACTTTAGTTTAATGTCTAGGAAGTTGAGTCATTTACTTTATTTGTCGAGAACTTTTCCAAATGTCATTTTCAATCAATTTCATTAATAAAAGTGGTTAGATTTTCGTCATGGGCCGGCACATTTCATATCAAAGTGCTTATGTATGTTCATTCATGTTAAATCAATTAGGTGACAACGGACCCTCCACGCTCACCCATTATCACGCGATCAAAGGCCAAAATGGCGGAACAAAATGAGATGCATGATCGTATGTCCAATATAGAAGATCAGCTCCGTCAGTTAGCTGCCTCCATGGAGGTTATGATGACTCAATTCAGATCATTCCAAGTCAATCTAACTCCTCCACCCGTTCTTCCTCAGGCTGTCATCCCGAAGATAGCAGATAAACCCTAGTCAAGTAATAATGGCATACCTGATTTAGAAGAAGACTCAATCCCGATCAATGTGGAAAAGGGAAAGTTTGTTGACCTCCCCAAGACAGAGCCGGATGAACGCTTCGTGAAACTTGAAGAAAAGGTGAAGCAATTGCAGGAGTCACAAAACTCACTCCCCTTTGACTTGTCGGTCTACGAGAAGGTCAAGATGCCGAAGAAGTTCAGGATGCCGGAATTTGAGAAGTACGATGGTACATCTTGCCCAAAGTCTCATTTGTAGATGTATCATGTACGCATGGCCCAGCATGTCAAAAATGAGCCCCTCATGATCCAATCATTCCATGCCAGTTTGACCGGACCTGCATTGAATTGCTATGTGATGAAAAATATCAATTTTCTTGATACTTGGAATGAAGTGGCTGATGCATTCCTCAAGTAGTACAAGTTCAACATGGACATTGCACCTTCCCGAGAAGATCTTGAGAGGATGGAGAAAAAGAGGAGCAAGTCGTTCAAGGAGTATGCCGTGAGATGGAGGAATCTGGCTGCTCAAATCACTCCTGAGCCTACCGACAAGGAGTTGATGAAGCTCTTTATAAAGACCCTCCCATCTGAATTTCGCAATCGGATGGCAAGCACTTATGTTGAGAGTTTCAACCAGCTGATTCCAGTGGGAGAACAAATTGAGATGGGAATAAGGGAAGGATGGTTCACAGAGTCATCAAGTAAGAGATTCTCCGCCAAGAAGGAGAAAGAAGCTGTCGCGGATGTGAATGTAGCCTATAGCCAAGAAAGTTCCGTTCGTGCCCCGATGAATGTAAGGCAACAACAAGCTGCTGGCCGTCGAGTCATTTGCCCAAGCAAGAAGACGAGTTCACTCCACTCCCTGGATCTCCATCCCAGGTTTTAGCAATTCTCCAGAAGAAAGGTTTGCTTTCCACTGAGCCAAAGCGCCCTAACCGCGAAAGCATGCGTAATTACGACTCGACAAAGAAGTGTGATTACCATAGTGGGGAATTGGGGCATTCAACCGACGAGTGTTTCACCCTCAAACACAAGATTCAAAACCTCTTGGACATGAAGGCCTTTTCGTTCCAAACCGCTCGACCAAATGTTCAAAAGAATCCGCTACCGGAGCATGAGGGTACAGTGAACGCTATTCTGGAACCTGAAGTTGGTCGCATCAAGAACTCGAAGGTACATGTGGCGGATGCTTACAATGGCCTAGTAAGAGCTGGGTATTATCTGGACCATGAAGATATTCCCTATCATTGATGAAGGAAAGAGTCGCCAAAATGGTGGATGATGGCATCATCGTGTATGCCGATCGTAACTGCACAGTTTCCACTATTTCCCACATCATCATCGATTGGGAAGAGGAGCAGGCTGCACTTAAGGAAGAGGTTGATTCTTCACTCGCGGACATGCCCCAGTTAGAGGACGTGTCCGATGATGAGATTGTGATTGAAGTGCCACAGCCATATGAGTACGTCAGCAACAAGGCCGTCCCTTGGTCCTATGACTTGGATGTTGGCGTTGTCACAAGGTCCGGCCGGACTTATGCTCAAGCAAATGTTCAACTTGCAAAACCTGTCACTGATGAAGAGGCCAAGAAATTTCTGGCTGTAATAAAAGCAAGTGAGTATAACGTGGTCGATCAATTGAGGAAAATGCCCTCCCAAGTCTCTTTGCTTAAGCTCCTGCAGACATCGCCTGTGCATCAAAAGGCACTAATGAAGGTGCTAAGTGAAATTCATGTGCCAGAGACGATCGAGGCAGACAACCTAGAAGAATTTGTAGGATCAGTCCTTCTCAAGGATTTGATCGCCTTTTCCGATGAGGAATTCCCTCTTGAGGGTAGAGGGCACAACAAGGCACTTTACATATCCGTCAAGCACAAGACAACCCATGTGTCCCGAGTGCTCATTGATAATGGATCCGCCCTAAATATATGCCCGTTGGCTACTCTTCACCGCCTCAAAGTTGACCCATCCAAGATACATGGTGCAACGACCTCTGTGCGAGCTTTCGATGGCACGAAGAAGGACGTGATCGGGCAAATCCACCTTGATGTGCAAATAGGGCCGGTCGTCTTCAACATTCCCTTTCAGGTGTTGGACATCCCTACTGCATTCAACTTCTTACTAGGACGTCCCCGAATACACACCGCGGGAGCGGTACCTTCAAGTTTGCATCAAGCTGTAAAGTTCGTGATTGAAAGGAAGTTGGTCACCGTATATGGTAAGGAGGATCACCGGATCTATCAGGAGACGGCCATCCCCTATGTGGAGCCGGACTACGAGTTCGAAGCGAGCTACCACTCGTTCGAGTTAGTATCCACCATACATGCTGCTCCCGACTTGACGCCCCCTACTCCCGAAGTTTCAAATGCTGCCCTTATGGTGGGAAGAGTGATGGTCGGGAATGGTTTCGTTCCTGGTGGTGGTCTTGGAAGAAATGGCCAAGGCATTCGAGACCCCATTGAAGCCCCTCAGAGGACCCATTTCGCTGGATTAGGGTACCATGGAAGAGGTGGACAAAATTTTGGAGGAAGAAGACAAGAAGGACCGAACCCAACGCCTAACCGAAGGCAGGGGAGGCAAAACCCGTTGCCCCCAAGTATTCATGAAACATTCCCTGGTCCTCCGGTAATGATGCGGGATGAGGTGGAAGTGATAGACACACAGGGCAGCCGAGCGGCAAGTTTGACTACCTGGTGAAATATTCGGCCCCTCCAAGCTTCTACATAGATCCCCGGAGCATTGTCCCAGATGGATGGGGGGGCATGGATGATTCGACACCCCCGAAGACCGAGGATCCTGAAGACATGCTGGAAGGAGTAACAAACTTGTTCGATGACATCATCATAGGAGCCATTGACGGAGAATCCCTCGAAAAAATGGGCCCTAGCCCACAAGAGTAACTCATTTATTGATTTCTCGCATTCCCTTGCGTGGGAATTTTTATTGTTTTCTAGGAATAATTATCGCTATCTAGCGATTATCTTCGTTTTCTTTTCTTTTTGGATTTGCATTTTCCATTCAATAAATGTAATTGATTGATGAATATCAATAAAATTACAAATTTTATTTTGAGGGCATGATGAGGTACACCAAACCAGCCCGGTGATGATATCCAGCCGATAAAAAAAAAAAAGAAAGAGAGAAAAATCCAAGGAGAATTATGAGGCCTGGACTTCATCATGCTTCCTCGTGTCAAAATGTTTATAAAAATCCCTTTCAAAAGTCTTTCAAAAAAATCTTTCAAAAAATACAAATTACTCTGTTTGTTCTTCTAATTTATCTACTTCCTGTTTTAGGGGTAATCTTATAACATGCAAAGGCATAGAAGTGGATCAATCCAATGCCGCAAGCGCTGATAACGAAGACCCTGGAGACTCAACTGAAGACTCCATTGAAAGCGTAGCTGGGAACAGCATGAAAAAACCAAGGCTCTTACATCCGAGCAAACTGTCACTATCAATTTAAGTGACACTGAAGAAGCCAAGGAGGTCAAGATTGGGGCAAATCTCCCAAAAGACGAGGCCGAATGCCTAATCCAGCTACTAAAAGAATATCAGGAAGTCTTCACATGGACTTATGCTGACATGCCCGGTTTAGACCTAGCAATCGTGGAGCATGCCTTGCCTACTAATCCGGACGTGCCACCTAAAAAGCAGAGGCTACGGAGGACCAAACCTGAGCTCTCAAAGAAGATTGAGGAAGAGGTGATGAAGCTTTTGAAAGTGGGATTTATTGAAGTCTCACAATATCCTGAATGGGTAGCTAACATTGTGCTAGTAATGAAGAAAGATGGTCGAGTTCGAGTTTGTGTCGACTATCGGGACTTGAGTCCGAAGGATGATTTCCCGCTACCCCACATAGACGTCCTCGTGGATAGCACTACTGGATTTGAGTTATTCTCGTTCATGGATGGTTTCTCCGGGTACAATCAGATAAGGATGAAGGAAGAAGATAAGGAGAAGACTGCATTTATTAACCCGTGGGGGACCTTCCATTATAAGGTCATGCCTTTCGGACTCAAGAATGCGGGGGCAACTTACCAGCGAGCCATGGTTGCATTGTTTCATGATATGATGCATCAAGAGATCGAGGTTTATGTCGACGATATGATTGCAAAGACCTGACCTGGAAGAAGCCATGTTGAAACCCTGAAGAAGTTGTTTGATCGTCTTCGTGAATTCAAACTTCGATTAAACCCTGCTAAATGCGTGTTTGGAGCAACATCCGGTAAATTACTCGGATTCATTGTGAGCAGTAAAGGAATTGAGATTGACCCATCTAAGGTTAAGGCCATATGTGAGTTACAGCCTCCATCGACGGTTAAAGAAGTCCGAAGCCTTTTGGGGAGGTTGAATTACATTGCCCGATTCATTTCCCAACTTTCTGAAACTGCCAAGCCGTTCTTCAAGCTCCTAAAGAAGAATGCACGAGTCAACTGGGATGTTGAGTGTCATGAAGCATTTGACAAGATAAAGCAGTATTTGATGAACCCACCAGTTCTTGTCCCACCCTCACCGGAGCATCCTTTGATTCTCTATCTCACTATCCATAGTGAGTCATTGGGAGTGATGTTGGCCCAAGAAAGCTCTGTTGACAGAAGAGAACGGGCCATTTATTACTTGAGCAAGAAATTCACTATATCAGAGTTGAAA
Organism: Eucalyptus erythrocorys; assembly: GCA_014182555.1. Taxonomy (NCBI): domain Eukaryota; kingdom Viridiplantae; phylum Streptophyta; class Magnoliopsida; order Myrtales; family Myrtaceae; genus Eucalyptus; species Eucalyptus erythrocorys. The sequence continues at coordinate 18,127,012 of CM024603.1, forward strand.
TATTCTAATACTGAGAAAACTTGTGCTGCATTAGTATGGGTGTTGCAGAGATTGCGGCAGTACACATTGCACTACCAGACGTTCCTCGTGACTGAGAATAATCCTATCAAGTATTTGCTTGATCGGCCAGCTTTGGTGGGTAAATTGGCTAAGTGGCAAATTTTAATATCAAAATTTGATGTGCAGTTCATGCCGCAAAAGTCAGTTAAAGGTCGAGTGATCGCTGATATCTTGGCTGAGAATCCAGGAGTCTCAAGTAATGATGACGGTTCCCTAGATGACCGTGTTTTGAGTGTAGATGAAGGCTCATGGACAATGTTCTTTGATGGAGCCGTGAACTTGTCCGGCTCTGGTACTGCGGTAGTCCTAATATCACCAGACGGACAACATCATCCGGTAGCTACAAAGTTGGTGTTCCCATGCACTAATAATATAGCTGAGTATGAAGCTTGCATCCTCGGACTCCAAGCTGCCATCGAGATGGATGTGACCAAATTGAAAGTATTCGGGGATTCACGCACCGATCATACTACGGACCGTAGGAGAATGGGAAACCAAGAACCCTAAACTGCTCCCATACCACAAGTATCTAGGAGACCAGTAAAGGAGTTCAAGGAAATTTCGTTTGAATACTTGCCAAGGTGTCATAATCAATTTGCGGATGCACTCGCAACTTTGTCTTCTATGTTGCAAGTCACCAATGGGTTGGAAGTCGAGCCATTGAAAATAGAAGTTTTGCCGAAACCAGCTTATTGCATGATCATAACTGAAGAATCTGACGGAAAACCATGGTATTACGATATCATGAACTACATTAAAAAGCAAGAATTTCCTGAAGGAAACACTCCGGCAGATAGGAAATACATCACGAAGATGGCATCAAAATTCTTCGTTAGTGGCGAAAATTTGTACAAGAGGTCTCATGATTCGGTCCTATTACGGTGTGTGGACGCAGCTGAGGCTACTCAAATCATGCAAGAAGTGCACGAGGGAGTATGTGGCCCTCATATGAATGGGCACATGTTGGCTAAGAAAATTATGAGATTAGGCTATTCGGCTCACACTAGAGAGTGATTGCATCAAACACGTACGAAGTTGTCACCGTTGTCAAATCTATGGTGATAAGATAAACGTTCCTCCAACCGAGCTGCATCGGTTTTCTGAGCCATGGCCTTTCTCGATGTGGGGCATTGATGTGATTGGCCCGATAAATCCCAAGGCTTCAAATGGGCATCGGTTCATTTTGGTGGCAATAATTTCTCCAAGTGGATTGAAGCTACATCCTTTGCAAATGTCACCGCACGCAGTGTTGCAAAATTCATCAAACGTAACATAATTGCTCGCTACGGCGTCCCCGAATCAATCATCACCGATAACGGGACAAATCTGAAGAACAAAATCGTTGATGAGCTGTTCAACGAGTTTAAGATTAAACATCTGAATTCGTCCCCTTATCGCCCTCAAATGAATGGGGCTGTGGAGGCCGCCAATAAGAACATTAAGAAGATCTTGGCCAAGACAGCCGAGAATTATCGAGATTGGCATGAGAGGTTACCTTTCGCATTGATGGCATATCGAACGTCTATCCGCACTTCTCTCTTTGGGGCAACTCCTTTTGCTCTGGTGTATGGCATGGAGGCTGTTCTACCCGTGGAGGTGGAAATTCCGTCCCTAAGAATTTTATCCCAAGCAGAATTGTCTGAGGCTGAATGGATACAACAAAGACATGAGCAGTTGAACTTGATTGATGAAAGGAGGCGAAGGCTCTTTGCTATGGCTAGACTTATCGAGAGAGTGGCCAGGTCCTTCAACCGGAAGGTACGACTGAGGCACTTCGAGGTAAACGATCTTGTTCTAAGGAAGCTGTTACCAATTTTTCCAGATCCCGGGGGAAAGTTTGCCCCAAATTACAACGATCCATATGTGGTGAAGAAGGTACTTCCAGGAGGTGCTTTGATTCTGGCTGAAATGGATGGTCGTCAGTTTTCCACTCCGGTTAATTATGATGCTGTTAAGAAGTATTATCCATGATTGAATTTGCTATGTCATGTTTTGAATTGCAAGTGCTTTTATGATGAATAAATTGCCTCAATAAGTGGCAAATTCAAATCTGTTGCAAATGTTGCATATTCTCCATAATGAATTGCGTGAGATGAATTGAGTGTGTCAAATGGGATATCTTGGGATGATGAAAGGCAAGCCTTATTCCATACACTATTTCATACACTAACCCCCAATGAGTTGTGTGAAAAATTCCATGCCCGCAAGGAAAAGGGTGGTCTCGCAAAGGGTACGTTATCCAAAGTGATGAGGGGCAGTTTCTTCCTCTACCCAAAACACTACAGGTATATCCATTGTTTAGCCCTTTGAGCCCACACACATGAAGAGTTTGTTTAAAATTACCCCCTGTCAAGGATCATCCCACATTGGGACAAATTTGAAATCAAGGGTAGGAATTTTCTTACTTACACTTGCGTCAATCTTCGGGTATTGCTTTCGTAGTGTAACTTTTAAGATAATTGAAATGCCTTAAGATGATGAAGAGCAGTCATTTCTCTATCCTATACACTTTTATCCATTGCATAGCCCACTTGAGCTTATGAATTCATTTCATATTAAACCCAGTTGGTGATCATCCCCCACACTTTGGGGCAAGACAAATTCAAGTGGCATGAACTAGGATGCCCACAAAAAATGAAGGTTCTGATCAAAGAAAAAAAAAGCGCAAAAATGGGGCATAAAAAAAGCAGTGTGCCTGGGAAAAGCAAGGTCGATGCCCAAAAGAAAAGAAAAAAAATGCCTGATATGCTTAGCCATACCTTGAACAAGGCGGTACAAAAAAGAAAAGGAAGAAGCTCAAATGCTGTTCCAATCAATGAGTGCAAAAGAAAATTTTCGACATTGAAGAAGAAAATTGGTAGAAATGTCATGATGATCACCAACTTTACCCTTTAAACACTTTTTGAGCCTAATCATCCTTTCGTTTCTTAACCCATAAACCCAGCCTACATTACGTCCCTTGCAAAGTCTCTTCAGATTAGGGCACTTAAATTAACGTAAAGGTTCATATGTTCGAAAGCATCGCTCGAAGGAGTGTGAGTAAGATAATTTCTGCCTCATTTCTTATGTTTCTTGACTTGTAAACCCCAAGATGATTGCAGAATATTTTTTTAAATAAGCTTGACTCAAAGAGTCCCATTTGTTAAGCCATTGACCAAGCCCGCATTATGGTCCCTCTTAAAAGACCTCTTAGATTGGTAAGATCGTACCACTTGCGAGATTGCTTGGACCCTTGTCTAGCATGATGAAGGTAAGATAGAGTGATTGACATAATCCTGCATTAAAGATCAGGATAAAATAGCCATTTTAATGAGGATGAGAGAAAAGTCCTTTCAGACCAAAGGATCCCTCATTTGACATATTCATGACACTCATGTATTCAGAATGGAGATTAGATGATGCGAGATTGATGGAAATCATTGTGAACATCCATTAAATTGATATTTGTTTATGATTGCAAACGCATGTCGCCTCTCCTATAACCATGTTTTGTAGGAGACGTATCCCTGAGGATCAGAGATTTTACCAGGTAAGTATATCTCTATCCATACCTTGAATATTTGTCATTGCACAAGTATTCCCTATGAAGTATATTTGACACTCAATTGAGTTGTCCCCCAAAGATTTTTCTCCGATTCAATCGATTAAGGCGACCGAAGAATGGTTCGGGTCTGGTCAAATGATTTCGTCGCAAGGCTAGGCGGCGAAGAATGGTTCGGGTCCTAGCCAAGCAAAACCTCAGTCTAGGTGACCGTAGCATAGAACGGGTCCTAGACAGCATTTATTGCTTTAACATGTGATCGTAGCATAGAACAGATCTGGGAAAGCAATTCCTTCTCGCCGTCTTGGGCGACCGTAGAATGGTACGGGTCCCAGGAAAGCGGAATCTTCACAAAGCCGTGTTACTATTCTGGGCGACCGTAGAATGGTACGGGTCCTGGACATGTAACACCCTCTACCTCGGACTACTTCATCCTCCTCGAAGGTAAGTTATTCCAGGTAGGTTCATTTGCATTAGCATTTGCATGCATCATATAAGTTGCATTTAAAAATGGAATCCAATTTCCAACAAAAAATCATTCATTGCTTAAGCATGGCCAAAATTAGGTCTCAATTTGTCTTTGAAGGCAACCTCTACGAGCTCACCTTCAAAGAGGGGCGGCTGTTGACACCTAATTTTGGGGGCTTATTTTTGCAAAAAATAAAAAAATAAAAAATGCATGGCATATAGTTTAGGTAGATTTTGATTTTTTTTTTTTTGATATTTTGTTTTATTAAAATTTTTGTAGATTTAGAAAATATATACTGAGATATGCATTTTGCACAAGAAGGGGAATTTTTGGATAGGATATGCAAAAATATTTCAGTGATATATTTAGGGGGTATCGTGCTTAAGTAAAATTAGAAATAAACTATACCCCAAGGATTTGATTTTTTCGGCTTATAAAAAGGGCTTGTGCACGGTGGTAAAAGGGGTCTTCTTTTCGAGCAAAAAGGAGAAAAAAAAAAAAAAAAAGAAAAGTGAAAAGTGAGCTGAGAGAGGTTGAGCTGAGGGAGAGAGGAAAATAAAAAGAAAAAGAAAAAGAAAAAAAAGCAAAGTTGAAGCCCCCCCCCCGCGCGTCCACTCGTCTTCCCCGAGGGGGGTTCGTCTCTGCCGACGCCGACGCCAGCGCCGGCACCGTCTGCTCGCCGCTTGTCTGTCGCAGCCGCACCACCCCGTCGCCGGATCCCCGGCACCCGAAGCCCCCGGCGCCTCGACGTCCCGCCGCCGCATCTCCGTTCGCAAGCCTCGGTGCCCGTCGACCCAGCAGATAGGTCCCGTCGTCGTCGAGTCCATCGCCGCTGCGCCCCAGCTCGCGCCGCCTCGCCGAGTCTCTCCGCCCACGTCGCGCCCGGATCGGGCCGCCCGACGCCCTTGTCCTCGGCGCCTCAGTTCGCGCGCCCGACGCCCCGCTTGCGCGCCACGACGCTCCCCGACGCTCGGCGCCCCTCCAACCTCGACGCCGCCGCCCCGTGACGCCCTACAGCCCACAATGCAACGCCCCTCCGCCCCAGATTTGCTGCTGCGATGCCGCCAGATCGCTGAACCGTCCCCGCACCGCGCCAGCACCCGGCGCTCCCAGATCCGACACCGCCCTGGAGCCGAACTCGCATCGCCCTCGATCTGCCGCCCTCGAGCCTCCCTCGCACCAGCCGCCGCCTCGCTCCGCTCGCTCGCCGCCCCTGCGACGTCCCTGCCGCCCGACGGTCTCGCCGTGACACCCCGTGACCCCGCGCTACCCCGACGATCCAGCCGCGCCGCCGTCACGCCGCCGTCGCACCGCCGCCGGAACCCTAGCCGTTCCCCTCGCCGGCCCTTTTTATTTTTTCCTTTTTTTCTTTTTTTCGAAAAAGAAAAAAAAAAGAAAAAAAAAAAGCAAAAAGGCAAAAAAAAAAAAAACAATTAGGTAGATTTCCTTTCTTTTATTTACTTTCTTTTATTTTTATTGTTTTATTGTTATTTCATTGTTATTGTCTTATTGTTATTTATTTTTTGTTAACAACATTAGGCCCCGATAAATGATTGAAAATTCCAATTTATCCCCCAATTCGCAACCGCGCTGATTTTTTATTTTCTTCTATAAGGCTTTAGACGAAATAATTAATCATGTGGGAATAAAATGGATATTTTGATCTTTAAGGTTTAAGATCAATTTATCGATTTTACTAGCGAAATATTACCCCTTGATTTGAATAATATGTGATATCTTTTTTGGGTAATTTTAAATGAATTTTATTGTTTCTATTTATCTTGTAAAATGTCTGAGTTAGAATATTGCTTGTTTAGAATTATTTGCATGTTTAGGTTAAGCATTCTAGTTATCACGAATTTTCAAAAAAAAAAAAAAATCAAAAATTCAAATTAACTAGTTTAGGTTGCATGTTTAGTTATTAGAAATTGTTAATTCCAAAACACAAAAAAAAAAAGTAAAAAAAAGAAACTCAAAAATCTTAAATTAGAACTAGTTTTTTTATTGTCTTGCATACTTAGATTAGGGATTTTATTTTAGGTCATAAAAAAAAAGAAACAAAAAAAAATAAAATTCACTTAGGATGCTAGTTGAATTGCATGTTAAATTTTAATTAAAAAAAAAAAAAGCAAAAAGCAAACAAAAAATCATCAATTTTTTAGAATAGAATTGCATGTTTAATTTTAAGCTTAGATCATTTCTAAATAGATTGCATCTTTGGCTAGAAATTACTAAATTAAAACAATGTCTTAATTTAAATTAGGATAACCTAATTCCTAGTTTAAATAGGATAAAATTTTAATTTAGTTAGGAATTTCATTCAAATATCTTAGGATAGATTAATTCCACCTTTTTAGGATAAATTGCAATTTTTAGAAAAAATAAAAAAATCATAAAATCAAAAAGAAAAAAATAAAAAATCTTACATGAGTATGTAGAATTAGGAATACAGATTTAGTAAATAAAGCATTTAGACTAGTAAATTAGACCTTTTTTTAGAATCACATTTTTAGATTATATTTTTTTAGAAATCCCTTTCAAATAGGTTTGGATTAGATTTAGATAATTTCATTCTTAGAAAACTTGGCACTTTTTTTTAAAAAACAAAAAACAAAAAATGAAGAAATGATTTTCTAAGTCAAATTAGGGTTAATTTAAATTAATCCTAAACATGAATTAGAAAATTATTCGTTTTAGGTAGTTCAATTAGGGCTTTTATTAATTCAAAATTCCAGATAAAAAATTCAAAAATTAGGTGCATGTTAATCAATTTGCATTCTAGGACCATTTAGTTTAAATTTGCATATTAGGTCATTTAAGTTGCAATTATTGCATTTCATGTCATATAATTTAGATCATTTTGCCATGTCATATTAGGTTATTAGCATGCATTGCATTTGGATTAAATTCCATTAAATAAAGTGAAAACAAAAAAAAAAAGAGAAATTTGCATGTTAATTAGAGACCATATCTAGGATTGTTGATGTGGAATTTAATCTAACGATGCGAGATGCTTTCGTTGCTACAAGGTAAGTCCCTTAACCTTATTCATTGTTTTATTGGGTGTTAAATTGGTGGATTGTGCACCCGCATGATCACCTCACATGTTAGGAAGATAAATTAAAATCAATTCAAGCTGCCTACTAAACATTTTTCAAAATAAAAGAATGGTACCGAAAGGGCATTAGAGAAATCGAGTGTAACCAAGTCCCCGTACCCATAATCTCTGGTTCGTAGGAGTAAAGTAATCTCCCATTACTTTACTTGGGTTTCTAATCGACCCACTAAAAACTGATTAGTGGCGACTCCTTAATAAAAATCATTTGCATGTTAAGAATTCAAACCTAAGTCGCGAATTGGTATGGGCTTGGGAGAGCCCGAGTTAAGTCTAGGCTTAACAATCCATTAGCCAAACCCTAGGTGGTTCACACCCGAAAAATTGGTCACGACAATGATGTAAATTGTTCTTCTGAATCTTTTGATGCATCTGCTGGATTTTTCTCCTCCACTACAAATAGTGATTCCTCGGATGATACTTCATGTCTCGTGAAAGCACTAATTCGAGATGATTCCGGGAGGCTAGAGGAACCTTTATCATCCGATATTGCACTTATAACCATGTTCAAAATGTTTGACTTCACTCACCATGAACAAAATTAAATTGATGAGCATTTTATAAGAATGAGAATTCAAAATCAAATTTATACTTTATTAATAATTAAAAAAAAGCAATTGGGTTCAAATTTGATACAAACGTAAAAAATTTTCTTCCAAGTAAGCAAATATGATAATGTTTAGAATGTTTGTTTTCACTCATCATGAACGAAATTAAATTGATGAGCATTTCATGAGAATGATAATTCAATACCAAGTTTACATTTTATTAAAAAAAAAAAAAAAAAACACTAGGAAAAAATTGGAACAGAAATTTTATGCAGTTATCAAATGTTTTTCTGTTTTTTTTCCATTCCATAAATAGAAATTTTGTGCAAGAGTACTAAACGTGTTTCTGTTCTTTTTCTATTCCGAAACAGAAATTTTATACAGTTACCAAACGCGTTTTTTTGTTCAAAAATTGTTCCCTGGAACAGAAACACTTTTTTTTTTTTTGTTTCTGTTTCCTAGAACAATTTTTAAACAGAAACGTTACCAAACGCGTCCTAAACATCCCTTAATGTCACTTATGACGTCATTATTAGAGAGAAAACTTCAAAAATTTTCATTAGCCAAATTAAGCAGAGTTAATGGAATGATTCAATTGCACAAATTTCAAAATTTCATAACTTGATTACACTTTTTAAAAGTTTAGAATTTGATCGCACTTTCGCGACAAGTTTTAGACTTTTGGTGAGCTTATCTGAAAATAAATTATGTAATTGCGTTGAGTTGAGTCGAGTCAAGCTAAGCTAGAGTATTTCTATTTTCTAATTGAGCCGATCGAGCAAAAATTGCATGATTGAGTTCCAATTGAGTTTTGTACTCAAACTGCATTATATACTCATCACCAATACATAGTAGGATTCATCATGATAGGAGCTTCTCCTAAGGGTACTATATTTTCCAATAGAGAGTACAATCCAGAACAGAATATGGATAGAGGAGTAATGGCAAAAACATTAGATCATAGACAACCTATCGTATCCCATGATTGGGCCAATCTCTTTGAGGTTCCACACTTTAGAGCTTTATGTTCATAACAATGTCAAGCTTACTTTCCGTAATCGGGAAAGGCAAATCTCAATTGAACCTATATTTATCTAATGGATAAAATATTTTTACGGTAAAACTTCATGTGGCTAAAGGTGTGCGAGTCAAGTCGAAATCTTTCTTTGGACCGTATCAGCGCGACTACGCGCCTAGCTTATCCTATATGGCTTTTGAAATTAATCGCATATGAAGATGACAACCAACCATCCGTACAAAAGTCAGTGCGTTAGGAAACTTAAGAATGATGGCGTTGAGATTATGATCTGTACAGGAGAGAGTTGAAGGCAATATGCACATGCCTATATACGTGGACGCCATCGACCTTGGTTTCAGGGCAGGACTCACCTAGAGGAGCAATATAACATCGGATAACATAAGTGGACGTTTAGATGCTTCAATCTCAGAGGCAAGCTCGCAGTGTTTATGACGGAGAGGACTGGGGAAGAGGCGAACGAGAAGAAAGCATTGTAGAGGTCGCCATTGCATTTGGATTTATGCAGAAGGGACTTGGAAGATTAATAGGATGGGTAGGAAACTTAGCTGAATCTTTCCTCAAAAGAGCATGCTGTTGTAGTGAACAGAACTTAATATGAGCAGATCTCACCATAGATGGACAGAGGACTACACAAAGGGGATACATTTGATAAGATTTATATATTTGACTCCATAAAATTATTGTAGCTAATGTAGCCTCTTCCTTCTTACCATCCCAAACTTTGTAGATGAACTCTATCAAGAAGGAAGCAAATGGTGCAATTTTTGCGTACCAAACTTGATAATTTCATTAATACCAGCAACAAATTGAATCTGACAAGAGAAAACCACTTATCTATGTGAAATTGAAGACAGACAGAAGCCGGCACCTCTACTGTTCACAGAAGAGACTTCAAACTGTTCCCTCAAGGCAGGAAAGCCTGAGATGAGAAAGTACTCTACCCAAACTAGAAGGCTGAGATTTTTGGTGGTTACAACATCTAAAGGATGTACATTCTACATCATCATGCACTTGATGCTTGAAGGTGAGCAGAATTTTATCATACTGCGAGGGATGACGGTCAAATATATCGTCCTCCAACTAATTTTCTCGTAAATGTTCTTAGAAGTCTATTACCCTCTGTGCTGCAGCAACATAGAAATCCTTCGGCATGGTACCGACAACAGAGTCACGCTTCTGTCCCTTCTTAAAAAGCAAGACCACCGGAACAGCCTTGATATCATAGTCTTCAGCAATATCCAGGTCATTGTCAGTGTTGAGTAAAAAACATCTGATCTTCCCAGCATACTCTAAATAGTTTGGTTTTCGGCTCGAGGACCAGGCTGCCAAGCCCCGTGCATCTTGAAGCCGGATATGTTGGCTCCTGGAGTTGATGTTTTGGCAGCATGGGCGCTGAACCGAGGAATAGCACAGATAAGTCAGAGCTACTTGCTTAGCAACTACGCGCTCTTGTTGGGAACTTCCATGTTGGCTCCTCATGTCGCCAGAGTCGCTGTGCTGCTAAAATCGGCCCATCCAGATTGGAGCCCTGCCGCCATCTGATCGGCGATGATGACCACAGCTTACACTCTCGATGACACCGATGAAACCATCATCGACATGACCACTCGAGCTTCAGGAACGCCTCTTGCTTTCGGAGCAGGACATATAGACCCGGAAAAGGCTTCAGATCCTTGTCTGATATACGACATTGAACCTGAGGATTACATCAAGTTCCTCTGCGGAATGAACTATACCGTCAACCAGATTAAAATCATAAGCGGGAGATCAAACTTCTCTTGTGCATCCGCGACTCTTGACATCAACTACCCTTCATTCATAGTCATCCTCAACAACACCAACACCACGATCGTCACTTTCAAAAGAGTTCTAACCAACGTGGCTGACGGACCTTCATGTTACCGGGCCACGGTAACGACTCCATCAAGCATGAAGGCCACGGAAAAACCCTTGGCGCTATGGTTTGTGAGGAAGTACGACAGAGTCGAGTTCAGCATGACAGTAGAGATCTCTTTGGAAGAGTTGATTCCGCAGAGCGATTACATAGTTAACTTCGGGTACATCAGTTGGAAAGAGATCGATGGAACTCACGTTGTGAGAAGTCCCATTGTCTCAGCTTACGCTCCCTAGCGAAGAGAAGTTTTTTCAGCATGTTCTGGTGTTCCTTCCTCGATTTTATCAAACCTACAGAAGCTCTCAATAAGACTGCGTTTGTCTTTCCATATCTGATAGTTGTGCGATATCTCGTGCTGCTCCATCTTTTGTCTATGTTGCCAATCTAACCTTGCAAAGATCCGATGGTAGCTATAAAAAGTTAAGTGTTTTTTAAGCTTATATATAATTAGAAAGATATTAAACTTATATATAATTAGAAAGCTAGGTAGAATAGGCTTTAATGGTTGTGCCGCATGTCAAATTGTTAGGATGCATATGTGAATTGTGTTAGAGAAATCCAATATTGAAAAATTGATTTAATGTTGAGTAGTTAATAAATCATAGTTGGCCCATAATTCATTAGCTTAAACTTTTGAGTAAACGTGAGTTCAGCTAGATATGAGTTTTTTTTTTCTTTTGTCATAGTTCAACTGTATATGTTGATGTGCCCGTACTTGAACTCTCTCTTGGCGATCTCCTCAGTTGAAGGTATCGAACTTCTATTACATGCTTCCCAATAAATGGTATCACGATAGTCGATTGGTGAGACACCAATTGACGGTTTTTGGGTGGTGGGGGCACTAGTATAGCAACGTGGGCCTCATGGCAGACTTCATGGTTAAGTACGGAGAAAAAGACTAGGGATGGAGTGGATGAACTGTAAGATAAAATGAACAATTCGAATCATGCATTGAAGAAAAGAATTCAAGCATCAATTAGAACCATATGTGGAACGCACAAGTAAAATAAATATGACCTCTAGCCATTATTCAAGTTTGCATGCAATGGAAATCTGTAGACATTCGACGGCATTTATGGGCACACTCTACTAATTCAATCCCCTCACGTACGGATGGTGTATTTTCAAAAGAGAGGATTTGGCTTGAACCTTGTCATGCCCTTATGTAAATGAACAATCATGTTTTGTAAACTAAGGCGGTTTCCAAGTGGGTAGTTATCAATGAAAATGTATGAATAGGAAAAATCGTACGGTGGAATAACCGTTACTTACAAGAGAAAAGTGGGTCAATGTCTAAGGATAAATTTTTATTTTAAAAAAATCATATCCCTTAAAAATGTATATTTTAGATAACATGAAGTTCATCGTTTCTAGTTCGTCGGGATCTAAGACTCTGTTATTACATCCTCTGATGTGGTCAAAGCAACAGGCCGACTTCCTAGAGAACTTTGCTGACTCACTTGCTGGCGATTGATGTTGGGCTTATAACTACTATAACTATAGGTGGACTCTTCTCTCAACTTCTTTAGAACCGGAAACGGGGGAGAGCAAAAAAGGATGAAAGAGGAGTTGCCTCCGTCCTTCCTTCGATGGAGGCTGAATCTTCTAGACCCCTATGCGCAAGAAGAAGAGAACTATAGGCTGATCCCTCCAGAGTTGGTTATTGGGAAAGACCTAAGGTCAAGACCTCAATGAAGAAAAACCAGTTACGATTTTTTACTGTAGAACAGAGGCTCCTGGAGAAAGAGGCAAGGAATGAAGTTTGGCAATGGAGATTTAGATTGAGATAGATTGATACAAAAGATACTTTAATTAAGAGAGAGCAAATCTAACACTTGAGCTCACACGTGAGAAGGAAATTGTTAACATGCACATGTGAGTTGTGTTAAAAAATTCATACATTAAAAAATTAGTATAATATTGACCAATTAATTTACTCATAAGTCATTGGCTTAAGCTTTTGAATGAATGTGGATTTAACTGGATATGTTGAAGGACTCAGACTTTGGCTTTCTCTTAACAGCCTCCCAGTTGAAGGTATCAGGTTTCAGCTCCGTGCTTCCAATATATATATATGCATTGCCAAATTTTTTAGGAAATCAGTGGACCAGTGTGACATGTAAAGAGCTAAAAAAATGTTTACTTAATTACCAAAAACATTTTATTTAATAAAATGAAGCATGATGAAAAACTGAAAGGTGTTATTTAAATGTATTAATTGAAAGTAATAAGTAATCAATTTGCTAATAAAATAAAATCCAAAATTTCTCTTTCATTCATTACTCAAGATTTATTTTCCACCTATCTGCAGAAACATGATCAATCCACGCGATATCAGAAGAGCTCATAGATTAACAAATAATTATTTGGTCACGAAAAGGCAAAAGGGAAAAAGAAGAAAAGAAGAGTAGAGAAAAGGAAAATAAAAAAAGTAAAGAAGGAAAAGAGAAGAAAATAAAATAAAAAATAAAATTTTTTGATAGAATATTAATTTATTATTAATATTGTACATAGGACAACTGGCATAGGACAACAGGCATTCGCATCAACCATTTTCGGCTACAATTGGGCGAATGAAATAAATTGGCAAAATGTGAAATTGTTTAAGATTGAATTAGCATAATTAAAATATTTATGATTGAATTGAGAAACACATAATAAGTTTAAGACTTTTGAACAACTTTCCCAAAATTGTAACATACAAGAAATCCTAAAATATAGAAAATCATATAACATTAAGAAAAACTTTATGAAAAGAAGTCCTTATTCACATAATTAGCATTTAAATGTTATATTTGCATGGGCAATTATATATTTAATAGTACGCCATCAAAATTAACACAAGGATGTCATTAGTATCTTACATCAATTATACTGCAAAGTTAAATCAATATAATCAACCACTAGGGTCGACCCTTCTCATATGGAAAATGGAAAGTGAGGAGGTTTGAATCTCCATTTTTTAAAGGGGGTTGGGATGGGTTGATTTAATTTCAAAGTGTGGATTTCGACTCCCTCGCTCTACAGGGCAAAAGTCTAAGAGTGAGAATTAAAGTATGAATAAAGTATGACCGACAAAAAATAAAAAATAATATAATCGCAATGTTACAATACTTTAGTTTATTTATATGCCAAAAAAAAAAAAAAAAAAAAACAAAAGAGTCTCATATTATATGGATATGCAAAAGGAGGTCCCAATTTATTAGATGCTCTTTTTAGAGACACATTACCTAAGAACTTTCATTGTCAACAAATATATTTTTGTTGCTTAAATGCCATAAAATGTAAATTTTTGTACACCTTAGGTAAATACTGAAAATGATACTATTCAACAAAGTTAACAATAAGTACATTTTCAAACCCATAACGTGCACGAGATTTCAACTAGTATTTTCTCATTATTCGACCTTACCTCAATAAAATAAATAGTGAATCAAATTAATTCTTGCGGTAACAAAATAAAAAATAAAAAAAATAAGAGAGAGAGAATCAATTTACCTCCGAAAAACTCCTCCAATTAGTTAGCCAAATATTATTCTTATTCCATGCACCATTACTAATTTAAGTCCATGCCTTGCCATATTAGATATCAATCTTCCAGTGTAAGTTGGGAACATCCACAAATGAAGAAAAGGTCAATATATGGTTGGTGGTCTCTTCATTTTGTCATCGTTTGGAGTTGATTTAAAGTCAAAAAGGTGCGGGAGGCAATTCGTACAGCTTATCCTAATGAACAAACCAGGTCAACTTACTTGCGACTAGCTCAGAATAGCTTGGTAATCGCTCCAGATCGACTAATTTGATTTTTGCGTCAAGCTCGGGCTACTGGTGTTGTTAAGTTACTTCAATTAAGTTTCCTTTATTATCAAAGTTTTATTTCCTTTTTTACTTACATAAGGGATATAAATACAATGGGTGTAGGGTTTCTATTATTTTAGAAAAACCTACAACCTCTCTTTGTTTCTTTCTTTTACATTCTCCTTCTTCTCCTCTTCTCTATTCCTTCTCTCTTCTTCTTTCTCTCTTACTATTTGCTGCGGTTTCTCTAATCAGCTTTGTGACATGGTATCAGAGCATTGTTTAACTAGCTGATTACTTGATCCTATTGCTGGTTTGAGAGTCCCCTAGTAACCCTATTTTTCTCTGGTGCGCAGACACCTAAAACTGCAATTTTTATCTGTTTTCTCTTCAAGTCTTGATACGTATGAGATAAGAAGATATCAGATTTACCAGGTTCGATTTGTGAACATGGATTACAACACTTGTTGATCAACGGATTCAAGAATCAGAGTACTTTCTTCTATACATCAGTTTATTTTATGAGTTTTCAGCATCCCTTTGGTTAATTGATGGAGCCAATTACATCTGATTATACATTAGTGCTGCTGTTTTGTCTCTTGCACTAAAGTTTCAGCCCTCCTGATTAGTGGTAAATATATTTATTGAGATTATCATCATGAGTGATACTAAGGCTCCTACAGATAGTGTCAATGTTCAAATTACCACTATTAAATTAAATGGATCCTCCAATTACTTGTTATGGGGCCAAGCTGTGAAGGTCTATATTAATGCCAAAGGGAAACTTATTTATCTTACCACAGACCCCCCTGATGAAGATTCTAGAGAATATAGTAGTTGGATGAGAGAGAATGATACACTTTTGGTGTGGTTATGGAATAGCATGGAACCATCCATCGCTGCTAATGTCATGTTCCACACAACTGCTAAGGGAGTATGGGGTGATCTTATGGAGAGTTACTCACAAGACAAAAATATGTCTAGAGTTTATGAACTATATGAGAAGATCTTTAATTTTAAACAGGGAGACAAGTCTCTTGGAGAGTATTATAGTGCTTTAAAAGGTATGTGGGAAGAACTCAATCTTTATCAGCCCATCACTACTGATCTTGAGAGACTTAAGACACAACGAGCTGAATTTCAAGTGGCCAAGTTTTTATCTGGCTTGAATGCCGACTTACAACCTGTGAAAAGTTGACTTCTTACTAGTGAGAGAGTTCCTTCTATGAATGAAGCATTTTGTCGAATTCAGCGCACTGTCCCTCCATCTTCTACGTCATCTAAAGATAATTCAGCATTTGTGGCTAGTAGTGGTGGTCGTGGTCGTGGTGGATTTTCCAATAGAGGTCGTGGTTTCGGGGGAGGTTGTAGTCGTGGTGGTGGACGTGGTGGACAAAGTTCTGATCAAGATAGCCATCAGTGTATATATCTTTGCGGCAAATCCGGTCATATTGTTGACACTTGTTGGGCTAAGCATGGCAAGCCCGAGTGGGCTCGACGAGTAGTTACCGCAAATACTGCCGTGTCTCGAAGGAGGTGCTCAAAATGTGTCTTACAGCGACATGAACCCATCTATCCCACAGGGGGTAGTTCTTCCGAGTCTACAGCTCGAGATGATATGGTTGCACAACTCATCAAACGTGTCCAACAACTAGAGACTTCCAATTTCTCATCCACTTTGCCACTCTTGCACGTACGGGTAACATGGCCTCTTTCTCTAATTTGTCTCCTAACACCTCTTGGGTCATTGACTCAGGAGCTTCTAGTCATATGACGGGTAAGCAAGAACTACTTTCTTCCCACCATAACTCTAGTCCTTTCTCAAAAGTCATTTTAGCTAATGGTTCCTCAACTCAAGTAGTTGGATCAGGGACTGTTTCACTTACATCTTCCTTATCTTTGTCCTCTGTTTTACATGTTCCCCAACTTCCTTTAAATTTGTTATCTGTTAGTCAGTTAACTAAAACTCTTAATTGTTCAGTTACATTTTACCCATCTCATTGCGTTTTTCAGGACCTTGGACAAAGAAGATGATTGGTGGAGGGCATGAACGTGATGGACTCTACTATCTAAGTGGTGTCTCAAGCGCTAACGCCAATGGTCTAGCTGCTAGTTCTATTACCCCCTATTATGGCATTCTCGTTTAGGGCATTTATCTTTATTTAAGTTACAACAAATAATTCCTGAGTGCAAATCAATTTCTACTCTTGAGTGTGAGGCTTGTGAACTTGGGAAACATCATCGCAGTTCTTTTCCTAGTCGTAATGATTCTCGTGCATCTACTTTACTTGAACTTGTTCATTCGGACATTTGGGGACCTTCCCGTATTGCTAGTAGAAATGGTTTTAAATACTTTGTTACCTTTGTGAATGATTATTCTCGTTTAACGTGGCTCTATATGCTTCATGACCGTTCTGAATTTTTACATGTTTTCCAATTATTTCATCGTGAGGTTACTAATCAATTTAATACATCCCTTAAAATTTTGCGAACAGATAATGCTCTAGAATATACACAGAAATCAATTTCTTTGTTTTGTTCTAATCTTGGCATTATACATCAAACAAGTTGTGCTTATACCCCTCAGCAGAATGGTGTGGCCGAGAGAAAGTATCGTCACCTTTTAGAAGTTGCTCGTTCACTCTTATTTCATATGAATGTGCCAAAATCATTTTGGAGTGATGTTGTCCTTACCGCATGTTACCTCATAAATCGTATGCCTTCCACTGTCCTCAATCATCAGTCACCAGTCAGTGTTGTATTTCCTGACAAGCCATTATTCTCTCTTACCCCGCGTGTCTTTGGGTGTGTATGTTTTGTTCATAACCTACGTTCCGGTTCTGATAAACTATCTCCTCGTGCTACTAAATGCATTTTTCTCGGCTATTCACGTACACAGAAGGGATATTGGTGTTATGATCCTACAACTTATACCCAATATGTTAGTGTCGATGTTACTTTTTTCGAGGGCACACCATATTATTCTACTGAGGGTAAAAAGCTTTCAACTGACATTGTAACTGATCCTCCTATCCCACTACAAATCCCTCTAGATTCTGTTAGTCCTTCTTTAGTCTCTCCTCCCTTGCAGGTGTATCAGCGGCGAAAGCAGTCTATGGCACCACCAGTCTCCAGCTCTTCCATGCCCTCCAATCAATCTTTCTCCTTGTCTCCTGGTCCGGATGATCTTCCGATTGCCCTTCGCAAAGGTATTCGGTCTTGCACACAAAAATCCTCTTTAGCTTACCCTATTGAGCGTTATGTGTCTCTCTCACATCTTCCTTCTCCATTACATGACTTTGCTCTATCATTACAAACTCACACAATTCCTACTTCTACAAGCGAGGCATTGTCTCACCTTGAGTGGAAGAAAGCTATGGATGTGGAAATGGAAGCTCGGTGTCTCGCCAAACATGGTCATTGGTTGATCTTCCCTTGGGAAAGATGTGGTGAAGTGTCGTTGGGTGTACACTATCAAGTACAATCCGGATGGCTCAATCGAGCGTCTTAAAGCTCGGCTAGTTGCTAAAGGTTTTACACAAACTTATGGAGTAGATTATTTTGAGACTTTTTCCCCTGTGGCACGTCTCAATTATGTTCGTGTTATTATTTCTCTTGCTGTGAATTTCGATTGGCCATTATATCAATTGGATGTTAAGAATGCTTTTCTTTATGGTGATTTGTCTGAAGAAGTATATATGGAGCAACCTCCTGGGTATGTTGCTCAGGGGAGAATCGTAGTAAAGTATGTCGGCTACATAAGGCCATTTATGGGTTGAAACAGTCTCCAAGAGCATGGTTTGAAAAATTCAGTTCGGTGATTTCTAAATGTGGTTTCCACCAATCTTATTCGATCATTCTGTTTTTGTTCGAAAGAAAGAGTCAGGGGTGGTCATTCTTGTGGTATATGTGGATGATATCATTGTCTCTAGTAGTGATATAACCGGCATTTCTGAGGTTAAGTCCTTTCTTCAGCAGCAATTTCAGATTAAAGACTTGGGAACTCTTAGGTATTTTCTGGGTATTGAAGTTTTACGAAGTAAAAAAGGCATTAATTTGTCTCAGCGAAAGTATGTTCTTGATCTTTTGTCTGAGATAGGTACACTAGCTTCCAAGCCAGTTGATACGCCTATGGATCCGAATCAAAAGTTTGGAGTTGATGATGGAAATGAAATTGAAGACAAGTATCAATATCGACGTCTAGTTGGAAAACTAATTTATCTTACTGTTACACGTCCTGATATTTCTTTTGTTGTTGGTGTGGTGAGTCAGTTTATGGAGTCACCTAAGAAGGCTCATCGGGATGTTGTATGTCGCATTCTTCGATATCTTAAAAGCTCTCCTAGTAAGGGACTAATTTATAAATCTAATGGTTCCTCCACTCTGGTTGGCTATTCTGATGCTGATTGGGCTGGATCAACATATGATCGACGGTCTACAACCGGGTATTGCACATTTATTGGTGGTAATTTGGTTACTTGGAGAAGCAAGAAACAGACTACCATTGCCAGGTCTAGTGCAGAGGCTGAATATCGCACTATGGCGCATACTGTGGCTGAATTGTTGTGGTTGAAATCTCTTCTCCAGGAGCTTGGATTTTCTATTAATCAACCTATTGATATGTTGTGTGATAATCAAGCAGCTATTTATATTGCTAGGAATCCTGTTTTCCAAGAGCGAACTAAGCATATAGAAGTTGACTGTCACTTTGTTCGGGATCTTTGTGAAGCGAGAGGCTGGTCGCTACTCCTTAAGTTGCCTCTAGAGATCAGTTTGCTGATATGTTTACCAAAGTATTATTTCGTCCTACTTTTGTTGCTGGTTGTTCCAAGCTGGGCATGGGTGACCTATATGCTCCAGCTTGAGGGGGAGTGTTAAGTTACTTCAATTAAGTTTCCTTTATTATCAAAGTTTTATTTCCTTTTTTACTTACATAAGGGATATAAATACAATGGGTGTAGGGTTTCTATTATTTTAGAAAAACCTACAACCTCTCTTTGTTTCTTTCTTTTACATTCTCCTTCTTCTCCTCTTCTCTATTCCTTCTCTCTTCTTCTTTCTCTCTTACTATTTGCTGCGGGTTCTCTAATCAGCTTTGTGACAGGTGTATCTTGTCATGTCAAGCTCACATTCACCAATTCTCAGCTCGACGGGCTTGCGACCCTAACCAACCTTAACTCAATTTCCACTAAAGATGCTTGTTGGTTAAAAATAGACATAGATGTCCTCAAAATCATATAATAAGCACATATTATGTGAGCTTTGGTTGATATCAAGCTCAAGCTCGAGTTCCTTCATAGATTAATTTTAGCTTAGTAAAGTCAAGCTGAACTTGAATATCTCGATTTTCTAGTCGAGTCGAGCTCAAACAGAAATTTTAATACTTGATTGACATTTGTCGCGACCTCTTTTTTCGACACCCGTAATCGGGTACGAGCGACGGCGGAGGCTAATGGCTCAGCTGAAATTAGTTATGTCCGGACTCTCCCAAGTCCACCAATTCACGACTTTAATAGTCTAAGTTTTGAACTTGTAAGTCGATTTTTAAAACGGAGTCGCCACTAATCGATTTTGGATGGATTTAGAAACCCAAAAGGAGTATCGGGAGAAATATTCGCTCCCGCGCAACCAAAAAAATTAGGATCGGGGACTTGATTACATTAGTTAATCATTAATGCCCTTTCGGTACCTAATCTTGTTTAAACCCTAAGGTTTTTGGATGCTTAAGGGATTTTCCATGCATTTTGGGGAGGAAAAACATTTTTTGGGTCTTTTTTTTTTTATATAAAAAGATTTTTGGATTATTTTGGTACTTTTTTTCAAAATATGAAATATTTTTGATTTTTTCAGAAAATAATATATATTTTTAATATTTTTCGGTTTTTTGGAAATTAAAATAATTTTAAATATTTTTTCGAAAATAAATTATTTTTTTTTTTTTGAAATAAATTATTTATGTATTTAAAATATTATTTAATACTAAAATAATTTAAAAAATGACCCAAGTCGGATCCGGCTGAACGCGAGATGGGCTCGCGTAGCGAGCTCGACTTTTTTTTACTTATCAAAACGACCTTGCGGCCGGCATTTTGGGGACGATGTGGCTTAACCTGATTACCCGGCCGCGGCAACCCGATCTCCCAGTGAAACCCTACCCGACCCGGCTCCGGCACACGACCTGTCCTCCAGCCGCCCCAAATCGTGAACCCTACCCGATTTTCCGGGTCCAGATCCGCTTCGTGACCCGGAAATCGCAAACCCTAAGGTTTGCGAATCCACGGCGCCGATGACAGAAACCGAGGTGTTACAGTGGCGACAGCAGTGGCGATGGCAGCTACGGCGACACCAACGATGATGGTGACTACGACGACAGCGACGGCGACAGAATGTGGTTGTGATGGACGGCAAGGATGATGGCGACATGCCCTTTTTTTACCTTTTCTTGAACGGAGGCAATGACGGCGACGACAGGGGTCAATTTACGACGGCAGAGGCCACGACAAGCAAAGTCGAAGCTAGAGGGTTCAATTTGCGAAGGTGAAGACTGCGGCGAACAACGACGGCGATGGCGAGACTTGGGCTCGGTCAGATCTGGCCAGAACACCCTCTTTCTCCCTCGGGCTCGCCCTTCGAGCTCCCCGAAGTCTCTTGGGGACCCATCCGAGCTCACCACACCCTCTGCCAGCCCTGCGCTCGAATTCCCTGAAGTCTCTCAAGGGATTTTGAGCTGGCTGGCCCCTCTCTCTCTCTCTCTCTCTCTCTCTCTCTCTCTCTGTGCCTTCTTCTCTGTGGCCCACCTCCTTCGACGTCGACAGTGGCCCCCCTCTATTTATAGGCGAGGGGGTGGCCGATCGGCAAGGCTTCGACCTGCCGATTGGACCGTCGTCCCATCCGCCACCAGCTCCTCCTCCGGTCACATCCCGTCGATGCCAACAGTTCCTCTGCTCCACGTGTGTCACCGTCTGTCCATCTCCCTCAGGCGTCATGCCCCCCTCCCCCGCGCATGTGCTGTAGAGGCACGAGGAAGGAGACGACTCAGTGGGCCGGGCTGAGGCGGAAATGGGCCTTATGGGCCCATGCAAGGACCTTTATGTTTTTCTTTTTTTCTGTTTTTTTCCATTTTTTGTTATTTATTATCCGAAAAAGATAAAATAAAGAAAATAAAAACTTAATTAATAAAATAAAATAAAAAAACCTAAATAAAATTAAGGCGTCAACAGTTGCCCCTCTTTGAAGGTGAGCTCGCAAAGGTTGTATTCAAAGACAAACTAATGCCTAAATTTTATTCATGCATGCGTAGCAGATCATATTTTATTTGGGACCTATTATTCTATGCAGAAAAAAGAACAATATAATTTTACATATACTAAGACAGATAATAAGATACTTGTAGTTACTTACTAGAAGTGAGTGAGATAGGGTGTGAACCTCGAGTTTGGCAAGTGTCAAGGCATCATCTTACCTGGTGATATGAGGAGGTTGCTTTTCCAAGACTCAAACCATTCTTCGGTCGCCTGTTAAAATAATCAATAATTTGTCTAGGACCCGAACCATTCTTCAGTCGCCTGTTAGAGCAATCAATGGTTTGTCTCGGACCCAAACCTTTCTTCGGTCGCCGTGACGGGAAATTGCTTCTTCAGGACCCGAACCATTCTTTGGTCGCCTGTTAAAACAATCAGTGATTTGTCTCGGACCCAAACCTTTCTTCGGTCGCCGTGACAGGAAATTGCTTCTCCAGGACCCGAACCATTCTTCGGTCGCCTGTTAAAACAATCAGTAGTTTGTCTCAGAACCGAACCTTTCTTCGGTCGCCGTGACAGGAAATTGCTTCTCCAGGACTCAAACCATTCTTCAGTCTCCTGTTAAAACAATCAATAATTTGTCTAGGACGCAAACCTTTCTTCGGTCACCTTAACGGGAAATTGCTTTTCCAGGACTCGAATCATTCTTAGGTCGCTTGTTAGAGCAATCAGTGGCTTGTCTCGAACCCGAACCTTTTTTCGATCGTTGTGACAGGAAATTGCTTCTCCAGGACCCGAACCATTATTCGGTCGCCTGTTAGAGTAATCAATAATTTTTCTAGAACCCGAACCTTTCTTTGGTCACCTTGACGGGAAATTGCTTTTCTAGGACCCGAACCATTCTTGGGTCGCCTGTTAGAACAATTAGTGGTTTGTCTCAGACCCGAACCTTTCTTCGATCGCCGTGACGGGAAATTATTTTTCTAAGACCCGAACCATTCTTCGGTCGCTTGTTAAAACAATCAATAATTTGTCTAGGACCCGAACCTTTCTTCGATCGCCTTAACGGGAAATTATTTTTCCAAGACTCGAACCATTCTACGGTTGCCTGTCAAAGCAATCACTGGTTTGTCTCGGACCCGAACCTTTCTTCGGTCGCCGTGACGGGAGATGCCCAACCTTTCTCAAGGCATCTATTTGTGGGTGTCTTATTTGTATCGAGGACACCAGTTGGTACCCAACCTTTCTCGGAAGATGCGCCAACATTTCTCAAGACATCTATTTTGTGCGGGTGTCTGACTTCTGTCAAGGACACCAGTTGGAACCCGACCATTCTCGAGAGGATGCGCCGACCTTTCTCAGGGCATCAGCTTTGTCAGGGTGTCTAACTCCTGTCAAGGACACCAGTTGGAACCCGACCTTTCTCGGAGCATCTGTTCTGGAAGATACCTGAACATTCACAAGCATATCAAAGAGTACTTGGATATTCACAAGTACTAACCTGAAGTTCGGGCCTTTGCAGGCGTCAAAAGGGGTATTTTGCTTATCATAGGCATTGAAAGGATACTTGGATGATCACAAGCACGAATTCTTGGGGGATACTTGGATATTCACAAGTATCGAAGGGGTACTTGATAATTGGAAATATCGAGGACATACCTTGGGTATCTGTGAAGGTCTTTCATCTCCTGGTATGGGGGAATATTGAGGATATACCTAAGATATTCGTGAAGGTTTCTCATCTCCTGGTAGTTGGGAATATTGAGGACGTACCTCGCATATTCGTGAAGGTCTCCCACCTCTTGGCAATTAGGAATATCAAGGATGTACCTCGCATATTAGTGAAGGTCTCCCACCTTTTGGCAATGAGAATATCAAGGATGTACCTAAGATATTCATGAAGGTCTCCCACCTTCTGGTAATGAGGATATCGAGGACGTACCTCGCATATTCGTGAAGGTCTCCCACCTTCTGGAAATGAGAATATCGAGGACGCACCTGAGATATTTGTGAAGGGCTCCCACCTTAGTAATTGGGAATATCGATGACGTACCTTGGATATTCATGAAGGCATCTCACCTTCTTGGAAATTGGGAATATCGAGGACGTACCTTGCATATTCGTGAAGGCCTCCTACCTTCTGGAAATTAGGAATATCAAGGGCATACCTGGGATATTCGTGAAGGTGTCTTACCTCTTGGTAATTGGGAATACCGAGGACGCACCTTGAATATTTGTGAAGGTCTCCAACCTCCTGGCAATTAGGAATATCGAGGACATACCTTGGATATTCGCGGAGGTCTCTCACCTTCCGGTATCATAAACTTGAATGTGGTATGAGGCTTACCTGGATGGCCACAGGCACTTCAAAATGGTTAGGACACCTGAGTAGCTGCAGGTGTATAAAGTAGTGGAACACTTGGATGAACACAAATATTTAATGATATGATCAGGGACCACTCAACTGGTCCAAGTGTAAGAAAGTATACCTGGGTAATCGCAAGTGCATAATGTGGTGGAATACTTGAACAGCTGCTAGTATTCAATGACATAAATTTGAGGACAACTCGGACAGGTCGAGTGTTATGGAAAGGGAGTATCCGAACGGTGGGCGGCACTCAAAGACAAGAGGATACTTGGACAGTCATGAGTATCCAAATTTTAAAGACAACTTGAATAGGTTAAGAGTCAAGGAAAGGGGGTATCTGAGTAAAGACAAACACTCAAAAATAGGGGGATGCTTGGGCAATTGCATAGATCAATACTTGGGGGTCAATTCGAACAAGCTGAGCATTGGTAAGAGGGAATTCCTAGACAGTGGTAGGTACTCAAATATCAAGGGATACTTGGTCGGTCACAAGTATCAATACTCTGGGGACAACTCAAACAAGTTGAGTGTCAACAAGAGGGAGTACTTAGACAATGGTAGGTACTCAAAGATTATCAGATATAAAGTTCTGGGAGTATGGATGGGGATATGCTTTTCTGGTGATGCCTTTGATCTCTAAGAGTCTGTTTGCTATTTACACAATATGCACATATGTATACAATGATTGTATATGCTGTAAATTCATAAATTCAAATGTGATTTATGCATGACAATCTTGTCGGTTTTGTATCATTTGAATTCCACTAAGGAAGATTTTGAAAGACAACCTTCATTTAGAATGTAGATGTTTTGAGCATGCCAGATGAGGGACTTTCAGTCTAAAAGGACTTTTCACTCACTCTCATGGGAAATGCTGCTTTATTCTGACCATTGATGTAGGATTTATAAGGACCACACTATCTCACTGTCATCATGTTAGCAAGGATTCGAGTATTCTCGCAAATAATACGATTTTACCAATGTGAGAGGTCTTTGTTGAAATTGTGATGAAGGTTTGGTCAACGGCTCATGAAATTGGACCAACATGGTCACGGCTCTGTGAAAAAGATGCCGCACGCTCATCTCAAGGTTTGCAAGTCAAAAATCCTACGAAAAGGGATAGAATAAACTTGCTCATATTTCTTCGAGTGATGCTTATATACATATGAAATCCTATGTTAATTGGTGTGCCCCTAGTTTGAAGAGACTTTTACAATGGGACGCAATGTAAGCTTGACTCTTGTGTAAAAGGGTAAGAGCTGGTGATTGCCTTGGCATTTGTCATCGGTCTTTCTTCTCATGGTCAAATGAAGATTCTATCAATTGAACCACAACAGCAACTTCTCTTGGGAATACAAATGGTTGCATTTTTTGTTTGGGGCATCAGCCTTGCTTTTACCAGGCACGCTGCTTTTTCATGCCCCTATTTATATTTTTTATTTATGGGCATTGACCTTGCTTTTATCAGGTACGCTGCTTTTTTATGCCCCTAGCTTTTTGTTCTTGCTGCTTGAGGAACTATTCTTGATAAGTTCAAGTAAACGCCTTTATTAGACTATTGAGTCTCCATCTTTTGCCGGTGCTTCTGATTATGCTGCATTAAGTGATAGTAACTTTTGCTTTGCCTCCATATGAGGGTGAATTTACAGACTCAATTGGGTTGTATAATGGACACAAGTACGTAAAGAAAGAATTGTTTTTCATGACTCTAGGGCACTTAAATTAACGCGAGTGTTCATATGCAATAAAGACATTCGAAAATTGATACAAGTGCAAGCAAGAGAATTTCCATCCATTGTCTCACCTCGTGATGTTGACTTGCCTTTGACTTGCCCCAGTGTGGGGTGTTTTTTTTTTTTTTTTTTTTTTTTTTTTTTTTTTACGGGGCAAGACAAAAATTTGGCCAGTGTATGGGGCTCAAAGTGAGCGATAAAATGCCTCTCACTATTTTGGTCATCGTACCATTCGCAAGAGAACTCTTTACCCTATAGTCATGGAATATTCTACACTCATCTCACAAGTGTATAGGTGAGGGACTATGTGTGGGGGATATGGCTTGCCTGTCATCATTCTGACGTGCCTTATCCAGCGTGCTCAATTAATCTTGTATTCTTCACTTAACTGTCCATTCTAATAGTCCTTAATAGAATCAAGGATTTATATAGACAAAATCATCATGCAAATTCACCTGGAAAAAGGCATGCAGTATATGATGTGACTGAGTTTGTACTCTTAGCAAAAAAAATGCATGGTTTTTGCTCAAAAAGACCCTATTGAAAACTTTAGGGGTTAGTAAAATGGTATTTCCAAATATATATTAAACCTTGAACATCAAAATGGGTATTCACAAAGGGGTACTGATGGATTGTCCTTACTGAATAGGGAGATGACACATGAATAATTAGCTAAGGGTTGAGAATTTGATCGGGCGTCTTTGCTTTTGCCTCGGGTTTGGATCACTTGGTTTGCTCGCTTTAACCATTAAGCCTGGCCCTTGAATCCCAATGCTTCATGTCAATATAAGTTCAGAGAGAGTGTTAGAAATGACACCAAGTTGCATTTCCCTAGAGTTTATATGTGTTGGCTTCTAGGGATACTTGAATGTTGATGACAGTCTCTTTACAGTTCCATGCTTTCTTCGACCGGCCTTTCTTACTTGTGGCCACGTAGGCATGATTGCTGATTGTTGATTCACTTTCAACACCTTCCTTTTGTGGAATTTCCCCTTTTGTCTTTGATTATAGCAGCATTGGGCAAAGTCATGTACCTCAAGCTTCTATGGAATTTGAGATGGACAATCAAAACTTCCAGCTTTCTAATAGCAATTACTTCTTGCAAGAGCATGCGTCTGGAACAAGAAGTGAGGCTTCCAGATTATAAGTTGTTGACTGGGACAAAAGGTTCTTTCTAACCAGACTGGTTCCTGAATGACGCGTCCTTTACACCGAGTTGGGCGAAATCGACGTGGATTACTCTTATGTGCCTGCCTGGGTAATATCGATTTGGTCAAGCTCTGCCATCGAGTTTGCTACTTGATTTTCGACACTCTCTTAAATGCTGGCAATTACCATTCATTCTTCTTCATTGAGTCAACCAAACGCACATTTTTTATGATGGTGTAAATACATCACTCATATATAAAAGGTGCATAAGCATTTTCATTCTGATAGAGAAGTGCTTGGCAACGCCAGACAATGAACATCTTTCAAGGGTAGTACTTTTTTACAGCATCGGAATTAACAGGTTTAGAAAATTCCCACCCATCCATTTCAGTTAGGATCATGGCTCCTCCGGGGAGTATCTAAGGACCCTTGTAATTTGGGGCAAACTTGCCTCCGAGCTCTGAAAAGATTGGCAGTGTTTTTCTCAAGACTAGCTCATTTACCTCAAAGTACTTGGGTTGCACCTTTTGATTAAATGAGCGAGCTACCTTCTGCTGATAACACTGATAGTGACAGAGGGCTTTCAGTCGCTTTTCATCGATCATGTTCAGCTGCTTGAGCCTTTGTTGTGTCCATTCCTCCTTAGACAATCCCGCCTGGGATAAGATTCGTAGGGAAGAGATTTCTACTTCTACAGGCAAAACTGCCTCCATGCCATAAACCAGGGAAAAAGGGGTTGCCCTAGTGGAGGTTCGAATCGAGGTTCGATATGCTGTTAGTGCGAAGGTAACCTCTCATGCCAATCATGGTAATTTTCAGCTGTCTTGGCTAGGATTCTCTTGATGTTCTTGTTGGCGACCTCGACAGCTCCATTCATTTGCGAATGATAAGGGGACAAGTTCAAATGCTGGATCTTGAACTTAGAAAATAATTTATCAATCAGCTTGTTGTTCAGGTTTGTTCCATTGTCGATGATGATGGAATCTGGTACGCCATAATAGGCGATTATGTCACGTTTGATGAACTTCATGACATTCCACGCAGTTACGCTTGCATACGATGTGGCCTCAATCCATTTTGAAAAGTAATCAATTGCAACCAAGATGAACCGGTGCCCATTTGACGCCTTTGGATTAATTGGCCCAATTACATCGATGCCCCACATTGAAAACGGCCATGGCTCAAATAACTGATGCAATTCAGTTGGGGGGATATTTATCTTATCCCCGTGAATCTGACAACAATGACAACTTCGCACATGTTAAGCACAATCATTCTCTAAGGGGAGCTAGTAATAACTCAATCTCATTATTTTCTTGGCCAACATACGTCCATTCATGTGAGGGCCACATACTTCCTCATGTATTTCTTGCATTATTCGTGTGGCTTCAGTTGCATCCACACACCTTAGCAGGACTGAGTCATATGATCTTTTGTACAGATTTTCACCACTAACGAAAAACTTCGAAGCCATTTTCATTAGGTATTTTCGATCAAAGGGAGTGCTTTCTTTGGGGAATTCCTGCTTCTGGACGTATTTCATAATATCGTAATACCAGGACTTCCCATCAGGTTCTTTAGTTATGGCCATGCAATAGGCCTGTCTTGCCAGGACTTCAATCTTTAAAGGCTCTACTTCTAACCCTTTCGTCGCTTGCAACATAGATGATAACATTGCTAGTGCATTAGCGAACTGATTATGAATTCTAGGTAGGTATTCAAATGAGATGTCTTGGAATTTTCCCACCAATTTTTCTAAGTAACCATGATAAGGCACAAGTTTGGCGTCTTTCATCTTCCATTCGCCCAACGTCTGGAGGATAATTAAGGTAGAGTCACCGAACACCTTTAGCTTCGTCACTCCCATTTCAATAGCCGCTTGCAGGCCGAGGATGCATGCTTCATACTCAGCTATATTGTTGGTGCATGGAAATATCAAGTTTGCAGCCACAGGATAATGTTGTCCATTTGAGGATATCAAGATTGCCCTAGTGCCGGAACCTGACAAATTTACAGCTCCGTCGAAGAACATAGTCCATGTGTCTTCTTCTACCGTGGAAATTCGGTCGTCTAGGGAATTATCTTCGCGTACTTCTTTAGGACGGTCTGCTAACATATCAACAATCACCCGCCCTTTAACTGATTTTTGTGACATCACTTGAATGTCGAATTCCGAGATTAGGATTTGCCATTTGGCCAATTTTCCTACCAATGCTGGGCGACTGAGCAAATACTTGATCGGATCACTTTCGGTTACGAGGAAAGTTTGGTAATGCAAGGTATACTGTCAGAGTCTGTGCAACACCCGTAGTAATGCGGCGCATGTTTTTTCTGATTTGGAGTAGTTTTGTTTTGACGTGGTGAACTTTTTACTCAAATAGTAGATGGCTCGCTCCTTCTGGTCATGGGGCTCCTTTTGTGCCAGCATTGCATCTAAGGATTCACTGTTGATGGTAAGATAGAGAATTAAAGGATGCCCCGGGACTAGAGGTACCGGAATCAGGGGTTTCATCAAGTACTGCTTTAGGTCTTCAAATGCTAGTCGACAATCATCATCCCATTTAATTGTGCATCCTTCCTGAGAAGTTTAAAGAAAGGTTTTGCAGTTTCGGAAAGCTGGGAAATGAATCGGGCAATGTAATTTAATCTTCCCAGGAGGCTTCAAACTTCTTTTACAGTCGAGGGAGGAGGCATCTCAAATATCGCCTTGATTTTTGATGGATCTACTTCTATTCCTTCACAGCTCACAATGAATCCAAGTAATTTGCCAGAAGTTGCTCCAAACACACATTTTGCTGGATTCAAGCGCAACTTAAACTGGCGAAGTCACTCAAATAGTTTGTCCAGGTTCTTCACATGGTCTTCTCCATGTCTGGTTTTAGCGATCATGTCATCAACATATACTTTAATTTCTTTGTGCATCATGTCATGGAAAAGGGTGACCATGGCACACTGGTAAGTTGCTCCAGCATTTTTCAGGCCAAAAGGCATGACCTTATAAGGAAAAGTTCCCCATGGAGTAAAGAATGCCGTTTTTTCCTTGTCTTCCTCCTTCATCTTTATTTGGTTGTATTCCCAGATCATCCATAAAAGAGAAAAGTTTGAATCCTGCAGTACTTTCTACAAGAACGTCTATGTGGGGTAAAGAGAAATCATCTTTTGGGCTTGCTTTGTTCAAGTCACGATAGTTAACACAAACACGTATTCGACCATCCTTCTTCTTCACCGGTACAATGTTCGCTACTCAGCTGGGGTATCGTGAGACTTCGGGGAGCTTCATTACCTTTTCTTTAATCTTTTTTGACAATTCTGGCTTGGTTCTTCTTAGTCGCTGCTTCTTGGAGGCTACATCAGGGTTAGTTGGCAAGCTATGCTCCACGATCATTGGATCAAGGCCTGGCATATCCGCGTATGGCCATGCGAATACGTCTTGATACCTCCTTAGAAGAGCAATTAAGTCTGCAGCTTCTTCTTTTGGAAGGTTCGCGCCGATCTTTATTTCCCTTGGACCTTCTGTGTTGCCCAAATTGATAGTGACGGTGTCTTCAATAATAGGGGGCCTTGCTTCCTCATGACGCTTCCGGTCTTGTTAAATTTCATCAGAATTATTAGAGTCATCATCTGAGCTATCAGAATTGCTATCATGGCTATCTACGGTGCTAGTTTGGACCGTTCCCATACCCTCGCTTGCCGCTAGATCATTCCTATGTCATAGAGTAGATAGGCTAAGGGAACAAATAAGGTTAGTAGCATCCATGCTTCTTTCTTTTGCAAAGGTGATAAATTGCTCTTTGAAAATTTAGGATAAGGAAACATGAGGAGACCCGGGCCTCAGATTTCTTCTTTCATTTGACGGCTAGCTATCATCAATGGGCCGGTTTGGTGTGTCTCCTCATGCCCTCAAAATGTTTTCAACTTTATTTATTAGTAGACGGATTTACAGGGTGATTTCAAAAAGTAGTTCCTTGAGTGGAACTGATGTTGAAAACAAAACAAGCCAAACTTAAAAAAATATGTACAGGCTCCCACGTGGGGGAGTATGTAGAGGAATTAAAAAGGATTCTACTCAAGCGGGTCTGCACCCATTTCCCCTGACGGTCCTTCTCTGATAAAGCCCACGAAGAAGTCTTCATACCAGTCTCCAGTCACGTCTCCTTGTGCTCCTGGCTTCGCAGATTTCAGATCATCCATGCCTTCCCATCCATCAGGGACGATGCTGTGATAATGATCATGGAAACTTTGGGGGATTGAATAATTGACATAGTAGTCAAATTTACCACTTGTTTGGCCAAAAGTGTCCATGATCGCCTCTCCTCTACGCGCTTCCTTAGCATGCTCAGGGAACATGGTACAGGTGTTGGGTACCACGAGGAGGTGATCCTTGCCAAAACACAGCCACGAAGAGCGGACCGTGAATAGCCCAGCATCCAAAAGATCTTGAACCTTGTCTCTCAAGATGGTACAGTCATCTAGCGAGTGTCCTGATTCCCTCGAATGATAATCACATTGCTTGGATGGATCATAATCAAGGAAGTACTCGGGAGTAGGATGACTCAGTTCCCTAGTGATTATCCCTTACTCTAGGAGGATGGGAAAAATGATGGCCATCGACTTAGGAAGAGGAGAATATGGCCGTGTTCTTTTTGAGGACTGAGATAGCCGAACCCCTTGCCAGATCGCATCAGTAGGGTCTTCTTCATTTACTACAAAATCCTCATAATGACGAGAGAGGAATGCACGAGTAGCCTAAGCGAAATTTTCTGTCAAATGGTGAACTGTCTCACGTAGTTCATCAACTTGGTGTTGAAGCTGGATGAACGAGAAGTTATCGCCTGTTCCTTCTAATTACTCCTCCTCAATGGCACCTATGAAAATGTCTCCAAACATGGTGGTCATGTCATCCGGCCCCTCTTTCTTTGTAAGTGAGGGCCGAGTTGCATCTTCCTGGATTATGGGCAATTTCGAGCTTCCAGGGTTGAACCATTTTGAAGTATTGATCACTTCCTCTTCCTCATGCATCATCCTGGCTGGACCTGGGAAAGTTTCCTTGAGACGAGGATATACAAGGCCGACTTTTTTCTTTGCTTTTCTATCTGGGGAATATCCTAAACCGATAGTATAGGGTCTCTTCAGGGCTTCAATAGGCTGACGGATGCTCTGACCTCTCCTACCAAGCCCTTGTCCTGGAGTGAAACAGTGTCCAACCATGATTTTTCCTACCATGATTGCAACGCTTGAAACTTCAAGGACGAGGGGCAAAGTCCCTCGAGTTTCGTGTATAGTAGACACGAGCTCGAACGATTGATAGATGACTTCGTTTTTGTCACTAGGTTCAACATAAGGAATGGCCGTCTCGTGGTAGATGCGGTGGTCTTCTTCTCCTCGGACCATGATTAGTTTTCCCCCAACCATGAACTTCACACTTTGGTGGAGGCTTGAAGGTACCGCTCCTGCAACGTGGATCCATGGGCGCCCTAAGAGAAAGTTGAATGCAGTGGGGATATCCATCACTTGGAACAAAATTTTGAATATGGTTGGGCCAATTTGAATGTCGAGCTCGATCTCTCCCACTGTTCCCTTCTTTGTTCCATCAAATGCTCAAACAGAAGTCTTGGGTACCTAGATCCGTGATCTCTCTATTTGAAGGCGACAGAGTGTCGCTAGTGGACATATGTTAAGAGCAAATCCGTTGTCAATTAGCACTTGAGCGATGTGAGATGCGTTGCATTTGACTGATATGTAGAGGCTTTTGGCGTGTCCTCTACACTCCTCAAGGATTTCTTCATCAGAAAACGCCATTTGATCCTTTAGAAGGATGGTGCTGACAAATTCCTCGAGTTTGTCATGCTCAATCGTTTCGGGGACATGTACCTCACTTAGTACCTTCATGAGGGATTTCTGGTGTTTGACATAAGTCTGAAGCAATTCCAATAGAGAGATCTGGGCTGGTGATTTTCATAATTGTTCCACCACATTGTATTCGCTGGCCTTAACTACGGCCAAAAACTCATTGGCCTCTTCGTCAGTGACGGGCTTAGCAGACTGCGTACTTGCTTGAGCGTAGGTTCGCCCAGATCTCGTGACTAAACCAACATCAAGGTCATAAGACCACGGTACCACATTGTTACGTTCATATTTGTAAGGCTGGGGGATCTCAATGACTATAGCTACTTTTGCTATCGGTGCTTCGGTTATGGCTCCTTTCCCCTCAGGGACGTCCTCAGGTGGGATGGAATCCTTCTTCTCCCTTTCTGAATTTAGCGCGGCAAATTCCTCATCCCAGTTAATGAGGACTTGTGATATAATAGAAACTATGCTGGTGTGGCCAACGTGCACCGGCCTCTATCATTCTTGATACCCTTTCTTCCATTATCGCAAAAGGTGGTATTTCGTCACCTGAATAATACCCGGTTTCTACTAACCCTCAATAGATGTCAACAATATGTGCATTGACATTTCTAATTTGACTGGCTTCAGAGTCGAATATCGCATTTACTTTGTCAGCATGATCAGGGAGCGGATTGCTTTGGACATTTGGTTTCGTAGTTTGGAATGAGAAGGCTTTAGTATCCAGCAGGTTCTGGATCCGATACTTAAGGATCAAACAATCATAAGTTGAATGGCCTACTTCTCCCATGTGATAGTCACATTTTTTGGACGAGTCATAGCTGGAGAAGCTTTTAGCATTGGGTCGTCTTGGCTCAGTCGAGAGGAGATTCTTGTTCCGGAGGATCGCCAAAACCTGGGAGGGAGATCTAGGAAGCGAAATGAATTTTCTTCGATTGTTGTAGCGTTCAGGCTGACGGCTATTGGTTTGTTGTAGGCCTGTGCTTGTCTAAACGGTCGGGAGGTGACCAGTATTCGCGATGTAGGTGGCATTGACATCAATCAGGGGTTCTTTATCCTTTTTCATGTTGAACCTTCTGCCGACAGGTGCAGGCTCGGTGAACCAGCCATCCCTTAATCCTATTTCTATCTGTTCTCCCACTGGAATGAGTTGATTGAATGATTCAGCAATCGTAGTCACCATTCAGTTGCGGTATTCATAGGGGAGGGTTTTGATGAACATTTTTCTCAATTCAAAGTCAGTTGGTTCGAGACTGATCTGGGCGGCGAGATTCCTCCACCTAATAGCATACTCTTTGAAAGATTCCTGCTTTTTCTTTTCCGTGCGATCGAGATCCTCACGAGAAGGGGTAATATCCATTATGAATTTGTACTGCTTGAGAAATGCTTTACTTGCTTCACTCCATGTTTCGATGAGGTTTATATTTTTCTTGATGTACCACCTCAAGGCGGGACCTACCAGGCTTGACTGGAACAACTAGATTATTAAAGGCACATTATTAACGTACTGGGTCATTCGAACCAAGTACATTTACAAGTGAGCCCTTGGGCAGGTCGTGCCATCGTACTTCTCAAATTTAGGCATTTTAAACTTTTCAGGCATTTTGACTTTGGAGTAGATAGAGAGGTCTATTGGAGTAGGATCTTGTAGGCCCTGCAGTTGCTTTAGCCTCTCTTCAAGCTTCTCGAGATGCTTATCATGCTCAGTTTTAGACGAAATGCTGGGCTTTACTTTCTCAATTATGATTTGGTGCGCGTCGTCCTCCAATTTGGGCATGTTATCATCAGTATCTCTTCCTTGCTCTCCTCGGGTGGATGATTGCGGTAGTACTACTTCAATTGAGGCCGGGGTAGGAGCCCATTTGCCTTGGATGGAATCTATTTGCTTTGAGAGTTGTTAAAGCACATTGAAGACTTGCTTCATTTCACTTTCCATAATCTCGACACGGCTTGGTATATTTTCTTCAGCCATTCTAGCTTTTTGGATTTGGCGAATATGACTATGTTGTGATTACCTGTCAGCACATAAAATGGAGAAAACGTAAACGAGGGAAACACATGGAACACTGGCTCATGGCAAGGGTCGAGTCATTCTTATTTATTAACAAGAGATTTATACAATGTCAAAAGGACTTTTTACATAAGTCAGAACGACCCTAGATATTCACATTAAAAATATTCACATCAAAAAGCCACGACGCCCATTTTTATATGCGATGAGAAGTCTCGATCTTGCGACGCCGCTTGTTCTTTTGAGTTAGCTTTGATAGGTGTCTCTTGCTGATCTCCAAACTTTCTTCAAGAGACTTGATCATTTCTTGCTTGGTAAGTTTATCACTTACATAAGGGATTACCAGCTGCAACTCCTTAGGAATCCCATGGTTGAGGATGTAAAAGGTGGATGCATGATGGGCTTTTTTCTGTCCCTTCAGCTTTCTGGGTACGGTAATCCTCTCTGTGTGGCATCTATCCCATGCATTCTGAATTATGCTGATTTCCTCTGAGTAGTCATAACCTGTGGGGATGAAAGAAACCCGAAATAGTCCTGACTTGAGTGTGGCGGGACTTCTTGAAGGACCTTGTACTGGCGAGCCACCCTATATGGATAGTATGAGGTAGCTCCGGAGAGGCCTAGCAGTGGCATGGGATCGTAATAATCAAGCACAAAACGTGCCTCACCCGCAATGAACCACTTAGTTTGCCATATGAATGTCTCTGGGACCAGGTTTTTTATTAAATCAATCCGTCAAGAATATTCTTCATTGGGAGAATATTTCTCCAAGCTTTGGAACTTTTGTAGTGGGTGCTTGAACTCATTGATTTCAAATATTTACATGAGGTGCCCAAATCCTTTGATATGGGAAAAGAACCACTTTTGTAAAATTTCTGGGGCGGCCCTCATGATCTTTTCTTTTTGGTCCTTGAAACGATTAAGGGAAAAAAACGTTTCGGCTAAAACCATGTTTACATATCCTGCTCCGAAAGTGATTTGATTTATTATCCCTGCGACTGAAGGATTTATGGCATTCTTTCTGCAGGGGAAGATAATAAATCCAAAGAATGCCAAAAGGAAGATCTTGATTTTTTGGGACATCGATTGTTTTTCAAAACATTCGGTTAAGGATGATAGTGGGAAAGCATTGTTGTTGGTTCTAACAATTTCTCTTACTGAATGATTTTTTAAAAAACGTGATAGACTCACTACGGGGTCGATGCCAATTGGTGGCTTAGCGAGCTCCGTTCCCAGGGGCATTCTTATGGCAAGACTATATTCCTCCAAAGTGGGAGTCAATTCAAATTTGCCAAACACAAAGGTGGATGTTTTCGGACACTAGAAACGTGGTAAGGCTTGCATGACCCTAGAGTGAATATTAATTTGGAACAATGGGAGGAGATGACCAATCCTTGCTTTGACACGCTCTTGGCCAAGCTGATCTAATTGATTCCACCATATGAGGAGTTCTTTCTTTGGGGCAGGAATGAACTTGATATCGATTCTTCCCATCACATTTAAGAAAGGGGGTTACACAACCTGATCCTATTTTGCCATGAGCCAAAAGAGTAAAAATAAATAAATTACTTTGCTTTTAAAGAAAATGGCAAGCACAGAGACATGCAAATGGGACATGCGGCTCGATTTCTAACTGAGAAGGCTTCTTGAAATTAAAAGGGTATCCGCCTGTCGCAATCTCGCGTTAGCAGCATACCCTCTTAACCTCGGCTAAGAAATTCGGGGAAAAGAAAGGCAACCTCTACATCGCAATCTCGCGTTTGAGGTCGTATTTTTCTTAATACCATCCTAGATATCCTATGGCGGCCCAGGTTCAGCGGCCGGGTTGCGTGTGCCATGTGTAGTATTGAAACAGTAAAGCATGCATAACAGTTTATAATCACAAAACAATCTATATTAAGCAAAATTAAAATAAATTTCTAAGCTACTGACCTGCACAAAGAAAACAAAATCAAGTCAGTAAAGTGCTTAAACAAGATAGAAATGGCCTAAGTCCTCAAAGTCCACAGCAGAGTCGTCAAGCTGTCGCGACCTCTTTTTTCAGCGCTCGCAATTGGGTACGAGCGTCGGCAGAGGCTAATGGCTTGGCTGAAATTAGTTATGCCCTGACTCTCTCAAGTCCACCAATTCACGACTTTTATAGTCTAAGTTTTTAACCTGTAAATTGATTTTTAAAATGGAGTCGCCACTAATCGATTTTGGATGGGTTGATTAGAAACTCAAGCGGAGTATCGGGAGAAATACTCGCTCCTACGCAACCAGAGAACTTATGATTGGGGATTTAATTATATTAGTTAATCACTAATGCCCTTTCGGTACCTAATCTTGTTTAAACCCTAAGGTTTTTTGGATGTTTGAGGGATTTTCCATACATTTTGGGGAGGAAAAACATTTTTTTGGGTCTTTTTCTATTTTTTGAACATAAAAGAGATTTT
This sequence comes from Eucalyptus erythrocorys, assembly GCA_014182555.1. Taxonomy (NCBI): domain Eukaryota; kingdom Viridiplantae; phylum Streptophyta; class Magnoliopsida; order Myrtales; family Myrtaceae; genus Eucalyptus; species Eucalyptus erythrocorys. The sequence continues at coordinate 18,164,260 of CM024603.1, forward strand.
TAGTGGCCACCCTTCCAACATGGAAGGGGGAGGTGAGGGGTTCAAACCCCCATCTTCTCGGGAGGGATGGGGTGGGAACGCGCAAGTTTCGGGAATGGGTTTCGACTCCCACGCCCGCAAGAGGCAAGGCAAAAGTCCGAGAGTGAGTGTAGAATAGGTATAAAGTAGGACCGACAAAAAAAAAACATAAAAGAGATTTTTGGATTTTTTGGGTATTTTTTGGGAAAATACAAGTCTTTTTGGGTTTTTATGAATTTTTTGGCTTTTTCATGAATTTTTGGTTTTTTTATTTTTGGCATTTTTAAAAAAATATGAAATATTTTTATTTTTTTCGGAAAATAAAATATATATTTTTAATATTTTTCGATTTTCTGGAAATTAAAATATTTTTTAATATTTTTTCGAAAATAAATTATTTTTTTATTTTTTTGAAATAAATAAATTATTTATATAAAATATTTTTTAATACTAAAATAATTTAAAAAACAACCCGGGTCGATCCATGGGTTGGATCCGACCTGGGCCAACGCAAAACGCAGACGGGCCCGCATAGTGGGCCCGACTTTTTTTTACTTATCAAAATGACGCCTTGGCCGGCGTTTTGGGGACGATCCGGCTCGACCCAACGACCCGGCCCGGCAACTCGATCTCCCAAAGCGAAACCCTACCCGACCCGGCTCCAAAGACACGACCTGTCCTCCAGCCACTCAAAATCGCGAACCCTACGCGATTTTCCAGGTCCGGATCCGCTTCGCGACCCGGGAAATCGCAAACCCTAGGGTTTGCGAATCCGCGGTGCCGAGGACGGAAACCGAGGCATTACGGCGATGACGGCGGCTACAGTGGTGACAACAACAATGATGGCGACTACGACGACGGCGACGGAATGTGGTTGCGATGAATGGCAAGGATGACAACGACGGGCCCTTTTTTTACCTTTTCTTGAACGGAGGCAATGACGGCGACGGCAGAGGCCACACGAGCAAAGACGAAGCTAGAGGGTTCGATTTGCAACGATGAAGACCGCAGCGAACAACGACGACGACGGCGAGACTTGAGCTCGGTCAACTCTGGTCGGAACACCCTCTCTCCCTCGGGCTCACCCTTCGAGCTCTCCAAAGTCTCTCGGGGACCCCTCCGAGCTCACCACACCCTTGGCCGGCCCTACGCTCGAATTCCCAGAAGTCTCTCAAGGGATTTCGAGCTGGCTGGCCTCTCTCTCTCTCTCTCTCTCTCTCTCTCTCTCTCTCTCTCTCTCTCTCTCTCTCGTGCCTTCTTCTCTGTAGCCCGATTCCTTCGACGTCGACGGTGGCCCCCCTCTATTTATAGGCGAGGGGGTAGCCGGTCGGCGAGGCTTCGACCCACCGGTTGGACCGCCGTCCCATCCGCCACCAGCTCCTCCTCCGGTCACGTCCCGTCGATGCCAACTACTCCTTTGCTCCATGTGAGTCACCGTCCGTCCATCTCCCTCCAGCGTCGCGCCCCCCCACGCGTGTGTTGCAGAGGCGTGAGGAAGGAAACGACTCAGTGGCCGTGCTGAGGCGGAAATGGGCCTTATGGGCCCATGCGAGGACCTTTCTTTTCTTTTTCTTTTTTGTTTTTTCTGTTTTTCTGTTTTTCTGTTTTTTGTTATTTATTATCCGAAAAAGATAAAATAAAGAAAATAAAAACTTAATTAATAAAATTTAAAAAACCCTAAATAAAATTGAGGCGTCAACAACATTGAGTTGAGATTCGAAGGTTAAGTATGGGTAGCTCTAAGCTTGGTACTGTATCTACTTAAATACATGCCTAGCTTTTCCTCTATGGCTTTCGAAATTAACTAGATATGAATGTGATAACCAACCATACAAAAGCTGTGTTTTCCTCAGGATAGATGGTGTTGAGGTTATGACCTATCCAGAAGAAAGTTGAGGGCAATATGCACACACGTCTATGCGGATGCCATTGGCTTTGGTTTTTAGGTAAGCAACACCGACACGTGACACGACACGACACGATATGTCGACATGTCATCTTTTAAAAATAGATAATTCCGACACATTGTGACACATTATATATTAAATGAATATATTTATTTTTAATTACTTTGATTTGAATTCACAAATAAATAAATAATAATAAAAGAGCTTATAATGAACTTACACTAATAATATTAATAAATCTATTCATAGGAAATTCAAAAGACATATTTATAGTTTAAGCATACCCATATTTGAGAATATGTTTCTAATTTTAATAAAAATTATCGATGAAACTAATGATTAACAAAAGATTAGAATCAACTTATTTATATAAATCTATGATCTTCTATAATGACAAAATTTTATCATTATTTAACATTCAGTATTTTAATTTTTTGAAATCACTTTTTAGCCCTACTTATTTATTTTTCTAGAAAAAAAAAAAAAAAACCTGCGGCCCAATATTCTCCTTCGTATCCCCCCCCAAATCCCCAAAAAAAAAAAAAAAAAAAAAAAACCCTAAAACAAAAACCACGCCAACCCCCACAAAAAGTATTTCCATCTCGCATTTCTCTCTCCGCCACACCACCAAACCACCCCACTTCTGCCCCCGGTTTCTTCCCTCGTTTCTTCCCTCCCATCACCTATCAAGGCCGTCATTTCCCTTAAGAATTGATGTCATCCCCCACGCTCCACCCTCCGCATCAGAATCCCCATTTTAAACCACCCCATTCTGCCCCGGTTTTTTCCTCATTTCTTCCCTCCCATCACCTATCAGGGCTGTCATTTCTATTAAAAATTAAAATCCCCCACACTCCACCCTCCAGAATCCCCATTTTAATATTTTATCTACTCTTCTTGCTAAAACCCTCTTTCGCGGCTTCCTCTTCCTCCTCCTTGCCCGATTCTCTTCATCTTGATCTTTGCTCTCTTTCGGTTGCCTCATCACAATCACTCGCCGCCTTACCTCCAGCCCTTCCTTCTTTGCAACCGTAGCCTCGTCTCCAGTCCTCCATCGCGGCAACACAGTCACGGCTCTCCTCCTTGCATTCACCTCCTCGCCGTCGCTCGCGTCTCGACTCTGCTCTCTCACCCTTGCCTTCACCCTCCATCACCTTCTTCGACAATTTTCTCTCCCTTCGCACTTGCAGACCCACCCCAGAAACCACCATGTCTCTCGCAATTCCAAACACGAGTGTCGGAAAGAATTGACCACGTGTCAAATTTTCAGCATATCCGAGCGTGTCGAACATGTGTCAAGATGTTCGACACAACATAGAAGCTCTTAGAACGTGTCCGTGCTTTATAGGTTTTTAGGGCAAGGCTCACCTAGTCTTAAGAGTAAGAGCAATATAACATCGAATAACATAAGTGGACATTTAGATGCTTCAATCTCAAAGGCGAGCTCGCAATGTTTATGATAGAGATGATCAAGGAAGAGGCGAACCAGAAGAAAGCATTGTAAAGGTCACAATTGCATCTGGACTTATGCGACTTTAAGATTAATCCGATAGGTAGGAAACTTAGGTTGAATCTTTCCCAAACTCTAGCCATTGTTCCAGTTTGCTCAAAACCAAGAAATTGCAAGCACATCAAAATATATACATACCATCATTGAACCAAGCTCCAAACAACCTATATGTGATCATTTACTTGTGGGCTAGCTTCTATATTTCCAAAACCATAAGCAAATACAAATAATAAGAAATAAATAATACATTTATACCCAAAAATACAAGTATTTTGTATGCAGTTTTACACCTTTAAAAGCTCAAACATGTAAAGTAACTTTACCACAATATAGAGCACTTCAATACGAACGCAACAACACCAACTACACTTCAATCGGAGCTTTCACACACCCACATGCGCAGCACGTGTGACGCATGCGCCTGGCCCAGACCAAGCTACTGCTTCGGTCTAATTAGTTGACTGGTCAACCGGGTCGGATCATTAGGTCGAGTGGATGACGTCATCGATCATGTCAACCCTGGCGTCGAGTGACGCGTGTGAGGCCCTCACGCGCTTGGCGTTCCTAGCATGTGGCCGCACATGGGGTGCATCGTTGACGACACCACGGTTTGCAGCCGAGCATGAAGGTGCATACCGTGTCTTCCGGAAGAGTGCGACCCACTGTTCTACTCGTCTCGATGAGATCTTTAACCTTGTATGATTAAAATTTGATTTTCGCCAGAAAAGTATACCGTGAATCGACCAAAAAAGAGCGGTCGCCTACATCCTCCAAACCCAATCTTCGCATCGGTTCATCTTGATCATTCATGTTGCAATTTCTGAGCAATAAACATGCCAACAATATGAAGTTTAACCTTTCAATCTCTGTATCAAAATAACAAGTGAAGAAATTCAACAGAAAAAGCAAAGTAGAGATCATAAACATAAGCTTTGATACCAATGTTGAAAAAAAGTCGGTGGAAGAAATGACTAACCTCTTGATATACAATAAAAGTGATTACCCAGGAATATGCTTTGAATCTTCAACGTGCAATAAACGAATCTACAACTTCACAATGATTCTAATACAATTACAAGAAAAGTATTCTCATTCCGTAGTGTTAATGCCAATTGGCTTTTCAAAGTAGTAATGAATTAGGAAGCACCGATACTTTTTGGGAGCCTTCGTGTCAAGTCGGAGTTCAATACTCAGTTAACATGTGTCCGAAAATCCGACACCTGATCAACTCTCCCGACACTCTCTAACACTCGAGTCCGAAATTCCAACATGCGCCAAGTCAATTTTAAAAGTTTTCAATAAATGGTGGGTCAAAATGTAAATATATAAAAAAATAAAAAAATAATAATATCAATAAAGGGGAAAGAAGAAAATTTTAGTATTCTCTTCTCTTCTGACTCTCACGTCCCATGACATGCAATTTATTCCCCAAGTTTTTTTTTTTCTCCTCTTTTGACATACTTTGACTCGTGAGTTCAGAATGTGGATTATTTTTTTTTTCCTTCAAGTTTTATAAAATATTAGAATGTAATTGAATTTGTCAAATTGAAATAATGAATGATATTAACAAATGATGAATTAATGTTTTTAGTATAAATTCATTTTAAGCTCTTTTTATAATTTATTTATTTGTGAACTTGAATCAAATTAATTTGATTGAAACAATTATATATATAAATATATATATTTAATATACAACATGTTCCAATGTGTCAGAGTATCATGTCGTGTCGCATCGCGTGTTCGTGTTGGTGCTACTTAGGTAATGGAAGCCTTTTGTATGTTGTTCATTGATATATATCTATATGGAGAGAGAGAGAGAGAGAGAGAGAGAGAGAGAGAGAGGGGAGGGAGAGAGTAGAATGTTCGTTATGAAGCTCTTCATAACATTCTTTTTCTATCTCATAATATGATGGTTATCTATAGAAGTTAACTTCCCTTAAAAATAATCCCTCATACTTCTTTAAGAGGTACCTCTCTAGACACACCTCATCATAGGCAATTGGTGCCTCTTGAACACACATCTCATTAGGGCTTACCGTGCCCCTTGGACACATCCCATCATGGGATAACCAACAAAATATGATAGGTAGCCTTAAAGTGGATGTCCGCCCCTTAAGGTTTTTCAGCTAGCCTCAGTGAGGGTAAAGTTTGCTAATTGTAAGGCTACCGTCACAAGTTTGCCGAACATTTTGTTAAAGAGGTGCGACAAAGAGTTGTATGTGCTTTCATGGTGTCATGAAATTCTAAGAAGTGCTCCTTTTAGCTCTTGCTTTGTGAACCTTTCAGATAGGATATGCATTTCTTCATCTAGAGAGGGTAGCAGTAAATCTTGACGAGCCGGATAGTATATCCATCGGGAGTCCAATGCCCGTTTGGCTTCACGTCCTTAAAATCGTTACTTTTTGCTTTTCGCATCTCTGCGGTGGAGACCTTCAAACTCCAAATATTCTTTCGGGCAGCTTTTTATGTTGATGTAAATGTTCTTTGATGTTCTGCTCTTTGCATTGAATCTTATTCCAGTCTGATACTAGCTGGGCAAAATGATTCCATTTAGAAAATACGAACAATTGCCGTCTCTTGAAAATGATCGCCGACTTCACCGGCAAGATGGATTGCTAAGTTTGCGGGGCTAATTATGCCGTCTGATAACAAGATAAAAGGTTGAGAACCGTCCTCCTTCCTTCTTTTCATTAGATTGATTCTCATGTCGACCGAAATTTTGAATAAACCATACCTTTTGAATGTCTCTCCCCGGAGAGATTCTTTCGATTCAACCTGCTTGGAGGTTGGCAATTCCAGATCCTTTTTTAACTTATTGCCCTTCTCGGCCGATCGAATGTACGGTGGGCCAATAGAATCTAAGAGCGCATTTGATGATTCAATGAATAATGTTCATTTGGCACGTCGTAATCTGTATCATAAAATTAAGTACGTGTGCCTTCGTTCCTAGAAAACGATATTTCGAAGTCAACTATCCGCTGTCTTGCTTCGCCCGCTAAAAATGCATCTTTAATTTTGATTTCTTTTACTCGATCGCAATTATCGCCTCTTGACATATTTTTGCACGAGATATGGTCCTTTATATAAGCCCAAGTTAATCTCCCTTTGTAATCGTAACATAAACACCATTCAGTTTCAGATATCTATACAGAATGACAGTGGAATATGGTATGCTTTGTAAGCTCTTCCTTGTCATCTCGACCATAGTGTCCGCTTTGGCCACAGAATACCGAAAACCCTACATAATTTACATGGACGAATCGGCGTTGCCCACTTCGTTCTCGCGTCACCATGAATGGTACACATCACTTCTGTCGTCCCTATCGTCGTCCCCCGACGAAGTAGACCCGACCCATCTCTATACATACAATCATGTCTTGAATGGATTCAGTGCGGTGCTGTCACCGTCCCAATTAGAGAAGCTGGAACAGGTTTCTGGTCATGTTGCATCGTATCCAGACACATTCGGAAACGCTCGCACAACATATACTCCCAAGTTTCTTGGCCTGAACAGACAGACAGGCCTCTGGCCAAGAGCCAAATTCGGCGACGGCGTGATCATCGGCGTCGTAGACACCGGGATATGGCCTGAGAGCGAGAGCTTCAAGGACAAGGGCATGTCCCCCGTGCCGGAGAGATGGCGAGGCTCTTGTGAGTCCGGGGTGGACTTCAACTCGTCCAACTGCAACCGGAAGCTCATCGGAGTCCGATCGTTCAGCAAAGGAATGAAGCAGCATGGCTTGAACATATCGACGACTGATTACTATGATTCCCCGAGGGATTTCTACGGGCATGGGACCCACACGTCGTCCACAGCTGAACCGAGAAATAGCACAGATAGGTCAGAGCTCCTTGCTTGGTGACTACAAGCTCGAATCGGGAACTTCCATGTCGGCTCCTCATGTGGCTGGAGTCGCTGCGCTGCTAAAATCAGCCCATCCAGATTGGAGCCCCGCCGCTATCCGATCGGCAATGATGACCACGGCTTAAATTCTCGATAACACCAACGAAACCATCATCGACATGACCACCCGAGCTTCAGGAACACCTCTTGATTTCGGAGCAGGACATATAGACCCAGAAAAGGCTTTGGATCCAGGTCTGATCTATGACATCATACCCGAGGATTACATCAATTTCCTCTGCAGAATGAACTATTCCGTCAAGAAGATAAAGATCATAAGCAGGAGATCGAACTTCTCTTGCGCGTCCGCGACTCTTGACATCAACTACCCTTCATTCATGGTCATCCTCAACAACACCAACACCACGAGCGTCACTTTCAAAAGAGTCCTAACCAACGTGGCCGACGGGCCTGCAAGTTACCGGGCCACGGTTATGACTCCATTGTGTTAGAGTTTTCCTGATTTGTGGACTAAATTAATTGACTTTGTTATTGTAATTTACCGTTTAACGTTTACCGTTTTACGGGGTTTGGTCTTAGGTGAGATAGAAGGTTTCTTAATTAGTCTAATATGGGATCGGCTAGTGTGGGCCGAGTTGAGCCTCGGCCCGTAATGAGGGGGACCGGGCCGGAAACTCTATAAATAGTGCTCAAGTCTCTCCTCTAGCCCTAACCTCACATATCCTCACCTAAGGGCGTTACTCGACGCTAATCGTGAGGGGCCGCCTCATTGAGCCAGTGATCCGGAGGGTAATAGAGGAGAAGGATTTGCGCGAATGACATTGTGTTCCTGCTTCCGCTTCAAGAAAGACAATGGATCCTAAAACAGGTGCGTTGATCCTTCAATTCGCAATTGCTTGTTTATGTTCTAGTTATGGAGATCTTGGGTTGCGCATAATTGGCGCACAACATGTGGTATCAGAGCCTCCATAACCCTAGAACATGAACGCATTCGTTTTTACCCTAATCGTGCGAATTTGCCCTAAATTATACTGATTTGCCTTAATTAGTATAATTATTGCCCTAATTTGCGATTTTCGAGCTTTAAAGTTTAATAAAAATTAAATTAAATTGCAAATTGGGACTCAGCTCGACGAGACGGTGAAAACCGTCGGCGGCGCGTCGCCGTGGGACGCCGCACGCGCCCCCACGCGTGGCCACGCGCCTACACGCGCGGGGCGTGCGTCGCACGCGGCCGCTGACGTCAGCGTGACGTCAGCGACCCGGGTCTGACCCGATGCGTGCGTCGCACGTGCCTGCTGACGTCACGGTGACGTCAGCAACCGGGTCGACTCGACCCGGAGACCGACCCGATGACGTCAGCGTTGCCCGATGACGTCACCGGCCCGGCGACCCGACCCGAGCGAGGCCCGACCCGGACCTGGGTTCGACCCGACCCGGCCCAGGGTTCAACTCGACCCGGGATCCGGCCCTACCCGGGATCCGACCCGACCCGGTCACCGGTCGGTTGGATCGGACGGTGGGACCGGGTAACCGGTCGAACCGCCACCGGTCGGACCGGCTCTAGGCCAGTGATGCTTCTGGCGCGTGAGCCCCACGCGCCGCGCACTCAGGCGGCGCGTGTGGGCCCGTGGAGCCTCCTTTCGGCGAGTGGTTGGTGGCGTTGGATTCGTATGGAGATTTCCTACCTTGTGGTATATTTATTTTATATGTTTGATGATTTTATTGATGTGAAATTACATATAAAGTCCTAAATACGTGTACTTTAAATATATTTTTACGTATTTTTCTTGTATTTTTCTGTGATTTTGGAAATACAAGTGCTGGGCTACAGGTATGCTATTTTTATTAATGAATAAGGCAATGTAATTAGCATGATTATGTGATTTGAGTGATATGTGCCCCTATCACTGAAGTTTGAATCACATGTATATGGTTTATGTGAGGTATAAATCCCTGGTATGAGAGAGTTTCAATGATTCAATTGAGTAGTGACCGCCAAAGTGGCACACTTGATTGGGTTTGAGAAATTTCGGTCTCGTATGTTGTTTGGGATGTCTCCTGGTCTAATGCATGGTCATACTCCCAAAGGAGGTGATGGTGTATTAGTTCATGGAGGGATACATGATGATGTGGTGGAGGATTGTCTAGTCTTAGTGGTTCTTCTGCCCAAAGATGATGAATTCACGAAGATTGGAATATATTCTCCTGACCGCTATCATGTGGGGAGTGTACAACTGCATGTCATGTATTCTGCCCAAAGGTGATTATATGATTATGCGTGTAACTCTCTGAATGTGAACTTGGACATCAAGTTACACGGTGCTCACATGATGCTAATTGTATACATTGCTTGTTTTTCAGTCACCTTTCCGTAATTAATAACTCCATTATTATTGAGGTTTTCTAAGTTGTGGACATATGATTTCTTGCTTGAGAAAAGAGCAATAGAATGTGCTTACTGTCCATTAAGTGTTACATTTTGGAACACTTGAAATTTGGTTTGCCTGCTAACTGCACTGCTAAAGTTGTCAGGCTTGAGTATTTTGGCAAGTATGATAATGCGAAATAGCTTAAAGGGTCATTTTGTCAAATACTTGGTAGATTCTGGGGTGGTAAATTAATTACTATACCTGTAAATCCTGACAAGAGATTTGGTCAAAAGGCATAATTGCACCATAATGTACATAGTGATGAGTATGTGTTTAGATGCCATAAAAGGCAATAACAATCTATGAAACATGTTTGGAAACTTACTGACTTGTCTAAAGATCACAAGTTCTTTAGTTGCAAATTGGCGTACAAAACTAAAAGTTTTCAAAGAAAGATTGTGGGATTTAAAGGCAAACTGGTAGTTAAAGTTTTCACTCTGAAAGAGGGGTGGTTAGTTAATAGTGAAGAAATAATTATTTCTTTAAAAGATTCTTTCAGAGTGAATGTGGCATTATTAGTTTATTTATTTTGGTTTGGAGTTACGCCAAATAGATACAAATCTATATAGTGCAACTGGAGGATTTTGTAACAGATTTAAGTAAACTTGTGTGTAGACTGAAAAGTCTTATTAATAGTTTTATGTAAGTTTCCAGACAATATTAATAAAATTTCATAGTGTTGTTATTTTGTTCAATTAGGAACAAAGTAATTTAATACACTGCAAGGTCAATGGGAGAAAATTTATTTTTCCCATATTCTATATACATGGTACATATTTATATTAGCAGGAAGTGCAGTGCAGTGCAGTGAATAAAGTTCTATATCTACTATGTAAGTAGAGTTTGTAACTTTATTTAGGCTGTTAATTGAGCTATTAGGCTCCGGAACCTCATTAGGGAGTTATTAGTTTTTGATTTTGTGGATAGGCCCATACAGCTTCATTGCGACAATAATTCTGCAGTGTTGTTTATTGACAACAACAGAAGTCTCAAGGGGTCTAAATACATGGAGGTCAAGTTTTTGACTATAAAGGAATCAGTGCAGAATGGTGACGTTGCTGTGGATTATGTTTCTACAGATGATATGATTGCAGATCCACTAACTAAAGGCCTACGCCCATGTGTATTTGATCGACATGTCATTAGTATGGGCCTAGGAGCATCTTGGGATGTCGTCATTTAGTGGGAGTTATATTTTATTTTTCTAAAATAGAGTTTATATCTGCATTTGTTACTATTTAGTAACGTTTTTATATATATATATATATATATATATATTTCAACTTTTGCATTCAATACAATATTTTTGAATGGTTTACTATTTTGTTGATATATATATATATATATATATATATATATATATATATTGTTATTGTTCTCAAGGTTTTAACTTGAGTGAAGGCTAAGGGGCAATTCGTTATTAGCCTTGTGCATATGTTCTTGTGGTACATAAAGAAAGGTTGACCATAAGGACAAGACATATGTGGGTTCATTAGAATCATAATTTCATTCTCTTGTGACACAAACTTTTGTGTCGCCTAAGTAAGAGAATGGTGACTGACAAATGGATCTCTCTATGAGAGATGTTAGCCATTTGCCACACTACCATATTTGATCCATATCAAATAAAGTTGAAAATACTTGTGACCATGGAAGGCTCTGTGTGTATACATGCAGTTACCGCCATGATTCGGTGTTGGAGACTTTATGAGATAGGATTGACTATTAAGAATTATCTCTAGACCAATGTGCGCACATACAATACAATTTTAATTAATATAGTCCAAGTGGGAGAATGTTAGAGTTTTCCTGATTTGTGGACTAAATTAATTGACTTTGTTATTGTAATTTACCGTTTAACGTTTACCGTTTTACGGGGTTTGGTCTTAGGTGAGATAGAAGGTTTCTTAATTAGTCTAATATGGGACTGGCTAGTGTGGGCCGAGTTGAGCCTGGCCCGTAATGAGGGGGACTGGCTGGAAACTCTATAAATAGTGCTCAAGTCTCTCCTCTAGCTCTAACCTCACATATCCTCACCTAAGGGGCGTTACTCTGACGCTAATCGTGAGGGGCCGCCTCATTGAGCCAGTGATCCAGAGGGTAATAGAGGAGAAGGATTTGCGCGAAGGACATTGTGCTCCTGCTTCCGCTTCAAGAAAGACAATGGATCCTAAAACAGGTGCGTTGATCCTTCAATTCGCAATTGCTTGTTTATGTTCTAATTATGGAGATCTTGGGTTGCGCATAATTGGCGCACAACACATTGAGCATGAAGGCCACAGCAAAACCCTTGGAGCTGTGGTTCACTAGCAAGTACGACAGAGCCGAGTTCAACTTGACGGTAGAGATCTCTTTGGAAGGGTCGATTCCGCGGAGCAATTACATAGGTAACTATGGTTACATCACTTGGAAGGAGATCAATGGAACTCACGTTGTGAGAAGTCCCATCGTCTCAGCTTACGCTCTCTAGCGAACACAAGTTTTTTCAGCACGTTCTGGTGTTCCTTATTCACTTTATCGAACATACAGAAGCTCTCAATAAAACTCTGCGTTTGTCTTTCTATTTATGATATGTTGTGCAGTATCTCTTGCTGCTCTGTCTTTTGTCTGTGTCGCCAATCTAACCTTGCAAAGATCCGATGGTAGCTAAAAAGAATTCAAGTGTTGTTAAGAGTGAGTTTGTTTAGCAGAAAGCTAAACGATTTGGAAATACATTTTCCTAAAAATGATAGTTTATATAGTTTGAAAAAATTAGTTAACAAAAACTGTTTTCGTTACTCATAACAGTTTATGTCTAAAAATTTTCATAAATGATCAAATATTTTTCATTTATTCATTTTTGCAAGCAATATAAACGTTATTTTTATGAAATTATTTATTTTCTGCTAAATAAATGACTCATAAGCTTTCGACATAAAAAAAGAAAAAAGAAAAGAACCATAAGCTTATATATAATTAGAAAGCTAGGTAGAACACGCTTCAATGATTGCGCCATGTGGCAAAATATTATCCATTCCCAAATTTTTACAGGAAATTAGTGGACTAATGTGACATGCAAAGAGCACATAGATGTTTACTTAATTACCAAAACATTTTATTTAAGAAAATGAAGCATAATAAAAAATTGAATGGTATTTTGTTTAATGTATTAATTGAAAATAATAATTAATTAATCAATTTGCTAATAAGATAAAAATCCAAATATCCTCTTTCATTCATTACTCAAAAGTTTTTTTTTTTTTTTTTTTTTTGGGACCTATGTGCTGATAGATGATTAACCCATGCTATATCAAAAAAGATTATAAGTTAACAATTAATTATTTGGTGACTATGAAAATTGTAACATATTGAAAATCCTAAAATATAAAAAGAAATCATGTAACATATATTGCAATATCCAGTAAATTAGTTACCCTTGAGAAAAACTTCATAAGAAGAAGTCCTTATTCTTCTAGTTAGTATTTAAATATCATACTCGCATAGGCAGTTGTGTATTAAATATTATGACATCAAAATAAATACAAAAAAGTCACTAGTATCCAACACTCAATTATACTGCAAAGTTAAATCAATACAATCACCATGTCGCAATCCTTCCATTTATGTATGTTAGAATGATTAAATATTTAACTATGTCTTCATATAATAGTTTAAGTTTTTAAAACGGTTAACAGTAATCTCACAAAATCTCAAATGGTTTCAGAACTTTAGATCCTACATTTAAATTTTTCTAGACCCCATTTGCCTCATAAATTAAATATGTCTACGTTCAGTACTAGACAAAAAGACCAGACGAAGCATAAAAGGAAATATTAGAATAATTAAATATTTAACCACGTTTTCATCTAAAAATTTTAAATTTTAGAATAGTTTGCACTGATTTCACAAAATGTTAGTGTATATACAAAAAGAATCTCAAAGTACATAAAGATGCAAAAGGACCACCAATTTATTTAAAACTATTTAGAGATACCTTACTTTAGAACTTTCATCGTTAAAAATTATATTTTCATTCTCGTGAATGTCATAAAATGTAAAAATTTGTACAACTTATATAATTTTTTTTTTAAATTGCTATCCAACTAAGTTACAATAAGTACATCTTTACAACTAGTATTTTCTAATTAGTCTACTGTAATTCAATAAAAAAAAAAAATAGTGAATCAAATCAATGCTCCTGGTAACAAAGATAGAAAAAAGAAGAGAATCGACTTAACTCTGAAGAACTTCTCATATTAGTCAGCCAAGTATCATTCTTTTTCCTTACACCATTACTAATAAAGGTCCACGCCTTGCCATATTAGAGGGCCAGGGACGAAAATGTCAATCTTCCACAGATCATGGAACATCGCTAAAGGACTAAACAAGTTTTTATCTTTGAAGGAACGATACTCGAGATTGCGTGGCTTCATTTTGTCCTCGTTTGGAGTTAATTTATGGTTAAAAAAAATGGAAATTGTCAAAAAATCCTAAACCTATAAAACGGCGGCCAATCCAAGTATAAATCTTTGAATTTTGTCAATTTAGTTCTAGACTTTTAATTATACTAATTCAATTCCAAACCTTTTGGTGGTGTGTCAATTTGGTTTTTACAATCAATTTTAGTCGAAAATCACTAATATGAATACCAGTCTTCCTATGTGACAGGACCAATGTTAACAAAAACATTGTTTTTTTTTTAGAATTTTTCAACTTCTTTTTTTCCTTTTCTTTTCTTTTTTTTTCCTCATTCCTCAACGATAGCTGGTGACAAGCCATAGGTGAGGGTCAACCCTCACCAGTGGCCAACAAGGCTCGGCATTCACCTAGTCCAATGAGGTGGACTTTGCCGGCCCTTATTTGTGGCTGATTGCAATCCCTCACCTAGACCTAGTGATCAATAGAGGAAGAATGACAAAAAAAGAGGAAAAAGGAAAAATTTACAAAAAATTAAGAAAAAATTTTGTCTATATTAATACTAATCATGCCATGTATAACAGTAAACATCTACGTCAACAATTTCTAGCCAAAGTTGATTGGAAGGACTGATTTAGTAAATTATCAAAATGTTAAAGACTAAAGTGGCACAATTGAAAGGTTTTGAAATAAAATTAACAAATCATTAAAATGATTATGATTAAATTTGTACAACTAAAATGCTTAGAACTAAATTAGCTATCACACAAAAGGACGATTTTTGGACAATTTTCCTATCAAAAGTGGCAAAACCGAGATTCCTCAAGCTGTCTTTCTTAGAGATAATCTATTGTGTCTGGATGGAACGTAACCATGGACGGTTTTAAAACACGTCAATTGAGCTTTATTTTTTGATGGCTAGGATTCGAAACGTTTCTAAGACGTAGGGCGTCACTCTACTAAAAGTGCATGCCTTCCCAAACAAATTTTTTATTGCCTTTTATATGGAGGCTTCCTTCCTCCATCTCCTCACATAAGTAGTTTTTATGAAATGCTAGGAGATTCTCCTAAGCTTTTGTACCTCATCTGATTAATGATATTCACATATTTACACCCCCTAAAAAAAAAAAAACCCGAGTGTATCCGCAATGAGCTCAAAACAGCTTAATAATTACTCAAGATAGAATAGTTTTATTTTGAGTTACCTCGTGCTCACTAATTATTAGCTCAACAGGCTAATCAAGTCCAATCCAGTTTCTATTATTCTTCAAAATGTATTTTTTTAGTTAAAGATAGACATAAGTGTCCTCAAGATTATATAATATGCCATATTATTCGACCTTTGTTTAGATCAAGCTCAAACCGGAATTCCTCCATATATTAACTATGCAAGTACGCTAAAAGTTCTGAAACTTATCAGAAAAGTACAATTGAATTCTAAAATTTTCAAAAAATAATTAAATCCTAAAAATTTTCATATTGATAAATCAAATTTTTTCATTAACTCAACTAAATTTGAGTAACAAAAATACTGCCGTACTTTTTTTTATAATTATTTTATTGTTCCTATGTGAAGTTAAGATTAACTAAAGCACTAAAACAACGTAATTTTGGTCAAAACCTCAATTTTTAAACCTAAGATTTAATTAAATTAGATTTTAAACTAAAAAAGCTATAAAAACACAAAAAAATAAAATAAAATAACAATATTAGAAGAGGAAGGGCTAGGCCCTTAGCCCCTTAGCCAATGGGCCATTGCCTTAAAGAGTTGAGGAGGCCACAAGGACAAGCGCCAGCGAGTAGCCATGGGGCGGCAGCCCGTAGGCAGTGGTTTTCTTGTGCATGCGTGCACGAGAGTGTTTTTTTTATAACTTTTAGCCTATTTCTTTTAGTTAGTCATTTTATTTTTCTATGAAAAAAATTTTGGACGTCTTAACTAAATTTAATTAAGATTTGGTGTAAAAATTATTAGAATTTTAATCAAAACGACATTGTTTCAGCGCATTAGTTAATCTTATGATGCGTTTGATAACGATTATATTCCCGAAAACAATTTTTTATCGAAATAGTTTTTCGATTCTATTTCAGGAACAATTTCTGTGCAAAAGAATGCATTTGATAACTGTTCAAAATTTCTTAGGATAAAAAAATAGAAATGCATTTAGTAGGATTCTTGAATTTTTTTCTTTTAATTTTTTAATACTTTTATTATATTTTTCTCTTTTTTTTTTTTTTTCTTTTTCTTTTTCTCTTCTTCTTCCTCCTTTGTAGCCGGTTGCCAGCCATTGCCAACTAGGCAGGGTTCGGCAAGCTTGTTGGAGCCTTACCTGGCTACGACGAGCCTCGACCTCGTCAGATCTAGGCAAGGCCAAGCCTTGTTAGTGGCCAGGAAAGCCTCACCTTAGCCTAGTGAGATCGACCTCACCCAGATCTAGTAAGGTTGAGCTCGCCCAGCCACTTGCCAGGCCACCACTAGGCACGCCAACTTGGAGGTGGACCAGCGAGGCTAAGCCTCACCTAACCACAGTGAGGCTTCGGTCGACGAGCCTCACTATGGCTCAATGTCACTGGCCATGGCCGAGATCGGCGACCAGCCAAGAGAAGAAGAAGAAAAGGAAAGAGAAGAGAAAAGAATAAAAAAAGGAATTTATTCTAAAAATTGTTTCCATAAACAAAAAGCAACTTTTTTTCTACTTATTGATTCTATTAAAAATCTATTTTCGGGAACAAGAAGATTGATTTTTATTTCCGAGAATAAAAAATTTATCAAATGGATTTCTGTTCTTTTTTTGCTTTTAAAAACAAAATAACAGAATCAGTTGTTTTAGGGAGTGTTACTAAACAACCCTTAATGTCACTTATGACGTCATGTATTAGAGAGAAAACATCAAAATTTTCATTAGCTAAATTAAGCAAAGTTAATGGAATGATTTAGAGCCTATTTGGTAACTATTATAATAGTGCCAGATTCTGATTTTTTTGTTGGCGGGAGTAATTTTGGTATAAAATCGTGTTTGGTAAAAATTTTATTCCCAGGAACAAATTTCTATTTTTTTGTTCCTTAGAAGTAGATTTGGAATAAATTCAAGAACAAAAATGAAGTTGATTCTTGTTCTTGGGAACAAATCTAAGAATCAAGCCATTTTCTTCTTCTTCTTCCCTTTTATTCTTCTTCATCTACCGCCACCATCGCTATTGCCATCCACCGCTATCCGCCGTCTGTCGCCCATCGCCGTTGGTTGCCGGCAACCAGTCCAATGAGCTTGTTGGAGGCAAGCCCAGCCACCAGCAAGGCTCGCCCAGCCCCAGCGAGGCCCACCTAGCTACCGACAAGGCTCGGCGGGGGTGGGCAAGCCTCGCGATTTAGCGAGGTCGAGCCTCACCGGTGGCCAGGCGAGCCTCGCCCAGCCCCGGATGAGGGTCGACCTCACCAAGGGCCGGCCACTTGAAGAAGAAGAATAGGAGAGAGAAAAGGAAAAAAGAAAAGAAGAAAAAAGGAAAAAGGTAATAAAATTATTTAAAAATTAAAAGAAAATGTAGAAATTTTGAGCACGGTAACAAACGCAATTCTATTTCAGAATTAGAAATTTTGGATAGTTACCAAACGGCTTAAAATACTTAAAAATTGTTCTCGGAAATAGAACAAAAAAGAATAATTTATGATCAGAAATTGTTTCTAGGAACAGAATCGTTACCAAATGCACTCTTAATTGCACAAATTTGAAAATTTTATAACTTGATTACACTTTTTAAAAGTTTAAAGTTCGATCGTACTTTCGTGATAAGATTTAGACTTTTGGTGGACTTATTTGAAAATAAATTATGTAATTGGGTTGAGTCAAGTCAAGTCAAGCTACGCTAGAGTATTTCTATTTTCTAATTGAGCCGATCTTGAGCAAAAATTGCATGATTGAGTTCCAGTTGAGTTTTAACTCAAACTACATTATATACTCATCACCAATACATTGCGGGATTCATCATGATAGGAGCTTTTCCTAAGGGTACTATATTTTCCAATTGAGAGTACAATCCGGAACAGAATTAGGATAGAGTAATGGGAAAAACATTAGATCATAGACAAGCTATTGTATCCCATAATTGGGCCAATCTCATTGAGGTTCCACACTTTAGAGCTTTATGTTCATAACAATGTCAAGCTTGCTTTCCGTAATGGGGAAAGGCAAATCTCAATTGAACCTATATTTGTCCAATGGATAAAATATTTTCACGGTAAAACTTCATGTGGGTAAAGTTATGCGAGTCAAGTCGAAATCTTGCTTTGGACTGTATCAGTGCGACTACGCGCGTAGCTTATCCTATATGGCTTTCAAAATTAACCAAATATGAAGATGACAACCAACCATCCATACAAAAGTCGTGCTTTAGGAAACTTAAGAATGATGGTGTTGAGATTATGACCTGTACAGGAGAGAGTTGAAGGCAATATGCACACACCTATTGTCACGCCTCAAATCTCAAGCACGTGTCCATCCCTCTCTAGTCGATAAAATTCTGCGACTTCCCAGGACGAGTCGCCAACCCTTTCATTTTATTGCACATGCGGAAGCGAAAATAAATCCCCTAACAGTATTCATCTCAGGATAATAAAAAAAAAAAAAAAAAAAAAAAAAGCAAGACAATAGATTTACAAACAAACATGTTTTTATACATACACTAAGTAATGTACAAAAGTCTATAGCCAAAAGACTACAAAAGACTAGCCTTCCAAAAAGAAGCAGTCATAACTGACCTCCGCTTCAGTTCACCTCCTTTCTGCTCCAGGACCTCCACTCGATGACACTGAAAATGGTTATACAATAACCAGTGAGACAATGTCTCAGTAAGTCCATGCTCTAAACCCCGATTAGGAGGGAAATACGCCTAGAAGCATCCTAATCATGCAATCATATAATCATAGAGCCTTACCTTGGCCTCAGATCCACCTTGCAGGTCAGTACAATTAAAATACATGATTAAACCATTCAATTTAATCCAATTCAATTCAACCATCGATCAATCGATTCATTCGACTTCGTGTCATCAATGTCATTAATAAATTATGTCGATTCAAACACTGCTCGTCTAAGCTGAAATAGATACTCATATATCATTGCTCTCCAAAGCTGATATCTAAAATTTACTCATCGAAACTGCTAGATCAAATAATGCTCACTGAAGCTGCTAGATCACATGGCTCGCCGAAGCTGATATCTAAAGTGCTCACCGAAGCTGCTAAAGCATTATTGCTTGACATTGCTCATCGAAGCTGCTAAAGATCTATAATTGTGTTAATGCTCCCCAAAGCTGTTATAGATCTATCTTGCTCACCTAAGCTGATTTGGTTCTCAAAGACCACTTTTGATGTCAACACCTGACACTCGATATTTTCCACTTAAAATACCAATATTTCACAAATTTTGGAATTAAATACCAAAAATCAATTCAACACTCAATTTGTAGAATTTTAGCACTCCATTGCAAAAATTAATCACACCATTGCAATCAGTACGAAATTCCGGTCCTTTGGTTATCCCGATCTAATTTTCCAGAAAAATAATTGATAATTAATTAATTTCGAAATTTAATTAAATAAATCAATTTAATTTTATAATACTAACTTAGGCCAAAATTATTAAATTAAATACCAATACGGACCCGGAAAAATTCTTGAACCCTTCTAGGTAAATGATACAATTTATTTAGGCCTTAGCTAAATCAAGCTAACCACCTAATAAGCTCAATTAAATAATTAAAATTTTAATTTAATCTAATTAACCACCTAATTATGAATAAAATAAATCTAAACACCCCTTAGACGCTATTAGCCTATTAAGAAGAGTTTAGAGTATAAACTCACCGGTTATTTGCAGAAACCGGTTCACCGCGACGACGGCACGACGGCAACCGAAATCCAAATTTTCGGCGGCATCAGCGAACTCTCGGGCCGCCTAGAACGGGCCCAACAAATCTCAACCCAACTGAGATTTGTTTTCAACTTGGGCTGGGCTTCACTTGATTCGCAGGCTGAATTTCTGGGCTGATCTCACTTGGGCTTCAAATTGCTAGCTGGACTTCAAATCGTGGGCTGAATGGACTTAATTCACTGGGGCCGCGAGACTGAATTGGAGCTGTAATATACGTGGGCTTCAAATATGGGCCGTGAACACAAAATGGAGAAACTAGCGGGGAAGCTGGGCCAAGGAAAATGCGAAGGCTGAAGACGCTGGGCTTCAGGGCTGACTTCGGCGATGCTCTCCGCTAGTGAACACGAACGGCAGCTGTAGGGATTCCTATGGAATCTTGGGCGTGGAACTAGACAAATCCAAAGCAGCAAGGGCTGCTGTTGGGCGACACATTGACAGCAGCTTCGGTGGAGACACACGGCAGGGTATGAAGCAGCTTTAGTCAATGGTGGAAAAGAAAGGGCTGACTCGATGGGGTTGGCTCTTCACGGACGGGGCAGCTGCTTCATGTGTTTGAAGAAGAAGACGTGTGGATGGGTAGCTTCTCTGCTTCATTGACCAAGGGAGGCTCAGCTGTGGACACGTGGAGAGTTGATCGGTAGAGGCGTGAGCAGAAGCTGGTTCGGTGGCCGTTGGAAGAGGAAATGAGCAGATGGGATGGAGAGAAAAAAATCAAATGAAGAAGAGTTGCAGCTTCGATTCTTCGAAGAGGAAATGAAATAGGGACAGAGGCCATGAGAGACAACTACGGGGGAAGGGAAAACAGCTGGTTTTTGCTCAATCTGACCAAAAAAAAAATGGATTAGATCAAGGAGAAACTCAAAGGATTTATCCCCTCCATTAAATGCCATGTCCCCTAACTCTTTCCACATAATTTTCCAACCAAATTATCCAATTTTGATGTCAAAATTGTTGTCTAACCCTAAATCCGAATTTCACACAATTAAATTCAATTTCCTTACTCAATTCCCCAAATTGAGTTCCAATTTTGATGAAGAAAAATTCCGAACAATTTTCTGTGAGTCCCCAACACTTGAAGGCTTGATTTAGAAGTCTCAATTTCCATCAATTTAACCCATCTAAATTTCCGCTGATTTTCCGCAATGTCCGTACGATTTTTCGCCAAAAATCCCAAACTCGATGAAATTTTTCCAAAAGACAAGACGACATCCTATAAATAAACCGCGACATGCTCGAACATCCAATTTTCGAAACCAAATTCAATTTCGTGATTAAAATCGACCGAATGCGATTTTAGTCCAATCCGACCTATTTGGTAGCTTTTAAGGGATTTTACCGCGGTTATGTCCCTTAACGGCCTCACCCAATAAATTAGTTAACTCATGAGTGATTAGCTCAGAGAAAAAGGACCATAGGCGCGCTGATGAGATGCCATTTTCATATATTCGAGACAGAGTCGAAATTCAGAATGTAACACCTATATATGTGGACGCCATCGACCTTGGTTTCCAGGGCAGGACTCACCTAGTCTTAGGAGGAGCAATATAACATCGGATAACATAAGTGGACGTTTAGATGCTTCAATCTCAGAGGTGAGCTTGCAGTGTTTATGACAGAGATGACCAGGGAAGAGGCGAACGAGAAGAAAGCATTGTAGAGGTCGCCATTGCATTTGGACTTATGCAGAAGGGACTTGGAAGATTAATAGGATGGGTAGGAAACTTAGCTGAATCTCTCCTCAAAAGAGCATGCTGTTGTAGGGAACAGAACTTAATATGAGCAGATCTCACCATAGATGGACAGACGACTACACAAAGAGGATACAATTGATAAGATTTATATAGTTGACTCTATAAAATTACTGTAGCTAACATAGCCTCTCCCTTCTTACCATCGCAAACTTTGTAGATGAACTCTATCAAGAAGGAAGCAAATGGTGCAGTTTTTGCGTACTCGCAACTTGATAATCAAATTGAATCTGACAAGAGAAAACCACTATCTATGTGAAATTGAAGACAGACAGAAGCCGACACCAGTACTGTTCATAGAAGAGACTTCAAACTGTTTCCTCAAGGCAGGAAAGCCTGAGATGAGAAAGTATTGTACCCAAAACTAGGAGGCTGAGATTTTTGGTGGTTACAACATCTAAAGGATGTACATTCTACATCATCATGCACTTGATGCTTGAAGGTGAGCAGATTTTCATCATACTGCGAGGGATGATGGTCAAATATATCATCCTCCAACTAATTTTCTCCGTAAATGTTCTTAGAAGTCTATTACCTTTTGTATTGTGGCAACATAGAAATACTTTGGCACGGTACCAACAACAGACTTACGCTTCTGTCCGTTCCTAAAAAGCAAGACCACCGGAACAGCCTTGATATCTTAGTCTTCAGCAATATCCAGGTCGTTGTCAGTATTGAGAAGAAAACATTTAATCTTCCTAGCATACTCTTCTACAATCTCGCCTATGATCCGGTGGACCATCCTGCACAATCTACACCAACTAGCATAGAATTCGCCGACTAAAAGTGCATCTTACATTTTGGTTTCATTAACTTGGTCATGTCCATCACCTCTCAACATATTTTTGCGCGAGATATGATTATACATAGAAAGAGTTTGGTCCTCTATATAAATCCAAGCTAATCTTTCCTTATAGTTGTGAGACAAAAACCGTTCAGTTTCAGAGACCTGTATGAAATGACAATGGAATATGAAATGCTTTGTAAGCTCTTCCTTGTCATCATGGATGAATCAGCATTGCCCGCTTCGTTCTCGCATCACCATGACTGGTACACACTGCTTTTGTCATCCCTATCATTGTCCCCAGACGAAATTGATCCAACCTATCTCTATACATGCAACCATGTCTTGAATGGATTCAGTGCAGTGCTGTCATAGTCCCAATTAGACAAAGCTGGAATAGGTTCCCGGTCATCTTGCCTCGTATCTAGACACGTTCGGAAACGCTCACACAACATAGTTTCTTGGCCTGAACAAACAGAAAGGGCTTTGGCCAAGAGCTAAATTCAGCGATGGTCTTGGACAGCGGGATATGGCCCAAGAGTGAGAGCTTCAAGGACGAAGGCATGTCCCCCTTGCCGGAGAGATGGCGAGGCTCTTGCGAGTCCGGGGTGAACTTCAACTCATCCAACTGCAACCGGAAGCTCATCGGAGCCCAGTCGTTCAGCAAAGGAATGAAGCAGCACGGCTTGAACATATCAACGACCGATGACTCTGATTCCCAGGGGACAACTAGTGCCATGAGACTCACACGTTGTCCATAGCAGCTGGGAGCCCTGTGATAGACGCTAGCTACTTTGGCTACACCAAGGGCATGGCACTAGGCATGGCGCACGCTGCTAGGCTCGCGATGTACAAGGTGCTATTCCTGAATGGCACATACGATTCGGCTGCAATGGACACCCTAGCAGGCATGGACCAAGCCATAGAGGAGGGGTCTATATATTGTCTCTGTCGCTTGGATTTTTCAAGACACTAATCGACCAGAATCTAATTGCTGTAGGAGCTTTTGCAGCAATCAAGAGAGGAATCTGATGGGAGAATAATAACAATTCGAATAATATCAAATCAACGTAGCGGAATAAGATAATCTCCCATCTTGTATAAACCTAATAGGAATCGATATAGTAGAATAAAATAAAAACCAAGCACGCAAACATAAGACGATTTTTTTAGGTGAAAAACCTCCTCGATGTGAGGAGATCAAAGACCACGGGACCGGAGTCCACCCGAAAATCTTCACTAGCAACAAAATTGGGTAAACAATGTTCTTCTCTAGCATATACTAAAGGTGCATAGCAGCAAACACCTCAAGAACATAATTCTTGGAAATACACTTGAATTTAACAAGAGATCAAAGATAAATCTAACCAAAAACGCAAGTTTTGATCAATCCACGAAAAACCTAACGTAGGGAGGTTCAAACGAAAATCAAACCATTCAGATTCGAGAAAATTGCGCCACGAACATGCTGACAAAATTTTAGCTCAATCAAACCACGAATTGACCTCCGATACCAACTTGATTGAAATTAGATATTGCCCAAACCCCCAAATTTTCTACTTTCTCTTCTTCTCTTGTTAATGTGTCTTTTTGCGGCTACCACTTGAAAGATAGTGAGAAACCATATTTCTCCATATAACTTATCATATAGGCTCAAGCCTTTTTTGGGCTTGCAACTCATTGGGCTTCCTCCACGTAGGAGTGAACTTAGCTAACAAATCTCCCCCTCATGACAATGTGGAGGGATTCACCATCCCTGCTATCAATTGGCAATGTTCAAGCTTCTCTCTTGGTAGAGTCTTCGTCATCATATCAAAGTCATTATGATCTGTATGAATTTTCTTAAGTTTCAACAACTTTTCATCTAGAACATCTCTTATCCAATGATATCTAACATCAAAATGTTTCAATCTAGAATGAAAAGATGAATTCTTACCAAGATGAATTGCACTTTGATTATTACAAAATATCACATACCTTTTGCTTGAACCCAAGTTCTTCTAAGAACTTCTTCATCCATAGCATCTCTTTACTAGCTTCAGTTGTTGCAATAAATTCATCTTCGGTTGTAGAAAGTGCAACACACTTATGAAATCTGAAGATTTTATACAAATTTGAGAAAATAACTCGGTTATCGTTTTCATTATACTGGATAGGTTTTTTATGGTAATTTATTGGGCCTTTGCCCCAACCATTTCACCTCAGAAAAATATGAAATTTAAGCATGTTATAGATCAAGATGTTTTGAGAACTTTCATGAAAGAAGCTTCTCCAAATTCATAACATAAAGAGCTCTGTAAAATTGGCAAACAATAAAGGTCCAAAAATTTCGAAAATTAAATGAGGTAAATTCTAGTTGAAAAGAGGACTGTTCCCACTTGGCCATGAATCAAGGGTCATCCATGTGTTACGGTCCGTGAATCCTCCTGTACTCGTGACACTTGTGAGTAGTGCTTGGGGTTATCGAGTGAAGAGTGAGAGACAAAGAGGATGAACGCAACTGGTCCGTGGAAGTGGTGTCAGGACGGTTGGTGCTAGGAGTTCTAGGATAAAAGGATTATATCACTTAGGAGCGCTGAAGGTGAGGTAGGCCTCCCGTGCACAAACTGGTTGGGAGCTGACGCCACTCTCCTGATGAGGCCATGGCAGGCTGAAACTAGTTGTTGAACCTAAAGAGATTTGCTATCTAACTCGATGGACTAGATGCCTGAGTGAAGCTAGGCGTGGTACGATCTCGTATGGAGAAATTATTCACTGTATTGTTCACTAGAACAGCTATAGAAGGAAGGCTGGCCTGGCGAATTTCGCCTGCTAGGCGCCACACGGGTCGTTCGGCGGCCAAGGAAACTGTCGGCCCATGACACATGGTATCAAAACAAGAATCCCTCTAGTAAGTGGGTGAGTCGGAGAATTGGACTCCTCACTCTAGTGTGGGTTGAACTGAGAAGTACTAGTGGTCTACCCGGTCCTAATGGGCGGAGAGTGAATTGCTGGGGCAAAAGGTCCTCGGACAAAGCACGGCTTTCAGCTCCTAGGATGACAATGGGTGCACTAGGAAGAGTCGATTCCTCGCCGAGCGGACAGTGGGTTCGAGAAGAACTGAATCCTCGTTAAATAGAGATAATGTTCCTGGATCGATCGGTGAATTCGAAGAAGAGGTCTATTGCCACGTTTTCAACAAGGAAAGAACTCCATTTGGTTTGCTGGGGTCAAGATGCTTAGTAGGCAAAAATGGTGCTGCCAAAAGATGCAGTTGGCGAAAAATGCCACACTTGCCAAAGAAAGTACAGGTGACCAAGAATGGCCCAAACAACTGAGATCAAAAAAGGCTATCAATGGAGCAAAACCTGCTCTGTTGGGTGAGCGTGACCATTTGATGTGAAACACCGAAAGTGATGCATCAATGGTTAAAGGACACAAGGAAGTGACAAAATAGATTGCAACAAAGGCGTTGCGAAATTGAGTGGGGAAGAATGTCACAATCCGTGAATCCTCCCGTACTTGTGACACTGGTGAGTGGTGCTTGGGGTTATCGAGTGAAGAGTGAGAGATGGAAATGATGAACACAACTAGTCCGTGGGAATGGCGTCAAGATGATTGGTGCTAGGAGTTTTAGGATAAAATGATTATATCACTTAGGAGCTCAGAAAGCAGAGTAGGTCTCCCGTGCACAAACTGGTCGGGAGCTGATGCCGCTCTCTTAATGAGACCATGGTAGGCCAAAACCAGTTATTGAGCCTAAAGAGAACTATTATCTCACTCGATGGACTATATGTTCGAGCAAAGCTGGGCGTGGTACGATCTCGTACAGAGAAGCTATTCATCATATTGTTCACTGGAACAGCTATAGAAGGAAGGCTAGCCTGGTGAATTCCACCCGCCAGGCGTCACAGGGGTCATTCAGCGGCCAAGGAAACTATCGGCTCGTGACACATGGCTGTACAATCTTATCTCCCAAGATCCTAAGTAGGCTCTGTACTAGCTTGGACACTTGTCTCGGTTTTTCATTAGCTAATGTCCAAAAGAGATAAGGTAGACTTGTCTTGATCCAAAGTTGGACTTATCTTAGCCTCTCTCTCTCTCTCTCTCTCTCTCTCTCTCTCTAGATGTGGCATCTCCTTTGTAGGTTCCATAGTCTACTATTCATACTTAGATCCTAGAATATTAATGGGCCTAGGCTATAGGGATATTTTTTTCCCAACTTTATTTAATGCGTTCACATTTATTCACACTTGTTTACATTTGTTCACACATGTTCACAATTGTTTTTCCAATAAATTTTGATTATCCAAGGATGAGGTGTCCCCTTCATTAATGGCTTTAAATCTAAATCTAATCTTATTTTCTAATATAAAGCCCCAACGTGCCAAGTGTCTGTGATCCTTAATTTACTACATGACAAAGGCATTAAATGCAACTTGGAAAATATCTAAGTTCTAAAAGTCTTGTTATCCTGGACTAATCAAATTTGACCACGATCGACTATATCATTTGGCTCGAGGTTCATGCCTTAGACACAATCGGAGGAAGCAGACACAACTGCGTTTAACTGGTGAAACCAAGTTCGGATTTCTCTTTTACCATGTAAAGGGCTTGAAGTTGAGGACGTTACAATTAATGTCTATTGACTTCTCAAAGTAGTAATGAATTAGGAAATACTAACACTTTTCGGGTTAGACACTTTGACATGTGTCCAACACTCTCTGGCACTCGATCAACAAGTATAAAAAAATCCAATACCTGGTCAACTCTCCTAACACTCTTCAACACTCAAATATGAAATTTTGATATGCGAGTTCAGAATTTTAATGCATGATTTTGACACACACAGAATCAATTTTAAAAATTTTCAATAAATGAGGGGTTAAAATATAAATATGTAAAAAAACTACAAAAATAATAAAATTCATTGAGAAAGAATAAAAATTTAGTCTTCTCTTCTCTTCTGACTCTAACTTTTCGTGACATGCAATTTGCCCCTCAAGTTTTTTTTTTTTCTCTTCTCTTACAATATGCTTTGACACGTGAGTTCAGAATGTGGATTGCTTTTATTCCCCTCCAAGTTCTATAAAGTATTAGAATGGAATTGAATTTGTCAAAATGAAACAATGAAGATATTAACAAAAAGTGAATTAATATTTTTATTATAAGCTCTTTTTATTATATATTAATTTATTTATTTGTGAATTTGAATCAAATTAATTTGATTGAAATACTAATAAAAATGATAATTTATCATATATATATATATACACACAATGTGTCCTAACGTGTCGAAATTCTCTATTTTTTGAGAAATAATGTGTTAGCGTATTGTGTTATGTCATGTCGTATGTCGCATGTCGGTGCTACTTAAGTGATGGAAGCCTTTTGTATGTTAATCTTTGATAGAGAGAGAGAGAGAGAGAGAGAGAGAGAGAGAGAGAGTAAAACATTCATTCTCTTCATGATGTTCTTTTCCTATCTTATAATATGATGATTATTTATTGAAGCTATCCGTAACTTCCCTTAAAAGTAACCACTCATACTTCTTCAAAAGTACCTTTCACTAAGAAAATATTAAGTGTATATGCCATGTAGGACAATACAATAGACCATACACTCATGGACACGTGGCAAATATGGGCCCACCTGTCAATTCTTTTTTTTTTTTTTTTTTGTTGGTATCCCACCTGTCAATTGAACCATCAAAATTCCTGCCCCCACTCTCTCCTTTAACGCTTCATCTCTCTCACCTTTACTCTATCTCCCCCCCTCCGTTTCTGCCTACAACTAACTCTCTCCCTCTTCTCTCTCTACTTCTCTTTTGTTTCCTCTTGCGTCTGCCATGGCTTGAGCTCGAGCTGACTCATGGAAGACTTGCTCACGAGCATGCTGACACTCATCCATGGACATCGTCGATATCGTTTGGTATGTTTTTGATTCCTGGGTATCGTTTTTTCCCATCTACCATGGATGACGCTCGCGGCTAGCCATGGACGATACTCATCCGTGGCCGCTTTGGCATGAAGCTTGACCTCAAACCCAGAGCTTTGAGTAGCTGCTTGAGTTTTGAGCTTGGCCTCAAGCTATCTCACTGCAAACAAAGCTCGACGTAGCCTTTATGCTCCTCAAACACTAGACCTCCTGCAAAATCACCCCTCATTGTCATGTCAAACGGACCTGAAGCAGCAATAAGTCGACTTGAGCTCGAGCTATGGTGGACACAAGAGGAAAGAAAAGAGAAGTAGAGAGAGAAGAGGAGAGAGAGAGAGAGAGAGTCATGGCTAGAAAAGGAGGGAAAGAGAGAGAGTAAAAATGAGAGAGATGAAGCGTTTTTTTTTTTTTTTTTTTTGGATACCTAGGGAACCCCTCCCCGTACCAACACGGACAGCCCGACAGGCCCGGGGTGACGTTGAGGGTAAACCCTAGAGCGACGTTAGCAGAGGACCCACCACCCCGACGTTGTGCTTAAGATCCCATGCGGCCAGCAGGATTCGAACTCCTCCCCTCTCACGCTGAGGATCATGGGAAGCCCTTATCCAGCTGGGCCACTGCAGGCGATGGTTGAGAGAGACGAAGCGTTAATAAAGAGTAAAGGCTGAAATTTTGATGTTTCAATTGACAAGTGGGCCGGGATTCACCCCAGTGGCCACCCTTCCAACATGGAAGGGAGAGGTGAGGGGTTCAAACTCCCACCTTCTCGGGGAGGGATGGGGTGGGCCACCTTCTCAGGGAGGGATGGGGTGAGGACGCGCAAGTTTTAGAAGTGGGTTTCAACTCCCACGCCCTGCAAGAAGCAGAGCAAAAGTCTGAGAGTAAATGTAGAGTAAGTATAGAGTAGGACTGACCAAAAAAAAAAAAAACTGACAAGTGGGCTCGGATTTTTGATGTGTCTATCAGTGTTTGGTTTATTATATCATCCTACATGTCATTTTGAATTTACCTAATATTTTCTTCCTCTCAAGACACACTATTATAGGCAATTGATGTCTCTTGAACACACAT
The DNA here is from genome assembly GCA_014182555.1 of Eucalyptus erythrocorys. Lineage (NCBI taxonomy): Eukaryota > Viridiplantae > Streptophyta > Magnoliopsida > Myrtales > Myrtaceae > Eucalyptus > Eucalyptus erythrocorys. The sequence continues at coordinate 18,193,833 of CM024603.1, forward strand.
CCCATTAGGGCTAACCTTGCCCCTTGGATGCACCCCATCATGCGTGAACCAATGAAATATGATGGTAGCCTTAAAGAGGATGTCCACCCCTTGGGGTTTTTCGGCTAGCCTCAGTGAGCGGGTAAAGTTTGATAATTGTAAGGTTAGTGTCATAAGTTTGCAGAACATTTTGTTAAAGAGAGGTGACAAAGAGTTGCATGTGCTTTCATGATGTCATGAAATTCTAAGAAGTGCTCCTTTTAGTTCTTGCATTGGGAACCTTTCAGATAGGATATGCATTTCTTCAGCTAGACAGGCTAGCGGTAAATCTTGACGGAACGGATAGTATATCGATCGGGAGTTCAATGCCCGTTTGGCCTCACGTCCTTAAAATTGTTTCCTCTTGCTTTTCGCATCTCTGCGCTGGAGATCTTCAAACTCTAAATTCTTTCAGGCAGCTTTTTCTATTGTTGATGTAAATGTTCTTTGATGTTCTGCTATTTGAATTGAATCTTATTCCAGTCTGATACTAGCTGGGTAAAATGATTCCATTTAGAAAATACGAACAATTACCGTCTCTTGAAAATGATCGCCGACTTCACCGGCAAGATAGATTGCTAAATGTGAGGGTGCAATTATGCCGTCTGATAACAAGATAGAAGGTTGAGAACTGTCCGAACTTGTTATGAAAAGAGTTCTAATCCTTTTTCCTTCTTTCCATTATATTGATTCTCCGGTCGACCAAAATCTTGAATAAACTGGACCTTTCGAATGTCTCTCCCTGGAGAGATTCTTTCGATTCAAATTGCTGGGAGGTTGGCAATTCCAGATCCTTTTTACCTTATTGCCCTTCTCAGCCGATCGAATGTGCGGTGAGCCAATAGAATCTAAGATCGCATTCGAAGATTCAACGAACAACTTTCAATGGGTACGTCATAATCTGTGTCATAAACTTAAGCAGGCGTGCATACGTTCCTCGAAAACGATACTTCGAAGTCAACTATCTGCAGCCGTCTTGCTTCGCCGGCTAAAAGTGCAATAATTTTGGTTTCATTGACTCGATTGCAATAATCGCCTCGACATATTTTGCCTGAGATACGGTCCTCTATATAAGCCCAAGTTAATCTCCCTTTATAATTATATCACAAAAACCGTTCGGTCTCGGATATCTATATGGAATGACAATGCAATATGATATGCTTTGTAAGCTCTTCCTTGTCATCTCAACCGTAGTGTCCGCTTTGGTCACAGACTACCGAAAACCCTACATAATCCACATGGACGAGTTGGCGTCCCCCGCTTCGTTCTCGCATCACCATGACTGGTACACATCGCTTCTGTCGTCCCTATCTTCGTCCCCGGACGAAATTGATCCGACCCATCTCTATACATACAACCATGTCTTGCATGGATTCAGTGCAGTGCTGTCGCAGTCCCAATTAGACAAGCTAGAACAGGTTCCTGGTCATGTTGCATCATAGCCGGACACATTCGGAAACGCTCACACAACATATATTCCTAAGTTCCTTGGCCTGAACAGCCAGAAAGGGCTCTGGCCAAGAGCCAAATTCGGCGACGGCGTGATCGTCGGCATCATAGACTCTGGGATATGGCCCGAGAGCGAGAGCTTCAAGGACGAGGGCATGTCCCCCGTGCCAGAGAGATGGCGAGGCTCTTGCGAGTCTGGGGTGGAGTTCAACTCGTCCAACTGCAACCGGACGCTCATCGGAGCCCGGTCATTCAGCAAAGGATTAAAGCAACACGGCTTGAACATACCAACTACCGCTGACTACGATTCCCCGAGGGACTGGTGGGGCCACGGGACCCACACGTCGTCCACAGCGGCCGGGAGCCCCGTGATGGACGCTAGCTACTTCGGCTAAGCCAAGGGCACGGCAACAGGTATGGCACCCGCTGCTAGGCTCGCGATGTACAAGGTGATGTTCCTGACCGACGACCATGACAACTTGGCTGCGACAGACACCCTAGCAGGCATGGACCAAGCCATAGCAGATGGTGTCGATGTATTGTCTCTATCGCTTGGATTTACCTCGACACCGTTCGATCAGAATCCAATCGCCGTGGGAGCTTTCGCAGCAATGGAGAGAGGAATCTTCGTTGCTTGTTCAACAGGTAACGACGGCCCTCAAGGATACACGATGCTAAATGGAGCTCCGTGGCTAACGACTGTCGGCGCTGGAACCATATCAAGGGACTTTGCGGCCAATATAGTCCTCGGCAACGGAACCCTAACAGTTAGAGGAAAATCCATCTTCCCAGAAGATCTGCTTATCTCAAGAGTTCCTCTATACTTTGGCCGCGGCAACAGAAGCAAGGAAATCTGCAATGGTGCCTCTCTCGATCCGAAGGATGTCGCTGGAAAGATAGTTTTCTGCGACTTTGTTAGTGAAGACTACGAAGTCAATACCACCGAAATCACCCTAGCCGGAGCTGCAGGTGCCATCTTCAGTTCTGGACTTGGGGCTTTCCTGGAACCCGAAAACTTCAATATTCCGTTCGTAGCCGTCGTACCAGAAGATGGAGATAGAATCAAGGACTACTTGCTGAAGTCGGAGAATCCGACGGTCGGCATCAAGTTCTTGATAACCATTTTCGGGACCAAACCAACTCCTCAGGTAGCATCGATTTCGTCTCGAGGACCGGACCGTCAGGCCCCGTGGATCTTAAAGCCAGATATATTAGCTCCTGGAGTTGATATCTTGGCGGGATGGGCACCGAACCAAGAAGTAGTGCGGGTCGGTCAGAGCTCCTTGCTTAGCAACTATGCGCTCTTATCTGGAACTTCCATGTCGGCTCCTCATGTCACCGGAGTCGCTGCGCTGCTAAAATCAGCCCATCCAGATTGGAGCCCTGCCGCTATCCGATCGGCAATGATGACCACGGCTTACATTCTCGATAACACCAATGAAACCATCATCGACATGACCACCCGAGCTTCAGGAACGCCTCTTGATTTTGGAGCAGGACATATAGATCCGGAAAAGGCTTCAGATCCCGGTCTAATCTACGACATCGAACCCGAGGATTACGTCAATTTCCTCTGCGGAATGAACTATTCCGCCAATCAGATAAAGATCATAAGCAGGAGATTGAACTTCTCTTGCACCTCTGCGACTCTCGACATCAACTACCCTTCATTCATAGTCATCCTCAACAACACCAACACCACGAGCACTACTTTCAAAAGAATCCTAACCAACGTGGCCGACGGGCCTGCAAGTTACCAGGCCACAGTGACAACTCCGTCGAGCATGAAGGCCACAGCAAAACCCTCGGAGCTGTGGTTCACTAGCAAGTACGACAGAGCCGAGTTCAACTTGACGGTAGAGATCTCTTTGGAAGGGTCGATTCCGCAGAGCAATTACATAGGTAACTATGGTTACATCACTTGGAAGGAGATCAATGGAACTCACGTTGTGAGAAGTCCCATCGTCTCAGCTTACGCTCCCTAGCGAAGACAAGTTCTTTCAGCACGTTCTGGTGTTCCTTATTCAGTTTATCGAACATACAGAAGCTCTCAATAAAACTCTGAGTTTGTCTTTCTATATATGATATGTTGTGCAGTATCTCTCGCTGCTGTCTTTTGTTTGTGTCGCCAATCTAACCTTGCAAAGATCCGATGGTATCTAAAAAGAATTTAAGTGTTGTTAAGAGTGTGTTTGTTTAGCATAAAGCTAAACGATTTGGAAAGAAATTTTCCTAACACTGATAGTTTATATAGTTTGAAATAATTAGTTAACAAAAACTGTTCTTGTTGCTCATAACAATTATGTCAACAAATTTTCATAAATGTTAAAATATTTTTCATTCATTCATTTTTATAAGCAATATAAACGTTATTTTTATGAAATTATTTATTTTCCGCAAAATAAATAAGCTTTCGACAAAAAAAAAAAAAAAAAAAAAAAAAAAAAAAAAAAAGAACCATAATTAAAAGTTAGGTAGAACGGCTTCAATGATTGCGCCATGTGTCAAAATATTATCCATTCCCAAATTTTTATAGGAAATTAGTGGACCAACGTGACATGCAAAGAGCACATAGATGTTTACTTAATTACCAAAACATTTTATTTAAGAAAATGAAGCATGATGAAAAATTGAATGATATCTGTTTAATGTATTAATTGAAAATAATAATTAATTAATCAATTTTCTAATAAGATAAAAATCCAAGTATCCTCTTTCATTCATTACTCAAAAGTTTTTTTTTTTTCGACCTATCTACTGATAGATGATTAACCCATGCTAGATCAAAAAAGATTATAAATTAACAAATAATTATTTGGTGACTATGAAAATTGTAACATATTGAAAATCCTAAAATATTGAAAGAAATCATGTAACATATATTGCAATTTCCAGTAAATTATTTACCCTTGAGAAAACTTCATAAGAAGAATTCCTTATTCTTCTAGTTAGTATTTAAATATCATTCTCGCATAGGTAGTTGTGTATTAAATATTATGACATCAAAATAAATACAAAAAAGTCACTAGTATCCAACACTCAATTATACCGCAAAGTTAAATCAATATAATCACCATGTCGCAATCCTTCCATTTATGTATGTTAGAATGATTAAATATTTAATTATGTCTTCATATACTAGTTTAAGCTTTTAAAACAATTAGCAATAGCCTTACAAAATCTCATATAGTTTTAGAACTAAAGATCATGCGTTTAAATATTTCCAGACCCCATTTGCCTCATAAATTAAATATGTCTATGTTCAATACTTGACAAAAAGACTAGACAAAGTATAAAGGGAAGTATTAGAATAATTAAATATTTAACCACATCTTCATCTAACAATTTAAATTTTTAGAATAGTTTGCATTGATTTCACAAAATGTTATAGTGTATATACAAAAGAATCTCAAAGTACATAAACATGCAAAAGGACCACCAATTTATTTAAAACTATTTAGAGATACCTTACTTTAGAACTTTCATCGTTAAAAATTATATTCTCATTCTCGTGAATGTCATAAAATGTAAAAATTTGAACAACTTATATAATTTTTGAAAATTACTATCCAACTAAGTTACAATAAGTACATCTTTACAACTAGTATTTTCTAGTCCATTGAAAAAAAAAATAGTGAATCAAATCGACTCTCATGGTAACAAAAATAGAAAAGAAGAGAGAATCGACTTAACTCTGAAGAACTTCTCATATTAGTCAGCCAAGTATCATTCTTTTTCCTTACACCATTACTGATAAAGGTCCACGCCTTGCCATATTAGAGGGCGGGGGACCAAAATGTCAATCTTCCATGGATCATGGAACGTCACAAAAGGACTAAACAAGCCTTTAACTTTGAAGGAACGATACTCGAGATTGCGTGGCTTCATTTTGTCCTCGTTGGGAGAGGTAAAAAAAAAGTGGAAATTATAAAAAAAAAAAAAAAAAAAAAAAAATCATAAACCTATAAAATGGCAGCTAATCCAATCATAAATATTTGAATTTTGCCAATTTAGTTATAGACTTTTGATTATGCTAATTCAATTCCAAACATTTTGACAGTGTGTCAATTTGGTTTTTACAATCAATTTTAGTCGAAAATCACTAATATGGATACCAGTCATTCTACATGACACGATCAATGTTAATAAAAACATTTTTTTTAGAATTTTTCAACTTCTTTTTTTTTCTTTTCTTTTCTTTTTTTTCCTCATTCCTCAACGATAGTCGATGACAAGCCATAGGTGAGGGTCAAGCCTCACCAGTGGCCAACAAGGCTCGACATTTGCCTAGTCCAACAAGGTCGACTTTGCTAGCCCTTGTTTGTGGTTGATTGCAATCCCTCCCCTAGACCTAGTGATCAATAGAGAAAGAAGGACAAAAAAAGAGGAAAAAGGAAAAAGTTACAAAAAATTTAAGGAAAAAAATTGTCCATATTAATACTAATCGTGCCATGTAACAGTAAACATCAACGTCAACAATTTCCAACTAAAGTTGGTTGAAGGGACTAAATTGATAAATTATCAAAAGGTTAAAGACTAAAGTGGCATAATTGAAAGGTTTTGAAATAAAATTAACAAATTATTAAAATGGTTATAACTAAATTTGCACAACTAAAATGCTTAGAACTAAATTAGCCGTCACACAAAAGGAAGATTTTTGGACAATTTTCGGACAATTTTCCTACCAAAAGGGTGCTTGAGGCAATTTTGTATAACTTATTTTAGTGGCAAAACCGAGATTTCTCAAGCTATCTTTCTTAGAGATAATCTATTATATCTGGATGGAACGTAACCATGGACGGTTTAAAAACACATCGATTGAGCTTTATCTTTTGTTGGCTAGGATTTGAAAGGTTGTAAGATGTAGGGCGTCACTCTACTAAAAGTGCATGCCTTCCAAATTTTTTATTGGCTACTATATGGAGGCTTCATTCCTCCATCTCCTCACATAAGTAGTTTTTATGAAATGCTAGGAGATTCTCCTAAGCTTTTGTACCTCATTTGATTAATGATATTCACATATTTACACCCCAAAAAAAAAAAACTGAGTGTATCCGCAATGAGCTCAAAACGGCTTAATAATTACTTGAGATAGAATAGTTTGATTTTGAGTTACCTCATGCTCACTAATTATTAGCTCAACAAGCTAATCAAGTCCAATCCAATTTCTATTATTCTTCAAAAGGTGTTTTTTTAGTTAAAGATAGACATAGGTGTCCTCAGGATTATATAATATGCCATATTATTCGACCTTTATTTAGATCAAGCTCAAACTGGAATTCCTCCATAAATTAACTGTGCAAGTACGCTAAAAGTTTTGAAACTTATCAGAAAAATGCAATTGAGTTCTAAAATTTTCAAAAATATAATTAAATCCTACAACTTTTCATATTGATAAATCAAAATTTTCCATTAACTCCACTAAATTTGGGTAACAAAAATAATGACATACTTTTTTGTAATTATTTTCTCGTTCCTATGTGACGTTAAGATTAACTAAAGCACTAAAACAACGTAATTTGGTCAAAACCTCAATTTTTAAACCTAAATTTTAATTAAATTAGATTTAAAATATAAAAAGCTAAAAAAACACAAAAAATATAAAATAACATAAAAAGTTTACAAGAGGAAGGGCTAGGCTTTTAGCCAATGGGCCATTAGCGAAAAGAGCTGAGGAGGCCACGAGGACGAGCACTAGTGAGTAGCGATGGCGCGGTAGCCCGTAGGTAGTGGTTTTCTTGTGCGCGCGCGCTCGCGCACAAGAGTTTTTTTTTAATTTTACATATATATAACTTCTGAACAAAAGAACACACTTGATAACTAGGGGCAAGCATGGTCCGGGTTATGCTGGTCCACCCCCTAACCCTAGAACCAACTCGCACAGTATTGGTCCTCAATTTTTGGGATCGAGGACCGATCCTATTGAGCTTGGGACCGGGGACCAAATCAACCCAATGGGTTCAGTCTGGTTCTAGGGTCAACCCAGGACCAACTGATAATTTTTTATTTTATTTTTTGTACTCCTTAAAAAAACAATTGAAAACCAGACTGACCCAATAGGCTTGGTTCAGTTTCAAGGTCAACCTAGGATTAACCAATAATTTTTTATTTCATTTTTTATACTCCTTGAAAGGGCAGCCGAGGACCGTACCAATCCAATAGGTTCAATAATGAGCAAGGTTAGCTAAGAAAGGCAAGCGGTGAGGGTCAAGTAGGGTGAGCGTCGAACAGAATGAGCATTGAATGTCGAGCAGGGAGCAACAAGCCAAGTGAGCATCGAGCAGCGAGCAGCACGAGTGTCAAGTGACGAGCGAAGAAGTTATTTTTTTCGATTTTAGCAAATTGAAGACTAAGAGGACAAATAAAACAGAAGAAAATGAATACTAGATGAGGATGCCATAAGGTGCCTTTTTAGACGCCGTGAGGACTCCTCACAACAACATTTTCATCTTTCGTAAATTATGATTATTGACACTGTAAAAGACATTAAAAACCTAAGTTATTAAAGAACAATGTAAAATTACTTGAACTCCTCACTAAAGAGCTGTTTAATGTTGTTGACACCGTTTATTTTAAGGTTTTCTCTATATAAAAAAATTATAAATAAATATATATATATATATATATATATATATATATATATATATATATATATAGTCGGGGTTGATCCAAGTTGGACCGACCCGGAACTCTTAGGACGGAGGGCTGACTCACACAATGCTGGTCTAGGAATTCTAGGACCAAGGACCAACTTAGTTCTCCTTAAAAACTGGACTAGGACTGGCAGGGTTGAGTCAATCCACGGTTGATCTAGAGTTGACCCTGGACCGATGCTCACCCCCATTGATAACTGTTCAAAATTTATATTCTTAAGATAGAAATGCATTTTGTAGGATTCTTGAATTTATTTTTGTTTCTTTTAATTTTTAATACTTTTATTATATTTTTCTCTTTTTTTCTTTTTCTCTTCTTCTTCCTCCTTCTTTGTAGCCAATTGCCAACCACCGCCAGCTGGGCAAGGTTTGGTGAGCTCGTCGAAGCCTCGCCTAGCCAAGACCAGCCTCGACCTCACTGGATCTAGGTAAGGCCAAGCCTTGCCAGTGGCCAGGCAAGCCTCACCTTAGCCTAGCGAGGTCGACCTCGCCCAGATCTAACAAGGCCGAGCTCGCCCAGCCACTTGCCAGGCCACTGGCAGGCGACGCCAACTTGGAGGTGGACTAGCGCGGGCTGAGCCTCGCCTAGCCACAATAAGGCTCGGGTTGACGAGCCTCACTATGGCTCAGCGTCACCAGCCATGGCCAAAGTGGCAACTAGCCAAAAGACGAAGAAGAAAGGGAAAGAGAAGAAAAGAAAAGAAAAAAATTAGAATTGATTCTAGGAATTGTTTTCGAAAACAAAAAACGATTTTTTTTTTTTTTTTTTTTTGCTTCTTGATTTTGTTCTAAATCTATTTTCGGGAACAAAAATCAATTCTTTTGTTCTCGAGAATAAAAAATTTATCAAATGGATTTTTGTTATAAAATAATAGAATCTGTTGTTTCAGGGAGTGTTACTAAACAACCCTTAATGTCACTTATGACGGTCATGTCTTAGAGAGAAAACATCAAAAATTTTCATTAGCCAAATTAAGCAAAGTTAATGAAATGATTTAATTGCACAAATTTGAAAATTATAAAACTTGATTGCACGTTTTAAAAGTTTAGAATTTGATCTCACTTTCGCGACAAGTTTTAGACTTTTAATGGGCTTACTTGAAAATAAATTATGTAATTGAGTTGAGTTGAGTTGAGTCAAGCTAAGCTAGAGTATTTCTATTTTCTAATTGAGCCGATCTTGAGCAAAAATTGTGTGATCGAGTTCCAATCGAGTTTTGAACTCAAATTGCATTATATACTTATCACCAATACATCGCAAGATTCATTGTCATAGGAGCTTTTTCCTAAGGGTACTATATTTTCCAATAGAGAGTACAATCCAGAACAAAATTAGGATAGAGTAAAGGGAAAAAAAAGTAGATCATAGACAAGCTATTTTATTTCATAATTGGGCCAATCTCTTTGAGGTGCCCCACTTTAGAGCTTTATGTTCATAACAATGTCAAGCTTGCTTTCCGTAAACGGGAAAGGCAAATCTCAATTAAACCTATATTTGTCCAATGTATAAAATATTTTCACGGTAAAACTTCATGTGGGTAAAGTTATGCGAGTCAAGTCGAAATCTTCCTTTGGACTGTATCAGCGCGACTACGCGCGTAGCTAATCCTATATGGCTTTCAAAATTAACCGCATATGAAGATGACAACCAACCATACGTACCAAAGTCGTGCGTAGGAAACTTAAGAATGATGGTGTTGAGATTATAACCTGTACAAGAGAGAGTTGAAGGCAATACGCACACGCCTGTATATGTGGACGCCATCGACCTTGGTTTCCAGGGCAGGACTCACCTAGTCTTAAGAGGAGCAATATAACATCGGATAACATAAGTGGACATTCAGATGCTTCAATCTCAGAGGCGAGCTTGCAGTGTTTATGATGAAGATGACCGGGGAAGAGGCGAATGAGAAGAAAGCATTGTAGAGGTCGCCATTGCATTTGGATTTATGCAGAAGGGAATTGGAAGATTAATAGGATGGGTAGGAAACTTAGCTGAATCTTTCCTCAAAAGAGCATGCTGTTATAGTGAACAGAACTTAATATGAGCAGATCTCACCATAGATGGACAGATGACTACACAAAGGGTTGATAAGATTTATATATTTGACTCTATAATATTACTGTAGCTAACTTAGCCTCTCCCTTCTTACCATCCCAAACTTTGTAGATGAACTCTATAAAGAAGGAAGCAAATGGTGCAATTTTTGCATACCTGCAACTTGATAATTTCATTAATACCAGCAACAAATTGAATCTGACAAGAGAAAACCATTTATCTATGTGAAATTGAAGACAGACAGAAGCCGGCACCACTACTGTTCATAGAAGAGACTTCAAACTGTTCCCTCAAGGCAGGAAAGCCTGAGATGAGAAAGTACCGTACCCAAAACTAGGAGGCTGAGATTTTTGGTGGTTACAACATCTAAAGGATGTACATTCTACATCATCATGCACTTGATGCTTGAAGGTGAGCAGAATTTTATCATACTGCGAGGAATGACGGTCAAATATATCATCCTCCAACTAATTTTCTCGTAAATGTTCTTAGAAGTCTATTACCCTCTGTATTGCAGCAACATAGAAATCCTTTGGCATGGTACCGACAACAGACTCACACTTCTGTCCATTCTTAAAAAGCAAGACCACCGGAACAGCCTTGATATCATAGTCTTCAGCAATATCCAGGTCATTGTCAGTGTTGAGTAAAAAACATCTGATCTTCCCAGCATACTCTTCTGCAATCTCGTCTATGATCCGGTGGACCATCCTGCATGGTCCGCACCAACTAGCATAGAATTCAACCAGTACAGGAACTTCACTGTTTACAATCAACTCCTGCCACAAATCTTTCGTAACGACTGCAGCTGCACAATTGACAGCGTGGAATGATCAGAATGAGCTATTCAATTCATTCCACAAGCATTAGGGCTTAACTATGGTATTACCCAACTTACGTGATTAAACAGGAAAAGAAATTTATGTGATAGTCAATGGTATCAGATGCAAAGGCAGATTTTACAAATTAATGCACAGAAAAATGACGGATCTGCAGCACAGAATAATGCTGTTATGGTGCTATGGCCATCTGGAAATATGCCAGGCTGGTTATAAAAAGTGCATTTATCTCGTCAGCTCCATCAACTTGGATTTAAGAGATGGGTAACTCCACCATCTATCATATTGTCATAAGCTTTAGAAAATATATGCTCATGTAGTCCCATCCAGCAATTGGCATTTCCTAATGTTCTAAAGGAGTACACAGCTCTCAGTCTGGATAAGATACCCTCTGGAATTGCCAAAAATAACTTTCCTCCGAAAAATAGAGGAAACTTAGATGAACACTAACCCAAAACACAGATGGATTGATAAATAAAGAAACCCTAATAACCCACATGAGAAAATTACAGCATTGTCCGACGATCGCAATCAGATAATGTGGATGAAAAGTTTCAGAGCATAAGAGGAGTCCTATTAAGTTATCAGATAGATAAGCATTTGGGGATTTTCTTTCCTTTTTTCTTATTGAGAAAAAGACGACAAGCATCTCAGAGTCCATTTATCACATGACTATACCCTACAGTACTAATTGCCCACTATATGTGATCAGCACAAGAACCTACCATTCAGAGGCCATTCTTTCAAAATTTACTACCCAACTACATCTTCTCTGTCTATCTTGGTCAAATTAGAGTTACTACTAGTTACCCCAATCGAGAAAGGGACCGACCTTTTCATGGATGATTACAGACACCATGACTTGCAAAATTCAGCCTAAGAAAGTTAAATTAACATAGATATGCCGTATAATTTAGCAATGGAGTGCCTTCCCACTTCCTAATCAACTAGGCTAATGTTGTACCCAATCCATAAGGAGCAAGCGAAAGGCATCACTGCGCCCGAAATAGCTAAATGAGAGTACTTTCGATGAAAACTACCACACAACAAGCGGCACAAACAAATCCAACGCGCCAGATTTTCTTCTCGCATTGCTGAATTCAATTTAAAATTCACAATGTAATCTCGTCAGAAATGCAGAGAGCGATTCAAGACGGAGAGAACCAACGACAATCAACTCGATTCGTATCGAACCGAACCCGAATCACAAGGAGCGAGCGCGGGCCCGACTCCACCGCCCAAGCAAAATGCAGCGAACACGACGGCGGAAGGAAAAGGAAAATGCGGACCCCGAAGAGAGAGAGAGAGAGAGAGCTTTACCCTTAAGCTGGCGCGCGGCGGAGACGACGGGGAAGCGAGACGAGGCAGGGGCGCGGGAAACCCGGAGCCCCAATTCGGACCGCGAGGTCAGAGGGAAGGCGACGCCGGCGGCGGCGGCGGCGGCGGCGGCGGGGAGCTAGGGCTGGCCGCGCGGCACGCCGGGGGCACGGCGGCGGCGGAGGCGGCGGCGGAGGAGGAGGAGGGGGAGGACGGAACCGTCGCGGCGGCGGCGGCGGCGGCGGCGGCGGCCGGCATCTCCGATCGCGAGGCGGGGGAGTTCTCCGGCGTCGTTTAGGCGGAGAGTAGGAAACGCGAAGGAGGTGAATGCCTAAATCAGAGAGAGAGAGAGAGAGAGAGAGAGAGAGCAAATGGGGCACGTTTTAATCGATTTCGTATCAGAAGGTCTTGTAGAGAGAGAGCAAATGGCGCACGTTTTGTGATTCACTCGTATCGGAAAGTCTTTTTGGGAATATCTCTCTCTCTCTCTCTCTAGATTTCTAGAGAGAGAAAGTGCGTTGTCCTGGACGGGTGTGGTGAGAGCGATGTAGGTGATGACTGATGGATCGTCCTCCTCGTCGCGGTTGAGGGAGGGGAAGGTGGGGGTGCCCCCCACGCCCTTGTCATTTCTCAAGGGTTGACAGAAGGAAAAAACCATACTTGTCGGATCTCAGAACTTTAGCCCCACATGTAATGCAATTCTCAGATTTTTAATTTTGTCTAACGTGCTCTCTAGACCTCCAGCAACGTATATTCAATATGGTCATCGGAGAATTAATGGAAAGAGAACACTGGACATATTTATATAGATTAAAGACTATATTGAATATGTATCAAAAGTTTATAGATCATATTAAATATATTGAAAACTCGTAAACTATATTATATATTAAGCTAAAGTTCAGAGACGATAATGAATAATTAAAAGTTCAGAGACTATATAGGTCAAATCAAAATTGTTTGTATATGTATCATTTGACAATAGCCCCAAATTTAAAAATAGTAAAGCTATATTCAATATAAATATAAACGTCCAAGAAGATTTTCAAATGGTGGCATAAAGTAAGGTCTTTTTTTTTTTAAGATGGTTTAAAGTGGATTTTATTTCAAATAATCACATGAGGTGATGAAGTCAGCCTCAAAGAAGTCTTTGGCTTCCTAGCTGGTGAATAAGTGATTTTCTAGGTTAAAGACTTTATATCTCACATGCCCGAAGTAAAAGATCACGGCACTTTTTACCTTGGTAGATAAAAATATTCATGAGAGGAAAAAAAACATAGGGCAAAATCAATCTAGGATGGCCATCCATCTATTTTCTCATGCGTTGACTGCATGCCTAATCCTCTCGGGGAAGTCACCTCAATGTGCTGAAATATAAGCATCAAAGAAAAGTCTTACTCTTAAGTAGAGGTGGCAAAATGGGTTATGGACCCATTTTGTGCCCATATTTTTACCATATGGGTCGAATATGGATTAATAGCCCATCATAACTATTAACCCATATTGGACCCGCTTTTTTGTTTAATTTTATATGCGTCGAAAATGGATCAGACTTGCTGACCCATTTTCGATCCATTTTCAAAACTCAAAGCCCAAAGTGGAAACCCATTTACCTTCGCTTTGAGTCTTTGACAAAACCGCTCACTGACCCATTTACCTTCGCTCATCGCACCTTCGACTTGGCGAAGGCTTCGAGCCACCTCCGCCGCTCTCCTCCAAGCCGCCTCTGCCACTCGCCGCCGCGGCTCCCCCTTCCAGCGGGATTGCGAAGATTGAGGAACAGCGCAAGAAGGCGTTGGAGGAGGATCCGTGGCCGTCGGCCTGCCATCCCTCGCGCCACGCCTCTGCCGCCCCCGTCGCGGCCCCGTCGTCCGAGCCAAAGGTGCGCATGTCTATCTATGATGGCGGAGTAGGGTTTTTACACGTGCTTGTCAACTAAGCTAAATTTATGGGTTTTTGTTGTTGGGCAAAGCTTGGGCGGAAGTTGATTAGGCGGATGAAAGAAGTAGCCTATTTACTCTCGCAAGTTCCTTTCAAAGGAACTGTACTTGAATAGTTTCTTAGTGAATCTTACCCTCAGTGCACAATAAAAGAGGTGCAAACATAATTGAGCATCTCAATGAGATTATTCATGACAGTATTTTGCTTGGTGTTGGTTTGTCCATGAGAAAATGTTAATGCATTTTATGCAAATTTTAAAGGAAAGAGATAGAATTGCTGCTGTCAAAGTCGAAAACAGTAAATAGAGCTAAGACTTATTTTGGGTTCTGTTGTCTGTGCTTATGACGATGATCATAGAATCGACATGGTGGACTGGAGGGAGGGGTGTTGAATGTTTGCTTTTTAATGGAACGTTCAGCAATCCATATGTTGTGTGTGTTTCAATTCGCAAGTATTCAATTTGGTTGGACAGCAAGCTCCGACTCCAATTGGACCCTTTGCTCATTTTGGAGTACTTCTTGTGGCGGAAAGGTTATGAATATTCAATATCTAACCACTATTTGGGAAGAAGTAGCTCAAAATAAGAGGTTGAACAAGTACAACCACAGTATCATAGACCAGCAGTTCACATTCTACCGGTCTGATGGCCTCAAGAGATTCAATCCATTGGATCCAATGAAACTTCTCCCTAGCAGTACGATTTTTTCCCCCAGTGATCATTTGTATCTTCAATTCTTATGTGGGTCTAAGTTGCTGCAAAATTCATTAATTTGGATTTGTTCTCACTATTTTTTAATGTATTACTTGTAGATGTGCCGGAAGGATCTTTTATTGTCAGGGCACACACACCAATGTCAAATCTGTTTTCCTATCTATGGTTCAATGAGATTGATCGGTTTACTCCTCGTGATCAGCTTAGTTTTGCTTACACATACCAGAAGTTAAGAAGGATGAACCCAGAGAAACCATTTCATCTTAATATGTTCAAGGTAAGTAGCTTATTCTATATAAATCTGTATTAAGATTGTATCGAGGCATGAAATTAAATGAAATCCTACAAGCGTGTCGAAATTGTGATGGAGATGTCCCTGCTTCTAATTGTCCAATTACTTATGCACAAGAAAGATGGGGTGTGGGCAGGGGCGGGGGTTCATACATGTCTATCTTCATAAAAAAAGAGTGCCAAGTGCCAAGTCTGTTCTTTTCCTTTATTTCTCTTTTTTGAAGTCATTTTCAGATTGAATCTTTACTTTAGCCATCGCTTTCATTTGCGAATGCAAATATATGCTTTTATCCCCTGTTTTAGAAGCTCTATTTTGTTGTGTAGATGGGCTCGAAGGGGTGATGTCTGGGAGGCTGCCGACCTAATGCAACAAATGAAAAAGGAAGGAGTTAAGCCTAATATCCACACCTACACATCCTTCATCAATGCTTGTTGCAAGGCTGGAGACCTGGCGATACCTTCTCTTTCTTGGGATTATAATAACTTGTCTTTTTCTTGTGTTGTACATATTAAACTGTGTTCTCGTGGTCATGTGGAAGACATTAAACTGTGTTCTCGTGGTCATGTGGAAGATCTGCGTACAGTTTGGTTAGATGTTCGTTGATGTATGGACTAATTATAGAGAAATCCATCTTCTGTGGTAGCTCTTTATCATGTTAATTGGAAATTGGAATCCATCCTTCTCCTAGTTCATACTATTGCTACCGGTGACTCTGTGTCCTCGGGTAATTTGCAGCTAATGCTGCACATATGAACCTAAAAACAATTGCCTGTCTTAAGTATTAGTTTTCTGCTTTACACTGCTCTCCCTGATCTTGGACTTCGTTTCTTTATATGACTTTCTTCTTCTCAGAAAGCATCAAAGACAATGGAAGAAATGGAAGCTTTGGGGGTGAAACCAAATGTCAAAACCTACACGGCCTTAATACATGGGTGGGCACGTGCATCTCACCCAGAGAAGGCCTTGAAATGCTTTGAAGAGATGAAGCATGTCGGTTTGAAGCCAGACAAAGCTGTGTATCACTGCCTGATGACATCGTTGTTATCAAGGGCAACTGTTGCAAAAGCTTACATGTACTCTGGAATTTTATCTATATGCAGGGAGAGTAACATGGTTGTGCATGCTCATTTTACAGCTTTATGGCTTCAGTTTTTATTGTTAAATTTATATAGCTTCTGTGATTAATGTTATTTTTGTCAAAAAAGTGCTACTGTTGGCTTCATTGTTTTATTATTCTGGTTTGAGTGTAAAACACATGTACATTGGTTCAGGCTGGGTTGTTAAACCTATATTTATCCACCGAACTTAATTTTCTCTCGATGATTGTGATGTTCATGGAGATGATTATTGAAGTTCGTTACTCCTTTGTTCTTCCTAAAATATTTTTCAGTTCTCGTGGCTAATTCTTGATGATTTGAATGAGGATTTTTTTCTGAGTAAGGAAATAATTTCTTGTTGACACCTTTGCAAGGCTTTTCTTGCTCTATTTGATGGCTGCATGAAAACAAACACTAGTAAAAGGCAAAGGGCTGAAATTTGAACCATGCGCCACACAAGATGTCTTGTCAGGGCAAAAGACAGCTTAAGCATTTAGGAATTTTTTGTCCCCATCATGTTAAATTTTTAGGTTTTTTAACAATTTTTATTTTACTTACTATTTTTTAATTTAAAATTTTAGGTTTTTTAACAATTTTTATTTTATTTACTATTTTTTAATTTAAATTTATAGGTTTTTTTAACAATTTTTATTTTATTTACTATTTTTTAATTTAATTTGAGGTTTTTATCCAATTAGCATATAGGTTAAAGTAAGCGTAGGTATCTTTTTAGAATATTAGTAGGTTTTAGCAATATGGGTCGGGTCGGGTATGGGTCTGATATGGGTCGGGTCGGGTATGGGTCACTATATTTACACTACAAGAATATGAATCAAAACGGGTTAAATGGGTCGAATACGGGTCGACCCATTTTCAACCCGACCCATACCCGACCCGACCCACCCATTTGCCACCTCTACTCTTAAGCCCCAATTACATACCGCCTTCTCTCTCTCAATACAAAAGTCCTAATGTTTGATGGTGATTGTCTTTATACATATCGATTGTTTATGCAAATCGTGTCTAGCTGACATGACACTTATCGTTTGTCATCTCAAATGCCCATGTATATACATTCTAACAAAAAGTTTTAATAATGATCAAAATTATTGTCTCTAGGGTAAAAATTTGTGTCTTTTTATTTTTATTTTTTCTTTGAAGACCCACCTTTTTCCCTTTGGAAAAAGTTTGTGTTTTGGAAAAAGTTTGTGTTTAAAGCAGATTTTGTTTCATTTAATCACACCACGTGGTGATGCGGCCTCAGGGGCCATTTGGTTGAGCATTCCCAAGGGCCTTGGGGGAAAATTTTGGTATTTGGCAATATTTTTGAAAGCTCCTTTGCCCAAGTATGAGCATTCTGAATGCTCAATGCTCAAAGCTGGGGAGGGGGAGCATTCAGCATTTGGGAAATGTCACGCCTACTATTCATCTCTCTTCGCCACTGTTCATCTATCTTCCTCGTCGTTCTCTCTTCCCCCATCGTCTTCTTCTTCTTCTTCCTAGCCACCGGGTTTCTCCGGTAGCCGCCGCCGCCGTCACTGCCTGAGGGTCGCGCGTCGCTATTGACCACCTTCTAGGGGTGGCGCGACGCGCGACCTAGGCGACGCGAACCTCAGGCGGCGTCGCCTGAGGTCTGCACGGCCTTCGGCGGCGACGCGCAACCTAGGCAACGCGGACCTCAGGCGGCGTGCGAACCAGGCGACGTCGCCTGAGGTTCGCACGACCTCGCCGGACGCCGGCTTCCCTCCGCCACGCACGGCCGAAATGAACCGGCATCATCGGAATGTGCAATGCACGTGCCGATTCGGGCCCAAGGCGCATGCGACGGACGTGCGCAGTACTGACGCTTGCACGTGCGACGCACGTGGGACACACGTGTGTCGCCGCCTGAGGTCGCGCGAACCTCAAGTGGCGTCGCCTGATTCGCGACCTCAGGTCGCCAGATCTGGCCTCTGTGCCTCCAAGCGGCCAGAGCGGCCGGCCGCCAAACGGCTAGATCTAGCCGTTCGGCATCACCAGCCGCCGGATTTGATTTTCAGAATTTAAAAAAAAAAAAAAAAAATTAAAAGCAAAAGCTCATTTGTAATAAGTTTTGCCAAATGGTATTTTTACACGAGTCAATTTTCAATACGTAATTTGCCAAACACCCGAGCATTCCCGAAAACCCCTTTACCTTAAAGATATTTGCATTTGGCCAAAAACATTCCCCCAAAGTTGAACCAAACGGGATGTGTTGAAATGTAAGCATCAAAGTAAAGTCTTACTCTTAAGCCCCAATTACGTACCGCCTTCTTTCTCTCAATACGAAAGCCCTAATGTTTGATGGCGATTGTCTTTATACATATCGGTTGTTAATGCAAATTGTGTCTGGTTGACATGACACTTATCGTTTGTCATCTCCGACGTATACACATTCTAACAAAAAGTTTTAATAATGATCAAAATTATTGTCTCTAGGGTAAACATTTGTGTCTTTTTATTTTTATTTTTTCTTTGAAGACCCACTTTTTTCCCTTTGGAAAAAGTTTGTGGTTTGGAAAAAGTTTGTGTTTTGGAAAAAGTTTGTGTTTAAAGCAGATTTTGTTTCATTTAATCACACCACGTGGTGATGTCGGCCTCTAAGAAGTCCTTGGCTTCCCGGCTGGTGACCGACTTTCCGATTTTGTTTACTTCTTAATAACGATTCGTATCGAATCTCATAAGTAAAGAACAAATTACCTTGTGAAAAAAAAAAAAAAAAAAAACAGATTTAAAAGCACGAAGGGTTCTAGGAATTCGAACCGTTACAAATTGGGGGGTACATAGGCTTGTAAAAAATTCCTAGGTGCTCCACTCTTAGATTTTTAATTATTTTATTCCATGTTCTAATCTAAATTTGTGTATGGTATATTTGAATTTCTTTTCTGAATATAAAATTACGAAATCAAATAATTTTTCATTTTCTAACTGTTTTACTTCGCGTTGAGTTTACGTGACTGAGAATATGATAAATCGATAAAAAAAAAAAAAACTTATGTTTATAAATAAAAGGGTGAAAAGGCCATAAATGCAGCATAGACGCACGCCTGGTGGGACTCGAACCCACAATCGTCTGATTAGAAGTCAGACGCCTTATCCGTTAGGCCACAAGCGCTCCTACTGACATCCTTCGTAGATGATAGTAAAGCTAATGATCGTTCCGCCGTAGCGCCTTTTACCCACACATCCCTGGAACGTTCAACGTACCAACATTTTGGAATGTAAATTCATATGCAAATCGCGCTATGACCTTGGTAGTCGTCTTAGATTTCAAGAGCTTGCAATGCCGAAAAAGATCGACGTGAGAGAGAGAGAGAGATATGCAAAGTTCCTTTCGCAATTTGACTGGCAAGTTTACATTGGGATTCCGATCAATGGATGTGGCTGCCGGGGAGTTATTTTTCCTATACATGGAGCGACGAGCGCCGTCCCTTCTTCTTTCTTCTCCTCCCCCCATCGTTTGGTACCTTCACATTCTAAAGACCCCGTACTTGGTGTCCTCTGGGTCACGGTTCAACGAGGCGGAGATGCAGAGGCCGATGACTTTTCTGGTGTCTGCCGGGTCGATGACCCCATCGTCCCACAGCCTCGCCGTGGAGTAGTAAGAGTTCCCTTCCCTTTCGTATGCCTCCACGACTTTCGCCTTGAAAATTTCCTCATCTTCCTTCGTCCACTACAGCAAAAACATGATTGAACTGGTAAGAGAGCCTCTTCAGTCTTAGAAGGATGTTCTTTTAACATGAACATGTGACGCTATACCTGGACTCCCTGCCTTTTCTTGTTCGCCCTCTCTATTTGAGACAGCACTCCGGCAGCCTACGGATTGCCAAGAGAATGCATAAATACAAAGCTTTACTACCGGAAGCTAAAGAACTCTCGGATAACAAGTCCACATCAGGTTGGTAAAGAGTCATGTCCAGCTAAGGAAGGCATGCGCAAGCATCTATGGAAAAAAAAAAGCCTACATCTATTGCATAAACCATGAATATGGAAAGCTAGATTAAATTTTTTTGATTTTCTTGAAATTAATCTATGAAACTCTCTCTTTACCAAAAAAAAAAAAAAAAAAAAATCTATGAAACTCTCTTGGTTCCTTTTCATGACTCAAGCACAACTGTATCAGAAACCACGCAAGACAATGCGCTTTTAGGAGGAATAGATTACATCTAATTAACACAAGCTAATAGGTCCATCACTTTACAAATTCTACAATACAGAAAATGAAGTAGGTTAATACTCCACTATGCATGCTTTAAAGTGAGACACGATACAGGCTTTCCTTTTGGAAGCATGCACTCTGGGGCTAAAATGCGAGATCATAGAGATCTACCAGTCGTGAAAAAGGAATATGGGGATGCGGCCTACCTGAGCTCCTCCCATAACGGAAATTTTTGCATTTGGCCATAGGAACATAAAATCAGGACTGTATGCACGGCCACACATAGCATAATTTCCAGCACCGAAGCTTCCACCCACAATGATTGTAACTTTGGGAACCTGGAAAATACAGGTAAGCCGTTCATCTTTTTTAAGTCCCCTTCACCTTTTTTGATTGAAAACTTCATGTCTTATAAAATGTAAAAACATGTTTAAACCCACCAAGTAATAAAGAGGCCACAACATGAACGAAAAAATTAGTGAAGCTTAGAGACTGAATTTTCTTTCCATGTTTTGGCTAGAACTAGATCTTACTGCAGTTATGCATCAAAACCAAAGTTGAAAGCCTGCTTATACACCTTAGATTACTTATCTAGTATTTAATATCACACAAGCTGAAGAAGAATGAGAACCGAAGGAAAGCTAGATGGTCGTGTCTCCTAACGACAAAGTGTGAAGTGATGCATAAATTAGTATTGAGACTAGAACCATGTCATATGCCTAGCCACGGACGAATGAACAAGATGGCTCACGCATGCTGAAGATTGCAAGTTCTGTAAATTCTCCCGCTGGACTTAGTTATGATCACATATCTATATTTTAAGCACTATTTTCAAGTCACAGAGGCGAATTCAGGCATCTATAAAACGCTAAATCACATGGAAAAGAAGGATAATGACGAAACAAACTTTTGATTGCTTGTTCAAGGAATGTCTCCCCCAGTTTTTTAAATAAAAGCACATGATTGTAAGAATTTTGTTATTAAAAAAAAAAAACACAAGTTAATAAAGATTTATTGAGCATATTCATTTTCAGTAGGTCTTAAGGCCAACTCAACTGGCAAATTCAAAGGAAGAAGAATCTAAAAGTTGTTAAGTTTGACCCTTAAAAAGGCATATAATTTTTGCATATAGCTCAAATGGAAAATATACTTTTTGGCTGTGGAAGAAGACTTTATACAAGGGGCAGTAACTGTAAGCTGAATTTACCTCATAAATATTAAAGGTAACACCTCATAGCATTTCAACTTACGGAATTTACCTCAGTGGCTTTATCAGGAGATATCAATAGATGAAATGAAAGCTAGACAAATGTGTCCTTTTCTAGAGGGGGAAAAAGAAACAAAAAGAATTGCTAACTCCCAATATAATACTTCAGAGTACCCTCAAAAGAACTCACAAACACTGACCAGAAAGAAATGAAAAATAAGCATAATAAACAAAGTGCACATAGCTGACCTTTGCACAAGAGACTGCCATCACCATTTTTGCTCCAGATTTAGCTATCCCATTTGCTTCCGATCTGGATCCAACCTTGCACATTCAAGCATGACATTTCAATATCGTGCAACTTGAGTGGAAAAAAAAATCATGATGAAAATGCTACTTCGGTGGTGTAATCACCCTAAAAGTTCTTAAGAATTGAGCTCCTTCAGCGTAAAACAATATATTACTTGAAACGGCAACTACTGCCTACGACAAAAATTTCCTAACAATATTTCAACTGCCACATGTCGTCGTCATCTTAAAAGGGTATCCCAGTAAGGACTTCTCCCATTCCTCTTCTTTTCTTTCCCCACTGAAACTCATATGCTCTAACTTCACATGAGACGCCCATTGCTTTTTAAAAGGAAAATACTGGTTTTTAAGGAGGTATGAGAGTGAATTAAAAATGCCAAAAAAGGATACACAGTCTACCACTGCTACTATGGAATTATATGAGAAGAACCAGAAGGTAGTTACTATATTCACACAATCAATTACCCATATCTTGGATGCTTGAAAATGTTGTTTTTGCAATGCAAGTTCTAGAGCTCTACCCATAAGGTCTAAGTTTACCCTCTGAAGAGGAAGTCACAATATGCCAAAACATCCTCAAGCACCATTTAGTGGTTATTACTGCCCAACTCAGATTGGAATTAAGCAATCGGAAGTATTTGTAACCAAAAATTGTTGAAACAAGTTAGCGGAGGAACTTGCATACCATGAACCCAGTTATATTTTGAAGGAAGATAAGAGGAATGTTACGCTGAGAGCAAAGTTCAATGAAATGGGCCCCCTTTAAAGCAGATTCATTAAAGAGTATCCCATTGTTCCCAATAATTCCCACAGGTTGTCCAAAAATCCGGGCAAATCCTGTCACGAGAGTCTGAAAAAAAAGGAACAAAGTCAAACAAGCTCAGAGGCACACAGCAGGAAAAAGAAAAAGAATCCCCTAAATGCTTCAGTCACAAGAGGATCCTCACAGTGCCATAGAGTTTTTTGAATTCATCAAATTCGCTACCATCTACAATCCGAGCAATAACAGATCGAATATCAAAGGCCTGCTTGTGGTCTGTTGGTGCAATAGAACGAAGCTCCTTCACATCATATAATGGCTCTTTAAACTCAGAATTGACATTTTGCAATCTAGCCAAAGTTCCTTGTTTCCCAGCAGTGTGCAAATTCTTAATGATGTTCCTTCCAAGAGCAAGACCATGCAGCTCATCTACAAAATGGGAAAGAGAAAATGTAACTTATGGCAGAAAAAGAAGAGACCCGTGCGTGCGCGCGAGCGAGAGAGAGAGAGAGAGAGAGAGAGAGAGAGAGAGAGTATTTGTTCAATAATTCATCTGAGTTGAAATTAAGCACAGAATACACTACAACATATATGCAGAAGCCAATTCTAAAACAATAAAAACTCAAGTATCCATTTTGGAAATATTAAATTTCATGAATGGTAGGGAGCTCAATACATAAGCAGATATAGTGCAAACAGCATTGGACAAATCACAGGAGATACATATGACACAGAGTGCGCAGAAAAGATGAACTATATACCTTGTGCAAAATAATCTGAAACACCTGATGTCTTGCAATGCACCGCTGCACCCCCTAAATCCTCTGCAGAAACTTCCTCTCCTGTAGCAGCCTACTAAAACTCCTTAAATGTCCAGGTTTTAAACTGACATCCTCAAGCACAAAACACTAAAAAGTGCATAACATAGACCATTTACCTAATCATGCCTAATGGTAGGAGCACAATAATGGAAGACTAGATGCTAACACACATGAAAACCCAACTTACCAAAACCTACGACTAACCTTCACAAGTGGTGGCCCAGCAAGAAATATAGTACCATTTCCCTTGACCATTACACTTTCGTCAGCCATGGCAGGAATGTAGGCACCCCCTGCTGTGCAAGAGCCTAATACCAGTGCAATTTGAGGAATGCCTTTGGACGACATCACAGCTTGATTGTAGAATATCCTACCAAAATTTTCCTTGTCAGGGAAAACATCAGCTTGTTTTGGGAGGAAAGCGCCGCCACTATCAACAAGGTATACACATGGCAGTTTGCATCGGGAAGCAATCTCTTGTGCCCTGAGATGCTTCTTAACAGTGATTGGAAAATACGTTCCCCCTTTAACAGTAGGATCATTAGCCACAAACATACAAAGCTGCCCGTAAACAGGACCTATTCCAGTGACTATACCAGCAGATGGCAAAGGATCTTCATACAGCTCATGGCCTGCAAGCTTTTCCCATAAGATGCAGGAAAAGAAGTAGAGAAATAAGACAAAAGTTCGTTGCGCAAACTTAACTCAAGAGAAGTACAAGATAATAGAAACTTCTAATTCCCAGAATTTCTTTTCTTTCCAAATCACAGAGCTAACTGCTGTTACAACAACGGCTCATAATCATACAGTAGCCTAACGTGCATCTGATATAATCTCGATTTGGACTGGAGTATCTAAGAGAATACACGCCGACAACACGTCGACCCCGTCATGAACTTTCCTCGCTCAATACCAATTCAAAACCAAAGACTGAGGATAATTAACAGACCAATCAACACTTCGCAATGACATGAATTTACTCAAACACGAACTGACAGCCGCGATATCGAAAACGGAAACACCGCGCAAGACCAAGAGAAAAAAAAAATCAAAGAGTCTCCGAACCTGCGAGAGCTCAAGGAAAGAAGCGCCGGGGTCAATGAGGCGATCGATCCTTTCCCGAGGAAGCAGCTTGTTCCTGCTCCTGTTCCTCCTCACGGCTTCCGCTCCTCCCCCGCCGATCACCTTCCAACCATCAACAAACCCCCCAAAACACTCCCTCAAAACGCCAGGAAAACACTCAAAGCGCACGCGCAATCAACCACACTCCACTCCGAGATTACCAGCGTTCGACCTCGTTACCTTCTGGACGTGCGACTGGAGCTGCGAGACGAGATCCGCCATGGCGCCGGCGTTGCGGGCGTACTCGCCGGAGCCGCGGTCGACGCCGTCGGGGAGCACTCCCGAGCTCAACCCCCGCCGTCCGCGGCGGCGGGGCGGGGCCGGGGCGCGGCCGGAGGAGGCCGAGACGGCTCGCCGCGCGAAGGCCCTCAGCATTTTCGCGATCGCCGGTTTCCCTCTTGAGGATCGAGCCGGAGACGGTGCTGAGCTCGAGAGGATTTTTGACGACGGGGATGGCGGATCAAATCGATTAATTATAAGAGCCGTGGCGGAGCTGGGGTGGCGTTCATATCCGGGCCCCTCCCGCGAGGCTTGCGTCAGCACGCCACGTGGGAACTTCTTCGCTCGACTTATTTAAATACTGAACTTTGGACGAACGTCCAACTTTCGTTACAAAAAAAAAAAAAAAAAGTCCAACTTTTAATTCGTCCGATAAAACTTTTAAGTTTTGTACATAAATTCAATTCAATCTTTATATTGTGAGAATATTTAGTATTGTTCCTCCATTAATTCAAGTTAATAATCAACATTATTAAACTTATATCAAAAGTTCAATCAAGGATGGCATTACACATTTGGTTAAAACTTATAAATTATATTAAATAAATTAAAAATTCAGAAATCACATGGTCAAAAGTTAGCAATCATTATGTCGTTGTCGAATATTAACTTTTGCTTCCATTTAATCCTGTATATGTTGGCCTTGATTTTATAAATATGTGTCTTTGTCTAAGGCTCTGTTTGGTAACGTGTCAAATAAGAATCGATTCGATTTTTTATTTCCGAATTAGTTTGGAACAAGAATCGCGTTTGGTAAAATTTTTATTCCAGAGAACAAATTTGTTCCCGAAATCAATTTGGGACAAAATTTGAGAATAAAAAAAAGTTGATTCTGCGTCCGAGAATCAAAAAAAGAATCAACACAATAAAACTCTTCTTCTTCCCTTCCACCATCCCGCGACGCCGCCCGTCGCCGCCCGCCGCCACCCACCTCCGTTCGTTGCCGCGGTCGCCGCCGGCCGCCGCTGGTCGCCGGCCCAGCAAGCTCGCTAGAGGCTCGCCCAGCCACCGGCGAGGCTCGATCGACGAGAGTCGACCTCGCTGAGGGTTAGCAACACTCCTGCACCGGCGACCGGCCACAAGAAGAAGAAGATGAATAGGAGAAAAAGGAAAAAAAGAAAAGGAGAAAGGAAAAAAAGAAAAGAAAAAACAATAAAAAGTAAAAAAATATATTTAAAAATTAAAAGAAATTAATTTGGAACAGAATTAACGAACATGTTATCAAACGCAATTCTATTCCGTAATCGAAATTTTAGACGGTTACCAAACGCGTTCTTTTACTCAAAATCGTTTAGGGAACAGAATAAAAATAATCATTTCTTGTCGAATCCCCGTGGAGCCAGAATCGTTACCAAACGCGCCCTAAAAATATTTGGAAAAATGAATAGTAATTATGAATTCTAAAATGCTGAAATTCCGTTTCAATTTTGTTGGGACCCGTAAGAACACCAACTTTGATGTCAAAGAGCTAAAGTTAATATGCAATTCATGTACTGACCAAAAAAAAAATGCAATTCATGTCATCAACTATCCGTCAGCATCAACTGTGGCTTTGGATATAGTGCCGATCGGCTCAATGTTGGTGAAAGCCCCGAGACTTTATCGATAAAAAAAGAGGAAATCTCTTTAAGTTGGGTTGTAGTGATGAAACGAAGTAATTGATTAAGCGAACTAAGTGCAGACTATGATTTAGTGACCAATGCGTGTAATTCGATATCGATTATGAATAAATACAATAAGACTATCAAACGCAAGCCAAGAAATGAATGGACTTAAGTGAAGATTAGATGGGAATGAATTTTGTGTGTTGACTGATAGCCGAGTCCATATATCAAGTTTAGGTTGGTCGAGTGGACAAGCATTAACATCGATTCACAGAGTTTGGCTGAAATCAAATCTATGGAAAGGATAAAAGAGCAAGAACAGTTTTTGTAGTCAAACTCTTTTGAGTGGAAATAGTCACCTAAAATGCCGGCTAACATTGCAATAGCTATTTCATTTCAAACATCTGCAGTTCCGCCAAGCAATTATTGCAATTAAATGTGCGATACAAAAACCAACAAGCATTAAATCTATTATATTGAATATTGATTATAGAAAGTGGTGAGCTTCATGTAGATTTTATCCACTCTGTCTATTCGTAGAATATGAATGATTTGTAATTTTTTTTAAATGATCATCTAAATTGTTTAGAAAAAGAAATGAAGGAAATTTTTTCATAAAATGTTAAGGTATAAATTATTATTAATAATGAATTTTTTATTAATTAATTATTTTAAGCAACATGAATTATTATTTTTTTCTTTACAAAAAAATAATTATTTTTAGGAAAATTATTTATTTTTCGTGAAAAAACAAGATGTTAGTTTCTTGAATTAATATTTTGAAAAACCTAAATTGGTACACGCGTGACAAATTTATCAAAAATTGATTTTTTGACTATGAAAAACTCCAAATTAATACACTTATGATATATTTACCCTAACTGACCATAAAAAAAAAATCCCAAATTGATATATTAGTGACAAATTTACCCCGCACTAATTTATTCAACTGTAAAAAACCCTAAATTAGTATATTCGTGACAAACATACCCTTTGTTAATTTGGATTAATACCACAAAAATTGTATCGGAGCCATGAATTTGTTTGTAATAGTATCCGTTCCATGCGCTTGGTAGGTGAATCCAGTGCTGAGGAGATCTTTCTTACACCATGTCTACTGAACCAGAAATTCTTGAAGCTCCTGTTTCTCTTGCTCCTTCATCATCCACCCCTCCAGAATTTCGTGTCTCTAATGCCTCTAAGATAGATTATCTCTATGAAGTCTCTCTTAGTGATGAGATCAGAATTTCTAAAACTCAACTACCTCTCATGAACCCATACTCCGCCTTTGCCAAACCCAACTCATCATTTTCACCTATCCGCTCCATTCGTCAACTCATCCATCAAACCCCAAAGCAAGTTAAGGAGTACGTCCAGTCCTCCAAATTCGATCAGCACCCCATTCTTGCTACTGAAAAGGAGTACTTTGTTACTCTTCAAATTCTTTCAGAGTTTTCTAGACAGTGGACCCAACGGGGTTACACTCATGTTCACTATGGTGTTGT
The DNA here is from genome assembly GCA_014182555.1 of Eucalyptus erythrocorys. Taxonomy (NCBI): domain Eukaryota; kingdom Viridiplantae; phylum Streptophyta; class Magnoliopsida; order Myrtales; family Myrtaceae; genus Eucalyptus; species Eucalyptus erythrocorys. The sequence continues at coordinate 18,221,994 of CM024603.1, forward strand.
TCGTCTTGCCCTTACTTTTCATGGCCGTAAAGGTTTACCTGTTGTTGCTAGAATAGCACTACTGGATACTCGTTTCTTGGAATATCAACATGCTTGTATTTGCACAGTTCAAACCACCCTGAATGCTGGCACAGTGTTTGTCACCCTGTATCCCAACTTCAATATTGCTCTTTCTGATCCGCAATTACTTTCTTTTATGAAAGTACAGGTTCAACTCACTAGAGCCCCTCAAACTACCGATTCTGTTGCTGCAACACTTCATTATCAGATGGTTTATCGAGTGCAGAACCATGCTCTTGATCTGAACTTCAACAATGGAAATGAAGATGCCTTGTTCATCTCCATGCAAAATGATCAAGCCTCGTGCATCCATGTTCCCAGACAGATTCCAAGGAGAAGCTGGCTACTCTCCTCCCAGATACATGGATTACAAACTATGAAAAGTTGCACCAGAATAGTAAGCCTCTCCAGTCCTCGGATTCTGAATTCATTCGAAAGAAAGATGGAACTGTATCCATCAAGTTTGGCAAGGAAAAAGAAGAAAGTCTATCTATCTTCCAGACTCTTTTCATAATCGAACCATGTGTTCCTGAAGCCATTTCTGAGCCAGACCCAAAAAAGTTAGTCCGACATTTCAAAAGTGATGGACAATCAGTCCATTACTATAAAGACCCATATGGTCATTGCTTTTGGGATCCCTTTTGTCAGTGCTCTTCTTGCACAAAATCCCCTGATGAGGTTGATCCATTTGAAAAACCTCCACCTCGAAAAAAGAAACGAAGAGATCCCTTGTTCCAACAGTATTTAGACGGAGATTCATCCGTTGATACTTTTGGTGAATGTGACAAATACCAGTACGTAGTTTCCTACGCACCTCCTCCACCACCAAAATATGCTGTTCCACCTTCAAACTCTCCGCCACTGTCACCTCCACCTTCTCCTCCTCAGAAGAAACCAGCTCTCTTCCCATTTTATAAGCCAATCCTGAAATGGGCCAAAAAACACTCTTACCCACTTGAAATCCCACCAGAAAAGCAACTTGTTTCTTCCATTGCCATGTTTCAGGATACGAACTTCCCCCCTCTTGTCCGTGAAAACTCTAAACTCACATTCCCTACTCCAGAAGAGTTTATTGACCCATAGAAAAGGTACCGTCATACTTCTAAAGTATCTACCCCCACTGAGGTAGATGAGCATGGAAGACAAAAAAGAACTACTGCTGCTGAAGCTGTCCTAAATTGGCAATCTGAGACTTTGTTAGCACGGAACAATGCTTTCAAAGTCATTAATTACAAGATAGGAAATGTGCAACAAGACCTTCAAAGGCATGATGAGTCCACCAAAAAACTGCTTTTCGAGTTCCAGAAAAGGCTTGATGCCTTGGAATCAGGACAACGCCTCGGGTATCATCATCTTGAAAGCCCGAAGCCGGAGATAGAGAAGCTCAAAAAACAGATTCAAATCCTTGAAGAATGAAGGTTTCGACCTTTCGATCCGCTGGCACCTACTGTGAGAACTGGTTATGTACCTCTTTCACCGCAGACATCTATCTTTGCTGCCATTCCAAAAGATCCTTATAGGAAGGAACCAGATATGGCAAGTATGAGATATCGCCTTAAAGATCTCACTCGAAAACAAAAGGAGAAAGGAAAAGAAAAAGAAAAGCCAACTTCTTCTGTTGTTATAAGAGAAAGGTCAGATCAGATGATGTTATCTAATCCACTATAATCCTTTTTAAAGGATTTAGGTACTCAGAACCAATCTGATCCTGATCCTGTCAACCAAAAGCCTGATCCTGCCATCCAAAAGGATCAGACTCTTTTCGCGACAGAACAAACTTTTCCTAATATCTTTGATTCCGAATCAGATTCGGTATCTCTTGCATCCTTCTCATCCTTTTCAATTCCTGCTATTGATTCCCCTCCTGTTGCACCAATCACTTCATCTATATTCATGGCCGATCCTCCAACTCCAGATATTGATATGGAATCAAATTATTCTGAACTAGAAATTGTTCAGAATAATACCGGACAACATGTGTCCATGGCATCAAAATAGTTTTTCACCATTGATGATATTCCTTATCACAAATGGCCAGAAAGACTTGAAGAATTTCATATTTGGTTGAACACCCAATCCATCACCAACCATGATATGAATGATGTCCTTTACAACTTTGTTACGAGATTTACAGGAAGCCTCAAAGCCTGGTGGAAATCAGTATCCGAGCAAGATCAGATTCATTTTCTGATGTCACCAGATTTTAGCCATGCCATCACCATCCTATATCATTTCTTTGTGGGGAAACCCACTGATCTTGTGGAATTAAAAAGAAGAGAATTCTTTGAGAGAAAATGCTGCTCTCTCCAAAAGAAACATCTTAATAGGCATTATCGAGAAATGCTTAAGCTTTTTTATCAAGTTGGAGCTGATCCAAACCTAAAGCATGTCTTTCTGACATCCATCCCTAAAGAATTGTCCCAGATGGTTGAAAGATCCTTTTTTGGAAAACGAAAAAGGGTACAAGACATTCCTTTGGGAGAAATACAGCAAGAAATCCATCTATGTCTTGAAGAACTTTGCCTGAAACGCCAGATGGTCCGCACTTACATCATGGAAGATAAAGGCCTAGAAGCAGCCTGTTCCCGCCAAAAGCTGAAGATTAAGTGTTCCAAACACGATTGCGATGGCGATTATGGAAAGTACTCTCGGAAGAAAAAACACTTCAAGAGGTTTGATATCAAGAAGTACAAACATGGCCCCAAACACTTCCGAAGAAAGAAGAAATGGCGATATCTACGTAAACGGAAAGATCGCACAGGCCACAAGAAATTAAACCGATGCTTCATCTGCAATCAGAAAGGACATTTTGCCAAAAATTGTCCTCAAGCGAAAAAAGGTCAGAATCGTTTAATCCATCATATTGAGAATGAAACTGGAATTTCTCTTGAAAATGATGATATTGAATCCCTATTCTCCGCTGATGAAAAACCATCAGAACAAACTCTTTGTATCATTCATTCCTATCAAACTTCCAGTGAAACTGAATCTGACACAGAATCTGAAGAGATTTTTCATATATCTCTTGCATCTTCAGAACAAGCTCCTGACATATTATCAAGCCAGACCTAGTGTCCCCATTTCCATGTAAAAATCCTCACTTCCAAGTTTGCAAAACCAATCAATGTCATTGCTCTTATTGACACTGGAGCAAGTTGTTCTATTCTGGACACCAAAGTTCTGCTTGAAGAATATTGGACCCCTCATGTTCGATACTTCAACTCTGCTTCTGGAGATACTTTCTCCACAAATGTCAGAACTACTCCTGTAACTGTCTAATTTTTCCCTCAGTGTTCTATCACTACCAAAATCTTTGGATCCAGTCTCCCCAATAAAGATCTGATAATTGGGTGGGACATCATGACTCGATTGCTCAACTTCGCATTATCCCTGGAAAAGATCTTAGGTATAAGGACCAATTCTCTGAGTTTGTCAATATTCAGAGATTCTTTTCCATCCACATGAGTCTATTAGATCCAATCATGCAAAAATTGCTTGAATCATGTTCAGAATCTCACTTTGAGTTTGCTCAAAAATGTTCTCATCCTTTATGGGAAAATCCAGAGTTCTTTGTTCGCCTTCCTTTAAAAAAGAATGAGGATATAAATCCAACCAAGGCAAGTCACTCGGGAATGAACCTTAACATTTAACTCGGCACAAAGGGAATGCTCGAACTTCTCCAAGAAGGACTTATTGAACTCTCCAACTCTCAATGGGCTTGTGAAGCCTTTTATGTCAATAAGCGTGCTGAGCAAACTAGGGGAAAAATGAGATTGGTAATTAACTATCAACCTCTCAATCTTTTTCTCCAAGATGATAAATTCCCTTTACCTTCAAGAGATTCTCTTTTTGCTGGTCTAACCAAGGCCCACATCTATTCCAAATTCGACCTCAAAGCCGGATTTTGGCAATTGGGCATTCATCCTGAAGACAGACCTAAAACAGGATTTTGTATCCCAAACCAGCACTTCCAGTGGAAAGTTCTTCCTTTTGGCTTAAAAGTTGCACCATCCCTCTTCCAAAAGGCCATGTGCCGAATTTTCTAGCCAATCTTATCAAGCGCTGCAATTTACATTGATGACATCTTGCTTTACAGTTCCGATGAGCAATCGCACTGCCAACTCCTTGACCAGTTTGCAGAAATTGTGAGGAAGCATGGCATTATGCTTTTTCAAAGGAAAATGAATATTGCTCAGATAGAAATTAAATTTCTTGGTATGCACCTCAACAAAGGTACGTACTATCCAGGGCCACACATTGCACAGGAATTATTGAAGTTTCCTGAAGAAAACTTCACCACAAAGCAAGTTCAGCAATTTCTTGGGATAATTAATTATCTTAGGGATTTTGTTCCAAAAATTGCAAAACTGCTGATTCCACTCCAGTCAATGCTGAAGAAGAATCCCCCATCTTGGGAAAAGATCAAGACTAAAGCAGTTGCTGAACTTAAGGAGATTATGCAGAATCTCCCACCACTGCAAATATCATCAACAGGAAAAAGAATTCTCCAGACTGACGCTAGTGATGAATACTGGGCAGCAGTCCTATTCAAAGAAATTAATGGTAAGAGACACATTTGTGCTTACAAAAGTGGAAAATTCTCTCATGCTGAAATGCATTACCATTCCACTTTCAAATAGATCCTAGTAGTCAAAAACGTGATCAAAAAATTTAAGTTTCATCTCATCGGTTATCATTTCCTAGTGGAACTAGATATGGCATCTTTTCCACAAATGACCCAATTCAAATAAAAGCAGATCCCAAATTCTCAACTGCTTCGTTGGGCTGAATGGTTTTCAAAATACTCTTTTGAAACCAAACACATTCTTGGAAAGAAAAATGTGCTTGCTGACTTATTGTCAAGACCGAAAGCACCAGCAGAAATCAACATGTACATCAAGAGACTTGCTTTCCATATGCTCAATCATGGAGAGAAATACAGGATCGAGAAAATCAAAGATTTGCCCAGCTGGAAATATCCCCAAGAGATCATTGAACAAATCCAGCAAGACAGTCTCAGAGAAAACATGGATAGTCTCATGTGGCAATGCCATACTGAACTATTTCGATCCAATGGAGGTTCCATTCTCTATCCTTTTGGGTTAAATGCTGATTATCCATTCATTCATCCTCTCATCTGGAAGGAAGATAATTTCCCTGATCAGCTCAAAAAGTTATTATGTTACTTAACCAACAAGTACCTGATAGCTATGGAAATTCCAACCAGAAGATTCATTGCCAACCTTACAAGGATTTTTTTACTCGGCAGAGGTAATGTTGAAAGAGAATGTGACAAAAATCTTTTAGACTTTCTCAACTGGTTCTATCCTCCGATTCATTGGAAACATCTTTTGGAGAAAGAACTAAGAACCATGACACCAAACCCTGAAGTCCATACCATTCTGTTTTTTAAGCGTCCATGGCATTTTTTCAGAAAATAATGGTAGCATAATTAATGAACCACAGATTATAGGAACCACATCCTATAAACCTCACTTGGATAGCAGAGAAGCTCGAATCCACAAATCTTATCCAGGACCTGTTGGATGTTGTGAACACCAGTATCGAGAACTACAGCGAATTCTTTGCCAAGAAAACAAAACCATCCCTCCGGATGTCTGGAATTATAATGTACCTACTGCGTGGGATCATTATGACCTAGCTCCAGAGGCCAAAGAAGCACTCAATGACTTCAGACAAGCAGCGTCATCCCAGGAACAAGAAATGACAGATACTGATGACATTGTCCAATCCACTCAGGACCCCTATGCTAGATGGGGAGGTCCTCTGTCTCAGGATCCCTATGCTCCAGGATCCTCGTCATTATCTCAAAGCATGGATGTATCCTTCTACAAAGATCCAACCAATTGGCCTCAGCCAAACATTCCTGACGACAGCACAAATTGGGCACAGGAATAGGCATCACATTAGGCTCATGAAGAAGCATCCTCATCATACCATCCAAGACAGATCCTCTCACCAGAAGATCTTGAAGCTCTTGAACAGAAGTATGAAGAACATCTTTTTGCAACAAGACACAGCTCAAATAACTTAGACTATGACTACAATTCCCGTGATGGATGAGACCGCTGAAATACCGGTGTCCGTACAAAGTCACTGTAGCAAGTTACTATTCACTAAGCTAGGGAAAGTACTGTAGCAGATTACTGTTCACAGTAAATTAGTACACTAGTTAACTATCATGAGACATTCAATTTAGTAATTTAACAGTAAAATTTAACGGAAATTAATATAGAGTAAATTTGTCACAAGTTTAAGGTGATTTTGTCATAGGTGTATTAATTTAAAATTTTTTGTTGTCAAAAAATTAATTTGAGATAAATTTGTTACGAAAGTATGAATTTTGAGTTTTTTCTTGTATTAATTTTAGTTTCTTTGTCTTTTTTTTTTTTTGTATTTTTTTTTTTTTTTTTTATTGAGTAATACTCACCACTGCGAAAACTTCAGAATCACTTTGGATGAGATACTTCCCTCTCCAAAGCGGCGGCGGATTCTCCTTTACACCGAGCTCGAGCTCGACAGCAATGGCGTCCCTGCCGTCCCTCCTCTCTCCGGCTCCATCATCTCTCAAATTCCTGCTCCTTCGCCGGCCCTCCTCACTCCCGTCGCCGGCGACTTCGCTCTCTTCTCCGACGCTCGCGTCCGCCGCGCCCCCGCAGAGAAAGGCTTCCGCACGGGCGTCCGCGAAACGCTCTTCAAGACCCTCCGGGACGACGCCGCCTCCTCCTCCTCCTCCACCACCTCCGACCGTCTCGACCCCGGACGCCGCCGGAGCTCCTCCCGTCGCGACCAAGAAGGTCCTCTCCGGGAATTTTTCCCTCCCCCTTCCCCTCTCCTTTTGTCTTTTCTGTCGTGTTAATTGGTGGGAATTCGAGCAAGAGGGAGTGAGCTGTTCCCATTTTCAATGGGAGAGGAGAGTTAAGGAAAAAAATGGAGGACCCAGTTGGTAAATTCTCTTGTTTTGTTTACTGTCCACGTTGCTTGTTTCGGTGACTGGATGACAACAACAAAAGGTGAAGTTTTGAAAAGGTTTTGATGATGCTCTATTGTTTCCTAATATATGGAGGGAAGAGTTGGATGGGGAAATTTGAAATGTGAGGTATTTTTCCAAATGCATTTGCTAGCGAAAAAATGAAAAATGGTGGGCGCAATTTAGATTGGTCGCAGCATAAATCTTTTGGGAAGATGGAAGTTTTCATTGGTTATGAAAGATAGTTTGGTTGTAGATATCTGTCACTTCGTTTAGAGTGCTGATTTGTCTGTTCTTTTGTGCTAGGTCCTGATACCGATTGGATTTGGCACAGAGGAAATGGAAGCTGTGGTGCTTATCGATGTGCTTCGCCGAGCTGGCGCAAGTGTGACAGTAGCTTCGGTGGAGCCACAGCTCCAGATTGAAGCCTCTGGTGGTGTTAAACTCATTGCTGATGCCCCAATTTCGGAATGCTGTGATGAAGTTTATGATCTGGTGGCTTTGCCGGTACAATTCTTCACATAAATGTATATTTCCAAAAGTAATAGCATGATTTAGCAAGTAAGGAATACATGGGGCATCCATATGTGGTTCTTAAGCAAGCTGTGATGCTATGATCAAAGTAAGCAAAAGTAACGATAAAATCACAATGACTGAAGTTAAATCTTAAAAAAAAAAGGAGGGGGGGGGGATTTTGCAACCAATCAAGTTGCAGTTTTGTGATATTTCCGCTCTTGTAGGGAGGAATGCCTGGTTCAGTGCGGCTCAGGGATTGTGAAACCCTTCGAAATATCATGAGCAAACAGGCTGAGCGAAAGAGGTTATATGGAGCTATATGTGCTGCTCCTGCAGTCACACTTCTCCCCTGGGGCCTTTTGAAAAGTAAGCAGGTGGGTCACTATGTCTTGCATTAAATTAGACAAATTTACCCAAACTGTAACTGGTGATAACGTTGTTTTTCATTCTAGACTACTTGTCACCCTGCATTCTTCGACAAGCTCCCCACTTTCTGGGCTGTTAAATCAAGTATTCAAGTTTCAGGAGAACTTACAACTAGCCGTGGTCCTGGAACTTCATTCCTTTTTGCTCTGTCCTTAGTGGAGCAGCTCTTCGGTGAGTCTGTCGCTGCAGAAATTGGAGAATCCTTGGTAAGGGCCTAGTATATATCGCGTAAGAGAAAATATTCATCCAAGACTTCACTAATCAACCACCTGAAGAGTATGGTTCGTGAATTTGATCTCTTCCTTTTTTCCCCCTATCTATTTATAGCTGATGCACGATGCTGATGATAATTCCAAAAGCAAAGAGTTCAACAAAGCTGAGTGGGTCGTGGACCATACTCCTCGCGTAAGTGTTATCTCTGAATTTGTGTTCAAGTAGTGAGCTCTTCTGTTCACCAGGTGCCAATTTGTAGGTTTGTTTCTCATCAGCTATTACTGTCTTCCAAATTCACTACCATAACCTCATATCTTCTAAGGCTATAAGATCATATCATGTTGCCTGAAGTGGAGGTAGCAGACTTCTTGTATCTATGTTTCGTCTATTTCTTATGCTTCTTCTAATTGTAAATTCTGGGACATTCAGATTGGTTTTTGATGAGAAGTACTTTATAACACTGTTTAAATTGATCCTCACCTGGCAAGAGTAGCTTCTGGTCTCACTGACTTCTTAGTTTGGTGAAAAAGAGTAGCATTGAACCTATCCTGTCAATATAAGGTTAAACTTGAATCAAGTCCTTGTTTGAGGTAATGATGCAAAGAATCTCTATATCACCCTACCTCCTCCCTTTTCCTCTATAAGAAATATCATAAAGATTAAGATATATACATACTGTTAGATATAGAAAAAGGTTTCCAGTAACAAAATAACGGGTAAGAAATTGGTTGTCCAGCTTAAAATTGGGACAATGGGAATGTACAGAGGCCTTGATTGCAGTTGTAGGATGTGTAGTGTAATTTGAACTGTAGAAAGAGTAGTGGCGAAGCTAGAATTCTAATGAAGGGGGAAGAAATGTTCGCTGTGTTAAAGAATTAATTAACATTTGATATCATCGCATGTAGAGAGACCACTGCACAAGTATAATGAAACGATAAATAATGTTTCTGTAGGGGAATGACGTAGTCATCCAACATGAAATCAAGGGGTTGGGCTCAATGAGCCCCTTGAACTATTCCACTCAGACCCAAAGAAGCTTGTATAAATGTCTTTTGGGCCCATTATGATGACTTGCAAAGGCCAGAAGAGGGAGGTGACAATCCCTGCTGCAAAGGCCTCAATGTTTTTTTTTTTTTTTTTTTTTTTTTTGGGGTGTGGGGGGAGGGGGACAAATGTTCAATGTACTTAAAATTTTAATTTTCATTTGTCATCATCACATGTAGAAAAGAACACTCTGCAAGTATGAAAAGTTAAAACAATGAATAATGTTTTTGTTGTGGAATGATGTAGTCATCGAACATGAAATCCTAGGGGCTAGGCTCAACCAACCCTTTGAACTGTTCCACTCAGACCCAAAGAAGCTTACATCAACATTGTTTGGGCCTCTGATGAAGAGTTGCAAAGGCCAGAGGGGGGCTGACAATCCCTGTTTTCCCCTCCCTGGCTCCATGGCTGAGAAAGTGTGTTATTGGATTAAATCTGCATTTTTGAATTGAGAATGACAATGTTTTTCCTTAAGGGGCATTATCTTACTATAGATACTTTTTGTAACCTTTGTGGTTTCTGGATAGCAGGAGATGGGTTTGTTCCTTTGAAAGCAGTGCTTTTAGGTAAAGCCAAATGTTTATCCACCTGTACTAGTTGTAAAAGAGTTGGAAATGAACCTGCATTATCATTGCTAGATTTTGGTCAGCACAAAAAAAAAAAAAAAAAAAAAAAAAAAAAAAAAAGAAAAGGCCCTTTCTTTTTTCAATGTAGCTTAGCTTCACCCTTCCTGACCTATAGAATCTATTGTTGAGGGTGGGTTTGTAGGATTAAAGACTTTCTAAATTTAATTGAAGGCTTTATGATGTGGAGGAAAGTGATTTAGAGAAAGCAAATAATGATTTTATTTGCATGACTACTCTTTTGACAACATTTGCAGTCTAAGGCAATTAGTTTCCACCAATTGAACAAGTTACCAAAGACTTATGCACTAAGCTTTTCTTCCACAAAAAGCATAGCAATAAAATTAGTCATAAGCACCGTTCATTTGCTTCTAATAGCTTAATCAGGCGGAATTTGTGCATGAAGTTGATTGATCAAACTATTTTACATCTATCATCTGCTAAATGGCTGTAAGTAGGATGTATTATCCTCTATGATTTTGTGCAAAGTCTTCGATCCCCATACTTGCAATTTTTAATAGACCCTTCACTTTGAATAGCTTGTTCTATCAGAGACTCTCTAGCTATGCTTTCACCAGTTGAAAGAAAAGCTGCTTGTGGTGCAGTCCGATTTATGAGTTATTTGCAGCTTATTGCAAAAATCATTTTCGTGGAAGAAAATCTTTTATTTCCATCATGCACCAGTTTTCTTTTGTTTCCCTTTTTTCCTTTTTCCCCCTAGAATCTTTTGTTTATATCTAAGAATTGTTTACGATATACTAACCCTTATTATAGAAAGGATTCCTTTGTAACATAAATGACATCTCTCTGCCATTTAAATTTCAAACAGGTGCTAATTCCAATTGCAAATGGTTGTGAGGACATTGAAGTGGTAGGTATAGTGGACATTCTACGGCGAGCCAAAGTAGATGTGGTGGTTGCTTCAGTTGAAAGGCATTTGCAGATTTTGGCATCACAAGGCACAAAACTTGTCGCTGACAAGTTAATTGGCGAAGCTGCAGAAACAAGCTATGACTTGATCATTCTTCCAGTGAGATTTCTTTTGGTTTTTTGCTCTTAGAAACAACATGTTTTGCTGTTGTCCAAGAGTTACTATTACAAGAGCTCTATGACTAATAGCCTTGAAAGTAAATCAAATCGACAAAATTTTGTTGCTTTATGAGCGTTAACCAAGTGAAAGCTCCAATAGAAATTTTGGTTACTTGAGGTGAAGGAAGTTGGCAGAGAGGTTGCCTCTCCTGAGCAAGAGCTTTATGCACATCACAGCCTTGCTCCAAACCTTTTTGCTGGGAAGATAGATTTTCTGCTGTAGTTGGATTATTTACTTTTGATTATTCTTCTCAACATGTTTTTAGTATCAAGACAAGTGAAGAGAGACCATGTGCCAGAGTGCTCAATTTGCCTACCTATTGAGCTTGTTATTTGCATGCTTATTCTGCAATTCAATTTGTCAAAGTTGAGTATTGCACCAGCTTGCATGTGTGTATACAATTGATTAAAAGGATTATTCAATATGGATTTACAGGGAGGAACTGCTGGCGCTGACCGTTTACATAAGTCCAGAATTTTGAAAAAGCTGCTGAAGGAGCAAAATTTGGCTGGAAGAGTATATGGAGCAATCTGCTCTTCGCCTGTAATCTTACACAGACAGGGTTTACTGAAGGTACTTAAAATCCTACCTAGTATCCTTTTCTTCCTTGTCTCCTGTATCACATCAAGCATAATTTCTCCAATGTGTAGGATAAGAAAGTCACTGCACATCCATCTGTTGCCAACGACCTCGCTTGTGAAGGAATAGATGGTGCTAAAGTGGTCATTGATGGGAAGGTGATCACGAGCAGGGGACTTGCATCTGTCACAGATTTTGCACTAGCTATCATAAGCAAACTTTTCGGCCACGGAAGGGCAAGAAGTGTTGCAGAAGGCCTTGTTTTCGAGTACCCCAGAAGTTAGGAAGGTCCATGGGCTTAGTAGGCAAAAGTCACAGTTTTTCCTGGCTCATTATCCCTCTACTAAGAGAACTATGTTTTTGCATCAACAAGGCTTCAATGTGGGATTTTGGGGTTCTTCAGCTGGATGTAGAGGGCTTCGTTGCAGAATTATGTGAAAGCTGCTCATTTGAGAGAATACTATGCACTTCGTGCAGGTGCTAATTGGCAGGTAAGATATTTACTTGCACTGTATATGCTCATTTTGGTTATGGTATACATCGGTAATCTTTATATTTGACCCCTGCAAGGCTGAGGGACTTGTTTGGTTACAGATTCTGCCGTCGCCTAATGCAGATGGATTGTGGACGAACTGATCCAATGCTGTTTTCAGGATGGACTGATTTGGTGGAAAAACAAAGCGGAGAGATGTGTGTTTACTGCGGAGCTGCTTTTACTTGTGTATCCTATTTTCGGCTGCAAGGGCTACGCATCTAATCGGAGATAGAAGTTGGGAATGTCCTTTCCTCGTTTCTTTCAGCAATTTTTTCTTTTCGTTTTTTATTTTGTCTTCTTGTTTTAGTCACTAATCTGATGATCCAGTTCTCTGACGAATGCTTCTTGTACATACCCAAATTTTTTGTTTGACTCACTATATGTATGACTAGGTCGTCTCCTCTTTGTATGAATTATCCACAGTAAAGAAATGACAAATAAATTCAGTTTGTTTTTAGCATAGGGTGATCTTTCTACGCTTTTCTTTTTGGTGGGTAAATGAGCACAGGATGTTAAGACTGATTTGCTCAACCAGTCAAGCTCCATAATCGCTTCTGAAATGATGGTCAACATCATTATGAGTGGATTCGCAACTTAGTATTATCAAGGATGGTTCAAAAGCAAACCTGAGAACAATGAAAAGGGGATGCAAGAACATCAAACGTAAAGAAGTTTTGTTTCATGACCTAAGATCATCCTATGATACAGATATGATGCATCTTCTTGAGAACTCTCTAGTGGCCAAAACACTGACTGGTTGGTGCCATTCACCCCACAGACAGAGCGCGCTAATCCAAAAGAGTTCCACTTCTCTCTAGACGTCGAACTAAGTATGGTTCACAACTTATTTACAGCCGTTCATCCCTCCTTGCCGATCTATAGATACAGCTACCTAATCTCTGCATAATCTTCTTTAAAGAGCACGATCAGATTATAAGATGTACATCCCAGCACTGGAGTTGCAAACATGTCCAACACCCTGCACTCGAACATCTATGTTCAATCTCAAGGCAGTCTACCACGGGCCTGTCAGCGTCCTCCTCAAGCAGATTCTTTTACCTCCCCATTGCCGGTTCACTTTCTCTAAGATCTGCACAAGTTGCCGAAACACGGAAACGAACCAATTAGGATCTGGCACTTACAAATAGATAGATCCCATAGACAAGATACGTTGCAGACTCATATGACGTTTTTTCTATTTAAATTAGTAAAATGTACAACCAGACAAATTCTTTGAATCCGATTAACATAATGCTTGGCTGTTTCATTTCTAGAAGTAAGAGAGAGAGAGAAAGATCCATCATTGCTTTATAGAGATTATTATGGAGAGTTCAACTCCTCAGTAGTCGCTTTCAACTGATACACTTTCATATCGCTTTACTTTTGAAGATTCTAGTGTTGGCATAAATTGTGTTCTCCAGCGGAGAAGGGCTATAGAGAAAGCAAGCAGGACAGATCCACTAGAGGATGTTCTAGATACTGGAAGGAATATTAATTTCAGATGGAATCTTTCAAGGACGACATGATAGCAACATATCATGTAGGGGCTCGAAAGAGCACTTGCAGGGAAAGGAATGTTGTGGAGAGCACTTGTAGTTACTGTCACATTACCACATCGAGACAGTACAAGCAAAAGAATTTGCACCGAAGAGAGTAAATTCTTTAGGTCATTTCTCTGTTTATGTACTGAAATTAATCATGAAACTTGGAGTTCAAGTTGACTATAAAGATTGAACGCACCTGACTTTTTTGCATTTCCATCAACTCATCCTGCATCAATACACCAAAAGAGAAAAAAAAAAAAAACGAATGAATTAAGACATTGAATCAATAAAACTTCTTCAGTGTGGCAGCAGCATAGTAACTTGATTAGGTACCTGTTTCCTCTGTAATTCTTGATTAAGTTCTTTGAGTTTTTGAATTTCAGCTTCAAGTTCCAAAGTATAGGCCTGCAAGTATTCCACACCCAATAAGATGATGTATCCAATTTTTGTAAGTTAAAAAATATTAAATTTTGAAACTGCCACTGCCAGGGACCAAGTCCTCGACCCTATTGGGAAAACAGTGTTCAATTCAGGCCTCCGCATTCTTAAGTGTGTCCTCTGCTTCAACACTGCTTTAGCAGACACACGGTCCGTTCTGTTGACCATATATTGCCTTGACTTTAGCAGGTCGAATACCTTACTTATTTCCATTATGTAGCTAACTAGTGACCTCCAGAATGGGGCAACCCAGTGTGACAATATTTTGCTGACCATAGCACAAAACAAACGTAGTGATTTAAAGAAAAGGAAAAAAAAAAAAAAAAAAAAACTTTCAGAGGACATAAAGTGGGTAACAAGAGTCCTTCAAGAGGTTTTTTTGGTGAAGGAGTCCTTCAAGAGTTGCTTTCAGTTTATTCAGAAATCGAACTTTATCTACCATTTTTCATGACGACTTAGTTATTTGATGACATGAAGTAACAGCCATCAAGAGCCAACTTAAGATCAAAGGAAACTGCATATGAAAAAAAATCCCCTACTCGAGTTTCAGGTACCATCAGAAAACAATACATTAACAACAAGAACAGGAAAATGTAGTAGCAATAGCAGCAGGAAAAGAGTTATTGCAGCAGTGTATTGACCTGTTTTCGAGCTCGAGATCGAGCAGCTGACTCCCTATTCTTTATCATTCTCCTCTGCCTTCTCTCGACGACTTTCTCCAAAGCACCGCCGGATTTTCTTCCCCGGCCAAATGGATAAGGAACTGGTGAGAGTGAAGATGAATCCATTGTGTTCCTAGAGATTACATCTGGAGATATATGGTTAGCAGGAGATACTGTCTGAAGAGCAACTCCCCTAGTCTCTAACCCGGTCATGCCAACTCCAGTCTGCAGCCCACCACCTTGAGCTAAGGAACTTTTGATGGATGCATCTGTCATCCCGATTACCCCTCTTGACCCTAAACCAGGCATCTGGGAATTATTTGCTATACTTACAGAAGAGGCAAAAGGCATAGTTGCTGGCTTGGGGAGGAGGGGCAGATCGTGCTGTTGCTGAAGCTGCTGCTGGTTGGATCTAATACTGCCAACATTGAATGCTAAATTAGGATGCTGACCAGGTATTGATTTACTGTTCTCGGAAATCTGATTCATAACAAATCCATTGTTCTGGCTCGTATGTTGAAAGTTTAGACCCAAACCAGTACTAGTACTCATCAGAGAAAAATCACTGACAAACCCACTGTTGTTGGGTCTTCCGACCTGTTGAGCATCTTCTCTTACAACTCCTGCTCTGAGTAAGAACTCCTCCAAGGTCATCTCTCCCAGAGTAGGTTGCTTCTGCGGCATATTGAATCCTCCACCCCTGTTCCCATCCTTAGCAACAGTACTCTCTTTGACCAGGTCTTTCCAAACTTCATCAACTGTCTTTTGACTAAGAGTACGTGGCAGCGTCAACGACCCTTGTCTCTGTATATTACCCCCTGGAACGCTGCCATCCCCTGTACCTGTGGAAGACGTCATTGCCTGGGTCTCTTCAGCCGTCCAAATATTTTTCAGAAGTTCATCCATGTTCATCGACCCAAAATCCTTTCCAAGCCCACCCCATGTATTTTGAAACTCATCAAAAGTCAAAGCATATATTGATGGCTGCCGAGTTAAAGAGTGATTCCCGTGTGATTTCCCAGCATCTCCTTCAGCTTGCGATGCATCGGTTATGCCTTTGAAATTAAATTGAGAAGCCATCTTTCTCCAAAAGATTGGTCGCTGGAAGAATCCTTCTCAATAACCTAATTTTAGTCCCCTCTTCAGATTTCTAGTGTTCAATGTCCATCAAATCAAGTGTCAATGAGTATGGAAGAATATAGAAGACCAAATTATAGTTCAACTGTACGAAGAACAAATAACTCACATCTCAGTAGACTCCTAAGTAAATTTAAAACAATAGAAATTTTTAATGTATCTCTGCACTAGTGGGAACCCATTGATGAAAACAGGTAGCACTTTAAATAAAGGCAAACTTGAAGCCTGTCACTGTTAAAACTAATGGAAATCCAGCTGTTTGTGTACCAGAGCTGTATACATTTGCTGGTCGAGTAAAAAGTAATTTACACAAGCTTAACTTACTATAGATTCCTGTTTAAGGCATTTACAAGCATGGGAGAATTTCTCAAAAAAATCATCTCACAAGGCCCGCAATTAATGCCTTGAATTGGCAATTGAATAGATCTGTGTTATAAAAATATGCTTGCAACTCAATATTTCCCAGTTGGTGTAGGATGGAAACTGGTTCAGTTGATCAATCTCCAGATTGTCATGAACCCCAGCCATTACAGCCCAACAACCCCAAGGAGGAATTATCAGTGTTGAACCGTGTTAAAAACCAGGGCATCCTGCTGGTGGGGTGCAAGCATTTCCGACATACTAACTCCTCCAAGTTGTTGCAAAAATGAATTAATCCGATCTTCCATATCCCTAATTAGTGGTTTGTTGACTTCCATGATTCACAGGTTCAACCGGTCTCAAACCAATTCGTAGTGAACTAAAATAATCTACAGTAAGATGAGCAGAGAATCGATCGCTTATAACTTGATTTCCTAAATAACTAAGATGCACTGTTAATGAAACATCATCCATCATATGTTCCTTCCTGGGCATGGGCTCTACCGGCTTGTGTCACGACACAGACAAAGTTTCACACAAAGGACATGGAATGCTTCTGGGTTTAGCTTTTTGCAGTAACGGGCCTGCATATTCAGGGATCTTGGCAGCGTATTGGATCTGCCGAAACTTATCTGACCAAAACCGTTACTTCAAATTCCAGAACTGAGGCCAACTAATCTCAAATCTCATTAAAAAATAAAAATAAAAATGAAAATTAAGAACTTATGAATTCGTAATAAGAAGTTTCCAGATTGAAATAGACTCTGAAGAATCGGCTGACATGACGTCCGGACAAAGCATCCAGACGATGCAGATCAGAAGCGAATAATAATAACTTTTTCGCCCATCGGAAGAAAAAGAAAAGCAACTTTTTTCCACACAAGATGACGAACGACGACCCATTGAATCGAACAGACAACAGCATTTCGAATCTCAAAACGACCTCGCAAACCGCGATCGACGACGCACTCCCTCCCCCTCACTTCCCCTCTCTCTCTCTCTCTCGCCCTTTCCCTCTCTCAGAAAATCCAGAGCATCATCATCCCAACCTCCCAACTCCACAGCTAAAAACCGCAACACCAACGCGAACCCAGAGAACCAAAGATCGCCAGACGGCCGCTCAAAGTCCCAACCGAGCTCTTCCCCCCAAGAACCCAAGAACCCACCAACCCGAAAAAGAGCAAACACAACAGTTAATCTCTCAACCGCCGAGAACCCAAAAAAGGAAACGGAAGCAGAGAGCAACCAGTCAAAACTCGCGGACCCAAAAGGGAAAAAGAAAACCAAAAAAATGGAAAGTAACAAGAAAAAACCCAAGAAAATACGTATAACCCACGACCCAGAATACGGAAAAAAAATACGAAACGCGAGGCCAACCGAGAGGCGTGCATCAACGCTGTGACAAAGATGAACGGAAAAATTACCTCCTTTTTTGTCGGGGCACGAGAGATATATACGGGGCGAGAGAGGAGAGGAGAGGCGAAGCGAGGGGGGAGAGCGGCGGAGTCGTCGTCGTGTCGACACGGAGGGGAAAGCTGCAGGCGGCCGCAGCGCGGTGGTCTCGACAAGTGTCTGCCCCGAGACACGAATCGCCATTTAAGGAGGAGCTTCGGGGCCGCGAATTCGGTCGCATCTTGTTCCGTTTTCTTCTTTTCGAATTTTTTTTTTTTAAATTGGACATTTTTCATTTGTTGTTGGGGTGGGGGGTGGGGCCCGGTTTTTTTTTTTGGTTGTTGACATGATATTGCTATTTTAATCGATCCAGCGAAGGGATTGCGCCGCGGGGATCGCGCAACGTGGACCAATGGGAGTGGGGCGACGCGACGCCTGGCCAATGGGGAGGCGAGACGTGGGTGGGGCGAGGGCCGTCGGATATCTCTTTCCGACAAGCGATTGGATGGCGATGAGTGGGGGGCTGTCGGGGGAATGGCACGGAAAGGGGTTGGTTTTTTTCGGGTTTTTTTTTTTTTTTTTTAATGTTTTTGTTTTTTGTTTTTGTCGGGTTTGGTTGTGCGCATTCTCTATGGTGGTGGTGGGGAAAACGGGGGGAGTGCGCGTGCGCGCAAGGGATGAGATTAGTCCACCGGTCCCCCTATAATTCCTCGATTTTTCTTCCCCGTTTTTTTTTTTTTTTTTTTTTCTTCTCTCCAATGACTTTTCCACCTTACTATTTCTTTTCCTAAAATGGAAATTTCGTAAAAGTCACTCAACCTTTCATTTCCTTTTGTCGCGTTGCTACTTTTTGACATTTTACGCATCCTGCATTTCAAGATAACATTTTTTATGTGTCCATTGGGGCTCGCGGTTTGAGGACTTGGTTTGATTTTGAATCGACTTGAGACTAGAGTTCGAGAGGACGTCTTGAGGGACTAGAATGGTTTGGAGTTCACGAGAACATGAGTCAGACTCTCTATTTCGAAAGTTTGGATTAGGGATGATCGATAATATTTATGTAATAATATTTAAGTTATAAAGTTAAGTATTATTTAGCTTGGGATTCGGATTGGCATGTAGAAAATATTGCGAGTTGTTAATTTTATGAGACGTGGAAAACACGGAAAATAATTTTCCACGATCGTAATTGTCTTTAGTCTAATGTGTTGGACTTAAACTGGTAGTTGTTGACATATATATTGATGGTGCAGAGTTATGCTAATTAATTTACAGCTATATTAGTTGTTGATGGAGATGGACATTCTTCGAATTGTATGCTTAATGATTATCAAGTTTTAAAGTTACCTAAATCAAGATTTTCCTAGCTCTCAGTACGGTTTACCAATATTTTTGGCAAATTTGAGATGTCATGGGTTACATTGTTTATTTTTGATCTTATTTAGTTAATATTAATAATGATTCATTTACATTAATGTTGACCCACGCACTTGGCCGATGGTGAATGACTTCTTTCTCAGCATGATCGCCTTTAAACTAAGCCGTATATTAGTCACTTATCCATTTAAAAATTGCATGTTAGGCCACTTGTTTTATTAAGATTAAAACACTTATACGTTGTTTGACACATAAGGTTGAACCATCATTACTAAAATATTAGTTCTCGACTCTTCTTTCCATTTGGTCATAAACTAGGTGAGACTTTGCCACATGAACCCTCCACTTAGCACTTTAACTTCAACTCATCACTTTTCCCCTTCATAATAACTAGGAGTGACCATAGTTGATAAGGCGATTCTCACTTTAGAATTGGAAACTATTTGTTGATTCTAGAGATCCACTTGAGAGCTGGACCGTCGATCTACTTTGGTTCTAGAGAATTAGTCCTCAATCCCTACATAATTACATTAATAATTAATGAACCTAGTTTCTACATAGAGCACTAAAGCTTGTTTAGGCTTAAGTTTGGGTTGAATTGTGAGCTATTTGTTTTGATTAAAGAATGCAAATTATAGGGCGGAACGAATTGATGATACTTGTTAACTAGGAACTTAATTTCTCCAAAAGTTATGATGTGGTTCTCTTAAGGGTTTTTCGATACCGGAACGTGTGAAAAATTAACCTCTACTTTAGAAGTCCTAACCTCCACAAGAGTCAAAATATTAATTGCTTAATTCATCCTTTTTTCAACGTTGACCTAATTTAATCATGGGGATACCTAAGGGGAGACACAATTATGCTCTTTAAACCAATCATTGGCTCTTAATTTCATATCTTGACGAAAAGCACCACAATAGGACATCTTCAATCAGTCTCCTCCATCCTCTTCATTTGTTTCTTTTATTTTGACCGAGAAAGTAAGTAAATAAATTATTAGAATGAACAAAAAGCAGGAAGGTTAATTCTATTACGCACCTGAGAGACAAAATTTATCAATAATATCCAATATTACAAATACACACACAGGTTGAAAAACTATAAAATAATTAATAATTGAATTGGAATTTCTTTTTTAACATATATATATATATATATATATATATATATATATATATATATATATAGACACATACACACATACGCACACTGGTTCGATGGGCAGTTCCATGCCTAGAACAGATATTTACCGGTTTTAGTAAATTGGAATCGGGAACCAGACTAATACCCATAAGAACTGTTGCTTTTAGGTTGTTCATGATTCCTTTGCATACCACTAATAATAATTGAAGCTCATTTTTACTTTGACTGTATCGTTCTATCTTCCAACTTTAGGAAAAAATCAGAAAAGTCCTAAACCACACCAATTTAGTTATAAACCTTTTATTGGTGTCAACCTTTTAACCTAGTGTCAATTTAGCCATTCTAACTAATTTTGGCTAAATTTTATTGATGTAGACCATGATCGACCTACATGATAGTTGGTGCTGACATGAATCACTTTTCATAATATTTTAATATTTTTTGAGTTTTTTTTCCTTTTTTCTTTTCCTCCTTCCCTTTCTTCTTCCTCTAGTTGGTTGCCAATTTGTAACTAGCTAGAGGTGAGGGCTGGCAAGTGTTGCCCTCATCAGTGATGGGGAGGGTGAGCCTCGCCATGGCTGGGCAAGGCTTGACCTTGCAAGATCCCACGAGTTTGTACCTTGTCGGAGGCCAATGAGCCCTCACCTTTGGCTAGTTGCCGACCAACGATCGATTGGAGGAAGAATGATGGGAAGGGGAAAAAAAAAAAGAAAGAAAATTAAAAAAAAGAAATAAAAAAATCAAAAAAATATTAAAATATTATTATAAGTTATTCATGTTAGTGTTGACTGTGCCATATAGGCCGGTTGATGCCTATGTTAGTAATATTTGATTAAAATGCTTTGAAAGTACTAAATTGACAATAAGTTAAAAGATTTAGAACTGAATTAGTACTGAGTAAAAAATGTTTAGGATTACATTGTTACTATTAAAAGGTTTATGACTAAATTGACATAAATACAATAACTTTAGGATTTTTCTAACACTTTTCCCTTCCAACTTCAAAAGAAAATTTCTACTACTTCGGATCTTTAGTTTGAAAAGCAAATATATCATCAAGAGTTAGAAGATGAGATAAGTGAAAACTCTAGGTGCTAGGTTAGCTTGATCTACGTAGTGCTCTCAAGTTAGGTGGGTGATCTTTGTTAATTTTTGTTGTTAATTTAATTTTATGGTAAGTGTGAACAAGTCTCATTAGTGGTGTGTTGAGACATTGAGATGATTTACTTGTAGTGATAAGTTTTTACAAGTTTAGGACGTGTCTAATTGATTTCCCTGATGAGTGATAACATGTAGTGTGTGAAAATGACGAAAATGGGTGTGGAAGTATAGATCCGTAGTTGTGGCACTTATCAAGAATACACAAATTATATGCATCGTCTAATTACTAACCGTTGTTCAAATTTATCTTATACTCATTGGCCACTGCTAATATTCACCTTATAATTCCTAGCCGCTGCTCATATTCACTTTATACTTACCTTATATTGACCTGCCACTTATTACTACTTGAACATGAGGCCAATTCCATTAAAAAAAAAAACTCAAACATTTAGCTTTAGGATGCATTTGGCTCAGTATTTTGAAAGTCCATTAAAAAAATACAAAGCAGTTTAATGCTAAATGCAAAGATCATTCGATAAACTATGCTTTGAAAATTAACTTTGAGAGAAATGCTGTTTAATAGAAAACATATTTGAAAAGCTCTTGATGAGTAATATTAGTTTTTAATTTTTATTTGTTTAAAATTGAAAAAAATAATATGTGTAACTTTTTAAATATAAATTTTGACAATAATGCTAAAAACATCAAAAATATATATATATTTATATATATTTCTTTTAAAAAGAGCAAACCCTTCGCCGATTCGACGAAGAGTTACGGTTGCTGGTAAACTAGATTTGGCGTCAACGGCTATTGATTAAGGTTGCGCGACCTTAGCGAGGGCCGCCAAAGATCGCCCAACCTCGGGCGACCCTTGGCGAGGGTCGCACGATGATCATTGCCTAGGTCTTGCGGCCTTAGGCAACCCTTGCCTAAGTCCCACAAGGGCCACTTGAGGTCACGAGACCCAAGCAGCTATTACCTAGGTCACATGCTGCCTAACGCAAAGGCGCATGAGACTGCGAGACCCAGGCGGTGATCGCTTAGGTCACGTGTCGCCTAGGTCGCCTAAGGTCACATGAACTTCGACGAGGGTCGAGCGAGGGCCGCCGGAGCCCGCACGACCTCGGGCGATCTTCATCAATGGTCGTCAATGCTAGATCTAAATAGCCAGTGGCTGTAGCCTTCCGCCAGATTGGGGAAGGGTTGCTCTTTTTTTTTTTTTTTTTTTTTTTTTTTTATAATAATTATATAGATTTATTTTTTAGCATTTACATATATTTATTTTTTTAGCAATCAAAAAAATAATAACAAGGGCAAAATTGGAATTTGAAGAATGGGTTAAGGTAATTTTGGAAGAAAAATTGAGTTTAAGCATTTGATTAAATGTTGAAAGCTTAATACTAGTCTCTACTATCGTTGGGCTTTTAGCCTTTTCAATATTGACTTTCATTTGAAAGCTATCTTAAAATGGTCGTCAAATAGTCTAGCATTTTCTCAAGAGATTTTGGAGATCGAAAGCCTATTGAAAATGCTAAAACAAACACACCCATTCCAAATTTGCCACAAACTTTTTTGTATCGAAAAAACCCTTAACTTTTGTGTTAGTCCAAAATCACTGTTAAGTCCTCTGATATGGCAGTTCCATGTTAACACAAAATCGAGTGCCAAACACCCCAAGTGCCAAAACTTGATACGGAAGGAGATTTAAGTGCCAAAAGTTTAGAAATATATACTTAAGTGTCAAAATCAAAGAAAAATGAATTATTTAAGTGTTAATGGTGAGAAATTCTGGCAAAAATGCAAACGTAGCACTTCTTTTTCTTGCAAGACAAGTGCCAAACAATGTCGCTTTATATGTTGCCGTGGCTAGATAAGTGGAAATGACATTGTTTTATACATTAACGTAGCTAGATAAGCTGATGTCGCTTTGCCTCAGATTTGAATTTTAATATAAATATTAATTAAATTAAATTCAAAAATAAATTTAAAAAAGAAGAAGGGATTGTAGCACTTGTTTGGTGATGGCTCCAAAATGATATTTTTTTGGCTCTTTTTTTGTTGATTCAGTTTTTTTGGCGATCAATATAAGCTACTTATATTATTAAAAATAAGTCACGTAAGATTTCTGGCATCCTTCGCCGAAGTTGACACTTAAATGTTTCATTTTTCAAAGAAAGTGATACTTAAGTATACTTTTTAAAATTTTTGACACTTAATTATCCCATCATGTTAAGTTTTGGCATTTACGCTAAACCTTTGCTGCACAAAATTTGATGTGGAAAAAACTCCATAAAACGTTGCCGTTCCTTGTTTTGAATATTAAGGGAGGCTTGGGCTCTGCTTCTTCTTCTCCTATTCGCGTGATGCTTCGTGCTATGAAGATCGGGAAAATTAGGGCTTCCTTTTACTTCTTCAATTCATGCTCAAACAGAGATTTGCTCTCAACAACACGAAGCCAGAGCCAATGATCTTCCCCGTCCTCCATGTGCTTGCCCCTCTCCGTGCGTAAGCCTCTCGAGTCATTTCACTTGAAGGAATTAATCGCGGATAGGAGGAACTCCTCCATGAAACAATTGAGTGGTGGACTTCATAGTGCTTGGTCTCTTCCTATACGGGCTCATGCTTGGTTGCTCGCTCAGAGGAGAGGGTGGCGGAAACTATGAACAACCCTATGACCACTAGGTATTTGTTGTTCTACTTCTTGCGTTCCATTTTTTCCCCTAAATCAGGTCAATGAGACAAAAATCATTATACATATATGTACATGTTGAGATGTCTTTTTCTAAATTTAGGCTAATTTCCATGATGATTCGAGTTGATTTTTGTTGATTACGGTCGTCCATAATGGGATTAGCGCAAGATTAGTATCAAATTCTTGTTTGTTAATGTGTAATTTCTCTTTTTGTCGAGTGTATACAACTTGTTTGATGGTATGTCCCTAAGATACCATCATGAATTAATTTCTAGAATTGCTTAATCTGAATATGTTTTGATATAGTTCACATGTTATTAATCGATTTGTTAATTATTGGATAGTATTCTTGATGTAATTTCATAGTTGCTGAGTATGTTACTGAACTTTCGTTCCCCCTATATCTATGTTCACCATGCCTTTTTGCTTCATGTGTTTCTGTGGCAACCAGTGATGGTCCCCGGTGAGTGGCGGAGGATGAAATTCTAGAATAGTTGATGTTGAGACGTCAATTGAATTCATCGCTGATAAAGTGAATGGTGGCTAAAAGTTGAAGGCAAAAGTTATAATAGTTGGTAAGGGATGCTTAGATTCTTGGGATTTCTTAAGTGATACATTTCGTATGTCTAATAACTCCAAATAACTTAAGTCAAAAACTGTAATCCATTCATAAATGAGTGTTAATTCAATGAAGAAGCTCATGAAACCATTTTTTTCTTTATGTGGTTTACTAAAGGATTGGAGTAAGAAGCTTATATATTTTCAAGTGACCTTTTTAGCAAATAGTTCTCTTTGGTGTATTTTAAGTGTACATCCTTATATTGAAATCCTTTTACTTGAAAAATAAACAATGAGAAGAACTTTTAAACATAAACTCAAGTGACTCTAGTTTCTATTTGTTTCACTTGTAGAGAACACATTGAAGGCCTTGAAAGAGAAGGAAAAGGAGTAAAGATGCTTGAGCCAAAGTCAGAGTCGACTGCAGTTGTGATATGAAAGGATGCGGAAAAACTTTAATTGACATTTTGTGCTTGAGAAAGCATTCTCATATCCATAACATCATTTATTAGGGGTTTGTTGATATGAAATTTGTGTTTTAGATGATGCAGAGCATCTTGTAGCTATTTTTTTCAAATCTCCAATTCTTTCTTGCCGATTTATTTGTTTCCAATGGTGGTGAAAGACCTATTGAGTTGTAGTCCTTTTTGATCTTGAATACATGAGTTTCTATATTAGTTTCTTCTTTTTTGTCATCGACTTTACTAAAATTGCATAATAGAAATCGCACTAGTTTCAATGCATGAAACACTATCTTTGAATTTTCATAGTTGATGTGGAATTTATATGAATTATTTGAATGTCCTACCAATTTCTTCTCTCATGTAAACTTGAGCAACCAAGTTAGACTGCAAAAACATTTGCAAACATACATCTTAGCACATTGGACAATACAAAACCAAACTTCTACATCTCCATCTCCTTCCATGACAAGACCTATTTATACAACTCAAAACCTTCAACCAATTTCAGCACCACGGGCACTAAATATTTACTAGCATTTCTTGGTCCCAAAACATTGTGCAAAGCCAAAAAATAGTTCTGGAAAAGAGAGACACCGATAGAGTAACCACAACTTAACACATTGTACATAGCCAAAAGATTCCAAACAAAAAGTTACATTACCAAATCACTAGACTAGACATAGTACACAGCCAAATCCACTTACAAAAAAAACATAAAAACTAGCACTTTTTAGTTTGCAACAAAATATCTTCGTCCAACAACAAGCACTGAACATCCATTAGCATTTCTTAATCCATAATTTTGCAATCCACCATTGATTACAGATTGTTGAGTGCATGGAAGTTCTGAAATATCAACTGAAGATTGGCTTAGTGAAACTTGAACATTCTTTACTCTTGCCTATTCATTGGAGAAGGATGGATCGCCAATATCAATAACTCTATCACTACCAGACATCTATAGTAAAAAAAAAAAAAAAAAATGACATGTGAACTTGTTTTTCTTTTTGATATACATATAAAACATTAGACAAAAATGTTACCCTTAAATATAAATACCTAGTTTTAGATAAGAAAAATTTATATCCTTATTGAGCTTGAAGATAATCGGCATAAAACATTAATCACAATAAACACAAGTGTTATGAAAATGAAATGTGGCTAAAAAACAATAATATGTGTTCTCTCCTTCCTGATGATAGCAAAGTTTATGTTAGATGATCTACCAGCCTGTGTATTATCTTATACATCGGTAGCCTTCTTTGGTCTTCCTCTTTTTGCCTACGTGTGAAAAAACATAAGAAACACTAATGTTAATGATCATGATAGCCCAAAAAAAATTATTATTAAAATTTGTAAAATTTTCAAATAAAATTACTTTGGATGGTTTAGGTGCTGTAGGATTCTTGCATGTTTTTTTATTAAGCCCATACTCAAGGCAATTTGAACATCGCATTTGGACTTCGTTTTTCCTCAAATTTTTACCGTCACTACTTCGTTCATCCTTATCTTTGATTATGTTTTTCTTCTCTCTCCCTCTTTTCCTTCTATAAGGTTAGGGTTTGATTGGCTCACCATTGACTTTGGGCCACATTTGTTGTCTATTCATGGCTTAGAGTGAAGATTGATAACATCTCTCATAACCATTTTTCTTGAAGCGGTCATCAATATAATCATTGCTATCTAACTTCATGAAACTAATGCAACATATGACATGTTTATATGATACTCAAGATATATCCCATTCCTTACAAGTATAAGCCTTCTCAACCAAGTCAACCACAAATCTTTTGCCAAATACATGAACCTGAAAGTTATTCCCTATTGTCGTTATAGCAATACAATACCTAGACTCTAGCTTAGCATTCTCTAACTTCATTTTAATCCTTGGGTAAATTAAATCTGTTTGATCTACCATAAACCGACATCTATCAGCCATCCTCTCCATTAACATAATTCTTATTCTCGGAAGCATCTCAAGATTAGGTTTTGCTTTTAGTATGCAAATGTATGCATTGAAGGTCTCACTTAAATTACCGTTTCACACTTGGTACCTGCCTTGATGGAAGCTTTACAAAAGTGCTTAGGGCCTTGTCTCATAAAGTCTTCATAACCTTTAAGGTACTCCTTCTACGAATCTGCCATTGTTAGGTCAAATTCAATTTCAAATGTACACCTCACAACCCTTTAGAAAAGATTCTTAAGAGCATGCCCTATGTACAATTTTTCCAATTAGCATATATGTGTCTTGCACAATTTCAATGCTCTACTTGTGGAGATAGACTTTATTAGGTCACTACAATAAAAAAAAAAAAAAACTGATAAAAAACAAATAAATCATGTCAATAATTGCATTATTATAGTGTAATGGCCAATAAAGACATAAGATGAAATATCACATTTTGCTAATCATTAGTGAAAGTCCAACTCTCGCCTATATCCACGATCAAGTTAGTGAATAACAGGGTGAGAAACCAAATCCAAGATGCCTTAGACTCAACTTCTGCAATTGTCCAAGCTATTAGAGATAATTTGATTGTTTTCATCTTGTCCTATAACCCACAACAACATATCTTTCAATCGAATATTAAGAAAAGACCCATCTGAGCTTACGACATACCTACATCCTACTAAAAACTCCATTTTTAACTTATCAAAACCCACATAAAATCTCTCAAATACTTTGGTTGTTGGGTCGACTTTTATGTCAAATGTTTTATTCTTGCCAAGTCTCTTGAGCTCCACCAAATAAGATATTAGCACATCATGTTGCTCCTCTATCAAGCCTCTAATATCACTAAGAGCTTTCATATAGTCTCGTAACATTTTTTTCTTATTAAGTGTAAGGGCAAACCTTTCTCTTGCATCTACTTGCATTTCTGCAACTGAGTAGGTAGGCTTGGCTCTAATCTTGGGTAAGTAGGTTTGATTGGCCTAATTTTTTAGACTTCTATTTCCAAGTATGGGGATATCCAACTCTCTTTGCAACAAAAGTTTCCTAATTCTTAATTGAAATTGCCATACAACCTTCAGCCACATCCTCTTACACACCTTGCTTCCATTCTTTTATATTAACTTTTTTGCCAAAAAAAAAATGTTAAATCCATTAATTACGGCATATCTTCTCACAGCATTCTAGAATTATTCATTAGATTCAAATCTCATGCCTACACTATACATTTCCTCATTATGGTCACATATAGGATCATACCTATTAACCATTAGGCCTAATGTGCTAATGGTTTCTTAGAAATCATCAATATCAATGTCACTTAGAGATTCATTATCAAAATTTGTCTCTTCATTAGCTACCTCAAAATTTTTTTTTTCAAAACAATTTTGATAGAACCTACAACTAAATTCCGAACATCATCTACCTCATTCTCTTCCTCCTCTTTGTATTCTCCCATCAACTCCCTTGTCACAGACTCTTCATCATCTAATATATTTTGTTCTTTATCACTACCATCAATTTTACTTTCATTCTGTTAGAAAACACACAAAGTCATAAACTGATACCTAAAAACAATATTTGAACATAAAGAGTTGACAAGTGAATGAACTCATCATTGCTTCTAATTCAACCAAGTAATACTCCAATTTTTTACAAGCAAAACTTGCGAGCACAACAAACGTCAACCTGCAAGTTCAATGTTGAACACATCACATTGATTGAAGTGAATTGTGAACAACACAACTCACATCCTGGAAAAAAATTGACTATCATAATAATCAATCAACATTCTTGTGCGATTTAATTCTATTCAAGAACTAAAGGACTTTGAGCACGTATTTTGTTATTTACATTGTTTGATGTGATAGTGACGCAATGAAAGGTGCTAATAAGTAGCACAGAGAAACAACAACAACAAGCCCCAAACATGTAGCTTCTAAGTAGAATCATACATGTAATAAGAATAACACAAACTAAAAAAATACAAGATAAATCCGCATGGTGGAAGGTGAAATCTTATCGGCGATGAATTCAATTGACACCTCAACATCTCCCACTCTAGAGTTTCACCCTTCGTCACTCATCGGCAACCATCACCGGGCGCCATAGAAACACATGAAATGCAAAGGCATGGTGAATAGAGATACAAAAGAAATGAAAGTTCAGAAGCATACTTAGCAACTATGAAATTACTTCAAGATTATTGTCTAGTAATTAACAAATCAATTAATAACATGTGGACTATATCTAAACATAATTATATCTAAACATCTTCAGATTAAGCAATTCAAATAATTAATTCATAATAGTATCTTAGGGACATATCGTCAAACAGGTTGTATACACTTGACAAAAGGAGAAATAATACATTAGCAAGCTTAGATTTGATACTAATCTTGTACTAGTTCCATTCTAGATGATTATAATTTTAAATCAACTTGAATTATCATAGAAATTAACCTAAATTTAGAAGAAGACATCCAATGATATACATATATGAACAATGATTTTTGTTTCATTGACCTGATTTAGGGGGAGGGCAAAGAACAAAGAAAATATAAGAACAAATACCGGGGTGTCACTGGGGCTATTTGTAGTTTCTGCCACCCTCTCCTCCGAATGAGTGACCAAGTGCGAGCTCGTATAGAAAGAGATTGGGCACTATAAAGTTCGCCACTCAATCATTTCACTGAGGAATTTCTCTTTTTCATGATTAATTCCCTCGAATGAAACGACTCGAGAGGCTAATGTATAGAGAGAGGCTAGCGCGCAAAGGACGAGGAAGCTTATTGGCTCTGGCTTCGTGTCATCGAGAGTGAATCTCTCTTTGTGTGGGAATTGAAGAAGCAAAAGGCAAGCCCTAATTTCCCCAATCTTCAAGGCATGGAGCATCGTGCGAATTGAAGAAAAAGAAGAAGAAGCAAATCTTTAACTTCTCTCAATATTTAGAAAAAGGAACTGTGACATTTTGTGGAGTTTTTTCCATATCAGATCTTGTGTTGACGTGGAATTGCCACATTAGAAGACTGAACGGTGATTTTTTATGGATGGTTGACCCGAGACTAAAGTAAAAATTGAGGTTTTTTTTTTTTTTTTTTTTTTTTTTTTTAAACTTATCATTATTAAAAGTTTATTATTATTGGGATTAAATTATTATCATTATTATTATTATTATTATTATTATTATTATTATTATTATTATTATTGTTATTATTATTATTGTTATTGTTATTGTTATTGTTATTGTTATTGTTATTGTTATTATTGAAATTGGCTCCTTGAATATGATCACATACTGCTCATATTTACTTATTGATTATAACCACGTGATACTCATATCCACTTATTAAGTGACTTACTGCTCATATTCACTTGTCGAGTATACCCACTTATTATTTGTAAACTTTATCCAATTTAGACCTTTCAATACACTGATGGCTAAATGAGAAGAGAAGGAGAGTGTATATGTTTTTTTTTTTTTTTTTTTTGGTCAGTGAGTGTATACGTTGAAGTGTATGTAATTAGTTATTTGCCATTGGTTGCCTAAGAAATGAAAGGAAGTATGCCATTAAATTGTCATCATTGGAAGACATGATGAAAAAT
Source organism: Eucalyptus erythrocorys (assembly GCA_014182555.1). Lineage (NCBI taxonomy): Eukaryota > Viridiplantae > Streptophyta > Magnoliopsida > Myrtales > Myrtaceae > Eucalyptus > Eucalyptus erythrocorys. Next base: position 18,252,502 of record CM024603.1, read on the forward strand.
TAAAAGAATAAAGGAAAGTCTGTCATCATCATTACCGACATATGTGATCATTAAAAGGATAATTTAATTATTTGCATGAAAGGATCTTGTTTATCGAATGTTGATTCTTCAAAATGAGTTCGCTCTTGATGCAAGGAAGATCATATGAATATAATGTTAACATGTGCATTGCCGCCATGTGATAATATTTTCATTGCCAATATATTAATGGTGATGATGCCTCATGAGTTTGGATGCCTTGGGAGTTGAGATTCTCCATTAGTTAGGATGTCCAGAAATGTTTAGGATGCCTTGCAGTTGAGATGTTTTGTGAGCCACTATGCCTCGAGAATGTTTGGGAGGAGAAAAAGTAATGAATATGATGCATATTCATGTGTATGCATTTATTCACATATTGTCTAATTGATGGTAGTCATTTATCATACTATGTTATTTTATCAATTTGCTTTAGAATGAATAATCTCATGTAAAGTTGTTGATGGTTTCCATCATTATACCATGATAAGAAAGATAATGGATTTATTCTTTGTAACATCTTGATTTTCCAATTTTGTTTTTAATTGAATGAGTCGGGCATTTCATCGATGCGCCTATAGTTCTTTACTCTGAGTAGGTCACTCACGAGATAACTAACCTATAGGTGAAGTCGTTAAGGAATCTAAACGCAATAGGCTTGAGAATTTGACTAGGAATTGACTGCTCGACCGCGCTGATCTACAAAGGTCATTACAACACAGATCGACTAGAGACCGGAGATAGGTCGATTCGATAGAGCCATGTGACTAAGTGTTGGTGATTTCACCTAATTGCAAAATTCTTGTCGATCGGCACTATATTGATTTCTCTGTCGTTTTGGTATCTTGTGCCGTATTTGAAACCTTGAGATTTCCACGACAACTGAGAGTCACCAATGTGTCAAAGATGCACTTTGTGGCTTGAAAATAATCAACCACAGGTCAATTGCACAAAAAGTTCCTAAAAGCTATCCGATAGATTAAGATGCGCTAAAATCGCGTCAGATTGAAATTAACCGCGAAATTGAACTTGATTTCAGAAATTGGAAGTTTTGTCACGTCACAAATCATTTTAAGAATGTCAACTCATCCTTCAAAGATTTTTCTACAAACTGAGATTTTCGGCGAAAAATCCAAAGGAAGATTATTTTGGATCGGGAAGTTCATAGGCCCATTTTTTATCGCACTTTTGGGATTCAAGTTGGTCTATATGGTGAGGAAAAATGTTGATTGGGATGATGACACCTTGGTTAGATTTATGGAAATCAAATTGAGCTCAATTGGACTCAATTGAGGGAGGATTGAAGGGGAATTGATCGATTTGATGAACAAATGTGCAAATTTTGTATGCCATGGGGGGGAGAACAATTGTGTTGTGCGTAAGAACACTCTAACTAAATGAGAAAAGTAAACAAGAATAATCAAGAACACAGAGATTTACGTGGTTCGGCGAAAGAATCCACCTACGTCCACGGGAGAGAAAGAGACGATTTCTTATTTTAGCGTATCACCCGAGTACAAGGTACAATGCTGAAATAAATATATCTTCAGATCTCCACTTTCCTAAACTAACTGATAAATCTTCAGTGATTATCCCCTATATATTAGAGCTATCATGATATATCCCAGTTACATTGAATCAGGATTATTTCCCATGAAAGTCTCTTATAGATAGGTCCAAATCTAGGAAATATATTTGGAAACAAATAGCCTGCAATCTTCAAGCCTTCCTAGATTTTCTGATTGAATTTTGTGGAATTCAAGACAACATCAGCAAATCTCCACCTTTGGCTTGAATAAACCACAAGCCTCCACTTGAACCAAGAAAACGAACATATCTCTCCCTCCACCGTACCTTCGCACGCCCGCCCCTAGATCGGTGCGGCCTCCATCAATTTCAATGATGAGTGAGAGAAATCAAGTCCCTGTAGGACTTGAACTTCTCTGTAGTAACTGTCTTCGTGAGTATATTTGCGGGATTATCTTTAGTATGGATTTTCTTCAAAGCAATGCTACCATTCTCCACAAATTCTCAAATTTTGTGGTACCAAACTTTAATGTGTTTCATTATGGAATGGAACACTTGATTATTCACGAGACATATTGCGCTTTGGCTATCGCAATATAATGTAGCACTTTCTTGCTTTATACCCAACTCCATGACCAAACCAGTCAGCCATATTCCCTCCTTCGCAGCCTCAGTCACTGCCATATACTCAGCTTCAGTTGTAGACAATGCTACAATAGGTTGAAGCATTGCCTTCCATGAAATAGCACCATCACCAAGAGTAAAGACATATCCCGTGATGGACCTTCGCTTGTCCAAATCACCAGCAAAGTCTGAATCAACATGACCTGCTAAATCGATCAATCCTCCCTTAGAACTAAACATTAAACCCATTCCGGTAGTTCTAGCCAAATAACGAAAGATCCACTTAACAGCTTCCCAATGCTCCTTGCTTGGATTGCTCATGTATCGACTGACGAGACTCATCACATGAGCCAAATCTTGTCTGCTACAAACCATAGCATACATGAGGCTCCCTACTACGCTGGCATAGGGTACTACATCTTTACAACTTCCTCATGTGAAACAGGGCATTGTTTCTTAGATAATTTGAAGTGATTTGCTAAGGGTGTACTAACCGGTTTAGCTTTACCCATGTTGAACCGCTCCAAGACCTTCTCAACATACTTCTTTTGATTTACCCAAAGCTTACTTGCATGTCTATCTCGAAAGATTTCCATGCCAAGGATCCTCTTTGCAGCACCAAGATCCTTCATATCAAACTCACTACTTAACTGAGACTTTAGGGAATTAATGTCTCTTATTTTTCTTGCAGCAATTAACATATCATCAACATAGAGTATCAACAGAATAAACGACTTATCATCCAAAACTTTGTAGTAGACACAAGAATCATGCACACTCCTCATGTAGCCAATACGAAGCATAAAAGAATCAAACCTTTTATTCCATTGCCTCGGAGATTGTTTCAAACCGTAAAGTGATCTCTTGAGCAAACAAACATGATCTTCTTTCCCTTCCACCTTGAAGCCTTCGGGCTGCTCCATATAAATTTTCTCCTCCAGGTCACCATAAAGGAATGCCGTCTTCACATCTAGCTGCTCAAGCTCCAAGTCATACATGGCTACCATAGCTAGTAAAACACGAATTGATGTGTGTTTTACAACCGGGGAAAATATCTCGTTATAATCAATCCCCTCCTTCTGTGCATAGTCCTTAGCAACAAGCCGGGCCTTGTATCTCTCTTGCTCTTTCTCCGTTGCTGCTTCCTTTCTTCGAAGAACCCATTTGCAATCAATGACATTCCGATCCTTGGGCTTCTTCACAAGTTCCCATGTCTCATTCTTTTGCAACGACTCCATCTCCTCCATCATTGCAGTCATCCACTTTTCTTTGTGATCACTTTTCAAAGCTTCATGGTAGGAGCTTGGATCGCTAGAGCCTACGGTAAGAGCATAAGCAACCATATCCTCAAAACCGTACCTCTCTGGTGCTTTGGGAGTGCACCTTCCTCGACCTATTGCAATGGCACGATGAACTTCTACCGTTTCTTTGACTTTCGGAGCCTCATTGGATGATTCACCATTCTCTGTAGATTCTTTGGTTTCAAGCTCCACCTTAACGGTAGATTTATCACTCTCCTCTTCAGTAGCCGCGCGTGTCATGCAGCTTGACTTCAAGATTGCAGATTCATCGAATATAACATCCCTGCTCGTCAGAACTTTCTTCTCACTTGGATCCCATAATTTGTAGCCTTTCACTCCTTTCTCGTAACCGAGAAATATGCATTGTTTTGATTTTGGATCCAATTTCGAGCGTTTCGAGCTCTGCACATATACAAAAGCAGGACAACAATATTCTTAAATTAGAATAATCAACAATTTTACCAGTCCATACCTCTTTGGGAATTTTGCATTTAATTGCAATTGATGGAGATCGATTCACAAGATAACATGCCATGCAGATAGCTTTTGCCCAAAACTCCTTGCTCAGTCCCGCATGTAGCCTCATGCTTTGAGCTCTCTCTAATAAGGTTCGATTCATCCTTTCCGCTACGCCATTCTGTTGGGGCGTATCTGAAACTGTGAAGTGATGTTTAATCCCTTCATTCTTCCAAAGCTCCATGAATAGTGTCGATTTGTACTCTACTCCATTGTCCGATCTCAAGCACTTAACCTTCTTCCCCGTTGAAGTCTCAACTTCAGCTTTCCATTCTTTGAACCTTTCAAAGACTTCACTTTTGTGTCGCATGAAGTAGACCCACACTTTGCAAGAGAAATCGTCAATGAATGTCACGAAGTATTCCTTCCCTCCTTTTGACTTTACCGGTGAAGGACCCCATACATCTGTGTGTACATACTCGAGCATGCCCTTGCTTGTATAAGTTGCAGCATTGAACCGAACTTTGCATCATTTTCCAAACACACAAAATTTGCAGAAATCTAATTTGCATGTTTTTATACCTTGGAGTGCATTCCTCTTGTGAAGCTCCATCAATCCTCTTTCTCCCATATGCCCGAGATGCATATGCCATAGATAGGTGTTATTTATCTCCGTGCTAGCATCCGAGGACACAGATGCTCCACCTTGCATTGTGGTTCCTATAAGTCGATATAGGTTCCCGTGCCTCTGTCCCTTAAGAATAACCAGAGCTCCCTTAATCACCTTCAAGACAACACCTTGAGCCGTGTACTTGCATCCATTGGATTCAAGTACTCCCAATGAGATCAAATTCTTCCTTAGACACGGACCATGACGCACGTCTGCCAAGGTTCTAACCATGCCATCAAACATCTTGATTTTCACGGTTCCAACACCCACAGTCTTGCACGAAGTATCAGTCCCCATGAAAACTGAACCACCATCATATGCCTTGTACTCATCAAAGGCTTCTCGATGAGGACACATGTGAAAGGTGCATCCGGAGTCCATGATCCACGAATCTTCAAAGATGTCATTCCCTGACGATATGGACAAGACATCCCCATCACTGGTCTCAATGCTGTCGGCTATACTTGCCTCATCCGAGCTCTTCTTCTTTTTCTTGTTCTTATTTGGACAGAATCTCTTGGTATGCCTTCTTGATTACACCCGTAGCATCTTCCTTTGAACTTTCCCTTGGATTTTAATCAACCCCTACTGCTCGATCCTCAATCTGTTGATCTTCCTCTTCCTTGATTGCTTTTCTCCTTCGCAAAGAGTCCTTGTCCCGAAGATTTTGAACTACTTGCCCTTTTCTGGGTGTCGTTTGAAATTAGGGCAACAGTCACCTCTCCGATCTCCAAGGTTTCCTTGCCATAAAGGAGCGTAGTCACCAAGTGGTCAAACAAATCCGGCAACGATGCCAATAGTAGAAGCGCTATGTCTTCATCCTTAAACCTTACCTCCAAGCTTGTAAGTTCACTAATCATCCGATTGAACACATTGAGGTGTTCCAACAGATCTCCTCCTTCACTCATCTAAAGTGAATACAATCTCTTCTTCAAGAACAACTTGTTCGTCAGAGATTTCGTCATGTAAATGCTTTCAAGTTTGAGCCATACCTCTAGAGCAGATTCGATTTCCACTACATATTGAAGGGCCTCATCCGATAGGTTCAATCGGATTGCGCTGCACGCCCTCTCCTCCATGTCAAACCAATCATCATCAGTGATGGTGTCCGGCTTGTTCGATCTTCCCAAAAGAACCTTAATAAACCTTGTTGAATCAACAGATCCTTCATCCTTCTCCACCATAGTGTAAAATTATTCTTCCCGGTGAATCGTTCGATATCATATCGAACGGTTGAACCTTTTCCAACCATCTAGTTAGAAGTAGCAATACAGGAACAGAGAACCTGGATTGCTCTGATGCCAATTGTTGTGCGGAAGAACACCCTAACTAAATGAGAAAAGTAAACAAGAATAATCAAGAACACAGAGATTTACGTGGTTTGGCGAAAGAATCCGCCTACGTCCACGGGAGAGAGAGAGACGATTTCTTATTTGAGCATATCACCCGAGTACAAGGTACAATGCTGAAATAAATATATCTTTAGATCCCCACTTTCCTAAATTAACTGATAAATCTTCAGTGATTATCCCCTATATATTAGAGCTATCATGATATATCCCAGTCACATTGAATTAGAACTATTTCCCATGAAATAGTCTCTTATAGATAGGTCCAAATCTAGGAAATATATTTGGAAACAAATAGCCTGCAATCTTCAAGCCTTCCTAGATTTTCCGATTGAATTTTGTGGAATTCAAGACAACATCAGCAAATTGGATCACTTGGGAGGCTTCTAGAGGAAGCTTGAGGAGAGAGAAAGTGGCTGTGGATGGCTGAGCAAGTGGTGGGGCAGCCAGGCAGCCATTCAAGTGTTTGGCTAAGTGTTGGAAGCCTAGGAGGCCATTTGGGGTCCCCTCTCTTCAACAGCCCTTCTTCCTCCTTGAAACGTAGCTTTCTCCATTGTTGAGACTTAGGAAAAGCTCAAGAGAACCAGGAAAACCGAGCAGCAGCTTCCCCTCCACTGTTGCACACCCACCGGACCATTTTCCTCCCCTGTTTTCTCCTTCTTCCAATTTTTGCTCCAGCTCACCTTTCTCCAAAAACCCGAGTTAAAAGTTACCTTCCCATGAGAATTAGCTCACGCTCCACCCACCATCGTGTCTAGGAGACCCAGATTGTACAAATGAGCCCGATCACTCGCTGAACGGAGCCGTCGGCCACCCCATCTGTCGGCGAGAAGCCGCTGCTCTTCGGATCGCCTAAAGTCTGCTCGGTTTCACCTATTTCGCGTTTTCTTCATTTTCCCTCCCATTTTGACCCTTCCTTCGCCCATTCCAACCACCAGCAAGCCCCCCTTAACCCCTAGGTGTCGTTGGTTGCCGGCCACCCGCTCGCCGGAGCTCTGATCAGCCCGCCTCCTCGCCGTACAGTTGTTGGTTTCCTTTCTCGCTCTAACCAGATTAGAAGCTAAGAAACCAGCAAGGCTTTGGGACTTCGTGGCCTGTTTCCGATGTTGAAGAAAAATCCCTTATAAGTTTTGAAGTTAACAAAACATCCTCGTCAGTTAAGTCTGAAGAATCCAAGACTCAGTCGCTTAAGTCCGAAGAGTTCAAGACCCAAGCGTCTCGCCGAAGACGAGTCGGACCATTTTGCGATTTTGCGAGGCTGTCGGCGGAGTTATTTTTATGGTTAAGGAAATCAAGATTTGGATATTATCTTCCCTAACTTATCCATGGAATATCTCTGACTGTGATTGTGAGCTCAAAAGATTTTTTTTTTTGGATTTTATCCGTTGAAGATCAAGCGAGTTTCTGGAAGGAACTAATTTTGGAAACTCAAGATCTTGATTGTATCGGCGAGTAGGACTGACGAGCTATTTTCTACTTATATATTCGACAACGTGAAGATCACTTAAATTGATTCATTCCAACGGATTGATTGGATGAAATCTTGGAAAGTGCTAACGGCTATGGAGGCACGAAGGATATTTAAGGTGTGTCGAAGTTGTTCGAAAATATGAGAGAACCCATAGAAAAATTTCCAAGTTAGAACCTCTGAAACCTCTTGTTCTCAAAATTTCTTGTGCTCAAAATTGCGTACTAAAGAGAGACACTTACAGTGTGAATTTGCGAGAAGCTGTAAAAGAAACTTTCTACTAAAGAAGTTTAGATCGTAGACTGTAAAGCTCTCATTTGCTACATAGTGATTACAGCCAGTTGGCTGCCAGCGTGGAGAGTGGATGTAGGCTTACAATAAGCCGAACCACTATAATCCTTGTGTCAAATTTCTCTTACCCTACTCTACTTATTTTTATGGATGCATGATTTATTTATTTCTGATGTGATTCTCATACCAAAGGATATTTCGGCCAAGGGTTTTAAAAGAATTTCATAAACACCTATTCACCCCCCCTTCTAGATGTATTTACTAGCCTTTATCAATTAGTATCAGAGCAAGTTGTTTAGTTTATTAGAAGTGTTTATTATTTTTAAAGCTAAAGATCTATGGCTAGTATTTTGGCTCCAGGTTTGATTGAAGGCCAAAGCAATACCAGACCTCTTTACTTCAATGGAAAGAAATACAACATATGGGAAAACAAGATGAAGGCATTCCTAAGATCCAAAGATCCTCAGGAATGAGATGTAGTAGAAAAAGGAATTGTTCCTAAAGCTGCATCAACCACAGGGAAAGAATTAGCTGATGGAGTGGGATTGTCACAAACCAAAATTTCAAAGAGACAAGCCCTTGATGCAAAAGCTATCTATTCTCTATATTGTGCATTATCTCCTACTGAGTATAATAGAATTTCATCTTGTGAAACAGTTAAAGAAGTTTGAGATAGATTGCACGTCACTTATGAAGGAACAGATCAAGTCAAAGAAACCAAGATCAATATCCTTCTTGGACAATATGAAGCCTTCAAAATGAAGCCAGGAGAATCCATCATGGATATGTTCAATCGATTTACAGAAATTATAAATGGCTTAGCATACCAAGGACAGCCAATCTAAGGACCAATGCAGGTCAGTAAACTGTTGAGAGGATTCTCCAAAAATTGGAATCATGTGAAGACATCCATAAGAGAAACACGGAGGATCATGCCTCTTTCTGTAAATGAGTTGGTCGGCACACTTCAATCATATGAAGTCGAGCAATTCAATGAGGACTTTGACACCAAAGGTAAGAAGTCAATTGCTTTAAAATCTAATGATGATTCTGATGTTACAGATTCAGAAAAAGACTTGGATGACGAAGAATTGGCACTACTGATTAGAAAGTTCAGAAGATTAAATAGAAAAGGAAGAAGGTTCAATGGAAAGAGACAAAACAATCAAAGATTTCAAAAGAAGTCAAATGAAGAAGAAGACACCAATAAGGATGTTGTTTGTTTTGAATGCAAGAAAAAGGGGCACATCAGACCCAACTGTCCCTTATTAAAGAAAAAGAAAGGAAAATCAAAAAGGTTCAATAAAGCACTCAAAGCTGAAACATGGAGTGATACTGAATGCGAAGAGAGTGATGAAGAGTATGCCAATATTTGTCTTATGGCTGACTCAGACTTAGACTCAGATTCAAGCTCAGACTCAGACTCAGACTCAGACTCAAACAGCGATATCAAGGTTAGAAATTTAAAAATTCCTACCAAAGTGTCGAACTACATTGATGAACTTTGTCTCAGTCTTAAAGGCTCTCTTAAAAGGATTTCTGAACTAAAAAGGGAGAATTCCAAATTGAAACAACAAGAAAAGACTTTGGTTGAAAAAGTTGAAAATCTAGATAAGTGTCTTGCTGTTTTAAAAGAAAATGAAATTGTACTTTCAAAAGAAAATGCCTGCTTGAAAGAAGATCTTTTGAAAGTCATAAAGAAATTTTCAATGGGATTTGAAAAATTGGATAAAATTCTTTCTATTCAAAGACCTTACTTTAATAAATCTGGTCTAGGAATGACATATGAAACCATTCCTTTGATTGATTTTCCAAAGGTAAAAGAAAGAATCAAGAATAGGCCTACAAAATCTTTTTACAAGGATCATTTTCAAAAGGTTTTTGTAAAGCCTGTTGGAAGAAATGCTCTTAGATGTTTAAATTGTAAAAGCTTAGAACATTTTGAGAAGGATTGTCCCAAAGTTTGGAGACCTGTTAAGAAGAGTTGGGCAAAGACTGTTTATGGTACTAACAATGATGGACCCAAGAAAGTTTGGGTACCAAAGAAAACTTGAGTTTTTCATTTAAATGCAGGTCACTATCAAGAAGAAAATCAAGTGGTATTTGGATAGTGACTGTTCAAGACACATGACGGAAGATTCAAATTGTTTCACAAAACTCTCTCATGTAAAATGAGGAAATGTCTCCTTTGGTGGCAATAACAAAGGAAAAATTGTTGGTCGAGGAACCGTAAAGATAGGAAACCTCACAATCAACAATGTTTCTCTAGTTGAAGGGTTGAACTATAACCTTCTCAGTATTAGTCAACTATACGACACTGGATACAAGATCAACTTTCAAGAAGATACTTGTTCTGGAACAAGTAAAGATCTTTCACAATCTTTTACTGAATGAAGACATGGAAACATTTATTTGCAGGATATAAAGTCTGACAGTTCTCAATGCTTGATATTAATTCCAGATGAAGCCATTCTCTGGCATAGAAAGCTTGGACATGTCAACTTGAAGCAAATTGCAAAAGTTTTATCCAAAAAGCTTGTTCGGGGACTTCCTAACCTGAAGTATTAAAAGCATGAATTATGCACTCCTTACGTACTTGGAAAACAGGTTAAAAATTCTTATAAATCTATAAATCAAGTATCCACTAAACGTGTTTTGCAGCTATTACACTTGGATTTGTTTAGCCCAACAAGAACTCAAAGCATTTGAGGTAAAAGATATTGTTTGGTAATAGTAGATGATTATTCACGTTTTACTTGGGTATTTTTTCTCGCAAATAAATCTGAAGCTTTATCTTATTTTATTAAGTTTGCAAAGAAAATTCAAATTGAGAAAGGATATACAATTTCAAGTATTCGAACTAATCATGGTGGTGAATTTGAAAATCATAATTTTGCTAAATTTTCTGATGATTCTGGCATTCAATATAATTTTTCATCCCCATACACTCCACAACAAAATGGAGTTGTAGAAAGGAAAAATCGTTCTTTGCAAGAAATAGCAAGAACTCTTTTAATTGAAAGTCATATTTCTTCTCACTTTTGGGCTGAAACTACTTCAACTGCTTGCTATATTATAAACAGAGTTTTTCTAAGACCTATTTTAAAGAAAACACTTTATGAATTGTTCAAAGGTAAGAAACCTATTGTCTCTTATTTTCATGTATTTGGTTGTAAATGCTTTATCTTAAAGAATTTGAGTGATCGAATTGGTAAATTTGAAGAAAAATCAGATGAAGGAATTTTCCTTGGCTACTCAATGACAAGTAAAGCCTTAAGAGTTTTCAACAAACGGATTCAGACTATGGAAGAATCCATGAATGTGAAGTTTGAAGACTCAGTTCAAAATCAAACTCAACCTGAAGATCATGAGTCTGGCCAAGCGACTACGAATTCTCTTGAAGAAAATCAAATCTCAGACACTCAACCGCAAACCGAATCAGTGGCTTCACCTGAAAAGGAATTTTTATCAAAGTGATAAATCAATTACAAATTGGAAGCATAAATCCAGTCACCCTGCAGATCTCATCATTGGCAACATTGATGAAGGAGTCCGTACTAGATCCAAAAGGCGTGAAGAGTCTAGTGTTCTAGAACTCGTTTCTGAAATTGAACCCAAGACTATAGAAGATGCATTGAAAGATGAAAGCTGGATTGAAGCTATGCAAGAAGAATTGAATCAATTTAAAATCAACAATGTTTGGGAACTCTTTCCTAAGCCAAAAGGTAAATCAATTATTGGTACTAAATGGGTCTTCAGGAACAAGCTGAATCAACAAGGAAAAGTGGTGAGAAATAAAGCAAGACTTGTGGCAAAAGGTTACACACAAGAAGAAGGAATCGACTATGATGAAACCTATGCTTCGATGGAAAGGTTAGAAGCTATAAGATTACTTCTTGCTTTTGCTTGCTTTAAAAATTTCAAGTTATTCCAAATGGACGTGAAGAGTGCATTTCTAAATGGAATTATCTAATAAGAAGTCTATGTGGAACAACCACCAGGATTTGAAGATCCGAGCAAACCAAACCTTGTTTTCAAGCATAAGAAAACTTTGTATGGTCTAAAACAAGCACCTCGAGCTTGGTATGAAAGGTTAAGTAATTTCTTAATTCAAAGTGGTTTTTCTAAAGGTAAAGTAGACACTACTTTATTTATCAAAAGAAAAGACAATGATTCACTTGTTCAAATTTACTTAGATGATATAATATTTGGTTCTTGTAATGAAAATCTTTGTAAGAATTTTTCGAGTTGTATGTAGAATGAATTTGAAATGAGCATGATGGGTGAATTGAACTTCTTTTTGGGACTTCAAGTCAAACAATCAAAAGAAGGAACTTTTATCCACCAAGAAAAGTATGCAAAAGACCTCATCAAGAAGTTTGGAATGGAGAATTGCAAGAAAACAGAAACTCCTATGTCAAGCTCATCAAAGCTGGATAAAGATGAAGGAGGAAAGAGTATAGATCAAAAACTATACAGGAGTATAATTGGTTCACTTCTTTGCCTTACAGCATCTAGACCTGATATTTTATTTAGTGTTTGCATTTGTGCTAGATTTCAATCTAATCCTAAAGAATCTCACATGACTGCTGTGAAGCGTATTATTAAATATGTTGCAACCACATCTAAGCTAGGTCTGTGGTATTCTAAAGAATGAGACTTTACTCTCATTGGATATTCTGATGCTGACCTTGCTGGCTGTAGAGTGGACAGAAAAAGCATTATAGGTACTTGTCAACTACTGGGAAACAGGTTAGTATCTTGGTTCTCAAGAAAACAAGGTACCGTAGCTCTTTCAACCGCTGAAGTAGAATACATAGCTCTTGGGAGTTGCTGTTCTCAAATTTTATGGATGCAACAACAATTGAGAGATTTTGGAGTCGAGGAATCTTGCATAGAAATCAAATGTGACAACATGAGTGCAATCAACCTTACAAAGAATCCAATACTTCATTCAAGAGCAAAGCACATTGAAATCAAGCATCATTTTATTAGAGATCATGTTCAAAATGGTGAAGTGGTGATTCAGTTCGTTGATTCAAAGAACCAATTGGCAGACATATTTACAAAGCCCCTAGAAAAGGCTCACTTTGAATCAATTCGCTCAAGACTGAATATCGCAAGACTTGAAGAGATTCAGACTCAAAACTAGAGTCTTGAAAAAGTTCAAACTCAAACGTAAGGTCTGAAGGTGCTCAGACTCAAACGTAAGATCTAAAAGTGTTCAGACTCAATGGTAAGGTCTGAAAGAGTTCAGACTCTGAGGTAAAGTCTGAACATTCTCAGACTCTGACTTAAAGTATGTTTGCGTATTTCGATATTCTTTATTTTATGCATTAAATTATTAATTACTTTTTGAAATATTGATATCTCTTTTTATTCGACGTCTGACATATTTATGGCAGTTTACTTTTTCAAAAATTGCAGTTTACTTTTTCGAAATTGGCAGTTTCTCTCTCTCTCTCTCTCTCTCTCTCTCTCTCTCTCTCTCTTTTTTTTTTTTGCGACGGTTCAGTATCTCCTTTTTATCTTTTCTTGCTATTTATACTTTCGAATCGTCGTCTTCATCCACCACAACGTTTAAAAGCCATCTCGATTACTCGTTTGATTACTTTACTCAACAAAAATCCATCCTTTTTGCGAACAAGTTGAGTTTTTGCTCTCGATTTAAGCATGTCTTCGAGAAAATCTTTAAGACTTGTTGGAAAGGGACCACAGGGGCGACAAGAGGGTCCTACCAGGGTTGACCTAATGGGCGAAGAAGATTCTCCACAAAGGGAGACTCCGAGTCAACATTTTGAAGAGGAAGAAATTACCAAGGCCGCACCGGTAAGAACCTTGAGACCCAAGCTTGCGTATGCTCTGTATAAAAAGTTGAAGGATGGGGGTACAGACTTAAAGATGATAGAGGATTTTCTGAATGAGAGAGGATATAAGAATGAATATATTTTCTTGCGAGAGATGGAGGATTTAAGTATTGTTGACAAAGGACTCGCTTAGAGAACTCTTGAAAATATACCTAGTGATCCGTATTATAGTACTGCAAATCAGCCAATGGATGATGATGAGAGGGTGTTCTCTCAATTCCAGCCACGGATTGGTGTGGCTGTAAACACTGTTTGTCCCCAAGGCAGTCTTTTTTGATCAAGAGAACATGAGCGGGTGTATACTAAGTTGCTGAAGAGAGACGTTGTAAATCCGAGAAGTGTGGATTTTGATTTCCTTGACTCAATCAAGGTAAATCTCAGGGAAAAATTCGCGAGGCTGCAATTGGAGAAGTTTTGTATAGACGTCACAAGTGCTTATCCTGAACTGACGGCATATTTTTATTCCAACTTGTCGTTTTTAGATGCCAACATGTTGTCCTTCACCTTTATGGACAAAGAGTATGTTGTTGATGTTGACACTCTGGCTGATGTAATTGGGGTGGAAAGAAGGAGTTTCCAACCAATTAAAGTGTCCACAGCATATGCTACTCTTGAAATTGTGCGAGATAGGAATGTGGAAGGCAAAATATCCTACACTAGGATGAATGCCTCAAATGTGTTGCTGCACAAAATCATTATCAATTGTCTCAGGCCAAAGACAACCTCCAAAACTGACGTCTCCAAAACAGAAGCAAAACTGATGTTTGCTCTTAACCAAGGCATGCCCTTTTCTCTTCCCCATGTTATCCTATTCCACATGTACAGGACTGTGGTTAAGGATAATGGCCAATTGCCTTACCCGTCTCTCATCACCAAGTTGTTCAGGCACTTCAAGATACAAATTCCTGCACCTTTATGCCTAACCAATCTAAGCTTGATGCTTGTGGGTTACAAAATGGTGGTGAAGATGAAACTTCAAGAGCTGAACTCTGCTTTGGAAGGATTGAAGGAGAAGACTCCCTCCAAAGAAATTGCTACTGCTTCTACCAAGAGAAAGGGCAAAGATCCCATGGCTGCCTCCGAGAAAAAGCAAAGGAAAGTCATTCTACAGGATGAGGATGATGAAGAAGATTTTGATGATGCCATGACTCTTTTTGCTCTCACAAAATTGAGGAGCACAGTTAGTTTGAGAGCTGATAATGACGAGAGGGCAAGGAGAAAAGCAGAGGAAAAAGAAGAAGCTGAGAGAGTGAGAAGAGAGAAAGAATAGAGGAAGAAAGAAGAGGAAAGGAAGAAAGAAGAAGAAGAAGAAGAGAAACAAAGGAGAGAAGAGGAAGAACAGAGGAAAGAAGAGGAAAGAAGAAGAGGAAGCACGAAGAAGAGAAGAAGAAGAAGTGAGAAGAGAAGAGGAAGAGAGAAGAATGAAAGATGAAGAGGAGAGCAAGGCTCAGGAGGATATTGCTGAAGGAATTGAGCCATCTTTTGCTCAAGAATACTCTGGAAAGGAGGTCGAAATGCATCACAGTGCTGAAAATGAAATGAATTTTGGCGAAGAATATTCGACTCCACTCACTAGCAATAAAATGGGGGGAGTTGCTGCTGATCAAGGAACAATATCGTCATTACATTACAATGATGTCAGTAGGTTTGGTGCTGATGCTGAAGATATTTGTGCATCTCACTTCCCAGAGATTGAGGAATCCTCTCCATCAGAAAGGCAAAGGGTTAAAAAGGATGCACCGAGCTTTCAAACTCCAAGAACAGAGTCTGCTGGTCCTAGTACAGGTAATGCTAATTCAACAGCATTTTCAGAACTGTTGGATATTATGTTGGACCTTAAAAAGTAGGTTTTTGGAATGGATCATGAGTTGAGGGATCTCAAGAAGGCAATGCTGAGTACTTCCATGTCCATGCAAGACCAAATCAATGCCCTTAGACTTCAAGTGGAATCAAATGTGAAGGGTGCTGAGTTGGATTCAGTGAAAGAAGCTCTCACAAGCCTTGAGAAGACAGTGCAATCGCTCAGCGAATATTTTCTTGTTCGCATTCCAAAGGAGCCCTGATTTCTATCAACCACACTCTTGACCACTTTACCTCCTTTTGATGGGACAAAAAGGGGGAGAGTTTGTAGATTTTGAGAAAATTTGAACTTTTTTTTGAACTTTTATTTCGTTTCATTTTGTTTTTAGATCGTTTGATTTTGTTTTTAGACCGTTTATGTTTATGACTTTGAACTTTTGGACTGTTTATTTGAACTGCTATGACTTTATTTATGCACTGGTTTAAGGATTGGATCTATGGATTTGTGAATTTGCAGGATCATTATATTTGTGAGGATAATTGTTATTGGACTAACATTTTTCTGTTTTGCAGAAGTAATCCTCAAAATATACATGAGTTTTCTTTGCAGGTTATAAATTTACAAATCTGTCGAGATGTTTTGTCACCATTAAAAAAAGGGAGATTGTTGAAGAAAAATCCCTTATAAGTTTTGAAGTTAACAAAACATCCTCGTCAGTTAAGTCTGAAGAATCCAAGACTCAGTCGCTTAAGTCTGAAGAGTTCAAGACCCAAGCGTCTCCGTCTGAAGACAGTCAGGCCCAGAGTTACGGTTTGATGATTTCCAGACCAATGAAAGTCTGAAAATAGTCAGACCCAGATTTTGCAATTTTGCCAGACTGTCAGCAGGTTATTTTTATGGTTAAGGAAATCAAGATTTGGATATTATTTTCCCTAACTTATCTACGGAATATCTCTGGCTGTGATTGTGAGCTCGAAAGATTTTTTTCTTTGGATTTTATCCGTTGAAGATCAAGCGAGTTTTTGGAAGGAACTAATTTTGGAAACTCAAGATCCTAATTGTACGGGCCAGCAGGATTGACGAGCTATTTTCTACTTATATATTCAACAACGTGAAGATCACTTAAATTGATTCATTCCAACGGGTTGATTGGATGAAATCTTGGAAAGTGCTAACGGTTATGGAGGCACGAAGGGATATTTAAGGTGTGTCAAAGTTGTTCGAAAATATGAGAGAACCCATAGAAAAATTTCCAAGTTAGAACTTCTGAAACCTCTTGTTCTCAAAATCTCTTGTGCTCAAAATTGTGTACTAAAGAGAGACACTTATAGTGTGAATTTGCGAGAAGCTATAGAAGAGACTTTTTACTAAAGAAGTCTAGATCGTAGACTGTAAAGCTCTCATTTGCTACATAGTGATTACAGCCGGTTGGCTGCCAGTGTGGAGAGTGGACGTAGGCTTACAATAAGCCGAACCACTATAATCCTTGTGTCAAATTTCTCTTACCCTACTCTACTTATTTTTATGGATGCATGATTTATTTATTTTTGATGTGATTCTCATACCAAAGGATATTTCGGCCAAGGATTTGAAAAGAATTTCATAAACACATATTCACCCCCCTCTAAGTGTATTTACTAGCCTTTATCATCCGAGCCATTCTCGGCCTCGCTTGGTGTCGCCACTAGGAGGTTTATCACTCGCCTTGGCATTGCCGTCGCCGTGGACTCACCGAAATGCTACGTCAATGAGTTTACTCACTAAACCTTGCTTATGAGGTTAATAATGCTTAATGGGTGTTTAGATTAAGCTGAGTATGTTTAGGTAGTCAGATTAGTTTAGTTCATTGTTAATTAGATTAAGGGGTGTGATTAATTTAGTGGATGGATTAATTGTCTAATTATGCAATTAGATTAGTGTAAGCATGATTAGACTTTTAATTAATTATTTTATTTATTTAAATTAAATATTATTTAATTATATTACTTTTATATTTAGATTAAATTAATTTTTGAAATTTATTTATTTGCTAATTAATTAATATTTTCCAGGAATTATACTGGGAGAGCCACTCAATAGAATTTCAAGCTAATCGCAGTGGTGTGTTTAATTTCTATAATTGAATGTGGTATGGTGAAATTGAGTGATGATTATGTTATATAGGTATTTTAATTGGAAAATATTGGGTGTTGGGTTGTGACACCGTTAGTGGTTTTTGGTCATTAAATTGTGAAATTGAATGGTAATTATAATTTTGGATATTTATCCCAAAATTGAGTAAATTCAGTGTTTAAACAAAAACTATTAGGCGTCGGTTTACAATGCCAAAAATATCTTTAAGTACTATAATAAATAGTGGGATTCTTGAAAAGAAATGTATAGCATTTTGGCTTAGGCCGATCGTATACCCACACACGTTTATTTTTATCAAGTATTGTTAATACGATGAAATAGGGCGAACTTCGGTATCTAAGTGAGGATTTGGTGTGCAAAGCACAAGATACCTGGCTAGGATTGTTTAAGCATTAAACAGCTTAGGTGAGCATTGAACAGCTTAGATGAGCATTGATCAGCTTAGGTGAGCAATATAGATCTATAACAGCTTCGGGGAGCAGTAACACTAATATAGATCTATAGCAACTTCGGTGAGCAACAATATATTAGCAGCTTCAGTGAGCAATATAGACATCAGCTTTGTGAAGCATTGATATATGGATATATCTATCAGCTTAAGTGAGTTAGACCATCTATTTCAGCTTAGGTGAGCAGTGTTCGAATCGATTCAGTTTATAGATAATATTGAATGTATCGAATTGAGTGATTCGATTGATCGATGGCTTGAATTGAATTGTTTGATGGATTGATGGTTTGGATTGAATATGAACTGTACTGACGTGCATGAATGGAATTGAGGTAAGGTAGATCCTCTATATTGTGTGGCTAGGCCACCCTTGAGTGTATTTCCTTCCTAGTTAGAGTTTAGGGGGTGGACTTGCTGAGACATTATCTCACCTCGTTGTGGGCTTAACATTTTCAGGTTCTTAGATGGCGGTCATGAAGGACCCGAAGCCCCAAAGTCAGGGGAGGTGGAGACCGAAGGATCGACAAAAGTGTTTGACTAGCTAGTCATGGGATAGTTCCCTTTTTGTTGAGCTAGTCTTTTATAGACAGACCGGTGTTGTATATAAACCTTGTGTGTTTATAAAAGGCTTGTTTTTTTTTTTTTTTTTTTGGTCAGTCCTACTCTATACCTATTCTACACTCACTCTCAGACTTTTGCCCTGCCTCTTGTAGGGCGTGGGAGTCGAAACCTACTCCTGAAAACTTGCGCATCCCCACCCCATCCCTCCCTGAGAAGGTGGGGGTTTGAACCCTCACCTCCCCCTTCCATGTTGGAAGAGTGGCCACTGGGGCAAATCCCAGTGGTTTATAAAAAGGCTTGTTTTGGTTGCGAATTATTGCCTACTTTTCTATCCCAAGCTTATGTTGTCAGGGGATTTGTTTTGCTTTTGCATGCGTATTAAAATAAATGGGTCGGCGACGCGTCCTGGGACGTCACAAATTTATCGACCACCGAGGGATGGGCATGCATTCGAGGATTGGGGCGTGACATCCTCGCTTGAAGTTGTATCAGAGTTGATCGATAGTTGGAGTGATAAGTTGCGATAGGTTCTTGGGATAGTAAGTAGGAATGACCTATATTTCATGTTGATGCATGTGATTGTTAGCTATGTGGTAAATTGTTTGGTGTGGGGTCACTCAAATTTTAATATGATATTGGAATTGAAAAATAGGTGTTTATATAGAACCTCTAAGATGAGTGACCAGGAGCAGAGGACTCCTAGAAAGAGGGTAGTAGGCCTTATTGCTTGGGGTAGGACGCTAACAAGGGTCGGTACTCGAGGTGCCCAGAGTAGAGTGCGGGCTGAGGCTAGCGCTAATGGAGTAGCATCGCCTCTAATCAGTGCTGGGGTAGTAGCCCCTAATGATCCAAGGTTCGCTGGGATCATGTAGGTGCTAGAGATGCTAGGGAATAGGATGGAACAGTAAGCTCAGAACCAAGTTGCCAGTGTCGCCACTTCAGCTGCCGTTTCAGTTGCCGCTACCGTAGCCGCTACTAATGCTGCTAATGCTGCCGCCGTCGCTGTCACAGTTGTTGCCGCACCTACCACTCCACCTGTTGCCGCACCTGTTGAGGTTCCACCAGGGAACGTGGTCGTTGGGAGACCGATGCATAAATTGGTGGAACAATTTCTGAAATTGAACCCGCCAAAGTCCACTGGCGTAGGAGATCCTGAAATTGCAGCCCTCTAGGTCCAGGAATTGGAAAATGCCTTTACACTGCTGATGTGCCCCGAGGCAGAGAAGGTCGTCCTTGTAGTCTATCAACTGAAAGGAATTGCAAGCACTTGGTGGAGAGCCACCAAAGGGATAGTGCTCCCAGAAGGTGTGGTTCCGAAGTGGAGTGCCTTTCTCGAAGTCTTCAACAACAAGTACTTCTCTGACAATGCCAGAGAGCTGAAGATGGCTAAATTCCAGCACCTTCACCAAGGTACAATAACTATAGATCAATATGAAGCAAAGTTCGTTGAGCTGTTGCAATACGCTCCCGAACTGGTCAAGAATCTAGTAAACCGAGCTAGAAGATTTAGAGATGGGCTCAGGCCGGAAGTGAGAAGCCCGTTGGTACCATTTAATCTGAAGGACTACAATGACCTTTATGAACGGGACCAGTTGATAGAGAGAGGCTAGAATGAACGAGCTGCCGCATCTGGATCGCAGTTTGAATCTAATCGAGATAGGAATCGATTTGGTAAGAGACCAATAACAAGAGGAAGGTACCAAGTCCCACCTAATAGGAAGGGTGGAATTGGAAAGTCCGCGCTGAGTCAGAATGGCATGTGTTGCTTTCGTGGAAGGCAATATAGATCAGCCCCATGCCCTTTAAGGATGGGTGCTTGTTTTGAGTGTGGCCAACATGGTCACTTGGCTCGAGATTGTCCCAGAAGGCCGAGGGGACCATAGCAGTTACTGTTGCCACCACCGTTAGGTCAGAATTGAGGATTTGCGCCGCAGATCGCACCATAGGGTGGACTGAACAAACCTTCAACTCAAGGGAGAACGTACGATATCACGAGAGGACAAGCGGAGGGCATGCCTAAAGTGATTACAGGTACGGTCTCGTTAAACGACCATGCTGCATATGCTTTACTTGACCCTGGCGCCACTCATTCTTTTATTGCTGAGTAATATGTTAAGATGATATGATTGAGTCCTGAGTTGTTGGAGTCAGTGGTTAGCATATCTACACCGTTAAAGGATAAGGTGTTAGTTACATTGGGTAGTTCTGGTTGCAAGTTAGCAATTGGTGAGCGAGAGGGCGGGATAGACTTGATAGTCTTAGCCATGTATGATTTTAATGTAATAATTGGCATGAACTGGCTCACCAAGCAAAGATCTGAGATGGACTGCTATCACAAAGCGATTTCGTTTAACCTATTGTTAAAATGAATGGGTTAGTGATGCATCCCGAGACGTCGCAAATTTATTGATCATTGAGGGATGGGCATGCACTCGAGGATCGAAGTGTAACACTCTTGCACTCATATACATGGTTTTTTTTTGGGTATTTTTTGATATTACATTGTTTTGTATTAAACTGAGTTATAAAGTAATTTCCAACCTTAAACCTAGAGATTTTGTTTACTAGGCTTTGGCTTACCCTTTAATTTTTTGTACTTGTAGGATGGATTCACCTCCTGTGCCAAATTTTGGAGTGTTCTTACATATAGAATGGGAATATTGGAAAATACTTGTGCCAGAAATAGAAATTGTGTATGTTAAGTGTAGTTCCATTGTTTGGATTGAGATAGGGTTACTTGAGCTTCTCCCCCATGGTTTCACCGTAGAGTATGTCGATGTAGATGGTGAGGTGGTCGGACCTTTGAGAGGGTTTGATGGTTCCCTTGGACATAATGATGAAGAGGGAAAAGATTATGTTAGAGGCTATCAATCCCTAAGTTAGATGGTAATTTGGTTGATGTACGAGCTTGCTTTTGGGTTAATATGGGTGTAGTGGTGTTAGGTAACCCACACCCATTTTTTTTTTTTTTTGGTCGAAACCCACACCCTTTTCAAGAACATTTATTTTGAGTTTTGATTGGATGTTATATTGAGGTTATAATTTTGATGTTATTATAAAGAAGAAACATATGTATAATAATTAAACTCGTGTGATTTCTTATAAGGGATGTAGTGTACATAATTATGTTAAAAGAAAAAGATCTATAAATAGAAAGGACATGTGTCGTGCGTGAACCGGGAATCGAAGAAGAGGGATCTATTCTCAGTTTCTAGAATCAAGAATTGACCTACCTAATCTTGGAACTGGACCGATTGATCTAGTTTGCCTCCTTGATGGGCTAATGGAGTTAGCGGTATGTACACTTAAGTGCCATAACTTTCGAAATGTACATTTAAGTGCCAAAATCGGAGCAAAATGGATTACTTAAGTGCCAATCCGGCCAAAATCCGGCCAAATTGCATATGTGGCATTTTTCCGACGAAACAAGTGCAAAACGATACCGTTTTGCACGCCGACATGGCCAAATAATCAAAACGGTGTTGTTTTGGGCTGACATGGTAAAAAAAATAATATAAAATTTAATTTAATTAAATTTAAAATTAAATTTAGTTAAAATATTTAAAAATAAAAATTTTAATATTAAAAAATTATAAAAAAAAAATTAAAAAGGGGGGGAGGCGGTTGAGGGCTCGAGTCACCGCCACCGCCTCCCCGCCATCACCAGGAAAGGTCGACAACGGCGGGTGGAGGGTCGCCGGGGTCGCCGGGCCCGGCTAGGGGCCGGCGACCTTGGCCGACCGGCGGCAAGGGCTCGTGAGCCCTCACCTAGATTGGGGCAAGGGTCACGGCCCTTGCCCAGATTCGATGAGGGTCGGCAGCCCTCGCTCGGCCGGTCAAGCGCCACCGCTCGCCGAGGGTCCTTGTTTAGATCTATGAGTGGCGAGGGCTCGTGGCCCTCGCCCGGATCCGGCCCGGGCGAGGGCAGCGACCCTCGCCCGATCCGGGGCGAGGGCTTGCGAGCCCTCGCCACCGGTCGCCGAGGTCGCCGGCCCCGCCACCCACCGTCGCCGGCCCTTCTTGGTGATGGCAAGGAGGCGGCATCAACCCTTAGCCACCTCCCCGCCTTTCCTTTTGTTTTTTAATTATTATTGTTATTATTATTAATCTTTTAATATTAAAATTATTATTTTAAAATATTTTTAACTAAATTTAATTTATTTAATTTTTATATTATTTTTTTACCACATCAGCCCAAAACGATGCCATTTTTGCATTATTTGGCCACGTCGCGCGTGCAAAAAGACGCTGTTTTGCACTTACTTCGCCGGAAAATTGACACGTCAGCATTTTGTCCGGACTTTGACCAGAGTGGCACTTAAGTAATCCGTTTTTTTCGAATGTGGTACTTAAGTGTACCTTTCGTAAGTTATGGCACTTAAATGTCCCCTTGTGCCAAGTTATGGCACTTGTAGTGTTTTTTTTTTCTCATGTTGAGTAAGAGAGTGACTCAGGCATGAAGAATGCAAGCATAAGAGGCTTGTGAAGGATTAAGGCGAGCGTGAGTCATGCAGTGGGCAACAAAATGTCACTAAAGTGAAGTATTAAGCCTTTTTAGTTTTTATATATTTGTAAGAAATTAAAGAGAAAGGCAATTTGGTTTAGGTGGTCATGTTGGGTGATTTTACATATAAAGTCGAGAATCAAACATAGAAACTGCTTAGAATCAGCAAGTTTGATCCAATCCAAGCGGTTCCTTATACTCACCCCCGGTTTGGATGCCTGAAAATTGGAGGAAATCGAGGTAGGCTACTATAAATCTAAAGTTGTGGTCTGGACCTCAAATTTGATAGGTTGTATGTCCGAACCAAGACTAGTCAGACTTGGACCTACAGCAACCTGAAGAGGGACATCCAACCATGACTTTTAGCATGGAATTCAATATTTTGTTTGCAATTTCTAACTTGACTTAAGAGAGAGATTTGGAGCTGCCAAAGAGTATGAGTGTGTATGATAAATACTTTTTATATCCTTCAATAGATTTTGTGAGATTTTTTTTTTTTTATATAATTAGAGTTTGGTAAACACTTGAAAGCTATGTGTTTAGAGTTGCTGTAATCTCCTCTTGTTGATTTAGTGAACATCCTCTCGTCATGGAATAGGCATGCTAGATCGAACTATGTCAAGGATGCCTCATGATGTCATGTGTGGTCCATGCCATTTCCCAATATTGGCTTTAAAGATCTTATAGCTTTCAATATAGCTATGCTGGGGAAACAAGCGTGGCGAATCTCACAAAATCCTCAATCCCTACTAAGTAAAGTAATGAAGGGTTTGTATTATCCACAGGGTGATTTCTGGAAAGCAGGAAAAGGCTCTCGTTCATCATGGGGTTGGCAAAGTATAACTCGGGGAATAGATTTTATCACGCCACATCTAATGTACTTAGTTGGGAATGGAAAAGAACTCTCAATTCGAGAAGACAAATGGCTAAAGAGTGGCCCTATAGGCGGTCCAGCAACAAGAAACGAACCACTTCAAGTGGCAAATTTAATAGAACAAGAGACTGGAAAGTGGAATACAGAGAAGGTGGAAATGATGTTTGATGAAAGAATTGTGAGGGAAATACTTGCTACCCCTATTGGTTTGCCCAATTCAAAAGACAAGCTGGTCTGGATGAACACTAAATCTGGTATTTGCTCAGCTAAAAGTGGCTAATTTTCAGCAAGAGAAAACCCAACCAGTAACCATACCACAGCAGCAACCTCATCACATCAAATAAATCCTGATCTCTGGAAATACATTTGGCATTCTCAAACCTTACCCAAAATCAGACTATTTCTTTAGCAAGCATGTCACAACACACTACCAACAAGGGATAACCTTCACAGGAGAAAGATAGTACATGATCCTTTATGTTCCATTTGCAATAGGGAAGCTGAAACCACTGAACACATCCTCTTACTCTGTCCATGGACAGCTCAAATTTTGGAGCACCGCACCCTTGCACATCAAAATTTCTAGATTTGGGTTAACACGGTTTGATGACTGGCTTTTTCAGCTAAAAAACAACCCGACACTCACCAAGTATTTTGACCAAGTTGTTGCTCTTCTCTGGAGTATCTGAAGGACCGGAACCAGCATATCTTTGGCCACCGTCCCCTGTCACCGCAGCACACTTTATTCCAGGCATATACTCTGTTTGAGAATCTCAGAACTTCGACTCATCTACCAAAAATTGAAAAGAAGAAAGCTACTGCACCTAATCGATGGCGACCTCCCTCTCACGGCACCCTAAAGATTAACGTAGACGTGTCCTTCGCTGAACGGAATGAAACGGAGGTAGAGACCGAAGAAGACTTGCGATCGGCAAAGAACAGAGCAACGATCGCGTGTCTCTGCAGAGATTCCCGAGGATGTCTCGTTGATGGCTTCGCGAAAATCGTTGATGCTTCCTTGGCTACACAAGCGGAAGCCCTAGCTCTCCTTCAAACCCTAGATCTGCTTTCCAATCGAACGGAACTTCATCTAGAAGTACAATCTCACTGTCTTCCCCTTGTGCAAGCGGTAATGTCTTCAAAGGAGTTAAACTGGCAAGTGAAGCCTCTACTGGACCGGGCCCAAAGCAAGTTGAAGGAATTCCAGCACATTTCCTTGGCCCATTGCACCAGAAACGCCAACAGGTCTGCGGATTGGCTTGCCAAAGCATGTCGCTTAAATTATCTTCCCTATAATTGGTTGTTTAATCCCCCGCCCGCTCTACTAGACCTTTTAAGCACTGATGCTTTTGATGTATTTCCTCAAACCTTTAAGAAGTAAATCCAGTAATCACATTTCAGATCAAAAAAAAAAAATTAATTTCTTTTATACATATATAATATCATGTAGAAACAAAAAAAAAATTATGGACAAAATATCTCACATAAGAATCGTTTTTCTTTAATGTATATACTTATGGCATCTTTCATGTCATAATAATCATCATTACATCAATTAAACATTTAAAAGAGAATATAGTATATCAGATTTATCCTAGGAAACTGACATAGTCAAGGTTAATCTAGCACAACTATACTTATTCTATCATTTGATCAAAAGCTTATAACTCTACTCAAGAGTCTATAACCTCAAAATCAATATCAACCCATCATTAAAATCTAACAGACCATTGAAACCACTTATAAGATTGACTGGCTTGCCATTAATAAAAGCATACTAAGCAACCAAACGTTGAGGGGCATAATAAGGTAACCTGATGTTAATTGAAATTGTAGAGGCGCACTTTGTTGGAGAAAACTCTTTTATTATTTTGAAGCTGGCAAAATGTTTTCATCAATCTAGTTTGAAGACTTCCAGATTCAAGTGTTAAAGTCTGAAGTACTCAAGACTTAGTCGTCAAAGTCTGAAGATTGCTAGACTCAAATCTTAAAGTATGTCCTCACTGACAATTTCAAACGAAGAATGAACAACTATCCAGATGACGGATTATCTTCGAGGATTTGATTTATATGGTTTATTGAAGATCTTATGGCTAGATACTACATCAACATGATTGATCATTCTTATTGGATTCTACTCTGATTTGTATGATCTCTTGATCATTCTTATTGGATTCTACTCTAATTTGAATGATCTCTTGAAAGGCGAGTAAACTTGGAAGATTCTACTTATGGAAACTCAAGATTCTGATTGTATGGGCGAATAGGATTGACGGCTTTCTTCATTATTCAATCAACAACTCAAGATCACCTTGATTGATTCTGTCCAACGGGTAGATTGGAGGAATTTCTTTAGAAAGTGCCAATGGTCATGAAGGTATGAAGGGGTATATAAGGCTGACTCTTTAGTTGTTCAAAGGTAGTGCAAGAAAGAAGAATTTCAAAATTTGAATCTATGTAGCTCCTTGATCTTTCATTCTATGAGCTTGTATTGTATACAAAAGAGAGAAGCATAGTGTGAAAAGATAAGCTAAGACTCTCCTCTGAGGAAGTCAAAGATTAAGTGCTGTACAATCTCTTTTGATTGATAGTGGAATCCAGTCATAGGGCTGTCAGTGTGGAAGAGTGGACATAGGCTTGGACTAAGCCGTACCACTATAAACCTTGTGTTCAATTCTCTTTCCCTAAACTCCTTATCGTATTTATTGCTTTACTTAATTGCTCTATAAAATTGTTCAAAGTTATCTACGTCTTAATTTATTTAAAGGCAATTTACGTTATTAAGCCTTACGAAAATTTTTATACACCTATTCACCCCCCTCTCGGTGTTTGTACTAGCCCTTTTACACTTAATATACATCAACACAAAATCAAGTCCATGGACATATCGGTAGTCTTACTCCATAGATAGTGGTATCTGAAAGCTAATCACGAAAGGTTGATCCATCACTATAGATTTGAAAAGAACAAATGGGCGATCTAGAGCCTAATAAATGAAATCTCCAGGTGTATGATAAAAAATTATCTTACGATTCAACCCGGTATCAAATCATGACAAAATAAATATAAAGACAATACTATGAGATGAATAGATGTGATAACTTTCTACAATAATATGTAAATGATGTTAACTTGTCAATACGACATAAATTTATTTATTCCGATGCAAGCAGATCACATATTACTTCACCAATATACACACGTAAGTATATGTTGTTACTCGTCTCTGCTCAAAACTCATCTTGACTAGCAAGGCATACTCAACATTAACTCATAGAGAACGAAATAATAAACTCATCCAATCACACCTTTATCCATCCGTCAAGGTATCTTCTACATTAGTAAAGATAAATGCTTCACCCTATAACTGCATGATGATGGCTATCACATTCTTATTTTGTTTTATTTCCTCTATTTTTTACTGGGACCTCAAGTCCTTAATACTGCATAACAGTTTACTAACCCTACGACATCTCGACTGCAAATGATAGGACCTCGTATCCCCTCAACATTATAGACACCCGTCCTAGACAATACGATACTTGTCTTTTTCTAGAGTCTTACACATATACAAAAGAGTTATCTTCCTAGTGAATAAATCATGAAGATCGTTCACATGTATTTCATCATATGACATTGGTGCAATAAAAGCACATTAATCTCTTGGCTTTTTCCAAATAAATAGTGGCAACAAAATAATTTATATAATTTAATATATGACGTAGGTAACATCAACTTCAAAAATAAATAAATAAATAAATAAATAAACTAGATAACTGAGTAATCCAAGTTTTCCAAAAGGACTCGTTCATGTTCCGCTAAAATAAAAGCAAGGTGCCTTACTTGATTTGAAGTTATAAGAGTACATTATATATCACGCTACTTAATTTCTATTTCAAATTTAATGACTACCTCTTTTTTAATTTAATATTAGGCATTATTTTAGTTGACGCTAATTATAACATTACCAAGAGACACCCTGATTAATTTTGTCTTAATCATAAAAATTACAACTATTGATCCATTAGAATTACATAACTACCCCTACAAAATTCCTCATTTTACTTTTTTACCCCTAAATTCCTTCTTTTTTTTGTTGGTAATCTACCTATACTAATCAAATTAATTAGCTAAGGCAATTCATTTGCTATCTAATCCATATGAATATTTAATTATACTAAAATCATGCCTCATATTTTATAAAATTACCAAACCAACTCACATTGAATTAAGTTATGCGATCAAATCTAAATTTTGACTAGTCACGTCAATTGTCTAGATCAAGTAATAAATTCTATAAATCGATCTAATAATTTATCATCATAAGATTTCTTATAATGAATGCCCCCACAATTTTCATATTTAGCATATTAGCAACCCTAGCATTGCAAGTCACTAGTTTGCCCTTAAAGATTTTACACTAGTTATTTTAGGCCGGTTTGATTCCTTTTATTAATCTAACTAAATAATCCACTAATTTACACTTTAAAACGTAAAACTAAACTGTACAGTGAGCCGTTTTACATATATAATCTTTGCAAATTTTCTCCTAGTTGTGTCGAAAACTACTAAAATGCCACTCTTAGACCTCGTTTTAATATTTTCACACTTCTCCCATCCAATTGCAATGAAACCTGGACAATTATTCAAACATATTATAGGTATGTAGAAAAGCCTTTGCATCCACTTGGTTAATATATTTTTATATTTTAATTATGCCATACATCCGGCAATATTTTAATCTACGTAGTTATGGATAAATGGATTTCTCATGCTCAATTAATAGAGATGGGCTGTTGTCTGTCCTAGATGGGCCTAAATGACCCTTGCAAACATTCTCAGACTAATAGGTTAAAGGCCAGTAGGGCCCAAGTAAGAATGTATTTTGTTAGGCCTTCCATCTATAATAATAATAATAATAATAATAAGGGTTAATACTTTGAAAAACTTCAAACTGGTACACTTGTGACAAATTTACCCCAAACTATTTTTTTGACCATAAAAAACCCCAAACTGATACACCTGTGACAAATTTATCCCGACTAATTATAAAAAACTCTAAACTAGTACATTTATGACAAATTTACCCCAAACTAATTTATTCGACCAAAAAAACCCCAAACTGGTAAATTTATGACTAATATACCCCCCGGCTAAATTAGATTAATACCACAAAAAAATCACAAAAATTGTAAAATGTGACAAATAGAGTGTAAAATCCCAAATTGGTATACCGGTTAATTGTCACGTGTCATTTAACTTTATAATTTAACATAGAAAATTTAGATAAAACTAACAAAGGGTAAATTTGTCACAAGTATACCAGTTTGGGGTAAATTTGTCAAAGGTATATAAGTTTGGGATTTTTGGTGGTTAAAAAAATAGCTTGGGGTAGATTTGTCACAGGTGTACCAGTTTGGGGTTTTTCGGGATATTAACCCTAATAATAATAATAATAATAATAATAATAATAATATTCAAGTCACCTGTATGATGGGCGGCTCCACTGGGCTCGTTGGGCCGCTAGCCCGTAACCAAGGCATGTGCATGCAATTAATTATTCACGAGGGACTTGCAAATTCCTGGGTGAAATTGAGCCGTGGATCATGAAGCTCACAATTTGCTGCTTCTAGATAAAGATTTATGCCTCAATATGCCAAATTAATAGGGACATGATAGACCAGAGTTACTACCGTGAGACAGTGATTTACCTATGGATTGTGTGATTTGTGGTGATGGAAGTCAATTGCATTATCCGTGCGATATATGTCAATGGCACGGTCATAGCCAATACATAGGATACTTTTGGGAAGTACAAGGCACTGGACAGTGGCATAGGGTCTTCTTGCTTTGTGGCTAGAGCTTAAACAGGATATGAAACAAGAACTCGTCGCGTAAGTGTAGCATAAAATCACCAAACCAATTAAGCACATGTACATTAAAATATTGTTCATTATGCAAATTGACGAAAAAAAGAGGAGGCATATGGTATAATCACTCCTTTTAAGTCTAATATAATGTGGAAAGAAGATTAGTATCGACATTCTGTATGATCTAGTCTTCGTTAACTGGAAATGTCAGCTAAATGTTAGATTCTGTCATATGCTCAATATGGAAGTATCGTAGTGTTTGTTTGATCTTGTAATCTGCATTATGAAGTTCTATACAAATGTAGCATAGAACTGTTCACGTGAAAATATGAGTGTACTAATAGATTGTCTATAGAACCTAATTAATTGGAATCTTTTCGAGAGTGGGAAACACTAGACTAGCTTGGGAGTTCTCATGGCTAACCCTGAATTTCGAAAATTTTTCATCTAAGCAACTCATTTAGGTAAAGAAAAGAATCCAATTTATTTCTCTCGCTCTAGTGGTGCAAAAGGAGTATCTTGCTTGCTAAATTGGATTACTGTAATGGGCTTAGGACTTCCAGTTGTTGCATCGTACCTCTCTTCTTGATCAGCATGCAGCCCAACGAAATGAGAAGGCCCTCAAGAAATTGAGAAACCCTTGCTCACAGAACTACTCGTTTCGACAATCGTAAGCTATGAGGTGAAATTGGTGGCCAGCAATTAATTTCTGAGGGTCAAAAACCAGAATGTGATAAGGGTCAACTTAGCTTCGTTAGAATATTAGGGGATTACATATATATAGGAGAACAAAAGTATTGTCGAAAGGTTAGTTAGCCTTGTCGAGTCATACTTATAAATCAAATTACACACTACCTGAACCAGACTTGGATAGAGCTTCTTTTTATTCATGAATTAATTTTCAATAATAGGTAGATTTATAAAAGTTTATACATTGTTTTATCTACAATTGGATGATAAGTACACGTAAATATTACGTAATTTATGAATTTGATGAAACAAGGGGGGTTCTTGGGACTATGCATATAGGCTGAATCGTGAAAGGTACGTACAGAAAATGGATTCTAGTATCACTAAGTAGATTCGTGGCATGCATACTCGGATTGGATCGGATGGAATGGAAACGAATGGATAAAATTGAACCGAGAATGGATGAATTCTGACTGTTCAACACGAAAATTGTTCCTCCGTGCCAATATTCCTTATCCTGCCGAAAGGTCAATGTTAGTTGTCAGGACAAAAATACAAACGAAGGAAAAGAGGAAGAGGGAAAGGAATGGGAGGGAAGGGGGAGGGGGAGGAGGAGGGTTGGGGGAAGAGCTGAAAGTGAGATATGACGGGTCTCTCTCGAGCTAACTAAATTAACGTCTGATCCAATTTCGACTCCACATTAACCTGTTGAAGCTGTAATAAATTGTCCTAATTACCATTTTAAGCTTTGGCTTTATTGGCAATTAGGGATTGTGCTTCTCACTTCAAATAGGCTGCTTTCTTCTTCCTTCCCCAGGCCAATACCAAACAAAAAGGAGACGTCTCTTTGGGCACATCTTTTCTAAGGATTGTGTAAGAATAACTTTTTACTAGCACACCAAATCCAAAAAGAGAAAGGAAGAAGAAGTCATATATATAACCTCTTGTTGAAAAGCATGAGTCTTTTTGTTTCTTATAGGTCAAGAGTATATGCATAGGATTCTCTAGGAGACCACATGGCAAATTTTAATCTTGATTGCAACCATAAGAACTTCGAAAGAATGTTTAATTCAACACCCTCCAGTAGTTTCAGTTGTGAAAAAAGGGTGTCGCGGCTTTTAAAAGTGTTTAGTGAACACCACAATAGCTACAACAACTTCAAAGTTATGGCAACTTACAATAGCTTCGGGAAACTAACTCACCCAAATTTGAGGTACTATAAATTTGACTAAATGTATAATATATAGATATATTTCAACTTGGGGAGTGAGCATGGTTCTTAATTTAACATGGGAATTGACCTATCCAGGTGAACCTAATAAGTTCTTCAGTATAAAACCTTCGAACCGGCCAGGGCCGATTTGGTTCCCTAGTTATTGCTCTAAAATGCTGTTTACTTAAAAGAATAAAAAGTTGCAGCCTTAAGGAGTGGAACCCATGACGTCATGCTATGAGATTAGCATGTATTTCCACTCAGCTATCAAGAGATCACTTGACATGAGCTAATCTATAATTCAATTTTCACACAATAATCCCAGTTCTTGGGTATAACTTGCGAACTAATCTAGAATTGATCAGTTCAATTCCAATAAGTTCTAGGCTAATTACAAGTGTAATCGATTAGAAAGCGTTTAGTAACTGTTGAAAAATTCCATTCTCATAATAGAAATATGTTTAATATGATACTTAAATTTTTTTGTAACTTAGATTTTTTTTTATTCTTAATACTTTTATTTCATTTTTCTTTTTTACTTTTTAAATAAATTTATTATGTAAATTTATTATATTTTTAATATAATTCTATGTTATAATCGAATTATGATTTACAAAATTTCTTTTAATATTTTAAATAATTTTATTATATTTTGGCAACCAACTAGAAGAAGAAGAAGAAGAAGAAGAGAAAAAAAAAGGAAAAGAAGAGAAGAAAAGAGAAAAAAAAAAGAACATGATTTGGCTTGATTCGGAATTATTCCCGAAAACAAAGAAGCATCATTTTTCCATTTTTTTTAATTTTGTTCTAAATCTATTCATGGGAACAAATTTGTTCTCAAGAGCAAAAATGTTACCAAATGATTTTTGTTCCTTTTGTTTTTTTTGGAACAAAAGAATAGAATCAAGCCTGTTTACCAAACAAGCCCTTAGTTTCCTCATTCCTAAATTGGAACCAGGACTTGTATGGTCAGTTCCAAATTCTAGCATTGGAATCAATCTACCTCAAAACTCATCACCCCTTGGTTCAACTACAACTCTACCAAGTAAGCACTTAATTAAGTTTGCATGTAAGCAATACACATGACTTAGATTCTACTGATCATAAACATGATTCAAAGAAAATATAGCCCTCAAAGAGGAGGCAATTGTGAGCTCTTTGCATTTCATTGGCAAATGGAGTCATTATTGTCACCATTATTATTCAGATACACGTATAAGTTGTGTTAGAAAGTCCCATATCAATGAATTAAGGTGGTGTAGACCAAATAATATATCTTAATTGGCCTATAACTCATTGATTTAAGTTTTCTTGTGAAAATTGGTTCAACTAGATATGTTAATGACTTTGGACTTGGGTTCTCTCTTGGCCATCTACCTATATGAAGGTATTGAATTTCTATTGCATGCTTTCAACAAATGGCATTAGAATCGATAGTAGATTGGTGGACTTCCAATTCTAGGGGTGAATATCTTAAGAAAGGAATTTGGTGATCAACATAGTTTTTAGGCAATGGGCATTGTAATGTAACAACGTAAGCCTGATGACAGATTTCATGGTTTGGTCTAGAGAAAGAGACCGAGGATGAAGCTGAGTATTGGAGATTCTAATCGACATAAGTTGATGCAAAGGATATTTGGACTAAACAGGAACAAACATAACACTGACCTCCCGCATGAGGGGAAGATTGTTGAGATACACTTATAAGTTATTTTAGAAAGTCTCACGTCAGCGAATTGATATGATGTGGAGCAGTTAATATATATCATCGTTGACCAATAACTCATTAACTTAAGCTTTTAAATAGAGGTGAGTCAATTTGGATATATTGATTAACTGGGACTTGGGTTCCCTCTTGGCCATCTCCTTAAATAAAGATATCGGATTTCTGCTGTGCACTCTCAACAATTATACTCTTTATTATTGAAGGCTCACAACTCTATGGCATTAGGTAACTAATCTTGCAATGATATCTATGACATATGTTCCACAAAATTCAAGGAAGTTGCCATTTACTCGAATCAAATAGCGAATGACTGGGTATCAAGAATATGAACTTAGGAGAAACATGATTCCAATACCGTAGCATAGTTTTATTTACTAGTAATGATTAATATCTATGGTCATTATCACAAGGAAGTATTTATGTAGATGTTACGCGGCAATTCATGAAATGACTATTACCTAAACCTAATTAAATAGGTATTAACATTACGACTTTGTTCCATTATCTAGTTTTTTTTTTTTTTTTTGAGCAAGTATTCCATTATCTAGTTGAACAAGTCAATAATATCCATTGATCACACTTCAGAATATCCAAACCTCTTTACGGGCCCATTTGATAGCTCTAACATGCACAAAAAATTAACACATTTGGCATTTAATGAAATTAGGCACGTTGGATAAACATAGTTTAGTTTGACTTAAAGGATTCAATTAAGTAGCAATAAACTTAATTTGCTAGGTAAGATGGGGTATTAATTGATTCATTCAATAAAATAAAAATTTGAAAAAGGAATCATATTCTACTTCTTCTACTTCTTCTCCTCCTTCTTCTCCTGCTCCTTCTTCTTCTTCTCCTTCTTCTTCTTCCGCTTCTCCTACTTCTCCTCCTCCTCCTCCTCCTTCTTCTACTCATTCTCGTTCTCTTTCTCCTCCTCCTCCTTCTGCTCCTCCTCCTCCTCCTCCTCTTCCTTCTTCTCCTCCTCCGGCTTCTCCTTTTGCTGCTTCTTCTGCTTCTTCTCGTGCTTCTACTCCTTCTCCTTCTCCTTTGCTTTCTCCTTCTCCTCCTCCTCCTCCTCCTCCTTCTCTTACTTCTCCTCCTCCTCCTTCTCCTTCTGCTTCTCCTCCTCCTCCTCCTTCTTCTCCTTATTCTTCTTCGGCTTCTCCTTCTACTGCTTCTTTTGCTTCTTCTCCTGCTTCTTCTTCTTCTTCTTCTTTTACTTCTTCTCCTGCTCCTTCTTCTGCTCCTTCTTCTCCTTCTCCTTCTTTTGCTTCTTTTGCTCCTTCTTCTATTGCTCCTACTTCTACTTCTTCTTCTTCTTCTTCTTCTTTTTCTGCTTCTCCTCCTCCTCCTCCTTTTGCTCCTCCTCCTCCTCCTCCTCCTCCTTCTTCCTCCCTAAAATGACGTTAACCTCCCTTCTCTTCTGGCTAGTGACGGATGATGAAGATGGCGATCGTTGGCTAAGGCTAGAAGGAAACAAGAATGGGTGGTCCTTTTGATTGCCATGCAAATCCGAGTTTATCTTCATTCCTGATTGCGCACACTATGAATTTTAATGATTTGTGGAGATGGATGTGGTGATCTCTTATATTGTAATTGGACCATCTTTATTTATCGGGTTGTTTTCAATTATTACATTACAATCTTTTACGATTTTTATTGTTTTAGGTTCTTATCTGAATTAGAGCTTTCTAGCCAAAATTTTATTTTCTTTTATTTTATAAAGATTCATTTTCAAAAGCTATTACTTAAAAATATATATATATATATATATATATATATATATATATTTGGTTCTTAAAGATCTTGTCATCTTTTGATACATATTGATATTTATTTAATTATATACTTAGAAGATATAACTTTTTGTCCCTCATTGTTAATATTCAATAGTCTTTGATTCTCTTGGGAAAAGAAAATATAGTACAAGGATTGGCTCAAGTACCATAGTGCACTCAAAACATTCTCCATATCCAGAAGACGAAATGACAAGCGAAGCATTTAGATGTTACTGGAAAAAAAAAAAAAAAATTCTCCTCTCTAAAGTTTTCCAGTGAAAATAGACAGCAAGAACTACCAAGGCTGGGTATCTAATTCTAAGCTCTTAATTATTTGAATTACCAAAAGATCAAGTCATATAGGATCTTAACATACTTGGATGTGGCTCCCCTTACTACTCTCCTAGTCTCTTGGCTTTCTCTAATTCCTCCCTCCGTCTCTCTCGACCAAATTGTCATGCAAGTACGTAGCATAGCTTGAGATATATCCTATTCAAAAGTTAAATATCCCACCAGTAAAAAAGATTAATCAAAATGATGTGATGAAATGCCCTTCTGTAATGAGAAGAAGATAAATAAAACTTCCGGCAATACAAAATGTGAGAAACTTTCTGCCTATAGTCTATATTTCAGTATCCACTAAACCTCTCCTTGTATGGCATGTTCATTCAGTAAAAGAATGATAGAAGAGAAGCCAGCGGTAGAATTACATTGCGAAAGTCACCATCAGAACTAAGATATTTTTAGATGCCTGATGACATTTAGATGGCATTCTGCAGGATTTAAACCTGCCAACTCCAAGTGGGCATCAAGCATTTCTACATTCGGCATATCTAATCTACCTCCAATTCATGTTCTTTAATTTCATGGACACTTTAACCAGTTTACCGAAAAGGGTAACGACTCCTTTAGTTCTCTAGAGTCACACTCGCATCACCACCATTCACTCTTCGTTTATGTGTAAAAAAGGCCAACTCCTTTGGTGGACGTCTCTTTCTCATTTAGCCTTCCAATCACTTTGTATCTCTATATTCGTCCGACCCTCCATCGAATGCAATTCGAGCTAGATTGGCACTTACAGTGGGTCTTACGGCGAAAAAGGAAAGAGTAGAATGTCTAGGAAAAGCAAAAGAAGTAGAACGAGATAAGGCCAATGCCTCAAAGGGCATAAAAAAGAGAGCTTTCTCAAATCGAAGCAATACCCTCCTCCGGATTCCACTCCGCCATCCGCACCTGCCAATCGGAAGAAATCGAGCCAAAACCTCACAAAACAAAATCGGAAAATGGTCGAATCGACCCGCCCATTACGCCGCCGAAAGAACGCCGAACCTGAAAAGCCCAAGCGGGTCGTCGGAACTTGAAGCTGAAATGGAAGCACGCGCCGGCGACCGCTCCTTCGTCGGTCTCCATTGCTAGAAAGAAAGCTTCGCAAGCAGCCCGAAAACCGATGGTTACCCTTCGTCGGTCTGATAGTCGGAGGTGGGAGCAGGGGTGGATGTTTTTTTTTTTTTTTTTCCTTTTTGAAATATGAAAAATGAAATATTTATCGGATCCCAAATGTAATGTTGTCTTTTCATTTTTATTTTTATTTTTTGGAAATTGAAAATTGAAATATTTATCGGATCCCAAACTGTCTTGCATCTTTTTTTTTTTTTTTTTTTTCCTTTTTTTCCCTCTTACTTCTTTTGAGTACCCGTTTCAGAATTGGAATATGAATCTTCTGAATTGATAGGTTAATTTTCATAATCATGACCAGATGCGGAAAAGGGTGGAAAAGGGGCACCCCTGTTCGGCTCCATTCCTCTTTCCATTTCGTTTCAATTCCCATTTTGTTCCTATTTTGCACCTTCCATTTCTCGCATCAAATGGGTCAAGAATTCTTTTGAAATGCACATGATTGTCTCTTAATCAATTTCAAAAAGCAATGGGCTTTGTTATAAATCTTTGTTATTCCAATAGAAGAAAGTTTGTGACACTTGATACAACAAAGATCGATCGGATCGATGGTCAGTAATCTTTAAGGAATACCCAATGATTTGTTCTTTGAAATTTGTTCCAAGAATGGTGGAAATGAAGAAGTTTCTGTTTACCTTCTCTTGTGTTTGCTAAGCAAGTGGACAATGATGAGACTGAACTATAGGCTACGAACACGTCATCGTATACCTTACGTTCAGTCCTTTTTGGCATTGCTTATACCTGACATGAACTTTTGATAATTGCTCTACAAATTAACCAGAAATAAAATTCCAAAAATTCTTTTGATGGTCGCTCGATAAATGTTTAGGCATTTCTTTTATGAAATCCCATTGCTTTTTAATAACTCCTTTTTTTTTTTTTTTTTTTTAAAGTTGCGAACAAGAATTTTGATCAAGTGGATTTTGCCAGATAAAAACGATATCCTCTTGCATGCTAATGTGTGTCGTAACTAATTAAAAAGAAATGAGGAAAGTCTATAAGTTAAGCACGAATTGAGTGATCCGTCCATTCGTGTTTCGAACTTTGGACTACATATAGCTCACATGTACACTTATGTGTTGAGAGCATTTGTGGTCCGCAACATACAGGTCGCTACATTTATATCTACCAACGGGTGTGACAACTATCCATCGCTCTCGATTTTTGACCAAAAAGATAAAGTTGAAATCAATTTCAAAATAGTGATATGTATTGAATTGCTAGCTAAAATCCTTATGAAAAATGAATAATTTGAAAGATATTTTTCAAGAAATAATTGCTTGTGTAGCTACAAAAATAAATGAATGCAAGAAATCTTGTCATGCACGAAAATGTTTGAATAATTGAGACGTACTTCGTTAATCGATTATTTCAAACAATACAAGTAATTATTTTTTAAAAGATATTTTCTAAATGATTTATTTTTTCTCAGATCACAATTATGCCTTAATTCACGTCAATCTACAAATAATGTCATACATGGCATGATGTTCAGGTTTGTCAATATCATTTAATTCGGGTCCATTTTTCGCGGAATAGAAGGAACCTTGATTCATGTAATGGGCCGCCATGGGATCAAATGGGCCTGGCTGGACTTTATAATTACATAGCCTTGTCAAGGAATGCCCAAAAATGCCCCTTTCAGGCCCATGGAGGCTAAAGGATCCCGGCCCATCAGACTCATGGGACATAATATTGATGCGGCTGTGGCGGTGAATTAGTTGTTGAAATTGTAATTTGGAAAAAGCGACGTTTGATTTAAAAAAAAATGCTAATGAATTATTCAAATCGGCATCTCACAAGAACGAACATTCATGCATGCTTAACATGTTGAGACGACGAGCCAAGCTCAAACTCAACCTAGCCATTTGCCGTCACCACCCAAGCTCCAAATACTCAAGCCAAGTAGAAATACTCTAATCGCTTCGTCTGCCATTACCGCCTGAAATCTAACCCCGTTCCGCACACCATTGTTTTTTATTTTTGTATTTTTCAATTGGATATCGAACTTGAACGTACATAATCGTTCTCTAGTCGAGCGGAAACGTCATTTGTGTTTATGTTTATGCTTATCCTTCCCCACACTTTGGATGGATCACTAAGTCTTGTTTCCAATAAATGTGCTGGCCATGTTTGATATGGCCACTCCTAATATCTGCGAGCCAGAGGAATTTTGCTTGCTGCAGAACTTCACGTGCTTGTTTCGGCATTTGAAGAGCATGGAGATTGCCAGGTTCACAACTCGTTCTAGTGGAGGGTGGAGTAGTGGAGGGTGGAGCCTGAAAAACCCTAGAAGAAAGCCTGAAGAGCGAGGCGGAAGAGGAAGAGCGAGGGAGTAACGAAGTGCACTGGAGCCTGAGAATTTGCAGAGACGATTACGGAAGAGGAAGAACGGGCGGGAGAGAGACAATGAGAAAGAGAGAGAGATTTTGATTACGGGCCGAGCCGGGCCGGATTGGGCCATAAGTCGGGCTTAACTTCTCTGGGCTCATTCATCATACAACGGGCCGTTGCGGCCTCAAATGGTCCGGGCCGGGCTTAACAAGTGGACCTTCGGGCCTGGGCGGGCCCTCCATGCTACTGTTCATGTCAAGGGGCTGCCCATTTATGGAGTTTTTACGTGGAGTTTAGAGTAAGCCCCGGAGCCCGTGAGCTTAATAACGAGACAGCAAGAGAGTCTGGCTTCGAGAGAGAAACCGAGGGCAAAATGAAGAGCACAGCTCAATTTCTTTCAAAAAAAAAAAAAAAAAAAAAAAAAGAGAGACTAATTTAGAAAATATTTTTATAAACTTAATAAATTTTATCTCTTAAAAATGAGTCAATGAAAAAAATATTTTTCAATATCAACAACAGCTCATGCCAAAACATTTTTGTTAACGATGAGAATATTTCCTATTACCTTTTTTCCTTGGATATATAATTAGGAAAAAACCATTTCCAAATCATTGATTTTTCAAGACACGAATGGAGCTTTAGAGAATGTGTCTTTGTATGACCTAGTTTGATTTGAGTATTTTGTAGTGGCGTTTGAAAATCGACTGTAATAGTGGGGAGTGGTCTTTACCTACTCATGGCATATGCTAGTTGTGTGATTTTTAGTGTTATGTTTGTACCGGTATATGTGTGTTTTGAGTTGCCTATTACAATCTTATCATATTACTAGCACCTCACTTTCGCACTCACCAATTGGTTTAGAGCCATGCTTCCATATTGTATAAATACCAATCCAGTCCTAAATATTTCAATTAAACTAATTTAGTTCTAAATCTCTTCACATTGATATCAATTCCGTCCATCTGACCAATTCAAGTCAAAAATTGCTAACATGGACACCAAGTGTCATACATGGCATGATTGACACCAATGTGGACATTTTTAATATTTCTTTTTTTTTTTTGAATTTTTTTCCTTTCCCTTTCCTTTTTGTTGGTGGTCATCGCTAGCCACCAGCCACAACTCACCTATGCGAGGTAACCTTCACCGGCCATAGATGAGGGTCGGCCTCCTCATGCCACGCTTGGGTGAGGGTGAGCACCGGTCATCTTGGTGTAGCCAAGTGAGGCCCCACAAGATAGATTTGGCAAGGCTGACCCTTACCTAGGCTAGGGGCAGCCTTATTGTGCCTCACCTGATTGAGGGCAAGGCCTAAGGAGCTCCGCTTGGGTGATGATGAGGCCCAACGAGCCTTGCCTTAGGCGAGAGTCAGACTCGTGTCAAGGATGCAAGCCTAGGCTAGGGCAAGGCTAGCCATCGCCCAGGCGAGGCTCGCCAGGCCTCACCCTCGCCTAGGCGAGGCTTGGTAAGGCCAACTCTCTCACTTAGGCGAGGCATGGCAAGGCCGACCCCTAGGCTAGGGTGGCCTCCCCAGATTTAGTGAGGGGGGCCTTGCCTAGGCGAGGCATGGTTGGCGGTTGCCCTTGCCTAGGCGTGGCCCAATAAGGCCAACCCTCACCAGCTATGGCTATGGCCGGTGATTGGCGATGTCTATCAATGAAAAGAAAAGGGAAAAGAAAAAATCAATAAATTAAAAAAATATTATTAAAAATGTCTAGCACAACCAATCAGTCGATCAGCATCTACATCAGCAATTTCCGGCCTAAATTGGCCTATGATATCAATGTGAAAATGTTTACGACTGAAATGAGTTCAATTGAAAAGTTTATGATTGAACCAATAATAATGTTTTGACATAAAAAAGAATTGGTATCAATATAATATGTTTAGGATTTTTTTTTTTTTTTTTTTTTTTTTTTTTTTTTTTTTTTTTTTGTACATTTCCCTTGACAAGTGGTATCATAGATAGACGGTCAAGGATTGACTAATCTTCGCTCGAGTCTTTGTTCATCTACCAAGTTGAGGTGAGTGATGATGTGATCGAGAAGCTTTTGATGGATGGCCTTGTTCTGGAGTACTTTACATTTAATCAAGAAACTTGAAAGAGCTTGAAATTGACAGATGTTAGTCAGTTGAAAATAATGATCCGCTGTTAAAGATTCTCGCTCCTCATTTTGTTGTCATCACAAGTAACATGGTGTTTTTCGCGATGAGAAGATTGAGAATAGTTGAAGCCTTGCTGTGATTCTTTTTGTTAGTTGAAATAGCAGCACTCCCATGAAAACTGAAAACTAAAGAGGATCACGATGAATGTCATGAGAATTCGTGTCGCAACTATCATCCACCAAGAGAAGCCAGTCAAAACAAGCACCATTTGAATTTTTTACCAAAATGAAAGTTACAATTTAACTTGCGACGAACTTGGAAGAAACTTGAAGTTGACTTTACCTGAGCATTTTCGGAAGCCAGTGCATATCTTTCAAAAAGAGGATTGTATTGCCGACATCAAATCTTTGAAATTGAGCAAATCGAACTTCACAAAACTGAGCTGGAACAATCGAGTCGACTACCCATTAGCTTGCAAAAGAACGCCAACTAGGAGCCGAACTTGAGAAGCCATCGGTTTTTTAAACTGAAGCTGAAATGGAAGCACACGCTGCGGCCCTTCATCAACCTCCATATCTAAAAAGCTTCGCGAGCAGCTGAAGACGTAACGCCGGGGCTAGAACAAATCGCAAGGAGTGTATAGAAGCGTCGATGGAAAATGCGAGCTGAAAAAGATCTTGTAAAGGATAGAGCTCGGAAAACCCAGAGGAAAACTTGAGGCTAGTTATGAAAGGATAAAGCTGAAGAGCGAGATGAAGAATGGAAGAGCAAGAGAGTGAGAAAGTCCATTGGAGTCCGAAATCACGTGGAGAAAATTGCAGAAGAGGAAAAAGCGAGAGAAAACAAGAGACAGATACATGATTACATTAGATTGCTGGGCGGGCCAAGCCGAGCTAGATTGTGCCATATGCCGGATGGAACTTGTTGTCCGGGCTCGTTCATCATAAAAAAAAGTATGTGATTTCAGAACGAGCCAGATTACCAAAGTGTCGGGTTTACTTATAACTATAGTGGCCATCTTTCTCATGCAACCGTTATCAAATTGAACTCTCATCATCAAATTGATCAAGATCATAATGGATTGGAAACCACATAAGCAAATTTTATTAAATTTGAATTAACGGAATAAGGATATTAAACATTTTTATATATCTTAGGAATTAAATTAAACATTAGATAAATTAAAAATTTATGAATGACATTGCATCTTTGGCTAAAGTTCCTAGACTATTCATGTCTTTTTCCCTTTTGTTAGAGTTGATTCTTTGTTACAAAGCTAAAGCAACATCAACGGAGCTTAATATCTCAATAGAAGCACGGTTTCAAATTCACATCAATTGGGCTCTAATGACCTTGTTTTTCGGATTGGAAACATTTTCTACTTCAATTCCAACAATCTTGTTGGGAGAATAGAAACTTTATATCGTTACCAAACATGTTCTTTTACTTAGAAATTATTTTAGGAAGTAGAAATAGAAAAGAACTATTTCTGAAAAAGAAATTATTTTCCAGTATAAAAATATTACCATTCGCATCCTAAATTACTATCAAATGGGTTAGGTTGTGCAAGTCAATTGAATAGTCTAGAGCTAACATTGGTATAACTTTCTTGCTTGGTGTAAACCTCAGAGTAGGATAGATTTTGATATGACGGTGAAGTTACATCAATATCCAACGGCCAAGCTATGACCACTAGATGTAATGACCGAAAATACAAGGCTTCCTAGCTCACTCTTTGCCTCTCCAATTAACGCCAAGAGCAAAAGGGAAGGATACTTGGAATCCATTTTAATCTTGGTAAGACAGATACACCAAATGAGGCTGGGGGTGGAAACAAGTGATGAATATGTTTTAATTAACCAATCAGCTCATGACACGTGCCCAATAATGCCAGCAAGTTTTTGGTTACCATTATCGGATAATAATATTGACAACCCATTGAGCTGGACTTGACAAGACATCATTTTAATACGATCATCCATAAAAATTACACAATCCGACATGTGGTGGCATTTGGCGTGCATTTGTAGCGAGTTTTTAGGATATGGGCCGTTTGAGGACAACGAGCCTGTTGGTGGTCTTTGTTTTTTGGATTGAGCAATGGAAGGATGTTGAACCGCAACTGAAAGGTGAGGACTTGATGGAGAACGGTGGCCGCTGTGGCTGGCCGTGGACAAACTCAATGGGTGTTTCCTAAGACAACAAATAACTCTGACATCAAGTCGAGAATTGTAAAGAGAGAGGATTATTATGTCCTACATTATCAATTGAAGAATACAAGTAAAGGGGGAGAGTACAATTATACTTAAATACAACATATGTAAATTACAAGATACTTAACCCTAAATAGCAATCCTAATATGAAACATAGACCACACTATAGCATTACAATTTATTGAAATGAAACTGCTTTTTTTTTTTTTATTTTTTTTTGACTCATGCCTAAAAGGTATATAAATATAAGTTCAGTTCAACACCCTCTGATGCCCCCACATGCTCCGCCACCCCCAACTCCTCCACCGCAGCCGCCACCCCCACCTCCTCCACCACAACAGCTGCCCCCTCCTCCTCCACCACAACAGCCACCCCCATCTCCTCCATTGTAAATGCCGCCTCTACCGCCGCTGCCTTTGTGGCTGCTACTGCGTTTTTCAGAATGAATTTCACCACAGGAAAATATAACAACTGACGCAAGGATCAAGCACAGCACGAAGATCACTCCGGACTTGAGTAGCAGAAGATCCGCACCATCATCACCATGAACACCGGGGCTTGCTAAATCGATCCAATTGCTCGCCGTTGATCTCCTCATTATGTCGTGAAGAGAAGCAAGAACTTAACCATTGGCGGTGTCAATACTAGTAGGAAGGAGACAATATACATGAGATGAGGGACCTTCAATTATA
The DNA here is from genome assembly GCA_014182555.1 of Eucalyptus erythrocorys. Taxonomy (NCBI): domain Eukaryota; kingdom Viridiplantae; phylum Streptophyta; class Magnoliopsida; order Myrtales; family Myrtaceae; genus Eucalyptus; species Eucalyptus erythrocorys. Next base: position 18,296,466 of record CM024603.1, read on the forward strand.
TAGGGATGAGAAAGTACGTCACCGTCAATCTCGAAAACTGAAGGATGGATGCAAGTTTTCAACCACCCGATCATTCCACACTGACGACTTTTTAATCCGGTTGTGAAGAAAATTGAGCGTTCATCTTTTCGTGTTGGAATTGTTATTAGCTTCAATTTCTATACTTCTCAATCTTAGCGGATGATTAAAAATCATGTGCAATTGCGAATTAGGAAATATATCCTAATTTGAGGACATGCCTATCACTTAAAAGATATTGATTAAATGGAATGATCAAATCAGGCAACAGGATATTCAGTGGAATCAGATTACGATTATTACCTAATTCGGAGGATTTGTTCCCAAATTCGAACTGGTGCACAACAGTTTGGATGGTGATTGGCAGTGCCCGAAACTCAGCGGTGGTGCATGGCTCAAGCGTCACTGAGGTCTTGGCTTGATGCTCGTGCGTACGGCTAGCAAGGACAGCTCGTGGTGGCTGACTGAGGACATCTCGTAGTCACGGTTCAGGAGGGCAAAATCGTCGTCGTCATCGTAACGGGAGGCTCGGGCTTGTTGTGACGCCTGTTGGAACTATGGAAATGCCAAGAAACCCACAAGGGAAAGAGTCGGGATCTTGTCAAGATAACTAGTTACGGTCTGAGCGCCAGTAATGCTGGTCTAGAAAGTCAGGGAATCACGGCAACTAAGATTCCAGGACTGCAGGGATCTCCTGTATGGCTGTGAGTACTGAGATGAGGACTAGGATCCGGAAACTTGCCGGAGCCTCCAAAACTTGCTGAAGAGCGGTCGAGATTACTGGACAATTCGCTGAAGGTAGATCACAGGACACGAGAAATTGTCGATGACACTGCAATTGATGATGATGCAGATCTGTGTTGACCAGGTGGAGCGGTATCCAAGCAAAGCGCGGCTGGAAACTGGGGCTGTCAGCAGCTTAAGATTAAAGACACGGTAACCAGATGCCGACGTTCTCTTATTGACAGCAGGCGCGAGGAAGCAGAAACAACATAGTCGTCACAGGATCAAGGTCAACTCTTCGTTGGCATGCGCGCGAGGAAGACTGAGGCGAGATAAGTGCCACAAAGCAGATCATCGGAAACCTTTGACTTTTTGTCCTCCTTTCTTGTTTCGTGAATCTCTCTACAGTGCTCTCTCTCTCTCTCTCTCTCTCTCTCTCTCTCTCTCTCTGTTTTTTTTTTTCTTTAAATTGCACGCGTGAATCCGAAAGAGCTTACTCTCTCTCTCTCTCTCTTTTTAATTGCATGCGTGAATCCGAAAGAGCTTACTCTCTTTCTCTCTTACTCTCTCTGTATCCCCCTCCTTAATTGTGGATGCCGTATTCAATGTGTCTTGGCCTCTCCTTCACCGTGAAACGTTTGTTGAGAAAACTTCATCCGGTTTTTGAAGTTGACAAAACAGGTTGTGAAACAAGCGTCTGTTACTCAAAGGCTTTTGGCAAAGTATGTTCTACCCTGGAATCACCTAGAATGTCTATGTCCCACTCTGATGGGTCCTGAACGTGACAAGGTCAAAATGAAGCAAGTCCACATCGTGACTTATCAAAATTATAACTCTAGACCAGAATGAAGATAGATTCAGTATATAATCTACAACGACTAGTGATCTGGTTAAGGATTTCACTTTCCCTAAATATATTGATTGAGTTAATCAAACAAATGGATGAAATCAATCCTAAAGGCAAGTTTTAAATGTTGAAGCTATATTTATGGAAATCAAGATTCTAATTGTATGGGCGACCAGAATTAAGTAGAGATTTTATTTCTCTCCAACGGCCACAAGAGTTTCTTGAATCATTCTGTCTAACTAGTAGATTGGAAGAAAATCCTCCAATGATTAGGTGACGGTTATTGAGGCACAGATGAGTATTTAAGGAGAATGTTCAGTCTAAGGAGAGATAGACATGAATCTGAAATTCCAAAGTCTGAAGTTGATCTCAATATCATTTTTCTTCTTTTGTGAGCTTAAAAGAATTGTGATCATGAGAGAAACACAAAAAGAAGTGATTTAGTGAGATAATATGAGTTACCACTGAGTGTTTGCACTTGATATTATAATCTCTTATTGATCATCTAGTGAAATATAGTCAATAGGCTGTCAGCATAAGAGAGTGGACATACACTTGCTCTAAGCCGAACCACAATAAAATATGTGTGCAATTCTCTTATCTCTTATCTCTTTTTACTTTAGTTTGCTGCACATTCACATGTAATTTCAGAAGTCTGTTTCATCGCATAACAGATTTTGAACTTGTTTCGAAGTTCTATCTCTCACTCAGACTCTAAGTCTTGATGCATGTTATTCCGCTTTAATATTTTAAGATTTCTTCTATAAACTATTCACCCCTATTCTAGGTGTTCTTACTAGCTTTATCAACGTTGACCAAACGACCACGAAGATCTGCTAGAGCAACTCTTGAACACTTGGACTCCTTAATAATTGTTGTGGAATTGGTGCCATAACGAGGAGCAACAACAACATCGTGGGTTCAACAAAAATGAAGCAACGAGTCGTCATCAATGTCGTAGCTTTCCAGAGGTATTGTTGAAGAAAAATCCCTTGGAGTTTTGAAGTTGACAAAACAGCCTTAACAGTACGGTCTAAGGACTCCAAGACTCAGTCGGCTACGTCTGAAGTTGTCAAGGTCTAAAGGTTTTCAAAGACAGTCAAACCCAGAATTTCGGTCTGAAGTTTTTCCGTCTGAAATTAGTCAAGACTCAGTTTCAGTCTGATGACCCTCAAGACCCAAATCTAAGTCTGAAGACAGTTCGCGATTTTTACAGGCTGGCCACAGGTTATTCTTATGGCTAAGGAAAGTAAGATATTGGATTTCGTATTTCCTAATCTTAACTATGGAATATCTCGGCTGTGATCAAGAGCTTGGAAGATTTGATTCTTCGGATTTTATCCGTTGAAGATCAAGATTATTTTGGAAGAATCTAATTTTGGGAACTCAAGATCCTGATTGTATGGGCGAACAGGATTGATGAGTTGCTGTCTACTTACGTTTTCGGGACAAGGAGATCACTTAAATTGATTCAGTCCAACGGGTTGATTGGATGAATGTTTTAGTAAGTGCCAACGGGTATGAAGGCATGGAGGCTATTTAAGGTGGATCGACGTTGTTTGGAAACAAGGAGAGACTGGTAGAAAAATCTTGATGTTAGAATCTCCAAAATCACTTGTTCTCTAAAATCTTTCATATTCAAATTGTGTATCAAAGAGAGTGAGATATAGTGCGAAAGCAGCAAAAGGCTGTAGGAGAGACTGTCAATTGAAGAAGTCTAATCCGTCTACTGTAATGGCACTCTTTTGCTACATAGTGATTACAGCCAGTTGGCTGCTAGCGTGGAGAGTGGACGTAGGCTTGGTCTAAGCCGAACCACTATAATCCTTGTGTCAATTCTCTCTTACCCTACTTTATTTACTTTATGAATACGTAATCTGCTTATTATTGATATATCTTTGATATCAACGTATTCCACCGCAAAAGATTCCAAAAGAATTCCGCAACAACCTATCCACCCCCCTCTAGGTTGATTCACTAGCCTATTTCAATTGGTATCAGAGCAGGTTGCTTATTTGTTAGAAGTGTTATTACTTCTGAAGCTAAAGATCTATGGCTAGTGTTTTGGCTCTAGGGTTAATTGAAAGGCAAAGCAATACCAGACCTCCCTACTTCGATGGCAAGGATTACAACGTATGGAAAAACAAGATGAAGGCGTTTCTAAGATCTAAAGATCATATGGAATGGGATGTAGTGGAGAACGAAATTATTCCTAAAGCTACATCAAGCACAGGAAAAGAAATAGCTGATGGAGCAGGATTACCACAAGCAGAAATTTCTAAAAGACATGCTCTTGATGCAAAGGCTATTTACTCTCTCTATTGTGCATTATCTCCTATTGAGTATAATAGAATTTCATCTTGTGAAACAACCAAAGAAGTTTGGGACAGATTGCACGTCACCTATAAAGGAACAGATCGAGTCAAAGAAACCAAGATCAACATCCTTCTTGGTCAATATGAAGCCTTCAAAATGAAGCCAGGAGAAACCATCACGGATATGTTTAGTCGATTTACAGAAATTGTAAACGGCTTGGCATACCAAGGACAGCCAATCTCAGGACCTATGAAGGTCAATAAATTGTTGAGAGGGCTCTCCAAAGATTGGAATCATGTCAAAACATCTATAAGAGAAACACAGAGGATCATGCCTCTTTCAGTAGATGAATTGGTTGGCACACTTCAATCCTATGAAGTCGAGCAATTCAATGAGGAATTTGACACAAAATGTAAGAAGTCAATTGCTTTAAAATCTAATGATGATTCTGATGTTACAGATTCAGAAGAAGACTTGGATGATGAAGAATTGGCACTTATGATTAGAAAGTTCAGAAGGTTGAATAGAAAAGGTAAAAGATTCAACGGGAAGAAACAAAACAATCAAAGATTTCAAAGGAGATCAAATGAAGAATAAGATATCGGCAAAGAAGTTGTTTGCTTTGAATGCAAGAAAAAGGGACACATCAGACCCAACTGTCCCTTATTGAAGAAAAAGAAAGGAAAACCTGAAAAGTTCAAGAAAGTACTCAAAGTTGAAACGTGGAGTGACACTGAATGTGAGGAGAGTGATGAAGAATATGCAAATATATGTCTTATGGCAAACTCAGACTCAGACTCAGACTCAGACTCAGATTCAGACTCAGACTCAAACAATGGTATCAAGGTTAGAAATCTAAAAATTCCTACCAAAGTATCAAAATACATTGATGAACTTTGTCTCAGTCTTAAAGGCTCTCTTAAAAGGATTTCTGAACTAAAAAGGGAGAATTCCAAAATGAAACAACGAGAAAAAATTTTACTGGAAAAAGTTGAAAGTCTAGACAAGTCTCTTACTATTTCGAAAGAAAATGAGAATGAGATTTCAAAAGAAAATGATTGCTTGAAAGAAGACTTATTGAAAGTCTCAAAGAAATTTTCAATGGGTTTTGAAAAGTTGGATAAGATTCTTTCTATCCAAAGACCTTACTTTAATAAATCCGGTCTAGGAATGACACAAGAAACCGTTCCTTTGATCGATTTCCCAAAGGTAAAGGAAAGAATTAGAAATAGGCCAACAAAAACTTTTTATAAAAATCATTTCCAAAAGGTTTTTGTAAAGCCTGTTGGTAGAAATGCTCTTACTTGTTCAAAATGTAAAAGTGTAAATAATTTTGAAAATGAATGTCCCAAAATTTGGAGACCTATTAAGAAGAGCTGGGCAAAGACTGTTTATACTACTAACCATGATGGACCCAAGAAGATCTGGGTACCAAAGAAGACATGAGTCTTTCTTTTAATTGCAGGTTACCTTCAAGATGAAAGTCAAGTGGTATTTGGACAATGGATGTTCAAGACACATGACAGGAGACTCAAGTTATTTTACAAAATTCTCTCATATAAAAGGAGGAAATGTCTCTTTTGGTGGTAACAACAAGGGTAAGATTGTTGGTCAAGGAACCGTGATGATTGGAAATCTCACAATCAACAATGTCTCTCTTGTTGAAGGATTGAACTACAATCTATTGAGTATTAGTCAATTATGCGATTCTGGATACAAAATCAATTTTCAAGAAGATACATGTTTTGGATCAAGCAAGGATCTTTCACAGTCCTTTACTGGTCGAAGACATGGGAATATCTATTTGCTAGATATAAGTCTGACAGTCGTCAATGCTTGATATCAATACAAGATGAAGTCATCCTCTGGCATAGGAAGCTTGGACATGTCAATCTGAAGCAAATTGCAAAAGTATCATCCAAAAAGCTTGTTCGAGGACTTCCTAACCTCAAGTATCAAAAGCATGAATTATGCACTCCCTATGTACTTGGTAAACAGGTTAGAAATTCCTTTAAATCTATAAATCAAGTATCCACTAATCGTGTTTTGCAGCTATTACACATGGATTTATTCGGGCCAATAAGAGTTCAAAGTATTGGAGGTAAAAGATATTGCTTGGTTATAGTTGATAATTATTCTCGTTTTATTTGGGTTTTCTTTCTTGCAAATAAATCTAATGCATTGATTCATTTTGCTAAGTTTGCAAAGAAAATTCAAATTGAAAAATGATATGCAATTTCGAGTATTAAAACTGACCATGGTGGAGAATTTAAAAATCATGATTTTGCCAAATATTGTGATGACAATGGTATTCAACATAATTTTTCATCCCCATACACTCCACAACAAAATTGAGTTGTAGAAAGGAAAAATCGTTCTTTGCAAGAAATGTCAAGAACTCTTTTAATCGAAAGTAATATATCACCTCATTTTTGGGTTGAAGCTACTGCTTGATATATTATAAATAGAATTTTTCTAAGACCTATATTGGAAAAGACACCTTATGAACTGCTCAAAGGCAAGAAACCAATTGTTTCATACTTTAATGTATTCGGTTACAAATGTTTTATCCTAAAGAATTCCAGTGATCGAATTGGTAAGTTTGAAGAAAAATTAGATGAAGGAATTTTCCTTGGCTACTCCATGACAAGCAAAGCTTTCAGAGTCTTCAACAAATGTACTCAAACTGTGGAAGAATCCATGAATGTGAAGTTCGAAGATTCGTTACAAAATCAGACTCAACCTGAAGATTTAAAGTCTGGGCAAGTGTCTACAAATTCTCATGAAGAAAATCAAGCCTCAGACACTGAGCCTCAAACAAATTCAGAAATTCCAACGGAAGAAGAGCTTCACCAAATTGACAAATCAACTACAAATTGGAAGCAAAATTCAAGTCATCCCCCAGACCTAATCATTGGCAATATCGATGAAGGAGTTCGTACTAGGTCTAAAAGACGAGAAGTTTCTAGTGCTCTTGCACTAATTTCTGAAATCGAACCAAAAAATATAGAAGATATATTGAAAGATGAAAGCTGGATCGAAGCAATGCAAGAAGAACTAAACTAATTCAAAATCAACAACGTTTGGGAGCTAGTTCCTAAACCAAAAGGAAAATCAATCATTGGCACCAAATGGGTTTTCAGGAACAAGCTTGATCAACAAGGAAAAGTGGTAAGGAATAAAGCAAGACTTGTAGCAAAAGGCTACATACAAGAAGAAGCCATCGACTATGAAGAAACCTATGCTCCTGTGGCAAGGTTAGAAGCTATAAGATTACTTCTTGCTTTTGCTTGCTTTAAAAATTTCAGGTTATTCCAAATGGACGTGAAAAGCGCATTCCTAAATGGAGTCATCCAAGAAGAAGTCTATGTGGAACAACCACCAGGATTTGAAGATCCTAAAAGACCAAACCTTGTTTTCAAGCTGAAGAAAGCCTTATATGGTTTAAAACAAGCACCCCGAGCATCGTATGAAAGGTTAAGTAATTTTTTAATTCAAAATGGCTTCTCTAAAGGTAAAGTAGATACTACCTTATTTATAAAGAGAGAAGGCAAGGATTTCATACTTGTTCAAATTTATGTTGATGACATTATTTTTGGTTCCTCTAATGAGAAACTTTGCAAGAATTTTTCAAAGTGTATGTAGAACGAATTTGAGATGAGCATGATAGGAGAACTAAACTTCTTTTTGGGACTTCAAGTCAAACAATCAAGTGAAGAAACTTTCATCCATCAAGAGAAGTATGCAAAAGACCTTATCAAGAAGTTTGGAATGGAGAATTGCAAGAAAACAGAAACTCCTATGTCAAGCTCATCAAAGCTGGATAAAGACGAACAAGGGAAGAGTGTAGACCAAAAGCTATACAGAAGCATAATTGGGTCACTTCTTTACCTTACAGCTTCTAGACCTGATATCTTGTTTAATGTCTGCATTTGTGCTAGATTTCAATCTGATCCTAAGGAATCTCATATGTCTGCTGTTAAACGTATCATTAAATATGTTGCAACTACATCTAAGCTAGGTCTATGGTATTCTAAGAAAGGAGATTTTACTCTTCTTGGATATTCGATGCCGACCTTGCTGGATGTAGAGTGGATAGAAAAAGCACTACGGTACATGTCAATTATTGGGAAACAAGATGGTGTCTTGGTTCTCAAGAAAACAGGTATCGTGGCTCTTTCAATCGCCGGCGCAGTACATTGCTTTTGGAAGTTGCTGCTCTCAAATTCTATGGATGCAACAGCAATTGAGAGACTTTGGAGTTGATGAAACACATACGGAAATCAAATGTGACAATACTAGCGCAATCAACCTCACAAAGAATCCAATACTTCATTCAAGAGCAAAGCACATTGAAATCAAGCATCATTTCATTCGAGATCATGTTCAAAATGGAGATGTTGTGATTCGGCATGTAGATTCAAAGAATCAATTGGCGGATATATTCACAAAACCCCTAGAGAAGGCTCACTTTGAATCAATTTGTTCAAGACTGGGAATTGTGAATTTTGAAAATAATCAGACTCAAAATTAAAGTCTAAAGGTCGTTCAGACTCATCGCTAAAGTCTGAAGGTGGTTCAGACTCATCGCTAAGTCTGGAAGTGGTTCAGACTTAACGCTAGGTCTGAAGACGACTCAGACTCAAAGCAAGGTCTGAAAGTGTTTCAGACTCTACGTAAAATCTGATTGTACTCAGACGCAAAGGTAAAGTCTGAAAAGGGTTCAGACTCAAAGGTAAAGTCCGAACATCCGTCGACTGTTTATTTAATCTCTTTACGAATTTCTTTTCGTATTCTCTCTTTAACATATTTTTGGTAATTACTTTTCAGTATTTCAAAATCTCTTTTCGCTCTTTTCGACATGCATTAATGGCAAGTTTATATTTTCAAAAGGGCAGTTTTTCTTTTTACGGTTTATTTTTGGCAGTTCATTTCTTTTACTTTTTGGCGACGATTCGTATTCCGGTGATTTTTCTCTCACTATTTATACTCGAACCGTCACTTTTGCTTTCAGCTACTCCTTTGCGATTCATCCTCATACTCTTTCACTCTCAAAACCCTAAAAATTTCCTTTTGCCATTTCCGTTTCGTCCCTTTTTCGCCACAAAGTTTCCATTTTTCCTCACGTTCAAATTGAAACTTTGCTTGCTCTACAAGAATGTCGTCTCGCAAGTCCTCCAGAATTGCCAGCAGGGGACCACAGAGACAGCAAGAGGGTCCTACAAGGGTGGACCTAACGGAGGAAGATTCGCCTCAATGAGAAGCAGAGAGTCAACATTTTGAGGAAGTTGTTACCGAAGCAGAACCGGTAAGAACTCTTAAGCCAAATGTTGCTTATGATCTCTATAAAAGGCTTAAGGATGGGAAGGTTAGCCTTAAGACGATCGAGGAGTATTTGAAGGAGAGGGGGTTTAGGAGTGAGTATGCGTTTTTGATGGAGATGGAGAAGCTGAAGGTTGTTGGTGAAGGCACTACACAGAGGACGCTGGAAAATATCTCGAGTGATCCACTTGAGAATGCTCCTGCTGAAACTTTAGATGATGATGAGAGACTTTTCTCCCATTTTGAACCTCGTTTTGGTGTGGCTGCTAATACTGTTTGTCCTCCGGGGAGCTTATTTCGGTCGGAGGAGCATGAACGAGTTTATACGAAGCTGTTGAAGAGGGGTGTGGTCAATCCAAGGAGTGTGGATTTTGACTTCCTAGATTCGATAAGGATTAATCTAAGAGGGAAGTTTGCTAGGTTGCAATTAGAGAATTTCTGCACGGATATGACAGTGGCCCACTCTGAATTGACGGCTTACTTTTACTTGAATCTATCCTTTTTTGATGCAAATCATTTGTCCTTTTCTTTCATGGACAAAGATTATGTTGTTTATGTTGACTTACTGGCTGACAATATTGGTGTGGAAAGAAGGGGTTTCCAGCCAATCAAAGTCTCAACAGCCTATGCAACATTGGATATTGTACGAGACAGAACTGTTGAAGGCAAGATATCCTATACTAGGATGAATGCCACCAATGTTTTGTTGCATAAAGTTGTCATCAACTGCATCCGGCCAAAATGGACCTCGAAGACCGATGTTTCCAAAACAGAGGCAAAGCTGATGTTTGCCATCAACCAGGGCAGACCTTTCTCACTTCCACATGTCATTCTTTTCCATATGTATAGGACAGTGGTGAAGGATAAGGGTCAGCTGCCTTATTCATCAATCATCACCAAACTGTTTAGGCATTTTGATATTCAAGTTCCTGCATCTTTGTGCCTAACAAAGTTGAACTCGATGCTCGTTGGTGAGAAGATGGTGATGAAGATGAAATTTCTAGAACTGACTACAGCACTGGAAAGGTTGAGGAGGGAAATACCTTCAAGGGAGATCCCCACTGCTTCATCGAAAAGGAAGGGCAAAGAGCCCATGGCTGAAAAGAAAAGAAGAAAGATTATCCTGCAAGACAAGGAGGATGAAGAAGATGGCCATGACTTTGTCCACTCTCTCTAGATTGAGGAGCCCTGTAATCCTGAGAACAGAGGCTGAGGAGAGAGCGAGAAAAGAAGCAGAGGAGAAGGAAGCAGAGAAACAGAGGAAAGAGAAGGAAGAAAAAGAAAGGAGAAGAGAAAAGGAAAGGAAGAGAAGAGAAGAGGAAAGAAGAAGAAGAGGAGAAGAGGAGAGAAAAAGAGAAGAAGAAAGAAGAAGAGAATAGGAGAGAAGAAGAGCAGAAGAACAGAGAAGAGAAGAAGAGAGACAGAGGAAAGCTGAAGAAGAAGAAAGAAGAAGGAAGGCTGAGGAAGAAAGCAAAATGCAAGAGGATATGGCTGCTGCATTTGAGCCATCTTTTGCTAGGGAAGAGACCAAGAAACATCCTCGTGCTGATATGGATGTTGGCGATGAATTTTCCACTCCACCCATTGGCATTCATTCAGGGGGAGTTGCTACAGAACAAGGAACAATATCGCCATTACATTTTAGTGATGTGAGTAGGTCTGGTGCTGACCCTGAGGAGGTCTATGCATCCCACTTCCCAGAGCATGAAGAATCCTCACCTGCTGAGAAGGAAAGGACTGAAAGGGAAGCTCCTAGTTTTCAAACTCATTCTGCTGGTCCAAGTGGAAGCAATGCTAATTCCACAAAGCATTCACACAGCTGTTGGATATTATGTTGGACTTGAAAAAGCAGGTTTTGGGATGGACTTCGAAATGAGAGACTTGAAAAGGCACCGCCGAGTACTTCGGTGAACATGCAAGAATAGATCAATGCACCGAGAGCACAAGTGGAGTCAAATCAGACCAGTGCATAATTAGCTTTAGTGAAGGAAAATCTTGCCAAACTTGACAAGTCAGTCCAGGAGCTTAGCAAGTTTCAACTTGTTCGTTTCTCTACAGGCCCCTAGAAATTTTCAAAACTTTATCTCATTTCACTCTACCTCTTTGATGGGACAAAAAGGGGGAGAGTTGCGCAGATTTAATTGCAGGTTTTGAAGATTTGAAGTTTTTGAAGCTGAGGAAGCTTTGAGAGTTTTTATTTTGATATATTTTGAAGTTTAATTTTATTTTATTTAGACTGTTTTCATTTTGGATTTCGATTGGGTTGTTTGAACTTCTATGACCTTATGCTGATGTGATGATTTGGATTTAGACTTGTGAATTTGATTACAGGATTATTATATTTTGTGAGGATAATTGTTATTGGACTAACACTGTTTTGCAGATATAATCCTCAAAATATATATAAGTTTTCCTTGCAGGTTTTTTAATTCACAAATCTGTTGAGGGTTTTGTCACCATAAAAAAGGGGGAGATTGTTGAAGAAAAATCCCTTGGAGTTTTAAAGTTGACAAAACAGCCTCAACAGTATGGTCTAAGGACTCCAAGACTAAGTCGGCTACGTCTGAAGTTGTCAAGGTCTAAAGGTTTTCAAAGACAGTCAGACCTAGAATTTCGATCTGAAGTTTTTCCGTCTGAAGTTAGTCAAGACTCAGTTTCAGTCTGATGACCCTCAAGACCCAAATATAAGTCTGAAGACAGTTCGCGATTTTTACAGGCTGGCCACATGTTATTCTTATGGCTAAGGAAAGTAAGATATTGGATTTCGTATTTCCTAATCTTAACCATGGAATATCTCTGGCTGTGATCAAGAGCTTGGAAGATTTGATTTTTCGAATTTTATTCGTTGAAGATCAAGATTATTTTTGGAAGAATCTAATTTTGGGAACTCAAGATCCTGATTGTATGGGCGAACATGATTGATGAGCTGCTGTCTACTTACGTTTTCAGGACAAGGAGATCACTTAAATTGATTCAGTCCAACGGGTTGATTGGATGAATGTTTTGGTAAGTGCCAACGGGTATGAAGGCACGGAGGCTATTTAAGGTGGATCGACGTTGCTTGGAAACAAGGAGAGACTGGTAGAAAAATCTTGATGTTAGAATATCCAAAATCACTTGTTCTCTAAAATCTTTCATATTCAAATTGTGTATCAAAGAGAGTGAGATATAGTGCGAAAGCAGCAGAAGGCTGTAGGAGAGACTGTCAATTGAAGAAGTCTAATCCGTCTACTGTAACGGCACTCTTTTGCTACATAGTGATTACAGTCAGTTGGCTGCCAGCGTGGAGAGTGGACGTAGGCTTAGTCTAAGCCGAACCACTATAATTCTTGTGTCAATTCTCTCTTACCCTACTTTATTTACTTTATGAATACATAATCTGTTTATTATTGATATATCTTTGATATCAACGTATTCCACCGCAAAAGATTCCAAAAGAATTCCGCAACAACCTATTCACCCCCTCTAGGTTGATTCACTAGCCTATTTCAATTGGTATTAGAGCATGTTGCTTATTTGTTAGAAGTGTTATTACTTCTGAAGCTAAAGATCTATGGCTAGTGTTTTGGCTCCAGGGTTAATTGAAATTCCAAAGTTTGAAGTCTTTCCAACACTTGTTCTTCAAAGTCAGTGTTTATAGATTGTATTCAAGAGAGAAAGTCACAAAAATAGTGACTTAGTGAGAGAAAAAGAAATCTTCCACTGAGTGTTTGTACTCGAACCATTGTACTTCTCTGTTGATACTTCAGTGAATTTCAGCTAGAAGGCTATTAGCGTGGAAGAGTGGATGTAGGCTTGATTTAAGTCGAATAACTACAAGTCTCATGTGCAATCTTCTATTCCCTCAACTCTTTTCAGTTTTTTCGTTGAAATCTTCTTTTAAACTTCTCAAAATTCCAAACCATCTCTATTTGAGTCTGAATTTTCTTCAGAAGTCTGGTGATGCTTTTAGTCAGACTTTGACTCTTCCTCAGACTTTGCTCACAACATAATTTATTCTGTATTTAATTGTTAATTTAAAAAAAAAAACACATATTCACCCTTTTATAGGTGGTAGTACTAGTATTTTCAATTGGTATTTGAGCGTTGGTGCTTGTTTTATTGAAGTGTTTCTACTTCTGAGCTAAAGATCTTCTATGGCTAGTATCTTGGCACAAGGGCTGATTAAAGGATAGAGCAATACCAGGCCACCCTATTTGGATGGAAAAGAATTCAGTGTGTAGAAGAATAATTGAAGGCGTTCCTAAGATCTAGAGATCCTCTGGAATGGGATGTTGTAAAAAGATGAATCAACCCAAAGGCAACTTCAGCTTCAGACAAGGGAAAAGAAGCCTTAGATAAAGATGCTAAGGATTCCAACCAAGCAGAAATTACTAAGAGACAGGCTTTTGATGCAAAAGCTATTTATTCTTTATACTTTGTGCCTTATCTTTTACTGAATATAATAGAATTTCTTCATTTGAAATAGCTAAAGAAGTCTGGAATAAGCTTCATGTCACTTATGAAGGATCAGATCGTATAAATGAGACAAAAATAAACATCTTACTAGGCCAATATGAATCTTTCAGAATGAAACCTGGAGAGTTTATTGGAGATATGTTCAGCCGATTTACAGAAATTATAAATGGATTAGCATATCGAGGTCAACTTATCTCTGCTTCAATGAAGGTCAACAAACTTCTGCAAGGACTTTCAAAGAACTAGAACCATATGAAGACATCAATTCGGGAGATACAAAGAATAAGCCTCTTTTTGTTGACGAGCTGATAAGCACTCTTCAATCGTTTGAAGTAAAACAAATCAATGATGAAGAGGATCCAAAAGGTAAGAAGTCAACTGCACTTAAGTCTAATGCTAATTCTGATGATACAAACATAGACAACGAATGGATGAGGAGGAGCTGGCTTTTATGATAAAGAAATCCAGGAAAATGAATAGAAAATGAAGGAGATTGAACTAGAAAAAGAAAATCAAGCAAAATTCCGAGAAAAGATCAATGGAAGATATTGAAACAAGCAAGGATGTAATATGCTTTGAGTGTAAGAAGAAGGGACACATCGAGCCTAACTGTCCCTTGCTAAAAAAGAAGAAAGGAAAATACGAAAAATACAAGAAAGCTCTTAAAGCAAAAACCTAGAGTGACACAGAATGTGAGAAAAGTGAAGAGGAGTTTGCAAATATTTATTTGATGGCTTACTCAGAATCAGACTTAGAATTAGAGTTAGACTCAAACACAGACTCAGAATCTAACAAGGAAATCGAGGTAAGTCATTCAGAAATCCATATTAAAGTTTTTAAGTATATAGATGAACTTTGCTTGAGTCTCAAATCCTCTCCTAAAAAGATTTTTGAACTAAAGAAAGAAAATTCAAAGCTCAGGCAATAGGATAATTCTTGGAAAGAAAAGTTTGAGGATCTGAAAAATGATTTTGATGGTTTGAAAGAAAATGCTGATTCTCTTTCAAAAGAAAATGAATGTTTGAAAATGGAGATTTCAGATATTTCTACAAAGTTCTCCAAAGGATAAAAAACTTTAGAGAAAATCCTTTTAGCTCAAATACCCTATTTTAACAAACCTGGTTTAGGTTTGAATAAAAAAAGTACTCATTCGATCAATTTTCCTAAAGTTAAGGAGAGACACTTAGACAAAGACATCCAAAATCTTCTTACAAAAATCATTTTCAAAAAGTTTTTGTAAAACCTGTTGGTCAAAATGCTTTTAAATGTTCTAAGTATAACAACTCAGAATATTTTGAGAACGAATGTCCTAAAGTTTGAAAACCGGTTAAGAAGGATTGTGCAAAGGCTGTCTTTAAAACTAACTTGCCAAGACTCAAGAAAATTAGGGTACCAAAGAAAGTTTGAGATTTCTTTGGGACTGCAGGTTATTATTAAAAGGAAAAGCAAATGGTACTTGGATAATAGCTATTCTAGACATTGACTAGAGATTCAAGCAGTTTTCTAAAACTAGAAAAACACAATGGAGGAAATGTTCATTTGGTGGGAACAACAAATGAAAAATTATTGGATATGGAACAGTGAAGATTGAAAGTTTAATCATCAACAATGTTTCACTGGTAAAATGTTTGAATTATAATCTTCTGAGCATAAGCCAATTATGTGATACATGATTTAGAATCAATTTCCAAAAAGATGTCTGTTCTGGAGTTAGTCAAGACTTGTCTCAATCCTTTACTGGGCGAAGACATGTCAATATTTATCTTCTAGACATAAGTCCAAAGAGTTCTCAATGTCTTATTTCAATTCAAGATGAAGCATATCTCTAGCATCGCAAGCTTGGACATGTGAGTATAAAATAGATTGCTAAACTTTCATCTTAGAAGCTGGTTCGAGGTCTTCCCAAAATGGTATACCAGAATTCTAAGTTGTGTACTCCATGTATCTTGGGAAAACAGGTCAAAAGCTCATTTAAACCTATAAATCAAGTTTCCACTAATCACGTCTTGTAGCTTCTTCACATGGATCTCTTTGGACCAACTAGAACACAGAGTATTGGTGGTAAAAAAAAAATACTGTTTGGTAGTTGTGGATGATTATTTAAGATTTACTTGGGTTTCTTCTAGGCAAATAACACTAAAACCTTCTCATATTTTTCAAAGTTTGCTAAGAGAGTTCATAACAAAAAAAGGTTATGCCATTTCAAGCATAAGGATTGATCATGGGAGAGAATTTGAAAATCAAGACTTTGCAAATTTTTGTGACGAGAATGGTCTTCAACATGTTTTCTCCTTTCCATACACTACAGAACAAAATAGAATTGTAGAAAGGAAAAATAGGTTGTTACAAGAGATGGCCAGAACTCTACTAATAAAAAGTAAAGTCTCTTCTCGTTATTGGGCAAAAGTAGTCTCTACTACCTGTTATATAATTAACAGGGTATTTTTAAGACCCATCCTAGAGAAGACTCCTTATGAAGTATATAAAGGAAAGAAGCCAAATATTTCTTATATTCATATATTTGGTTGCAAGTGCTACATTTTGAAGAATGGAAATGATTGGCTTGGAAAATTTGAAGAAAGATCGGATGAAGGAATATTTCTCAATTATTCTACTTCAAGCAAAGCTTACAAGGTCTTTAACAAGAATACACAAATTGTCAAAGAATCCATAAATGTCAAATTTCAGGAAAGTATTCAAAACCAACAAGATCAGACTCAACTTGAAGAGTCTGAACTAGTTTCAGACTTAACAAAGTCCGATTCCCCCGAGGAACTTCAGTCTTTTGATGATCAAAGTTAAGCATAACAAAAGTTAGAAGAATCAAAGAAAACTAATGATCAACAAATCCTTGCGGGAGCGAAAGACCTAACAGTAACTGGAAGCACAAATCAAGCCATCCTAAAGAACTCATCATTGGCAATATAGAATAAGGAATCCATACCAGATCCAAAATAGAAGGAGACTCAAGTGCACTAGCACTTTTTTTTGAAATAGTTACTAAAGGAGTAAAACAAGCGTTATTTGACGAAAGTTGGATAGAAGCAATGTAGGAAGAACTCAGACAATTCAGCATTAATGATGTTTGGGAGCTAGGTCCAAAACCAAAAGGGAAATTTGTGATTGGAATAAAGTGGGTGTTTAGAAACAAGATGGATAAGAAGGGCAAAGTAACCAGGAACAAAGAAAGACTTGTTGCAAAAGGTTATATGCAAGAGGAAGGAATAGACTATGATGAAACATATGCACTTGTAGCCAGGTTAGAAGCCATTAGACTATTGCTTGCATATGCATGTTTTCATAATTTCAGGTTATTCCAGATGAATGTCAAGAGTGCTTTTTTAAATGGATTCATACAAGAAGAAGTCTATGTGGAATAACTACCATGATTTGAAGATCCCAAAAATCCAAACTTTGTCTATAGACTGAAGAATGTGTTATATGGTCTGAAACAAGCGTCTCAATCTTAGTATGAGAGACTGAGTAAGTTTCTGATAAGCAATGGTTTCAAGAAAGGAACGATTGATACAAACAACCCTGTTTATAAAAAGGGAAGAAAAAGACTTTCTAATTGTTCAAATATATGTAAATAATATAATCTTTGGGTCTTCTAACAAAAGTCTGTGCAAGAAATTCTCAAAGTTTATGCAAGAAGAATTCGAAATGAGTATGATGGGTGAGTTAACCTTCTTTTTAGGTCTGCAAGTCAGACAATCAAAGAAAAGAACCTTCATTTATCAAGAGAAATATACCAGAGATGTTATCAAGAAGTTTGGGATGGAAAACTGCAAGAAGACTAAGGGTACGTATGACAACGTTTCTATTTCTCTATTTCTCTATTTGTCGGAACAGATTTGAAATAGAAATTTATTTAGTAACACAATTTCATTTTTCTATTTCTGAAATAGATTTCTATTCCAGAAATAGATTTGGAGTAGAAATTAGAAATTAAAACTTTTAGCTTTTTTATTTCTAGAACAAAAATGAGAAATCAAAACTTTCTTCATCGTTCACTCTCATCATCGCCCGTCGCCCACCCGTCGCCCATGGGATGTCGAATGCTTGCTGCCGATCATCAGCCGCCCGCCACTGGCCTTGGCCATTAGCTGCTTGCCACCAATCGCCGACCACCGAATGTCGACCGTTAGCCACTAGACTCCAATCGCTCGACACCGACCGCCGGTCGACGGATGTTAGACACCCGTCAGTCGTTGGCCACTCATTGCTAACCATCAAACACTAGAGGCCCACTGTCGACCACTGAATACCCCCCGCCGACCGCTCGTTGGTCACCACTGAACGTTGGACTATGCCCGTTGGTCACCATCGACCGTCGAACTTCAGCTATTAGCCACCAGCCGTCGGTCACCAGTCATCGATCGCCGGACTCCGGTGTTAGCCACTTGTCACTGGTCGTTGGACTCTGGTCGTTGGCTACTCGTCGTTGGCCGCCGGACTTTGTCTTGGCCACCTGTCATCGGCCATCGGATTTCGGCCGTTGGCCACCCGCCGCCGGATGCCGGACGCCGAACTCCGAACGCCGAACGCCAGACACCGAACACCAGCCATCAATTGTCGAACGTCGGACACTGATCACTAAATGCCGATTGTCGTTGCTCCTAGAAATAGAAATTTTATTCTCTTATTAAACGAATTTTTACTCTATAAATAAAACTTTTGAATCGTTATCAAACCCGTTTCTTTGCTAAGAAACTTGTCCATGGAATAGAAATCGAGAAATCCATTTCTAGCCAGAAATTGATTTCTATTT
The DNA here is from genome assembly GCA_014182555.1 of Eucalyptus erythrocorys. Classification (NCBI taxonomy): domain Eukaryota; kingdom Viridiplantae; phylum Streptophyta; class Magnoliopsida; order Myrtales; family Myrtaceae; genus Eucalyptus; species Eucalyptus erythrocorys. Next base: position 18,314,921 of record CM024603.1, read on the forward strand.
CAAAAATTTTATTATGTGCACCTTAAGACTCCCATGTCAAGCTCTTCCAAACTTGACAATGATGAAGATGAAAAGAAAGTTGACCAAAAGACATATAAAAACATGATTAGTTCTCTTCTCTATCTCACTACTTCTTGATTGATATTCTATTTAGTGTGTGTATGTGTGCTAGATTCCAAATTGACCCGAGATAGTCTCATCCTAGTCCTATTAAACATATTATCAAATATATAGCGACTTATCCAAAGTTAGGTCTATGGTATCCAAAAGGAGGAGACTTTACATTACTTGGTTACTCTGATACTGATTTGGCTAGTTGTAAAGTTGATAGGAAAAGTACTTCAGGAACATGTCAACTATTAGGACAAATGTTAGTGTCTTGTTCTCAAAGAAGCAGAACATTGTGGCACTCTCAACAGTATAAACATAATATGTTACTCTTGGAAGTTGTTATTCATAGATTCTTTGGATCAGGCAACAACTAAGGGACTTTTTAATAGAATAACCTTGTATTGAAATCGTAACGACCCGGGCCCCATTGTATAATATTGTCCGCTTTGGATGGGATTGCACGAAGCCATTTCCCTCCCTCAAGGCTTTGTTTTCAACTCAGCGGAAGCGTACGTGAAACGCGTTATACAGATTAAAGGGACCCAAGCCATTATAAACTAGCCCGGAACTCCCTCCCTAGGCGATGTGGGACAGAGACCCCTTCCTTGTGCATGTCCAGAGACTGAGGCGCGGACGCACCGCCATCCCTCCTCCCCGTGCACCGCCGCTCGAGCTGTCAGCCATTTCCCTCCCTCAAGGCTTTGTTTTCAGCGCAGCGGAAACGTACGTGAAACGCGTTATGCAGGGGTAGAGGGCCATCCCGCGGGCCTTCCCTCTCCCAAGCCATAATATTGTCCTCTTTGGACGGGATTACACGAAGCCATTTCCCTCCCTTAAGGCTTTGTTTTCAACTCAGCAGAAGCGCACGTGAAACGCGTTATACAGATTAAAGGGACCCAAGCCATTATAAACTAGCCCGGAACTCCCTCCCTAGGCGATGTGGGACAGAGACCCCTTCCTTGCGCACGTCCAGAGACTGAGGCGCGGACGCACCGCCATCCCTCCTCCCCGCGCACCGCCGCTCAGGCTGTCACACTCTCCCCTCCTTGGGAGCACACGGCGCCCTCGCGTGGCCCCACACGTGGTCGAGAGTCGGCTCTAATACCATTTGTAACGACCCGGGCCCCACTGTATAATATTGTCCGCTTTGGATGGCATTGCACGAAGCCATTTCCCTCCCTCAAGGCTTTGTTCTCAGCACAGCGGAAGCATGTGTGAAACGCGTTATACAGATTAAAGGGACCCAAGCCATTATAAACTAACTCGGAACTCCCTCCCTAGACGATGTGGGACAGAGACCCCTTCCTTGCGCACGTCCAGAGACTGAGGCGCGGACGCACCGCCATCCCTCCTCCCCGCGCACCGCCGCTCGGGCTATCACACTCTCCCCTCCTTGGGAGCACGGCGCCCTCGCTGTGTCCCCACACGCGGTCGAGAGTCGGCTCTGATACCATTTGTAACGACCTGGGCCCCACTGTATAATATTGTTCGCTTTGGATGGGATTGCACGAAGCCATTTCCTTCCCTCACGGCTTTAAAACGCGTCATCTGGGAACAAGGTTGCACTCGGCCATTCCTTTTCCCAAACTGATATTGTCCTCTTTGGATGGGGTTGCACGAAGCCATTTCCCTTTCTCAAGGTTTTTGTTTTCAGCGTAGCGGAAGCGTACGTGAAACGCGTTATGCAGGGGTGGAGGGCCATCCCGCGGGCCTTCCCTCTCCCAAGCCATAATATTGTCCTCTTTGGACGGGATTACACGAAGCCATTTCCCTCCCTCAAGGCTTTGTTTTCAACGCAGCGGAAGCGTAAGTGAAACACGTTATACAGATTAAAGGGACCCAAGCCATTATAAACTAGCCCGGAACTCCCTCCCTAGGCGATGTGGGACAGAGACCCCTTCCTTGCGCACGTCCAGAGACTGAGGCGCGGATGCACCGCCATCCCTCCTCCCCGCGCACCGCCGCTCGGGCTGTCACACTCTCCCCTCCTTGGGAGCACAGCGCCCTTGCTGTGGCCCCACACGCGGTCGAGAGTCGGCTCTGATACCATTTGTAACGACCCGAGCCCCACTGTATAATATTGTCCGCTTTGGATGGGATTGCACGAAGCCATTTCCTCCCTCAAGGCTTTGTTTTCAACGTAGCGGAAGCGTACGTGAAATGCGTTATACAGATTAAAGGGACCCAAGCCATTATAAACAAGCACGGAACTCCCTCCCTAGGCGATGTGGGACAGAGACCCCTTCCTTGCGCATGTCCAGAGACTGAGGCGCGGACGCACTGCCATCCCTCCTCCCCGCGTACCGCCGCTCAGGCTGTCACACTCTCCCCTCCTCAGGAGCACAGCGCCCTTGTTGTGGCCCCACACGCGGTCGAGAGTCGGCTCTGATACCATTTGTAACGACCCGGGCCCCACTGTATAATATTGTCCGCTTTGGATGGGATTGCACGAAGCCATTTCCCTCCCTCACGGTTTTAAAACGCATTATGCAGGTTAAGAAGGGCCCAAGCCATTATATACTGGCCCAAGACTCCCTCCCTAGGCAAGGAAGGGGTCTCTGTCCCACATCGCCTAGGGAGGGAGTTCCGAGCTAGTTTATAATGGCTTGGGTCCCTTTAATCTATATAACGCGTTTCACGTACGCTTCTGCTGAGTTGAAAACAAAGCCTTGAGGGAGGGAAATGGCTTCGTGCAATCCCGTTCAAAGAGGACAATATTATGGCTTGGGAGAGGGAAGGCCCGCGGGATGGCCCTCTACCCCTGCATAACGCGTTTCACGTACGTTTCCGCTGCGCTAAAAACAAAGCCTTGAGGGAGGGAAATGGCTTCGTGCAATCCCATCCAAAGCGGACAATATTATACAGTGGGGCCCGGGTCGTTACAAATGGTATTAGAGCCGACTCTCGACCGCGTGTGGGGCCACAGTGAGGGCGCTGTGCTCCCAAGGAGGGGAGAGTGTGACAGCCCGAGCGGCGGTGCGCGGGGAGGAGGGATGGCGGTGCGTCCGCGCCTCAGTCTCTGGACGTGCGCAAGGAGGGGGTCTCTGTCCCACATCGCCTAGGGAGGGAGTTCCGGGCTAGTTTATAATGGCTTGGGTCCCTTTAATCTGTATAACGCGTTTCACGTACGCTTTCGCTGCGTTGAAAACAAAGCCTTGAGGGAGGGAAATGGCTTCGTGCAATCCCGTCCAAAGAGGACAATATTATGGCTTGGGAGAGGGAAGGCCCGAGGGATGGCCCTCTGCCCCTGCATAACGCGTTTTAAAGCCGTGAGGGAGGGAAATGGCTTCGTGCAATCCCACCCAAAGCGGACAATATTATACAGTGGGGCTCGGGTCGTTACAAATGGTATCAGAGCCGACTCCCGACCGCGTGTGAGGCCACAGCAAGGGCGCTGTGCTCCCAAGGAGGGGAGAGTGTGACGGCCCGAGCGGCGGTGTGCGGGGAGGAGGGATGGTGGTGCGTCCGTGCCTTGGTCCCCAAACGTGCGCAAGGAAGGGGTCCCTGTCCCACATCGCCTAGGGAGGGAGTCTTGGGCCACTATATAATGGCTTGGGCCCCTCTTAACCTACATAACGCGTTTTAAAACCGTGAGGGAGGGAAATGGCTTCGTGCAATCCCATCCAAAGCGGACAATATTATACAGTGGGGCTCGGGTCGTTACAAATGGTATCAGAGCCGACTCTCGACCGCGTGTGGGGCCACAGCGAGGGCGCTGTGCTCCCAAGGAGGGGAGAGTGTGACAGCCCGAGCGGCGGTGCGCGGGGAGGAGGGATGGCGGTGCGTCCGCGCCTCAGTCTCGGACGTGCGCAAGGAAGGGGTCTCTGTCCCACATCGCCTAGGGAGGGAGTTCCGGGCTAGTTTATAATGGCTTGGGTCCCTTTAATCTGTATAACGCGTTTCACGTACGCTTCCGCTACGCTGAGAACAAAGCCTTGAGGGAGGAAATGGCTTCGTGCAATCCCATCCAAAGCGGACAATATTATACAGTGGGGCCCAAGTCGTTACAGAAATCAAATGTGACAACACAAGTGCAATTAATCTTACCAAAAATCATTTTCTTCACTCAAGAGCAAAGCATATTGAAATTTGCCATCATTTTATAAGAGATTGTGTGCAAAATGGCGAAATCAATGTTCAAGTGATTGATTCAAAGAATCAACTAGCAGATATCTTCACTAAGCCATTAGAGAAAGGCTTATTCGAGTCTATTTGTGAAAACTGAATATTACTCTTCCATGTGGCTAAAGTTTATGGATGAGCAGACTCATTAGTTCAACATATGGAAGATACATCCTTCTAAAAGCCTTCCAGACTCAGGTAGTTTTATTTCAAATTTTGTCGTATAAGTTTCTTTCCTTCTTGAACAGGTACGATTATTCTCAAATTATTACTTGCCTTTTATATTTTTGGAAATTGTCATATCTCTACTGATTTTTCAAAATTAATTTTTTGAAAATTGTTGATAGTTATATTTTTAAAATTTTAAAAACGGAAGTTTGCCGGTCCGGTTTCCTTACTTCATTTTCTTTAAATAAAATCTTCAACTCCTTTTTTCTTGATAACCAGACTATCTTCAAACCTTAATCTTACTCTCAAACCCTCACTTTTCTTGATCTACTCTCACATTCTCTGCAAAATTTCTCACCTGATCACACACGAACATGTCATCAAAGTGCTCCAAGTCTACTTCGATGTCCTGTCAAGGGAAATCCTTTCATATTGCTAGTTGTGGGCCTCGGTTTATCCTTGAAGGTCCGATGCGTTTTGATCTCACCGGAGATGATTCGCCTTGAAGCTTGACTCGCCAATTAGTGGAAGAGAAAGTTACTCAGGAAGCAACTCCTATTTCGGTAAGAAAGCCTAAGGTACTTCTAAAGCATTATGAGTTTTTGAAAAATGGTGGAAGTCCCATGGATTTCATAAGTTCTTTCTTGAAAGAAAAATGGCTATGGAAATGAAACCTTGTTCTTGAGAGCCATGGAAAACTTAGGGTTGGTAGAGGCTAGAAGAGCATAAAAGGAATTTTTGAATTTTCCTGCCGATCCTCGCTTTGGCACAGAGGGTCAAATTGAGAGGAAAAGGGAAGACGATGATCAAAGGGTGTTCAAAAATTTCAACCAAAAATGGGTGTTGTTGCAAAAATCGTTGAAGAAAAAGGGAAGTTGTTTCAGTCAAAAAACCATAAGAAAGTTTACTCTCAGATGCTGAACAGGAGGTCATCAACCCTCATACTATAGATTTTGATTTCCTAGATTTCATCAAGGTGAATTTGAGAGAAAATTTTGCCAAACTTCAAATGGAGAGGTTCTGTGTTGAGTCATCTAATGCTTACCCCGAATTGACAGCTTACTCTTATTCCAACTTGTCTGTCTTGGATCCCACTCACACTCAATTTATAGTGAGTGATAAAGTATTTGATGTTGATGGCTGACATTCTAGGGGTAGAAAGGAGTGGATTCTAGCCCATTAATGTGTCTAACGAGCGAGTCACCAAGTTTCTGGTGAGAGACATGATTCCTAAGGGAAGCATTATTTACTCTAGGATGCCTACTTCTAATATTTTTCTGCACAAGATCGTCATAAGCTACATCAGACCCAAGGCTGCTTCAAAAATTGATGTTTCTAGATTCGAAGCAAAAATGATGTGGGCTATCTGCAATGGTATTGCTTTGTCACTCCTTCACACGATCTTATTGCACATGTACAGAATTGTCATGAAAGGGAAGGGACAACTACCATACATAGACATGGAAGAGCCCTTTCATCATAGTCTGGAAAGCTAATTGTTCACGTTGGCTAAGATAAGAGATGAAAAATCAGCTTGTGTGATGTATTTGTGTGTGGACTTAAAGAGGAAAAAGCGTGTTGTGACCTACCCCTTGGGGGGAGGGAACAGGTTTAGGGGTATTGCCTAAAGGATGGACCTAAGGCTCATGACTAGGCACGGGCTCTTCCAAGCCCATACCTCACGTAACATTGGGGTATCTTTAAGAATTTTGTAATAAGAGTCACCACTAGCTTATTGGGGTCGGCTAGAAACCAAGTAAGGCATAGGAGTATGCCCCACGTCCTATGCAACCAGAGAATCTAGGGTCAGGGACTTGATTACACTAATTAACCAATTAGTGTCTTTTCGGTACCTAATCTTCTTCACTTTAAAAGAAAAAAATTTTGTTAGGCAGTTTGATTGATTTTACACCTATCCAATAATATGTGAGGTGATCATGCAAGTGCGTAATCATTAAAATAATAATAATAGCTACTAAGATCCTAATTGCAGTAAAATTGAGCACGTGCAATTAAACATATGCAAACGTAATTAAATATGCAAATAAAAAATGCGATATAATCAACGTGCGAGCAAACAAAGACCTAATTATACTAAGAAGGCAAGACATGGAAATTCCCAACCAAACTCTTCATTTTTAGATTTATTTTTTTAATTTTAAAATTAATTTTTAATAATTTTTTTGAAAAATAATAAAATAAATTTTTCTTGGGGTCGAACTAGGTCGGGTAAGGTCCGATCTCCGACCAGACCCGGGTTTGGTCCGGTTGGGGGGTGGGCCAATTGGCTTACTCGAAAAGGGAGAGGCCCAACCAGATGGCCAGGCTTGTATTTAATTGCGGGTTAGGCCCGATTGATGGGCCCAACCCCTTTTGCAAAAGGGCTCCCCACAGGCCCACAGCCTAGACCAACTTTAGGCTGTTGGCTTATGGAGGAAAGAGGTCGAGCGGGGCCAAATTGCGACCTCTAGTCGGCGACTACTTAGTCGTGACCAAAGGAGCCGCAATGGCACCGGCCTGGTGGTTCTCCGGCCAAGGTGTGACCATGCCATTCTGGTTAGGCGTGGGCAACTTGACCACTGAGGTCAATCGGTCACGGCGGCGGTGGCAGGGCGTCGATCGAGGATGGCGTTTTGCTAGTCCACAGCCCCCTTTGCTCTGAGATCCGCTTTGTCGGGATAGCAAAGATGGTGACAACGAGTGGCACGGGTGGCCTTCGGCTAGACGACGAGGCCTCACCAATGGCCAAATGACCTAACTGAAGCTGTAAGCAAAAGGGTGGAAATGGAGGTTTCGGCTAGGCATTTTGTTGAATAGGTAGAGCGCGCTATGGATCCTAGGGTTTTGGCTCGGCCGAAGCCCAGGCGCAGGTCCTAAACTCTAGAGAAACATGCCAAAACATCGAGGATAGGAATGGAGGATGGGTGGTGGCTGGAGCTCGTCTGAACTGGTTGAGATGAGCTCCGACCGACTCAGTTCAAAAAATGCATGCAAAGTGTTCGACAAAAAACCTAACATAGATCTCAGGGGAAACAGCGGCAATCAGCGGTGGGGCGTCGGTCGGCGGCAGCGGAGATGCATCGACGGAGGCGGTGGTGGCCCGGAGACGTGTCAGCAGTGGTAGCCTTGGTTCCCTCCTCTGTCCCCCCTCTTTCATTCCCCTCCCCTCGTTCTCACTTTATCTCTTTCCTTTTGCCCACTCGACTCGCCCGCATGGCCTTGTCTGACCAACCAATTCTCTGTTGGCTTGCTCTGACTTGCGATTTGCTTGCCAGCCTGCCTGCCACGCGATCCTACTGTCCCCTACTACAGCTCCTTTCTGCTCGGGCAGCTCCTTTCTACTTCGCTGGTTTCCCATGTGGAAGATGGCTGAGCGAGGAAGAAGGGCAGGGGCGTGGGCCGGGCCGAAGGGAAGAAAGGGTTAGGCTGCGTGAGGGAAAAGAAAAAAAAGAAAGAAGAAAAGGAAAAAGGGCAGGCCCACACGGGGGAAAAGGAAAAAAGAAAGAGGGGTGGGTTGGGCCACGGCTAGATCCAGCCCGACCCGACCCCTAAAGGTTTTTTTTTTAAGAAAATATTTTTTTTAAAAAAAAGGTGTCAACAGCTACCCCTCTTTAAATGTAGCTTCAGAGAAGTTGCATTCAAAGACAGAAGACACCTAAATTATTTCGGCGATAGAAAGACCCTGGGTGCATAGGCTAACACCAAGTCGAGCTATGGAAGCGTGTCGTATCAATAAGAAGAAGAAAGACCTCGAACTACAGAAGCTCACCGTGTCATAGGAAAAAAGGAAAGAAATGAGATATCACCGTGTAACAACGAGTTTTGACCAGGTTAGAAATACATGATTTAAGGAAAATCCATGAACCTTTTGAAAATCGTAGTTTAAAGATAGACTCATGAACATTTTAAAAGCGTGGTTTACGAATAGACTCACGAACCTTGTGCTTTAAGGATGACCCACGAACTGTATGGTTTAAGGATAGACCCACAAATTGTGTGGTTTAAGGATGACCCACAAACCTTGTGGTTTAAGGATAGACCCACGAGCCGTGTGGTTTAAGGATAGACCCACTAACTATTGGAGAAAACTCCCTTGGTGTTTTGAAGTTAACAAAATATCTTCTTTAGTCTAGTCTGAAGATATCAAGACCCAAATGTTTAAGTTTAAGGATCTCCAAACTCTATCATCAAAGTCTAAAGACAGCTAAACTCAAATTTCAAAGTTTGCCTAAGTTGACAGCTTTTCAGACTGATGGATTGCAATTTTACATATTGGATAATATCTTCGATGATTCGTTCTATTTTATTATGGAAGATCTCTTGTTGGACATAGGTTGAGATTATTTGGTTATTCTCATTAAGATCCATCTTGATTTAAATATCCTTTGAAGAACAAGCAAACTTGGAAGGTTCTACTTATGGAAACTCAAAATCATGATTGTATGGGCGAGTAGGATTGACGAGCTATCTTCCACATTCATTCGACAGCTCGAAGATCACCTTAATTGATTCATTCCAACGGATGGATTGGATGAACTCCTTTGGATTGTGCCAACAGCTATGAAGGCACAAGGGAGTATATAAAGTTGGAGTCATTGTTGTTTGAAGTGTGCGCTGATAGAAAAATTTCAAAATTTGAATCTCTGAAGTTCCTTGTTCTCTCATTTCTTTGAGCTAGAGCTGTGTACAAAAGAGAGAAACATATAGTGAGGATTTGGGTGTGTAATAGCTAAGACTTTCTACTGAAGAAGTCTACATTACAAGCTGTACAAATCTCTTTTGATTCATAGTAAAATCCAGCCGGTGGACTGTCAGGGTGGAGAGTAGACGTAGGCTTGGATTAAGCCGAACCACTATAAACCTTTGTGTTCAATTCTTCTTACCTTAATCTCTTTACTTATATAGCTGCACGATTTAATTGTTTAATTGTTTTACTTCAGGTCCTTATCCTCTGATTTATATTTCAAAGTTGATTGAATCTTCTTTAAGTTTTTAAAAGAAAATTTTTAAATAGCTATTCACCCCCCTCTAGGTGTGTTTACTAGCCTTTTTCACTAACTGTGTGGTTTAAGGATAGACCCACGAACCTTGTGGTTTAAGGATGACCTATGAACCGTGTAGTTTAAGGATAGACCCATGAACTATGTGGTTTAAAGATAGACCCATGAACCTTGTGGTTTATGGATGACTCACAAACCGTGTGGTTTAAAGATAAACCCACGAACTGTGTAAATGACATGGTTTGAGGCTGACCATGAACCTTGGAGATGACATGGTTTAAAGTTGACCATGAACCTTTGGAAATGGCATTGTTTAAGGCTGACCATGAACCTTGTAGTCTTTAGGGAAGCACTTGCTAACCCCTTGAAAACTGCATGGCTTCATTGAGGAGTCCTATCAAACTCAACTTGATAAATGTCATTAGGGACATCACCAAGAGACGTATTGGCAATATTGCAGCATTAATTGAACAAGCTAATCAAGCTAAGTTTGACTTTTTTTTTTTTTAAATTCGATGTCAATTAGCATTACGTGGCACAGAATTGTTATGTTGCTCGGGGATGTATCATTAATCATTAAATTTTCTAGGAGTCAAGTTCTTATCAAAACGATTTTTACTCGTGAAAAAATGCTCATTAAGCACGCCAAACTAGAGTTTCTTAGTCAGAAAGGGTTTCTCACATACTCTTGATAAAATGGCTGATTGGTCCCATCCATTCATGTGGGAGATAACTAGTTACTGAGGGTATCTCACATAACCTATGTTGAAGGCTTCCAGAAACATTCGCGATGAGCACAATCTGTTCAATCAAAAAGGTCTTTTAAAAGGACCGCAATATAGGCTTGATTAGGACTTACACAAAGGAATTATTGCTTTGAGGCCAATAAAGTAACATTTGTTGCTATCTTCGTCGGGTTTACAAGTCAAGAACTTGGGACATAAGACAAGGTAGAATTGCTTCCACTCCTTCAAGCAGTAGCTTCTTTGTGGCATTCTCATTTTCACTCGAACCATCCCAATTAGAAAAGACTTTGAAAGAGGGTTGCAATGTTGGCTCGGGAGAGACTCGAAAGGCTTAAAATTTTCAAGGGTGTTTTTAAGAGTCGATTATCATCATGGCATTGTGACTAGGTCATTTGATCTTTTGAAATCATTTGACTTTTGAAACACAACATATCTCGAAAGTCCCTTGATTAATCATTTCTACAAGGGAGCTTTGCTCCTTTCTCTAATTTCCTTTGTTCTTGCGATGATTTTTTTTTTTTTAATGCAAGCACTTGGACTTTGATAATTTTTCTTTCACATAAGATGCAGCCTTTTGGCTCTTTTTCTTGACGGGCATTAGCCTTGCTTTTACCAGGGCACATCATGCCCCCTACTTTTGTCGAACTTTTTGCTCTTTGAACTTTTTGAGCTCTTATAACTTTCGAGATGCTTTTCACGTTTTCTCGTAACTATCAATTGTATTCGGCCAATCCTTATGCCTTGCCCTAGTGAAGGGAGATGATCACTGCTCAGGATTAAAAAATGAACAATTAGGCCCAAATTGGTTAAAACAACGGGTGTTAGTGTTTGGGTAAAGAATAACATGCTCTTCTTCACCTTGGGATGAGTCAAGCTCTCATCAGAATTCCTCTGAAGCTATCACTAGAAGATTGATGCAAGTGAAGGTAATAAAATCTTTCTCAATCCTTCGCTCTACAACACAACCGTAACCTCCTATGCTGCCCGAATGTAGGGTCGTTCTCGACAGGGATACTTTGAAGGATCATCTTTGTTCGGCCCAAAAGGGGAGCAAGAGATTAGTGCAATGCTTGGGATTGATTAAGGAAATGCCTTTATCATTTCGATCTTTGCCCTCAATGCAAATGAATCATTCGTTCTAAGAGAATGTCGCTTTTCACTCAACTCTCAAAAGTTTTTAAAGGACGTGTTTGGAAATTGCTTACCTTTCTTCATCCTAAGCACTTCTTGTTTGGCATGGTTAACGTTTCACCTTTTTTCCCGAATAAATTCTTTTTATGAAGTTCTTTTCTCGAGGCTCACCAACATAAAGCATACATAGTGACATCGGAAATAGGTCATGCGAATGATGCCATGCATTTTTGATCTTTTCTGTTTTTTTTTTTTTTTTTTTTTTTTTTTTTGTACTTTTGTATTTTTGTATTTTTTTGGTCCCATCTCGGTTTACCTCTCATTCAAGAAGAGGAGATACTCAACCGTATGTGCAGAGACTCGATGGGTCCTTGAATCAACTTTTCCTCCGCCATTTCCTTATTGAACGGTAAGGTGCTTGAAACACAAATAGATATGCATGTATGTAACACATGCATGATATCTATGATATCAACATTCACTTATGTCGATTCCATTCACACTCGATCCCCTTCTAATCATTGTCGGTGTTGTCGGAACTTGAGAGACTTTCTTCATGCACATTCGAGTTACATGAGTCCTTATCATGATTATGCATAATGAAATGCCTGAGATGCGATGAGACAAGGTAGAGCATGTCAACAATAAAGATCATGCATGTTGTTTTCGAAAATTTTTTTTTTTATTTTGAAGTATTTTTTGTTAAAGATTTCAATAACTCATCCTCATATCCTCGGATTTCCTCGTCCTTGCAAAATAGTCAAACTTGGGAGCATGTGGAAGCCCAGGCCTTAGCAACTATCATAGGGCTAGTTTGATATGCTTCCACATGTCCTTAATAAAACATGCATCTACTTTATTGAATGAGAAAAGATAAGGCCGTATATTAACACACACCACCCTCGACCAACAGCCCAAGATCGGGGCTAACAATCATTCACGCTACAAATGACATAGACAAGAAAGAAATAACAACAAGATCCCACGTAGGGGATTGGACATAAGACAAAAGACTAAGCTGAATGAGAACCGCCTTACTCGGGTGGGACAGCTACGACTTCGGAGGACTCAGCTTCCTCGCATGTCAAGATGGTGCATATGACGTCCTCCTCGAAAATTAAGTTCACTCCCTCTGCATAATTTGGTAAGGGGTTCTATTGCACGTTAGGTTAAGCTTCCCTGAAAGTCAAGATGCCCTTATCTAGCAACTGTTGGACTTTGTGTTTCAGCATGTAGCAATTATCTACGTCTTGCCTCTTTTCTCCCATGTGGTACTCGCATGCTTTAGTCATATCGAATCCGACAAATTTTGGGGGTTTGTCCCTAGGTACTTCTTTCGCAACCATCCTCTGCTCGAGAAGCATGGGTAGCAACTTTGACAACGAGCACGGTAGCGAAGAGAAATCCTTTTGGATAGGCCTCTTGTCATATGCCCGAGATGAGTTTCCTTGAGCCATTATAGGCTTATGAGCGGGTGTTGAAGGTGGCCTAGAGAGAAATGGCTCTTGCACCGATGCTATTTCAACCGCAATTTCCTTATCTTTTCTCGCCAGGAATTTCTTAGCGCTTTTGGTAGATATCCTTCCCTCGATGATTGCCCACTCGACTCCTTCACCCACATTTACCAGTTGTGAAAATGTCTGGCATCCCAGGTACACTAATCCTTGGAAGTATTCGGGGGGCAATGTCTTGAGGAATAGTTACTTCATCTCTCTCTCATTCAAGGCTGGCTTCACCTATGAGGCCATGGTTCTCCACCTTTGCACGAAGGCCTTAAATGATTCATTCCTCTTCTTCTCAACGCGGGTCAACTCTTCCATTGTGGGGGCAAGCTCGGTATTAAACCTGTATCGCTACAAGAATTCATTGGCTAAATCCTCTTAACTGGTGAATTCTTCGATGTCCAGTGTGAAGAACCATGTCAAGGCAATGTCTTCTAAGCTATCTTGGATTGTGTGAATGAGGAAGGACACATTGTCAGCATAGCGAGCCATTTTCATCAAGTAGTACCTAAGGTGGGTCTTAGGGCATCCTGTTTCGTCATACTTCCTCATAAACTCAGGCTCTTGGAAAGTCTCTAGGAAGTTCGTCTTGGTATACGGAGATAGCTTATCAACTCTTTCAGCTCGTAACCCTGCAAGGCGCACAGTCGTTCCTCCATCCTTGCCAAGCGTTTTTCACTTTCTTCATTTAGGCGGGGCGTTGGCTCTTCTTCGGAGGATGATCCAAATTGACAATGATTGGCGTGACAGAAGGAGATTCTCTAGTAGTTTCCTTTCCAGGGAGATCAGTGACGTGCGTGGCTCCTGTTGATGGGGGAGCGTGTCCTGATGTCGTAGGAGTGGATGTCCTAGTGATAGTTATAGCCGGGGGGGCTTTTTAAGTTTTTGGCTTATCTCGAGCATCATCGCGATGAGTTGGGCCAGCTAGTCCTCCATCTTTGCCATGCATGTGTTAGTGTCCTCGTTCTCCATTCTGACTTTCGCATGAGTGCGAATCGAGGATCTCCGCTTGGCCGTGTCGACGATCAATAAAAGACAATCGATTGGCTATTACCTGACGAAAGGGTAAATAAGCATATATAAGCACAAGAAATAAATAGGTGGTCTGTCCATGATAGAGATCTAATCGCCCCAAATTCGTTCATTTCATTGAAAGCAAGGTTGCTACATAATGCAGGAAAAGATATGAGGGAGAACCCCAAAACAGCGAAGCTATTTTGAAGACGGAAAGACACTCTCTCAACTCCTAACATTGAGACTCGAGACAAACTCCTTAATATTGTAACGTATGTAGGCGTGGTCCCACTACATATCGCACTTGACTCAATTTAACTAATGAGGACAACTTCTGATAGTGGCAGCTCCACTAACTCAGGTCAACTTCGAGGCACGCTCCTCGGCCTCCTTGAGATCCTTTTTGAGGTGCTTGATCTCGGCTCGGTGGGCGATCTTCAATGGCACTTCAGGAATCTTCGGGCAGAGGCTCTCCTTTAGGAGTGGAAATGATGCGAAACTTGGGTACCCCCATCGTATGCCAACCAAAGTTACGACCAACGTAATTTGTCATGGACCAATAAAAAAAGAAGGCAAATAAGTAAATTGCGAAGAAAAGAATTCGAAAAACTTACCCTACTCATTGAGTAGCAATGCCAATGACAGACATGCGCATGGGTGGTGGTTTGATTTCTACTCTAAACGGCTCAAAATGGAGTCATAAGATCACCAAACCAACAAGATCGTGGCTAGGTCGTGTTACCCATGACTCCGGCTTCGTCAAAGAACCGACTTGTGTCGCATGGTTGTAAACCAGGATGGGGACCTTTGACATCAGGAAGGAAATTTTGGAGTTGAGATGGGTGACTCGTACTACATGGTTGTGTTGGAGAAAACTCCTTTGATGTTTTGAAGTTGACAAAACTTATCCAATAGTCTATTATGAAGATTTCTAGAATTCCGTGTTAAAGTCTGAAGACTGCCAGATTTTAGTGTCAAAGTCTGTTCTACATCAGAAGTCTACCCATACTGACAAATTTCAAACTGAACGCGATGAAGAACGAAGACGAAATAAGACTCAAGATTATCTTCATTCCTTCAAAGCTTCGGTTTATTACAAGATAAATATGGCTTCTTGGCTGACAACAACACCTACAAGATTGGTTATCTTTATTGAAATTAACTTAGATACATCAAATCTTTTCGGAAGGCAAGTAATTTTGGAAAGAATCTACTTATGGAAACCAAGATCCTGATTATATGAGTGAACATGATTGACGGGCTTTCATCATTGTGACATCCATAATTTTTCGGTATTGTTTTCAATTGAATTAATCGGGCCGTTCTTGTGCAATTGGAGCTGGATGTTAAAATTGAATGCAATTTGAGGTGCAAGATGGGTGATTGGATGAAGAAAATTATCAATTTGGTAATTGATACATCAATTGAGTTTATGGAGACCAATTAAGAGTAAACCAAGAGGAAATTGAAGAGCAATTGAAGCCTTTGCTAAGAAATTCGTAGCACCCCATAGGACCCAACTTTTGGACCTCTTAAGCTTTCTAGATGGGGTTATTTTGGGCTACAAAGAGTTGGTGGAAGACAGCTATGGCTTTGGTCCAAGATTAGGAAACAAAAGAGATATTTGTTGAGGAATATCAAGCCAAGTGGAGCCCAACTCTCACTCATCTCTATCTCTTCTCTCCCTCACTCTCTTTCTCTTCATCTTGCACGACAACCAGTGGACGGCTCCACTTTCATTTCTTCAACTTCTGCATTTTCGGTCTTCTCCTCGGCAGTAACATCCCCCACCGAAACTGCCTGCCCATCCACCAAGTCCCCTCCATCCTCGTCACTTGTCCGTGTTCTTCGGTCCTTCAGTCAACAACAACAGGCCCCCTTCCAGTTTGTTGACCACTGAGCAAGAAGGCTTCTCCAGCTGTGGCAACTCCTCACGCCTCAACGTCCACGCATGTCCCATGACTGCACGCCACCACTCCATCTCCAAGCTGCCACCTGCCAATCAAATAGGTTCCTTCAATCAACTCTGGAACCCATCGAAGACCAGCAATTGCTACAGCTGCTTTGTCGATTTCCTCCGCCCAAGGACACCCACCGAGCAACCTCTGTCTTCGGTCTCCTCAGCCAGCGAAACCTACAGCCCATCTTCGAGCCTTTTGGTGTAGCTCACGAATTAGCCCAACTTCCATTTTTGCAACTTACTCGGCCCAAATTT
Organism: Eucalyptus erythrocorys; assembly: GCA_014182555.1. NCBI lineage: Eukaryota > Viridiplantae > Streptophyta > Magnoliopsida > Myrtales > Myrtaceae > Eucalyptus > Eucalyptus erythrocorys. Next base: position 18,330,930 of record CM024603.1, read on the forward strand.
CAAGCGGCTCCTTGGGCCACCGAATCCACAAGAAGTCGGCCCAATCTCTTGCAGTCTTCAAGCCTAGCAAAGACAGCAAACCTTCGGCCCAAGTGAACTTCAGCCCACAAGACCAAGTGGCCTAGCAAGTTCAGCCCAAGTGGGTTTAATTCAATTGAAGCCTAGTCCATAGCTTGAAGCCCGTTTGAGCTAGCTTAGCTTTTTAGTCTCAAGTGAGTTTTACTCACTAATACTTTCTTAGTAGACTAATTATACCTATGGGTCAATTAGATTTAATTAATTGCAATTAGGTAGATAGATTAGATTAAGGTAATTAAATTAAAGATTCATTGATGCACGTTACTTAAATTGATTGCGTATTTAGCTAGTAAACATGTCCTATTATTTATTGAATGCTTCTTGGGATTTTTCCCAACCTTTATCGGGTTTTAATTAAGCAATTTGGGCCTAAGTAGAATTTTTAGTAATTAAATATTAATTTTCAAAATTAATTAATTAATTAATTAATTTCCAAGAAATTCAACTTGGATGGCCCGTGACCAGGATTTTATGCTAATGATCATGGTGCAGTCCGTTTATTTAATTGAGCTTTATGTTGTGCTAAATTGAATTTATTGTTTTTATTTATTTAATTTTTGAAATTAGTTATTTAATTAATTATTTTCTGGAAATTCAACCAGGATGACCAGTGACCAGAATTTCATGTTGATTGTCGTGAAGTAGTTTGTTTATTTAATTGAGCTTTATTTGGTGCCAAAATAATTTATGAGTGATTCTAAGATTTATTACTACATTGAATCTTGGAAAGGTCGGGTGGGACCATAAAGGCATTGAGTTGATCAATGAGTTGATCCAGTGGTTGTGATTTGATTGATGGTTAAATGCAATATATGAGGCATATGTGCATAACCTTAAATTGCAGGTTGGAACTAATGCCAAGGTAAGTCTTCTGACTCGTGTTGTACTAGGCAACCTAATGATGTATTGGTTTCTTAACCGAGTCTTAGGGGGTAGAACTCGCTGAGACATAGTCTCATTAGTTGTTTTAAAACCCATTTCAGGCACTTAGATGGCAGCACCAGGACCTCTACCTCCCCCTCTTCTTAAAGAGTCCGGCATTCCAGAGAACATCTCCTAATAGACCACCCACTTACACATCCACCCTGACCCCGAAGGATTAGAGTATGTTTTGATTGAGTCGACTGTTTGGGTTGATGTGGGCAGAGATGATCTGGTGCCTTATGAGTATCGGTCCTGGTATCGCCATTATCCTGACAGGAGATAGATAGGTCCCATACTAGAAGAGGAAGTACCATTCATTGTCCTAGAGGAAGCCTTTGGAGAAGGGACTGCTGATCCTGATAGCAGTGGAGTGGTTGATGCTATTGATCCCGCATTGGTGAGTGAGCCTACTTCTCCAATGTATTCTGAGGGTGGTGCCAACTGGATCAAAGAAAAACCTGAGATTCCAGAGCAAGAGGCAGAAGGACCAGAAAAAGATAAAGACTGAGAAGTGGATGAAGAGTGGGAGGAGGATGAGGAGGTGCCTGCTGAGGAGGAACCAAAGGAAGAGGAGCCGGTAGATGAGGAGTTCGACGAGGATGAGCCAGATGAGGTTATGCGTTCTCATTTTGATAAATGTGGCATTGCTTTTCTATCTCATTGTTTTATTGTATGGGGATTTATAACTGCTTCTGCATGTGCTTAATAAATGAAAGGGTTGACGATACATAGTCCTGGGATATCGCATTCTAAAATCGACCAAATAGAAGGATGTGTGCGCGTCCGAGGATCGGGGCGTGACAATCACAATTTTCAAACTGTTCGAGATCTCCTTGATTGATTCTGTCCAACAGGTTGATTAGAAGAATTCCTTTGGAAAATGCCAACGGTCGAGAAGGCATGAAAGAGTATTTAAGGAGACATCTCCAGTCATTCGAAAGTGTGCATGAAAGAGAAATTCCAAAGTCTGAAGCTTCCTAGTTTCTTGTTATTCAACATACTATTCTCTAAATTGTACTTAAAAGAGAGAGAGATTTATAATGTTATTTAACTACTAAAATCTAAACTCGCTTAAAGTCTATTGCTCTTCAGACTCAGTTTCAAAAAGCGAAACATTTTTATTACTTTACGCGAAAGTTTTTCTTCACACCTATTCACCCCCCTCTAGGTGTTCATACTAACACTTTCAATTGGTATTAGAGCCTGTGTACTTAATTATTAAAGTGTTTTACTTCTAAGCTAAAGATCTCCTATGGCTAGTATTTTGGCTCTAGGACTGGTTGAAGGTTAGAGCAACACCAGACCTCCTTACTTCGATGGAAAGGAGTACAATGTGTGGAAGAACAAAATGAAGGCATTTCTGAGATAGAGAGATCCCTTGGAGTGGGATATTATTGAAAAATGGATCAATCCTAAAGCAACATTAACCTCAGACAAAGGGAAAGAAGTTGTAGATGTTAATGAAACAACACAAGATGAAATTACCAAGAGACAAGCTCTTGATACTAAAGCTACTTTATATTGTGCCTTATCTCCCATTGAGTATAACTGAATTTCTTCTTGTGAAACATCAAAAGAAGTTTGGGACAGATTAAATGTTACCTACAAAGGGACTAACCATGTGAAGGAAACCAAAATAAACATTCTACTTGGACAGTGTGAAGCCTTCAGAATGAAGCCTAGAGAATCTATTTTTGATATGTTTAGTCGCTTTACAGAGATAGTGAATGGCCTGGCTTATCAAGGACAACCAATTTCTGGGCCAATAACAGTCAACAAATTACTACGTGGACTTTCAAAAGACTAGAATCATGTGAATACCCCAATTAGAGAAACTCAAAGGATTATGTCTCTATCAGTAGATGAATTAATAGACACACTTCAGTCATATGAAGTGGAGCAGATCAATGATGAGGAAGACCCTAAAGGTAAGAAATCAATTGCTTTAAAATTGGCAAAAGAACGCTTCAAGTGCCATAACTTGACACAAAGGGACACTTAAGTGCCATAACTTACGAAAGGTACACTTAAATGCCACATTTTAAGAAAAGTGAGACACTTGAGTGCCATCTCCGACGAAGCTGGCCGGAAATCATACGTGGCATTAAAATATTAATATTTCTTGCCAATGTGTCTCGCCGGAGAGCTAAGTCAGCTCAAATTCACCCTAAATGATGTAGTTTCAAGTGTTGGCCCAAAATAGAGCCCTTAAATCAGCGAAAATGCTGTCATCTCCCCATTTGCCCTAAATCTAAAACCCTAAATTGGGCAAAATGCCATTGAAGCGCTAGAGCCCTAATCCCACACCCTAATTCGATTTGCCCCAAATGAAGAGCAGGACTTTCAGCAGTGGCTCAAATTTCTCTCGCCAAAGCAAAGGAGAAGGCGAGCGTTTCTATTTTTGTGGGTTACCAAGTCTAAGAACATCGTGGACTCGAATGAATCATGAGAGAAGATTTTATGGATGTGCTCGATACAGAGAAGGCTCGAAGTGCAAATACTTCAAATGGGTTGGTGCGAAATTCTCTCACCGAGCCACAGAGTTGATATTGGACCTATTTGATGGATGTCATCAACCTCCATCTACACTTGTGGATGACTTAGATGATGTTGACTCAATACAAGCTCAAGCTCAAGCATCTTCTGTTAACCATTTGAAGAATGAAGTTTCAAAGATGAAAATTGAAAGGAAGTATTACCAAGCGTTTATTGTGTTGCTATTTTTTTGTCTATCCTACTTTATGATGAAATGTAAAGTACTGAAAGATGAGAAGAAGTTTCTCCGACTGCCATAGTTATGTTGAATGAAATGTAACTTATTTTTTTGGAAAATGAGAATAAGTTTTGTGTTGTCTATAAGATCGTTGTGACATTTTTTTTGTTTTTTGGTTGTCATATGTATTATGTGTTACTTCTTGTGTTTGTGGGGAGGTCAAGGAAATGGAATGAATGAATGAATAATTTCAACGGATATTGTTTGAACTATGTTTTTGCTTATTCTCAAATATAAATCGGTGATGATGGAATGTATATTGGGTCGATATGTTGTAGTGACTATTTTACTTGAATTGAATGTAAGCCAGCAGCAAATGTGTAAACCAGCAGCAAATATATAAACCAGCAGCTTCTTTGTTTTGCTGCAAACTACCATATACATAGAACAGACATGAGTGATTACTCGAGTGCTATAAGTTGTATCTAGTGATCACTTAAGTGCCAGTCGTGATAAAAAAAAAAAAAAAAAAAGAGTCATTTAAGTGTCAAGTTATTATTAAAATGATCACTTAAGTGCCACTTGTTAAAAGTGAACACTTAAGTACTAGGTTTTTTAGAATGTGATTAGTCAAGTGCCATTTTTTTTTTGTACGTTTCACCAGCCATCGACTATTACCAGCCACCACCGCCGCCCACCACTGGCCACCATTGACCTCCAGCCATCATCACCAGCCACACCAAGGATCCCGGGCATCCACTTGAGCCACCACCAGCCACCACTATGCTAGTGGTATTTTACTACATAAGTTGCTAGTGTAAGATGTCTTACACCAGCTTGCACCAGCACTACCTAGTGCAAGATGTGCATATTGCACACTTACATCTTGCACTAGGTGCAGCAAAAATTTCCAACCCAACCCATCACCACCAGGCTTCACCAGTCGCCACCACCAGCCACACGAGCACCCCAGTCACCACCACATATCCACCATCGGAAGCAGTAGTAAGTAAAAGTGAAAACAAAATCAAAAATAATGAAAAAGGCATACCAAAAATGACAAGCAACAACTGTTCCATTGATATTGAAATGAAGTCTCACAAACTCAACTAATTCAATGACAAAATATTATAAATAAATAAATAAAATCCACAAATGTTTACAACTGACTCCTCAGCCCCACAAACCATATCACATCCCATTTCATCAATCAATATGCACAATGCCTCCTGTTCGTGCTCGTTTTGATGGATCTCGCACTTGATTCATAATCATTGCACTTTTTCTAACTGGATGTGAGACTTCTTCTTCAACTGTCTTGGGATGCATTGATTCAAATGAAGCTGCAATTATCCTAGGCTGAACTGATTCAGAAGGAGCTAAAACTGTTGTAGGCTAAACTAATTCAGATGGACCTACAACTAGGTTCTTCTTACTCTTCTTTTTTGTTGGCGCAAGCAATGTCTTCTTCTTTGTTGGCACAACCATTGATTCTTGAGTTGGGCCTTGAGAGATAAGAACCTCTGAACTTCTCCCAAGCTTCAAAAAGAAAACTCAATTATCAACAAAAGTTTGCATTATAAATTAAATTAAATGCAGTCTATAAAACTTACATTAAGAATAACTGTTCCAGAACGCTCATCTGTATAAAGGCCATAACCATATTATTTTAGCCTCTTCCCAAGAGCCCCTCTTATTCGAAGGGGAGCATCACTTTCAGGTACTTGTGATTGGTTGCCTCTTCTTCTCGCATGTGATTTCTCGGGCTCTTGTGACTGTTCAGCTACAGCACGGGCTTCTTCGGCCAATTCTTCAGCTAGGCATCTTGTAGATGGCCTTCTTATAAGTGGCTCTTGATTTGGCTTTCTTCTGGTTGTTTTTCTAGTTAGGCTTTCAGCTTCAGTGACACCTTCGGTTGGCTTTGGTGATGGCTCTTGTGATGACCCTTGTAGTGGCCTTTGTAATGACCTTGGTGATGGATCTTGTGGTGGCCCTTCAATTGGGCCCTCTATTGGCAGCTGAGCTCTAGCTTGCCTTCTTCGAACCTGAGAAAAAGGCAAAGGACATCATAAATATAACATCAAGCCATGTTAGAACATAAATGAAAAGTAAACTCAAATCATAAAACTTACTGGGTATTTTTTTCTCTATTGCTGCTGAAGAACAATCGACTTAATTGGCCCTTCAATTGGTTCAGCCAATCCTTTAACTGGCTGTGTTCTACCTTGCCTTCTTTGAACAGGCCCTTCGGTTTTAGGTATAGCAATGGCTTCGGCCAATTCTTCAAGTGTCACGGTAAACTGATAAAGACAAAAACATTACATACATGTCACTTATATCTATGTACATATTCGTAACAAACCATAAAACAACATAAACACAATTGTCATGATTTACTGGGTTTGGGTTTATTATCGTCGACTGAAGAACAGTCGACCCACTTTGCCTTTCTATTTCTCCTTCTCCAATTGTCCTTTCACCAAGCCCTTCAGCTGGCCTCAATTGTTCCTGCTGCTTCTTTAATTGACAACCCTTAATATTGTGCCTTGCTATGTGGCAAAAAGAGCACTTTATCGATACACCTATCCTATTCATCCTATGGTGACATGAGTCCTCTCCCTTCGTCATTTTTCATTTTCGCTTTGGTCTTCCCATTCTCTTCTTTAGTGGCAAAGGTTGAGGTGTTTCGCGATCTGTTGGCTTCCAAAACTTGCTACTTCTAATTGGCTGCAACATGAATTGATACGAAGCAAGATATTCTAGTTTCTTGTACCAATCATCAAGGTAGTCTTCTGTCTTGTGGCCCTTCAATTGAATTGCACATATGGCATGTGCACAAGGAATTCCATTTAGTTGCCATGCTCTACATGAACACTTCCTCGTACCTAAATGGACGACATACTTATCGAAACCCTTCATGATCTCATATCCTTCATCCCCCTTTCAAATGGGATGACAATACCTACTTACAGCCAAGTTGTCATCCAATTTTTTAGCAATCCTAGGACCACATTGCTTAGTCCACTTTGCATTCTCATCTTTTTGTCTGTGCAGCCGAGTCATGACCAAAACCCATATGTCCTCAAGCATCGAGATAATTGGTTTGCATCTGGCATCATTATCCTCCCATTGAATGTTTCGCAGATGTTGTTATCAATGTTATCGCACTTGAATTCCTTGCTAAAGAACGCCCTACACCAATGCTTAGGGTCTATTTGGGACAGTGCATCATAACTATCCATTGTCAATTGAAGCATCTCTTCTTTGGCCATCCTAAAGTCAGCCATCTTCATGCTCTTTGCTAGCTACCAAAATCGCAACTGTAGCTTGTCCTCTTTATAGGTCTTTACCCAATTTGCGTATATGTGCCGCGCACACATTCAATGTTCAGCATAAGGCAACAACTCAGCTATTGCCGGAACCAGTTCCTGCAATAATTCAAAATATAAAAAATGTAAGCAAATGACATGTTGATATCAAAAAGCAAATAACTGACCAAATTTTTTAAAAAACAAACATTACATTTTGTTGGTTGCTCATGAACGCCCATCCTACCCAATTTGTTATCTCCAAATAAGTCATCAAATTTTTGAGGAACCAGGACCAATTGTCCTTGTTCTCTACCTTCATAACAGCCCAAGCCAAGGGAAACATTTGGTTGTTTGCATCTCTTCCAATTGTGGCCAGTAATTCTCCCTTGCACAAGCTCTTCAAAAAACACCCATCCAATCCTATAATCCGTTTACAACCAGATAAAAATCCTCGTTTGCATGCATCGAAGCAAACATAGAATTTATCGAACTTCGGCCCAATATCAGGAAGTGGTCTCTCCACGACCTCTACATACACTCTACTTTCAAGATTTTGCAGCTTACACTCCTAAACATAGTCCCACAACTGTCCATATTCACTGCTATACTGATTAATGAGTATCTTCATCACCTTTTGCTTTGATCTTTTACATTGATTCCTAGATATATCGATGCCTACTTGCTCCTTCACCAGCACTGAGTAGTATTCATCTAAGGTATCGGCTTAATCAATTCAAAGAAGTGCTTTGATAACCATGTACTTGTTACCCTTTTATTCTCAAAATTAATGGAACAAGTATGTTCCTCTTGGTAGGCTCTAATCTAGAAAAATCCACTTCTCCTAACAAATGCACCATAGATCTTCCATGGACAATTTTGCTGCGAACACCTAGCTCTTACAAAGGTCTTAGTGTTTCTAATGAAGTCAATGTTCCTCTGTGCAGTAATGGAGTTCTTCAATATAGCTTCTCTAAATTGTTTCGCATCATGAAATTTCATGCCTACCGACAAAGTAAGAGAGGCAACGGATGGATCATAAGAAGGAAACTTACTTTTCATTTTCCTTTTATGCACAGGTCCTTCATCTTCTTCAAGCTCATCCTGGGAAGTAGCATTCTTGACGCTTTCTTCATAGTCAGTCTTCTCGCCAACAGCACCAGCATCTGCAGGGCCTTCGGGTCTATTTGGAAATTCATTGGCTACCTGCAAAGCTGTAAACTTAGCTATCAAAAAATCCCTTCGCTGTATTCCTGACTGTACAAGCTCCTCGTCATCGTTATCACATAAAATTTTCAGCAAGCAACCTTTCATCATCATCATCAGTTGATTCAGCTACTTCCCAATATAATCCAGAGATTATGACATCACCTATGTCACAATCACTTTGGTGAACTGCATCTGTGCTCCTCTCATGTCCATCATATCTATCCTGCCTTCCTTCGACCCTAACGTCAGTACTACCTTGAATACCATCTCCTTCTTATCCTACTTTGGCGCTCTCTCTCCATCATCATCTTCATCCTCACTTTCACTATTGTACTCAACATATATTTTTACCTCTTCACCATGAAGATAATGGTATAGAACATCCCTAAGACCATTATCATCTTCTAAGCATCTCAAACCATCTCTTAAGTCTTTCCCAAGAACACAATACAGCAACTTCTGAACTTTACAAGGCAAATAAGTATTTATATCCCTAAAAAATCGGGATAAGTACATTAATGGTGCCAAAAGTTGTGTACGGCGCTCACTTTGGTGCCAAAAGTTTCTGCCGGATCACTTAAGTGCCAAATTGGAGGAAAAACGCTCACTTTGGTGCCACCGGCGAGAATTTCCGGCCAAAATGATTACGTGGCTTTATATTTAAAAAAAAAAAATCGATAAACCCCTTAAACGACGTCGTTTTTTGTCATACTTAAGAAAACGACGTCGTTTTGCCATCCTACGTGGATGGCTTAGGAAAAACGACGCCGTATAGCCTATTTGTGATTGAAATTAGGGTTTTTTGAAATTAGGGGTTTTCTTTGTTCATCCTCGCCGACCCACCGTGCTCGGCCACCGTCGTTGGGCCACCGTGCTCAGCCATCGTCGCTCGGCCACCATGCTCGGCCATCGTCGTTGGGCCACCGTGCTCAGCCACCGTCGCTCAGTCACCGTCGCTCGGCCAAGAAGTGATGGGAAAATAGGAGGCGAGGACAGAGGAGGAGGAGGAAGAAGGGGAATTAAAGGTGCAGAGAGAGAGAGAAGACGAGGTGTGCGAGGGAAAGAGTGGCTGGTGCTGGTGTTGTTCTTCGGGGAACAAGACGCGGCTGCCATCGCTTCTCTCTCTCTGTTGGTGTCGTTTTTTGGGGAAGAAGACGATATCGCCATGGCTCTCTCTCTCTCTCTCTCTCTCTCTGCTGGTGTTGTTCTTCGGAGAAAAACACGGTGCCGCCATGGCTTCTCTCTCTCTCTGTGCTGGTGTTGTTCTTCAGCGAAGAAGACAACGTCGCCGCCATGGCCTCTCTCTCTCTCTCTCTCTCTCTCTCTCTCTCTCTCTCTCTCGATTTGGGGATTTAGGGTTTCGACTTGGGATTTAAGACGCCAAACGACGTCGTTTGGTTGTTTACACGCCGACTGGACTTTCCGGCGAGCCACATCAATATAAAAAATTATTAAAAAAGGCCACGTCGGATTTCCGGCGGTTCGGATCGGCGTTGGCACCAAAGTGAGCGTTTTTCAAATTTTTTAGCACTTAAGTGATCCGGCGGAAACTTTTGGTACCAAAGTGAGCGCCGTACACAACTTTTGGCACCATTAGTGTACTTATTCCCTAAAAAATCCTATATAAGATGCCTTCTTTATATCCAAAAAATAGTGCCCTCATTTCCACCCTCATACTCCCACTCATCCCCCCCAATCACAAATTCCCCATCGTAGCAAACTATGACAGTGACATAATCCTTATCATGAGCCATTACTGCACCAAGAACAAGAAAAAGAATCATTAGTTTTTGGGACCACTAGACAATTGCACATGGGAGTCCCCCCACTCTCATGGACTTTAGTAAACAAAGGTCCCCACATTAACAATATGCCCCTACATGACAGCCAAAAAAGAGGTCAGCACTTTAATTATTTTCCTTCCCTTACCTTAAAAAATTAACCAAAAACAAAGGTCCACACAACAAGCACAAGTCCCCACAACAATCACAGCCCAAGCAATTTTGTCTACTGAATTAAACTTGCGATGTGAGAGAATGTACATCAACTTAATCAAATCAAAGCATACTTTGACATCAACTTAATCAAATCATAGCCGCCGACTCCTACAAATTCCTTTAGAAGTTTAAACTAAAATTAGAACAACTAAACTTGGAAGCATTTTATGTCGCTAAAACTAAAGAAAAACAAAGAGAAAATGAAGCACAAACAAATCACTCCAAAGTCTTAGACTATCCTAACCCATAACAAATTTCCTAGACAAGCAGGCAATACCTTTCTCAAAGAAGGCCGACGCAAGCTACAAAGCCAATTCCAGGAAATAGCTTCACCAAAACATGCTTCAATACCCTTTCAAGTTCTTATACTTCCTGCTTGAAACTTTTTCTCAGTTTGTAACTTTACCAATAAAATTCTAGCTACAATTGTTATGTTCTCTTTTTCTTCTTTCTGTCATCATTCAGGATTTTGAATTGATAAACATACCCTATACAGCCTCACAAGTAGGGTGGTTTAAGGACTTAATTTTCTTCTCGGAGATACATTAGTCACCTGCTTTATTAGGATGCTCTTAAGGAGATGCATAGCTAGTGACACAACAATCAAAGCATACTCTGACATTGGCTTGAAAGAAAAATTCATGAAAATAATGAGAAATCTAGTCTCTTTGTGTGATGTTAGCAAGTTTCAGTTGAAGTGTATCAACAGAAATTCCATTGGAGCCGTAATAAAATAATCGAGCCCTAATAAAATAATCAAGCAAGCCCTAATAAAATAATCGAGCGAGTCTTAATGAAATAATCGAGCCCTAATTTCATCACACGGGAGGGGGAGAAGGGGCCGAACCTAGACCAGCAACGATGGTGAGCGGTGACGACAACTAATGATGGTGAGCGGTGAGCGACGACGGCAACCAACAATGGCGACTAACGACAGCAACCAATGACCAGCTCTGGGCGTGAACGGCAACAGAGAGAAGGGCCTAAGACCTAGTGTGAATGTGGACGAGGAGGAATGGCGACGGCTAGGTGTGCTTAAGCCACAATGACCTAAACGACGTCGTTTAGGTCAGCGCACTCAATGTGGATGGACAATGTCGTTTTTGTCGTCCACGTCGACTTTTTTTTTTTAAAAAACATTTGCCACATCAGTAAAAGAAGTCGCCAGCAACCTGAAGAGGGACATCCAACCATGACTTTTAGCATAGAATTCAATATTTCCTTTGCAATTTCTAACTTGACTCAAGAAAGAGATTTGGAGCCGCCAAGGAGTATGAGCGTGTATGATAAATACTTTTATATCCTTCATTAGATTTTGTGAGATTTTTTTTGTGTAATTAGAGTTTGAAAAACACTTGAAAGCTATGTTTTAGAGTTGTTGTAATCTCCTCTTGTTGACTTAGTGAACAACCTCTCGTCATGGAATAGGCATGCTAGATCGAACTACATCAGGGATGCCCTAGGATGTCACGCATGGGCCATGCCATTTCCTAATAATTAATTAATTAATTTCTTTTGTAAATATATAAGATCACGTAGAAACAAAAACAAAATTATGGACAAACCATCTCATATAAAAATCATTTTTCTTTAATGTATATACTTAAGGCATCTTGCATGTCATAATAATCATCATTACATCAATTAAACATTTAAAAGAGAGTATAGTATATCAGATTTATCCTAAGAAACTGACATAGTCAAGGTTAACCTAGCACCGCTAGACTTATTCTATCATCTAATCAAAAGCTTGTGACTCTACTCAAGAGTTTACAACCTCAATATCAATATCAACCCATCATTAAAATCTGACAGACCATCGAAACCACTTAGAAGATTGCCTGGCTTACCATTAATAAAAGCATACTAAGGACGTGTTTGGTAACGATTCTATTTCCATGAACAAATTTCTATTAGAATTTTTTTTGTTTTGTTTATGTTCCTAGGAACAATTTCTAAGTGTAAGAACGCACTTGGTAACTGCACAAAATTTCTATTCCCAGGAAAGAGATGCGTGAGGTAGAATTGTATAATTTTATTGTTTCTTTCAACTTTTTAATATTTTTATTATATTTTTTTTTTTTTTCCTTCTTCTTTCTTCTTTCTTTTCTCTCCTTCTTCCTCATTCGTGGCCGGCAACCGGCTAGGCGAGGGTTGGCGAGCTCACCAAAGGTGAGCTTGGCAATCGCAAGGTCGGCCTTGCGCCAGCCAACAAGGCTTAGCCTCACCTAGGCTAGGCGAGCTAGAGCTCGCTGGGCCACCGCTAGGCGACGCCAACCTGGCGGTGGCCTGGCAAGGCTGAGTCTCACCGGTGGCTAAGTGAGCTTGGCCTCGCTAGATCTGGGCGAGGCCAAGCCTCACCATGGCTTGCCCCCGACAATGCTCAAGTGAGGTCGCCGGTTCTCGTCGGCCGATCGCTGGCGACCAACCAAAAAGAAGAAGAAGGAAAGGAAAGAGAAGAAGAGAAAAGAGAACAAAAATAAGAGAACAAAAAAATTGTTCCCGGGAACAAGAAGCTACTTGTTTCTACTTCTTGTTTCTATTCTAAATATATTTCCGGGAACAAAAAAATAGGTTTTAATTCCCGGGAACAAAAATTTTATCAAACACATTTATATTCTTTTTCAATTCCCTATAACAAAAGAATAAAAATAGTTGTTCTAGGGAACATAAACAATTTTTACCAGATAAGCTCTAAGCAACCAAACGGTGAGGGGCATAATAAGGTAACCCAATGTTAATTGAAATTGTAGAGCCGCTCTTAATATACACCAACACAAAACCAATTGAATGGACATAATGGTAGTCTTAGACCATAGATAGTGGTATCCCAAAGCTAGTCACGAAAGGTTGATCCATCATTATAGATTGGTGGATCCATCACTATAGATTTGAAAAGAATAGATGGGTGATCTAGAGCCTAATAAATGAAAGCTCAAGGTTTATGATAAGAAATTATCTTACGATTCAACGTGGTATCAAATCACAACAAAATAAATAGAAAGACAATACCATAACATGAATAGATGCGATAACTTTCTACCATAATATGCAAATGAAATTAACTTGTCAATATGACATAAAATTATTTATTCCAATGCAAGCAGATGACATATTACTTCACCAATATACGCACGTAAGTATCTATTATTACTCGTCTCTACTCATCATCTTGACTAGCAAGACAAACTCAGCATTAACTCATGGAGAACGAAATAATAAACTCATCCAATCACACCTTTGACCATCCATCAAGGTATCTTCTACATTAGTAAAATATATGCTTCACCCTATAACTGCATGATGATGGCTATCATATTCTTATTTTCTTTTATTCCCTCTATTTTTTTATCGGGACCTCTAGTCCATAATGCTGCATAACAGTTTACTAACCCCCACAACATCTCAATATAGGACCTCGTATCCACTCAACGTTATAGACACCCCTCCTAGACAATACACCACCTGTCTTTTTCTAGAGTCTTACACATATACAAAAGAGTTCTCTTTCTAGTGACTAAATCATGACATACATGTCAAAAGGAATGGCATGATTCACATGTCAATCATCACATGACATTGGTGCAATAAAAGCACATAATCTCTTGGCTTTTTCCAAAAAAATAGTGGCAACAAAATAATTTATATAATTTAATATATCACATAGATAACATTAACTTCAAAAATAAATAAATAAATAAACTTGGTTACTTAGTAGCCAAAGTTTACGAAAGGACTCGTTCATGTTCCCCTAAAATAAAAGCAAGGTACCTTACTTGATTTGAAGTTATAAAAATACATTATATATCACGCTACTTAATTTCTATTTCAAATTTAATGACTACCTATTTATTAAGTTAATATTAGGCATTATTTTAGCTGACTCTAATTATATCATTACCAAGAGACTCCCTGATTAATTTTGTCTTAATCATAAAAAATTACAACTATTGATCCATTAGAATTACATAACCGCCCCTACAAAATTTCTTGTTTACCCCTAAATTCCTTTTTTTTTTGGGGGGGGGAGGGTAATCTACCCGTACTAATCAAATTAATTAGCTGAGGCAATTCATTTGCTATCTAATCCATATGAATATTTTTTGACCAAAAAAAAATCCATATGAATATTTAATTACACTAAAATCATGCCTCATATTTTATAAAATTACCAAAACAACTCACATTTGATTAAGTTATGCTATCAAATCTAAATTTTGACTAGTCAGGTCACTTGTGTAGATCAAGTAATAGATTCTATAAATTAATCATTTATTATCATAAGATTTCTTATAATGACCGCCCCCAGAATTTTCATATTTAGCATATTAGCACCCTAGCCTTGTGAAGTTACTGATTTGCCCTTAAAGATTTTACACTAGTTATTTTAGGCCGGTTTGATTCCTTTTATTAATCTACCTAAATAATCCACTAATTTACACTTTAAAAAATATAACTAAACTGTACAGTGAGCCGTTTTATATATATAATTTTTGCAAATTTTCTCCTATACGTGTCGAAAACTAGTAAAATGCCACTCTTAGACCTCGTTTTAACATTTTCACACTTCTCCCATCCAATTGCAATGAAACCTGGACAATTTTCAAACATATTATAGGTATGTAGAAAAGCCTTTCCATCCACTTGGTTAATATATTTTTATATTTTAATCATGCCATACATCGGGCAATATTTTAATCTACGTAATTATGGATAAATGGATTTCTCATGCTCAATTAATAGATATGGGCTGTTGTCCGTCCTAGATGGGCCTAAATGACCCTAGCAAACATTCTCAGACTAATAGGTTTAAGGCCAACTGAGCCCAAGAAACAAAGTATTTATTTAGGCCTTCCATCTACAATAATAATAATAATAATAATAATAATAATATTTAAGTCACCTGTATGATGGGCGGCTCCACTGGGCTCGTTGGGCCACTAGCCCGTAACAAAGGCATGAGCATGCCAATTGATTTTCACTAGGGACTTGCAAATTCGTGGATTAAATTGAGCCGTGGATCATGAAGCTCACAATTTGCAGCTGCTAGATTAAGATTTATGCCACAATATACCAAATTAATAAGGACGTGATAGAATAGAGTTACTACCGTGAGACAGTAATTTACCTATGGATTGCGTGATTTGTGGTGACGGAAGTCAATTGCAATGTCCGTGCGATATATGTCAATGGCACGGTCATAGCCAATACATAGGATACTTTTGGGAAGTACAAGGCACTGGACAGTGGCATAGGGTCTTCTTGCTTTGTGGCTAGAGCTTAAACAGGATATGAAACAAGAACTCGTCGCATAAGTGTAGCATAAAATCACCAAACCAATTAAGCACATGTACATTAAAATATTGTTCATTATGCAAATTGACGAAAAAAAGAGGAGGCACATGGTAAATTCACTCCTTTTAACTCTAATATAATGTGGAAAGAAGATTAGTATCGACATTCTGTATGATCTAGTCTTCGATAACTGGAAATTTCAGCTAAATGTCAAGATTCTGTCATATGCTCAATATGGAAGTATCGCAGTGTTTGTTTGACCTTGTAATCTGCATTATGAAGTTCTATACAAATGTAGCATAGAACTGTTCACGTGAAAATATCAGTGTATTAATAGATTGTCTATAGAACCTAATTAATTGGAATCTTTTCGAGAGCGGGAAACACTAGACTAGCTTGGGAGTTCTCATGGCTAAACCTGAATTTCGAAAATTTTTCATCTAAGCAACTCATTTAGGTAAAGAAAAAAATCCAATTTATTTCTCTCGCTCTAGTGGTGCAAAAAGAGTATCTTGCTTGCTAAATTGGATGTAATGGGCTTAGGACTTCCAGTTGTTGCATCGTACCTCTCTTCTTGATCAGCATGCAGCCCAACGAAATGAGAAGGCCCTCAAGAAATTGAGAAACCCTTGCTCACAAAAAAACTCATTTCGACAATCGTACGCTATGAGGTGAAATTGGTGGCCAACAATTAATTTCTGAGGGTCAAAAACCAGAATGTGATTAGGGTCAACTTAGCTTCATTAGAATATTAGGGGATTACATATATATTGGAGAACAAAAGTATTGTCGAAAGGTTAGTTAGCCTTATCGAGTCATACTTATAAATCAAATCACACACCATCTGAACCAGACTTGGACGGAGCTTTTCTTTATTCATGAATTAATTTTCAATAATAGGTAGATTTATAAAAGTTTATACATTGTTTTATTTACAATTGGATGATAAGTACACGTAAATATTACGGAATTTATGAATTTGATGAAACAAGGGGGTTCTTGGGACTATGTATATAGGCTGAATCGTGAAAGGTACGTACAGAAAATGGATTCTAGTATCACTAAGTAGATTCGTGGCATGCATACTCGGATTGGATCGGATGGAATGGAATCTAACGGATAAATTTGAACCGAGAATGGATGAATTCTGACTGTTCAACACGAAAATTGTTCCTCCGTGCCAATATTCCTTATCCTGCCTAAAGGTCAATGTTAGTTGTCAGGACAAAAATACAAAAGAGGGAAAAGAGGAAGAGGGAAAGGAATTTGGGGGGGAAGGGGTGGGGGAGGGGTCTCTCTCAAGCTAGGGAGGGGTCTCTCTCAAGCTAACTAAATTAACGTCTGATCCAATTTCGACTCCACATTAACCTGTTGAAGCCGTAATAAATTGTCCTAATTACCATTTTAAGCTTTAGCCGTATTGGCAATTAGGGATTGTGCTTCTCACTTCAAATAGGCTGCTTTCTTCTTCCTTCCCCAGGCCAACACCAAACAAAAAGGAGACGTCTCTTTGGGCGCATCTTTTCTAAGGATTGTGTAAGAATAACTTTTTACTAGTACACCAAATCCAAAAAGGGAAAGGAAGAAGAAGTCATATATATAACCTCTTGTTGAAAAGCATGAGTCTTTTTGTTTCTTGTAGGTCAAGGGTATATGCATAGGATTCTCTAGGAGAGTACATGGCAAATTTTAATCTTGATTGCAACCATAAGAACTTCGAAAGAATGTTTAATTCAACACCCTCCAGTAGTTTCAGTTGTGAAAAAAGGGTGTCGCGGCTTTTAAAAGTGTTTAGTGAACACCACAATAGCTACAACAACTTCAAAGTTATGGCAACTTACAATAGCTTCGGGAAACTAACTCACCCAAATTTGAGGTACTATAAATTTGACTAAATGTATAATATATAGATATATTTCAACTTGGGGAGTGAGCATGGTTCTTAATTTAACCTGGGAATTGACCTATGCAGGTGAACCTAATAAGTTCTTCAGTATAAAACCTTCGGCCAAGGCCGATTTGGTCCCCTAGTTATTGCTCTAAAATGCCGTTTAGTTACAACTTCAAAGTTATGACAACTTACAATAGCTTCGAGAAACTAACTCACTCAATTTTGAGGTACTATAAATTTGAATAAATGTATAATATATAGATATATTTCAACTTGGGGAGTGAGCATGTTTCTTAATTTAACCTGGGAATTGACCTATCTAGGTGAACCTAATAAGTTGTTCGGTATAAAACCTTCGAACCGGCGAGGGCCGATTTGGTTCCCTAGTTATTGCTCTAAAATGCCGTTTACTTAAAAGAATAAAAAGTTGCAGCCTTAAGGAGTGGAACCATGACGTCATGCTAAGAGATTAGCATGTATTTCCACTCAGCTACCAAGAGATCACTTGACATGAGCTAATCTATAATTCAATTTTCACACAATAATCCCAGTTCTTGGGTATAACTTGCGAACTAATCTAGAATTGATCAGTTCAATTCCAATAAGTTCTAGGCTAGTTACAAGTGTAATCGATTAAAAGGCGTTTAGTAACCTGTTCAAAAATTTCATTCTCATAATAGAAATACGTTTAATATGATACTTAAATTTTTTTATGACTTAGAATTTTTGTATTCTTAATACTTTTATTTTATTTTTCTTTTTTATTTTTTAAATAAATTTATTATGTAAATTTATTATATTTTAAATATAATTCTATGTTATAATTGAATTATATTTTGCAAAATTTCTTTTAATATTTTAAATAATTTTATTATATTTTGGCAACCAGCTAGAAGAAGAAGAAGAAGAAGAAGAAGAAGAAGAGAAAAGAAAAGGAAAAGAAGAGAAGAAAAAGAAAAAAAAGAACATGATTTGACTTGATTCTGGAATTATTCCCGGAAACAAAGAAGCATCATTTTTTCATTTTTTAATTATGTTTTTAAATCTATTCATGGGAACAAATTTGTTTTCAAGAGCAAAAAAGTTACCAAATGACTTTTGTTCCTTTTTTTTTTGGAACAAAAGAATAGAATCAAACCTGTTTACCAAACAAGCCTTTAGTTTCCTCATTCCTAAAAATTGGAACCAGGACTTGTATGGTCAGTTCCAAATTCTAGCATTGGAATCAATCTGCCTCAAAACTCATCACCTCTTGGTTCAACTACAACTCTACCAAGTAAGCACTTAATTAAGTTTGCATGTAAGCAATACACATGACTTAGATTCTACTGATCATAAACATGATTCAAAGAAAATATAGCCCTAAAAGAGGAGGCAATTGTGAACTCTTTGCATTTCATTGGCAAATGGAGTCATTATTGTCACCATTATTATTCAGATACAAGTATAAGTTGTGTTAGAAAGTTCCACATCAATGAATTAAGGTGGTGTAGAGCAATTAATATATCTTAGTTGGCCTATAACGGCAGAAGAACGCTTCAAGTGCCAAAAGTTGGCACGAAGGGACACTTAAGTGCCAAAAGTTACGAAATGTACACTTAAGTGCCATATTCAAAAAGAAATGGGACACTTAAGTGCCACTCCGGCCAAAATCCGGCCAAAGTGCGACGTGGACAATTTCGGCGAAATAAGTGCAAAACAACACCATTTTGGATGCCGATGTGGCCAAACGGTGAAAAAACGACGCCGTTTTGCGTTGACGTGGCATAAATTAATGTAAAAATTAATTAAATCTAATTTAAAAATAAATTTACTTAAAATATTTAAAAATATTAATATTAATATTAAAAAATTCAAGAAAATTAAATTCAAACTAAAAATTAAATAAAATAAATAATTAAATAAATAAGAAAAGGGAGAGGGTGGATACGGCCGAGGGCCGAGCCCTCGCCGCCGCCGCCGCCGCCTCGCCGGCGGCGCCCTGGCCGGGGAAGGGTCGGCCGGGGTCGCAGAGCCTCGGCCGGGGGGCGACCCCGGCCGACCGCCGGCAAGGGCCCGCGAGCCCTCGCCCGGATCCGGCGAGGGTCGGCGGCCTCGCCCGGCTGGGCCAAGGGTCGCCGGGCGACCCTTGGCCCGGCCGGGCGAGGGCTCGCGGGCCCTCGCCGCCCGGTCGGCCGGGTCGCCGGCCCCGGCCGTGGCCCGGCGACCCCAGCCGAATCTTCCCCCGCCGGGGCACCGCCGGCGAGGCGGCGGCGGCGGCCGAGGGCCCTCACCGTATCCAACCCCCTCCCTTTTTTTTTTTAATTTTTAAATTTTAATATTAAAAATTGTTATTTTTAAATGTTTAAAATAAATTTAATTTAAAATTTAATTTAATTATTTTTATATTATTTTTTTCTACGTCAACGTTAAAACGACGCCGTTTTGTTTTTGTCTCACCGGAAAATTGCCACGTCGGCGTTTTGGCCGGATTTTCGCCATTGGCACTCAAGTGATCCATTTTGCTCCGATTTTGGCACTTAAGTGTACCTTTCGTAACTTTTGGCACTTAAGTGTCCCTTCGTGCCAACTTTTGGCACTCCAGGGGTCCGCGTGTCGCCTATAACTCATTAATTTTTCTTGTGAAAATTAGTTCAACTAGATATGTTAATGACTTCGAACTTGGGTTCTCTCTTGGCCATCTACCTATATGAAGGTATTGAATTTCTATTGCATGCTTTCAACAAATGGCATTAGAATTGATGGTAGATTGGTGGACTTCAAATTCTAGGGGTGAATATCTTAAGAAAGGAATTTGGTGATCGACACAGTTTTTAAGCAATGGGTGTTGTGATGTAACAACGTAAGCCTGACGACAGATTTCATGGCTTGGTCTAGAGAAAGAGACCGAGGATGAAGCTGAGTATTGGAGATTCTAATCGACATAAGTTGATGCGAAGGATATTTGGACTAAACAGGAACAAACATAACACTGACCTCCTGCATGAGGGGAAGATTGTTGAGATACACTTATAAGTTATTTTAGAAAGTCCCATGTCAGCGAATTGATATGACGTGGAGTAGTTAATACATATCCTCGTTGATCAATAACTCATTAACTTAAGCTTTTGAATAGAGGTAAGTCAATTTGGATATATTGATTAACTGGGACTTGGGTTCCCTCTTGGCCATCTCCTTAAATAAAGATATCAGATTTCTGCTGCGCACTCTCAACAATTATACTCTTTATTATTGAAGGCTCACAACTCTATGGCGTTAGGTAACTAATCTTGCAATGATATCTATGACATATGTTCCACGAAAGTCAAGGAAGTTACCATTTACTCGAATCAAATAGCGAATGACCAGGTATCAAGAATATGAAGTAACTTAGGAGAAACATGATTCCAATACCGTAGCATAGTTTTATTTACTAGTAATGATTAATATCTATGGTCATTATCACAAGGAAGTATTTATGTAGATGTTACGCGGCAATTCATGAAATGACTATTACCTAAACCTAATTAAATAGGTATTAACATTACAACTTTATTCCATTGTCTAGTTGAACAAGTCAATAATATCCATTGATCACACTTCAGAATATCCAAACCTCCCTTTACGGGCCCATTTGATAGCTCTAACATGCGCAAAAGATTAACACATTCGGCATTTAATGAAATTAGGCACGTTGGATAAACATAGTTTAGTTTGACTTAAAGGATTCAATTAAGTAGCAATAAACTTAATTTGCTAAGTAAGATGGGGTATTACTTGATTCATTCAATAAAATAAAAATTTGAAAAAGGAATCATAATCTGACCTATCACATTGCTAAAAGCCTAAAGTTACTAATAATATTCTTCATCTCATATGTGGTAAGAGGCTAATATAACTCAAACTCAATATCCAGCTCTTGCAAAAACTATTTATACTTTCATGTTCAGCGCTATGTTATCAGCAATAAAAATTCAATAATTAATTGTTGGGCAAATGCCACAAAAAATTCTGAATTATGCTTAATGTGACACAAATATTCCAAACCTTTTTGTGTTACTGAAAACCTAAACTTGGCCACTATGACACAAATACCCCTAACTTTTTCTTTTTCTTTTTTTTTGTCCTAAGAAAACCTAGACTTATACATGTGTGATATACATACCATCTATTTTAATTCCATCAATGGTATATTTGTAGGATTTTTTATGACACAAAAAAATTAGGGTTATTTATATCATAATGGGTAAATTTGAGGTTTTTACTAACATACAAAAAAGTTCGGATTATTTGTGTTACAATGAGTATTATTTGAGAAATTTTTTTTTTTTTTTTTGTCTTAACACTTAAATTTCCAACACTTGTTTTCTCCGGTCTTACCAAACGATTTTTCAATGGTTCGATAACTATATGTCTTTAGTTTAACTGAAGATCTAGACCTTAGAGAGTACTTTTCACAATTTCTTTGGGATGAAGATTAGGGTCCAAGTGTCCCCGCACTACTGCGAAGCGCCTGCAAATGTACCATTACAAAGATCTCACCTCCCGAAAGTAGAGCTCTTCACATCTGCATCAATGACTAAAGTTTAACTGAAGATCTACAGAAGATCTAGAGAGTGCCTTTCACAATTTCCTTGGGATAAAGATTAGAGTTCCAAGTGTCAACGCACTACTGGGAAGGGCCTGCAAGTGGCCCATTACAAAGATCTCACCACACGAAAGTGAAAGTGAAGCTCCTCACGTCTGTATCAGCGTCGTGTCCGGAAGAGGGAAAGATAGCAGCGGAGTGCCGTATGCACCAAAAATGGAATCAAAATATCAGTAGAGATGGGGCCTTGAATAGGTTAAAATGGGTAAGATATGGGCATCATTGTGGGAATCTTGAAGCGATCTTCTCCTTGATCTCTTTCTCTGGGTTTTTGTCTTTACGTTATGCAGATCTTTGTGTTTGGATTTTTTGACTCGCCAACTCCTGCTCATGGGCCCGTGAGCTAGTGCCTCTGGTTGACTTGGCAACTCGAGATCTTGTGGATTGTGAAGACTTTGTTCAAGAGAAGCTCTGTCACTTGTCATTGTCTTATCAGCTTTGTCGTAAAAGCAGAGGTGGCGAAATGACTCGATGACCGATTCTTAACCCAAGACTTGTTAGGCCACAATGGGCATGGGTTAGCGAGCATCTATTATATAGGGTTGAAATGTGAGTTATGAAACATTTCAAAGCCTTGAAATGAGTCTAATGGCTCTAGTATGAACCATTTTTGACTCCTTTTGATCAATTTGGCGAAATTGAAAACGCCGGAATTAGATTTTAAAAAAAAAAATGAAAAAACCCTAAGGAAAGATCATGATTGTCACGTGGACTTTGTGGAAGAACAATGACCTGCGAGCCATCCCATCCTCGACGATGACTTATTCACATCCTATTGGCCGACGCACACATACATAGCCTGATGAGCACCACCATGTTGGTAGCCTAGATGGCGACCACGATAAGATGATTGATCGCGTGCAATGACCACCTCGGAATGGTTATCGAGATTGTAGCGGCGCAAATCTACATGAGGCAAATTTGCCTTTTTTTTCCCTTTAAAATTTATTTATTTGTTTTATTCTTTCGAACTTCTTTAGCCAATAAAGTGATTTTCTAATCTAGACCGAACATTTTTTATTTGTTAAATTTGTGGAATTTACCGTTCTACTTTCTATATTTTGCACCGATACTAAAGTGAGGATGACAACACATAGAAGTGGCGATGGCAATGGTGATGGCAGTGGCCGTGGCGGTAGGGATAGGTGTACAAGGGTAGCAGTGGAAACATCATCAGTGCACTTTTAGTAAGTTGTTTGCAAGAACTTGGGTTGGACCTAGAGCTAGTTGGATTGAGTTAGGGCCACTTTTAATGTATTGTATATAAATGAGTCCATTTAAATTAATTAGATCAATTTGATCTTTAACTGGACTTAACCCGACTTAACCCAACCCCCCACCCCCTCCCGGCGCACACACAAAAACAAGACTTGAGACCAATTAGAAAGAGTTATGTGGTCATTCCACCATGGGAAATATCAATAAAGAAGATGCAGCTTCCTTCGTGTCTTGGAATGAGCAAGGATGAAATGATAACGAAATGACGTCGGATTTCCATCGAATATTTACCATACAATGTTCCTATGTGGTCTGTCGCTATCACGTAGTAACGATGAAACACATATATGAGACACCTCAGCTCATAAACATGGCTTTTACATAAAGGAAGCACGATTCGATATCGGGAAGTATTCACTATGTTCTCGATGACAATTAATATCGAAAAGAAGCAATAAGCTTCAATATGGGTTCATAAGGATAGAAATGGAACGACCATTTTTAAGCTTTGTTTATTTCGTGAAAAATGTATTATTTTTGAAAAATATTTATTAGGAAATCATTTTCTATTAAAATGATCATTATTTCCTACATTTGAAAAACTTGAAAATGAATCAGAAAATATTTTTTGCCGTTCAGTATGAATAATCTAGCAAAAAATTATCAAAAAGTTTGAATTTTTTAAATTTTTAAATTTTTTTTCTTTTTTTTCTTTTTGCTTCTTCCTTAATTGA
This sequence comes from Eucalyptus erythrocorys, assembly GCA_014182555.1. Lineage (NCBI taxonomy): Eukaryota > Viridiplantae > Streptophyta > Magnoliopsida > Myrtales > Myrtaceae > Eucalyptus > Eucalyptus erythrocorys. The sequence continues at coordinate 18,354,924 of CM024603.1, forward strand.
TTGTCGGCCATAGGTAAGCTCAAGCTCAAGCTCGTCCAAGTCCAATGAGGCTCAAGCTCATCAGATTTCGACAAGTCGAGCCTCGCTGATCTCAAGTGAGCTTCCACCTTACCACAGATTGACGAGCTCAAAGTTGCTTGTGGCCGGTCGCTAGCTAAAGGAAGCAAAAAGGAAAAGAAAGAAAAGAAGAAAAGGAAAAGAAAAGAAAAACAAAAACAAAAACAAAAAAATTAAAAATTTTGATTTAAAAAATTAAAAAAAAAAATCAAAAGTGGTGCACAAGAGGAGAACATGGTTGGTCTAAGTGAAAGAAAGAGGAGGAGGGGAAAATATTTTCTTAGGAGAGGAAATCATTTTCCCCATTTTTGAATGTGTTTTTTTTTTTCATTAATGAAATTTTTTCTCTGACCAGTTTATTTTCCGTGAACCAAATGCTAGAAAATCAGAAAAACTTTCCCTTGGAAGTTATTTTTGTGAAACAAGTTGAGCCTGAAAGTATCTTGGAAGCTAGATTGGAATAGAGGTATTTAGGATAGTGTTAAACAGTGCTCATTTGGCATTTGTTAACGGTCATTGTTGGCACTCAAAAATTCGACGACAGACATTGATCGAGCTAAAGGGAAGATTTCAGATTAGGATAAGTCAAGGCAAACCAGAGCGATCAGTGAAAGATTAGTGAGTTTAGACAGAGACCATTAGCCATGCCATATCAGGAACGGATAACGTAAGCAGAGAAGGTTACCAGAGCAGTCATCGAAAACTTGGGAGAGGATATGGATGACAACAAGTATAAAAAGGAGAGTCGGACCAAGAAGAGGCACACGCAAACATCCGGAGAACTGGAGTTTCTACTTTTGCCCATGTCCTCTGGTGATTTCCGGCGGTTCATTTAGTCATTTGAGTTGTTAATTTTCCTTAGTTGATTCAACCTTCGCTCTTGTGCATTAAAAATCATTTATGTTGCCGTCAATAAATTCTTTTCGTCAGTATGGAAACCCAATCATCAAGTTCTCGTTCCTTTCCTAGTGCACACTTGTCTGTCCATATCGAAGCACAGGGAGTGTGATGGTAGGTCAGGATCATTGATCAGTGAGGGCGTGGTGATTATCATTACCAAGTCGATAAATTTGAGGAAAGAGATTTTCGAGCGAAACAATCAGTAAATTGCGCTTTGCGTTAAATATGAACATTTCTATTTGGAGCATGTTACTCTTTTGAACATCAAAAGTCGCTAGTCCTAACTAGTGCCCTTGGAGCATTTGAGACTTCAGTAAATGAGGCCTTTTACTTTATACGGATGAGAGAATAAAATAAGTAGCTTAGACGAAACTCGTCAAAGATAATTTTTGCTGTTAACTTCGAGTTAGTCTTGTCAGAATGGGTCATTAACCCGTTTCTTCACTCATATGAGTATTAAATGGGTTATAAATGAGTTTAAATATAATATGGGCATTAAGTAGGTCACAAATAGATCGTAAATAGGTTGACAACTTATCTAGACCTAACTTAATTCTATGACTTGCTCTTCATTATTTATTGCTCTTGCTCGATCTTATGTTTGCTCACTCTGTACCCATCTTAGTTTGAATATGTTTTTAAATAGATTGAGTTTTTTTTTTTTGTCAGTCCTACTCTATACCTACTCTCTACACACACTCTCAGACTTTTGCCCTGCCTCTTGCAGGGTGTGGGAGTCGAAACCCACTCCTGAAAACTTGCGCGTCCCCACCCCATCCCTCCCTGAGAAGGTGGGGGTTTGAACCCCTTACCTCCCCCTTCCATGTTGGAAAGGTGACCACTAGGGCGAATCCTAGTGGTTAATAGATTGAGTTGAATGTTGAAATGTTTTAATAATATAGGTTGGGTTGGGTATGAGTCAGGTCGGATATGAGTTACTAAACTTGCATTGTATAAAAATGGGTTAAAATGGATTAAATGGGTCTATTTAGGTAAGAAAATTTTCAACCCAACCCAACTCACCTATTTGATGGGTTTATTTTGAATTCAGACTCTCCTAATTTATCTACAAAGATCAAGGGTATGATGTCGGCCAAATGATAACTAGCATATCCATGCACAACATTTAAGCTGGTTGACTCAGTGGTAGACAACCACTTGTCTTTCAATAGATCATGATTCAAATTCACGTTATGAGTGTACTTCTAAATAGTTTGTGCTCCATTGCCTAGTTGCTATATATACCTTGAGTGGAGATGTTTTGTGATTGCTAGAATCTTGGCGGGGTTATAACAACCGGCTTATCAACCTCTAACTTTAGAACCATAAGTGATGCTAATTCAGTCCTAAACTTTCAATTTGGTCATTTTAGCCTTAAACATTGTGACGATTTTCCAATGCAGTATCCTGGTCAATTTTAGCGAGAAATCGCTTATGTAGATACCAATTGTCCTATGTAGCATGATCAGTATTGAAGTTGATAATTTTAACGATTCTTTTAAAAATTTTCTCTCATTTTTCTTTTTTCCCTATTTCCCTTCCTCGATTGTTGGGCATCATCAATTGCTAATGGAGATTGCCAGCCACGGGAAAAGGAAAAAAGGAAAAAAAAAATGAAAAATTTAGAAAACTTAAAAATTGCAAAAATCGTTCACGTCAACTCTAATTGTGCTATTTAAGACGATCAACGCTTATTGGACTGTCATGTTAGTGATTTCCGACCAAAATTGACTAAAAAGATATAATTGATTAATGGTTAAAAAATTAGAATGAAATTTAAAATTTTAAAATTAAATTGACCACCATATAATAGATGTAGGATTTTTTGGATAATTTTTTCTAAAATACCGATGACTTAATCTGAACTTCCGTAATGGGTGCTAGATTCTTAAGTGAAAGCTCAAAGGGGGCTGCTAATGCTATTCCGAGCTGGTAATCTCCCGACCCCTATAAAATAATTGTGCCTAACGAGGTTGGAGGGGTATTTGGCCTTGTCAAGAGCTGCTTGTAAACCAAAAATTAAATACGCAATTCATCCGAACTGCGACGGAGAGTCATGATTGTGGCGTCAAGGACAGAGACATCTGTTAGAAAGATCCCCTTTGAAAGCAGTGTTTTCTTTTGAGGCTATTACATCTTTTCCACATCTCATTTTTTTACTCAAAGCTTGCCTACCTTCTTATATGTACGTCATGGATAGAATTTGTCAACTTCAGACTAGAATCCAAAAAGGAGCAACGTTCAAAAACCTAACAGCATAGATTTCTTTATAGGATAGAGATAGGAGATGCGAGCGTGGTCGCAATATTCAGTGCTTTGAAGGAAAAGGCGGAAGTAACAACGTGGTGACCGGCAAGGGTGGCGGCGAGGGTGGGTGGAGGCATGACCGATCAACGTGAGAGACAAAGAAAGAGATTTTTTATTGGGTTTTATTTGCGAGGATGAAAGTCATTATGTTGTAAAATATTTCAAAGAACCCTATTAAGAGTTTCCTCTAATTAGGGAAGCAGGAAAGTTTAACACCTGTTATTAGTTAAAGGGATAATTATATTCAAAATCCTAAAACTTGTCGCAAAAGAGCAATTAAGTCTTAGAACTTACAAAAATACAATCAAATTCTAAAACTTGTTAAATTAGTACAATCGAGTTATTTTATTAACTTCGTCCATTTTAACAAATATAAAATGTTAATAAGTATTAGAATTTGATTGCACTAATTTGACAAGTTTTTAGACTTGATTGCAATTTTTGAATGTTTCAAGACTCAATTACACTTTTGTAACAAGTTTTATAATTTCTAGTATATCTATCCCTTAATTAAAAGGTCATAAGTTTCTTAACTTCACAGGCAAATTTATTTGGGCATGCTCGAGTACAAAGTGAGCTTTTAAAAGTTGTTTTACTTCCCTTTAATGGTGTCAAAATTTCTTATTAAAAATTTAAACTATTTGGTGGAGGAACATTATAGGGTTAATACCCTAAAAAACCCCAAACTGGTACACCTGTGACAAATTTACCCCAAACTATTTTTTTGACCACCAAAAACCCTAAACTGGTACATATGTGACAAATCTACCCTCCGTTAGCTTCCGTTCGATTTTGCCGTTAATTTTGCTGACGTGGTTGCTGACGTGGCAAGCCATGTGGAAATTCACAAGTTTAATACCGTTAAAAACTCCAAACTGGTATATTTATGACAAATTTATCCCAAACTGGTATATTTATGACAAATTTACCCCAAACTGGTTTATTTATGACAAATTTACTCCAAGCAAGTATATTTACGAGAAATTTACTCTAAATTAATTTTTTCGATCATAAAAAACCTAAATGGGTACACGTGCAGCACATTTACCCTCTTTCAATTTTTCCAAATTTGATTGAGTTGTGATTACCAATCAATTTTATTTTCCGGATTATTTTCTACGTGGCATTCACCTTACTAAAACATGTAATATAAGATTAAAACAATATGAACTTTTGATAGCTGCTTAATTTCATTCTATATTATTATGAAAATATTTAATGTGATCATTTCATTGATTCAAGTTAATGGAATTTGCTAATTTGGTTTCTAATTCTATATGTTTGAACGGTGAAAAAAATGCTATGCGTGGATTATTCACGTAAGATATTCAATTTAAATTAATCAATTGTGATCCTCACCGAGCCCTCACCGACCCTTTTTCTACAGCCAAAACAAGGGCCTGTAGCCCTTGTCTTTTTTTTTTTTTTTCCTTTCCTTTTTTTTTTTTTTTTTTTATTTTTTAGAGAAAAAAATAGCTTTTCTTTAATCTAATTCAATTAAGATGTTAGTTAAAAATTAGGATTTGAGCCTAAATGACATTGTTTTAATCTTATATTACATGTTTTAGTAAGGTTAATGCCACGTAGAAAATAATCCGGAAAATAAAATTGATTGGTAATCACAACTCGATCAAATTTGGGAAAATTGAAAGAGGGTAAATATGCCGCACGTGTACCCATTTAAGTTTTTTATGATCGAAAAAATTAATTTAGAGTAAATTTCTCGTAAATATACTTGCTTAGGGTAAATTTGTCATAAATATATCAGTTTGGGATAAATTTGTCATAAATATACCAGTTTGGGGTAAATTTGTCATAAATATACCAGTTTGGGGTTTTTAAAGGTATTAAACTTGTGAATTTCCACATGGCTTGCCACGTCAGCAACCACGTCAGCAAAATTAACGGCAAAATCGAACGGAAGCTAACGGAGAGTAGATTTGTCACATATGTACCAGTTTGGGGTTTTTGGTGGTCAAAAAAATAGTTTGGGGTAAATTTGTCACAGGTGTACCAGTTTGGGGTTTTTTAGGGTATTAACCCAACATTATATGCATGTAAAACTTATTGAATTCCCATATTTACGCAATGTGGGAGAGTATTTTAGCAGTCTAGTGTGCAAATTGGTTTGAATTCTTTGAAGAACACACATATTGAAGAATGAGAAATCCTACACGAAATAAACCTAGAGGGAGCATGGCAAGTTGGAACCTAGCCTTGATAGTATAGTAGAAAATCTAGACTAGAAGTTCGAAAAATTTGATGAAAGGAGACTATATGTACAAGATTATGACCATTAGTGAAATATTATATCTAAGTTTTCTTAGATATCATGCTACTAGTCTTAATGCAAAGTAGATGTATGCTCGTGCATTGTGTGGATTATCATACCATATATAGTCAAAATGGTGTATGAAATATATAAATTTAAATACGTGTTATATTAACATATCATTAGATGATAAAACTGTAGATATTTTGATCAATATCATACCACTTTTATTGGAGATTTCCAAAGATAGATGGATATGTAATTATTAGAATAGAAATTAATTAGTGTACAAAAAAACCAAGAACGTGATATGAACTATTCCATTTCATACATTATTTCCTATGCCAAAAAAGCATATGAGATAATCTCCATAGAAGCTTTGGTTTGCTAATGAAGAGGAAAACCTTAAGTTTTATTATGAAGTTATAGTAAATAATGTGCTAGCTTAGAGAGGGAGAGAGAAGAGCATTAGTATTGCCTACTAATCAAAATGGCAAGGAAATCGTTCCAAAACTCTAAACTGTAACCTACTGAATACACATGGCGCAATCATTGAGGCTTTTTTTGGAAGAACCTGTTCTCATATCATATATAGATATGATAGATGCTTATTCTTCATGAGAAGAAAAGCAAAACAATAATGCCAAGTGATGTGTCGATCTTCTCATCATTTGCTCAAACAAGCGGGATCTAATGCCAAGTGATGTGTCGATCTTCTCATCATTTGCTTGAACAAGCGAGATCCATACTTTTAATGATTGACGTTTCCAAACATCCATCGAAACTTGACACGTCTTTGAAAAGCACGTTTTTGTGAGAAATCTAAACGTCTCCCAAGTCGCTACTAAAGAAAAAGGGCTCATTCATTCAGGACGACACAAATATCTGTCTTTGAGAAAGTTACATTTCATTCTAGGTCACGGTTACAGCAGCTAAAGGACAAAAGGGGGTGATGAATAATTCCCCATCCTAAAATTTGCCCATCCATATCCTCTTCCTAGATGCCCTAGATCTTGCAGGTTCTTTCCAGCAGCACCTCCATTCGGAAATCGAGTCACGTGGAAATGAACTCTTGGTCGAGCTGCTCGGATGGAGATGGAGAAAAAGCAATCATTCGGGGGCAGGAAACGCCAGAGAGAGAATCATCTCCCTCTGGTCATTTCTGCTCCTTACGATTGATGTATGACCACCGAGACCGGGCACTTCGAACCATCTGTTGGCGTGCCTTTGGCAGGAGGAGGTAGGTAGTGCTTCGCGAAATACAGGAGAAAGTAAGTGAAGAGGGGAGCCGTGGCGCATCCGCGCACGTTGATGCAGTTTTGTGGTTATCGAGTTCGCTTGGACTATGGATTTCCCCCTTTTTTCTGTTCTTTTTTCCTTTATCTAAAGACGTGGGAAATACAAAGACTGACAGCACATGGGACTCTTGTGTTGAGTAGACTTTTTTGATTATCGCATGAGGAGAGAACTCGACTTAGATTAGATGGCTCAATGGGTTGGTTTTAGTGGCTAACGATTTGATCGGTAGTGCGTGGATTCCGTGAGGAATGTTAGTGAAAACAAGACTCGAGCTCAGGTGGTGGAATTTGAACGATGGAAATGATTTGTGGCTGGAGGCGCCTGATTTTCTTACTCAAGGTTTGATTGAAATTGATAGAGAATAAGCCTTCGCTTAAAATTTGATCGAAGGACATAGTTGGGTAGTGCTCGTCAAGAGCATTCCAACAAAACCTAAATTGCCTTCACTGGATGGTCCGATCTCAAAATTCAGCACAGCAACGTGTGGCGCCCATGGGTGCACCGGTAGCGCACCCAATAGGGACGTAGGGGCACACAACCTGTAGTGCTTCCAGCACTACCAGCCAGGCGTTGCGCTAGTGCCAGCTGGCCAGTTGTTAGGGCACTGTGGGCTAGTTTTTGACCGAGTTGGCTTAGCACTGGTTAGGGGTGAGTATGATTCGAATGGGCAGTTCTTACTTTGGAATCAAGAACCGCTTACTAGTGACCGGTTCCGAAAAATTAGAACTAAGAACTGTCTATTAATTTCATGGATTCACCTAGTAACCAGACTACTGTGAAACTAGTCCCACCAAGCTTCACACACTTAGTGCAACATTTTCCAGTAAATCAAAAAATAAAGCAAAAGGCAAAGAACTTGCCCATTCTTATTTGCAACATCAGTAAAAGGATTAGGCTTATACTGAAAGTTAAGAGATGAGGCCGTGAGTTGATGGGCATTGAGCTTGAGATTCAATGCCGTGAGTGAGAGATGGAGAAGATGGTTTAGACGAGATGAAAGCGAGACGAGACAAATACTCAGCCAATAGATGTTGAGCTTTAAATTAAAGATTTTAGGATTTTTATTCTTCTTACATTCTTCTTGTTGAATATATATAGGTTTGAATGGGAGGTGTTGGAAAAAGCTAATGAAAATGAATAAGTCTGTCTAAGGTGTGTAAGTGCAAGTATTGTCCTTGAGGATAATTTCGCCTTTCAAAGTGTGAAATTCGGTACGGTAGGTTTATGACGGCAACTCTCCCAAGATATAATAGACCTTCTTCTATATTAAAAGGAATAGAAACAATATTATGTATAATTCAGTAAGGAAAAGGAAATGAAAGATTTTTTTAAAGAAATGATATTCTCTTTTTCATTCAATGTATATGTCAAGATTGTCTTATGAGATTTTATTTTTATATTCAGACAAAATAGAATAGTTAAATGAGCCATTGTAAAATAATGGAGGATTTATTTGATATATAAATTAAATGTTACAAAGCTATTGAAAAACCGGTATATGACCATTAAGAAATCGGTATGTGACCGTTAAAAATCATGCTCGTCTTCAATGCGGTCATAACTTTTATCAAAGCTATTATTGTAAATATTTCAAAATATTATTGAAATATCCAATAGAAGGGGTGGGCAATTTCACAACTTGAACCAGGAATCGACCGATATCCACTAGTTCTGGTGGTATAGACAGTTCTTGCTTCCTTTATAAACCTCTAATATTGATATAGAAAATACTAGAGGTGATCGGATCTAGGGTGGGTAGGGTCTAGACTTGGACCCTGTACCCGACCTTGTTATAACCGATTTCTCTTTTCTAAACCTTATACTCGACCTTGTTTGTATTGGACCCTATACTCGACCAACTCTGTTTTTCCAATCTGGTTGTAGGGTTAACCCTGTTTCCACTGGAATTTGTTTTGCAATCTTCCCATATCTTATACGACTTCGAATTTTATATTAATACGCAAGAAAATAACTTAATCCTCATAATTTGTATTGAAATATTAAGCACTTGTAATAAATAAATACATAAACTTTTTAACTAAAAGAAAAATTAAGAAACAAACATGGGTTTAATATTAGTACTACATAAAGATACTCATTTATGCAAGCATAACTCTTCCTACAAAATATAAATTAGGCAAGCCAATCCATGTGATACAATGGCGATGAACACTGTCTGTCCATCGGACAGTGCGAGAGGGAGCCGATGAGGGAGGGAAGCAAGTGAGGAAGATGAATGTTCTCCCATGCGTGTTTGAGAGAGTCAAGAGGAAAAATGTTGTGTGATTGTAGGAGTAAGAGTAGAAATCGAGGGGAAAAAAATGTTTTGAACCTCTACTTATAAAACTAGTCCGGGAATTGGTTCCAAAACCGATCCAGGTACCGATTTCTGGGTGGATAATCACTCGAAACCTGTCTCGGGATTGGTTTAAACCGGTTTCATATTTTGGGAACTGGTTCTTGGACCAGTTTCAATGGAAACTCCCGACCCTGTTTTCCGAGTGGGCCGGTCTGAGAACCAGGTATACTCGGTCTGGTTGCACACCCCTAGAAAATATGGAGGTAACCACCAATGGTAACATCTCTCTCTCTCTCTCTCTTTGTGTGTCAAGCATGGCGGCAACAACTATGGTAGCAAAGGGTGATGGGTAGGATAAGAGTAGCAAGATGACGGATGTAGAAGATACGAGTACATTGAAGTGTACAATTTAATTGTGACTTCAAAAGTGGACGTCTCTCTCTCAAGCATGGTGGAACCACTAGGGTAGCAAAGGGTGATGGGTAGGATAAGAGCAGCAAGATGAGGAATGCAGAAGATACGAGTACATTGACATATACAATTTAACTATGACTTCAAAAGTGACGTCCATTACATCGAACCAATCTAGTTTTAAATGGCAAGATCGTGTCAAGTTACAGTTTGAATATCCATGTACTTAATTGGAAAGAAAAGAAATTTAATGGCCAACAATAATCAACAATAGTTATTGTAATAGACAGTGCTATCATGTCGTGATAATCACATGGCAAAGTTATCAGGCCGATCAGATAGGCAATTATTGATAATGGACGATTCAACGATCGATATGATTGTCGATATCAATCGACAATCCAAAGACTGACATGATTGTCGATATCTATCAAAAGTCATCATCCGTTGAACTTACTTTTCGGGAGCCCTTTTATTTTATTTTATTTTATTTTATTTTCTTTTCTTTTACTTTTGTCTATCTGGCCGATGAAATCAGATTGGCGTTCAGGCAAGGTCAACTTGTCTTTTCGTTTCTGATATACATCGAAAGTGTCGGCAAATCATGGAGCACGGCTCCCTCGACCGCCCGTGGACGTTACCGCACCTCCCCAGCCCCTTCTCGCAGGGTCTCGATCCGGGGGGCCTCCCAATCGCCGACGCGTGTCCTCGCCGCGGGCCCCACCTCGACGCCGACCTCTCTAGCCCGTCCGTCTCCATGCGCACGTGAATCCGCGCGCACGCGGGGCCCTCCGATCAGCTGGATCCCACGTGCGTCCGCCTCATCCGACGGTACTGCTGAGCTCGGAGATTTTCTCGCGGGTTCACGCCTCTTCTTCTGTGGTTTTCTTTTTTTATGTTTTTGGGGGTTGGGGGGGGGGGGGGAGGGGAGGGGAGGGGCCCACGCGGGGGTCGAGATCGTTCCACGTCGGCATCAAGAGAGGTTCCGCGCCGTACGTTTCGGGGCGGGGGCGGGGTGGCGTGGGGACCGTCGGATCTTTTTTCCCCGGGGGTTGCGAGATCGCGACGGCTCCAACGTGTGTGCCGGAATGCACCGCCGTTCGCCGCGGGTCCCACGCCGGCACAGGAAGGGGCGCCGGCGAAGCGACGATCTCCACACGAAGATTTTTGGCCATATTATCTTTTTTTGGCCTTTTGATTAAGGAGATTTGTACTCTTAGCCCGAAATTCAACCTTTTCTATTTCAGTCTTTCCTAAAACGACGTTAACCTCCCTTCTCTTCCGACTAATGATGGATGACAGAGATGGCGATCGCTAGCTAACACCAGGAGGGAACAAGAACGGGTGGTCCTTATGATTTCCATGCAAATCCGAGTTTACCTTCGTTCCTAGTTACGTACACTATGAATTTTAATGATCCGTGGAGATGAGTGTGGTGATCTCTTAGATTGTAATTGGATCATTCTTTATTTATCAGGTCGTTTTCAATTACTACGTTACAATCTTTTACGACTTTTATTGTTTTAGGTTCTTATCTGAATAAGACCTTTCTAGCCGAACTTTTATTTTCTTTTATTTTATAAAGATTCATTTTCAAAAGCTATTACTAATATGCCAATGTTTTCCACTATTTTCTTATTTTCTTTTAAATACAAATATTTGGTTCTTAGAGATCTTTTAATCTTTTGATACGTATTGATATTTATTTAATTATATACTTTGAAGATATAACTTTGTGTCCCTCATTGTTAATATTCAATTGGCTTTGACTCTCTTGGCAAAAAAATTAGAGTACTTTGCAACAATAAGGGAGAAAGGAAGGGTGGAAAGAGGTGGTCACCGTGGTACCAAGGCGCTGCGAGGTGGGCATAGACAGTGATGATTGACGGAGCGCACTAGCAACTGGGGAAGGAGGAGGAGGAAGAAGGACGGGACATAAAGGATTATATATATATATATATATATATATATATATATATATATTTCAATAACTTGGAAAGGTAAAAAATAAAATGTAGCCCAAGTGATCTGTTTTAGAGTGGGTTAGTTTTGATAAATTTTAGTAGTGAATCGAATTGGTCGGGTTTGGAAAATGTTATGATTTGGGTAAAACTGCAAATTTTTATAATAAAAATATAAAACTTGCACAATCTCACTAAAATAGAATATGTTCATCAGGTAGTTTTGTTGGCGTTTGTTCATGTGAAACCATGATTTCAATTATCCATAGGTGCAAAAGCTCTTCTTCTAAAAGATGCTTCAAAAACGGTTTAACCTAGGAGCCGAATTAGTTGAAAGTTTGGAATTGAGAACCATATTTGTCCTAGGCCGCTTCTACGTTCGTGGAACCAAAAATTGATCCTATTCTTAGAATCAGCCTGGAACCGTTCAATCTAGGTCAGTTAGATCTGGTTCTTAAGTTATACCACAGTTAATGCTCACCTCTACCGTCAGCATAATATTTTTTTCCCTAGTTAACACTCACCTCACATTATATGTTGAAAAAAAAGGCACTTGACCTAACATTGCACTTAACATATAAGAACATATAGAGCTTTCATGAACTAATTAACAAAATGGATTATTTTCAGGGACCATATAAAAAAAATGCTGGGTGAGCAGAGATTATATTAACCAATTTTTTTTTTCTTATGCTCTGTACATGTTACATCATTTGGATGGATATGCTAACTGATATCATCTTTCTCTCTCTTGCTCAATTTATGTGATCGATGAGGCATTTTTGCATAGACATGAAGGCAATGGAATATCCAGCCAAACAATCAATTTTTGGAAACTAAGATGGGCTCTAAACGTCCAAAACCCTCTAAAGAAATAGATGTACCGAGCACATATTGTGCAACACATATTAATTGATTAAGAGAAAAATATATCAATGATTGATGTACTTTTTTCTAGTTATAGCATGGATTTGACATGGGGACAAAAGTATGAGTCACAGTGGGGACTTTACTCTAGGAGGAGGGGACAATCATCTTAGCTATCAATCTTTTTCATACGGATTTTACCTTTGCTAAATCATTATAAAAAGTTACCAACCATATTATTAAGATATAAACATCCCTGATATCACAACTTTTATACAATACTCACTTAAATGTCTTAATATTTTTTTTTTTTTTTAGCATTTGAGCATCATCATTTCTTAAAAATGTTTACTTAAATGCCACAACTTTTATCTTAACGTTCGAAAAAAATTTTACAAGTAAGTAGCGCTTTAAGAAATTATGGTACAAAAGTGATTAATTGAAAAGTTATAATACCCATGTGACTGTTGTACGAAAGTTATAGTATTCATAATGTCTTTCTTGATAATTATTAATATTATAAATCAGTATTAATATCTTTCCAGAATTTAATTATGAGTTGCCTTCTATGAAATGTTTCAAGCATTCACTGAAGGAAGAAATTAGAAGAAAATGTTTTTTAAAACTTGATCGAATGAACTGCTTCTACATAGTTCTTCTATAACTTGGTTTCCTCAATTTTAATTAAAGAAAATACAAAAATCATGCTAATGTTTCTCTTAGATAAATTTGCACCTTCTAGCTTCAAAATCTAGGAATTGTATGTTTCTCTTAGATAAACATACTTGTTTTGGCCATCTAGTTTTTCCAACATTTTCTTAATTAAGTTAGACTTCGAGTTTAAACTGTAAAAGTACTCCATCCTAACGTTTAGTAAATTTTTTTTTTTATCAGTAACTTTTAATAATTCATCTCCACCTTCCCTCTTTTTCTCAAAATACCATTTTGCATCCAAGATAAAACCTCATGGATAAAGAGACCAAATTAGCCTTCAAGAACATCCTACCTCTCAAGACCAACCACACCCAGTAACCAAGCGTTTAACCACTGCGATTTACCCCAATGGCCACCCTTCCAACATGAAAGGAGGAGGTGGGGGGTTCGAATTCCCACATTCTCAGGTGGGTTGGGGTTTACTAAGTCTAATCCATTCACGAACTCCCACGTTTACTAGATGGGGGTCATGCTTGGGCACTATCTATAATGATTTGATTGGCTCCACTTGAGTCAACCTTTCAAAAGTTGTACTCTTAAGTAACTGGACAAGATGGTGACCATTTGGAAGTATGTATATATTTATTAATCACCCAATAAAACCTCATCCATTTGACGTGAAATTTCAAGACGTTGCATGTCCTAAGAAAGAAATTTTGGTCAGGCCAATCTTCCGGTAGCATTTGCACATGGAAATGGACTCGACGTGCTAAGCATTTTTAAGCTAGAACCGAGATGATCATTGTCATGGTAGGCATACTTTCAATATCTACATTAGGCATATGTGTAAAGCGAATAGCTTCTGTAAAAGAGACGCACAAACCATGTTGAGACACCTGTGATAACAAGTGTGGCCTGCTACAAGGACTGAGCACGAGGGCTCATGTTGGCTTGTGGCTCATCTTTTTCCTCTTGCTTCATTTCCATTTGGGGATCAGACAGAGGCTCACATCAAAGATTCCATACTCAGTGTGGAAGAAGATGATGACGTCCACCGGTTTTGCAATCCGCAACCGCCCCCTGATTAGCATTTTAGCTTGGATTTTCAGCCAAAAAGAATAAGAAGAATGAGTTCATTGTTAAAATCCGCAACCGTCCCCTCATATCGTGTTAACATTTTCGCAGTTAATCATCGATTAAAAGTTAAGTCACATATAAGAGTCCATAAATATATTTGAAGTGTCAGTAAGCTGCTAAACAAAATCAACTCGACTACCAACTTGTCATGTTAAATAATCAACTAGTTTTTGGTTAATAATTCTCGTATAAATTACTTACCAACCTTTACTAGTTTTCAATAATTTTCAACTTTTCTATTGAGTTGCCAATTTTTATGTACCTTAATCAACAACCCTTCATATTTACCAACTCCTTTTTCGAAAACCAATTAAGATTAGTGTGACTCACTAACTTTCTCCCATTAAATTACGACCTAGGCTGGAATTACCCATTTTGATTTGAATTGTTTATCTACGTCTATTTTCTTCTTAATTTTTCTATTTTGCTTATCATTAGTAAACCTTTTAATTTACTTAGAACTTTTATTTGTGTTTCTTGGTAGTGCCTCAAATTTACCAACTCGTTTATGAAATTACCAACCTCAATTAGAGTGACCTAGCAACTTTTCTCTATTAAGTTACAAATTAATTTGGGTTACCAATTCTTGTTTGAGTTACTTAATTAAATGCTTTTTTTTTTCTAATTGCCAACTTTTCTATCTTTCACCAGATTTTATTGACATTTCTTAACAATTAGTTAGTTCTAGGTTATAAACTATTATTTGAGTTAGCTATTAACATTTTTTTGGGTTTTAAATTAACCAACTTCTCTTTTGGATTATTTGATCGGGAAAAGGTTAATAGTTATACAAATAAAGGCAGTAATTGTATATAATAGTTGGTAAAGTAGTAAAGAAATGTAAATAAAAATTAGTAAAAGATAAGAGAGTTTTCTTATCTTTTATTAAGTTTTATTTGTCAGAGACAAAAAGGTTTGTAATTTAAAAAAAGCAAATAAAAATTGACAATTAATTTTAATGTAAGTTGGTAACGCAAAACTAGTTAGTAGCTATATCATAGAAAAGGGTTGGTAAGCCAGGCAAATATATAGAGAAGTTGATAAGTGAAAATATATATGCGCACGCGCGCTCTAGCAAGAAACTTAAATTAGAACTATAACTCTAAATTGGTAACTTAATCAAAGAAAAGTTTATAAGGAACATAATTTTTATTTTTTTATAAGTCCTTATTATAATTGGTAAAGTTAAGCCATTGGTGAGAAAGGTAAATAAAAGTTGGTAAAAGATTAAAAAAAATAAAAAGAAAAATTTATTGTTGAGTCATAAATAAGAGAAGCTTGTAATTAAAAAATAAAATAAAATAAACAATAGGAAGCAACTCAAATAAGAATTGATAACGCAAAACTAGTTGGTATCAGAGAAAACTTGGTAATAACTCTAATTGAGGTAGACAATTCCTAAAATGTGTTGGTGAACTCAATAGGAGAGTTGGCAAATTTGAGAAAGAAATCCATGGTAAGCAACTCAAATTAGAGTTGGTAATTCAAAACTAAATGTGGACTTAATTAGAGAAAAGTTAGTAATTTATATAAATAAATGCTGACACTTAGACACTTTCATAAAGCCGTCAGTAAGAAAGTCAAATTAAATTTGGCAAATGATAAGGGAAGTTCGTTTTTTGGATATAACAGAAATTAATTATTTTCTAAACAAATAAATACTAATAACTAACTTAGATTTTCAGACAGTTTTGCGGTAGAGGACAGCTTATTCATTGCATTAATATTTTAACCAGTAATTTCTAGTAGCAGCTTTCAAATCCGACTTTTCTTTTGCATTCTGTCAGCTATGTAGCACGGACACTCTCCGGAAGCCTTTGTGTCGTGTCCGACACTCCGACACGCTCCGACACGTCCCGACACGCTCCGACACACGGTCAACGAGTGTCGAAAAATCCGACACGTGGTCAACTCTCTCCGACACGCTCCGACACGCGAGTCCAGAATTCCGACACGCGATTCCGACACGCACGGGGTCAATTTTAAAAATTTCTAATACTTGAGGGGTCAAAATATAAATATACACAAAAGAAGTGATAAAATTGCTATAAATATATATGCACGGGGTCAATATATATATATATATATATATATATATATATTTTCAGTTTTTTTTTTTAGAATTGTTTTATTTTTTTAAAAGTCTTTTACTATGAAAGAAGTAATAAAAAATGCTATATATGATAAATAAATAAATTTAAAAATATCATTTCAGCATTTTCTTTAAACAATGTTTTTTTTTTCCTCTTAGTTTTGCGTATTATTGTAACAAATTAAAATAATGAATGATATTATTAATTCTAGGTTATTTTTATTATTATTTATTTATGTATTTATATATATAAATATATTTAATATATAACGTGTCGGAACGTGTCGAAATTCTCTATTTTTAAGAAATGACGTGTCGGCGTGTCGTGTCGTGTCATGTCGTGTCGCGTGTCGCGTGTCCGTGTCGGTGCTACCTAGTCTGTCAGCATTTTGTGCGCGTGTCTTTTCCATCTAACCCAGCCGCAGCCGCATATAAATTGGATTCTAACCATGCAAAACAAAGAGCAATCCCTCAACAACATTTGGCGAATCTCCTTCTAAAGCGAATTATCCACTCCCAATCTCTACATCATTTCTCATAGCCGAAAGACAGTTATCTCCAACTCCTCTATAAATTTGATCATCTCTTCCTCGCACGACCCTCTTCAACTCAGGAACGCTTGATTCATCCCATCTTCTATAACTCAGAGAGAGAGAGAGAGAGAGAGAGAGAGAGAGAGAGAGAGAGAGAGAGAGAGTTTTTTCATCTGGACTTGCATGGAGATTTTTATATCTGTCCTGCCGTGCATATTTCTTCTTCTCTCAGCACTCATTCTCTCGTACCCATTAAAGCTTCAGAAGCAAACGAAGAAGCTCAAAAGAATTGCTAAGCTACCTCCTGGTTCAATGGGTTGGCCTTATATCGGAGAGACAATCCAACTCTATTCTCAAGACCCAAACATCTTCTTTGCAACGAAGCAGAAGAGGTTTGAACTCATGCTTGCTTTGCTTTTCCATTCTGAATTCCCATTTTTCAGAATCCTTAAGAGACCATTAGAGAAATTATACCGAACCGAACTGATTTGGCGTAATAACTCACAGATATGGAGAAATATTCAAGACCCACATATTGGGCTGTCCCTGCGTGATGCTGGCGAGCCCAGAAGCAGCTAGATTCGTGCTGGTGACTCAGGCTCACTTGTTCAAGCCAACCTATCCCAAGAGCAAAGAAAAGATGATTGGGCCGAACGCTTTGTTCTTTCACCAAGGGGAGTACCATACACGCATTCGAAAGCTGGTTCAGAGCTCGTTGTACCCAGAAGTGATCCGAAAGGAAGTCGCCGACATCGAGGCAGTAGCTGTTTCAGCATTGGAGTCTTGGGCTGATCGGAAAGTGATCAACACCTTTCAAGAAATGAAGAAGGTTTGAGTTTGTTCCTTTCTCTCTTTATTTTTCCCCCCACACAGGTTAGTTTAAACATGTAGGATCTAAACATGTTTCGCTGTGTGATGTGCTTGTTTTCCCTTCTTTGGCTCATCTGCGCAGCTTCAAACCCAGTGCTTTCTTTTGTTTTTTGTCCTTTTATTCCTGTTCATTTAATTCATTACTTTTTGAGCTCATTCTTTATGGATTGATTAATTTTATTCTTATGAATTTCTTAAGCATAGGTTTCTCCATTTTATTTCACTACATACATGCTTGCTGTCTTATTTTCTGATGTAAAATGAAATACTTATTAACAAAAGTATATACGCAGTTCTCCTTCGAAGTTGGAGTTTTATCCCTCTTTGGCCACCTGGATGAGTATTACAAGCAAAAGCTAAAGGAGAACTATTGCATAGTGGAAAAGGGTTATAATTCTTTTCCCACAAAAATACCAGGAACAGCATATCAAAAGGCCCTCCTGGTAAGCAATAAATCCTTTTTATGCAGTCCTATGATGACATGATAGCTACCTTGCTGTACTTTCATAAATTTCCCATTTGTCTCTCCATACTTTCACAAAGCTAGGAGCAAAAGTAGTATCTACCACTCTACTTATGTGACAATAACGTCAACAAATTTGAAGTCAGTAATTGTTTCAACTTGGGGCTATTCGGCTTTTTGTTAGATTCAGACAAATATGCTATTATCCACTGAAACTGTTCGGTTGAAAAAAAAAAATTCCATGGGTAAAATATGGACGAAGGGACTATTAATTTACCGCACAAGCAGTGGAAAAGTGCGCTTCTATCGTGAGCCTCACGATAAATGCGCGCACTTGCAGAAATACTGGACCAAATCACTGCTCAATTAGCACTGCTAGCGCAGAAAATGCATGTGGTTACACAACATCTATGTTCGCTCCATAAATCCGTGCATATATGATAAAAAACTAAAGTACCAAATGCTTCTCGTCACCAAAGGGCCTTTTCCTAATCAACTAATCAACTCCACACTTCTTGTTGCATTTTGCAGGCAAGAAAGAGGCTCGAGGAAATATTGCGGGAGATCATAAGGTCGAGGAAGGAGAAGAGGATAGTGGACAAGGACATGTTGGGCCAATTCATGAGCTTCAAGCTCCAGGACGATGAAGACCGTGGTAGTTTGAGGGAGGATGAGGTGGTGGCCGATAACGTGATCGGAGTGCTGTTCGCGGCCCAGGACACGACGGCCAGTGTGCTGACATGGATCCTCAAGTACCTTCATGATGACCCGAAGCTTCTGGAGGCTGTCAAGGTACGTATCTCCATGTGTCGCTGTGACCACTTTTCGATTGGTGTAGGGCTTGTCCGTGGGCCCCTGTTGGAGTCGTAGTCTTTGATTTGAAGAGATGTCTGTTCTCGTCAGTTACCGATTGCTAGGCATGTGGTCTTTCATAGTGAATCCTTATTCTGCTCGCAGTTCGTTTGAATAGGTTAAATTCTGCAAATTTTACTGCACATGAATGATAAATATTAGAACATAAGTAATACCCTAAAAGGATAGTCGTCTCGCACACCTATGGAGTTAAAAGGTTGCCCTCCTAGATTTATGTCATGCTTTATATTTAACATTTTGAGAATCAGGGTCGAAAGTCTCGATTTCAAATGCATATTACTAAGTTTGGGATTCGATTAAATTTTCACTAATGTTATTGAGAAAAGGATGGCCCTCTAAGACATTTCCCGACCCTTTTTTAACAGGCAGAGCAAATGGCGATATTCAAGATGAATGGTGAAGGAAAGAGACCCCTGACATGGGCACAGACTAGAAATATGCCACTCACTTACAAGGTATGCGCAGCTCAAATTCCTGAATCAGTCCTATATTTCTACATATAGAATGTCAATTACTAGCTCGTTTAATCATCATTATGTTCATTTGATTTATTCGTATGCTTCTGTTCATGTACTTTGGTGGAATCAGTTGATACTAGAGACTTTGAGGATGGCAAGCATCATATCTTTCACATTCAGGGAGGCGGTGGTTGATGTGGAATATAAAGGTGACAGAATTAAATTTCAAGATATGATCGTTATCTACCAAGATTTTATGAGAATCTCTCTCTCTCTCTCTCTCTCTCTCTCTCTCTCTCTCTGAGAATTGTTCAATGCCATAAATTGCAGGATATCTGATTCCGAAGGGCTGGAAAGTGATGCCACTTTTCAGGAACATTCATCACAATCCTGAATATTTCCCTGATCCGCATATCTTCGATCCCTCTAGATTTGAGGTATGTATGTTTGCGTGAGTATGTATATACATAAAGCAAAAGCAGCGTAGAGGATGAGCTATGCCTAACTTGATGATTCTTTTTTCTTTTGAGTTTTTATCACATAAGGAATATAGTCGGATAAGACTTTCCTGCAAAAGCCGATATAATTAAGATAAAACCCTGTTATACTTTACACTACATATTCAAATAGTAGACGCATATCTACTTAAGCTTGCAGTCGCATTTTCTGATGAAGCATGGACAAAAGTTAACTCTAACTTAAGTAGGCTTCTTATTTAACTAATCTAATCAAGCATGCGAGTTATTTTTGCACTCCCGTGACTGAACACGAAACCCTAATCAATTAAGATCTTGATGACTAAACTAAGGGAACACAAAATTGACCTAGAAACCCTGATTGCACTTATTTCCGTCAAAAGCTAATTCAAGAGTTTCCATTAATTTTCTGGTCGTGGGTGGATGCAGGTAGCTCCAAAACCCAATACCTTCATGCCATTCGGCAGTGGAGTCCATTCTTGCCCTGGAAACGAACTGGCCAAGCTAGAGATACTCATATTGATCCATCATCTGACAGCCAAATTCAGGTACTATAAACATTAAATCAATAATATTTGTTTTTCGGTTTTTCTTTTCCAAAATTTCTAATAATTTACTTTGTTCCTTCTTTTGACATCTATCTGCATACCATTGGTCTCTCTTTAATGAATGAATGAATTAATTTTTATGTTTTTGCGCAGGTGGGAAATCGTGGGCACTCAAAGTGGGATTCAGTATGGTCCATTCCCAGTCCCCCAACATGGACTCCCAATAAGAATATGGAAAGATTGGAGCAGTGAAGTATAAGATGCGTGCCCTTAATTGGAACATATATGGCCTACCCCGACTTTTCACTTGTCTAAATTCTATTAAGTTCCTCCCTAACGAGTCCAATTTCCAATTATGAAAACTCACCCATTTTTTCCGAGTGGGTAAGATATTAAGAATTTAAGAGAATTACTGTGACTCGGTATCATCCTGATGTAGCCAACTTAGATGGTTGGCAACTATCGGTTCATTTCCCTACTAATTTCAACATGGAGTATGTAGTCAATGCAATGTAAAGTTCAATTAAATGGAATCTTTGGTTTCCCACCTAGAATCTTGATCCTAAGTTTTTCCTTGTCGAATCTTGGTTAGTATTTCTTGCTCCATATCAAAAGCAAAGTATCAAGAAAGGAGAAACACAAAACGGCAATGTTGTACTTATGGTTGGAGACTAAAGACAGAGGAACCTTTTTGATTCACTTCTTAGTGCCCGCCTTTTGTGTCTAGAAATGTGGCGGTCTATGTCCGTTTAGGGTTCTGGCGGAGGTTGAAAATGACGTTGGATTCCCGTTGATTAGCATAAAGGTGGCCGGCATAAAAGAAGATATAGGAGATTAGGGTTTTTGGTAGATATGACTAAATTTGAACCCTCAATGATGAATCGCCACTGATACATGGAGAAAACCAGCCAGCGAATAACAAGTGTATTATACTTTTCCTCGACGAATCAAATTTGGAAGGAGTTGTAAGATTCGCCTCCTCATTAGGGAGAGATTGGAGGAAGCACACTTGCTTAGAGTTCAACAAATCTATAATGCTTTTTATCTTTAAGATGAATTTTTCACCTCAACATAATCACTTCGGATTTTTATTTTCATTTTTTATGTAATGATAAAGTAAGCTGATAAAATGAATACATTATTTCCATTTATCACGGAATTCCATATAATCCCGCAAACACAAGCATACAAAGCCAGTCAATGTGAGATTAAACAAATAAGCCCCATGCTTATATGAATCAAACGTGTGCATACCTTAGGAGAAAATAGCCTAATTAGTTTTAATAGTACGAATGCTAATTTAGTCATAAATTTTTTAATTCTACTAGTTTAGTTCTAAACTTGTACGTGAAATCCTAATATTCAATTTGGCCAACTTTTGTCAGAAGTCATCGATATAGTAATTCAATGATTCTTGGCCATCTTATGTAGCACACCACCATATCAGCGATTTCACGGTGGAAATTGACTAAAAGGATTGTATTGAAGTTTTGTGCAAAAATTTAAGATTAATTTGGCAAAATTAAAAATTTTAAAATTGAATTAATATTTGTACAATAATAAATAAAGAACTCATTGGACAATTTGTCCGAGAAATTAATAGTACACCCACTTTTATCTTTCACGAAATCTCGTATTATAACATATACACAAATCACTAAACACACATATATTGTTCCTATAATCCCACTGAAGTACGGAAATATTGAAGGGGACATCTGCCACGTGGCTAACCCCACTTACGACAGTGCTGATCTGGTTCACGTGGAGGGAAGTCACTAGGAATGGCCGAGGATGAGAAACGTGTCCACACCTTGTGATTGGAACACGAAGAAGAGACCGGTAGGACTGTCCTCAACTTGGAGGGCAATGTGCAAAACGGCACATTCGAAAAATTGAAGCCAAAATGCTTTTGTCGGTGGTCCCACAAGTGATTTTTTCCTTTTTTTTTTTAATTTATTTATTTGTTCATTATCTTTTCTTTATTTTTCTGGGGACAAATTATGTGATTTTGGGGGCCGATTGTGCTGAATTTATATCTTTTCCGGAGACTTCCAGTTCTGTGGAGTAGTTCTCAGTTCCTTCTCGTCCTTCTGCGAAATTCAGGAAGTCCACTCTTTGAGGGAAAAGATCCGCAAAAATCTAATTTCGGGATTTCGTCATTTGCCCATCCGACCATAAATGGACGATTCGTTCATCGACAAAAGCACGAGACTTGATACGGCGTTTTCAACGTCCAATCAAGAAAAAAGACAAAATCGCCACGGACGTATGGAGCAAGATAGGGTTGGCATCTAGACAAAATCAGATCGCAAGATCAGGTATGAGAAGCTGGAAAAATAGAGGAAAGAGATGGAAAATAGGCAAAATCACCTTAGAA
This sequence comes from Eucalyptus erythrocorys, assembly GCA_014182555.1. Taxonomy (NCBI): domain Eukaryota; kingdom Viridiplantae; phylum Streptophyta; class Magnoliopsida; order Myrtales; family Myrtaceae; genus Eucalyptus; species Eucalyptus erythrocorys. The sequence continues at coordinate 18,377,781 of CM024603.1, forward strand.
ATGTCATAACTTTTATACAATACTGATTTTGATATTAAAAATTTTTGTCAGATCATTTAAATATCAAATTAAAGAAAAAAATAATCATTTAAGTGAATCTAGTGATAAAATCTAGCCAAAAGTCTTATCATACTGTAATAACATGAAAGGCTTGGCCTCGACAGACAGATCTACGAAATGACCCCACATCTCCCTCTTACTCTGGTTGGTTGTTCAAAGTTGCCAGCTGGTCGCCTCGCACTCGCTCGTGGGCCTTTTCTCTTTCTCACTCAGATACTTTCTCGACCATCTTCATATCCTCTCACTCCCTCTCTCAATTGGCGCGAGAGAAAACTAGGGCTCCGTGGTTGGAGGGAAAAACTAGGGCTTGATTCTGGGAGGGAAAAAATTTGGGCTCGGTGCCGGAATGAGAATCTCACAATAGGTAAAAGATTATGTGTTTGGCGAGATGTGTTGTTGTTTTCTGTCCACTGAGCAACAAAATTAGTCATTGTGTACTCAATTTGATGTTATTATGGGGACCTCATGTAAAGTCGAGCAACAAAATTAGTCATTGTGTACTCAATTTGATGTTATTATGGGGACCTCGTGTAAAGTTGTTGTCCTTATGGCGTTGCGGTCCTAGAAAATAATTTGTTTTTTCATCTTGGGGGTGACATTAGCATAAGTGACACTACTGCAATCATTACTACTAGCTATGATAGGGAATTTGTTATTAGTAACAATCAATGACAATGTGTTGGTGGAAATGTCGATATTGCCATTGTCACTGTATGTAGGCTGTCATATAAAGAATTTGGGGGTAAGTATACTAGAAATATCATAAGTTGTGTATAACTTTCATTTTAGTGATAATTTTTTTTTAGATCACTTAAGTACCATTTAAAAAAAAAAAAAAAAAAAGATCACTTAAGTGCCAACTCCGATTTGGATCACTGAAAATCCGACGTAAAACGTGGCTCGCTAGCATGCCTAGTTAGCATATAACCCTTAAACGACATTGTCTAAAATTGTAAATAGTGATCTTTAAGTGCCAAATTTTGTTTTAATTTGAGTGCCAAATTTTATTTGAAGTGATCACTTCAGTAATAGTCATTGTTAAAAAGCAATCACTTTAGTGCCAAGCCTGCCACGTGGAAATGCCACGTGAATTGGACTTTTTAAAAGATTTGCCAAGCAATATTATAATTTTAATTATAAATTCCACGTAATCGATTTGGTTAGAATTTCTTACCATTGGCACCTAAGTAATCATTTTTTTCTCCGATTTGATACTTAATTGAGCCCGTGAAAACTTTTGACATTAAAGTGAGCATTTTACCCAACTTTTGATACTTTTAGTGTACTTATCCCAAAGAATTTGTGAGAAAGTAGTAGAAGAATTTGGATGTAGAATAGCAAAAATGCATTAGAGGATACTGAGGAAGAGTTTGAAGGGCGGTTTGAGATATTAGCATGATGACAATGGTATTAAGGATCTTATTTACCATTAAGAATAAGTGCTTAGGAAGTCCTAAAACTTGTCACAAAAGTTTCCTAAACTTTCAAAAAGTGTAATCAAATTCTAAAACTTAATAAATTAGTGCAATTGAGTCCTTTTATTAACACCATTAATTTGTCTAAAGAAAAATGCCAACATGATATCATTAAATAAATTTCTATATCCTAGGTGGTGGCTTTTTATTATTTTCTTCTCCAAATCTAATTTAAATTGGATTTTACAACTAAAAAAGGCCAAAATTTTATTTTAAAAATGCAATTCTTTTTTTTTTTCAAAAAAGTGCGTGCAAGTATTCATCAATGGGGCACTTCCACTGTTGCCCATCGCTAGAGGGGCTAGCGACTTAGGCGAGCGTGGTCAACTCTTGCTAGCTCCAAGGCAGTGTCAGTGTTATCCATATTTGGGCAAGCCTTTCTTAAGCCTAGTGAGGGTCACTGATGAGGCCTCACATAGGATTGGTGAGGGCAATGAGGCCTTGACTAGGCCTAGTAAGGGTTGCTAGCTTTAGGTGAGGGCTAGTGTCACCCAAATTAAGGCGAGTATCACTCAGCGAGGGCCATCTTTGCTAAAGGCTAGCGATAGGTGGTGGCATCCTACTATTGGGGCCTTGCCATTCTTTTTTTTTTTCTTTTTCTTTTGAAGTAATGTTTTTTAAAATAAATTTTTTGCCTTTTTTTTTAGTTTTTTAATCTAGTTTAAATAAGATTTGAAGAAGAAAATAATAAAAAATACCATGTAGGATAGAGAAATTAATTTGGAATGTCATGTCAGTATTTTTTATTAGACAAATTGATGGTATTAATGGAAGAACACAATTGCATCAATTTGAGAATTTGATTATACTTTTTGAAACTTATATGACTCAATTTACTTTTGCGGCAATTTAGGACTTATGGTGCGTTTATCCATTATCAATATCTCCATGGTGAGGAAGTTTATATATTTTGAGTATTACAATGATAATGAAAGTGAGAGCATTCATGGATGGCAAGTAGGATATGGTATTAAATAGAATACTAAGGCTAGAGGTGGATTTGTTATGGAGGAAGGAGCATAGGAGAGGGAGGCAAGGCATACAATTCGTGTGTTAGAGAGAGTTTAGCAAACGGAGCCATGTCCTTGAGAGATTGGTGAAGACACGTGAAGAAGAATTGAGTGGAGTGAATTCGGAAGTTGCCTTATCCAATGAATCAGATGATGGACCTTTGCCAAATACAAATTGCCTAGGTGATGGTGATGATGATAATGAGGAAATTGAACAATCAAGGCAAAGTGAGAGCAAATTATAAAAAAATAAAAAAACAATTTGTAGCACTTGGATAATTGCATGAACCTCAACTTATAAATATGGTAGAAGGAGATCCAATGGCTAATGTTAGTGAGATTGAATATGAAGAAAGTGGTGGTGATGGTGAGAATGATAACTTAGAAAATGAGAATGAACATTATGAAGTAGCAGTGCATAGAAGAAAAAGTAAGTATCCCTCTTATGATATGATTTTTGTATGTCCTATTTTGTGCACATCTATGATATTTGATGATGCAAAATAATTCAAAAATGTTATTATGAAGAACTCAATAACTCAACAAAGGAGTGTTAAATTTATGAGAAATATGAAGGAATTTGTGAGAGTAAAGTATTCACAACCAAATTTCCTATGGAAGATATACAATGCATTGAGAAAGAAGAGCGGCTCATTCTAGGAGGAACATGCTTGTGCCATTGTATCTAGCAATAAAATGATAACTAAAGTATGGTTAGCCGAGCATTTCTTAAACACTATCAAGGCCGAGCTAGAGATCAAGAGCTCTCAGTTGAAACAATTAGTGAAAAAGCAAGCAGAGGTTAATGTGTCTAGAAATCAATACATAAGAGCCAAGCAAAAAGATGATGAGTACACTAATGAGTAGGTACAAGAAAGAATATCTGTAAATCTAGGATTATGCTGGGAAATGTAGGTTTCAGAACTCAGTTAATAGAATATATCTAGAGGTTGTGCACTACCTAACTATTGGACTAAATTTGATAAGATGTATATTTGCTTTGATGCATGTAGACAAGGCTCCTGGCTACCTGTAAAAGAGTGATAGAGTTGGATGCACATTTTAAAATGCATGTGAAGGAAAATTATTGGCTATCGTTGGGATAGATGCAAATAATAAGATGTTTCTTATAACTTGACTTTTGTGAAGATAGAGAAAATTATAATGGCTAACCTTGAGAAAATTGATGGCAAGGTTGGTAGAAAATATTCAGTAGTTTAGAATCACTATATCACTCGTCTACTTGGCATATATGAGCCAATATGGATCCACTAATAAAGCGACATGTGTTGCCTGACTTGGGATAAAAAATTAATGCATAAACTCATTTTTCTCTCCCTTAGTTATGGCTATGAGTAGGTTGAGCAAAAGCATTGATTGCTCCTCTCTCTCTCTCTTCTTTGCAAATAATCTTTTCTCATTTGGAAGTGAAGCTCCCCCTCTTCCTACCTGACACCATTTTTTGCTTGTTTTCTCTTTCTTCTTTGCAAATCATCTTTTCTCATTTGAAAGGTGAAGCTCCCCCTCTTCCTACCCGATGCCATTTTTTGCTTGTTTTCTCACTCACCTCAAGCCCTCTCCTCCTTCTTCGACTTCGACTTCGACTTCATCTGCATCTTCATCTTTGTCCTTGTCCTTGTCGCCATCATCGCCTTTCCGGCTCTGGCGATAGAAACACACATGGCTCGATTTCAATTTTGGGCTCGGGCATGTCATGACCGATTTTGAAGTGGAAGAGGAAGAAACTTGTAGTTCCTACCCAAGCCCTCTTCACCTCACACACCACTTGCATTTCTTTACTAGACAGATTGGGGGTTACCAAATTCTCTTCCACATAAGGTAAGAATTCCTACACTACTCACATTTACTTTAGGATGAAAACTCAAAAGTGTTGTATCTAAAAATTTATGATGTTTGTACTGTTTTTGTGAAAGAGCCAATATGTTGAGTTCCTAGTAACATTAGACATAGTAGGCAAGCATGAATCATTGCATAAGTTTTGAGCCTAAATGATCTAGCCGAGTTGCCCACCATCTATTCACAGGAATAGCCAAGCATTCTTACCTCACGCGCACAAAGACAAACCCTAATCTATATGGTGAAGAAATATGACAAATAAGCTTTTTAATTGGCAAAATTGAGCACAGATCAAGCATATTCTATAGAAAGCTACTCCCATCATCCAAAAAGAGAAGAATTGAGAATCTTGCTTTTTGTTGATATCATAAAACACCATTAACTAACGTTTACTACTATCTTCATCTACCAAAAAAATGATGAATTTTCAAACAACGAGGATTAGTTAAAACTACAAAATGAAAAATAAAAATAAAAATTGGTGTACTTTCTTATAGCATGCCATGTACAAATTAAATACAACTAAATTAGAGCCACAAAAAGGAAAGGAAAGGCTTTTCACATATCATACACCTAGTGTGAGGAGCCTTGTGCATGAAGATTCCTTTCTCTTTTGCTTCTCAATTGCACCCTTCAACTAAGTCTTTGGTACAACTTTTGGCCTTCTCTAAAAAGAATCAAGTATTTGAATTCCACAATTAGCTACATATTCAAATTCATCATTTTCTAGCAAGAAATTAACATCATCATTACGTGTGATAGATTGCATTTTGTTCATGATACAAGAGCAAAGATTTAGCAAGGTTGTAGTTGCGATCTTCTCCATAAAATCATGATTTACACTAATATTCATAATACTGAAAGCCAATTGCATTAACCTCTTCAAGCGTAATGTCTTTGACTTTACTGCATTATGAAAGCTTTCTCCAACATCATTGCAATGACTACTTTATTTTGCAAATTTCATCCACCTCATCAAAATGTATTGTGATTGAATAATTATTAACATGTACAACATATGTCAAAATACATAAAGTATGCTTGCACAATCATCTTTGCATTTCAAATAACTTGCAATTACATGTAATGATATAATTGCTTGGACAAAATTTGACAATATGCTTTCTTTCACTACTTTCAACTCCCAATATATAAGCGTGTAACAACTCATAAGTTTTTTTTTTTTTTTTTTTTTTTTATCTAACAACATGGTCAAACAAAGCATGCAAGAACTCATCTTGAAACTTTCTATGAATGACAGACATGTAGACATGTGCAACATGTTTCAATATTCCACTATTTCCAATCATAATTTGCGGCATTCCACAAGCACATTCAAAATCAACAATAACTTTAGAGTTGTACATTTTTTCTGCTTACTTTTTATAATGATTGACAAATTCAGACAAAGTCATAATCTTACGTGTCATATTTTGAAAGACATTATCAGTGCTCTCACTTTTTTTGGTGAATCTAATTTCCACAGAAAAAGTATCTTGGCCAAATGCAGACACCATTTATGATTTAGGCGATACATATTATCCAATTACTTAGAGCACATTTGGTAATCATTCTATTCACGAGAATAATTTTTTATCAGATTTGATTTTTCTTATTCTGTTCCCGAGAACAATTTCAAGACAAAAGAATGTGTTTAGTAAATACACGAAATTTCTTTTCTCAAGATAGAAATGTGTTTGGTAGGATTCTTAATTTTTTATTTCTTTTAATTTTTTTCATACCTTTACTATATTTTCTTATTTTTCTTTTTATTTTTTTATTTTTTTCTTTTCCCTTTTTTCTTCTTCTTCCTCCCTCTTTGTGGCTAACCGTCATGGCCGACAACCAACTAGGCGAGGTCCAGTGAGCTTGCCAAAGGCTCGCCTAGCCATGGCGAGCCTCGGTCTTGCCAAATCTGGGCGAGGCTGACCTCACACCATGAGATCGCCTAGCCACAGGCGAGGCTCAGCCTCGCCCAAATCTGGTGAGGCGAAGGCTTGTTGGATCTCATCCAATTGGTCGCCAGCCACCACTGGCTATGGTGGCGGTGGCCAACGATGGCTAGTGACTAGTTGGGACTAAAAGGAAGAAGTAAAAGAGAGAAGGAGAAAAGAAATAAAAGAAAAGAAAGGGGAAAAAAAAAGTTAGGCATCATTCTTGAAATTGTTCCTGAGAACAAAAAATAACTTTTTTTTCTACTTCTTGATTTTGTTCCTAATCTATTCCCAGGAATAAAAATTTTACCAAACAGATTTTTGTTCTTTTTTCGTTTTGGGGAACAAAATAATAGAAATAGTTGTTCCGAGGATTGTTACCAAAGTGCGCCTTATTGTCCTCCAACTTCCATTCGTGACACATCTCTTTCCAATTGTTTTCCATTCCAAGTTCTGATTTGCAATGATATAAAAGCTTATACCAATATCTATCATGAAAGCCTAGCTTTCCAAGAAGATGTGCGATATGATATAGCATTTTTTCCAATATGCCATACGCAAACTGTAGCACCCCTGAACCAACTGAGGTCGCCACAGTTATCCATCTCCACGAAGTTAAGCCATAAATTCTTGGGCTCTTTTTTTTTTTTTTTTTTTTAAACGGTCCCAGCGCAGTTTAATTGCGGAAGCATAATCAAATCTCTCCAATTCTCCCTCCAAACAACCATGAGGCAATACACACCAACTAAAGCATCATAGGATAAAAACCGAACCATTTTTATTTACATATCTACAAGATGGATTTTCTAGGGTAGGTACAATCAAAAGAAAAGCCAACTCATAACTAGCTTGGCTTAAGCTCCAAAAAGAAAAACCTCTACCCTCCTAACCGATCACATAAACCAATCCATCCACCGGTATCGGCTATGACCAAAAATCTCAACTCCTAGCTCCTCACGCAGGTCTCTATACCCATCCTGGCGCATCGGGTGGTGGCGGTGGTAACATTCCCCGCATTATCCCGTCCCGACGAACATGGACGGAGACAAACTCCTGAACGACTGGACCATTAGCCAGGCCCACCTCGTAGGATACAACCGCACGAACCTGAAAGAAAGTCAGACCAGGGACAGAAGGACAGTCAATCTCCGTCACCTCGACCTCTACATCGGTCGAAATGCCATAGTAGGTGCCCCGCGTGACAGGTAGGAGCGGCATCTCTAAGCTGAAAAGTTAGTTTCCAAAAGAGATGAGTACAACTACTGAGCAGATAAATGATCTCTTTAGCTACTCATGCATCATACAAGACAATCAAAACATCACAATGTAACACATATCATTTCATGTATGCAATGCACTACTTACCTTGCAGCCATTTACATGTCATCATACCATATTTGAGTACATCATCAAATGTTCATGCATATGCCAACATCATGCCATAGGTATTCATTTATCCAAGCACGTATTATCAAATGCCCATGCATATACCATGCATACATATCACCCTATGCATGACTCATTCCAAATTTCACAATTCTTGATGGGCTTTATTGCTCACACTTAGTCCTGGCAATGCAAAAGAAAACACATCCCCGGCACACACCATCCGGGCTTCCGGCACCCCCACATTCCGTGCATCTCGCACCCCAACTAGCATCACGAGGAATCGACGGCACACACCATCCGGGCTTTCGGCATTTACACTCCCTAGCCGGACATCTCGCACCCCAACTGGCATCACGAGGAATCCCCCGGCACACACCATCCGGGCTTCCGGCATCCCCTACGCTCCGGGCATCTCAACTCCGAGGCCATCTAGATTTACGCCCCTAGGGCCACTGGGCATCTAGCATTTACACTCCCTGGCCGGGCATCCCCACATTCCCGGGGCATCGTCAGCTCACACCATCCGGCGGCCTTCTCATTTATCATGATTTATATTCACATGCATGGTCTAATTTCATATGGCATATGATATGATGATTACTTTTAATAACTACATCATGTGTCAAATACCATCACTCATGCAGCATAATGAAATCACTTAAGACAACACCATTCATTTGGTTCATGCAATTCAAATTAGTTCACATATCATTTTCTTTGAAGTTTACAAAATCCAGCATGCATGATTTCTGAAAATGTCTAAATTGAATGCCCAAATGATTCTAAAAAATTATGAGATTCACACACGTGATAGTCAAGATATAAAAACACACTTTTCATGAAGAATGCATGATTTAGAAATCATCACATAAAAAGATACAACTTAAACATTGCAGCACACCATTCTTGGACATATCAGTTTGCACGGTTTCAGAATTCTCCCAAATTAAATATCCAAATGACCTCTAAAAATCGTGAAATTTTACCACATAACAATTGAGACATAAAGGCACAACTTTCATGAAGAACTCATATCCAAAATATCTTCACATGAAAAGATACAGCTTAGGTAATGCAGCTAACAGTTTCGGACACAACAGATTGCACAGCTTTAGAATCACTTCAAATTAAATACCCAAACAGCTTTCAAAAATTATGAAATTTTACCACGATATAGTCAAGATTCTAAAGTAGATTTTTCATGAAGACATCAAGATCAAATTCGTTATAGACAATTGATTACAGTCGACGAAAGCTTCTGTTCATTGTACTGTAGCATCCAGATCAACCTATCACCGAAAATTCGCCATATGACCTACTTATTCTCCTTCATTTCTTCTGGATTTTTGATATGTTCTAGCTTAGAGTGTTCACTTCAACTTTCATTTAGAAGACAAGGTGAAATTTCCAAAGAAATATCGTCTCATTGTCCCCGAAAGCACTGGTGTTCCACAAAACTCGTCCAGATTCCACATCTTTAAGAAAGAATGCATTTCACTAAGCTATACTTGTTATTTTTGTCTTAATTTTGAGTATGTTGATCTTCATGATATTCTCTACAATTCTTATGAAGAAGTTGAAGAAAGATTCCCAGTAAAAAGTCGCGTACAGCAGCTAAAATCACCAAAACTCCACATGCAACTCCAGATTCGATCGTTTTCGTAGAAAATGGGTCTCACCCCTCAAAACTCGTCCATTTTACCTCAAATTTTAGTATGTTGTAATTTAAGATGTGATCTACAACTCTCATGAAGAAGTAGAAGTCAAATTCCAACTCTAAAGTCACATGCAAGCCCTCACAATCTTCTAGTGCACACTGGTCTACTCGAGACAGATTGCACCTTCAAACAAAAACACTTCAAAACCTTGTTTTCTACCCTCAAAACTCACGGATTCAACCACTACGCAACACTACATTCACAACACAGCAAGCAAGAGTAGTTAAGGGATCAATTCTTGCCTCTAATTTCAGCAAAACACACGCCAAAAGGAGGAGCAAACAGCGGGCGACGATCAGCTTCTTTCCTCTCCTTCCTTCTTCTTTCTCTTTTCCTTTCTCTCTTTCTCTCACTCTCACCGTCGACCAACCCTCTAGAACCGGCCAACATCTCTTTTTATATCCCTAATTCCTCATCATTAAGTGTAATGATGATTTTCCATGCAAATTGACACCTAATGCCAGCTGAAGACACTTGGAATTGGGCATGCAAACCGGCCACTCTCTCCCTTTAGCTTGCTCGACTGTGGCTTGTTTCTTGGGCTCATGGGTCGGCCCATTTAGCTTGCCTCAAGCCCACGCCATTTGGGCCCAAAATTCCCAAGCCCAAATCCAAATCCAAATCCTCAAAATGACTAAATCTTGGTTAGGTTAATTACAAGATTAAATAATCTATACACTTGAGTCTATGGATGTATAAATTTTAACTTTATACTTCATATGGCCAAAGTCTTTTTCCTTCAAAATACATCCCTTACAAACTCGGCCTTTGTTTAATTGTAACTCATTGGTCTAATGACTATAATATAGTCTGACAGTACTTCCATCACTTAGTCATGGACCGCTGTGTATCTAGGAGTCGTCATGCAAATTCTAGGATGCCACACAAACAATGATTAGTGTTCGGAAGAATAGTTTTGATGGCATTTACCATTGGATGATCTTGATCAGTGAGAACAGTCTTGGGTGTTTTATTACCCATTTCCTCTAAAAAGCATTGAAAAGCCCACACAAAAGAAGTAATAATTTCATCCAATAGAAATGCTTGACCAAAGAAAACATTTTTCCAATGATGATTTAAGTCAACAAAAAGTGCACATATCATATTGTATTTGTTTATATGGTAAGTAGTATCAAATAAAATACAGCAACATCTCCAATACTTTTATAATCTAGCTTGGATACACCATCAAACCAAAAAAAATTGGTCAATCCTCGCTCTTGATCCAACTGAACTGTTTAAGAAAAATTGCTTCCATTTAATGTAAGTAATTAAAATAGTTAATGAGACTTTGACAATCCCTCACACTAATCAACTCCCTTCTCGTTAATTGCAATTTTTGTTGATAATCTCGTATTGTAAAGCCAACGTTATCTTGTCCTCCCACTTCATTACTAAGGTACGAATACATTTTCATAGCCCTTACACTTGCCCTAGCCAAGGAAATCAAAATGCTTCCATTAGTATCTATTATAAGCCAATATGACCATTTTAAGTGTTTTTGTTTATTATCAACAAAAGGATGATTATGAACCTCCTCAAATTTGACAACTACCTAGACTCCCTTTTCAATTTTGAATTTAATGCAAACTTTACATATAGTTCCTTTCACAGCCCTATATACATTTCTTTGGTCATAAGGTGGGATTGGTGGAGAGTGTCCTTCACAATTATATAGAAATGTACATATTCGCAATATTCCTTTACTATTGTTTGCTTTTCATCTTTTTTGCACTCCAAATTCTTTGCAAATTGCATATGCATTGTATGTATTATAAGCATCGTTCTCATTAATAAATGTCATGCCAATTCTAAATTTAAAAACTTGATCAACATTATGGACGATGACATTATCCTTTGTAGCCTCTACAAGCTTAAAAAAAAAAAAAAATCATCATTCAAAGAAGAAAGATAAATTCAAAATAAACTTAAATTCTAAAAGGATAAGTCATGCCCCTTTATCCCGGGAACACGTCGAATTAGCTACTGAGGTCTAGGAATTATCTACTGAATATTAATAAAAATGTAAGTTAGTGCAAAAGTTTTTGTTTGTGCATACTTTATTTTACCTATAATTTATTGAAAAGCAACAACAGTAAAACTGTTTTTGTACCTCACCTTGTGAATACCCACTTTTAACTCAGTCTCACGGTAATGACCTCAAGTCCACTCCATTGTAATCTTGAAGACAATACAAATTCTCTTAAGCTAGACTGAAATTTAAAAAGAAAAAAAAAAAAAGAAAAAAGGAAAGAAACCATTGGAGAAGGTAGCAATACCTACTGTTTTTATCTTAAGAATCACACCTAACTATGTGAGAGCACCTCTACCATTTTGAAATTGAAGCTGAAAAAAAAAATTGAGGTATAACATATGAGTTAAAGCATTTACAATACGTACACAAAGGAGAATCACGTATTTGCACCTTGAGAATACTTGGTCAATGAGCTCATCCTTTGTCATTATAATACCATTATCTCTGAAATCTCAAATATCGTCATCCACATCCTATGAATTCCTCAGTTATTATAAAACAAAGGGATAAGTGCTGCAGAAGTCCTAAAACTTGTCACAAAAATGCATTTGAGTCCTAAAACTTGCAAAAAGTGTAAATAAGTCCTAAAACTTGTCAAAATGTTTCATCCGAGTCTTAAGACGACGCCGTTAGCCTTTTCCGTTAAAAATGTTGACGTGGCATTTTAAATAATTTTTTTTTTTTTATTTTCCAAGTGGATTTTTTAATTCTTTTTATTCATTTAAAAATAATAGATTTAAAAACTAAACAATTAAATTTATTCATTTTATTTTATTTTCACCAAAAACTAAAAAGAAAAGTTAAAAGATTTATTTAAAAAAAAAATTAGCGGCTCCTCTTCGCTACCTCCGCCGAGGCCTCGCCCAAGGCGGGCGCGATCGCCGCCCCCGTGAGGGCCGGCGATGACTCGCCCTGGGCGAGCGACAAGCTGTTGACCCCCTGTGAGGGCCGGCGAGCCCAATTCTAAAAATTAAGCCGGGATAGTCGTGACCGGAATTTCATGCTGATTGCAATGATGTGGTTAATTTTTGCAATTGAGTGTTAATTTCTGCAAATTGAGTGCTGATTGGATTTTTGGTATTTAATTTTGAAATTGTGAATTTCCAATAATTATTGAAAAAATCCCAAGTGTCGATTTTGACACCGGAAATAATTTTAAGTACTATATAAAATAGTGGGATTTTAAAAGAAATGATATCAAATTTCTAGAATAAATTGACCGTATATCCACACACGACGATTTTCATGGGTATTTCTAATATGAAGAAAATAAGCCAGGTTCACCATTTTAACGAAGATAATTGAGTGCAATGCACGGTGCCCTGGGCCATGTTTGAGTGATCATGTGTTGGTTAAGAGAATTCGTCCCGAGCTATTAAGCTAGACATTACCCCTATATGGGATGCCCTACCAATGGATGCCAATCACAGTAGACTCTGGACCAATGCTCCTTTATGGAATGCCATTTTTTTTTTTTTATGACCCAGGGAACCCCGCACAACCGGCAGCCGGAAATAAACCACTGGGGACGACACGTGCTAGCCATCACACATATGCCACCGGATAAGTCACCAATGTCTCACGCCAGCCTCCCTGCAACTTGCGTTGCAGGGGTTTCGAACTCCAGACCTCTCAGCGAAAGGAAATCTGAAGCCTATCCAGCGGAGCCACCACGGCGGGTGGTTATGGAATGCCATTGACGTAGTGACGATGCCATGCACAATAGTGTGAGACGATGCCTGACAATGTTAGAGGACTGTCGAACGGAAAGTAGGACATACTATAAGTTGAGAGCAAAACTAGAAACGCATGATTAATGGACTTAAATGCGCCAGATTATGGGACAAAATTGTGTGACACGGTATGGGACGTGTCATAACGATTTGGCCCTATAATTAGAACCCCGGTTCTGAATTGAGAATTGAGTATGGCGTTCCAGTTGTTGGAGCTCAATTGTTGCTCACATCTGTTTGGCTGTCTATGATATAAACTGTATTGACCTGCAGGGTAGAACTGAGGCGAGGTAGGTCCTCTGTGCTAAATGCGTGATTGTGGTTAGGACGATAGACCTTGTAATGACTCTATATGATTATAAAAGCACGCTTCTTTTTGTGAATTTGTTGTCCTGCTTTTCTATCCCGAGATGATTACTATTAGGGGATTTATTTTTGCTTCCGCATGTGCAATAAAATGAAAGGGTCGGCGATTTGTCTTGGGAAGTTGCAAAATTTTATCGACCAGAGAGCGATGGGCACGCTCTCAGAGGTTCGGGACATGACATAATAGGAGGATAGCCATATCACTACCCCTATTTTTGTAGGATTTGGGGTGTGACAAAAGGGCAATGCAACAAGAACGTGCAAGAAAAGACAAATTGGTAGCGTTTGCAGAGATATTACAAAAGTCAAACATGGTTTTTTTTCGTCGATGACAACCAATTTCTTTTCTTTTTTATAGGTAAAAGGAATATTTTGATTAGTCATACAGCAAGAGCATCACTCATTAAATTGATAATTAGAGAACTTCCAGTTGGATTAGTATCTTCTCTAACATAAAGGGAAGCGGATTTCCTACTTTGAACTGACATGACTTGACTCATGGATTTTTGGCGTTTAGCCTCAGCCATATACTTAATTTGTTTAGATCTACACGCCCCCTCGAGAATTTAGTTGGCCCGAAAAGTTTAGATAACGTCTGTTAGAGAGAGAGAGAGAGAGAGAGAGAGAGAGAGAGAGAGAGAGAGAATGGTCGTTATTGTCAAAGAGTTTTGACTGACTGATTTCTCAAAGAATTAAGAGTAGACTTTAAAACAAAGGTCATGAAATGCAGACAAAGAAGAAGAGATCATGTGGAATACAAAAGAGCCCTTTGTAGGTGCTCATTGGCCTCCAACTTCCTGAGTACTGCGAATTCTTTGATCCGACAGCTATTTTCCGCTATTGACTGACGGAGCCTGCTAAGAAAGCAATCTGACTCGGAGGTGCTGTGATTGCTATCAACTTAAAGGACTATCAGTCTGTCCTACCACCGACTCAGTGTGTCTTGAAACTAAAAGATCAAGACATTGCTTCTGGTTTCTCAACTCTTTTGCAAGAGCAAGTTGAGATTTCTTTAGGTTCCCAATCACAATATGTTGGAGAAAACTCCTTTGTTATTTTTAAGCTGACAAAACATTTCCATTAGTCTAGTCTAAAGACTTCCAGACTCAAGTATTAAAGTCTGAAGTACTCAAGATTCTGTTGTCAAAATCTGAATACCGCCAGACTCAAATACTTAAAGTCTAACCTCACTGACAGTTCCAGACGAAGAAGGAAGAACTATCCAGATGACGGATTATCTTCAAGAATTCGATTCGTATGGTTTATTGAAGATCTTATGGTTGGATACAACATTAACATAATTGATTATTCCTATTGGAATTTACTTTCATTTGAATGATCTTTTGAAAGGCAAGTAAACTTGGAAGATTCTACTTATGAAAACTCAAGATCCTAATTGTATGGGCGAATAGGATTGACAGGCTTTCATCACTATTCAATCAACAACTCGAGATCAAATTGATTGATTCTATCCAACGGGTAGATTGGAAGAATTCCTTTGGAAAGTGTTAACGGTCATGAAGGCATGAAGGAGTATATAAGAATGACTCTTTAGTTGTATGGGAGGAGTGCTTGAAAGAAGAATTTCAAAATCTGAATCTCTGTAGTTCCTTCATCTTTCATTCTGTGAGCTTGAATTGTATAAAAAAGAGATAAGCATATAGTGTGAAGAAACTAGTTGAGACTTTTCGCTAAGGAAGTCGAAAATTAAGTGCTGTATAATCTCTTTTGATTCATAGTGGAATCCAGCCAGTGGACTGTCAGCGTGGAAGAATAGACGTAGGCTTGGATTAAGCCGAACCACTATAAACCTTCTATTCTAATTCTCTTTCCTTAAACTTCTTATCTTATTTGTTGCTTTACTTGATCATTTTATAGAATTGTTGTTTACGTCTTGAATTTATTTTCATCTAAAGGCAATCTACGTTATTAAGTCTTACGAGAAAATTTTTATACACCTATTCTCACTCCTCTAGGTGTTAATACTAGCCCTTTTCACAATGAACATTATACAAGGAAACCAGACAATTTGGGTCCAGTTTTCAAGCCTTTGGTGGATCGTCAAAGATGAGTTTAGGACAGAAGTCCCCGAAAAAAAGGATGAGTTTAGGACATATACAGTGACAAAACAGACAAAGCGCCAGCTTGATGGGGAGAGAGAGAGAGAGAGAGAGAGATTGCAAAGATTACGAGTTTATAAGTTTGTTCTGAACTAACCTACTCACTAGATCTATCTATCTGCACATTTGGTGATCATTGACATGGCACTGAAGCGGCATTTTGAACCCTGTATCTTTTAGTTCATGTAAGTAGCACAGTCATAGTTAGCACGTGACGATGAAGAACCCGATGCTGAACTGCCTCCAAATATAGTACTCAAGTTAGCACGTGACTTTATCTCAACAATCTGTCAAATCTCCAAGCTCGCTGGGAACTGAGATGAGGAAGAAGATTCTTTGAGCCTGGGACAGGATTCTATTCAAACTGTTTCACATTCTTGTAGTTCCCACACTTCATTATTAGACCGTATATAGTCATCAGCCGAGCAGCATCAGAAATATGGAGAACCTCCACAATTTTTGCCTTCTCTAAGCGTTTCTTCACAACTCTCCATATTTGGACACCATCTCACTTTGAGTACTCACAATGAGACAATTGCAACACCAATCCTCTCCACCTTTCGTAATTCCATAAGGTCCAAGGTCTTCAATTTACATACGGCAGACATGTCAGGTTAAAGAAGCTCTTTCATTTCATCGCAAGACTTGATCTGGAGAGGTCTTGAGGTTCTTTGGCAGTTTGGAGGAAAGTTGGAAAATGTGGGCAAGCATTGGGCAGTACTTTTTATAGAAGCTCTTAAGATCTAAGAAGACCTCAACACTGCAAGTTGTCGCCTGGACTGGAAGGAAAAGAGATAACTCAGATAAAGGGAATCAAGCTTTTCTGAAACTCCAGCATCTGCTTCTCTACCTACCATGCCATAGATCTTCAAGCCCTTCTCAAGCCAACAGCTCTTCTAAAAAAAAAACTCCACCAAGTTGAGGTAAGTGACTAATAGAGCTATCGTCAACCACTGGTAGGTGATCAGCATGCTTGAAAACATCTTCATGTATACTGAAATTTATGCAGGATCCATGGATCTCTAGAGACTGCCCAAGCTCTTTAGGATGTGTTATTCTTCCCTGGGAGTTATTATTTCCCAATAAGTCCCTGTCTCCAAAGTCGTCATACATTCCTTTAACTCTTTCTTTTGGAAGCCCAACGGAAAAATGTAAATTTCAGAGCATGTATTCCGCAAGTTGGAATTTGTCCTCCAAAAACTGGAGAAATTGAGTACCACAGATGGAAACGGAAGGTCAGTCAGTACTAGGAGAAGTAGAATTCTAGAGGAGGACTTAGGGATCCGCAACCCTTTCAAGTTGAACTCCTCTATATACTCGTTCTTTTTCCAGTCAATTCTTCTGATCTGCTTCATTTCCGATGGATCAAGCTTCAATGGACTAGTCAGATCTGAGACTAGATAGGGCTATTTACTAGTTTCCTGCCTGAAAGATCTTGAAAATCCAACTTGGGAAGTGACTTCAAATTTTTCCGATTCTTCAAAAAGAGCACAGCCACTTAGTAGTAACTATTTGAGGTTGCTAAAGTTCTCCAGGGGTGGGAAAGGTCCAACTTTAGTATCAAATAATTCCAACACCTCAAGGTCTCCAAGTCCCCCCATGTCAGACACTTCACAGGGACATCCTCTCAGCGAGAGTTCTCTGAGGCTAGTGAGGTAGGATGCAGATGACAATGCTTCATATTTCATTTCAGATAGGTTGAGAATTCTAAGTTTGCTCATATGCTGAAGCAATTCATATTTTGTATCACTCAAAGATTTTGTTCCACAGAGGTCGATTACCTCCAGGCTAAAAAGGGCATCCAGGGGAGGAAGGGCTTTTAAGTTGGTGCGGTTTCTCATTGTTAGTTCATGGATCTCATCTATTTTCTTTGATGGGGGACGACTCCTCAGAGCTAGCACTTGTAGCTCCTTCAACTCAGACAGTGATGAGGGGAAGATTTTTTAACTTTGGACTAAAGATAGCCAGAACTCAGTTCAGGCATTGGAAGAATGTTTCGGGGACTTCCCTGCAAAAAGGAGCACCATCCATAAGGAGTGTGGACATCTCAACCCTTATTGCCGCTATTCGTTTTTCTAAACTCATCCGCATGGATAACCCTCCCTAGACCAGCCCAAGTTCTGTTGTTTTAGCACACCAGCCAATCCAGGACATGCTGACTAACTAAGTCCTTATGGTCGGTGAATTAGCAAGACTCAAGGCTTCACTTCCCATATAAACATAGCTGTTGCCATTTTGCCCTATACAAACCCACGATCTTTGAGCTCCATGAAAGTCCGATGTGCCTCCTCATATTCCTCTAATACAATTATGATGCGAAGAATTCTTCCAGTAATCTGTGAGCTATCAATTCATTGCACTCGACGGCACCATGTTGCAGAAACAAGAAGCTACGAACCCTTGGAGTGCCATAACTTTGCAGAAATGGATACTTAAGTGCCATAACTTTCGAAAAGTACATTTAAGTGCTAAAATCGGAGCAAAGTGAATCACTTGAGTGTTAATCCGGCCAAATTGCATACGTAGCATTTATTGGCGAAACGAGTGCAAAAGGACGCCGTTTTGTACGCTGACATGACCAAATAATGCAAAAACGACGTTGTTTTGGGCTGACATGGTAAAAAAATAATATAAAAATTAATTTAATTTAATTTAAAATTAAATTTAGTTAAAATATTTTAAAATAATAATTTAAATATTAAAAAAAAAAAAGGAAAGGAAAGGGGGAGGCGGCCGAGGGCCACCGTCTTCCCGCCATCGTCGGAAAGGCCGGCGACGGTGGGTGGAGGGTCGGCCGAGGTAGCTGTGCCCCGGAGAGGGGCTAGCGACCTTGGCCGGCCAACGGCGAGGGCTCGTGAGTCCTCACCCCGTTGGGGCGAGGGTCGCCGCCCTCGCAAGGCCCTCGCCCGGATCCGGCGAAGGCCGCACCCTCGTTCGGATCCGATGAGGGTCGGCAGCCCTCGCCCGACCCTGGCCAAGGGTTGTTGCCCGCCGAGGCCCTCGCCGAATCTCGACGAGGGCCGCGACCCTCGCCCGGATCTCGTGAGTGGCAAGAGCTTGCGGCCTCGCCCGATGCGGGGCGAGGGCTCGCGAGCCCTCACCGCCGGTCGACCGGGGTCGCCGGCCCGGCCGTGGCCGAGCAACCTCGGCCGACCCTCCACTCACCGTCACCGGCCCTTCTCGGCAACGGTAGGGAGGCGACGGCTCAACCCTCGGCCACCTCCCCATCTTTTTTTTTTTTTTTTTTTAATTTGTTTTTATAATTTTATAATTTTATAATTTTATAATATTAAAATTATTATTTTAAAATATTTTAACTAAATTTGATTTTAAATTTAACTTATTTAATTTTTATATAATTTTTAATCATGTCATGCCAAAACGACGCCGTTTTTGCATTATTTGGCCACGTCATCGTGCAAAACGGCGTCGTTTTGCACTTGCTTCGCCGAAAAATTGATACGTCAGCGTTTTGACCAGACTTTGGCCAAGTGATCCTTTTTTTTCGAATGTGACACTTAAGTGTACCTTTCGAAAGTTATAACACTTAAATGTCTTTTTTGTGCAACGTTGTGGCACTTGTAGTGTTTTTTTCTCCGGAAACAAATGTCTGCAATGCTGACAACGCTTCCTGGTGGTGCTTGGCAACATTTCAAGCACATGATGCAATAGCCTTGTAAGAAGCGCGGATTCAGCAATAGAGGCAGCTTTTCAACTGCCTTGTCCAATTCTGAAATTCCAATATGATTCGAGGCTTCTGCTACCATAATAATTGCCCCAGGAAGACCTGAGCTATTTCTGCTAATAGCTTAGGACAGTCTTTTGAACGCAGCGCCCACCGAACAGTACAATTCTTTGAGCGACTCATCTCTAGTAAACTTGGGTTTTCTTAGTTCTTTCTCACACTTCTCCCCCAGTCTTGCAATAATCATATTGATAGCAATGCGGTCTCCTTTTGTGCCCACATAATTGGTTAAACCAACACCAAGAAAAGGATCTTTATCAGTCCACATGGGCTCCTTCTCAGGGAAGTTGACCTTCCCCTCCTCTGGTGAAGTATGAAACATCGAGCAATAATTAGTTGAATGTGAACATGTATTATGACTTTGTCTTCCTTCGTCACGCACAGATTGAATTTGGTCTTCACTTGGCTGCGCAATACATCGCAAGCCTTTTTTATCTCAGGATTATACTCTCTCCTTGTCCCGTGGTCCTCCCTTTCTGAGTCGTTGCGCATGCGCTCACTCTCATTGTGGCCATGAGCTGGTCTCTCTGAAGCGGATCCACGCATAGCCAGACCCATGCTAAGTGCTATTCCTTGACAAGTTTGCACTTGTCTCGGTACATGCTACATCTCCTAGGAATAGCGCTTAACATGGGTCTGGCTATGCGTGGATCCGCTTCAGAGAGACCAGCTCATGGCCACAATGAGAGTGAGCGCTTGCGCAACGACTCAGAAAGGGAGGACCCTGGGACAAGGAGAGAGTATAACCTGAGCATGACGAAGGAAGACAAAGTCAAGTATGTGCTGTTCAATGGGTGCCGGCTCGCGTTGGATCTGGAGAGCATCTCATCCGAGCTTATAAAATGGGGTGTAATCAGACAGGTGTGGGCAGACATGATCTGAGGGGCTGTCGCCTACTGGACAATGTAGATGAGATCCATGAACTTACGAAGTTACTCATTCTTGAGATATCTGGGGCTCATTTTGTGGAGGAAATCCATGATGGTCTTTTTGAGCATATGAAAGATCTCAGATCTCTTAGCTTATCTGAAGTTGGCATTAAGTGGCTTCCTGCTTCTGTCTTAAATAAGAGTGAACTCCGTTGGCTCATTCTTAGAAATTGTCCAAATTTGAAACAATTGTGTGATTTTAAATTATTGAAGATAGAGGAATCAGCAAAACAGGAAGTGCTTTCAATGGCAAAACTTGAAGTGTTTGATTTCTCTGGTTCAGACTCTTAAGAAATATCCAGGTCAAGACCCTCTCCTCTCCAGAAACTTCAAATTCTCAATCTATCCAAAACCAAGCTTGGGCGCTCGCCCTACTTTCACGATTGGGGAGAGATCACTCAACTCCACTTAAGTGACTGTCCATCCCTGGCAAGAGTTCCCACCCTAAAACCATTACCTAAACTAGAGATTTTTGAGCTTTCGAAGGCAACATCTTTGAAAGAGTTACAAGCAGATTCTCTGCAAACTCAGATTCACTTTAGAATTCTGGATCTCTCGGGTAGTGCTGTAAATAAGCTACCTTGCAATATCAGGAGCTTATCTCATCTTCTTTCGAGTGGTTGTGTGGAGCTTCCAAAATTGCCATCCACGCAGGGCCTCCAAGGCCTTGAGGAGCTGAACCTTTCTGATGCCTCTATATTGGAAAAATTTGAAGACAAGTCATTCGAACATCTTAATCCCCTTCGCCAACTCATTCTCTCAAATTCTAAAATAAAAGCTCTGCCATTACTTTCTGAAAATTATGAACTTTGCTTGCGCTTGGTGAAGAATGGTAAATTCCTCACTAGGTTGCCAAACTTGAGTGAACTTCAGAAACTGGAAGTTCTTAAATCTCTCGCGATGCTCGGAGTTGGTGGTAGCAAGCAATGACTCCTTTTGGGGCATGTCTCACCTGAAGACCATCAATCTTTCAGAGACTACAATTAAAAGCCTTCCTTCAAATTGCTTTCCCATCAGCCTCCATCACCTAATAATGAGAAATTGCACCTACTTGGAAGACCTTCCTTCCTTGGAAGCTCTGTTGAACCTAAAGGTACTCAACCCCTGTGGTGCAAAATCTTTGAGCATAAAACTCGAATTTCTTCGCCATATGAGCAATCTAAGAATTATCAACCTCTCTGAAATAAAATTTGAACAATTGCCATCTCCGTCCTACCTCACTAACCTTAGGGAACTGTCTCTAAGAGGTTGCTCCTGTAAAGTATCTGAGCTGGATGCCCTGAAGGAGCTTGAGCTGCTGGATCTATCAGGGAGAAAAGTAAGGTTTTTACCTACCCTTGAGATTTTTATCAACCTCCGACATACTGCTGAGAGATTGTGCTGATTTGGAAGAATTGGAAAATTTGAAGTCTCTTACCGAATTGGTAGTTCTAGATCTTTCAGGGACAAAAATAAAATAATTTCTTTATGATGTCTTAAATCGGACTAGTCTAAGGAAGCTCAATCTGCAGGATATGAAGCACGTTAAAGAAATTGACTGGAAGAAGATAAAGTATATTCCAGAGGAGTTCAACTTGGGAGCCTGTGAATCCCTAAGTTCTGAGAATTCCGCATCTCCTGACCGGTCTTCCATATCAATATGTGGTAGCAGATTTCTCCAGTTCTTGGAGGAATCCTAAGTTGTGAGATACATGCTTCCAAAAATTCCACTTTTATATTTGGCTTCCCAAAAATAAAGATGGAAGGATATATGACCTTGGAGACACGGGCCTACTGATGGATATCAACTCTCAGGGAAGAATTCCTCATCCTAAAGAAACAGGGCAGTATCTCGAGATCCATGGATCCTATTGCCTTTCCAATCTGCCTGAACATGTGCTGGGGCATGCTGACCACATATCACTAATTGATGATAGCTCTTTAAGTCACTTATCTGAACTTGTTAAAGAGAATTTGACATCAATAAAGAGTTGTTGGCTTGATAGGTGCGCGAATATCCGTGGTATAGTCAATGGAGAAGAAGATGCCAAAGCTTTGGGAAAGCTTGACTTTCTTTATCTGTGTAATCTCTCTTCCTTAAGATGCGTCTGTGATGATAAACTGCGGTTTGAGGTCTTCCAAGGTCTTAAGAGCTTGTTTATAGATTGTTGCCCAATGCTCACTGACATTTTCCCATTTTCCAAGCTGCCAAAGAAGCTTGAAAACCCCCGAATCAAATTTTGTGCTGAATTGAAAGAGCTATTTAACCCTGGTATGTCTGCAGAATGTAACTTGCAGATCTTGGATCTTGTGGAATTACCAAAGCTTGTGAGAATTGGGGTTATGATGGTCTCCCTGAGAGTACTGAAAGTCAGACAGTGTCCAAATCTGGAGAATCTGGAGGTAGTGCTTGGAGAAGCTGAAAATCTGGAAATTCTCCATATTTCCTATGCTGCTGGGCTGAGGACCATATGCAGTCAGAAAGTGAAACCAGGGAGCTTAAACAATCTAGAACAGCTAAAAAAAGAATCTTCTCCTCAGCTCAAAGAAGTTCATCCAACATCCTATTTGCTGCCAAACCTGGAGATTCTTGAGATAAATTCATGTGAAAGCTTGGAAACTATATTCAGAGGCAGCTCAGCAGGTTCTTCATTGTCAAGATTACGATTCTGTCACTTGCCTTGTCTAAGCAGCACTGCATTCAAAGTACCAGGTCAATGTCATGTTGACAGTAACTGCCCAAATCAGCAAATAGAACAATCTGGTTAAGTGAGAAGTAAGTCCTCACTGATCAATACATTTAGAATCTCATTCACTTTGCAATTCCCATTTCAGCAGCTCCAGATCTCATTGATTTTGCAGGCATCTCTTCGGTCATGAATGTGATGATCCATTGAATGCAAGAGAAATTGCACCTGAAATGTGTGGCAGCTTTTTTCTTCCGTGATGTATTAACATTCATGGCCATCATGAATGGATAGAGAAATCACTGGAGGCTTACGGGATGCAATGTCCAACCACACTTGTTCTGACTTAATGCATATGTTTCCTTAAGAGATGTGCTGCAGCATAGAATTAGATACTGGATGTCAAATGTCACTTAATGTTTCATATAAACAAGTCTTTGAAGCCTATGCCATTCTTTCATGTTTGGTTTCAGTTTCCTCTTTTTGTGTCGATACTTCCATATTTCTACTGATTCAATCCCACCTATATTGGGACCTTTGTGACGGCAGTGGTTTCATACTTATCTACCCGAACTCACCAATTTTAATTTGTTACATTATGAGGCTCCTATTTACATTTCTAAACTGGATTCAGGTTCCTATTGGCAACCCTTAATCTACCTTCTGGCTGAGATAATAGCTGATTTTGTTCATTAATACCAGGTTAGACATTACTTTTATGAGCTGCATAATTTATAATTGTAGAACCAGTTATATGTGTATATTTGACTTTAAGAGAATGTATGATCAATAAAGTATCACTTGAGAAAATCATTTTCTGAAGTTTTGGGAAGATGCAGTTATCTCCATATTATTATTATCAGAATTCTATATGTGAGAGGAGACCCGCAGCTTTCCTCCCTGTAATGTTTCTATCATGATACTACGTAGAAGGCCCAAGTGTGAGAGGGTGAGTGAATATCATCATGTCATGAAGAAAGATGCTTATAGTTTCATGAATTTGTCTGTTTTTTTCTTTTTGTTGAGCATGTGCTGTGGAGGAAGATTGATTTCGTTTTTTCATCTCTTTTATTTATGTTCTGTTGTTCACTGTCAAATTACATAGACATACAGGGGAGAGAAGTTTGGGATCATAGACATACATAAAGCTTCAATAGATGATTCTACTGGGAAAAACAAAACCTGTTCATTCAAGATGTGAATTTGCATACACTCTTCAATTCTCTAAGTACCCAAGATTCAGAAAAGCCTATAGACATTTTCATAATGTGCATCTGTTATCCTTGTTACCAGAATCGAGAGCAAGTGGCTAGTGATACCATGCCTATCGTGTCGTGATTAGGCATCGGCGTGCTTTTCAATGGAAAAGGGCTTGAAGATTCCGCGACGGGCAAAGAATGAGATGGTTGAGTGAGGGTGTTCGTACAGAACTGTAGTGCAAGAGTTCAGTACAAAGGAGTACAGGACTCCCACATCTTCCGATGCACTTGGCATTTTTTATATTCTGATGCCAAGCAGAGAAAAGACCCAAAACACTACTTGTTTAGCAGATCAGGAGGCAGTACAAGCAAATGCAAAAGTCACTTTGTACTGCACTTTCGCGGTGACTACATTATAAAAGACATGACTCTAAATATTGGAAAATTGCAAGATGTTTATGCTGCTGGCTGCTTGAGGAGGGTAGAGACTTCCATGATGCAGAAACGTTATTGAGTGCAGCGTTGATGAAATTACTTCCCATTTCTATGGCCCTTCCTCTTCTTTTCCCCATCTATGTCTGGGGGAATAATGGAATGGGATTGTTTTGCCAACGCTGCACTCAAAAATGTTTCTGTGTTTGGGTCGGGGATGTCGAGATTCTTAGGTTTTTCAGGTACTCCTGTCGAGATTCGCATACAATCCGCTTGCATCTGTACTCCTGTCCTATGGATCTACAGGCAGCAATAAATCTAGAGCTCCTTTCATGTGTTACTGCATATTGACTTCTGATACAAAGTTCAGTTGTGCTTGTATATTTACTGCGAAGTATTCATGTACAAAAGATGGGTTTATCGCTAAACCATGCCATGCGTTCACCTATGAAGATAATCATCATGAAGTCGTCGATATTTTCTTGTTTAGATAATTCGGAAAAAGTTGCCTATCGAGTAACGAGCTCGAGTTTGTTCGCGGGAGATTCTCATCTAGTCAATAAGATAAATGAATGATTTTGTGCATGGTAACATTCAAACTGTCATTCTAGAGTGATTTTGTGCAAGCAGCTGCTTCTTATGGGGAATCCAATTCAAATCTAATTTTTTCTTTTT
This sequence comes from Eucalyptus erythrocorys, assembly GCA_014182555.1. Classification (NCBI taxonomy): domain Eukaryota; kingdom Viridiplantae; phylum Streptophyta; class Magnoliopsida; order Myrtales; family Myrtaceae; genus Eucalyptus; species Eucalyptus erythrocorys. Next base: position 18,403,124 of record CM024603.1, read on the forward strand.
CTCAATTCATTCTTAAAGATTATACAATTGTATTAATTTAGTCCATCCGCGAAATTTGGCCGGCTAGTACTAACGTGGATGCTGGCTATCTGGTGAATGTTTACGTTGTATTTTTTTAAAATATTTATATTTTTTTTGAATTTGTTATTATTTTTTTTGGGGGCAGCCATCGCGGCTAAGAATGTGCGGCTAAGAAAGTCAAAGAGGAAGAAGAGAAAATAAAAAAGAAAAGAAAAAATAATAAAAAATTCAAAATATAAAATATTATTAAAAAATTATCATGTCAACGTTCCCCAATTAGTCGATGTCAGCTAGCATCTTCGTCAGCACCGCATGCCGACTAGCGAAATTTGTTTGAATAGGCGAATTGACACAATTGTATAAAATTTAGGACTGAATTGGTCAGAAAATATTTATAACTAAATTGACATAATTATAATAAGTTTAGAACTCTCTTGATAATTCTTCCTGTTGATCAAGGCCCGATTGACACATTTTCCTAACCTCTGGGATTAGACCTTTCTCCCATGATAGATGAATTCGCGCTAAAACTACAGTAGAACTTTGCGTGCCTACGCTGTCTTTATGTTTTACGTGATCAAATATAAGGCCTTAGTAGTAACGACAACCACAGCACAACTGTGAAGCGCTCGCTTGAGCTGGATGAGATGCTGCTGATGTTTAGGCGATAGCCCCATGCCCTTCTCTCTCTCGTGTTTTCCTTCAAATTCACTCTCTCTATTTCAAATTTCTGATACGTGACATGGAGTTTTCGTACAAAAATACACTCAAATTGTGCATTGGGAGAATCGAATGCACCGCGGCCACTTCTTCCATTAGAGTATGAGCATAGGTGGCTTTTCAAGCACATTCGCCAACCATGGATGATGATTCGAAGTGAAAAATAATATCTCCTAAAGTATTTTGCCAATTGCCAGATTGAATTCTCCGTCGATGGAATTGGTACATAGCAAATCGTAACCTAATCATAGAGTAGCTTCTCTCAACACACAACATCTTCACCTAAGATATTTGATAAAACAACGGCAACAAATCTAATTTGCTAAAATCTTTTCATTTTGCAATAGAATCCGACCCGTTCAACCCTTAAAAATTTCAAATGTTCCCTTACCAACTTCCTTGATTGTTCGGACCAAAAAGAAAAACTCTCTTGATTGTTAAATTGCCATCAATCAACAGGCGACACACAGCAAGCTTTTTCTAAGAACCGGGGGTTGAAAGAGGGAATGAACTCGTTACGTGTCAACCGTTCCCCGTCGTATGTCCAAACCACGCGTTGCTTCAAAGCAAGAGCGCCTCCCCCATTGGCCCACGACGGGCCCCACCCCTCCCCCCACGCCACGTGGCAGTATCTCAGTCTATAGAGAGAGAGAGAGAGAGAGAGAGAGGGAGGGAGGGAGGGAGGAGCGATTGCAGGAATCTATAAATGGAGGAGATGGCCAGATTCAGGGAGCCTCCCGCACTCTCCGCCGTTCTTCCGCTCGCCTTCCTTCCTCCGCCGAGCGTTGACTCAGGGGCAGAGGCGCGGACGGCGTTTCCGCTCGCCGGAGGAGGTCCGGGAAGCCGGAATATTGCCCCCCATCCCCCCGGGTCGGATCTCGGGTCGGGTCGCCCCCGCCGCTGGGTCTCTTCCGGACCCCACCCACATGAGCTCCTTCTTCGATCGGGACGGCGGGCCGAGCGCCCCGCATGTCCTCGTCGCATGCTGCTTCGCGCTCGGCTTCGTCGCCGCCAGGTCCTTCCTTGACCGGTTCGTCTTCCGTGTAAGGTTTCTTTGCTAGTCGGGTAGGCGTCTTTTTTGCGCGTGTTCTTGTTCTTGATCGCCGTTTGCGTATGTGGGGACCGGCGTGGGAAATGTCGTGCTGGGTATTGCTAAAGATCGCGCGTTTAGATGGGTTTTTTTTCCGTACGATTCGTGAGGCCGATTTCGCGTGTCCTGCCTGAGCATGTGATCCGAGTTATACTTAGATTGAGGGGGAAGGTCAGAGGAAGAGATGGGTTTTCCAGGAATTTAGAGATTAATGGTTGTGGAGATGGCATTCTTGTGTGACGGCTTGCCTGAGCCGATGAACATTGAAGCTTACACGGCAACATGGCTTTGGCAGACCTGTTGAGGAGATGATGGTTATACATCTACGATCCGGAAATGGCTCGATGCTTGCGGTGCTGATATTAGGGAAATTTATTCATGTGCTCGCGCCATTACCCTTTGGTTGGATTGTGTGCCGCCGATTGCAAATACCGCTTAGGCTCGTGTTTAGCTGCTCGAATGATGCTCTTTACACTCAGCAAATCTTATTTTGTGGATTTCATGACTTCTGAAATTGTTTCATTGTTTTTTTTTTTTTCCAATATCTTGTAGAGGCTTGCGATCTCGTTGCTTCATCTTGGATCTGGGCAGTTGAAAATCAATGAGGCGGTACAGGCAAAAATCGTAAAATGTTCAGAATCTATGTGGAAGTTGACATACTACGCCACTCTTGAATATTGCGTTCTCAAGATCACTTATCGCGAGCCATGGTTCTGGGACACATCAGAGTATTTTGAAGGTTGGCCTAACCAGGAGTTGAAGTAAGTAATTTCATGCTTGTGAGATTAACAGCTTTGATGCATTTCTGAGTTCTAACTATCGACATACTCGGAATTGCATTTTCACGGTGATCTATTGTCATCTTCAGTGTGTCGTTGTCGTTTGTGGCAAGTTGTTAAGCTCTCTCTCTTCTTTGTCTTTGCACTTGTGTTATTTGCTAGCATGCTTAAGTTGCTAAATAACATAAGCTAGCAATAATGAAAAGGTTGGAGGGCTCTGTGAATGTGTTAGCTCAGCAGACATGCCAAAAAATTATTGTGTTACTGCTGTGAATTAGAGTGCTAATAAAACAAGCGATGCTATTTCATTGTATATACACTACTGCTTCTCACCTATTTGACAGTACAAAGAGTCCTTTCATTTCAAGTCGTATGCGAGAACGTTGGTCAAATTTCAAAGGTTGCAATTGCAGAAGCACGTGTATTCATCTGTTTTTCATCATTTCAGGCTTTCTCTGAAGCTTATCTACGTATGCCAATGCGGATTCTACCTTTACAGTATTGCTGCCCTTCTTACCTGGGAAACTCGAAGGAAGGACTTTGCTGTCATGATGGCCCATCATGTAATCACGGTCTTCTTGATTGGCTACTCATACTTGACTAGGTATTTGTCTCATCTATACCCTCAAAGAGAATTACAGGCCGTGTCACATGAAACCATCCATATCTAAAATGCACTTGCAACTTGTAAATGGCATATAAACTAGTCATTGAAGATCAACTTTGTGTCATCTATACCTCTACAGTATTGAACTTTTTTTGCCCATCTTATCGCTGGCACAATCTATTTTATGAAAACATGTGTCTTCTTATCACAAGACACTTTTCTTGCTTGTGCAGTTTCTTTCGAGTTGGCGCGATTGTCCTGGCACTTCATGATGCGAGCGACGTGTTCTTAGAAGCTGCCAAAGTTTTCAAGTACTCTGAACATGAGCTTGGAGCGAGTGTTTTCTTCGGATTATTCGCCCTTTCATGGCTCGTCCTACGTCTAATATTCTTCCCATTCTGGGTCATCAGAACAACAGGGTGCGACCTCATGTAATTGATCTCGATTCATTTACTTCTACAGGTTTTAGGATACCTTGGGCTTACGATTGCTTTAAATTGTGCAGTACCACTCTCTGTGATTACTTACCAATGGGGGAAGCTTATGCCACACCACTTTATTACATATTCAACTCAATGTTGCTGATGCTGCTCATCTTCCACATTTATTGGTGGGTCCTAATATGCTCTATGATCACAAGGCAGCTAAAGAACAGAGGAAAAGTGGGTGAAGATATACGATCCGGTAAGCCTTCAACTCAACTTCCTTACATAGTGTGATACACGAAGTCATGGTGTCCAAAGAAACAGGCTGTGCCTTATCGGTGTGTCTATAACCTCAACTATGGGATGTGAATTCACTACTGATCTCTATATATACTGGTGCAGATTCGGAGGATGATGATTAGATTGCAGATTGTGTCAAGCCAATTCAGTTCGACAAGCTTATTTGTAGATGCAGAGGTTGAGAATGTACCTCGGTGAGGAACTCATTTTGAAGTACATACACAGTCCAACTAAGGACACTTTTCATGAGTTCTTGTGTATAAAATGAAAAGCAGGCATTGTGTAAGTTTCTCTTGTGGCTCCATCGATAAAACTTCAGTTTATTTCTTTTTGGAATTAATGGCATATAATGCCACAATCGGAATACTATTACAAAAGAAAATAATCATTGTTGAAGCGGCTACAATTTAATTCTTTGAGGTTTTCTTGGAGCTTGTGAAAGGTGACAGAAAACTGTCAAAACTTTCGCCATGATAATCAAAGGTTATTTGAGCTTTAAAGACGAGAAACCCAAGATAGAAAATGGGAGGGAGATTAGTTGCTCTGCTCACCATGTTCTGGGATAGATATTAGAGTTCATATTTTAAAACCGATGCTTTCAGCCAGATGTAGCCCAATTTGAAGAATACCCCCTAAGCCTACCTTCAAAAACAGAGGAATTTTAACTCAGAAACAGAGAAAGCAGGAGATGAGATGTTGCAAGGATGAAAAGTGAACAGAAGAAGCAGGAGGAATTTTAAATGGACGACCACTATACTGAAAATTTTGCATGAACAAACCTGTGCAAGAGTAGAAGAAATATAACAGTTGGTCGAGATCTTAATTGACAAATATATACTGAGAAATGCAGAAGACTTGTGAATCTCGTGAATATGGCGGATGCTGGATTATTATGTCGGCAAATTGAGGTGACCCCTCTGTGATCATCACTGCGAACATTTTGGCGTGTCGATAGAAGAGATTACATAACCAGCCCATCAACTGGACGTCGAGCTCTTCACATTTAGGGGCCGATTCGCATGTGCAGATCAACGTGCATCAAGTCGCAGATCATGAGTGTACCAGATGCAATATGTGCAGGAAGCTTACCTCTTGCCTCATACAGTGCAGGAACTTACTGAAGTAGGAAATGTACAGCAAATTTAAATGTAGACGGGACGGAAGCAAACATGGCTAATCGCACGTTCACCCATCAACTTTCTCTGTTGCGGGTATTAGAGGGCTTGATGAAACTATACTTCTAAAGCCTAAAGAGATTGCGTTTGAACAGGAAATTCAAGCATGAAGCATCACTTCTCTGTCGTGGGTATTGATCCGATCAACTCCTACTGATTGGCACTATTTAAAAGTTTTAAAACTTTATTATACTTTCGTAATAAATTTTTAAAAGTTGAATACACTTATCATCTTTATTTTTTTTAAAAAAAATTCATTTCAAAATTTACTTTCCACTGTACTTTTCCGTTGTGATTATCAAAAACTATTTGCTTTAAAAAAAAAAAAAAATCTTTGGAGTCAAGAGAGATGCTAAATCTAAACAGTAGAAGCATTTGCCAACCTCACCTTTAATCACCTGCCTTACTTTAAGACGTGTCCTCTATGATATTGATAACTTATTTATGTAAGACACAAAAAACAGAAAAACAAAAACAAAGAAAAGAGAGAGGGAGGTATCGACAATGCCCCCACCCCTCCCCACCAGGGGCGGTCATGGTGTGACCGAGTAACCCTCGCCGGCGACATATGAGGATCGTCGGCCTTCACTAGCTAGTGATGGGAGCGAGTTGATTGTGGTGTGCCATGTCACCACCATGTTTACACCACATGGCAATCTTTCACCGCCGAGAAAATATTGGGTAGGCCAAGCACTCCAAGTCAGCAAACGCTCTATCTACTCACTAATCGTCACGTGTCCCGCACGAGGCCCACTTGTCGGGCAAAGCCCTCTCTTCTCTCTCCTCTCTCCTTTACCGGTCTCCGTTACTTCTGTCACCCCTCTCCGTCTCCGTCACCTTTTGTTTTCTCTCACCTCTCTCGTCTCTCACTCTTGCTTTCTTTGACAGCCTCAACCGGCAGCTCCACGACTTCTTTCTGGAAAGGAAGAAGTAAACCCATCAAAAAGTGCTGGAGACACTGAGGCCGTCACCTCGACAGCTCCCAATATGGCAGCCGAAAGCTCTGCTTCAGGGACTTGTGAATAATCCGGTCCAGGAAGAATATCGCAGTTCTCTGTTTTCCCATCTTCCTCTTTACTAGCCAGAAAATAAAATCTTTACACGTGCTCAGGATTTGGCGACAGTTTGCCTGGCAATGTTGATTATTCCACCGAAATGGAAAACTCCATTTTAATCCTCTCGAGATGGGGTTTCCCCAGTACCCCAGTTGGTTTGTTCTTTCTTCGCCAAGAAAATTCAGAGAAAAATGGGAGATTTAGGGTCCGTTCGTTTCATGAAAAATGGGCTATCTCCGGAAAATATTTCCCCAGCCATTTTCCAGGAAAATGACAATATTTTCTGGTATTCGGTTAAAATCTAAAAATGTTTCGGAAAATGTTTTCCGGTATTCGGTAAAAAAAATATTTTCCGCTCACTAAATTGACGAGCGAGAGTGCCAAGCTCGAGGCTCGCCAGATCGACGAGCGCGAGTTTAAGATCAATGAATTTAAGATTCACCTGATTCGACGACTAGCCAAGAAAGAAGAAGATAGGAAACAAATAAAAGAAAAAAATAAAAAATAAAAGAAAAAAAGGAAAGAAAAGAAAAAGGAAATTAAAAATAATTCAAATTAAAAAAGACGAAGAAAACTAAAAAAATAATTGGAATAAAAAAAAAAAGGAAGAAGAAATAAGAGGAGAAAGTGAAGATTTGTATAGATGTGAGGTAAGAGAGATCAAGTGAGGAAAATATTTTCCACTTTTCAAAAGTGGAAAACATTTTCCCTTACTTTAGAAGGCTTTTTTCCTTGGATGGAAAATATTTTCCCCAAAGAATTCATTTTCCATGAAACGAACACCGGAAAATCTGGAAAACGTTTTCCCGGAAATTATTTTCCGCGAAACGAACGAAGCCTTAGACTCCGTTTGATAACATTTATATGTCTTCCAATTTATGTTCTTTTATTTCTCGAAGAAAAAAAGAATAAAAATAAAAAAAAAAAATAGAAATTTATTTGGGAACGTCAATTAATTTTTCTACTCTTTGAAATAGAAAAGTAGACGAGGCATAAATTTGAAATAGAAGCAAGAAATAAAACAAAGTAACATTTTATTCTCGGGAATAATTTTTAGAAATAAGTCATTTTTTTTTCTTTTCTTCTTCTTCCTCGTCGCCCCCGCCACTCGTCGGCTACCATCGTTCACTGGACATTGTTGGCTAGAGAAGGAGCAAGAAGAAGAAGAGAGGGAAAAAGAAAAATCTAAAAAATTTATTAGAAAATTTAAAGAAATTCTACATTATAAAAAATTTGTGAGTCATACCATTCCTTTTTTTTTTTCTATTTCAAAAATAAAAATTTTGTATAATTACCAAACTCATTCTTTTACTCATAAATTGTTCTAAGAAATAGAAATATAAAATGACTATTTTTGAAAAAAAAATTGTTTCTAAGAACAGAAATATTACAAAATAAACCTTTAGAATCCTAGTGAGAGAGAGCAGACAAAAGGTAATGGAGAGGGCTGTTAGAGACAAGGAGTGCAACAGAGATGCCGAGGAGAGAGAGGAGCGAGACAAGAGGATTGCTTCTCCTGACAAGTGGGCCCGCTCGGAACATGTGATGATCAACAAGTGATCGAGGCATTTGTCAACTTGGAGCTCCAAACCTACCCAATATTTTCGGGAGAAGTACACTAATGGTGCCATAAGTTATGTACGGTGCTCACTTTGGTGCCAAAAGTTTCAATCGGATCACTTAGGTGCCAAAAAATTTGAAAAACACTCACTTTGGTGCCAACGCCGATCTGATGTCCCGAAAATCCACGTGGCGTTTTTTTATTGGTTCCGTACGCTGATGTGGCTCGTCGGAGTTTGAGGCCACGTCAGATTTTAGCCAGAATCTTTTGCCGGTGGTTGGAATCTTTCGCCAGTGGCACCAAAGTGATCATTTTTCCTCCGATTTGGCACTTAAGTGATCCGACGGAAACTTTTGGCACCAAAGTGAGCGCCATACACAACTTATGACACCATTAGTGTCCTTTTCCCCAATATTTTCTCATCTTTCACAACGTGAGTGTTGCCATGTTGGCGAGTATGGGAGGACCGCATGATTTAGACGAAGATATATTTCACAAAAAAAAGTCGATTGATTCGATTGCTAGTGTGCGTGAATAGTCAGAACATCAAAAGCATACTTAACCTTCTTTGTATTATTTTCGGGGAAAAAAAAAATCTATACCTTTTATCTCTTTAGTTGAATTTTGGAAATTTTGCTTTCATGTAATATTTAAAAGTTGCCTACTTATCTATCTATATGGATCTGAAATTAAAAGAAGGCTTATTTTTTTTTAGTAGAATTGATGCTAATTAGATTGTCAATCTGAACACATATAAATTATAAGTAATAGCTTGTTTTAGTTTGACATTTAAGATAGAAATAAAGGGAAAATAGTTCTTTTTTTTTTTTGGTTAAAAGTAATATAGAATAATATTGTCAATAAGACAAAATATGTTGGCTAAAATTGATCATCTATAAAGGTATAATGATCAAAAGTTTATATTGTTTCAACGGCTTGTGTGCGCTGTGAGGCTTTACCTATCAATATAATCGGTGTTGATTGAAAAGTTTGCCGCAAATCACCATCGAAAATTGGACGAAAATACTAAAATAATTATTGAAGAATATTAAAAGGACTAAATTTGTTATAGATGAAAATATCCAAACCCAAGACCTAATTTACTTTTGAACAAATCATATCTCGAACCTTGAGAGTAGTACATGTTTTGCCCTGAAATTGTATACGAGAAAAGTATCCAAAAAACAAAGTCATAAGCCCATTGCAATAGTGCTAATTTAATTACAAATTTTTCAATAATGTTAATTTAGTGATAAACCTACAATTTATCAATTCGCTATTTTCAATTAATTTTTGCCAAAAATCGTTGAGGTGGACACTGACTACCCCACATGGCATTGCCACTTACGTTGACAATTTTAAAAAAAAAAAAAAAAAATTGAATTTCTTTCTTTTCTTTATTTCTTTCATCTTGGCAAGTAACTTTGCTAGCCATAAAGAGAGGGCCGACAAGCCCTCGCCGTCAACCTTTGAGGACTTGTTGACACTTGCCAGCCAAAATGATAGGGAAAAAAAGAAAGAAAAAAGAGAAATAATAAAAAAAATATTAAAAGTTAAAATTTTGTTAAAAATGTCCACGTCGGTTTTGCCACATAAAATAGCCAATGTCTACATCGGTGATTTCTAACCAAAATTAGCCAAATGGCAAAATCTCAAAAATTTAAGATTAAATTGACACAATATTCAACTTGACTTTCATTTTGTTACAAATTTTAACTCTTTTTCCTATTAGCATGGCAACACAAATGACTTTTAATGGATTAAAGTTGTTGTCTTCTTTCTTTTTTTAAAATCTCTCTTTCGCCTTTATTTGCCATAAAAAGTATATATATATAAAAATATATATATATATATATATATAGAAAATGTGATAAAGTTAATTCAAACGGAATTCTAATAATATAAAAATAAAAATCAATAATGATAGTAAACAATTAGAAATTGTTAAAATTTGATAAATACATGCACCTTAATATAAATAAAATAAATATTTTAAAGAAATAAATGCAAATGAAATAAATAGGGAAAAGACCTCAATAACAAAAAGGTCAAATGACAAATTACTCATTATGTATTTTATTGACTAATGGGAAAAAATGATTGATTAATGAAAGAGTACTTCTGAATTCACCCTTAAGATGGCTTCATCCACCCCTATAGAGGATGGAAATAGAGGACGGAAAAGGCAGAATTATCTAACTTGTGGGTCACGTTTCTCACCTTCTTTGTCTCTACTAAATCTTCATTCTTCATCCGCTAACCTCTATTTTCATATACCAAAAACAAACCTCTGTTTTTTTTTATTATTATTATTTCATTCTCCTGATAATGGCAGGCAACAAGCCCACTTTTTTTTTTTCTAATGTTTTAAAGTTGTTTTTTGCTACACAAGAGCAAAGCACATGTTCAATAAACTTTATCTATGAGTCAAAGTCGAGTGTGTCACTGAAATTGCCAACGACGAATTCAAACATTGTTAAATGCTTGTTACCGATGGGGGAAGTAGCTTGATAAAATTCAATAAAAACCCACAAAAGAGAGGAGAACAAGAAAAATTTGGACGAGAAAAAGGACTAAAATATTTATTGAAGAATATTAAAATGACTAAATTTGTTGCAGACGAAAATATCCAGATTAAAGACCTAATTTACTTTTGGGGAAATCACATATAACCCCCTTGAACCTTGAGAGTAGTACATGTTTTGTGCCAAAACTTTCAATGAGAAAAGTACAAAAAAAGGAAGTCATAAAACCATTATAGTGGTGTTAATTCAATCTCAAGCTTTTCAATTATGTCAATTTAATTTTAAATATTTTCATAATTTACTAATTGAGTGTTTCCCGCTAATTTTGGCAAAAAATCACTAACATAAATGCCGATTGCCCTACGTGACATTGCGGGCGCTAACGTTGATAATTCTTACAATGTTTTTTTTTTTTTTAAAAAGAAGAATTTTTTCTTTCTTTTCTTTATTTCTTCCATTTTGGCTAGCAACCTTGCTGGCCATTGGATGAAGGTCGGCAAGCCCTCATCGTCAACCTACAAGGACTTATCGAACATCACCAGCCAAAATGATAGGAAAAAAGAAAGAAAGAAAAAACAAAAACAAAATACTAAAAATTGAAGTTTTGTTAAAAATGTCCACATTCTTTAGGCTCCATAAAATAATTAGCATCCACGTTAGTGATTTCTAATCAAAATTAGCTAAATAAACTCAATTGGTAAAATTTGAAAAAATTTAAGATTAAGTTGACACAATATTTAACTTGACTCTCATTTTGTTACAAATGTTAACTCTCTGTTATTTTTCCGTTAATGTAGCAATGCACATGACATTTAACGAGTCAAAGATATCTTCTTTCTTTTTATAAAATCTCTATTTCTCCTTTAATTGCTGTAAAAAGTATTATATATATAGAAAATGGGATAAAACTAATTTAAATGAAATTCTAATAATTTAAAAATAAAAACCAATAATGATATTAAACACTGAAAAATTATTAAAATTTGATAAATACATGCACTTTAATATAATTAAAATAGAAATTTTGAAGAAACAAATGTGGATGAAACAAATAGGGAAAAGACCTCAATAACAAAAAGGTCAAATGACAAATTACTCATTATGTATTTTATTGACTGATTGAAAAAATTGATTGATTAATAAAAAGGATACTTCTAAATTCGCTCTTAAAATGGCTTCATCCACTGACGAAATAATCCAACTCGTGGATCACATTTCTCACCTTCTTTGTCTCCACTAGTTCTTCATTCTTCACCCGCTAACCTCTATTTTCACCGACCCAAAAAAAAAAAATTCTAATTTTTTTTTATTTCCTTCTCCTAATAATGGCAAGCAATGGGCCTTTTTTTTTTTTTTTTTAATGTTTTAAAGTTGTTTTTGCTATGCTAGAGCAAAGCACATGATCAACAAACTGCGCTTGTGAGCCAAAATCGAGTGTCTCACTAAAATTCCCAACAACAAGCTTAAACATTGTGAAATGCTTGTTATTGATGGAGGAAGTAGTCTGATAAAATCCAATAAAAACCCATAAAAAAGAGGAGAAAAAGAAAATTTTGGGCGAGAATATTTGTGTTTTTTCGAGGGCCTATTACTTGAGAGGAGAGAGAGAGAGAGAAGAAATGGTGTCTCATTGTATAGAGAGGATTAGATACATAAAGCATTTCGTGAAAGTAAGAAAGGCATCACTGATCTCACATTCCATGTATGTCCAAGCACTTCACAACACCGAATCCATCCTTCATCAATTCGCCAACAACAAGACCAGCCTCCAACTCCACCTCTGTCTCATGTCACTCATCGTCGATACTACCCTCTTCACAATGGCTAAATTTGCCTCCTTTAATTCCCAACTTCAACACCTAGACTTCCAACCTTATTATTGCCTCCTTGGCCTTGTCGCCCCCATCTCCTCTGTCTTTTAAAATTTTTTCCCTAGTTTTTTTTTTTTTTTTTTTTGGGCTAAGGAAATGACATCATTCTTCATTCGACTTTGCAACCTATTGCCATATCAAATTCTTAATCCATGAACAATACAACTAGACAAATAATATAAAACAGATATTCAAACAACTAGAATCAAACTTTCGCCATGAAAAGGAAGAACTGTCGTTTTCAGTAGTATTAGTGCCAATTAACTTGTCAATCTGAACACATACGAATTACAAGTAGTCTATCATTTTCACAAGTTTTAGAATAGAAAAAGGGCGAAAGTTTTAGGATAGAAAAAGGGTGAAAATAGTTATTTTTTATTTAAAAGTAATATAGACTAATCTTGTCAATAAGATGAAGTATGTTGGCTAAAACCGATAATCTCTAAAGGTATAAAAATCAAAAGTTTTCATCGGCTTGTCTATGTTGTAGGCTTCATGTGTGAAAATAACAACGTTAACTAAATAGTTTGTGGCAAATTACAAATGAAAATTGAATGAAATGACTAAAATTATCGTTGAAGAATAATAAAAAGACTAAATTTGTTACAAATGAAAGTATCTGAACCAAAGACCTAATTTATTTTTGGAGAAATCACATAAAAACCCCTCAAACCTTGAAAGTAGTACATGTTTTGCTTTAAAACTTCTAATGAGAAAAGTACCAAAAAAAGTCATAACCTATTATAATGATGATTATTCAGTCTCAAGCCTTTCAATTGTGTCAATATTGTTCTAAATATTTTCACGATGTACCAATTGACTCTTTCGGGCCAATTTCGGCCAGAAATCGATAATATGGACATCATGCCATATTTTAAAAAAAAAAATCGAATTTTTTTCCTCCCTTTCTTTATTTCTTTCATTTTGGCTAGCAACTTTGCTGTCCATTGAGTGAGTACATGCAAGCCCTCGTCATCACCCTATGAGAACTTGTCGACCCTTGCCTTGTGATGCCCTAGGTACGTCACATGATGTCATATCATTTCCAATTATATATTATAATTATGCATGAGGAAGCACTATAAAATACATCACCACATACCATACAAGGTCACACTAGCTTAATACATATTACTTCTTTCTTATACAAACGCTAGTACTTATTACCAAAATATATAGTTATGGAAAAAGGGTCGGGTTAACGATCACTACAACTCTCGTACCATTCCACAAGTGAGCCACCATCCAACTTAGGGATTAATAGTCTCAGACATCTCCTTGTCTCCTTCATCGTGTACAAATGGATCATCTTACGTACTAAAAAAAATAAGGAATGAGCCGAAGCTTAGTCAATAAAATCCCTAGATCTAAGGGAGGAGACCGTCTTAGTACTCAACCCGGTATCAATCAAACAACATAAGTTCAAGGCAATGCAAAATAACCACGTATGAACAAGATCTATTTCTTTTCTATCATGATATGCCAATACAAAACCATTAATAATAATATAAGTTCATTCACTTACAAACAAGTATATGACATAATATTTCATGATGTACCAGTATCACCTAGTGGTCAATAGCATACATAGGATTATACTTAAGGCAAGTTTATACTCATCATATATTTCATCACTACTCACACACAAGTGAAATCATATTTGCATTGCATTTTACCGCATATAAATATATATATAAATATATATATATATATATATATATATAATATACATAAGTAAGTTCATACTTGTTATGAATCTCACCATCACTTACAAGTGAGTTCATATTGCTCATGAAGCTCGTTGATATCCATATAAGTTCATACGGGTCATGAACTCACCAACACACTTACATAGGTAACTTCATACTTGTTGCTAGTAATAACCCATTAACTCACAACGCATCCTATCACATACGACATTGTCACCACCAACTTTTGGGGGACGAAACAATAATATTTCTTTGTCAAGTTACACAGCCTAATCATCACGACCCTCCTCTACATCAGCAAGGATGAATGCGCCATTGTACGAACCCATTATGATGGTCAACACACGCTTACATGAGCCAACTTAGGGTACACGAGCCAACTCATATTATCTATAAATTATATGACTTGTAAGCCCCTTTAAACTTGTAAAGAACTGCCTCATACGGTAGAACATTTGACTAACTCCAGAGTCTTTCACATATACTCATATAAGGGTACCGGCACTAGCAAAATCTTCTTTACATTGCATCATAGCCATACACATCATTATAACATATTAATTGTCGTGATAATATATCATTTCTCATGCAATTAATAATGAACGATCATTACATGCACTTCAACACATATACTTTCATTTCTAATGATAAATCATTGCGTGTATTTCAACACCAATGCCTTGATCTCACACTCATCAACAATGGACATCCATTTCACAACACTTTTTCATCTATATCCTTACCTCACTCTTTCAATGATCACATATATTGATAATGATAACCATACACTTACCTCTTATTCATTACTCACACAAACACATTCAATACTTAACAATCAACATGTTTGGTAAGTGAATGGATAGGCAAGTCTAAATATAAGGAAATGGTTATGATCAAGTGAGTTTGGACTTAAGTCTAAACATAGGTGTAAACGCAAGAAGTGAGTCTAGGCATATGAATAGATGTGGGAAGTAAGTTTGGACTATAGTCAAAACATTCAAATGAATAAATTCAAGGGTTAAGTCTGGACTTGAATTTAGACATGCAAATAAATATATTCATGGAAGGAGTCTACGCTTAAATCTGCACATACAAATGAATATACTTCGACTCGAAAAGTATGCATACAACAATTTAGAAAGTGATTATACTCAAGTGTATAACGTAACCATACTCGGATTCAAAATGTAAAGATACTTGGGTTCATACATAAATATACTCAGACTTAAAAAAGAATTGATAGAATTTATGAATAGATTCTAACTTAATTAAATCTAGTAGACTAATGGACAAATTTATATTTAGTAAAATTCGGTAGCTATGGTAAAATGAATGAAAAGATTCTGACTAGAAAAAGTCCGATAGAACGAATGAACAAATTTTAATTAGATAGATTCTAGTACAACGAATAAATTTATTTTGATTCAGCAAACTTTGGTAGAACGAATGAATATATTCCGATAAATAGTAACTTTGGTAGAACAAATGAAAAAATTGTGACTAAATAAACTCTGGTAGAATGAGCGAACATAATATAACTTAGTAAAATATGGTAGAACTAATGAACCTGAGATGAATTAACTCGTAATAAATTAACTTATGGCCTGACGGATTTGCCTCCCTTTTGGCCCAACGAAACAAAAAAAAATTACCATCACTTGCTTACTACAGCATCATTGAACTAGCACGCATAAACACCCGCTATTGACAAGAAATTATGACCATCGAAGAGCCGAAAAGAGCTTCCAAACAACTAATTCTGCTAACAAATAGCGAAAATGGCATCCAAGCAAAATCAAACCGAACAGTCATAAAGCTCACACTCAGGAAAGAAGAAATCATCATCTATATCAATCAAGCAAGTAACGAAAATGGCATCCAAGTGAAATCAAACTAAATAACCATGCGGCTCGTGCTTAGAAAAGAAGAAACCATCATCTATATCATCAGGTTTAGGATGTAACTATTCTCGGATTCAAAACGTATAGATACTTGGGTTCATAATATAATTATACTTAAACTTAAAACAATTTGATAGAATTTATGAATAGATTCTGGCTTAATCAAATCTAGTAGACTAATGGACAAATTCATACTTAGTAAAATTCGGTAATTGTGGTAAAACGAATGAAAAGATTCCGACTAGATAAAGTCTAATAGAATAAATGAACAAATTCTAATTAGATAAACTCCGATACAACAAATAAATATATTTTGATTCATCAAACTTTGGTAGAATGACCGAATAGATCCCGATTTAGTAAACTTTTGTAGAACAAATGAACAAATTGTGACTAAATAAACTCTGGAAGAACGAGCAAACAAATTATAACTTAGTAAAATATGGTATAAATAATGAAAATGAAATGAATTAACTCGTGATGGATTAACTTATGACCCCACAGATTTGCCTCACTTTTGGCCCAACGAAACAAGAAAAAAATTACCATCACTTGCTCACTACGGCATCATTGGACTAGCACCCCTAAACATCCGCTACAAACAAGAAATTTTGACGAGTTTGGGACACCTGGAGTGCCATAACTTGGCACGGGGGGACACTTAAGTGCCATAACTTTTTTTCGATACATTTAAGTGCCACTTTTTTTTTTTTTTTCAAATGGGACACTTAAGTGCTACCTCTGGCGACTTTGCCGGAAATCCTACGTGGCACGCGTTTATTATTTTTTAATGCTTGCGTGGCTCGCCGGAGAGCTGAGTCGGCGCGACTCAGCGAAACGACGCCGTTTACATAATAAAAAATTAATTAAATTAAATTAAAACTTAATTTTAATTAAAAATACTCTAAAATTTAAAAAAAAAAAAAGGGGGTGGACGAAGGGCGGGCGGGCGAGGGCCGAGCCCTCGCCGCTGCCGCCTCCCCGGCCGGCCCCCTCCGTCGCCGGCCCTTCCCGGTGACGGCGGGAGGCGACGAGGGCCCGCAGCCCTCGCCGGATCGCGGCGAGGGCTCACGGCCCTCGCCACCGGTCGACCGAGGGTCGGTGACCCCGGCCGACCCTCCCCCTCCATCGCCGGCCCTTCCCGGCGACGGCGGGGAGGTGGCGGCGGCGAGGGCTCGGCCCTCGGCCGCCCGCCCCTTCGTCCGCCCCCTTTTTTAAATAATTTTAGAGTATTTTTAATTAAAATTAAGTTTTAATTTAATTTAATTAATTTTTATTATTTTTACACGTCGTCGACGCGAAACGGCGTCATTTTTGCATTTTTTTGCCATGCCAGCATGCAAAAACGACGCCGTTTTGGACCTCCATCGCTGGAAAATTGCCACGTCGGCCGTTTGGCCGGATTTTCGCCGGAGTGGCACTTAAGTGTTCCATTTTACTCCGATATTGGCACTTAAGTGTTCCATTTGAAAAAAAAAAAAAAAAAGTGGCACTTAAGTGTACCGAAAAAAAGTTATGGCACTTAAGTGTCCCCCCGTGCCAAGTTATGGCACTCCAGGTATTCTTTCGAAGAGCTAAAAGAGTGCCAAAATTGCTAAATTTGCTAGTAAATAGCAAAAATGGCATCCAAGCAAAATCAAACTAAATAGCCATGTAACACACGCTCGGAAAAGAAGAAATCATCATCTATACCAATCGAGTAAGTAGTGAATATGGCATTTTAGCGAAATCAAACTGAACAACCATGCAACTCACGCTCAAGAAAAAAGAAATCATCATCTATACCATCAGGTTTAAAACGTAACTATACTCTGATTCAAAAACGTACAAATACTTGGATTCATAACATAAATACACTCGGACTTAAAAAAAATTTGATAGAATTTATGAATAGATTTTGACTTAATCAAATCTAGTAGACTAATGGGCAAATTCATACTTAGTAAAATTCAGTAGCTCTGGTAAAACGAATGAAAAGATTTCGATTAGATAAAGTATGATAGAATGAATGAACAAATTCTAGCTAGATAAACTACAATACAACGAATAAATATATTTTGATTCTGTAAATTTTAGTAGAACGAATGAATTGATTCTCATTTACTAAACTCTAGAAAAACAAACAAACAAATTGTGACCAAATAAACTCTGGTAGAATGAGTGAACATATTATAACTTAGTAAAATATGATAGAACTAATGAACATGAGATGAATTAACTCATAATGGATTAACTTATGGTGCGACAGATTTGCCTCACTTTTGGCCCAACGAAACAAAAAAAATTTACCATCACCTGCTCATTACGCAATTGCCGAACTAGCACCCCTAAACACCCGCCGCTGACAAGAAATTTTGGCCATCAAAGAGCCAAAAAGAGCGTTGGAACTACTAAATCTGCTAGCAAATAGCGAAAATGGTATCCAAACGAAATCAAACTAAACAGCCATACAACTCACACTCGGAAAAGAAAAAATCATCATCTATACCAATCAAGCAAGTAGCGAAAATGGGATCCAAACGAAATCAAACTAAACAACCATGCAGCTCACGCTCAGGAAAGAATAAATTATCATCTATACCATCAGGTTTAGAACATAACTGTACTCGGATTCAAAACGTACAGATACTTGGGTTCATAACATAAATATACTCCGATTTAAAAAAAAAAAAATTGATAGAATTTATGAATAGATTCTGACTTAATCAAATGTAGTAGACTAATGGACAAATTCGTACTTAGTAAAATTCGGTAGCTTTGGTAAAACAAATTAAAAGATTCCAACTAGATAAAGTCTGATAGAATGATTGAACAAATTCTAACCAGATAAACTCCGGTACAATGAATAAAAATATTTTTATTCAGTAAGCTTTGGTAGAACAAATGAATAGATCTTAATTTAGTAAATTCCGATGGAACAAATGAACAAATTGTGACTACATAAACTCTAATAGAACGAGTGAACAGATTATAACTTAGTAAAATATGGTAGAACTAATGAACATGAAATGAATTAATTCATGATGAATTAACTTATGGCTCAACGGATTTGCATTGCTTTTGGCCCAACAAAACAAAAAAATTTACCGTCACTCGCTCACCACGGCATCACCGAACTAGCACCTCGAAACACCTACTGCTGACAAGAAATTCTGACCATTGAAGAGCTAAAAAAAGCACCAGAACTACTAAATCTGTTAGCAAATAGTGAAAATGGCATCCAAGCGAAATCGAACTAAACAACCATGCAGCCCATGCTTAGGAAAGAAGAAATCATCATTTATACCATCAGGTTTAAAACATAACTATACTCGAATTCAAAACATATAGATACTTGGGTCATAACATAAATATACTCAAACTTAAAAAAATTTGATAGAATTTATGAATAGATTTTGACTTAATCAAATCGAGTAGACTAATTAACAAATTCATACTTAATAAAATTCGGTAACTCTGATAAAATGAATCAAAAGATTCCGACTAGATAAAGTTTAATAGAATAATTGAACAAATTCTGACTAGATAAACTTTGGTACAACGAATAAATATATTTTGATTCAATAAACTTTGGTAGAACGAATGATAGATTTTGATTTAGTAAACTCAAGTGGAACAAATGAACAAATTGTGACTAAATGAACTCTGGTATAATGAGCGAATAGATTATAACTTAGTAAAATATGGTAGAACTAATGAACATGATAACTCATGATGAATTAACTTATGGCCTGATGGATTTGCCTCGCTTTTGGCCCAATGAAACAAAAAAAATAATTACCATCACTTACTCACTACGGCATTGTTGAACTAGCATCCCTGAACACCTGCTGCTGATCAGAAATTATGGCCATCAAAGAGCCAAAAAGAATGTCGGAACGGCCAAATCTACTAGCAAATAGTGAAAATGGCATCCAAGCGAAATTAAACTAAACAGCCATGCAACTCACACTCGGGAAAGAAGAAATCATCATCTATACCAATCGAGCAAGAAAAGAGGTACATTCAAACATTTCACAAAGTTCAAGGTACATTGATTTGATCATACTGCAAAGTTAGACACAGCATATTGGCACTAGTTGGATAGGATTTGAATCTAAACTTTTGATATAAGTATTTGCTTGCTTCCTGATGCCAGTATGGGAAGGTATTTTGATTTAATCATACCATAATACTAGACACAATGTATTGACACTAGTTGAATATGATTTGAACCTAAATTATTGATACAAGTATTTGCTTGCTACCTAATACTACAATAGAAATGTACTTTGATTTGATCATAACGCAAAGTTAAACACAATGTACTGGTTGGATATGATTTGAACCTAAATTATTGATACAAGTATTTGCTTGCTAGCTAATATTGCAATAGGAAGATACTTTGATTTAATCATACCGCAAAGTTAAATACAATGTACTAGTTGGATATGATTTGAACGTAAACTATTTATACAAGTATTTGCATGCTAGCTAATACTGCAATAGGAAGGTACTCTGATTTGATCATACCGCAAAGTTAAACACAATGTATTGGTTGGATAGGATTTGAACCTAAACTATTGATACAAGTATTTGCCCCATTATTGATGGAGGAAGTAGTTTGATAAAATCCAATTAAAACTCATGAAATAGAGTAGAACAAGAAAAAGTTGGACAAGAAAATAGGTATTTTTTCGGGCCTGTTACTTAAGAGGAGAGAGAGAATAAATAGTGTTTCATTGCATAGTGAAGACGAGATACATAAAGTGCCTAATGAAAGCGAGACATGAATCATTGGGCTCGCACTCCACGTACGTCCAAGCACTTCATAACATCATATCTACCCTTCGCCAATTCACCGACGACGAGACCGCCCTCCAACTCCACCTCTATCCCACATCACTCATCGTCACTACTATCCTTTTCACCATAGCTAAACCTGCCCCCTTTAATTCCTAGCTTCAAATTCTTAAGCCACAAACAATACAACTAGAAAAATAATACAAAACAGATATTCAAATAACTAGAATCAAACTCTTGCTGTGAAAAAGAAGGATTGTTGTTTTTAGTAGCATTGGTGCCAATTAAATTGTCAATCTAAACACATATGAATTAAAAGTAATAGCTAACTTTAGTTTTTCATTTTCGTAAGATGTGGGATAGGAATAAAGCGAAAATATTTATTTTTTGTTTAAAAGTAATATAGACTAATCTTGTCGATAAGATGAAGTATGTTGGCTAAAATTGATCATCTCTAAAAGTATAAAAATCAAAAGTTTTCTTCAGTTTGTGTATGTTATAGGCTTCACGTGTCAATATAACCAATGTTTATTGAATAGTTCGAGGCCAATTACAAACGAAAATTGAACGATAGGACTAAAATTATCATTGAAGAATAATAAAAAGACCAAATTTGTTACCAAAAAAAAAAAGTATCTGTACCAAAGACCTAATTTACTTTTGGAGAAATCACATAAAATTTTCTCAAATTGTAAGAATAATATATGTTTTATCTTAAAACTTTTAATAAGAAAAGTACAAAAAAAAGTCATAAACCTATTATGGTGATATGAATTTTGTCTCAAATCTTTCAATTGTGTCAGTTTTATCATAAACCTTTTTCAAAATATACCTAGATGCCAAGCAATATTTTTTAAAATGGTTAATACCCTTAAAAACCCCAAACTAGTATATATGTGACAAATTTATCCCAAATTATTTTTTTGACCACCAAAAACTCCAAACCAGTATACCTCTGACAAATTTATTCCAAATTGGTACACTTGTAACAAATTTACCATTTATTAGTTTTCTTTAAATTTTACTGTCAAATTATTAAGTTAAATAACACGTAACAATTTACTAGTATAACAATTTGGGATTTTACGCTCCGTTTATCGCAGTTTATAATTTTTGTGATGTTTTTGTGGTATTAATCCAATTTAGTGGATGGTATATTTGTCACAAATTTATCAGTTTTGGGTTTTTTATGATCAGTCAGAGTAAATTTGTCATAGGTGTACCAGTTTAGGATTTTTCATGGTAAAAAAAATAATTTTGGATAAATTTGTCACATGTGTACTAGTTTGGATTTTTCAGGGTATTAACCCTTTTTTAAAAATAGAATTTTTTTCTTTATTTTCTTTATTTCTTTCATTTTTTTTTTTTTTTTGGTCGATTTATTTGGCTAGCAACTTTACTAGCCATTGGGTGAGGACATGCAAGCCCTCGTCGTCGCCTTGCGAGAACTTGCTGACCCTCACCCTGTGTTGCCACAGGTATGTCATGTGATATACATGTCATTTCCAATTATATCTTATAATTACGCATACAAAAGCACTACAAAATACATCATCACATGCCATACAAGAAAGTCACCTAAGCTTAATACATATTGATTCTTTTTTTATGAAAACACTAGTACTTATTACAAAAATATATAGTTCCAGAAAAATGGTCGGGTTAACGATCACCATCACACATTTTATGAAGCTCGTTGATATCCAATTGAGTTCATTTGGGTCATGAAACTCACTAACACTTATAGAGGTTCCTTCATACGTGTCGCTAGCAATGGCTCATCTTGACTCACAATGCATCATGTCATAAAGAATATCGTCACCACCAACTCTTGTGAACAAAACCATAGCTACCTCTTTGCCATGCCACATAGCTTGATCATCACGAGCCTCCTCTACATCGGTGAGGATGAATACACCATTATACGAACCCATTATGATGGTCAATACACGCTTACATGAGCCAACTCATATTGTCTGTCAATTATATAACTTTTAAGTCCCTTCAAACTTGTAAAAAAGCCGTCTCATATTGTAGAATATTTGGCTAACTCCAAAGTCTTTCATATATAATCATATAAGGGTACTAGCACTGACAAAGGTCTTCCTTACATTACATCACAGCCATACACATCATTATAACATATTAATTGTCATGATAATGTGTCATTTCTCATGTAATTAATAATGAATAATTATTACATGCACTTCAACATATATACTTTCATTTCTAATGATAAATCATTGCATGAATTTCAACACCAATGCCTTGGTCCCACATTCATCAATAACCGGCATCCATTTCACAGCACATTTTCACCCATATCCTTACGTCACTCTTTCAATGATCACATATATCACTAATGATAACCATATACTTACCTCCTACCCATTACTCATACAAACGCATTCAATACTTAACAATCAACATGTTTGGTAAGTGACTGGACATGTAAGTTTGAATATAAGGAAATAGTTATGATCAAGTGAGTTTGGATTTAAGTCTGAACGTATGCATAGATGCAAGAAGTGAGTCTAGGCATATGAATAGACACAGGAAGTAAGTCTGGACTATAGTCAGAACATATAAATGAATATATCGAAGGGTTCAGTCTAGACTCGAATCTAGACATGCAAATGAATATACTCAAGGAAGGAGTTCGGGCTTAAATCTAGACACATACATGAATATATTCTAACTCAGAAAATACACATATTATGACTTAGAAAGTGACTATACTCAAGTTCAGAATGTAACTATACTTAGATTTAGAATTAATAAATACTTAGGTTCAAAACATAAATATATTCAAACTTAGAAAAATATGATAGAATTTATTAATAGATTTTGAAGTCTAATTGACAAATTCATAATTATTAAAATCTAATAACTCTAGTAGAACGAATGAATAAATTCCAACTAGATAAAATCTGGTAGAACGAATGAATAGATTTTCATTTATTAAATTATAGTAGAACGAATGAACATATTCTAACTAAATAAACTATAGTACAACGAATAAATAGATTTTGTTTCAATAAACTTTGATAAAAACGAATGAATAGATTCCGATTCAGTAAATTCTATTAAAAAGAATTAACAAAGTATGACTAAATAAACTCTGTCAAAATGTGTGAATAGATTATAACTTAGTAAAATATTGTAGAACTAATGAACATGAGATGAATGTTGCCAATCACAATTGAGTTTAAAATTCGCAACATACTCCTTTTAGATTTAGATTCAACATTTCCATTTACCAATTATACCATACTTTAAGAAAACCAATCACACATCTTCTAAACATGCATAAGATCAACAAGGCAAATTTAACAATCACTATATCCATAATACTATTGCACATTAAAATTATACATCTTAACCAACCAACCAAATCCAAAGTGCTAAGTAGATTGATTAACTCAGCACCCCACTCATTCTTTCTACATGTAACATGTTACCACCTTCTAAGGAGACAAATCGAACACTTGTTACACATGTAAACATTTATCAAACAAATCAAAACATTATAATATATCAACGCACCAAGTACTGAACAAAGTCATACGACAACCAATCAAGTTAAAAGCACTAAGTGGATGAAATCAACTTAGCATATAGGATTTTCACTTACCTCGAAGGTAACTCCAAATTTAGAATCGAAGATACCTTCAAAAAGAACATATACAACAAAAAATCAATGAAGCTTGATTTTAATATGACAAAATCCATTGGTAGAGAGTAAGTGAAAATCAATGATTTACCTCTCCTAAACAAGAAAATCAAAACAGAATCTTGATATTTCAAGAGTAAAACCTTCGCCTTTATTTCTTTTTGAAAGTGAAAGAAGAAATGGAGAGTGGGTGATCAGTAGTCTTGGATCTTGAGTATTCTTAAGGATGCTTCTACGTGGCCATGAATTACAAGAGAATGAAATGGAGTAACTAAAGTTAAATTCTTAATGACCTTGGGTAAGTTGCCAACTGCCACAATGGCTAAATTTCAAGTGTCCCCTATGAGGCTATTTAGTAAACGAATGGCCCAATAGAAATTTGACATGAGAAGTTATTTTGAGGGGATGAAAATAAGGCTCTCTCATTGGGCCAAACAAGTACATGAATCATTTATGCATTAATGAATTAGAATTAAAATTGGTGATCTCATACATTATGTCAAGCTACCAAGTGCAAAGTATTAAAATAAAGTATGCGCTTAAGATATTTGATAGAAGATGAGAAGTGGCATGTGAATTGAGAAGGAGTAAAGATTTAGAAAGCTAATTTTCATTCTGAACATTTAGTTTTGAACATATGTACAACTGAAAAATATTTTCAATCCACAAAAATGAATAAAATTATAAAAGATTAGGAAAATATCAATATAGCAATTTTAAAGCCGTAATATCTTCTAATATGAAATTCAGAACATACCGACCAAGTTCTAACAATAGTTTAGTTGCAAATTAATATTGTCGTCCTACGCCACAAACATACATATCAAAACCTATGAACTAAATTTTATTGCCTCAAACTCTTAGAACATGTTTGGTAACAATTCTGTTCCCGTGAATAATTTCTGATCAAAAATAATTATTTTTTATTATGTTCCCGGGAACAATTTCTAAGCATTTTAAGCCGTTTGGTAACTGTCCAAAATTTCTAATTATGAAATAGAATTACGTTTGGTACCACGCTCAAAATTTCTACTCCAAATCATTTTCTTTTAATTTTTAAATAATTTTATTACTTTCTTCCTATTTTTCTTATCTTTTCTTCCTTTCTCTCTCATGTTCTTCTTCTTCAAGTGGCCTGTCGTCAATCTGGCGACCGGCCAGACCAGGGCCAACGACCTCGTCGGAGCATCCTCACCCTCGACGAGGCCGGCCCTCGTCGGTCGAGCCTCGCCAGTAGTTGGGCTAGACTTGCCCAACCCCGCCAAGGCTTGGCCTCGCCCGATCTGGTGAGGCAGGCCTTGTCTGGGCTATGTGAGGCCCTCCTAGCCACCGACGAGGCTCGCCCAGCCCTAGCGAGGCCCGCTTGGCCACCAACGAGGCTGGGCGAGGCCCGCCTCACCGGTGGCTGGGCTTGCCTCCGGCGAGCTTATCGGACCTACTGCCAGCGACTGGTGGCGGTGGGTGGCAGATGGCAACCGTGGCGGTGGTGATAGATGAAGAAGAAAAGGGGAAAAGAAGATGAGAAAAGGGAATAAGAAGAAGAAAAGGGCATGATTCTTAGATTTATTCCAGGGAACAAGAATCAACTTTTTTTTTTTATTCTTAATTATGTTCCAATTCTACTTTCGGGAACAAAAAAATAGAAATTTGTTCTCGGGAACAAAAATTTTACCAAACACGCTTCTACTCAAAAACTACTCCTGGGAACAAAAAATCAGAATATGGCACTGTTGCAATCGTTACCAAACAGGTCCTTAGCGATCCAATCGCGAAATTAATCCTAAATACTATTATTAAATATAGAAATTTCTAGATGTCACATGCCTAGTTGTTAGCGAGGGTCACTAACAACCCTCCCTAGCCAAAATGATAGGGAAAAAAGGGAAAAAATATTCATAAAAGAAAAACAAAAAATATTGAAAATGTCCACATCAACTATGCCACATAAAATTATCAGTGTCCACATTAGCAATTCCTAATCAAAATTAGCCGACAGACTCAATTAACAAAATTTGAAAAATTTAAGATTAAATTGACATAATGTTCAACTTAACTCTCATTTTGTTACAAATGTTAACCATGTTATTTTTCAATTAGCATAGCAATGCACATGATTTTTAATGGGTCAAAGTTTTCATCTTCTTTCTTTTTATAAAATCTCTTTTTCACCTTTAATTGCTGTAAAAATAAATATATATATAGATAATAGAATAAAATTAATTTAACTGATATTCTAATAATATAAAAAATAAAAACCAATAATGATAGGAAACAATGAAAGTTTGTTGAAATTTGATAAATACATACACTTTAATATAAATATAAGAGATATTAAAAAGAAATAAATGCAAGTGGACAAATAGGGAAAAGACCTCAAAAGCAAAAAGGTCAAACGACAAATTACTCATTGTTGATACATGATTTTTAGTCGACATATCATTAAAACATAAAAAAATCAAGATTTAGGTTTCTGATCGTGACAAAACCCTATCTCTCAACAAAAAAAATATCGTTTTTTGTTTCTTTCTTTTGCATTGTTGTTTCTAAGCAATTTTTAGTTCATTTAAAAAAAAAACCCGAAAAGTCAAATGGTTGACTTTTGGGTTGATTTTTTGGTTAACCCTTTAACTAAAAGTCAACCTCGAGTCAAAATTTGACTTTTTACCCAAAAAATTCCACTTAACTTTAATTTCCCTTTTTTCAAATCAATTTCTTGAAAATTCAAAAATTTGACCAAAAAATCAACATTTTAGGAAAAGTCAACTAAATGGTTGACTTTTAATCAAATATTTGACCCCAAAAAATAAATAATAAATAAATGCACAAATATATTTCTTTGAATGCTTATTTGACTTTTGTGTCAAAAATTTCACAAAATTTGATTAAGAACCTTGATTTCTAAATTTTTCAATTTTGGGTTCTAAATCGACCAAAAATAAAATTACTTGTATTCTAGTCATAATTAGGTGTAGTTCATTCTTTGACATTTGGCTTAGGGACTATCTGAAATCTGTTTGAGTATTCAATTTTGTAATTTATCGAGTCAAAATATGAATTGCCATTTTGAGCCCTAATCAAGGGATCAAAATTGATTATTCATAACTTACGAACAGACGATTGTTTCTCACTCATTTTCTTAAAATAAGTCCAAATTCAAGATCTATTTTATGAAATTCACACAAGAACTCATCAATTTGAAGAATTTTATCCTCTAAAGCATTAGAAAGTCAAGCAATTAAGCTTCAATTGACAAAATTTGAATTGACCCATTCAAATTTAGTCACGACAATGGCTATGGTTTAATTTCATAAATCTAGGTCCAATTTTAGTATTAGGCCTAGATCCATTTTTGATCTAAGCTCGAGCACTTCAATTCAAGGTCAATTTGAATGTGGTAAGTGATCTTACCTATGGGTAGCTCATTAGATAGGACAATTATGACACTAATTGAGTTTAATTTTAGTTAATTTGCAATTTTGCCATTGAATTGCAAATTTTACCATTTAGCCCTTTAAGCCCAATTCAAAGCACCCATGGTTTCGACTCATTTTTTTTCCATGATAATCACTCAATTAGGTCAATAAAAGACCCTTAGATCACGTTCATAAGGTTTGATTAGCTTAATTATATCTTAATTGGTCAATTTCTTCATAAAAATGATAAAATTCCTTTTCAATTAGGTCCTTTAGGGGTCAAATTGCATAAATCTTTTATCCATAGGGATCCTAGGTGGACAAAACAATAGGAATCGAACCAAACCAATCAAGAACCAATCAAAATCTAGCCGAACCGAACCAAACCGATCCGGCCAGTCTAACCGGCCGTCGGCGAGACTAGCCGGTTCAGGCCCTTGCCGGCCGGTTCTTGGCCTCTAGCCACTAGTTCTTGAACCCTCTCAATCCCAATTTTACTTCTACACCTTCAATTTCCCAAAATTTTACAAATTGGTCTGCAAATTTCGTCAAATTGCAAATTGACCCCTAATTAGACATTTTGACGCAATTCCTGATTTTTTTAGCAAATCAAACCGACTAGATCAATTACCCGACACCTCGAGATCATAATGGAGCCTTTGAAATGGATTTTTGATCATTGGATCAAGTTTTTGGCTGTCGGGTTGAACCAACGGCCAAAATCGCTTAATGTGGGAATATATAAGTGAAATATCTTCTATTTGCAGCTATGGGAGTTCATTTGCACAAATTTTTTCTCTCTCCTCAGCCTCTCTCTCTCTCTCTCTCTCTCTCTCTCTCTCTCTCTCTCCAAAATGCTGCACAAACAAATCACAATTTCTCTCTCTAGATTCGGTTCGCATCTTGAACCGATCAAGTTCTAGGTTCAAACCAGCGGTCGCCGGAGCTCCCAAGCTTCAAGCTGCTAGTGATCTGTTGTAGCAAGAGTCTTTGATGTTGCTGTGGAAAGAGGAGAGTGGATTGGTGGCCAGATCTTCACCTGCGGCCCAATCTTCGCCGGCGAGTCAAGGCCAGTCCATTTTGGACCCGTTCTTCCTTTTTTCCTTGAGCCGGAGATTCAATTGGTCCCGATTTGAGCCATAGTGACTTGATCTAGGTTTTTGGAGTCCCGATCGTGATCCGGCGAGTTGATCCAACTAATCGCGATAGAAACCAACGAAAATCGCAAAAAATGTAACGATTCGAAACTCAAATCCGATGAAGCAAGATCGAGTTAGTTGATCAAGGCTATGATTCAAGATTAGGAGCTTTCACATGCTTAAGATTGATTTTCGTAAACCTATACATAGGTTACTGTTTTGGCCAAAACAAGGTCCGAAACGACCTCATTTTAGCTCGAATCCTCTTAGGATTAGATAATAGATATCTAGAGCTTCGAAACGATAGGTTGCACGCCCAAAATGACCATCGTTTGGCTCTCCAAAAACACTTCTGAAGATTAACGATTCTACAGTAAGTTAGGTTTTTTTCGGTTCTGATCCGGTTCCGCCTTCTGACTTTGTTGTTTTTGTGCTGACCTTCATGATCATTTTTTGATAAAATTTTCTTTATAATTTTTATTCCAGATTGTGTCATACATCTTCTATAAATTTTTCATGATTTTTAGATGTGTTCAACTAGGTCAAATCTACTTAGATCTAGGCTTAGGTCAATCTGTTCCATATCGATCTCTGATTTCGTTATTTTTGTGCTGATTTTTTTTTTTTTTTTTTTTTTTTTTTTTGGAGTTTTGGAACAACTCTCCTTCATGAAAGTCGCTCGTACAAGTGTTGTACATGTCCTGTAATTTTTTCAAAATTTTTAGACATAATTAGTAAGGTCCAAATCGCTTAGATCTGGACATAGGTTAATATGTCCTACATTAGTCCGAGATTTGTTTTGGTGAAATTGAGTCCATAAATACACCTATTTGGACTCAAATCATTCATGAACGTTGAAATACATTATATATGTTCAATTGATGCTTTCTTTGCAAGGTTTTTACTTTGGCAATATGAATGAATTACAAGCATTAGAGTAAAAGGTATTACAGCAACATATGTTGGACATATGTGTGATCTGTTTTGTCATTTTTACGGCGATTCATATGATCTTAATTGAGTTTCGATCTCTCAATGAGAAATCTTCATCATCGTATACTCTATATGTGAGATTTTTTGTAGGATTTATGCATGCCTTAAGAATGACTAAAATCATGCTTTTTCTGTGAACTCGATGCTAAAATAAAACCTTGTCATATGTGCACCTTTCTATACTTGTTTGAGTCATCTAAGGATCAAATCTTACGATCATGCCTTCTTGATGATTGAACCGTATGTTGCAAGGTTTATATACGTGTTTAGGTCATGTCATTTTAGTTTCATCTTACACATCAAATTGTCTCACAAAAAGTGTTCGTCACATTTAGAATTCCCAAGCATATCATTAGAAATCATGAATAATCTCATAATGTCATTTAAATTGTATGACATTTCGTATACCGACTTAGGATTAGATGACTATTCAAACTTTCAGTCACATCCAATCCTAAGTCCCATGTGATTTCTTTATGCCATTTGGGCATTCTTTGAATGATTTTAAGGTTTTCTAATAAATGTTTATGTTCTGTTTTCTTAATTACTGATGCGCTCACTTTTAGAGATCTCGATTTTAGGATACCAAATTGACCTAGTTTGGATTTGAGCTCTTCTAGGAAGATGTAGAAAACACTTAGAAGTTTCTAATGCAGCTAATTTCATGCCAATTGCTCATTCTTTGGACTATTTTCCATTTTTGTCAAAGACAGATCACAATCTAGACAAGGGATCAAATTCGGACCCCTGTTTGGACAGACCTTTGATATGTTTGTTCCATTTTTTCTATTTGAAATTTGAACTTGGCTTCTTAATGAAACTTGCTTGTCATCATGTTGTGTATAAATTTGATGATTTTTAGACAGGTTCTGATAGGACAAATTCTCGTGACATCAGTTGAATGTCCTGTTGTCTTAACAAATTTCTAATGTGTTGTTACTTGTTGTTTGATTTTTGTAAAATCATGTGTACATTGTTTGAGAAAACTCTCTTCACGAAAGTTGTTTATCATCATGTCATGCATGTTAGGGAATTTTTTTCATTGCCAAATTATCATTAGTTATTGCCCAGTTTTGCTGTCCTTGCACATTTGTTCTAAAATTTCCTGATATAAACATGATTGTAATTATTTAGCTATATCTTTTAGGTTAGTTTATGCGTGAAATTAGGACATGTCATCTTCATGAAAATTGTTCTAA
The DNA here is from genome assembly GCA_014182555.1 of Eucalyptus erythrocorys. Classification (NCBI taxonomy): domain Eukaryota; kingdom Viridiplantae; phylum Streptophyta; class Magnoliopsida; order Myrtales; family Myrtaceae; genus Eucalyptus; species Eucalyptus erythrocorys. The sequence goes on from CM024603.1 coordinate 18,434,062, forward strand.
ATGCTTTGATGTTTTGTTATTAAACAACCGACATTTTCAAATTGCATCTTTCAAAAATGTTTTGGTACATGTGATGTTTCTTAAAAACGATTCCTAAAAAGGTTATTCTCCAAAGCTAGATTTGGCTTAAGGAAAAATCATGGTTTGGACCATATTCAAAATACCCGCGACGCTTGTGAGCTATAATGCAAGCCCCGGGCTAGCCTTGGCAATTGAATATATTCCATAGCCAAGATATTCCTTAATCCTAAATATTTTCAAACCTTTTTTTTTAGAAAAAAAAATCCTGATTTGACATCGTAAAAGTCATGGTTTGAATCGTATTTAAAATGCCTGCGATGCTTGTGAGTTTTGATGTGAGCCTCGGGCTAACCTTAGCAATTGAATACCTTTCATAGTTGAGACATTACCTTGTCTCGAAACTTTTCATGAATGATTTTTGAGATATGTTTTTTGGAAATATCACATGTACCCTTCATACATATAATCCCATCATGCATTAGAAATTGTTTGTGTTTATGATTGGCGCATGCCCTTGGTAATAAGTGACCCGCCGATGGTTCATTTTCTTGCTTCATTGGTTGAGAAACAAGGTTCAAAAGGCCTGCGTGCATGTTTAATTTTTTTGCAATGCACTTGATTTTTAGATGAATGGTAGGGTCGATGCATGATATCAAGGGAAAACCCTAGGATCATATAGATCGCTTGATTAGAAGACTTAGTAGCATTATTGGCCATGTGAGAATACAATTAGTCAACAATTGTTATAAGTCACAAAAAAAAAAAAAAAATGCATTGGGTAGGTGTCTTTGTGGGACCATCACGTGAAAGACAAAAGCTAATCCCGAGCCCCAAAATTTGACTTTCGTATTGCACTTCCTTTAAATGATTGATCTCGACATGATGTCTTGTTTCTGTTTGTTTTGATGTATATGCTTATTTCTTTCCATTGTATGCACCTAGTTATAAGTTTCTTAGATGAGGTTTAGATTAGAACCCCAAAGATGGAGAAAGCGTGAAGACGGTGGAGGTCTATGTCCATTCCGACCATTATTATGTACTATTCATTTTCCCAAATGTCTCGAGTTTCATTTGTTGTATAAAACCCAAAGAGTTACAGGTTTTCTCTCTTTCTCTCATCTTCTTCAATTGTGTTTCTCTTTTATATTTTTTTTGTAGGATTGCATGATAGATTTGTTGCTTTCCTTGATTATTTAATTACTGTCTTATAATTCCAAGTCCATTGATTGCTTTCTTTTTTTGTTTTTTCTAAAAATAGAATAGAATGAAAATGATCAACCACATATGATCACTTAGTTTAGGACGAATGATCCTGAAAATGTAAAAAAAAAAACATGTTAGGAAACCACAACATACTGTTTAGGTACCGAAATGGTGCTAATAGACATATTAGCGTAATCTAAATCCCTGAACTTAGATATTTGGTTGCGTAGGAATCGAGGGAACACTCCCGACCCTCGATTAGGTTTTCTAGCCGACCCCCAAAATGAGGCTAGTGGTGACTCCCGCCTTATTTTTAGGTTGTCATAAACAACTACACTGTATAAATAAACCCATCGCGCGGGGTATGAGTTTCGATGAAACTCATCATGGTTTAGCATATTCGATATGGGAGTAACCCAAAGGCTGAAATGATACCATCCTTATGGGCGAGGCGTACTGTCAAGAGGGCTATTATAGTAAAAGTACCCTTAAATCCGATATCCACACCTAACCCCTTCTTTTAAGGTGTGCCGCTCGTGTGGGTATAGATCGCAACACTTCGCTGTCACGCAGAGTACGAACTTGGGAGAGCTCGCGATCTCATGAAGGGAATTCACGAGAGGCTTGATCCGAAAGGCGAGATGATGACGTCTTTTGGAACGCAAGCTATGAGGGAACTCTCGTGATCAAGTACCCCTAAACCCGACTTTTCCCCCTTTTTCTCTCCCCGTGATGATGAGGGATTCGAGGACGACGAGATCGGGTCGCCACACTCATTATGTATTTCATTGACTAATGGTAAAGGTAATTGATTAATAAAATGGGTAATTCTAAATTCACTCTTAAAATGGCTTCATCCACCCCCCCTTAGAGGATGGAAAAGATGAAATTATCCAACGCATGCGTCACATTCCTCACCTTCTTTGTCTCCACTGAATCTTCATTCTTCATCTGCTAACCTCTATTTTCACCGACCAAAAAAAGAGCTTCTATTTTGTTTTTTTTCCTTCCCTCCCCTAATAATGGCAGGCAATGGGCCCACTTTTTTTTTTAATGTTTAAAAGTTGTTTTTGCTATAGTAGAGTAAAGTGCATGATCAACAAACTATGTTTGTGAGCTAAAGACAAGCCTCTCACTAAAATTGTCAATGACAAGCTGAAATATTGTGAAGTGCCTATCATTGATGGGGAAGTAGCTTGATAAAATCCAATAAAAACGCATGATATAGACGATAACAAGACAAATTTGGACAAGAAAATGGGTGTTTTTTGGGCCTGTTACTTGAGAGGAGAGAGAGAGAAAGAGAGAGAGAAGAAATGGTGTCTTGTTGCAAAGCAAGAAAGAGATACATAAGCATTTCATGAAAGCGAGGCTTGCTTTATCGGCTTTGCAATCCATGTACCTCCAAACATTTTATAGCATCGGACCCACCCTCCACCCTCCACCAATTCACCAATGGTAAGGAAAACCTCCAACTCCATCACTATCCCACATCACTCATCATTGCTGCTACCTTCTCTACCAATTATGCCACATAAGATGACCAGCGTTCACATCAGCGATTCTCGATCAAAATTGACTAGATAGACTCAATTGACAAAATTTGAAAAATTTTAAAATTAAATTGACACGATGTTCAACTTGACTCTCATTTGACAAATTTAACTCTCTGTTATTTTTTCTATTAGCATGGCAATGCACATAACTTTTAATGGGTCAAAATTATCATCTTCTTTCTTTTTATAAGATCTCCCTTCCACCTTCAATTGCTGTAAAAAGTAAATATGTATATGGAAAATGGGATAAAACCAATGGGAAAAAATCACGAAAAACCCCAAATTTTGCCCTGAGTGACACATTTACTCCAAACTTTTTTTTGTGCCGTGAAAAACCCCAAACTTTCAAACCGTGACACATTTACCCCAAACTTTTTTTTTGCGACACCAAAAACCCTGAACTTTCAAGTGTGACACATTTACCCCAAAATTGAAGGGCATTTTGGTCTTTTCATTTTTAAAAATTTTTTTTTTTTTTTTTTTTTTTCTTCTTTTTCTTCTCTTCCCTCCGTCGGCCATGGCAGAGCCGGTGGAGGGAAGCCGGTGCCGGCGAGGTCGCCCTCGCCGTTATGGGGCGAGGGCCGCCCTCGCCGGCATGGGGCGAGGGCCGCCCGACGCCGGATTCGGCGAGGGCCGCCCGACGCTAGATCGGCGAGGGGTGCCCTCGCCGGCGTCGGCGAGGGCCTCCCTCGCCAAATGCGCGTCGGGCGGCCCTCGCAAGACCGGCTTCCCTCCGCCGACTCCGCCATGGCCGGCGAAGAGAAGAAGAAAAAAAGAAAAAGAAAAAAAAAAAAAAACAGAAACTAAAAAGACAAAAATGCCTTTATGGGGTAAATGTGTTACGGTTTGGAAAGTTTGGGGTTTTTCACGGCACAAAAAAAGTTTGGGGTAAATGTGTCACTCGGGGCAAAGTTTGGGGTTTTTCGTGGTTTTTTCCCAAAACTAATTTAATTGAAATTCTAATAACATAAAAAATAAAATAAAAGCCAATGATACTAAACAATGAAAAATTGTTAAAATTTGGTAAATACATACACTTTATTATAAATAAAATAGGTATTTTAAAGAAATAAACACAAATGGAATAAATAGGGAAAAAACGTCAATAACAAAATGGTCAAATCACAAATTACTCATTATGTATTATATTGACTAATGGAAATAATGATTGATTAATAAAATGGGTACTTATAAATTCACTCTTAAAATGGCTTCATTCACCCCCTAAAGGATGGAAAAGACGAAATTATTCAACTCGTGGTTCACATTCCTTACTTTCTTTGTCTCTACTAGATCTTTCATTCTTCACCTGTTAACCTTTATTTTTCACCGACCAAAAAATGAACACTATTTTGTTTTTCTTTTATTTCCCTCTCCTAATAATGGCAGGCAATGGGCTCACTTTTTTTTTTTTAATAAATGTTTTAAAGTTGTTTTTGCTATGCTAGAGCAAAGTGCATGATCAACAAACTGTGTTTATGAGCTAAAGTCGGGCTTCTCACTGAAATTCCCAATGACAAGCTCAAATATTGTGAAATGTCCATTATTGATGGAGGAAAGTAACTTGATAAAATCCAATAAAAAGCCACAAGATAGAGGAGAACAAGAAAAATTTGAACAAGAAAATGGGTGTTTTTTTGGGGCCCGTTACTTGAGAGGAGAAAGAGAAGAAATGATATCTCATTGCAAAGCAAGAAAGAGATACCTAAAGCACTTTGTGAAAGTAAGACAGGCTTTATAGGTTTCGCACTCCATGTACCTCCAAGCACTACACAACATCGAACCCACCCTCCACCAATTCACCAATGGCAAGACCACCTTCCAAATCTGCCACTGTCCCACATCACTTGCCGTCATTACTACCTTCTTTGCCACAACCGACCCCACCCCCTCTAAGTCCCAACTTCAACGCCTACACCTCCAATCCTCTGACTGCCTCCTTGGCCTTGTTGCCCCCATCTCCTCCATTGTCCAAGAAATTTTCCCCTATGTGTTTTTTTTTTTTTTTTTTTTTTTGAGGACATGACGTCTCTTTTCATTTAATTTCGTAACCGATTGCCAAATCAAATTCCTATGCCACGAACAATACAACTAGACAAAAATAATATAAAACAACTATTCAAATGGCTTCAATCAAACTCTCGATACGGAAATCGCCAAGCACATAGCTACAACTACAAGGATTCTAGCTGAGCGACCTCTACTTGAGCAACACCGGCTTGGAGCTCAAAGCAGGCGGGCGAGGTCCGGCAAGGCGAGGGCATAATTCTAGGAGCAGAACACACGCCATTTCAGGGGACTTACTTGTAATTTCACCTCTACTTCTCATTTTATTTTTTTATTTATTTTTTTCCGGTTTCATGCACCTTGCCAAATTCCAGGAGCTCCCCCTCTCCCCCAGAAGAAGCTTCGGGTCCCAGCTGTACTCCGGAAATTGGCGAATAAGCGCTTTCTGTTTCTGGCGTACGGACCCCGTCGCGCGGGCCTCCCTCGCCGCGTGTAGGCGCAACACGCCGCCACGTCATCCCTCTCGACGTGTTGAAAAAAAAAAAAAAAACCAGGTGCGAAAGGACAGGAAAAGGAAAAGGAGACCCTCTGAATCCGCGTGGCCATGCTTAGCTGGCAAGTGCGTGCCAAGTCAGCACCGCTCCACGTTCGACTACGCCTATATATGAACCCTTTCGCACTCCCTCTCTCTCTCCCGCCGAGAACGATTCATGAAGAAGCCCAATTCCAAGCGACCCAAGCTGGACGCGCCGCCGCCGCCGCCGGCGGAGGACCACCCCTCTCCACCGCGGCGCTGCCTCCTCACCCACGAGGAAGAGCTCTCTGTTATGGTCGCCACTCTGGCCGAGGTCATCTCTGGGACTCCGTCGGCTCGCAGCAGCGGTGGTGAAGATCGCGCAGGCCCCGCCTCAGGGTCGGGCGGGCTCGTCACGTGTCGCGAGTGCGGGATCGAGGGCTGCCTCGGGTGCAACTATTTCCCGCCGATGCTTGAGCGTGGGGGCGCCTCCTCCTCTCAAGCGGACGCGAGTTCCACGCACGGGCAGTCCGCGTCGAACGCGGCGGGCGGGTCGGGCCATGCTCTGGGAGCAGCTGACGCAAGTCAAGAGTATGGAGCGAGGAAGAATCGCTATCGGGGCGTGCGGCAACGGCCATGGGGGAAATGGGCGGCAGAGATCCGCGACCCGCGGCGCGGGGCTCGCGTCTGGCTCGGGACCTTCGACACTGCAGAGGAGGCGGCCCGCGCATACGACAACGCCGCCATCGAGTTCCGGGGCCCGCGTGCGAAGCTCAACTTCCCCGTCGTCGATCACAGCCTGCGGGAGAGCAGCGGGCTTTCCTTGCTGGAGAGGCGGGAGATCACTCCGAGCGAGAGGGAGCAATATCCGGAGACGGAGCGCGCGCCGGCAGAGGCGGAACAGGGGAATGCCAGGGGGAGCGAACTCTGGGAAGTGTTCGGCGATGAGGAGATGCGGCAGTGGATGACGACGATCGGCTTCGGAGGTGACGATTCATCGGATTCATCGAACGGAAATGGCCACAGTTCTTGAGTTCCCGGGCTTTCGTCTGTTAATGTTACTCGTTCCCATGTTGCTGCTTTTTCTACTGTTCATCGCTTGAATCCGAGAAAATAAGTCTCTTTGTAATAAAATTCGTTGCATAATTTCTGAAAAAAGATGGAACGATTGCCCGACAAACCTGTCAAAAGTTTGACGGGTCATACGCCCATTTTCGGAACCCAAATTTACTGGGTTTATTTATTATATGAATTAATCATATTCAATTAATGGATTGAGAAAGATAAAACGTTGCCCGTTTACGTGTCAGCTTAGAGTTTCTTTCTCCGACCGTGTCTACGTCAAGTCTCCCCGAATAACAAAAAAAAAAAACTCAAAAATAACACGAAAATAAATTCTATCTATAATTTATTCAGACCTCACATATCTATAAATTTCTACTTACTTTATCACGCCATTTCTTCATATTGCGTTCACTCATTTAGGATTGATATTCGTAAATTTAATTAAATAAAAAAAGTACGTTAACAATACGAATTGATAGGGCACAATTCGAATTGGGCACGTGCCACTTGAAAATTTATGGACCGAGGATACCTTATTTTCTTCGTACGCTTGGTTGACGAGAAGACCCTGTGATTGGTCGCCAATTATTCCCGCGGGACCCACGAGCGAGATCCCACCTGACCGAGGTCGCGGGGCCCGGCGACGATTACTTGGCGGACCACTGCTACCGCGCGTGCTTGAAAAGACTTCCAGTGTGAATTCTGAATTTTTGGGGGCGGGATTTAGAGCACGTGGACAAAAACGACCCGGGTTGACGCACGTGGGGGGGGGCAAAAGGGGGTGGGGGTGGGGAGGGTGCCCTCGGCCACCTCGATGGTGACGTCACGAGCGAATCTGGGTCAGGGGACGAAGCGAGCACGTGATTATTAAGGGGGTGGGACTGGTGCGACGGCGCTTCGGGAGGGTGCGGGTGCTTATCATCGGGACGAGAAACGTAAAGAGATTTTCAAGCATGTGATTATGGTGTGATTTTGCCGACTTGATTAAGCGCCTAATGACGTTGTTGGAGAGGGAGGTCGGTGATTGCGAGAGTTTCGTGCGCAGCGGATTCGCTGACCAACGTGATGGGGCCATGTCACATGATTTCTTCTTTTCTCATCCGAAATCATGGCGTGTGTCATGAACCTAATGCGGCGAGATCTTCCTTTGAATTGGTTGAACGTAATCGGGAAAAGGGAAATAGCACAGTCGACATAGGCTGTGGTCGGTAGTTGTGCGTTCTGTGTAAAAACAACTTTGAAGTAAAAAGAAGAAAGAAAAAAGGGGTCAGTGAGGGTGGCTCTCACTTGAGGATAACGAGTCGCTAACCATTGACTTGACTCAGTAATGGCCGATAGAGGGAAGAAGGGAAAAAGATAAAAGAAAAATTAAAAAGAGAAAAGGGGGGAAAAAGTAAAGAAGGAAAATAGAAGAAAAGAAAAATAATTATAAATATTATTAAAAATTATCCACGTCGCACCGACTGTACCATATAAGACGGTTGGTATTCACATTAGTGATTCCGACTAAAATTGATCGAATAAACTCAATTGGCAAAACGTCAAAAGATTTATGATTTAATTGACATAAAAAAATTGGCAAAATTAACATGTTTATGATTAAATTGACAAAAGTATAATAAGTTTATGACTTTTTAGATAATTTTTCCCAAATGATTGGGTTAAACAGAGAAGAGCTTCTTAAAAAAGGGAAAGGTTGAATCTAGGAGGATAAGATCAAAATGAAGTGCTTTTGCCATCATAGTATGAATAGTTCGTTGGGAGTGCATCAAGCAAAAGAAAAGTTGATCTTTTATTCTAGCTTTGTGATGCTCCCTGAATCTTTTCCTTTGTAGATTGTAAGCTCAGGAGCGATGGATCGTGTCATGAGATACCGAGGGTCATTTATGGAATATCATCATATACCTGCCGAAAGCAAGAACTCGAGTTGAAGTTGAAGGAGCTTTGGGAAATTGAGTAGTTGTTCCTGATATGTAAGGTGTGGCTATACAGGAAATGTGAGCTATGCTAATTTCATGTTCTCTTGTTCCTAGTTGGGGGATAACACAAATGGCCCTTGAACTTTTATCCAATACATAATGTTGCTCTTGAATTTTAAATTTTTGCGATGCTGTCTTTAGACTTTAGCCTAATATATAATGCTGTCTATAGATTTTTAATTTATCTAATATGGTTCTTGAATTATTGATAAATATTTAATGTAGTTCTTAAATTAAAAGAAAATATTTTAAAAGTTTAGCAAATACATTGTGCATTGAATTAAAATTCAAGGATTACGTTAAACAAATTAAAAATTAAGGGACAACATTGCATATTCAAAATTCAAGAATCATTTGTGTCGTTTTCTATTATTAATCTTATGATGACTAGCTGTATCACTTGGGAAGCCAATGCAAAGTTTGATGTGGGTGCGCACATGAGGGAAGCGAACATGACTAAGACAGCTCTCGCTAAGCATCAAGGCAAGTACATGGCCTCAACCACCAGGATTTGTTTAAGTGGCCATCCTTCCAACATGGAATGAGAACGTTGGGGGTTCGAATCCCCACCTTCTCAAGGGTTGGGACGGGGACAATGTAGTTTCAGGAGTGAGTTTCGACTTCTACACCTGCAAAGAGGTAGGACAAAAGTCTAAGAGTGAGAATTATAGTAAGAATAGAATAGTACCGATTAAAAAAAAAAAAAAAGTATATTGCCTCGAGTGCTAAGAGATCTAAGCCACCTTGTGGATGCATATCCAAAAACATGCCATTGAAAGCGCCTTTATAATATTGGATTCTCCGCATGTGCTCTTTATATTTTATCTCGTGTTTGGAGATCAGAAGTCTATTCTTTGAGTTTCATCATATTTTTCATCTAGATATCAATGTCTATTTGGCATGGTCCCCTTACGATGATCTTTTAAATTGTGCATTTGCTTGAAACAATTCAGAAGCAATTGTTCTCCGCCTTTGATTATCTCTCGACGACAAGCCGATCGTTGCAAATAAACGTATCGAAGCCACTTTCATCTACTTGATAACGATGCTTAGTGTTTTTTAAGCTATTAGCATCAGCATGTCGTTGATTATCGACAAAAATTGCAGCACGTCCGGCTTTTCTTGAACGGATCTCATGGTCTTCTGCCACGTTTTCTTCCTTTTTCTCCCTCCTGCGGTTCCTGTCAGATCGTCCAATTCTTTTTTTTCTCGCAGGTGCTGATGCTATTTCGATTATTTTGTCTGGTTGGACCACCATCTTCCTTTTTTTTTCCTTGTCATGGACGAGGTTGGACCACTTATAGTTGCCTCCGTCAGAGGATAAACATACAAAACATACATCCACGTGATAATGAATATAATATTCTTATTTATATCAAAAAATTCAACTCAAGCCACCTCATGGAAGTAGGTCACAAATAGGGGTGTTAGGGTCGAGTCGCGCTAGGTTCTCATAGTACCTGACTAGACCCAAAACTTTATAGAGGCATAATTGATTCGACCCAACTCACATAAGATTTGAATATCATATAACCCGAAGAACGAATTGGGCTAGCGTAGATCAGCTAAGCTCAGATTTAGGATTTTGCCTTTGTCAGAGAAGGGGAAGGGGACTTGGGCTGCGCTCTTTGGGTGTCAAAAGCCTACGTCGGCCTAACTTGAGCCATAACAATACTAGCATCTAAAATTCCCTATTCGAACAAAATTAAGACTCAACCCCTAAGTTTTTCGATCGGACTAAGTCGGGTTGGGCCGAGGCAGGCTTTTTTTGACGGTTCAAGTCACAATCGCATTTCATGTATGTATCTCTTAGCCTGGTGGGAAGCCGTCTCAAGCGATGGGACATCTATTTCTTCTCAAAGTCTCTCATACCATGCCCGCACATGGCAGTTTGCTATTTGACAAATAAGCCATGGCATACATGTCCTCCCCAATCGGATTTTTGAGGTGGCTCCCCACTTTAACCGTGTAGCGGAATTGGAATTCTAGACATGCCGCCAGACGGAAAACCTATGTGATGAAAGATACACGTGAAGATCGACACGTGAAGATTGACAGCATCATTCATGATCAATCATGATCAATTAGTATCGGATCTAATCATATCAATTTGTAGCCAAATTTGTAAAAATATTCTCTTGCTTTTCATATACTCATCCTGTATTATAAACATAACAGAAAGTGTACATAGAAGACAGACAGAATATACAGAAATTTGTCCTTCCCTACAATTCCTATTCAAATTCTTACATGGTATCAGAGCTACCCTGTTCCTGACCTAGCTTCTGCCAAAGTTCTTCGAATTGGCTCCGGCTCTTTTTTGTCTTGTTGCTGTAGCAATTGCAAATCAAGGCAGCCTCCGGTAGGAATTCCCTTTGTATCCTGTTGCAGAAAACCAGCATACACAAAACAAACCTTTTTCCCTTTGTATCCTGTTACAGAAAACCAGCATACACAAAACTTTTTTTCAAATCTAGATTACCATGGCAAACCCACAAATACCTACCTCGACCTCTGAAGATCAGATAGGAAGGAGTGCCACTCCACCTGTTTCCATCAACACAGAATCGACCACTGTTACATCCTTACCTCAAGGTCAAGCTCACACGCCCTGGCAACAATTTCCAGCTCAGTTTAATCCAGGACTTCCTTTTTCTGGCTATCCATATCAGTGGATGCCGTTCCCTTGGATTCATGGATCTAATCCAGATACATCACGGCTGGGCTACCAGAGTGTGCAGGGCGATGGAGGCCTACCAGCCAATAGTGGAGCAGGCTCATCCATCAACTCGGAACAGACGGGCGGTTTCGCGAATTCAACTGCAGATTCCTTCAATTCGGGACAAACAGCAAACAACAATGGATTCCCGACAGGATTCATCCCATACCCTTTCGCAGCCGCCATGGGCCGGCCAGAGCCCGGCGACGCGTTATACGTTTCCACAGCCGGCGGACCCGAGTTGTAGCTCATCAGCAACCATCTCACAGGATCCGAGAATTATTCGAGCTGGGCACAGGAATTCCGCCGAGCCCTCATCACCAAGGATAAGGAAGGGTTCATCGACGGTTCAATTCCCGTACCAGCCGATGAAAAATTAGGGCGTCAATGGAAAAAATGCAACCAGCTTGTTAGAACTTGGATAGGAAATTGTATAAGTGCGGAAATTGCTGCCAGGTTACCTCCAACAGAGGACCCAAAAATCCTTTGGGACAGCATAAAGGAAATGTATGGAAAATTGGATCGCGCAAGGATTTTCTCTCTGCATCAAGCCCTAACCGAGCTGAGGCAAGGAAACATGACCGTGACGGCCTGTTTCAACAGGCTCTCAGCTCTGTGGAATGAGCTAGAGGCAGCCGAAGAAAACCTCGTCGGTCCCGAAGAAACCCTTCAACAATACAGAAGGATGAAGGACCGAGAAAAGGCAACCAGATTTTTGCTAATCCTCAATGATTCTTACCTTAATTTCAGGTCGCAAATCCTAGCCATGGACCCTCCGCTGCCCATTGGACGGATTTTCCAACTTGCAGTGCAGGAAGAGAGCCAAAGGCTCACCTCAACAGAGAGCAAGGCGACGGAAGGGATGGCCCTGGTTACGAGGGTTGAGAGAGGAGGAGGCAAAACCCTAGAAAGGAGGCGAGGGTTCGCCGAACAAAGGGTTTTTAAAGGCCCTGTAATCGACGGTCCAGATCGCATCCCGTGATCCGACGGCGTGGATCGCACATAGCGATCCGAGGGCTCAGATCGCGCGCAGCGATCTGACGGCTATAAGGGCACGTGCTATGGAGATGATCTGGACGGTGGAGATGTTTTTGGCTTAAACAGATCCAACGGCCCTCAATTTTCGAAGGCTTTTGGGCCGAATTCTGGGCAAAATTATGGGTCGAATTTTAAAAATAAAGGAAAGCTTTTTTGCGATTATTGCAAACGGCCCCATCACACAATTGACAGCTGTTGGAAATTGCATGGCCGACCTGGAGACAAAAAGAAAGAAATAGCAGCTGCAGCCTATCAACTCACCGGATCAACTAATCAATCAATTACCCAATCTGAGTATCAGCAACTCATGGAGACACTGCAGAAATTGGATATTCCAAAAAGGGGGAGCAGTTTTACAGGTATTTATCATTGCCTAATAAATAGTATATCGAGGAATACTTGGATTATTGATTCTGGAGCAAGTGATCATATAGCCTGTGACAAGAATTTGTTTAGTGTCATCAATCAAGAATTGGATAACCCAATTATTGTGCAATTGCTGAATGGAAATATTGCACGTGTGACCACCACAGGGAAAATCAATCTTAGCTCCCAGTTTACTCTTTCAAAGGTCCTATCTGTTCCGGAATTCCAATTTAATCTTATCTCTGTGTCTAAAGCTTGTGAGGAAAATTCCTGTAAAATTTCCTTCTTTGCTGATAGTTGTCTCTTTCAGGCCCTTTCGACTGGGAAACTGATGGGTTGGGGTAATCTATCTGAAGGTCTATATTTCTGGAGGAATTTAGCCAACTTTGATCAATTTCATTGTAATAAAAAATCATTGTGTAATTTGACTACCAATGATAAACAGTTCATTTTGCACTCCAGAATGGGTCATAGCTCTCAAATTCCTTATCAGCAATGTCATATTTGTCCACTTGCCAAACAGTCTCGTAATCCTTTTCCACTGAGTACAAATCGTGAAAATGATTCTTTTTCTTTGCTTCATATTGATGTCTGGGGTCCATACCATACACCAAATCATGATGGGTCCCTTTTTTTCTCACCATTGTCGATGATTATTTAAGGGCTACGTGGCTCTTTCTTATGCAGTCTAAGAATCAGGTTATATCCTATTTAAGGACATTTCTTACTTTATCGAAAACTCAATTCGGTAAGACCATCCGGCGAATCCGAACGGATAATGGAAGGGAATTTTTTAACCATGAGTGCGCAGGGCTACTGTCATCCCAAGGGATCTTACATGAATCTTCCTGTACATATACTCCACAACAGAACGGAGTAGTTGAGAGGAAACATCGTCACATACTAGAGGTTGCTCGCGCCTTAAAATTCCAAGCTTCTATCCCTGACAGTTTTTGGGGAGAGTGTGTTCTAACTGCAGTTTATTTGATCAATCGAATGCCGACCAAAATTCCTGATGGTCGAAGTCCTTTCGAATTACTTTTTGGAAGGAAACCGAATATGAGTCATCTCAGGATTTTTGGCTGCCAGTGTTATGCCACGATAGTGGGACCGAGAGATAAGATGGGTCCTCGTGCTCGCCGATGTATATTCATGGGATATCCCACATTACAAAAGGGATACAGAATTTATGATCCATCTACAGGGGAATTCTTTGTCAGTAGAGATGTCTCATTCCAGGAAAATTTCTTTCCCTTTGCAACAAAGGAGTCTGGCTCCAGTACTGGAGAACATCACCCTTCCATGTTTCTTGAAGCAGCACAAGATGATCCAGAATATGTTCTTCTTCCTGCGACAACAGATAAAAGGGGTTCCTCTACATCAGCAATTGAGTCACCACCATCCCTGGAATTCCAAGCAAATGTCACGACTAATGAAGATGAGCTCGCGCCAACTCCTATCAATGCTGACACAGATCAGTTACCACCATCTACCGACACTGATGAAGATCAGCTACATCTCCCAAATAGCACTCCACCAAGGCGTTCTTGGCGAGCCACACGACCACCAACTTGGACGAAAGACTATGTCTGTGGGGTCAGAAATTCGCCAAGTATTCTTTTCCCCATATCCTCTTACGTTTCATTTGATTGACTGTCGGCCAAACATCGTTGTTGCATTACTCGCATTTCTGAAGAGCGAGAACCTACAAGTTATGATGCAGCTAGTACTGATCCCCGTTGGCAAAAAGCTATGCAAGCAGAGTTGCAAGCCTTAGTAGACAATCAGACGTGGGAACTTGTCTCTCTTCCCCCAGATCGGAAGGCAATTGGATGCAAGTGGGTATATAAGATCAAGTATCGAGCAAATGGATCAGTTGAAAGATACAAAGCTCGCCTAGTAGCTAAGGGATTCACTCAAAAGGAAGGTTTTGACTACCATGAAACTTTCTCTCCCGTCGTCAAAGATGTCACGGTCCGCTCTTTCCTCTCAGTAGCAGCCTTTCAGGGCTGGTCGTTGCATCAGATGGATGTCCACAATGCCTTTCTACATGGAGACTTAGACGAAGAGATCTATATGGATGTACCACAGGGTTTACGGAGACAGGGGGAGAATAGAGTATGTCGTCTCCGCAAATCACTGTATGGGCTGAAACAAGCATCTAGACAGTGGTACGCCAAGTTCTCTGAATCCCTAATAGCTGCCGAGTTTAAGTAATCCAAGTTCGATTATGCTGTCTTCACATGGACCAAAGGTACTTCATCTATATATTTGATGATATATGTAGATGATATATTAATCATGGGAAATGATGAGACAGCTGTCAGAAGTCTCAATCAGTATTTGCACTCTACATTTCACATCAAAGATCTAGGGCCGCCAAAGTACTTTCTTGGAATAGAGATTGCACGTTCAGACCAGGGAATATCTCTCAGCCAGAGGAAGTTTGCCCTGGAGATCATATCAGAGGTTGGATTATCAGGATGTAAACCAGCAGTGATCCCAATTGAACAAAATATCAAGTTGACCACAGCAGAGTATGATACTGGGACTCCTCAAGAAGCTGATCCGACATTGAAAGACCCAATGAGTTATCAAAAACTTGTTGGGAAACTCATTTACCTAACTATGACTAGGCCGGATATCAGTTATGCAGTTCAAGCGCTCAATCAGTTTATGCATAATCCAAAGCAGTCCCACATGAATGCAGTACTCAAAGTAGTAAAATACTTGAAGAAATGCCCAGGTCTTGGAATTCTTCTTTCCAAGAAATGTGACATGAAGATGACTGCGTATTGTGATGCGGATTATGCCACATGTTCGATGAGCAGAAGATCCATAACAGGTTTCTGTATCAAGTTAGGAGATTCTTTGCTTTCATGGAAGACCAAAAAACAACCGACTGTCTCATTATCTTCAGCAGAAGCAGAATATCGAGCCATGGCAAAGACAACATGTGAAGTAGTATGGCTACAAGGGTTACTTCGAGACCTTGGAGCAGAGATTGAAGGGCCAACAAAATTGTTTTGTGATAATGATGCAGCGCTTAAGCTTGCCTCAAATCCAATAGTCCATGAAAGAATGAAACACATAGAAGTAGATTGCCACTTTACACGAGAGAAGATCCAGCAAGGGATAATTGAGACACTGGGGATCATAACAGAAGAACAACCAGCAGACATCTTCACCAAGCCTTTATGTGGAAACCAGCACGCGTATCTTCTAAGCAAGCTAGGCGTCTTGGACATCTACAAGCGACCAGCTTGAGGGCGAGTGTTGGAAGATACACGTGAAGATCGACACGTGAAGATTGACAGCATCATTCATGATCAATCATGATCAATTAGTATCGGATCTAATCATATCAATTTGTAGCCAAATTTGTAAAAATATTCTCTTGCTTTTCATATACTCATCCTGTATTATAAACATAACAGAAAGTGTACATAGAAGACAGACAGAATATACAGAAATTTGTCCTTCCCTACAATTCCTATTCAAATTCTTACACTATGGGCCACTTTAGTTTCATCCTTTTACATTGTACACGCCATCAATTATTGGGGCCGATTGCCAATGAAAATAGAGCAGTAATTTATAATTCTTTGATATTAACATGCACGATAACAATCATGGTCCTCAAAGTATTATTCACCCCACTATTATTACTATCAAGTTTAAATAAATAAATATATATATATCAAAATCACAAAGAATCACTTCAGCAATTACTCGATTTCTCTTTTGGAATTTCAATTTAATTGTGTCATGAAACTTGTGTGTGGAAAGGAAACAGAAGAGAATTATGAAGAATAAGTTGATATTATTATGAATAGTTGTGATGAAAAATGTATAATTTGGTGTTATTTAAAGACAATCAAACAAGACATTTCTTGAACCTAGAGGTGAGTGGTCCAGGTAGGCAGTTCCCACCTTGAAACCGAGAGCCACCTACTAAAGACTTGCTCCAAAAAATTGGAATAAAAAATTGTCCATTGGTTTTATGGATTCACCCAAGAACCGAACCGTCAATCTAGTCCGACTCCCGGGTGGGTTCATGAAACTAGCCCCATCCCTCCAGAATTGCATCCATCAATTAATATCATGAAAACCTAGTTTGTACATAAAACATTAGAGCTTGTTCAGCATTAACCATCTCTAAACGATCTCCTCCATCTTCTTTAGTTGTTTATTTTGTTTTGACTAAGAAAACAAGTAAATGAATTATTAGAATGAACAAAAAGTAGAGAGTTTAATCCTATTATGCGTCCAAGAGACAAAATGAGTCAATAATGTCAAATACTATAAATATATATATGTACACATACATTGGTCGAAAAATTACAAAATAATTAACTAATTGAGTTGAAATTTCTTTTTTAAAATATATATACCAATCCAATCCAAATAGGCTGTTCCACGCTCAAAGCCAAGAACCGGACCAATACTCACTAGTTCTAGCAAATTGAAATCGAGAACCGAACTCCCTATAAGAATCGCCGGTTCCGGATCAGTTTGAGTGATCTGAGCGATTTCCAGTTTCTTTGCACACCTCTACTTATCTCTACCATCACCACTTTATATGATTAACCATAGTCACTTTTCATGATCCATTATTACTTCTTATAATGTCAATAATTATTTCTTTTCATATCCAACAATCATCTCTTATTAAAACAAAATTTTCAACATTAATCAAATGCAAGCATAACAACATTAATATCACCATCTAGCATGTGTCGCCCCCAATGGTTTACTCCCGGCTACCAGCCGTGCGGGGTTCCCTGGGTCACAAAAAAAAAAAAAAAAAAAAAACATTAATATCACCATGCACGTGTCACCATAAGATTAACATGGACCTCTCATTATCATAATGCATCAATAGACAGTACATTCTAATCACTTTTAGCAGATTAAAGCTAATAAGATTGATATCGCACTTTTAAACCCAACCCACCACTAACCAGACACTTGGGGCGCGTTTGGTAACGTTTCTATTTAAAAATTATTCCAGGAAACAGAAACAAAAAAAAGTGTTTCTGTTCCAGGAAACAATTTTTGAATAAAAAAACGCGTTTGGTAACTGTATAAAATTTTTGTTTCTGGAATAGAAAAAGAACGGAAACAACTTTTACCATGCAGCCCCTTGATTTCGAGAGCAATTGTATTCTTGTCGAAGGGGTCCAAATTTCTAAAGTTGCTAATAAGTCCCTTAAATTTTTGGATTTCACCATCATTACCAAAGAACCTTCTCTCAATCTCGCCCGCTATTACAAATTTATTAGTTAGAGCTATTTTAAGCTATCCAACCTCCGTGAACTTCTTATTTATATGAAATATGAGTCCCATATTAACATAAAATCATAAAATAGCCCCTTCATTTATTGATTCGCTGATTTATTCAATCTTGAGTACTTTTAGTGATTTATATGTCCGAAAAATCGAGTACAATTCATAAAAATGTTCATAAATAAGTAATCACCCATAAATTTCTAGCTTTAAATAATGAGACCATGATACAAATTAGTCGTTGTTCTATAGAATTGGATTTTTACTTGGTTTCATTTCCTTTTATTAATCTAACTTAGTCATTAATAAAATGTCACTGTTCATAGAGGCATTCAAATTCTGTGAATTGACCTTTTTACCCTTGTATTACTCATAATTAAAATTTTACCATTGACACGCATAAAACAATTTTCTAGCACCTTTATTCATCAAAGTCATCATAATCCTCTTGTAATCGTTTAACCATGTTTATATTCATGAGGTATAGTCATGATCTATAAAATGACTCATAGCATATTCACATGGAATCGTACAATAGATTTCGCATGTTACATTAGCAACGATCTTATGACAAGATCACAAATAAGCGTCAACAAACATCATATCTTATATTAACTAAGAAGTAACCATTGCAAAATCATATATGATTCATGCATACATAGTCTTGACTCTTTTTTAGTTTATCATAAAATTATTGATTTCCTTCAATAGCTTGGACTTACAAGAATTTCTAAGGATAGCTTAAGCTTTGGTTACTAAATTCAAACAAGGATTAAAAGTGCTACATTGCAATTGGTACGATGGAAATGAATGTTACAAAATGAGAATGGAATAAAATGATGATTCAAGTACATTCATTCTGTAAACTTTTGCAATGAAATGAAATGAGACCTTTTGTGTTCGGATGTAAGAAAAAAAAAATTATTAGAATGGAACTAGATAAATATTTTTGGTGAAATTAATTAATATTTTACTTGCATTAATAATAGAAATTGATATTTTTCTATTATAATTTGTAATTAGTAATAAATGGTTATCAATAATTAATAATTAATTTTTATTGATTATTATAGTTAGTATAGTGTTATAATAATTAATATTTATTAAGTATAATTTATGATTATCAATTACTTAATATTAGATATATTATTCATTAATTAAAAATAATTTTTATTTAAGAAATATATCTTATAATACAATTTCAAAATAGATAATTGCTTATATTTTATAATTTTATCTATACTATTTAATAAGAAATTATAATAAAAATTTTCTATTAGATATATATTTTAAAACTGTATTTTTTATTTTAGTAATAATAATAAAAAAAACAACAATTATTTTTTTGTAATGTTTTTCTTTACCTACTCTTTGTTTAAAAAAGGAAAGGAATGTCGATTCCTCCATCCCATCAAGTGATGGAATGCACACTCCACTTCTAAGTATGTTGGAAGGAAGGGTTTTATTAGTATATTAGTCTTTCGACTATTATGAAAATAATATTTTTTATGAATCACAAATTCTTTAATAAGCAAATCCCATAACAATTTATAAATTTATTATGTGGTTTTTTGTGGTTCAATATAAACTATTATTCTCATAATAGATTAAATACTATTTTCTTTAAATTATATCTTTTAGTTTAACTTAATAATTAAAATAATACGGAAAGTAGATTTTTTATATTGTTTTTATTTACCAACTTTTTAGTTAAAAAAAAAGGAAAGTAATGCTGATTCCCTCATTCCATCAAGTGATGGAATACGCACCCCATTTCTAAGTGTGCAACCAAACACATGTTGGAAGGAGTATCCCTTCCAACCAAACACAAGTGGATGAACCCATTATAATATGTAGAATTCAAAATGAAAACCCTTAAGTAAATTAGAGCTTGATAAATCTTGAATTCAAGAAATGATAAAGAACTACTCACTTAGTTGTACTAAAATACAACTCGGTTTAGAAACCCATGAGAATCAAAATCTCACGAAATTATCCCGATAAATTTTCTCAAATCAAAGGTAAATCCATTAAGGAATTCCGTATTCTATTTTAATAAAGAATTCGGGAAGATTGAAGATAAAACTAGAGAGAAGGGGGATAAATTTGTCACAAGAGTTTCAATTTTGGGTTTCTAATGATTAAAAAATTAATTTTTGATAAATTTATAATAATTATTTCAGTTTAAGATTTTTCATAATATCAATCATAAATAATAATTTGGATAATTTTTTATTTGATACACCTGGAAGAAGATATTCAAAGCCTTCGGGTTTTGGTACTGCCATTCTCCTCTCTCGGTTTCTCACCTTCCATCTTCGTCCTCTCTCTCTCTGCAAAATCCACACCGAACCATTTTCTCTCGGCCCGAAGGAATAACCGCCGGCAATCCGCCGGGACCGGTCAATGCGTTGACCCGATGTTCCCCATCAACCCTAGCTACGCCTTCGCCCTCCCCAAGCCCTCCCCTCTCCTCGCCGCCCGCCCCCTCCCTCGCCAGCCGCGCCGCCGGCGCCGGCGACGTCCCCGCCGGCCCCGCGTTCCCGAGGTGGCTCCAGTTCCCGGCCGCCTCCGCCTCCGCCGCGGACGCGGCGAGGGTCGGGCCTGACTTCGATGGTGGCGCGGTGGCGGACGCCCCGGTGGCGGCGAGGCGGGGCGGCGGCACCGGCGGGGTGAAGGCGAATGCGAGGGAGAAGAGGTGGTCGCGGGATAGGGAGAGCTACTTGACGGACGACGGCGAACCTCTCCCGCTCCCAATGACGTACCCGAATTCGTCGCCGGTGACCCCGGAGGAAATCGACAAGCGACTCCGCTGCGATCCTATAGTTGAGGTCGGTACTCTCTCTCTCTCTCTCTCTCTCTCTCTCTCTCTCTCTCTATCTCTGGGCGTTTAATGTAGCTTCTTACCCTCGCTGGTATGTTGAATTGAGGTCGCTGCAGATTCGAAGTTTCGTTTGAATGAGGATGGAAAATGATTATGTTCTAATGGATTAAGTGAGGAAAAATTTAGCTCTGCTGTGGCCTTTTATGATAGGAGAATTGAGTATTGGGGGAACTCGCCTGTAGATTTTCGAAGGAATTATGGTTTCGATGCACCGTTTGTGGTTTCTGGTGCATTTTGCTGGTCTTTGTTCTTAGAGAACCGTAGTCTTGCTTGTCGAATTATTACTTTCAAAGCAGCAAAGTGATAGCAAAGAGTAATGAAGAACACAAATATGTCGCGCCATCTGGTGTGATTCGTGGATACAAATGCTGTGAACTAATTTGCACTGTTCTTTAGCTAAAGATTTTTAATTTGACTCTTGAAACTGAGAATGAATTTTGAGCCAACCATCTCTGCTCATGATGCTTTTACTGTTGTGTGTTCCTGGAAATTGGCAATCAAGCATTTTCATCTGGGTGACTTGGGCAGCCATCTCATTTCTTTCTAAATTTCACGACATTCTCATGTAAGCGATTTAGAGTGACTCAGTTGAAGTGGATTTTTTTTTTTGTCTTGGGTGTTGATATTGTAGGATTGCAAGGAAGTGGTTTATGAGTGGACTGGGAAATGTCGGAGTTGCCAAGGTACGGGGTTCGTCAGCTACTATAACAAAAGAGGGAGGGAAAGTATCTGCAAATGTGTACCCTGCCTTGGAATTGGTACAACTTTGCCCCTTTAGTAAATTGGGCTCTTGCTCTGCCTATGCTTTTGTTGAAAACTAGTTTTCCCTGTGCAAAACTTTATTCTCTCTGATCACGAGATTCAAGGATAGAAGCATAACAAGGCAGTAAGCCCATCCTAGAGAAAAGAATGTCTACTCATCCTTTTGCTAGCCGTGCTTCTAATTCTCACTTAGATGTTGCACATTGTTCTTTATTTTCTCCTTTTTTCCCAAGCCATCAGATTGTCTTAATGAGATATTGTGCTACGCATTATGCTAATTCTATCCAGGATTATTTGTTCTTATTCTGTTTATTAGAAGAGATTCTTTTTCCTGTTTTGCATCTTTGAAATGGACTTAAAGCAGTTCCTTTATGAAAAGCTAAGCAAATCTTCCATTTAGGGGCATGTTAATATCACTAAAGGACTTTTTGAAGGAATATGATGAGATGTCACTTTTTGTTTGTGATATGAAGGCCGCTCGAAATATGTAGAAGCATTATGATGTTAACTTATAGATACATATGGTACCAATATGGAATGTTCAATAGAGGAGTCTTCTGTTCATATTGCTGTATCTGGTCATAAGCTTTAAGATACACAGCTGCTGCGTGAGGTCGATAGTTTCTCAAGTGTGATATGGTTTCTGGCACTATTATTTCCTGTTGAGAAATTCGTATCATATAGAGGGACAACCTCAATGCATGAGTTCTTTTTATCTTGGACTATCTTATTTTGTACTCATAAGTGCATGCTCACACAATTTGATGTCTTAACAATTATATGTTAATGTTCACTGATAGTTTCATTTCCTGTAAACAACAGCAAATTCTAAAATGATGCATTATGCTTTGTTTGGGAAGTTAGGAGGTGGAGAAAATTGGGGGAATGGGGATTGAAATATGCATAGATTTAAATTTTCCCTCTATATTTCTCTACTGAAATTTACAAATATGCAAACTTCATACCCACTTCCATTCTCCCCCCTTTCATTAGTTTTCCAAACAGAGCCTTGGAGAACAACTTATCAAATGAATCGGGTATAAATTTTGATGAAAAATTTTCTCTCTGTATCTCTCTCACAGAAATTTAGAAGTATTCCAAACTCGACACCTACTTCCATTGCCCTCTTTCATTGTTTTCCCAATCAGAGCCTTAGAGAACGACTTATTGGATGTGTTGGGGTTGACACTTTGTTTATTTGCCATAGTGTGAGTCATGAGGTTAAAGCTTCTTAGCAATTTTCTTACTTGTGAAAGCAAGTTGAGTGTGATGCAGACTCTGTCCTATTTGACTGCATCATATGTGTTCTGGGCTGGTCAGAGGCTGCTCTTCTGATTCAGTTCACGCAATAGATCAGTTGGGACCAAGGAGTGAAACCTATATGGCAGAGCTTATTTTTATCTGGTTAAAGCTGAGTAACTCAAGCTCATAGCATGGGCATAGTAAGAGTCTAGAATACTTTATTTCTCTCTCCTTTGGAGAGAGTGAGCTAGAGCTTTTAAGGCTTGTTTTCCTTTTCAAGGAAATTAAACTGGAGATCCACTCTCGAGATGAGTTTATGTCTATGAGTCTTCTTTAACTGATAGACCCTCTTTGCATTAACAACTTTTTTGGCTAATTCAACATTTTCTGTATGTCGCACTCTGGTTGCAACTATGTGCCTATGGTATTAGTATAATTGTTATTTGAAATGTTTTAGAATATAGTAAGTGCTGTACGGTACTCTGAAGGATGGTGTAAGCCTTTCCTATTACGGAAAATGTATTGACCCTTCGACTATTTCTGATACTTCTTTACCGCTGTCTGTTTCGGCTGCATATTTCTGTTTTCTCCCTCTAAAGCCCACTCAGCCACATGTTGTGTAAATCTGCAGGTTGCTTTAGCTGTAAAAAGCTTTAAATTTTTCTGTGATTTTTTTGTTCGTGGATGTGATAACTGTGAAGTATGTCGATTACTCCAGATAATTACCACCAAGAAGGTGTTTTAACGTGTGAGGTCAGCAATTAAATGCGGGAATTTGCATCTTGCTGGTTCTTGTTTGCCATCAATATATGATGTGAACACCTCCAAGGCTTCATCTTGACAAGTTCTTGCTGCAGGGTATGTGCAGAAGATAACAGCTCGCAAGGATATTGAAGTAATGGAAGATTTGGACAATGGAAAGCCGCCTTGAGCAACACCTATCCGGATTAGCATCTCCTGGATTCATTACTCCCTTCTTCTGCCATTTTTCCACAAATCAAGCGATTTTCCAACCACACATCCGTGCCGTTATTTTTCCTGTAGATTAGAAGAGGATTCTTGTAATACAATAATCTCGAGGTATAATATGGAGAGAACGTAGGCAACATCTCTGCAATAGCGTTGATTGGATGTCCCGAAAGAGGATACTGCACGGCTATTGAAAGGAATATATTCTTTTCGTTCTCTTTTGTTTGTGCTCTGCCCACGGTGACCACTGCTTTTGTCTCTCTCGGCATCTTGCTTTGTAGTTTTGGAATCTATGCTTTATCCTTGACCTAAATTGTTCTGCAACTTGAGAGATGGGGAATGTTTATCCGATAGTATCAGTCCAAGGTACCTGTAATAGTTCCACGCGCACACGGAATGAAAGCAAAGTTATGCCGACTTTAGATTCGGAACAACCCAGAGACGCATGTATCTGTCGTCAATCCATCGCTATAAATACCAATCTTGTTTTACTGTTTCCTGAAAAGTTTTGAAAATTTTGCGTCCTGGGAAATGTCAACTTTCAATTATCTTGATTTGCAGTACAACCTTTCCAAGAAGAAGATCCTGCGAGGGCCATCCCGGCTCTTCTCTTCACGGTCCAGACAGAATTCTGGTCTCATGCCTACCTTCCAACCGAATGCCGACGAGATGAAGCGTGTCTTCGACAAGTTCGACTCCAATAAGGATGGCAAAATCTCTCAGCAGGAGTACAAAGCGGTCCTCCGAGCCATCGGCAAGGAGAACCTGATCGGGGAAGTCCCGCAGATATTCCGGGTGGCTGATCTGGACGGAGACGGGTTCATCGATTTCAAAGAGTTCATGGAAGCACAGAAGAAAGAAGGCGGGATAAAGACGAGGGACATCCAGAGCGCGTTTTCCACGTTCGACCTCAATGGCGATGGCAAAATCACGGCCGAAGAGGTTCTGAAGGTCCTAGGGAGCCTCGGCGAGAGGTGCAGCCTTGAGGATTGCCGGAAGATGGTGAGGGCGGTCGACCGGGATGGGGACGGCACGGTGGACATGGACGAGTTCATGACCATGATGACTCGGACGCTGAAATCTAACTAAAGGGGAGAACGTACGCTTGTGTTGTAGTAGTCCTTATGCAAACGTTCGCTCTTAGTGTCATGGGCTCTGCAGATAACTGCTAATCGCTCTGTGGAAATCGTTTGTACATCTACTGATGTAAAAAATAAGACTCTTCGAAGCTGGCCATCTCGTGACGTTTGCGAATTTTTCCGTTAACTTTGCACACCGATGGGGGTTGTCGATTGATCGACGGTGCAGCTCCCGGGTGGCTCCGGCAGGGGCGATTTCAAGGAGCGTCAGTTTGATTTAGGATGTGATCATGCAATATTTTATACCCGCAGTAGGAGCTTTTCGGAGAAATCATCTATATAGTTGTAAACCTATTATATGGCAGTATATTCAATTCTAAACTTTTCGATCGCGCTAATTTAATCCTAAATTTTTTTACGATTAACGAATGTAGTTATCTTGACCAATTTTAACTGAAAATCAATCATGTGAACCCTCGCCGTTCTGAGGGATATGGGCAGCTTTGAATTAGTTATTGTGTAATAGGTTTAAAGCTTTTTAAATAATTATTCTGAAAATTTTTGGTGATCAACTTCAAGTCCGTAGAATTATTTATGTGGTATTCGTTGATTTTAAGGTCAAGATAATGCGAGAATTACGTTGGGATTGAGAAGGGGGGTTCTTGTTGACGAAGATTCACAGTGCAAGGCTCGCCGTTACTCAAGTGCCGGCTCCAATCTCATGGATCTAGTTTCTAAATATGTCTAGAAGAGTGACGAGTCCTCCTCTTGACCCTCTCTCTTTATTTTGCATAATCTTGATAATCGCTTGTATTATTTACAAAAATAAATTAACAATTTTTTTTTATTATGCATGAAACGATTTAGTCATAACTTGTTCTAAGTGGTGGAAAGATATTTTTTTATTGATTAAATATTTTAAAAAATATAACCAATCATTTTTTAGAAAAATATTTTCAGATCATTTTTCTTCGAGAAACAAACAAAGCCCTAATTCTTCCTTTTTGTTTCAATCAAATGCCTTAACATTCAACATGCAACTCGATCAATGCAGTGCCTCCATTAGAGAGATTGCAACTCCGTGCATTACTCAGATAAAACGTGCACGATGCCAAATGTGGCTCGCTTATTCGATCTTCTCAACACCGAGTCCGTCGCCGTTGCGGTCGGAGTTGTCGACCTCTTGCTGTCGACGGCATGGGTAATGACATCCCGAGCCATGGCCGGGAGTGTGGTGGTGGTACGGCCTCCGCGCGACTCCAACTCCCTCTCGTAAATCTCCATCGGAGGTCGATCGAAGAGGAAACGAGGGGAATTTTCGCAATTGCGAGGCCGGCCGTGGTAGCAGCAGCCGAGGCCTGCTTGGTTCTTCGGCGATAAACGACGTGGCTCGCGGTGGTCGTGACAGAACCGGTGTGGTTAGTAGCACCGAGGGTTGCTCCGTTCGTCGGAGAGCATGATGGAGTTGATTGTTGCATTGCAAGGGCAATCAAAACAACTTCACCATCTGTAGTTTTTAGCTGGAAATTGGGTGGTTCAAATTTTTCTTAAACTATTTTATGTTTTTGGGCCAATTTAACTTTTGTCTTTTTTAAGTTAAATTGCATTACCGTATATTAAAGCAAAAAAATATATATTATATGTAAAAGCCAATTACAAATGAAGATTAAAGTTGGGGTGAGCAGAAGAATTGAACCAAACCGATTAGTTTTAGGCGATTCCCAATTCTTAAAATTTAAAATAGATGAAAATTGGTTTGGTTTCTGATTTCAAGTGTAGACCCACCCACCCGAATCATCTAGATTGAATCAATTTTTTTTTTAATCCTTATTATTCCAAATGTCTAAAATCCTAATTTGCATTCTTTTATAACTCAAACTCAGGCACACTCACGCTTCTCATTCTCACTTCCATTAGTCTCGGTCAGGCAGTGTTGCACTCCTCCCTTGTGGCTCAATGCCCCTCATTTGTGTTCCATGATGATCATTATAGCCTTGTTCGTGGAGATGATCATCAAGTTTTGCTCATCACAAGCTTGTTCTATCAACATCACTCATGGAGTAGTTTAGATTATACAACAAGATTTGCAATTTGTTCTTAGAACCATCCGACAATGGGACCCGTTGATTTGGTAGGTCAATTCTCGATTCCACAAATTAGAGACCGACCTCTTTGGTCCGGCTCTAGATTTCAAGGCAAGAATTGGCCTTAATCGATAACCCCTAGATTAAAGGGGAGAGGGAAAAAAAAATAATTAAATGCATAGCGATAATACACACCCAAAGGCAAAGACCATATCATTATAGTGTTGGAAGGGGCAAAAACGACATTTCCCCTGAAATTGAAGCCCGCCCTCGTTTTGCCGCCATCCTGGTGTCTTCCATCGGCGGTGCTCCGTCGTGCTCCTGTTGACTGTCTCTGAGAGAGAGAGAGAGAGAGAGAGAGAGAGAGTCATCCATGGACGACGACGAGGAAGTTCTCTCCGGCGGTTCCGATTCGTACCTTCCGACCGACGAAGAAGGAGAAGAAGGAGAAGAAGAAGAAAGCGAAGGAGGAGGAGGAGGAGGAGGAGGAGGAGACGGAAGCGACGACGATGAAGAAGACGAAGAAGAAGAAGAAGAAGAAGAAGAAGAAGCCGCCGTCGAGGGAGGAGCTAGGGCAGGTCGCGACCGTAGATCTAGAGGCTCCTCCGTACCGGCCGGCGGCGACGAGTGCCGGAAGTCGAAGAACATCGACGCTCTCGTGAGGTGATTTTCCGATTTTCCGATCTCGCGGAAGCGATTCGCTCGCGCTTCCCAGCTCCGTTTCTGCAATATCTTGACGAAATGGCGGAGGGGAACTCTCTGAAATGGAGGTTTCTTTGGGATAGCCGACGCGATCGATTTGCCCCGAAGTTATGGTAGCTGATGAACTTATTTCAATTTGCCTATGCTTTATGGATTGTATGGCGACCGAGGAATCGGCTGTAGAATTGTTTGGCGGGGGTTTTGCTGGACTTTAGTTTTACCTTCTCTTCTGTCTGTTGATCTGGCCGAATTTCAGTGAGGTTTTATTTCGCGTTTGATATGATAGATTTCTGCCATGTGAATTCTGTGTCTCAGGGGCAACCTTGTCGTGAGAAGGCAGGCGCTGTTACCAAGAGTCCTTTTGGTGACGGAAGGAGCTGCTGTGTGTCGGAAACCCTTCAAACCCCCCTGCACTGATGGATATGGTGATAGGAATGGACAGCTTCACCGTCGTCTTTCGGCCCGTAAAAGATTTGTACCGTGGGGCTCTTCGAGGCCTGCTTTCATGGAAGTAACTAACCAGCTCAATTGGTTATCGAGTGCCGCTGAGAAGGATGTGGAGGATGAAAAGGTGGAGCTGCCGCCTGGAGTTGAACCTCTGGTGCTGTGGCAACCTGAAGATTCGGAGGTTGCATCTGGTAATGCAGTGTCGATCGAAGTAGATCCATTGCTTGTGCGTTTCCTTCGACCCCATCAAAGGTAATGCACTTGAAAGACATCTGGAATTGGTTGATGAATATCACTTGTTGTCAGAAGACTTTAATATGTTCACAAGCTAGGTGTGTGTGTTGTGCGCGCGTGTAAGTGAAGTTTTAGAGGACTGATCAGAAACAGGAAGAGTCTGTGGCATGAAAACTCGCTGCAGTATTCAAGAAACCATTTTCTTATATTACATAAAACTAATGAAGTGTTTCTCATTTATTCATGCAGGGAAGGTGTCCAGTTTATGTTTGAATGTGTTTCAGGTCTATCCGGTAATGCCAGCATAAATGGATGCATTCTGGCTGATGACATGGGGTAAATATCTTAGCTTTGCAATGATGTCGCTTTGTGTGTCTTGACATTGTTCTATGTCCTATTTGTTCAGATACATCTTAAAATTTGTGTTTTTTGTTGTACCTTTGCAGTTTAGGAAAGACGTTACAGTCAATCACTTTACTGTACACACTGCTCCGTCAAGGATTTGATGGAAAGCCAATGGTTAAGAAAGCCATCATTGTCACTCCCACTAGTCTTGTGAGTAATTGGGAAGCAGAAATTAGTAAGTGGCTGGGAGAGAGAATCCAGCTTATTGCTCTTTGTGAAAGCACCCGAGATGATGTCATTTCAGGAATTGATCGTTTTACACGTCCCCATAGTTCTCTACAGGTAAATTTGTTATTCAGTTTTCATGTCTTAGGATATTTTCACTAAATTCAAATTCCCTTGCGCAGGTTCTTATTATTTCATATGAAACATTCCGGATGCATTCATCAAAATTTAGCCACAGTGAATCCTGTGAACTCCTCATATGTGATGAGGCTCATAGACTAAAGAATGACCAAACATTGACAAATCGCGTAAGATATGCTTACCAGATATGCTCCTGCATTGGTTGATGTCTGTGATTGTTCCTTCTTTGACATCATTGTTAAATGTGCTAGGCTTTGGCTGCTCTCTCTTGTAGACGTCGCATTCTGTTGTCGGGGACCCCAATGCAGGTAAGAAGTATTTGTTTCTGATTACCATTTTCCACTTCTGGGTATCAAAGTGTTTGCTTCTGCTTCAAATGTAATATGTGTCCTTTTATTGATCATTCTCTCTCTCTCTCTCTTTTTATTTTTTGTTAATTAGCTTTTTAACTTTTGTTGTTACTCAGAATGACTTGGAAGAGTTCTTTGCCATGGTTAATTTCACAAATCCTGGAATCTTGGGTGATATTGCATACTTCCGACGTTACTATGAGGTGAGTCAATTGCTTTACTGGCACATGCTTTTGGCATCTGTTATAATGTTTGAGTCAAGATAATTATAAGACAAAATGCACAGAAAGAAAGATGTGATATTCATGTAATTAATCTGCTATTTCATTGACAGTCTTATGCATAATGGTGCTACATTAACTCTCTCTCATCAAGATGAGTTGTGGGCTGATGGTTTAAGAGAATCACCTTGGTTTTGTGGTTCACCATGGTTAAAATAAACCCCAGGTGATACACCAACTGAACCATATTAAATAAAAAAGGCAGTTGAGTCATAGGGAAGCTTCGTTATTTTGTATGAATCACTTCAGATTAGAATGCCTGCAAGCTAGTCATTGTCAGATGGAAATCCTTTCGTTTCTTGATTGTAAAATCAAGATGATTTCACTTAGAAAGGTAGTCATGCGACCTAATACTCATGCACTAGGATATATTGTCGCTGTACAAATTCACTGGCTATTTAAGAAACCCTTTGTGGTTACCTCCATCTCTGTGTTTTTCACTTTCTAATTATCTGCTTATTTTGGTGAACCTGTCACATGACTTGCAAAGGCGCCAATTATCTGTGGAAGAGAACCTACTGCCAGTGAAGAGGAGAAAAATCTAGGATGTGAGCGCTCTTCAGAGCTCAGTGCCATAGTAAATCAGGTATATTGTTGCACTAGCAGACAATCCAGGAATTTATCATTTTTACGATCTGGTTTGCTATCTAGTCCTATAAAGTCCTACAATACTGGGAATCATCATCTTTTCTCATATAAGTTCTATCATCGGTTTCTCACAAGGTTAATTTCTGCGTGTAATGGGTGTCATTGAATTGGAAATTGACCTCAGCTTTGAATGGTTTATGTTTGTTCAGTTCATACTAAGAAGGACAAATGCTCTTCTATCAAATCACCTCCCACCGAAGGTTTGTCTCTTTAATGGTGAACCGTGAGAGATTCTGGTTATTTATCTACTTTCTCAGTGTTTTCATTGCCTCATGATTTACTGGATAATTAGTATGAATGAGACAAGCTCATTTGAACTCTGAGTCTCTAGTGTTGCTTCATTCTTTCTGACTGATGTATATCTCCCTGGCTACAATACCCTGTCCCTGTACGGGACAGAATTTTTGGCTTATTTCATTCACACAACGGTTTGATATTTTGTTGCACAAAAAGATGAGCAACAGCCTTTCTGTTCCAGGAAAAAGTAGGCTATACCAACGTCATATCTTATTGAAGGGTTAATAATTACACGATTAACTTTGAGTTGTTTTTCAGGTATTTCCTGCTCGTTATTATATTTACTCATCATAGTTCTGTGACTTTGACCTCTTTTTTCTCTTTCAGATAATAGAAGTTGTTTGTTGCAAGTTATCTCCACTTCAAACAGATCTTTATAACCATTTCATACATTCCAAAAATGTATGGATATATGCTTCGGAATCTCACTTTGTGGTTAATGCATTAGCTGTATCAAAAGTTCTCATTCTGTTGTGTTGCCCTCAAATGCAGGTTAAACGAGCAATCACCGAAGAAGTGAAGCAATCGAAAATTCTTGCTTACATCACAGCTCTCAAGAAGCTGTGCAATCACCCAAAAGTACGACATTCATACCATCCGAATGTCTTTGCTTGAGACTTTCCCTGGCCTCTTCCATTTTTTGTATCTGCTCAAAGTCCAATTTGAAATGCACATGGATGCACACTCTGATGAATCAATTGCAGCAGCTTTTTGGTTGCTGTACCATTATAAGGACAGCTTTTACTTAATCCAATGCATCTTAATTCTTGTTATGTGTCAGCACTTCAGATTTTTCTGCATACCTGTATTTAGGCCTTTTGAGATGATCTGCTTATCCTCCACCTCTTGTACCTCTTGGCCTTTTCATTTTAAGCATCTTCTGCAGTATTAAATCTCTTTTCATGAAACTTTTCTTCTGTAGCTAATCTATGATACTGTCAAAAGTGGAAGTCCCGGAACTTCAGGGTTTGAAGATTGTGTACGATTTTTCCCGTCAGAGATGTTCTCAGGAAGGTCGGCACTTCTATTGCACCTTTCGATTTTGCATAGTGTCACAATATCATATTTCTAAAGGATTTTATCATTAATTTTTTTTAGGTCTGGATCCTGGAGTGGGGGTGATGGGGCCTGGGTTGAACTCTCAGGGAAAATGCATGTCTTGGCCAGGTTGCTGGCCCATCTTCATCAACGGACAGATGATCGCATTGTCCTTGTCTCAAACTATACGCAGGTTGTTTTCATAATAATGAAGTAATTGAATGCTATTAAATACAATTTGAACTTCTTACCACCTTTTAGTGCGTAATCTGGCTTGTAAATAAATCATCATTCATGATACACTTGTCACTGACATTGCCAGCATATGTTGCTAATTGGTAGCAAATGCTTATTTTACCATTCATTATGAAAGTTTGCTGGTAACAGAGTGAGCATACGCATTGCATTATTCGCTCTTGGATACAGTAATTTGTCTGTCATTGCAAGAACAGTATCCATTTTAAGGTTCCTATCCACTCTCAGTAGGTTTGATGGTTTTCAAGTTATTTTGTTCCATAATAGGGTATCAAGTTTCAGTGAAGAGGCAAAGCTTAGTAATCTCATTTCAGCTCCCTATGAGATCCTAAACTTTTTCTTTACAAATTTTAGTTCTTCTCTTTCTTTGTAGTTTATCATTAACAAGGAAGATTTTTGCAATCCTTTGATTCTGCATTGATTCTGTGATATTTACCGTTGTCAACCTTTGAAGTAATGCAATTTTGTGGAGAAAAAAAGAGAGTGCAATGGTTACTGAATTGCTGTTGTGTTCTGTAGTATATATGATGTTGTCGCTTAATGAAAGTTCACTATGATATTGTATGGGAATTTTCTGCTTGTAATCATTCATTCTGATCATCTTTTTAGACACTTTGATCATGTTAATCAATTTGAAAGTGGGAAGTAATTTGAAATTAGTGACCATTCTCAATAACTTAAATGAGCATGGGGAACTACATTTCAGTCCAGGGAATATTTCAGAGGGGCTTGAGAGCAAGCCTTCTCTTGTGCATCTAGAACCTGTCTTACTTCTGCAGTCTGATCATATTTTAGTTGATTGAATTTTTTTTTTTTTTTTTTTTTCAAAAGCACAAGTCACTGAAGCAATTATCTGTCTTACTGTTTGCAACTTACCAGACATTGGATCTTTTTGCCCAATTGTGCCGTGAAAGAAGATATCCATATCTGAGACTTGATGGAACCACAACAATCAGCAAAAGGCAAAAGTTAGTCAATCGTTTCAATGACCCATCAAAGGTATAAAGTTATTGATCAAGCAGTAGTCAAGATAGGTTGGTCTTTATTCTTAAAGTTCCTTCTCTAGTGAAATGGGCTTCATTCTAATCACCCTTAGCTGATAATTTCCAGGATGAGTTTGTATTCCTTCTAAGCAGCAAGGCTGGTGGCTGTGGGCTCAATTTGATTGGAGGTAATCGTCTGGTCTTATTTGATCCAGATTGGAACCCAGCCAATGACAAGCAAGTAATCATTCGAACCTCACTTCTCATGTATGAGAATGGCTTTACTGCACAAATTGTCTAGGAAGATATCTTGATTGTGCCAATTGTCCATTTGTCTTGACAATCAGGCTGCCGCCAGAGTATGGAGGGATGGACAGAAAAAGAGAGTATACATTTACAGGTTTTTAAGCGCTGGAACAATTGAAGAAAAGGTTCGATATGAATCAATCTGGATTCTCTTCTAATACTGTTTATGTTTTTTAAGTATTACAGTCTTCAAAAGTTCCATTTTTTTAGACGCAGTTTAATAGGCTATTTAACATCTGTAGGTATATCAACGTCAGATATCAAAAGAAGGTCTTCAAAAAGTTATTCAACAGGAGACTAGTACACTTGCAGCGGAGGTACAGAGTGATGCTACTTTCCGATGTTTATCATAGCATACTCTCTGTTTTTTTTTCCCCATTTAATGATGGTAATGGAGAGTTCAAAATGCAGGGTAATTGTCTTTCAACAGAAGAACTGCGTGATCTATTCACATTTCATGAAAAGTCAAGGTACTCAAGTTTTTTTTTTTTCTCATATCCATGGCTTCCTGTAATCATTTACAAGAGTAGGCACTTCATTTAAATTAGCAAAGTAGAATGCAATGTGGAGGTTTGTGCCATTTGACTGTTTTGACATTTAAATTCAAAAGAGTTTGGGGTTTATTTTCAGTCATCTACCTGTCACTAATTTATTGTGTTGAATCCAAAAACATTTTCTGCATGGTTTATTCATCATGGTTTTGATTGCATAGGCGGGACATGCTCAAAAAACATAGAACTTCAAAATTCTGTAAAGCTTGCTCTCGTCTATAGTTGCAGTTTAATTCAGACTATGCCGGCCTTAAATTTATGAGATTCAATTAGTGCAGTAAAGCTAGTCACCTAATTCTATCAAGATGTTCATCTCTCTCTAGCCATGCAAATACAATACACTACTAAGTTTTTAATCATGCTAGCAGCTACTAGCCCTCACCTGTTGGGTTCAGAACAATTGACACAATTCGCTAACTCCACTCTCCACATGTTAGCGTAAGAAGTGTGACGGTGGGAATCAACTTTGGTCAGCTTCACTTTTGATTCAATCTTCTAGACAAATGATCCATCTGATAATACCTGATCTACTCCGAGATTGTAATACTGGTACCTCCTGCTAAAGTCGAATTGTGTCCTGCTGTCAAAAAGCATCTGCTTAAGTAGGCGATGACATAGTTTATGCACTGATGGAACCAATGCAATATCCATTTTATTTAGAACAGAATTAATTTAGATTGCTTATGTGGAAAGCTGGAAATATCTTATAAAGAAGAGCGACTTCGAGAAGGTAGGTCTTGAAGTTGGAAATATGTTATAATGTTGAACTAATTTAGATTGCTTAAGTTTCTGGAGACTTTTTTTTTCTCGGCTACTGCTGTGATAGGAACTTAGTGCAACTTGGGTTTTATTACATAACTGAGACATGGCTGATGAAGGTAAAATGTCAAAGTTGAAAATGGTTTAGTACATTTTTGTGTTTTATATATAGAGCATCCTGCCTTGAAACTCGAGATCATATTCTTGGGAGGATGCAACCTTAC
This sequence comes from Eucalyptus erythrocorys, assembly GCA_014182555.1. NCBI lineage: Eukaryota > Viridiplantae > Streptophyta > Magnoliopsida > Myrtales > Myrtaceae > Eucalyptus > Eucalyptus erythrocorys. The sequence continues at coordinate 18,468,625 of CM024603.1, forward strand.
AGGATAGAATGTCACTTAATTTGTCAAGATGTTCATCCGTTTCTATCCATGCAAATGCAGTACTAAGTTTCTAATCAAGCCGGTGGCCTGCCAGTAGCCTCTAGCAATTCCCTTGTTCAGAACAATTAACATAATCCACTGAGTTCTCTCAACTTCCTTGCTGTTGGTTTAAGAAGTGTCAGGATGGGCATCACTTGCTCTGGACAACTTTAGCAGCTTCACTGCTTATTCAATTATCCAGATGAATGATCTATTTCAGAAAGCCTCATCACTTCCTAGATTGAATTTGTCTGGTACCTCCTACTGAACCCTGTCCTGCTGCCACAAACTCTATGAGATATTCAACTTAGAGATAAGCTTCCGTCCTTCAGTGACAATTTTCTGAGCGCTGATAGAACCAATGAAGATTCTCTCTCCTACTTTTGTTTTGAAATTAGGCCATGTGGTAAACTGGAAATGTTTAATAAAGAAGAGCAACTTCAAAAAGTAATTGGTAGGTTTTCCAGTTTGCAGACATCTTGCTTGCACGTGATAGCCAGTTTAAATGGAGCATCCTGATGTTTGGGTTTGTCCCCTTAACCTCTTTCAGTGCACCAGCAATTCTTTTCTTGTCAATATGCATGACCCTATGTGATGGTAGAAACTTCAAGCAACTAGAAGTGGTATGTTCAAGGGAGCATGGAATCTTAATTTTTGGGGCTTTTCTGTTTTATCAAAAGAATCAACTTCTGAGCCATATATTTTGCCTTGTTTGTCACTTGCTATTATGCATCCCTTGCACTAGTAGAAAATATATACTTTTATTCCGTAACTTGAATTGTTGTTCTGTATTTTTCTAGGTCTGAGATTCATGAAAAGATGAACTGTATTCGTTGCCAGCACATTGATGACACTGAAACCACTGGTGACAGCAGAGATAGTGCATTGGATCAAAGTGCCTCTTCGACAGATACGTCTGACATAGGTTCATTTGCAGAAATAGCTGGATGCTTGCATAAGTTAAAGGTCTCAGAAAAACAGGTTAGTCAACAATCAGTCTTTTTACAACACTTAATAATGTTTTTAGGCATCTGAGTTTATTACTGGTTGTGATCAGATAGGGACGCCGAAGGAAGAGGACCTAGGCAGTTGGGGCCATCATTTTTCGGCTACGTCAGTACCAGATATTATCTTCCAAGCTTCAGCTGGTGATGAGGTCTGATGCTTCCTATTTGCACATACACTCAAGATTCTCGCTTTCACATATGATTGTGGGATGGGTTTAGTCTAAAAGATTGTGAAGTTGATCATGTGAGAATAAGAGATCTAGCGAATTCATTCATCGAATGAAATATAATTCACTGGAGAAGAACTTGGTCATCAGTTACTGGTTTTCCTTGCCTTTTAAAATGAGATTGTTTAGAGATCTATCTGGTGAGGATATGTTCCCGTTGCTTACTGAATGTGCACGAGGATAAGATGAAATCAATTGTTTATTCAGTCCAAGTGCTCTATTATTGTTGTAAAGATTATTCCTGCAATTAAAGGAAATCAAGGATATGCATATGGTAAAACATCTAGGAAACAAGAAGTAATTATTATGTCCTATCTTGCCATTCTTGACTGTTTAAGCATTTGATCACTTTGATTTATAATTCTCGACCCCCCATTCCCAGCTCCTGTTTCTCCCACCTAATTGAATAGACAATCATGCAATTACTAAATGATCATTTTCACTCACCTTGCGGATCAAAAATGGAATTGGTGATTGTCTGATGGATAAGGAGATGATTGATCATCTCTGGTGAGGTAGGATTTTCAATGCCTGTGAGTTTGAGGTAGCATAGATCTATCCATTTTCTAAGTTTCTGTTGTTAGTAAACATACTCCGAGTCCATTCCCAGTTTTACAGTGCTCAAATGTTCATACCGATGCAGGTCTCATTCATCTTTACAAATCAAGTGGATGGGAAGCTTGTCCCAATCGAGACAGCTATTAGCGAAAAGATCAGAGCAGAGGAGAGCAGGCTCGACCTGAAGCAACTTATGAACCAGAAACCCAGGCTAGAACCACAGCGTTTAAAGGTGCAACAGTCGCGTCCCAGTTCCCTCACAGCAGTTCGATTTTCACCAACCAAAACTTCACAAGGGTCAGAAAGAAGACCACTTAAAATCATTCTAAAAGGGACAGGGCTTGCACAGTCGAGGAACAAACTGACTCTTGCTCATCAGCTGCCACAGAAGAGACCATGCGATGGTAGTTTAGAGCACGATGACGACTTCTTGTGATTATTCCAGCATCTCGAGCTCAAGTGACAGGCTGTGTAAACTTCCTCTTCTATGTTTGCCGTTCATTGGATTGATCAAAGCTCCACAGCACATGCAGCTGCACACGATCCGGCAAAAATAAAACCAGTTTGGATCACAGATTGATACCGCAGCACGGATGGCTCCAAGAATCTATTCTTTCAGAGGAACCTTCCCTTGGGAAAATTAAAGCAGGAAGCATGACTATCAGAAACTGAGAAACACTGTACAGACACCCGGCTTAACGTCCAGGAGAGTCGTGCCTTGCGAGTAATTGGCAGTCCGAATCGCAACATCTGGCTGCATGGCACTACTACTGTATAATTCACTAATCAGAGCACACCCTGTGATCCACGAAGCACTTTGAGGATAACATTACAAACGAGTATGCGACATGCATATGTCTATATGTTTTGCTTCTCTTTATTTTTGTGCTCGTGTAGCACGATTTGTTAACCTTTGTTTTCGGCTGATGGAACGCAACTACAAGTGTTTATGTCAGGAGAACATATAAATGTTGAGGACAATTATCAAAATACCACAAATTTATTGTACAATAGCCAATTTTATCATAAACCTTTCAAATTTAATCAATTTTATTTTAGACCTTTTGATTTTTTGTCAATTTAGCTATTTCAATCACTTTTGGCCGGAAAATCAATGATGGGCCTGTGGATGATTTTTTTTTTTTTTTTTTTTTAAATCTGAATTTTTATAATTTTTTCTCATATATATTTTTTGTTTTACTGTTCTTCTACGAGAGGCCAACAAGGTCGCCAAGGCCTCGACTCACTCGCTGGCTCTGTGCGTGCAAACACCGCTCACGCCCATGACAGCCCTTTCAATTTGCACAGAGGCACATGCTGCGAAGCCTTGACAACACCACTGATCCTCTGGGAAGAAAAGCAGTATAGAAAAAAAATTCATAAATTTTTTTAAAGAAGTGCGAATGCCGTCTATATTAACATCAAATACCAACCATGTCATGTAAGATGGCTGAGACAGCAAACATTCATGTTAGTGACTACTGATAAAAATTATCGAAAAAAATACATCGATAAATTGTAAAAAAATTAGGATTCAATTGATCAAATTAAAAAAATTTAAAATTAAATTGATCATTTTACGTAGGATTTTTTTGGACGGTTTTGTCATAACTCTCAGGCATACACGGGTTGGTAAGTGAACTACTCTACCACTGCACATTGGACAAAGTAAGAACGTTCTACCCACCGCTGGAGAAGTTGTCACGTGACAAAAATCGTAGTTGATATTATTTTTGACGGTTAGCTTAAGATAAATATATTTTTGAACTTCTATGTAACGACTTGTGAGCAATGAGTCTACCTAAGGCAGAGCATGTCAAGATTATAAGTTACGGCTGACTCCGGCGAATATACGGAAAGTGTTAAAAAAAGTCTTAAATATTTTATATTTGTATTAATTTAGTCATAAATCTTTTGTTGGTGATAATTTAGTCATAAATATTTTCACTTAATGCCAATTCAAAATGAACAACTTTTAATAATATTTTAATATTTTTGAATTTCTTATTTTCTTATTTTCCTTTCTCCTTTTCCTTCCTCCAGTCAATCACCGAGGTCAGTTGTTAACGTCAGTGTCGATCGTGTCACATCAGCCAGCTAAAGTTCAGTCAGCAAAATTCTGTCAAAATTAATTAGAAATGATTGAATTGGCAATACCACTACTGCGGTGGCTGGGTTGGATAAGAGTTCCCATGATCCTTACGATGAGAGGAGAGGAGTTCAAATTCCGCTGGCCGCACGGGATCTTAAGTGCAACATCGGGGTGGTGGGTCCTCCGCTAGCGTCGCCCCAAAGTTTACCCCCGTTACCCCGGACCTGTCGGGCTGTCCGTGTTGGTATGGTGCGCGGGGTTTCCTGAGTCATAAAAAAAAATGATTAAATTGGTAACAAGTGAAAATATTTATAACTAAATTGATATTAACAAAAATTTTATGATTAAATTGGCATAAATACAAATATTTTAAGACTTTTTTTAACACTTTTTCCGATAAATCTACTCAATATGTCCGAGAACTGAATACAACTTATGGTACCTTGGTCCTGCTCCAGTCAAGGTAGGGTTGGGGTGGCAACGTTGCCGGAGAGAGTCGGGGGCGATAACAAAGTACCATTTCGTTCAGAGCATGTTGGATTTTCGTGCCAATCAGCCTCTTCCAAAGAAGCTCCAATCCTAGGGAGAGCGGATCTAACTCCATGTGATTAATCAAGAATTTAATTGAAAGCTACAAGAAGAGTTATGTAAGATCATGGCCAATTTGCGACAAGAGGGACCGCACAAGATTAAAATCACATAAAATATCTGGAAAAAATCACCAAAAAAAAATCTAAACTTTTTTTATAACACCAAAAATCCTAAACTTATACTTGTAAAACATTTATCCCAAGCATTTTTTTTGTGACACTAAAAATCTCAAACTTATATTTATATTATACATTTATCCTAATTTTTTTTTGTGACATCAAATTTTAGGCGTAAATATGTCACACGCATATAAGTTTGAGATTTTTTTTTAATATATAAAAAAAGTTCAAAGTAAATGTCACATCATATAAGTTTTGGATATATGCATCATATAAGTATAAATTTGAGGTTTTTAGTATAACAAAAATAATTTGAAATAAATACATTACAATAGGCAAAGTTTAGGGTGTTTTTGTGGCTTTTATCCTAAATTATTTCCATCTTCACTGTCTATTACATTATTCCGTGCCAATGACTTCTATAACTGAAGTTGATGAACACATATAGGAAAGGAAAAAAGAAGAAAACCCATGTAAAAAAGAGTGGAGAAAGTGGAGAAACCGATGAGCAGCATGCTTTCCTGGGACATTGCCCCTCTTTACAGACGGAGCAACATAGGATGAGTAGTCACAGGAGAAGAAGGCAGGAGATGCATGGCTCCTTACATTCCGAGAGATTGCAACCGCACTGATTGCACTCCCGATGTAACGTTGGTGCACAAAAATTCTGCAACGGAGACGCCGGCACGACGTGGGGGTACAATGATTCGGTCGATGATCTCCTTCATGACATGGTCGACCCGACATCGAGCTCCGTCTTCTTCAGTTATTATGTCACGAGAAAGGAATTCTGGGTTCATAGCTGCTATGGCCACGGAGCATGCGATGGGATATTCACTCATTCGGATCGCCACGCGTGCTCACGCGATGCCAAGCAGCTGATACGAAGATATTGTCCAAGAAGCATCGGCGCTCTACTTCATCTCCAAGACTGTAGAATTAGGTTCGAGAATTGTAAATTCTACAAAGGTTGAGTTGCGCACTCTCGTAAAGTTGGAATCGTGTTCTATATAGAAAGGCATCTGAGCACGACCAAATTTACAGCAATAATCTAGCATGGTCATACAAAGTGTTCTTGAAAAGTTTGGTATGGCCAATAATTTTAGGGGTATTATAGAACTTCTCGTTGAAACAAAAGATTAGTGTATGTGTGGTATGTCCGGTTCTATTACATAAAAATATAAGTTTAAAGCCAATCTACTTGTTACTTTGATAGAGCTTTGATGTACTTGCATTAAGTAAAGATTTAATTTGAAAAAGACATTTATGTATGTATATTAATCTTACTCAAATTTTGGCTATATGGTTTTAAAATTTAATATTTAATTTTTTTTTTTACAAATAAAATGGGGGATTGTTGGAAGTTTGTTTGTAAAAACAAAGTACATTTTCCTTGTCCCACATAGAAAAAGTGGGAAGAAGTGGATCAATTAATAAGTTTGGAGTTTCTTTTGTGTACTTAAAGAAATGATTAGGTGTTGGCTAGATCACCCATGTGCGCCCGCGGTTTAATTAGCACTTTAACCCATTTATTATTTTATTTTTTCTTTCGTGCGGTTATCACGAAGAGTTGCCTACGTTTTTAAGATTTTTTTATATATATACATGTTAGATTGAGGAAGAACGGTGCGTGATCATTTTTATCATTTTGAGCCTTCTTTCTAAAAAAAAACTACATCCATCTTTTCAATTGTTTCTATAGAGACCTCTATCTAGTATTCTCATCTTGAAACTTTATTACATCCGAGAATATTTGCTGGTAACCATTAGCAACTCTGTGGGGCAAATAAATCATTATCACCCTTCAAAGTCCGACTTGATCACTCGATCCGATTTTATTGTTCTACCTAATTCGAAATCATATTTTTCCAACAAGGGCACTTGGGGCTTACTTGACGAGGAAAGAATGCAATTTCTTATCAAAATTTGGAAGACAATTTAGAAATCATCTTGGCAATTTTAAATGAAGATAATTAAGAGATGATATGTTAATTTCCTGAGGATGGAAGAGCAGATATATTCACTTGGTACAAAAAGGAAGATCCGGGCTGAATCCATGTGGCTTCTTGGCCAGAAAATAATGATGGGCACATGATTAAAAACTAACTAAAAAATGAATTTAGCCATGCTCGTTCACGGCTTGGGCGTGTGGAGTCAAGAGGGAAATGTACTTCAAGCCAAACTCTGCAAGGGAGGAAAGAAACAAAAACACAGTACAGGTGAAAAAAATTTAAAAAAAAAAAAAAAAGATATGTGCGCTTTCCTTGAGGTTCAGATTTCTCACATGTAAAGAAGGAGTTGGCACTCATAAAGACAAGAGAGGCGTGAGTTCAGAGAAAAGACGATGATACCAAGAAAGAGAGGAAAAATGAAACACGACACGGAAGGGGTTGAAAGTTCTAGAACTTATTAATTGAGTTTTTTCATTAATTCCATTTAATATAGCTGATGGAAAATATTGACGTGGCTTTTTTAAAATTTTCTCTCTCCTACAAATGACTTGTTTTGATGCAAATCATATTTTTAATACTAATTGTATTCATATTAAATTAAAAATATGCTAAATATAAAAAATTGAAAGAAAAATAATGGAAAATGTTGACGTGCCACGTAAGACGGCCGACATCCACATTAGTGATTTATAATCTAAATTGGATGGATGGACCAATGTGAAAATGTTTCGCATTCAATTGATCTAGTTGAAATTTAATAGGTTTAGCATTGAATTAGTACTTTTCCCTATAGGTTTGTGTTACATGTGTTTAATCTAGTAAATTTCTCCATTTATATTAGTTTCATAGCTACAATTACATATTTAAAAATTGTGTATTTAATTACAATATTACCTAATTCAAGATAGGATTTAATATAAATTATTTCCTAAGTTTAAATTGGGTAATCACATATTTCAACTAGTTTCATGGTTGAATGTCAAAAGAAAATCACAAAAAGAAAAAAAGAATAGTGTGCATATGTCATATAGAATAAGTTGCACTGCCACATGATCGTCGGCGCCTCATCTTCCATTTCCTGCCACGTCATCATTATTGCCTAAACATTTCAGCACTTTTACTTATAACAACCCAGGAAATAGATGGAATGTAATATAGATAATTTCTTTATTTTTGGTAAATTTTGACCGTCAGACTTTGCAAATAAATGAGAGGCTTATAAAGAAATAAATCATATCAAACCCCACAAAATCGTTGCAAATTGACTATGGTCCTAATTTCCACTAAAGCCACCCCAAAAAAAAAAATGACTTGGAATATTTCAAAACCATAGAAATCCCCAACACGTGACCCCCCACTCCGGCGGGATTCTCCTCGTGAATTGGGCCGGCCGGATCAGATTATCTTTCATCGATTCGGGGACTGCGAACCGCCGGCGCCGGCAGCTCGATTCCCCGGCCGCCTCCGGCCGGAACGCGAACGAACGAACGAGTAACGACGAAAAGGGAAAGATCCGCCGTCTCGCTCTTTCTTTCTTATCCTTTTCGGGCCAAACAACCGCCCCCCGGTGGACCCCACCGCAACCTCGTTTTTTACCGACGTCGGACCTGACGACGAATCGTCAACGGCGCTTACTTTTCTCTCTTCACTACCTTCTCCTCCTCCTCCTCCTCCTTCTTCTTCGTCAAAACGTCGTCGGACGCCGGCAGCACTCACTCCCCGCGCGACCACCCATGGAGCTCAAGCCCGGCCTGTCCGCTCTCGTCACCGGCGGAGCTTCCGGCATCGGTAAAAACCTCTCTTCTCCCCAGCTCGTCTCGCCTCCGCCGCCGCCGCCGCCGCCGCCGCCGCCGGGGAACTGTCGATCGCAGTCGAACTCGATTCGCGGCGATCGGTCTCGTCCGCGATCGACCCGAGCTTTCGTCGTCTTCCTTTCGTTTCCGTTGGATTCTGATGTTGCTGCCGATGTCGTCGTCGTCATGATCGACGTGTTTTGACCTCGCCGCGAGCTTACGTGTCGAGTAGTGATGATTGGATTTTGGCTTTGGATGGTGTTCTTCAGGTAAGGCTCTGGCGATAGCGCTCGCGGAGAAGGGGATATTCGTGACGGTGGTCGACTTCTCGGAAGACAGGGGAAAGGAGGTGGCCTCCCTCGTCGAGAAGGCGAATTCCAAGTTCCACTCCAGCTTGGGATTTCCCTCCTCCATCTTCGTGAAGTGCGACGTGTCCAACTCGAGTGAGTTGCCCTGTTCTCTCTGTTCAAGAAGTTTTTCGGGATTCTCGAGGGTTTACGGAGATTGTAGTGATGGATGTCGTCTTGTTTGGTGAGCAGGGGATGTCGTCAACGCCTTCGAGAAGCATGTGGCGACCTACGGGGGACTGGACATTTGTATCAATTGTGCCGGCATCAGCACCTCGATCCCGTTCCACAAGGATCAGACTGATGGGACTCGATCCTGGCGGCACGCGCTGAACGTGAATTTGGCTGCCGTCATCGACTGCACTCGCCTCGCGGTAAGACCGCAATTTTTCGGAGCACTTTGCTTGGTGATGCTGCGGTGACCAAGTCGAGCTTTTTGATTATTTGCCTGAGATTATCATCTTGTTTTCTCTCCTTCTTTCGTCTTTCGGTTGGAGGGAGCAATGATAATTCTGATTGCTAGTGGATATTGTTTTACTGTGAGGAAAGTAGCACAAAATGATCTGCACTTCTTAACAGGTGAAGGCCATGGAATCTGCTGGGAGACCCGGTGTAATAATAAACATGGGATCTGCTTCAGGTCTTTATCCTATGTACGCTGATCCTATCTACTCTGCCTCAAAAGGTTAGTTCTCAGTTAATGCCTCCTTTCATTTTTCAATTTCAATTATGTTTTCCCAGCTACATATATATATATATATATATATATATATATATAGAGAGATGGAATTCCTGCACCAGTGTCCCTCTGGTGATACCACCTTTTAATTATTAAGAGACTTGATAACGTTGCAGGTGGTGTCGTCTTGTTTACCAGATCCCTTGCACCCTTCAAGCGCCGAGGAATTCGCGTCAATGTACTTTGCCCTGAGGTGCTGTATTAAACTAGAAGGTTTTGTGATGCGATGTACTAGTGTAATCAAAACTCAGGAAGATTGTTTCTTTTGATTGGTTATCTCGTGCTGTTTGAAAGTCTTCAGTACTTGACATAGGCACTTTTAATGACATGATTATTCATCTTTCTCTTTTTTTCCCCTGAAGTGCTTAATCAATTGAAGATTCATTTTTCTGGTCTCAATTCCGGATTTGTTACGGGTGGAACTATTGCCTTCTTGAATCTCAAATCTTGCTTGGATTTATCAGAAATTTCTCCTTTATTAATCTTAATTTCAAGCGGGGCTATTATCGTGACCAGAAACTTCTGTGGACCTCATTGAGTATATGACTCTTCTTCCCATGTTCGATAGTGTCATCCTCTAGAGATGATCTCTCCAAATACTCGTTCTAATCGGGGAAGACCAATAATTTGCAAGTTGATCTTTCTGTTGTCCTGCTATGTTTCTGTATGTTGAATAACACCTTATTAAATAAATTCATCATGATGATTGAGAAATATTATTCTACCACGAATACCTAATATAGTTTCTTTGTCTGAGTGTTGGATATGTCTGATTCCTTACACCCTGTTTTTGTAGCAGAAAGCAGAAAAAATGTGTAACTGTTTTTTTTAACTAGTCGTAGCACTGTTGAAGTGCCTGAAAAGAATTGTAAGCTGGAGCTGATTTATGGAGGGAACTTCAAGATAACATTGCTAGCATATGGAATTGTACTTGGTCTTTTGAGGGAATAAACTGTGTTAGCAGTTGTACTTGATCCCTTTAAGGTGTAAAATAATATACTGATCTCAGCTAGTCTTTCTTTCTTTACCGATTCTTGCTTTTCATTTCCTTCAGGCTGGTCATTTGGTCTACTGGGAGATGCTTTGGTGACTGTTTGGTGCATTATCTTTAGTAAATTTCATTACTCCTAATGCTGTAGATCAATGGGAAGCTTAATCATTACTGAAAAATGTTGAGAATTGCATGTGCATCAAGCTATCATCTCCTGTGACGCGGCCCTTTGTTTGATCGTTGGTTTAGCTTATTGTAGTCCAGTTTTATCTGATCTGATTTCCTTTGCTCCAGAAAATGTATTGTGTTGTGTATGATGCTTAATAGATTCACTACTTATGCAGTTTGTTCGAACAGAGATGGGCTTAAAGATAAATTCTGACTTTATAGAATTGATGGGGGGCTTTGTACCTATGGAAATGGTGGTGAAAGGTACATCCATATACAGTCTTCTCCACGTGCTTTACATCTTATCGCACTTATATATCAAAATGAATGCAAATAAAATAGATTTGTATGATTGACACAAATTCACTCTCTTACTGCAATCAAATTTTCTGAGCATGAGTTGTTTGCTCTGGACCTTGGAGCATTTAAATTTTCTGTATTAAGATTTAGATATACTATAGAGATGCATACTGGTACAACTGCAAAATTTGTAGAAAAATTTAAAGAACTGCCATACATGATTAGTGAGGGACTCATTGGACTGTGCTCCAAAAATGTGCTATCATATGTAGAAGGGATCGCTTCTGATGGCTAGTCCACTTACACTTTCCAGGAGCTTTTGAACTTATTACTGATGAAAGCAAAGGTGGTTCATGTCTATGGATTACAAAGCGCAATGGCTTGCAATATTGGCCCAGTGCAGCAGAAGAGGCAAAATACCGAGTGAAATCCTCAAGTTCCACAAGAAGATTATTGTACAAAGGACCAGTGAATTTGCAACTTCCTAAGAATTTTGAGAAAATGTGAGTGAAAATATTTTGGGGCTACTGGATGTGTGTACATAATTGAACTGTTCAACCAGAGTAGTGTTTAACTTCTTATAGCATAAACCTGGACTGCTTAGGTATTCCGTAGGTACTCCAGAGATTCCCTCTTCTGTTTATATAACAGAAGTTATCAGCTACACTACGTCATTGCTCTTGTATAAGTGGAATGACAAATTGCCATGATGAGTTTAAGCTTGATGGTCCTCCATCTCTATGAGGCTTCTAAACAAACTTCTTTCACAGTTTGACCATGTTATTTCATTTGATATCATAACAGCTTTTCTTTTCCTGGTTTGATTACCAGGGTAATGGGTACAGCCTGAAACATATCTAAGCTAAGAATCATTTCATTCCCATCCTCTATTTATCTTGTTTTACTTTAAACATGCACAAAAGAGGAAGTCAGCTTTTGCAGAGTAGATCTGTGTATCAATGTTCAATGTGGACGTGAACAGTGGACTAAAGTAATTGTAAGCAATGACTTACTACGCTTTAATGGGCTTGACATTTTTATCACTGCATTAGCCATATCTATGCAATTATTAATTGGTCAAAAACTTGAGTATGCTTTAGAATCATCCAATGATGGTTTTCCCCTTCTATCTGTTTGGATTAATGGGTGTCGGAGCACCCTCCTTAAGCTGTTATGCTGGTTATGTTGATCCTTTAGTTCCAATTTTCTTTAGTGGATTTTAGATTTTTAGTAAATAACATGTTTTATTATCTGGTATTCTTATTGAATCCTGAATGGAGTTTTTTTCTTAAGCTTCTCTTCCTGAGGAACAAAGTACTTACAACTTAGAAATTTAGTTTGGGAATGTGGGCATTTTATCAATTGGAAAATCTATTGATGTACTTTAAATTTTTGTATTCAGCGTGGTTCACACCTTGACTCACAATTTCCGTGATGCTACCTGGATTATAAGAGCACCTTTGAGGTTGCCAATTGCACCACAGCATGTCCTTGTGAAAATCGTATATGCTGGAGTAAATGCGAGCGATGTAAGTTCAAGGCTTCTTTTAAGAAGATTAGCTTTTTCTCATCCTTTATGATTGGTATTCTTTTAATTTCAGGTAAATCTTTCTCATCCTCTTCTCATATGCGTAGCTCTGTGTTGGCTGATCCATTTGCAAAACTATGCTTAAAACTTCAACTCGAAATTTAGCTTTTCTATATGTTACTGTAGCAAACATCAGAAAGCAAATTGGATCTTTGTAATGTGGCTTATATACAATTGATAGGACTATCCCTTAATACAAGCCAACTAGGTTATCCTTTAACCAGCCTAGGAGTCAATAGATGACTGATAACTCGGCACCAAAGTTAGTGTTCCAATTTATTGAGATGCTTGCTGGTATAACTGGTTTTTCCTTTTACTAAGAATTATTTTTTCTCTTCAACTTCGGAAGTTTGTCATTTATTTGAAGGTTTTGACTCAGGATTCAGCTTGCATGTCAAAGTCTATACAGAATCCATGTGTATTTCTGATGCTAACGTGTTTCTTTTGTAGTATTTAATAGAGAGAATTTATTAAAACTCCAGATATCATCATTTAGTAATTGCTCATTAGCTAATCTTTATTATCACTATTTGACAGGCCCCAGACTGTTAGATCTGTGTGACTCTGTTAGATATTAGGAGCGATTGTGAATACTTGATATAGAGACAGTATTCTAGCTTTTTTAATAAAAAATCATGCTTTAAACAGGTGAATTTCAGCTCCGGACGTTATTTCCAAGGTGGAAAGGCAGATGCTGGGTCCCGTCTTCCTTTTGATGCTGGCTTTGAGGTCTGGGAAAAATCTATTTCTGTTGTCACATTTTGCAATATCCAATAATGCTGATTTTCTTGGCATAGTTTTGTGGTTCCTCTAGCAGCACCATATATTTGTCATACTCATAATGGTATCTTCATGATTGACATGGCAGGCTGTGGGGATAATCGCTGCAGTTGGTGATTCTGTCAAGGACTTGAAAGTTGGCATGCCTGCTGCACTGATGACTTTTGGAAGCTATGCAGAATTTACAATGGTAAAATTATATTCCGTAGGGATATTTTAATATCAATGGCTGGTTTTGACTCTGGTTAAAATCCTTCATAGCCTCTCAGTACTGCAAATTCATGACATGGAGATCCCTTTTTTATTGTAATAAATATCATATCTTTCTCAGGTTCCAGCAAAACATGTCCTTTCAGTGGCCAGGCCAGATCCAGAAGTAGTTGCCATGCTTACTTCAGGGCTTACAGCATCTATTGCACTAGAAAAGGTCGGACTTTTATGCAATATAGCAAACTATGCTTTCTATTTCCCTTAGCAATTTTATTTTTCGGAGCTGTTGCTTTCGGTCATTTTTCTAGTCTAAGTACATCGAGATAATTACCTTCAGACATCTGATCATGTCTCATATGCCATATTAAAATTTGTGTTTGCTCTTGTTGAAAATTTAGGCTGGACAAATGGAATCTGGCAAAGTAGTTCTTGTTACAGCTGCTGCAGGAGGGACTGGGCAATTCGCTGTCCAGGTCTGTTTCTCATTCAGATTGATGCTATTAAATTAGTATTATTAGATCTATGGCAATGTGATTTTGCAACTATAGTAGGATTGCAGAGGTCAGTATCGAGGGAATGAGATATGACGATCTCTATCTGTAGTGTTTTTACATAATTTCAATTGATGGATGTCCAACAATTAGTCTATTGATATGCTAACTTACTAAAGTGAAAGGTGCTGAAGAAGACGCCATGAATTAGGGAGTCATTAAGTAAGGATAGTTGGAAATAAAAATTTTGAAGAACACCCTGCAGTCACATCTAACTCTTAGAGGTCCGCTTAACTGGCTTTCTATCTACATGCTTGCCAAGCTTGCTTGTCTACTTGAATGTTGCACCTAAAATTTTCTTTAGTAGGTGTATGATCTTGTCATGATCAGGAAATGTGATGTGTCTAATCATAATGCGGTATCTATAGGGGTTTGCTTATTTACCCTTCTGTCCTGAGTAGTCAAGAACAATAAAAATTATACCCTCCTGCAAATTTAGGCGATTGTTATCCAGACTTCTGGCTATCTAGTTGTCTAATTTTCCATTGTTGATTTTTCCATTTGTAGACTTAGAAGGATTAAAAAATTACCTTAAGTTGCTTTTGCATATTTGCATGTAGCCTTGTGTCCTTGCATTCATGATTCCGTGTGTTTGCTAAAAGGGAAGAATTACACTGCAGCTTGCTGATATTATTGTTTCCAATATTTTAGCATTTTCTTCCGGAAGAGAAGAATCTCTTCTTTCTTAAACACAACATTGTGTGTGCTTAACTATGTTCCTCAACTGCTCACATAATTTTACACTACTAAGAGTCACTTTGTCTATCGTGACCATTTCAGCTTGCAAAAGTTGCTGGAAATGCAGTGGTAGCAACCTGTGGAGGGAGGGAGAAGGCCATGCTTTTGAAAGATTTAGGAGTCGATCGTGTGATAGATTATAAAGCTGAAGACATCAAAACTGTACGTCTTCTAAAAATCTGCCTCATCTTTTCAACTCTCCTTTTTGCACACAATGTGGAGGTTAAGATCAAAGACCCTGATTCATTCAAGTAGTGTAGCAAATTATTTCTAGATAAGTTCACTGTCACACACGTCTCAGTAGATAGTTATATTGATTAGGTAAAAGTAAATGAGCATATTCATCCACATATGCACAGATACTATCATATCTACTCGTGCAAAATTAACGTGTACATGAAACCTTGGAAATTCTCTTTACCTTCAATTTTCATTTTATTTTTGAAATGTAGTGCTACTACGTGATCCTCCATGAGAATCCTTTTTGATATGGATCTACTTGGCTGGATTTGTAATCAATTCCTATCACTTAGTCAATGTCTAAAGAATAACTTTAGCCTTTTGTCAATAAGTTGTCTTTGCCCCTCCATTGGGCTCTGGTGTCTGAATGCCACTGACATTATCTGCATTTTCATGTTACAATTTT
Source organism: Eucalyptus erythrocorys (assembly GCA_014182555.1). NCBI lineage: Eukaryota > Viridiplantae > Streptophyta > Magnoliopsida > Myrtales > Myrtaceae > Eucalyptus > Eucalyptus erythrocorys. The sequence goes on from CM024603.1 coordinate 18,484,061, forward strand.
CCTATCCTTAAAAGAGGTGCAGAAGATAAAAAGGTGATGGTGTTATAGAACCTTGTTTTTTCTCATACGGGACACTCTGAAGTGAACAACAGTGTGCCTTAGTAACTGGTTTACTCTTTCACATTTTTGTATTTTCATACCATGTCTCAAATAGCGAGCTGCAGCCTTCCCTTGTGCATGAACTTTATGCAGTTTAATTACTATTCTCTATATTGTAACAATTCTTGTAGGATTATGTTTGGAGTCTAGACCGGTTTCTGTATTTTTCTCTCCTCTTGGGTTTAGTTTTTTTGTGAACTTTCATTTAAAATGAATTCATTTATCATGATTTACAAGATAATGCATGATACTCAAATAAAAGTTTATGTAAGGAGCTTTTTCTCTATGAGGAGCTTTTTCTCTATCTTTTCCAAATTTACAGGTTTTGAAGAAGGAATATCCAAAAGGCGTTGACATAGCTTATGAGTCTGTTGGTGGGGAAATGTTTGATCTTTGCTTGAATGCTTTGGCCATATTTGGACGATTGATTGTAATTGGCATGATTTCTCAGGTATTGCCTCCTTATGTTGTTGACATCCATCTGGGCCTGATCTTTTATCATGAGTTTTCAGCAGTTCCAATGTCAAACTTAGTTATCTCGATTAGGCTGTGCGGGAGCTTTTACATTCTTGCTCTCACTTTCAGTGAGATACCAGTAAAAGGAATGTGAGGTTTCTGAAGTTTTTGTATGAGTCTTGTGTAGATGTAATGCGTGGTAGAAGTTCTGCTGCGATAACATTTCTGTGCTGCAGAGGGTCGCAAGACAGACATGAAGATGTTTTGCTTTGTATAATGAGGAATATTGTTAGAGATGCTATAGAAATAAAGAAGACTGTGCAAGGAGTCTTTGTAGCAAGTGCTACATGTTTTCTATTGACATGCATGTATGGTTTTTCTCCAGTGTCTCCTCCAGTTGTGGTTTGTTCCCTCAGTATGCATACTGTTCTAACATTCTTCATGCTTGAATATTAACTATTGACAGTTGTACATAATTTTTAACCAGTACAAAATTACTACTTTGATTGTAGTATCAAGGAGAGCATGGATGGACACCCAATAAGTACCCTGGACTTTGCGAGAAACTTCTGTCTAAAAGCCAAACTGTGGTATGTTTGATATTACTACTGCATCAAGGACAGTGATTGTACCCTACTGCAATAATTTTGCTCTTGGTGATGCGCCAACTATATATCAGGAATTAGCATGGACTGTGAATTCTATAGTTGTTTATGCCTTTCTCCCCTTGAAGTATATAATATGATATTGACAATGTTGGCAGGCTGGTTTTTTCCTGGTACAATATAGTCACTTCTGGCAAGAACATCTAGATAGACTGTTTCAACTCTACTCCAGAGGACAACTCAAGGTACTGCTCTTCTTCTTCTTCTTCTTCTACTTCTTTTTAAACGTTTCTTTTACTGGTGAGACTGGACTCTTCCATCATAGATCATGCTGAACTTACATTTTATTAATAGTAGATATCTGTGCCTTTCACACAATGCAAGGCCCTTACTTTCTTGTTATCTTATTCCTTTGGCCTTTTTTTCATATCCAATTCCCTACCAAAAGTCGCTGCCAAACTAAATCTGTAGAATCAGTTGGATGATTATCTCTGTGCCTAAGTCCCCATCGCTGCCAAATTTCAAAGTTCACCAAGACTTAATCTTCTAACTGAATGCAGGTGGCCATCGACCCAAAAAGATTTGTGGGTCTCAATGCTGTGGCAGATGCTGTTGAGCATCTTCATTCTGGTAAAAGTATTGGCAAGGTATGTTCATTTTCCCCAAACTTTATGGATATTTTGGGCACACATCATTTTGCAAATTTCATTACTTTTTTTTTTTTATGCATAATAAATTTTGTGAATATGAACAAAATCTTATTCCAGGTGGTGGTTTGCATGGATCCAACTTTCACAGATCAAGTAGCAAGACTGTGAAGTCTGATCAAGGCTGTTTGATTGTTTAGTTAATAATTGTCAAAGTGAATTACAAAGGGATCTGTTTGAAATAATGACTCAGATTGCATATCCTTCCAAGCGATTATTAGGGAACTGCAGTGAGAGACCTCGGGAAAATGAATGTTAATCTTCAGCAGAAAAAACCAAAAGGCTACAAAGGAATTGAAGTGATAAATATGAATTGCCCATGGCTTTTGCCAGGCGACAAAAGCTGGCCCCTTTAGATATTCTGACAACCCTTTTGTGGTCATTCTCATAAACAGAACCGTCACACAAATGATTACAATGTAAGGAAACATCATTTTTGACGTAAACAGATTCGTTGAAATGTCCCATTTAACACCCTTTTTTTTGTTCAGCTGGGTGTTAATGACATGGTAGATCACCGTTTGATTCTTTTTCCTACATAATGCTTTTGGTGTTCAAAAAGCTAGTGATGTTAATTGTCCTCATCGCCTGATTAACCGCAAAATAACTTAGAATGTTTCAGACAAAATGAAAGATGTGTCTTGTACAACTTTGATGGTGCAAAACGCAAGCACGTTGCTGTTAATTTTAGATAGAATGCTACTGATACACACTGCTCCCATGACAATCAATGCCCGAGCACATAACAGGAACGCGTTGCACTCCTGTTCACTTTCTACCTGTCAAAACATCAAAGTAGTTACGTTCCTGGAAGAGCGCATGGTACATGTATTGAGGATGGAAGGCATTTGCAATTACACGCGGCATGCTATTGATCAAGTCATTACCTCATTGAAGCTGTCGCGACCTAAATTTTGGATACACCATTTAGGGTTTAGGCTAATTGATTTCTAAGCTCGAGCTCTCCTAGGTCCATATCAATTCGCGACTTAGGTTTTAGTTTTTTTTTAAATGAATTTTATCTAGGAGTCGCCGCTATTAGATATCTAAGTAAAATAATGGAAAAATTATTCTAATCAGTGGAGTCAAGAGGGAAATGTACTTCAAGCCAAAGTCTCAGGAAAGAAACGAGAACATGGTACAGGAGAAAAGGATACGTGCTCTTTCCTTGGAGGTTCAGATTTCTCGCATGTAAAAGGAGGAGCTGACATTCATTAAAGGCGAGAGGTGTGAGTTCAGAGAAAACACGACAATACCGAGAAGGAGATGAAAAAGGAATCGGGAGGCAAAAGGCGGTAAAAGTTCTAAAATTTATTAATTCATATCTTCTGTTAATTCTGTCTAATATAATTATAAACAAATATTGATGTGACTTTTTTAATATTTTCTCCCTCCTAGAAATGACTCGTTTTGATGCAAATAATATTTTTAATACTATTTAATTCAACTTAAATAAAAAAAATGCTAAATTTAGTGGATTGAAAGAAATAGGAAAAGAGGGTAAGAACTAGAGCCCTTGCTGTTGCTGTACCCACCATCACTAGGAAGGCCTGGCGAGTGTGGGGCGGTGAAAGCGAGGGCTTGTAGCCCTGGCTATTGGTTCTCACCCGCTTTCCTTTTTCTTAATTTTTTAACATTTAGCTTATTTTTTAATTTAAATAAAATTTACATTAAAAAATTGATTTGAACCAAAATGATGTCGTTTTAACCTTATGTTTAATATTTTAGCCACTTCATCATCATGTAGAAGAGAGAAAATATTTTAAAAAATCATGTCAATATTTTCTATTAATATTTTCTATTAATCATGTTTGACAGAGTTAATGAAAGAATCCGATCGTTCCAATTAGACAAGTTTTAAAGATTGCACTTCTTGCAAGTTTTATGTTTTAATTATACTTTGATGATAATTTTTGAAATTTCTTGTGCACTTATCCCTAAACAATAACACACTTTTCTAGAAGAGTCCACCTGGAAGGTGAAACCTCGGAACCGTTCCTCATTTTTTAGAACTTGGAGCCATTCATACATATCCTAAAATTTGGAATCTATCTAGTTACACAAGTTTTAGGATTGATTCCTACATACTTGAGAATCGCCAATTTCATTGTCCTCTTTTTTTTTTTTCTTTTTTTCTTTTTTAATTAAGTAAAATGATAGTGAACTCAATAATAAAATTGAAAGTTTTCCATTTATCAAAAAATAATTCATAAAAGATGGACACATAAAATAAAATAAACAATAAAAAGTTCAAAAGACATAACATAAAAACATAAATTATAGAGCTTCAGTTCTTAATCATTCAAGAAATATTATTGCTCCAAATTCTAACCGCTGAAATTAAAGAAAGATCAAAGGTAGATTACTATCACGTTAAGCCACAATAATTATTAGAACGTCAACATCGCATTTATTCATTCCACTTCAACTTGTATTGATTCGAAACAAGAAGAGCACCACCTCCCCTCCTACAAGTCTCACTCGCGTAGTGTTGCTGCATCTCAGGATCTCCCAGTTTGGGCCGATGAATTTCCAGCCCTAGCGATAACCTCCCATAGTTGATCCAGCAAGGGTTTGAGCCTGCTGCACTTCACTTCAAGCAATTCTCACCAACCCTCCTAGCGACTGCAGGCAAAATCCGGTGGCGATTCAGCACCAAATCCTTCCCGCGGCAACCGGATGTTATAGATGAAGCCAAATATTTTTTAGGGGCTTTTTTGTCTTTTTATCAGATTTGCTTTTAAGCTAAAAATGATACAGTTATATTAGCGATAGCAAGACGCTAGCCATCAAGACGCTGAAAAAGAAAATAGAGAGGCAAGAAAAAGAGAAAAGAAAAAAATGAGTTTTTTTTTTTTTTTTTTTTCTATATGAAGGTTTTCAATCTCTTTGTACCCTAATAATGAGAGAAGATTATCGTTATATTCCAACTTTTTTCGTAGTCTAGTGGATTTGCAAAGTGCCTTTGTGCGAAGATGTAGCGTTTGGGTAAATTTCGTTAACAAATTTTCTGGCGTGTTCTTCTAATTCTATCCCGTTATTATTATATTCTGTTTGGTGAATTGTTTGCGAGCGTTATTTTTCTGGAATCAACGTGCAATTTCATAACAACTCGTATTAGAGCCTACGTTGGCTAATCGAAAACATCGAGGGTTTTTCGGTGACGTTCGATTGAAAGTAAACATTATCGCAGAAGATAAAATCATAATCAATAGGTTCGGTGGGCAGGATTTCAGATGGTAGAAACTACAAATCGAGGATTATCTTTATCAAAAAGATCTCTATGCACCACTTGAGGGTTGGAAAATGGAGATGGCAGGAGTGGATCCGACAGCAAAAGCCAAATGGAAAATTCTTGATCGAAAGGCATTAGGTGCGATTCATCTAGGGTTGATGAAAAAGAGAGGGTACCACATTGCGAAAGCAAAAACTGCAAAAGAAGCCATGGATATTCTAAGGAATATTTATGAGAAACCGTCAACATCAAATCATGTATTTTTGCTTAAGAAACTGATTAATATGAAGTTATCTAATAAAGGTTCTATGGCAGAGCATACTAAAAGTTTCATGCAGGTCATGGGTCAATTGGAATCCGCAAGCATAAATTTAGATATGAAGCTTCAAGCTTTATTATCTTCATGTTCTCTTCCAAAAAGCTATAATACCGCAGTACAGGGAATTTCGAGCACCATGAAGGATGATTTAACTCTTGATGATGCTGTGAGTAGTATCATGGATGAAAAGATGCGAATAAAAGTCTCAGGTGGGGATAATTTTTCTACATCTACATCTTCAACGGCACTCGCAGTGGAGAACCGTGGAAGAAGTAAAAGTAGAGGAAAATTTAGCGGGCATGGCAGATCACAATAAAAAAATAAGAGACATGTTGCAAAAGATGAGTGTCGGTTTTGTCATAAAACCGGACATTAGAGGTTTTGGTGTGAAGCCTACACAAAGAAGCAGCAAGATGTGAATTAAGGAGCTAATGTGGTTAACAATGAATCTTTGCTAGATAACTTGTGCTTGTTTGTAGGGTTTGACTTGATGATAGATAAATAGTTTATTGATTCCGGTGCTTCTTTTCATTGCACCTCACAAAGAAACATAATTGATGATTATGCCAATGGAGATTTCGAACAAGTGGTTGTGGGAAATGGCCACATGTGTCCTATTATTGGAAAATGAACTGTGACTGTGAACATCTCAAGTGGAGAACGTCTAGTTTTGCGTGAAACTAGGCATATTCTGGAATTAAAGAAAAATCCGATTTCAACAAGTATACTTGACCAATAGAGTTTGGTATGCGGAAAGTGGAAGACAACTTCAGGGGCAAGAATAGTAGCAAAGGGAAAGCATACATGTACATTTCACCTTCTCCAATGAGACAATATCAATGATATGGTTGCAACTACAATGGTTATAAGTAATTTGTCTACTCTTTGGCATTATTGTTTGGGACATATTGGTGAAAAAGGTGTAAAACAATTACACTCGAGGAAATTACTTCTAGGTTTGCAAAAATTTGAGTTAGATTTTTGTGAAAGTTGCATTTATGGAAAACATAAAGTTGTTAGTTTTCAATTGAATGGGTGACAAAATAAAGGCCGGAAGCTAGAGTTGGTTCATAATGATGTATGGGGACCTCCTTAAGAACTCTCTTATGACGGTGAGAGATATTTTGTCACATTCATTGATGATGCGACAAGGAAGACTTGGTTCTATGCTTTTAGAGAAAAATCAAAAGTATTCAGGATGTTCATAATGTGGAAGACCATGGCAGAAAAAGAGACAGGTTATCATATTAAAGCCCTGAAGTATGATAATAGTAGTGAATACACGAGTAAGGAATTTGCAAAATATTTGAGTCAAGAGGGCATACACGGGTTAAAGATTGTTTCTAGAACTCCTCAAGAGAACGATATAGCTAAAAGGATGAATAGGACTATTCTAGAACATGCGAGATGCATGAGGCTACACGCAGGTCTCTCACTACACTTATAGGCTGCCACAGTTGATGTAGCTATTTATCTTATCAACAGATTTTCATCTAGTGCGTTGGATGGAGAAATATCACAAGAGCAGTGGTCAGGTAAAAAGATTAATTTTTCACATCTAAAGGTGTTTGGTTGTATTGCATATGCTTTGATTGACAGGGAGGAAAGGAAAAAGCTTGATGCTAAGTCCTAGAAGTGCGTCTTTATTGGATACAGTGGTGACGAGTGTGGCTATAGGCTTTGGGATTATGAGAATAACAAAGTCATCCGCAGTCGGAATATGGTATCTTATGAATAAAAGATGTATAAGGATTGTCAGACAGAGCATGAGAAAGTAGTAGAACCAGAATATGTTGAATTAGACACATTGCCTGTGAAGATGTTTTTAGTAGATCAAAGTGCACTTGAAAGAGAGGTTCAAGATGAGCCTATTATCAGCGAGGAGGTAGTTCAAGAGAAACGCAGTGATTTGGAGCAAACTAACAACCCTAAAGTACTTGTATTGAGGAGGTCTACACGTGTGCCAAAGGTAATTTTTTATCCATCGGCTAATACTATTATGAGCCATGTCTATATACAGATTCAAGGGAATCAGAGACTTACGATGAGGCAAAGGTAGACACATCTCACTTGTAGTAGGAGTATGCTATGAAAGACGAGATAAGCTCGCTACTTTAGAACAAAACTTGGGAGTTGACCAAGTTGCCCATAGGTAAAAAAAACTTTATTAAACAAATGGGTGTACAGGATTAAGAATAAAGCATATTGTAGTATTAGATACAAGGCAAGACTTGTAGTCAAGGGCCTTTCTCAAAAAAGAAGGGATTGACTACTGCAAGATATTTTCACTTGTAGTGAAAGGTGAAAATGACATTAATTAGAGCTTTGATGAGTATAATTGCAGTGGAGGATCTTCATCTTGAGCAGTTAGACGTAAAAACAGCATTTTTACACGATAACTTAGATGAAGAACTACACATGACACAACCTAAGGGTTTTGAAGTCGAAGGTAAGGAGCACATGATATGTTGCTTGAAGAAAAGCTTATATGGCTTGAAACAAGCTCCGCGATAATGGTACATAAAATTTGATGGTTTCATGAAAGAAAAAGGATTTGCACACTATGAGTATGATCACTATGTTTATTTTCGCAAGTATGATGATGGTGATATTGTGTATTTCTCTTTATATGTGGATGACATGTTAGTGGCTAGTTCCAATATGAAGAGAATCATAGGAGTGAAGAAGATGCTATCATCACAGTTTGCTATAAAAGACTTGAGAGACGCCAATAATATTTTAGGCATTAAAATCATTAAGGACAGGAAAAATAAGAAATTATGGTTGTCACAAGAAGACTATGTGAACAAGATGTTAAAGAGATTTAACATGGGCAAGGCAAAACCGGTTGCAACTCCTCTAGCAAGTCACTTCAAACTTTCTAAGGATATGTGTTTGAGCACTCAGGCTTTGAAAGATGAGATGATGGTAATTGCATATGCATCAGCAGTGGGGAGTTTGATGTATGCCATGATGAGCACGAGACCATGCAGAACTAAAGCATAAAGCATTGGAATGCAGTGAAATGGATATTGAGATATTTAGCACGTACTTCCAATTACTCACTTTGTTATGGTGGCACATCTCTAAAGTTGCAGGATTATGTAGATGCAAATCATTCAAGTGATCAAGATAGTGGTAAAAGTACCACTAGATATGTCTTTACAGTTGCAAGTACATCAGTGAGTTGGGTATTTCAATTACAAAAAGTAATGGCTTTATCAACAATAGAGGCAGAATATGTGGCAATCACAGAAGATTGATGGCTCGAAGAATCTAGTTGACATGTTAACCAAGGAAGTAGACAGAGAGAAGCGGATTTTCTGTACTACTACAATTGATATTACCCTATGTTGATTAATTAGGAGTATCGTAGAGGCATAGGTTTTTCAAGTACCAGTTTTTTTGAAGAAGATGGATGCAAAGTTGCTTGGTGCTTGGGTATATTTGTCTTCAAGTGGGATATTGTTATAGATGAAGCCAAATATTTTTAGGGGCTTTTTTGTCTTTTTCATCATATTTGCTTTTAGGTTAAAAGTGATACCTTTATATTAGTGATGACAAAACGTTAGCTGTCAAGACGCTGGAAAAGAAAATAGATAAGTAAGAAAAAGAGAGAAGAAAAAAAGTGAGTTTTTTTTTTTTTTTCTTTACAAGGGTTCTCAATCTCTTTGTGCCATGATCTTCAAAGAAGATCATCATTATATTTCAACTTTTTTCGAAGTCTAGTGGATTCGCGGAGTGTCTCTACGCGGAAACATAGCCCAGGTTTGGGTGAACTTTGTTAACAAATTTTCCGACGTGTTCTTCTGATTCTATTCCTTTATTATTATATTATGCTTGGTGAATTGTTTGCAAGCATTATTTTTTTGGAATCGACATACGATTTCGTAACACTGGAGATCACTAAAACGTTTCTAGCGGCCTCTCTGCACCGTCTACATCGCTGCAGCGCAGCTCTTCAATTCCCTATCTGCTGTGAACCAGCCCTTTGCCAAGATCTCTTCTTTCATTGCAGGTTGTCCTAACGAATTCCACTGTCCCCGCACCTATAGCTAATCTTCGATGCTCCAAGAGCAGGCGGAGCAACCGGTGGAGCCACCACATTGGCTTAGCCGAAGCTGTGCTGGAAACTATTCTTGCAGGTTTCTCTGTGAACAGCAACAATCCAAAAACGTCCTAGCAGCGAGAGTGAGTTTCCATCGTACTAAAGCAGCCTCGCCAATGCCTCGAAGCTTTTCCCGACCTGTGTGGTTGAAATCCCGAGTGCCCGACGAGCCTTCTTGTGCGGCCTTGCCACCACCGTGCTCCCTCACCGCGGAGCTCATCCCTTGCTGGTCACCGCGAGTTTTTTCACCACGAGCATCCCATCGTTGGTCATCTAGGGTGCCTCATCGACGTTTGTCCGTGATAGTGAATTAGGTGATTTCTTGTTTTGCTTGTTCAATTTAAATGTGTAGTTTGGGATTATTTTTAATCTTACTCATAGGCATATCCCCATTAGGAGAATTGTCATATTGAAAATCTCAATAATCAAGAATTCGAGCTGCGAGGATTCTTGATTATGTTTTGCCTGTGGAGAAATATTTTGTTATATAAGTTTGGGGACCAATTTGATCATAAACATTTTAATTAGATCAATTTAATTTCAATATTTTCACATTGATATCAATTCAGTTCATCCGGACAAGTTAGGTCAGAAAATCGCTGATGTGGACATTGGTTATCCTACATAACACGACCAGTGCTAACGTAGACATTTTTAAACAATTTTTGAATAGTTTTCCCCTTTTTTTTTCTTTTTTTCATTTTTTTTTTTTCCCTTTAGATTGTGGCCAATAGTGGCCATAGGCCAATGAGGGCATTGCGATGCTCACCTGAGCTAGCAAGAGCTCAACCCTCGCCTAGGTTATGGGTGGGGGACGGGGGGGCCTTGCCGGATTTGGCAAGGGCTTGACCCTCATTGCCTAGGTGTGAGGGTAGCCCCCGCCAAACTCGGTAGGGACAACAAAGGTTGAGCCCTTGCCAAAGGCAGCAAGAGTAACCCTCTCCCCCAAGCTCGTAGCGAGTGTCAAGTCCTCATGAGATCTGGCAAGGGCTACTCTCGCCCAAGTAACACGAGTTGAGCCCTTACCAAATCTAGCCCCCCTCTCCTCTAGCCTAGGTTGTGAGGGTTGTGCCCTTGCTAGATTTGATAGCCATGGTCGATACCAGCCATATTCCAAAGGAAAAAATAACAAAAAAAAAATTAAAAATGTCCACATTGGCGCCTAATGTGCCACATAAAATGATCAGGGTCCACATTAGTAATTTTCAACTTAAATTGACTAGATAGATCAATGTAAAAAGGTTTATGGCTAAATTAATCAAATTGAAATGTTTAGATTTAAATTGATATTAATATAATATATTTATGACTGAATTGGTACTTTTCCTTATAGATTTGTGTCACGTGTCTTTAATCTAGTAAATTTCCCCATTTAGATTAGTTTCACAGCTAGAATTGCATATTTAAGAACCATAGAGTTAATTACAATATTACCCAATTTAATGGAGGATTTAATATAAATTATTTCCTAAGTTTGAATTGGGTAATCACATATTTTAAGTAGTTTCATAGTTGAATGTTAAAAGAAAATCACAAAAAAAAAAAGAATAGTATGAATATGTCATATAGAATAAGTTGCATTGCCACATTATCGTCAGCACTTCAACTTATAACAACCTAATAAATAAATGGAAGGTGATGTGGATAAGGTAAATTTTGACTGTCAGATTTTGCAAATAAATGAGAGAGTTACAAAGAAATAAATCACATCAAACTTTACAAAATCGTTGCAAATTGATTGTGGTCCTAATTTCCATTAAGCCACCAAAAAAAAAAATGACTTGGAATATTTCAAAGCCACCGAATCCCCAACACGTGACCCCCCACTCCCTTGGCATTCTCCTCGTTAATTGGGCCGTCCTGATCAGATTCTCTTTCATCGATTCGGCTGGTTTGTTTATTTTCAGGTGCGAACGGGAGCATGCCATGCTCCGTGGGCCATGACGTGTCGGGGATTGCGAACCGCCGGAGACAATTTTAAAGTCAAAGCCTCGCCGCCGGCCGGAGCGCGAATGAACGAACGAGTGACGACGAAAAGGAAAAGATCCGCCGTCTCGCCTTTTTTATTTTATATCCAATAATAGAGGGACGCGTGTTGGATGAGGTGGAATAAAAAAAGGAAATCTTTTTTTTTTTTCCTTTTTCAACTTCCTGCACCACCCACTCTTCTCCTCTCCTCTTCTCGGCCATGGATGACACGTGCCTCCTCCTCCTTCCGGCCACCGCCTGCCCAGCCACTTGAGAATCCGGTGCGGCTGTCTCCACCGCACAAGCCAGAGGGGACTTGGAACAGTCAGTCATGGACTCTCTCTCTCTCTGGTGGCTCCTTCCATGGTCCTCCCTTCAAGTTCCCTTCCGTGAAGCCCAGCCATGACCGATCTGGAGCCATGGCAGGATCTAGATCTGGAACCGCGGAGCCATGGCCGCGCTCTCGACGGAACTTGAAGCCATGGCCGCACAACAGACCTTGGAGCCAGACCATGATGGCTCGACCGAGATTTGGAGGAGGAGTTGCTTGGCCATGGCTCTCGGTCGAGATCTGGAGAAGGTTTAGCGCTCAGCTTTTCTGAAGCTCAGTGATGACTGGAGGAGGGAGTCGCCGAGATCTAAAGGTTGGCCACTTCACTTCTTGAAGATGAAGAGAGAAAAAAGTTTTTTTTCCACCTGATCCAACACGTTTCGATCTATTATTGGATATATATAAAAAAGCGCGCCACGTCACCAATTGACGTGGCTTTGGAACCACGTAATATTTTCTCCACTCCCGACATCTGGATCTGACGAGTGACGACAAATCGTTAGCGACGGTTACGTTTCTCATTTCGCTATGACTTCCTTCTTCTTCTTCTTCTTCGAAACATCGTCGGACGCCAGCAGCACCGCGCGCGAGACCACCCATGGAGCTCAAGACCGGCCTGTCCGCTCTCGTCACCGGCGGAGCTTCCGGCATCGGTAAAAACCTCTCTTCTCCCCCGCTCGTCTCGCCTTCGTCGCCGCCGCCGGCGATTCACGGCGATCGGTCTCGTACGGCGATCGACTCCCGAGCTTTCGTCTTCCTTCCGTGTCCGCTGGATTTTGACGTTGCCGCCGATGTCGTCGTCATGATCGACGTGCTTCGACCTCGTCGCGAGCTTACGTGTCGAGTAGTGATGACTGGATTTTGACTTTGGATGGTGTTCTTCAGGTAAGGCTCTGGCGATAGCGCTCGCGGAGAAGGGGATATTCGTGACGGTGGTCGACTTCTCGGAAGACAGGGGAAAGGAAGTGGCCTCCCTCGTCGAGAAGGCGAATTCCAAGTTCCACTCCAGCTTGGGATTTCCCTCCGCCATCTTCGTGAAATGCGACGTCTCCAACTCGAGTGAGTTTGCCTCGTTGTCTCGAGCTTTTCGGGATTCTCGGGTTTACGGAGATTGTGGTGATGGATGTTGTCTCGTTTGGTGAGCAGGGGATGTCGTCAACGCCTTCGAGAAGCATGTCGCGACCTACGGCGGACTGGACATTTGTATCAATTGCGCCGGCATCATTACCCCGATCCCGTTCCACAAGGATCAGACCAACGGGACTCAATCCTGGTGGCACACGCTGAACGTGAATTTGGTCGCAATCATTGACTGCACTCGCCTCGCAGTAAGACTGCAATTTTTCTGAGCACTTCACTTGGTGATGCTGCAGTGACCAAGGCGAGCTTTTTGAGCATTTGCCTGAGATTATCATCTTGTTTTCTCTCTTCCTTTCCTCTTTCGGTTGGAGGGAGCAATGACACTTCTGATCGCTAGTGGATATTGCTTTACTGTGAGGAAAGTAGCACAAAATGATCTGCACTTCTTAACAGGTTAAGGCCATGGAATCTGCTGGGAGACCCGGTGTAATAATAAACATGGGATCTGCTGCAGGTCTTTATCCTACGTACTCTGATCCTATCTACCCTGCCTCAAAAGGTTACTTCTCAGTTAATGCCTCCTTTCATTTTTCAATTTCAATTTTGTTTCCCCAGCTATATATATATATAGAGACGAATTCCTGCACCAGTGTCCCTCTGGTGATACCACCTTTTAATTATTAAGAGACTTGATAACATTGCAGGTGGTGTTGTCTTGTTTACCCGATCCCTTGCACCCTTCAAGCGCCGAGGAATTCGCGTCAATGTACTTTGCCCTGAGGTGCTGTATTAAACTAGAAGGTTTTGTGTGCGATGTACTAGTGTAATCAAAACTCAGGAAGACTGTTTCTTTTAATTGCTCATCTCACGCTGTTTGAAAGTCATCAGCAATTGACGTAGGCACTTTTAATGACATGATTATTCATCTTCCTTTTTGTTTTTTCCCTTGAAGTGCTTAATATTAAGGATTCATTTTTCTGCTCTCAATTCCAGATTTGTTACAGGGGGAACTATTGCCTTCATGAATTTGAATCTTGCTCGGATTTATCAGAATTTTCTCCTTTATTAATTTTAATTTCAAGCAGGGGTATTATCGTGACCAGAAACTTCTATGGACCTTATGGTATATGACTCTTCTTCTGATATTCGACAGTGTCATTATCTAGAGCTGATCTGGCCAAATACTTGTTCTAGATCAGGGAAGACCAATAATTTGCAAGTTGATCTTCACTGCAGAAGAAACTCTCTTGTCCTGCTATGTTTTTGTATGGTGAATAACACCTTATGAAATAAATTCATCATGGTGATTGGAAAACATTATTCTACCACAAATACCTAACATAGTTTCTGCGTCTGAGCGTTGGATATGTCTGATTCCTTACACCCTGTTTTTGGAGCAGATAGCTGAAAAAATATGTAACTGTGTTTCTTTTTAACTAGTCGTAGCACTGTTGGAGTGCCTGAAAAGAATTGTAAGCTGAAGCTGATTTATGGAGGGAACTTCAAGATAACATTGCTAGTATATGGAATTATGCTTGGTCTTTTGAGGGAATAAACTATTTTAGCAGTTGTACTTGATCCCTTTAGGGTGTAAAATAATATACTAATCTCAGCTAGTCTTTCTTTCTTTACCGATTCTTGCTTTTCATTTCCTTCAGGCTGGTCATTTGGTCTACTGGGAGATGCTTTGGTGACTGTTTGGTGTATTATCTTTAGTAAATTTTGGTACTCCTAATGCTGTAGATCAATGGGAAGCTTAATCATTACTGAAAAATGTTGAGAATTGCATGTGCATCAAGCTATCTCCTCCTGTGATCTGGCCCTTTGTTTGATCGTTGGTTTAGCTTATTGTAGTCCAGTTTTATCTGACCTGATTTCCTTTGCTCCAGAAAATGTATTGTGGTGCGTATGATGCTCAATAGATTCACTACTTATGCAGTTTGTTCGAACAGAGATGACCTTGAAGATAAATTCTGACTTCATAGACTCGATGGGGCGCTTTGTACCTATGGAAATGGTGGTGAAAGGTACATCCATATACAGTCTTCTCCACGTGCTTTACATCTTATCAGACTTATAAATCAAAATGAATGAAAATAAAATAGTTTTTGTATGATCGACACAAATTCACTCTCTTACTACAATCAAATTTTCTCAGCATGAGTCGTTTTCTCTGGACTTTGGAGCATTCAAAGTTTCTGTATTAGGATTTAGATATACTATAGAGATGCATACTGGTACAACTACAGAATTTGAGGGACTCATTGGATCCTGCTCCAAAAATGTGCTATCATATGTAGAAGGGATCGCTTCTGATGGCTAGTCCACTTACACTTTCCAGGAGCTTTTGAACTTATTACTGATGAAAGCAAAGGTGGTTCATGTCTATGGATTACAAAGCGCAATGGCTTGCAATATTGGCCCAGTGCAGCAGAAGAGGCAAAATACCGAGTGAAATCCTCAAGTTCCACAAGAAGATTATTGTACAAAGGACCAGTGAATTTGCAACTTCCTAAGAATTTTGAGAAAATGTGAGTGAAGATAATTTGGGGCTACTGTATGTGTGTACATAATTGAACTGTTCAACCAGAGTAGTGTTTAGCTTCGTACTTATAGCGTAAACCTGGAGTGCTTAGGTATACCGTAGGTACTCCAGAGATTCCCTCTCCTGTTTATTTAACAGAAGTTATCAGCTACACTACGTCATTGCTCTTGTATAAGTGGAATGACAAATTGCCATGATGAGTTTAGGCTTGATGGTCTTCCATCTGTATGAGGCTTCTAAAAAAACTTCCTTCACAGTTTGACCATGTTATGTCATTTTATATCATAACAGCTTTTCTTTTCCTGGTTCGATTACCAGGGTAATGGGTACAGCTTGAACCATATCTTTGCTAAGAATGATTTCATTCCCATCCTCTATTTATCTTGTTTTACTTTAAACATGCACAAAAGAGGAAGTCAGCTTTTGCAGAGTAGATCTGTGTATCAATGTTCAATGTGGACGTGAACAGTGGACTAAAGTAATTGTAAGCAATGACTTACTACGCTTTAATGGGCTTGACATTTTTATCACTGCATTAGCCATATCTATGCAATTATTAATTGGTCAAAAACTTGAGTATGCTTTAGAATCATCCAATGATGGTTTTCCCCTTCTATCTGTTTGGATTAATAGGTGTCGGAGCACCCTTCATAAGCTGTTATACTGGTTATGTTGATCCTTGAGTTCCAATTTTATTTAGTGGATTTTAGATTTTTAGTTAATAAGATGTTTTATCATGTGGTATTCTTATTGAATCGTGAATGGAATTTTTTTCTTAAGCTTCTCTTCCTGAGGAACAAAATACTTACAACTTAGAAATTTTGTTTGGGAATATAAGCATCTTATCAATTGGAAGATCTATTGATGTATTTTAAATTTTTGTATGCAGCGCGGTTCACACCTTAACTCACAATTTCCGTGATGCTACCCGGATTATTCGAATGCCTTTGAGGTTGCCAATTGAACCACAGCATGTCCTTGTGAAAATCGTATATGCTGGAGTAAATGCGAGTGATGTAAGTTCAAGGCTTCTTTTAAGAATATTAGCTTTTTCTCATCCTTTATGATTGGTATTCTTTTAATTTCAGGTAAATCTTTGTCATTGTATTCTCATATGCGTAGCTCTGTGTCGGCTGATCCATTTGTAAAACTATGCTTAAAACTTCAACTCGAAATTTAGCTTTTCTATTTGTTACTGTAGCAAACATCAAAAAGCAAATTGGATCTTTGTAATGTGGCTTATATACAACTGATAGGACTATCCCTTAATACAAGCCAACTAAGTTATCCTTTAACTAGCCTATGAGTCGATAGATGACTGATAACTCGGCACCAAAGTTAGTGTTCCAATTTCTTGAGATGCTTGCTGGTATAACTGGTTTTTTCTTTTACTAAGAATCTTTTTTTCCCTTCAAATTCAGAAGTTTGTTATGTATTTGAAGTTTTTCACTCAGGATTCAGCTTGCATGTCAAAATCTATACAGAATCCATGTGTATTTCTGATGCTAGCATATTTCTTGTGCAGTATTTAATAGAGAGAATTTATTAAAACTCTAGGGATCATCATTTAGTAATTGCTCATTAGCTAATCTTTATTATCACTATTTGACAGGCCCCAGACTGTTAGATCTGTGTGACTCTGTTAGATGTTAGGAGCGATTGTGAATACTTGACATAGAGTCAGCATTCTAGCTTTTTTAATATAAAAAAATCATGCTTTAAACAGGTGAATTTCAGCTCGGGACATTATTTCCAAGGTGGAAAGGGAGATGTTGGGTCCCGTCTTCCTTTTGATGCTGGCTTTGAGGTCTGGGAAAAATCTATTTCTGCTGTTGCATTTTGCAATATCCATAATGCTGATTTTCTTGGCATAGCTTTGTGGTTCCTCTAGCAGCACCATATATTTGTTATACTCATAATGGTATCTTCATGATTGACATGGCAGGCTGTGGGGATAATCGCTGCAGTTGGTGATTCTGTCAAGGATTTGAAAGTTGGCATGCCTGCTGCACTGATGACTTTTGGAAGCTATGCAGAATTTACAATGGTAAAATTATATTCCATAGGGATATTTTAATGTCAATGGCTGGTTTTGAGTGTGGTTAATATCTTTCATAGCCTCTCAGTACTGCAAATTCATGACATGGAGATCCCTGTTTTATTGTAATAAATATCATATCTTTCTCAGGTTCCAGCAAAACACATCCTTTCAGTGGCCAGGCCAGATCCAGAAGTAGTTGCCATGCTTACTTTGGGGCTTACAGCATCTATTGCACTAGAAAAGGTCGGACTTTTATGCAATATAGCAAACTATGCTTTTTATTTCCTTTTGCAATTTTATTTGCCGGAGCTGTTGCTTTCGGTCATTTTCCTAGTCTAAGTACATCGAGATAATTACCTTCAGACAGCTGATCATGTCTCATATGCCATATTAAAATTTGTTTGCTCTTGTTGAAAATTTAGGCTGGACAAATGGAATCTGGCAAAGTAGTTCTTGTTACAGCTGCTGCAGGAGGGACTGGGCAATTTGCTGTCCAGGTCTGTTTCTCATTCAGATTGATGCTATTAAATTAGTATTATTAGATCTATGACAATGTGATTTTGCAACTATAGTAGGATTGCAGAGGTCAGTATTGAGGGAATGAGATATGATGATCTCTATCTGTAGTGTTTTTACATAATTTCAATTGATCGATGTCCAACAATTAGTCTATTGATAAGGTAACTTGCTAAAGTGAAAGGTGCTGAAGAAGACGCCATGAATTAGGGAGTCGTTAAGTAAGGATAGTTGGAAATAAAAATTTTGAAGAACACCCTGCGGTCACGTCTAACTCTTAGAGGTCCGCTTAACTGGTTTTCTATCTACATGCTTGCCAAGCTTGCTTGTCTACTTGAATGTTACTCCTAATCTTTTCTTTAGTAGGTGTATGATCTTGTCATGATCAGGTAATGTGATGTGTCTAATCATAATACGGTATCTATAGGGTTTTGCTTATTTACCCTTCTGTCCGGAGTAGTCAAGAACAATAAAAATTATACCCTCCTGCAAATTTAGGCGATTGTTATCCAGACTTCTGGCTATCTAGTTGTCTAATTTTCCATTGTTGATTTTTCCAGTCGTAGACTTAGAAGAACTAAAAAATTACCTTAAGTTGCTTTTGCATATTTGCATGTAGCCTTGTGTCCTCACATTCATGATTCCGCGTGTTTGCTATAAAAGGGAAGAATTACACTGCAGCTTGCTGATATTATTGTTTCTA
Source organism: Eucalyptus erythrocorys (assembly GCA_014182555.1). Lineage (NCBI taxonomy): Eukaryota > Viridiplantae > Streptophyta > Magnoliopsida > Myrtales > Myrtaceae > Eucalyptus > Eucalyptus erythrocorys. The sequence goes on from CM024603.1 coordinate 18,502,774, forward strand.
ATATGTTAGCATTTTCTTCCGGAAGAGAAGAATCTCTTCTTTCTTAAACACAACATTGCGTGTGCTTAACTATGTTCCTCAACTGCTCACATAATTTTACACTACCAAGAGTCCCTTTGTCTATCATGACCATTTCAGCTTGCAAAAGTTGCTGGAAATACAGTAGTAGCAACCTGTGGAGGGAGGGAGAAGGCCATGCTTTTGAAAGATTTGGGAGTCAATCGTGTGATAGATTATAAAGCTGAAGACATCAAAACTGTATGTCTCCTAAAAATCTGTCTCATCTGTTCAACTCTCCTTTTTGCACACAATGTGGGGGTTGAGAAATCAAAGACCCTGATTCATTCAAGTAGTGCAGCAAATTATTTCTAGATAAGTTCACTGTCACACACGTCTCAGTAGATAGTTATATTGATTAGGTAGAAGTAAATTAGCATATTCATCCACATATGCACAGTTACTATCATATCTACTCAGGCAAAATTTTAACGTGTACATGAAACCCTGGAAATTCTCTTTACCTTCAATGTTCATTTTATTTTTGAAATGTAGTGCTACTCCATGATCCTCCATGCGAATCCTTTTTGATATGGATCTACTTGGCTGGATTTGTAATCAATTCCTATCACCTATTCAATGTCTAAAGAATAACTTTAGCCTTTTGTCAAAAAGTCGTCTTTGCCCCTCCATTGGGCTCTGGCGTCTGAATGCTGCTGACATTATCTGCATTTTTATGTTACAATTTTCCTATCCTTAAAAGAGGTGCAGAAGATAAAAAGGTGATGGTGTTATAGAACCTTGTTTTTTCTCATATGGGAATCTCTGAAGTGAACAACAGTGTGCCTCAGAAATTGGTCTACTCTGACATTTTTGTATTTTCATACCATGTCTCAAATAGCTAGCTGCAGCCTTCCCTTCTTCATGAACTTTATGCAGTTTAATTACTATTTTCTATATTGTAACAATTCTTGTAGGATTATGTTTGGAGTCTAGACCGGTTTCTGCATTTTTCTCTCCTCTTGGGTTTAGTTTTTTTGTGAACTTTCATTTAAAATGAATTCATTTATCATGATTTACAAGATAATGCATGAAACTCAAATAAAAGTTTATGTGATGAGCTTTTTCTCTATCTTTTCCAAATTTACAGGTTTTGAAGAAGGAATTTCCAAAAGGTGTTGACATAGCTTATGAGTCTGTCGGTGGAGAAATGTTTGATCTTTGCTTGAATGCTTTGGCCATATTTGGACGATTGATTGTAATTGGCATGATTTCTCAGGTATTGCCTCCTTATGTTGTTGACATCCATCTGGGCCTGATCTTTTATCATGAGTTTCCAGCAGTTCCAATGTCAAACTTAGTTATCTCGATTAGGCTGTGCTGGAGCTTTTACATTCTTGCTCTCACTTTCAGTGAGATACCGGTGATAGGAAAGTTAGGTTTCTGAAGTTTTTGTGTGAGTCTTGTGGTTGTAATCCATAGTAGAAGTTCTACTGCGATCACATTTCTGTGCCACAGGGGGTCGCAAGACAGACATGAAGATGTTTTTGCTTTGTATAATGAGGAATATTGGTTAGAGATGCTATAGAAATAAAGAAGACTGTGCAAGGAGTCTCTGTAGCAAGTGCTACATGTTTTCTATCAACATGCATGTATGGTTTTTCTCCAGTGTCTCCTGTAGTTGCGGTCTGTTCCCTCAGTATGCATACTGTTCTAACATTCTTTTGCTTGAATATAACTATTGACAGTTGTACATAATTTTTAACCAGTACAAAATTACTACTTTGATTGTAGTATCAAGGAGAGCATGGATAGACACCAAATAAGTACCCTGGACTTTGCGAGAAACTTCTGTCTAAAAGCCAAACTGTGGTATGTTTGATAACACTACCGCGTAAAGGACAGTGATTGTACTCTACTGCAATAATTTTGCTCTTGGTGATGCGCTAACTATATGTCAGGAATAAGCATGGACTGTGAATTCTATAGTTGTTTATGCCTTTCTCCCCTTGAAGTGTATGATATGATATTGACAATGTTGGCAGGCTGGTTTTTTCCTGGTACAATATAGTCACTTCTGGCAAGAACATCTAGATAGACTGTTTCAACTCTATTCCAGAGGACAACTCAAGGTACTGCTCTTCTTCTTGTTTTTTTAACGTTTCTTTTACTGGTGAGACCGGACTCTTCCATCATAGATCATGCTGAACTTACCTTTCATTAATTGTAGATATCTGTGCCTTTTGCACAATGCAAGGCCCTTACTTTCCTGTTATCTTATTCCTTCAGCCTTATTTTGATATCCAATTCCCTACCAAAAGTCGCTGCCAAACTAAATCTGTAGAATGAGTTGGATGATTATCTCTGCGCCTAAGTCACTATTGCTGCCGAATTTCAAAGTTCGCCAAGACTTAATCTTCTAACTGAATGCAGGTGGCCATCGACCCAAAAAGATTTGCGGGTCTCAATGCTGTGGCAGATGCTGTTGAGCATCTTCATTCTGGTAAAAGCATTGGCAAGGTATGTTCATTGTCCATGAACTTTATTGATATTTTGGGCACATCATTTGCAAATTTCATTACTTTTTTTTTTTTTACCTGATGCACAATAAATTTTGTGAATATGAACAAAATCTTATTCCAGGTGGTGGTTTGCATGGATCCAACCTTCACTGATCAAGTAGCAAGACTCTGAAGTCTGATCAAGGCTGTTCGATTGTTTCGTTAATAACTCTCAAAGTGAATTACAAAGGGATCTGCTTGAAACAATGACTCAGAGTGCATATCCTTCCAAGCGATTATTAGGGAACTGCAGTAAGAGACCTCCTCGAGAAAATGAATGTTAATCTTCAGCAGAAAAAACCAAAAGGCTACAAAGGAATTGAAGCGATAAATATGAATTGCCCATGGCTTTTTGCCAGGCGACAAAAGCTGGTAAGACCCCTTCAGATATTCTGACAACCCTTTTGTGGTCATTCTCATAAACAGAACCGTTGCACAAATGATTACAATGTAAGGAAACATCATTTTTTATGTAAACAGATCAGTTGAAGTGTCCCATTCAACACCCTGTTTTTTGTTCAGCTGGGCGTTAATGACGCGGTAGATCACTGTTTGATTCCTTTTCCTACATAATGCTTTTGGTGTTCAAAAAGCTAGTGATGTTAATTACCCCCACCGCCTGATTAACCGCAAAATAACTTAGAATGTTTCAGACACAATGAAAGATGTGTCTCGTACAACTTTGACGGTGCAAAACGCAAGCATGTTGCTGTTAATTTTAGATAGAATACTACTGATACATACTGCTCCCATGACAATCAATGCCCAAGCGCATACCAGGAACGCGTTGCACTCCCGTTCACTTTCTACCTGTCAAAACGTCAAAGTAATTATATTCCCGTGGCTGGAAGAGCGCATTGTACGTGTATTGAGGATGGGAGGCATTCGTAATTGCACACAGCATGCTATTGATCAAGTCATTACCTCATTGAAGCTAAGAGGGATGATAAACTCTGCAGTTTTGTTCACTTTCGGATGAACAGAATGTTCCACAACTTTCATCTATGGCGATGTTTTAGCATATTATCTTGTGCAAATATATCTATTTTATATTTAACTATATGCTGATGCTAGACTTAAGCTTTTTATGCCTAGTTAAACAAGACCAGTATACTAACTACTTAGGTTATATTCTATCTATTGTTTGGTTGATCGCAATAATAAAGTCAGATATATTCACATAATATCTTTTTTTTTTTTTTAGTATAAACAATAGATCAGTGTAAATGAATCTAAAAAGTCACAAACGCAAATAGTAAAAATATCTTGTAAACTATTATCTAATATACTTTTGCTTGCTTATTTTATTTTATTTTCCTCTTTTTAATTATTTTATTAAGATAAAATTTATCATATCCAGCGTTTTGTGTCTCCTCGACACATGATAAAATCGGATATAAAAAGGATAAATTTTATCTTGACCACTAAAGACAGTCTTAGGTATATAAGAATTGCTCTTGGGAATCTCATTCCAATAGGTATGTCTACTCTACTGATGGTAAAACTTGTAATTGAAAGTGATCTATAGAAAATTAGATGCACACTTGCTATACTAAAAATTGTTTAGCATTAATCTGTCACTCTCTATAGCATGCTTCATAAATCGTCACATTCTTTATATTTCTTTTAACCCTCTTGTCGGAAGCAATTGATGCAACAAAAGCAGTCCAATTTTTAAGGAGTCAGAAATAATAAGATAAAATTTATCTTAAAATTCAGAATAAGATAAAATTTATCATATCCAACTTTTTGTGTCTACTCAACACATGATAAAATCGGATATATTATGAATTTTATCCTGACCGCTAAACACAGTCTTAGGTGTATAAGAATTGCTCTTGGTAATCTCATTCCAATAGGTATGTCTGCTCTGCTAATGGTAAAACTTGTAACTGAAAGTGATCTATAGAAAATTAGATGCACACTTGCTATACTGAAAATTGTTTAGCATCAATCTGTCACTCTCTATAGCATGCTTCATAAATCGTCACATTCTTTATATTTCTTTTAACCCTCTTGTCGGAAGCAATTGATGCAACAAAAGCAATCCAAGTTTTAAGGAGTCAGAAAGAATAAGATAAAATTTATCTTAAAATTCAGAATAAGATAAAATTTATCATATCCAACGTTTTGTGTCTACTCAACACATGATAAAATCGGATATATTCTGAATTTTATCCTGACCGCTAAACACAGTCTTAGGTATATAAGAATTGCTCTTGGTAATCTCATTCCAATAAGTATGTCTGCTCTGTTGATGGTAAAACTTGTAACTGAAAGTGATCTATAGAAAATTAGATGCACACTTGCTATACTGAAGACTGTTTAGCATCAATCTGTCACTCTCTATAGCATGCTTCATAAATCGTCACATTCTTTATATTTCTTTTAACCCTCTTGTCGGAAGCAATTGATGCCACGAAAGCAATCCAATTTTTAAGGAGTCAGAAAGAATAGTGTATTCTTACTTGCTCGAATCCGTTTCGCGCTTCTTGTTAAGTATTTGACATCTGCTTCCCTTTTCTCCTCTTTCCGGACTTCGGCTTCCTTCTTCTCCATTCCACGGTCTGCTGCTTCCTCCTCGTCCTCCCCTTCAGCGACTTCCGCTTCCTTCTCCTCTGATTCATAGGCTCTGACGATGTGTACCTGCCGAAAGGCACGCACTAATTTGTAGTAAAGCCAGCATAAATAAAAGCTGAGGTTTTAATCTAAGTACTTCAAGATGGATGGTTAAAATGCCCGGCAAACGGGGAGCTGAGTGGTCACTATCTACGATTCATCCATGCATTGCCCGGGGGTTCAGAAGACTTACCTTAAACGTCAATGGCCGGATCAGTTGAAACACCAGAGCATCTCCGTCGACAAGATCATGAGCAATGGAGAAACCTCTCCACCCGCCACTAAGGCCATTCTTGTCAATGAGATACTTCGTCTCGAACTCTTCTCCATCCTCGTCCACGAGGGTCACGGTGTCGTCCCGGTGAGGGATATGCTTGTGGCAGAAATTGTATGGAAGGCTCTTGAAAACGGGGGAGACAAATCATCCATTAGAAGCACTGATAAATAGCTCTACCAGGTTCTTGTAGAGACTATTAGCCAGTTTTTATGCAAAGTCAGCTGCACGGAGGCCTATCCGAAATTTCGAAGCTTGTACCCTTTTTTCTAATTACAAAGTCATTATCGCAATTTACTGCACATCAAAGTTAAGTGGAGTCTCTCGCTACTACAAACTTAAAGCAGCTTATCAAGACTGCATTCACTACAAAAAAGTAGCAGAGGAACAGAAATAGATCAATTACAACACGTCTCATGCTGCTTCAAAGTGGTAAGGGTTAGTGCTTATTGAACGCTTCCACTCTTATATTCATAACCAAGAATCATTCAAAATCTTCTTTCCTTCAGACAAATCACAGATAACTATATCAGGAAAAAGCCACAAAAAACCCTAAGTTATGCCCATTATGAGACATTAACCCCAAAATTTTTGTTAATGCAAAAAATCTCAAATTTGTACCCATGTGACATATTTATTCCAAACTTATATCATATGACATATTTACCCTAAACTTTTTTCTTGTTATACCAAAAATCTTAACTTGTATCCAAAATGTGTCATATGGATATGAGTTTAGGGTTTTTAGTGTCACCGAACTAATTGGAGGTAAATGTATTATCCGGGTACAAGTTTAAGATTTTTAGCATTAGAAAAAAAGTTTGGAATAAATATATCACAATGAGCAATTTAGAGGTTTTGGTGGCTTTTTTCCTAATTTGTATCAAACCTTGAAAATACCGAGTTCCAGTACTTGACCAAGGATCATTTATGCGATTTTCTTCTTTTCTTAGATGAATTCTAAACAAGCGGATGGATAATTCAGAATTTACTTGGACATATATCCGTATTAACTCGGCAGATCATTTCGATTCTCATCCTCCACTCTTTCCAAGTCAAAGCAACAGTCCAACGCATATTACACATGCTGCAGGATTTACAAACCGGGGCACGAGCATAGTCGATACTACACGACAATTTCCACCATATCACATTCGAAGGAGAGTGCAAAAAAAAGAAAGGGTCAATTTGCTTACTAGCCAAAAGCCTCCTGTGACATGGGACTGAAGCATGGGCTTGATGAAGCTTGGAAACTCTGCATCTAGGCTGGATTGAAGTTGCTCTGCTCTCTCAATGGCATATGTCCTTATCGCATCAGAAGCATATACCCTGTTCAACAGGTCTCTTCGCGAGTAGCTCCTACTCGAAAATCAGAAACTTTAGATACTTCACTCGGGAATACACAATCGAATACTGGGAGAAAACCAGTGAGCTCTTGTCACTAACCTCCTCACTCTTTCCGAAGGGTTGATTTCAGTTACCTGCAAAGAGGACCATATGTAAGAGGACCATACAACAACTTTCATGGACTCTTCATCATACAAACAGATTAGAATACTGTGCTCATGTCTGTACTCCTTTAGTTATCACACTCCCTCAATCAAAGTTTAGCCTTTCAACCCTTTCAAATTAACAATGTCACTTCTGATAATTAAGCATTATTCGACATATGGAACCAGCAGGACCGCCACTCTTGCTGCAAAAAATTTCAACGAGTCTCTACCACCGTGGCGTTTCAATACCCGGATTTAACAGATGATTTTCTAAATCACTGACAAACCATCTCTAGAATCCTGTGAACAATTGGCGCGCTCATCACATTCATCACAGGAGCTCAAAAGTTGACACCTCTGTAAGCTACATAGCAGTAGTTGACCTATATACTTTTCCAAAAAGTCGCAAAAGCTACCGTCCGAAACTCCCAACCACAAGCTGAAATCTTCACATTGAACATATCAGTTGAAAATGCATATCACGGTGCACATCAAAAGAGGCCCTTTTCGTGGGATGGTTTAATCCTCCAGCTTAAGCTGAAGATTGCATACAAGCGCCCACAGAGAGAGAGAGAGAGAGAGAGAGAGAGAGAGAGAGAGATCTTACTTCCTTGTAGTTAGGAGCAGGCTTGTTGGCCTTGCGGCTGGAGCGCCTCACGGGCTCGGAGTAGGGCTCCGGCTGCCTTCGAGTCGTCCGCTTCACCTGCCCACGCAAGCAAAAGAGAACCACCCACAAGCCCACATGAAGCTACAGATGTAAAACACCTGCTGAAACACTCAAACTCAGACCAACAGAGAGAGTGAGAGAAAGAGAGAGTACTGGGGTGGACTTGGGGGAAGCGGCGGTGAGGGCGGCGGCGAGCTTGTTGAGGCGGAGCTCCTCCATCCTCTTCTTGTTCTCTTCCATCCTCTGGCGACGGCACTCCTCGTAGTCCCTCTTCGACCCGACCACCTTCCCCATTCTTCCCCTTCGGAAACCTCACACACCCCAAACCTCCTCCCGTCGAGGGAAACCAATGGAAATGGAGAGCTTGTCTGAGAAGAAGGAGAAGAAGGAGAAGGAGAAGGAGAGAGAGAGAGAGAGAGAGAGAGAGTAGAAATGGCGTTTGGGCGCCCGAACGACAGAGCTGGTGAGGTGTTTACTTTTGAACCTTTTTGAGTTCAAATTGCTCGCTGTCGTTTTTCACTTTTCTTTAATGCCTTTCTTGCCATGGAATGATGGGGATAAAAGATGTGATGGGGACAACCTTAAACAAAGATGTCTCCCCTCAAAATAGTTAAGCGAACGACTTCCTTATAGAAATTAGCACTGCTTACTCACATGGGCTTCCCGCTCAAAATTCGATTCTTTCTTTCGCATTGTGTTTGGATAAAGTTTTAATAGAATTTCTCGATAAAGCACTCCATTAAGTCCAACCATTGAAGGCAACTAGACACTTTTTTCTCGCTTAAGTTCAACCAAAGATGATTAAAGCCCCATTTAATTCAGCATTTATAATGGACTTTGAGACTCGAAAGTCCCTTAACCAAATACAAATATGTGCGGTACGTGTTTTTGATCAACTTTGGAAAAATATAATTACATCTCTAAATGATTTTAAAGGCCTTTAGTCCAAAGCAAGTTTGGATGTTCTTTGGGAAATTGCATTCTCAGAATGCAAATCTTAGCCTGTTCATCTTCTTTAAACCGCCACACAAAAAAGCTTATCAAAGGCTAATGATTGCCAGCTAAGGGGTCATGCATGCCGCCGATTGTCGCCTAGGGGTCACTTGACCCCAGTGATTGCCACCAAACCTCAAGCAATGCCAAAATCGTGTGATCCCAAGTGATTGTCGCTTGAGTCATGCAACCTCAAGCATCATTGCTTGGGTTTGCGCAACCTCAGGTGATTGTTGCCTAAGTCGCACGACCTTAAGTAGCGATGCCTGGGTCATGTGAACCTAGGTGACAACGCCTAAGGTCGCACTACTTAGGCGACCATCGTTTGGGGTCACGCAACCTTAGTCGAGACCTTCGGTGGCCAAGTCCGACCACTGGTACTCCAGAAAGAAAAAAAAATGCAAAAAGTCTTTTTAGATGTACTTTTTACTAAATGGCATTTAAGTCAAAGTCATCTGCTAATGCACTTTAAAATTATTCATTAAATGCTACTTGCATTTCAGAAAATATCTTTAATCCAAAAGTCTTGCATTTTTTCAAAGATATTCCCCCAAAGCTAAATCAAATGAGGCCTAAATATTGTTTTTTGTCGCCCTGGGGTAAGCAAGAAAGAGATGAGAAAAAAATTTAAGTTTGTCAATCTCGAGTAACACTTACTCGAGCCCACTATTATTCCAAAGGCAACAAAGTATTCCACTGCCTTGGGATATGTTAAAGGCGACAATTTTAAAATTTGTATCATCAGGTTTAACTTAAGGTTACAAAACCATGATTTATTGCCACAAGTTTAAATTTGTCCCACTTTTGATTGAATCAATGGCGATAAAGTATAAATTTTATGCTGAAGTTTGATGAAACTCTGTTTGGTCTCCTTTGGGAAACCTACAGCGACAAAAGTAAATTTGGTTGCCTTCGGTTGGTTTTCTTGTGGTGGTTCTTCATTCATTATTTAATTTCCTAAAGAACAATAATAATGCCGCAACTTTTGTACGATGCTACCTTTAACATTGTAAGTTTTCAATCAATCATTTAAGTACCATAACTTTTGAAAATTGATCATTCAACTAATATCAACCACTTTTGTTTCCAGAAAATCACATGTGACATTATTTTAGAATAAATAATTCAACATGTCTTGTCTAAGATGTCAACACTCAAGATATTGATCAAATGAAGTTATTTGGCAATAGGAATATACTCAAAATTCAAAAATTGGGTTGAATTTGCTCCTTATACCAAACCATAAAACCTTAAATCTTCCTTAAATGGGGCCTTTTTACAAAACCTTTTTCTTGCTATCATCTCTTCGCACCAGTCACGTCGCATGATTTAACATTAAATTAATGCCATATAAGATTTATAGGTAATGAAAATCGTCCATGTAACTTAAGTGAACCTCTTAAAAAGGTCACAACACTTAATTGATAACTTAAAAAGTCAGGACACCAAAATGTGAAAGTTATAACACTATTTGTGTCATTTTTCCATAGGACCCCATGAAATTCAAGTTTAATTTCAGACCTCCAAAACAATTAAACAATCAAGTTTGGGCTAACCTTCGTTTGGTTTTTTTATTTCTTTCCTAATAAATATGAATTACTTGTATTCCATGATCATAGGCATCAGGATACTTTTGTAGTCTCCATGACATTTTTTTTTGTTAATACCTCAAATTAATTTTTTTGACTACCAAATACTCGAAATTAGTACATCTGTCACAATTTTACCTTTTATTAGTTTTTTTTTTTAAATTGAACTAGCACAACGAAAAATCATAAACTAGGACACTTGTGACAATCGAAGAGTAAAACCGCAAATTAGTATACTCACCAACTATTACGTATTATTTAATTAAGCAATTTGATTATAAAATTTAATAAAAATTAAATGAAAATAAATTTGTTATATGTATAGTAATTTGATAATTTAGAGTAAATTTATTATAAATATATTAATTCAAAATTTTTCATGATAATAATCTTTTTCTTAATGTACTTTTTTTTTTTTTTGATACTTAATGTACTTTTAATCATGTCAATCACCCGTTTGCAATCTCTGGTGGTAAGTTCCCTTGAGACTGGAGGACAACCATGTCTTTGAGAGGAAGTTATGCAGCAGCACGAGCAGTAACTTCATTGTACGTTGCTGTTTAAATTGTCAATCATTACCCTAAACCGTAAAATCCTGAACCCGATATCTCTCTGTCCTAGTGATTGGCCTGAAAACCAGCGATTCTGAAGATACTCGAATCTGAATAACCTTATGATATCTCATGTTGGGAAGTGCTCTGTGATTTTTGAAGGTGAATAGATGGTCTGTTAATCGAGACAGCTATCAATCAGTTCCAGGTCTAGGCGATATCCGTGCACGAATAAAACTAGATGTTGTTCACAATGGTTCACACCTCATACCGAGATAGTAATGACGAAATCCTCGCAATTACTAGTGCATCAAAATGTGACGCAACACAAGAAATAAATATATTGAGAGTCTTAAAACTTATAGCAAAATTGCAATCGAAACTTAAAATTTTAGACTGTAAACATTTCCTAAAACTTATCAAATTAGTATAAATAGCATACCAAGCAAGCAAGCCCTGCAATTAGTCCACACAGGGTACATACTTGTCTAGAATGGGTGTTGAACAATTGCTCAAAGTGCAGTCACAGAATTTGTTCATCTAGTGAAAAAGGAGTTGAATTAAAAGTAGACCGAAGGATATTGAGAAGCAATTTCTTCTTAACTGGGATAGCATAACCGGTAGAACACGGCATACTTTTCACTCTTTACTGGTGCGGAGTTGATACCAGGGGATTTACAGAGGAGCAAGCCAACCCTGCAAATCTTCTGCTCTTGTTAAGTTCATACTGTGTAGCTTCGCGGATAGGGCACACAGAGAACTGAACTGAGTCCCAACTATGTTCATTATTGCATATTCTCTTAAGACACTTGGGCAACCATATATACACTGATATGGCCTAGCATCCTCATAAGACGCTGTCTTGGTGCATGACCATTGAGGCCGATCTTCTCTGTGTGGCTATTTTCCTGATGCTGTGGATTGTCTTCACTATCGGGCGTATCGTTTGCCCCACGAGAAGCACAGCCAACAAGCCAACCCACACAATGATTCCGAATCCTATTATCTGGTAGATCGAATTGTTTTCTTGAGAGGGTGTGAAGACTGCTAATGAGAGACCATAGGCGACACCATTAGAATCCACATGAAAAACTTATGCCTCAAAGGGAGGCCACTCACGAGTAACAGAATGATGCTGAGGGATGCAACGAAACCTAATGTGTTAACAGCCAAGAAACACGAGTATCTTATCGTATAATTATCAGCCATGATGGAAAATCCTGCAATGTGTGGATTCGGACTGTCATCCTCGGTAGTGTCTTGCCAAAAACCACCCGGAGGTTGACACCAACTTGGAAGGACATTGTTGCAGTCAAAGATGCTACAACCATCAGTGCACTTTTTTTTCTTTCGAGCCAATCATATTGTTTCATGAGATTCTTCTTCCAATCTTTTCGCTGCATGGGGAATGTGATACTCTGATCATTTGCATTTGGAGGTAAGGCTCTTATCATTAAGGGTTCGATTTCACTCGTAGAGAGAGCATTAACATTTGCGCTCCTCACTTCGGCTTCGCAAAAATTGTTTATGTTGTCAATGTGCCTTCCAGGTATTCCGCTATGTGATGAAAGGTCATATGCTACTGGATTCTTCCGATTCAAAGAGTCCATTTCTACTGCTGTACAAGACATCAAGAAATTTATTGTCTGCTTAGATCGGCGATTGGATGCGTTGAGGGACTATCTGATAAGACAACCCGAGATTATACTGGTCAGCTTAGGGAGATACAAAAGAGAAGACAATAGTAGGTGCTTAAAATTATGAGATCGAACTAGTGCATTTCTACTTGTTAAGGTGATAAAGAATATGCAGCATAGAGATACTGCTCATATGAAGAACAGAGACAAAAATGCTGCTGATACAAATGCTACGCAGAATAGAGATACTGCTGATATGAAGAACAGAGACAAAGATGCTGCTGATTCAGATGCTGCCGATGATTGATGCTGCTGATATGCAAAAGCAAAGATGCAAGATGATGCAAGATGCTATCGATGCACAAGAAGATCACTAATAATGCTGAAAGGAATGAAAGTGACGTTACAGAAAGTAGCCTAGTCTCTATGCTAGCCAAGCTTTATAATTCCCCTGTTTTCTCATTACTCTGTTTCTAAGCTACAAGAGTACTTTACATCGTTAGTTAGTTTGCTTCAGTTTTGAAGTTAGTTAAACTTTCTTCTGTTTTCTTAACCGAAAGGTCTTGTATATAGAAAGCCTTCGACTATAAAAGGCGAATCGATGTATCTGATCAAGCTAAGCTGAGAAATGAAGAAATACAGTAGAAAATAGATTACCTTCTTCTCAAACTCTCTCTCTTATCAAATCCTCTTCTGCGCATGAACTTCTTCATGGTATCAGAGCTATATCCTGAAGAAATCTTATGAAGATGAAGATGAGAGTCAAAGATTCATCTGTGAAGAATATCTGTATCTTCTAGAACAGATCGTGAGTAATAATTCTCATTCACATCTATTTCTTCATCAGCAATATATTCGTAGAAACATACAGCGAAGTGATAAAGTGTGTGGAAACAATAGTATTGATCAAAGCTCGAAAGATTACAATGGCAGCAAGAAGCTTGAGATATCCATTTCGATTCACATCAATATCTCAAACTTTGTTAATATCGATTAGTGAGGATAACTTCCTCTTATGGCAAGCTCAATTCTATAGGTTTCGAGAAGTCAAGATGCGTTCGGTTTTGTGAATGGGGACATCCCATCACCTGCAAAGACTTTGCAGATCGGAGAAGGAGGTCAAACTACTGAAATTCCTAATCCAGATTATAATGACTGGATAAAAACAGATCAGCTGGTTTCTTCATGGATTAGTGGTTCTGTATCAGAGAACATATTAAGCCTCATAATTGGTTTAGAAACTGCTCATGAGGTGTGGCAGGCTTTGTTAAATAAATTCACTCAGAAATCAATAGCAAAGGAATTTGAGCTGAGGGAAAGATTACAGGGCTGTCAGAAACGAGAACAAACTTTATCAGCCTACCTCAGGGAATATAAGTCTATTTGTGATCAATTGAATGCCATAGGAAAACCAATTGATGAAATAACAAAGCTTTCGGAGTTTTAGAAGGCTTGGGACCAGAATATGAAAGTTTTAAAACCACAATCTATTGCCTAAAGCCACAACCAGAGTATGATGAAGTCATCTCACATCTGGAAAGATTTGAAGCTAGGTTAAAGAGTTACTCTATGAATCAGTTTACTCCTAATCTAGCTTACTACGGCCAAAGGAAAACAGATGGTGTGAATAAAGATGAATCTATTAAAGAATACATACAGCAAGATGCTGTTTTTAGAGGGCCAAGACCACCCAATCGTGGAGGTAGAGGTTATGGAAGAGGAAGAACTTATAATACAAGATACAAAAACTTTGCATACCCTGGAACTAATATGAGTTACAGAAACAATAACTCAAGCTATGCAAGAGGTACCCTCTCGGTTTGGGTTCGTCCAAGGGTTCGAGACCATATAATGTGTCGGCTCAAAGGTACTCAGATACCAGGTCTTATCTTGTATCAAATTCAATCCCTCACAGAAGGATGCAAGAAGAAAAAGCAACAGAAAACACTCGACTTGAATGTCAAATTTGTAAAAGACCTGGCCATGATGCCTTACATTGCTGGTATAGGTTCGATAATTCCTATCAAGCTGAAGACATACCAACAGCTCTAGCAGCTCTGCATATTGAGGAAACAAATGATCAAGAATGGTATCTTGATACAGGAGCAACAGCGCACATCACACCTAATACTGGTATACTCCATAGTCTTTCTGAAAGCAATAGTAATGATGCAGTAATGATAGGCAATGGCTCCTGTTTACTGTCAAATATATTGGCAATGCAATTCGAACACCGCAATTGATGCTCGCCCTTAAAAGATGTGCGATTGTACCCGAGATTAAGAAAAATCTACTATCGGTTTCAAAAATGACTGATGATTACCCTTGTTCTTTTGTCTTTGACAAAATTGGTGTGTATATCAAGGACAACATCATCAACAGAATCGTGAAGATAGGAAAGAAGGCTAGAGGTTTGTACAGAATAGATTCTCATGCTGCAAAAGTCTATTTCACTCAAAGACAAAAAATTGTTGCAGAAGGAATCTGGCATCAAAGGTTGGCTCATGCAAATCAGAGTGTTCTCAAGCATTTGAGGAATCAAGACTTAATTCAGTATAGTAATGAATCAAAGTCTATATGTAGAAGTTGCCAATTAGCCAAAAGTACTGCATTGCCTTTTCCTTTATCGAATTTTACTGCTGTAGGACCTCTGGAACAGATTCACTGTGACATCTGGGGACCCTCTCCAGTTAGATCTTTTCAGAATTTCAAGTATTATGTCATCTTTGTTGACAATTTTTCTCGATTCAGTTGGATATATCCTTTAAAACAGAAGTCAAACTTCTATAATGTCTTTCTCATGTTTTAAAAGCTAGTAGAAAACCAGCTCAGCTGTAAAATCAAAATTTTCTAGAGTGATGGTGGAGGAGAATTTGTTAGCCAAAGATTTAGAATACACTTACAAACTTGTGGTATTCAACAGCATCTCTCATGTCCATACACACCTGAACAGAATGGCATACCTGAAAGGAAGCATCGACATATAGTTGAGCTTGGTTTGGCCATGTTATACCATGCAAAAGTTCCACTCAAATTCTGGGTAGATGCATTTGTTACGGCAAATTACATTGTTAATGTTCTTCCTACTCAAAAATTACTGATGCAGTCTCCATTCAGCAAACTATATCAGTCTAAACCAAGATATGATCACCTCAGAACATTTGGCTGTGCTTGTTATCCATGCCTTAGACCTTATGCTCAGCACAAATTAGATCCAAGGTCACTGACATGTGTTTTTCTGGGGTATAGTGATCACTACAAAGGATATAGATGTCTTGTTCCTACTACTAGTCATGTCTACATCAGTCGACATGTGACATTTGATGAAAACTACTTTCCATTTTCTCAGAAGTTAACAACCAGTTATCCTTCTCATACACATCTATATAAGCTGTGGATAAAGGAAGAACAGTTTTTAACAACTCTACCTACAGCTGACTCAAAATGCTCGACTTCCAGCCATACAAGTTGTAAACAAAATAGTATAGTTGAGCCAAACAATCAGGTAATATCACCTGAGTATACAGAACAAACAATTCCTGTTGCCCTGCCAGAACCTTATATGGATCAAGGGTCTACTGGTGCTGCTTTGCCTGAACCTTATATGGATCAGGGATCTACTTCAACTCAGGTCAATCCTCAACAAGAGGAAATATTTGCTTCCATACCTGAAACAACAAATGAATCAAATATGCAACAGCAGATTTCACATACTCAGGTAAATTCACAAGATGAGCTAGCTATAGAACAATGTACTTCGAATATTCAAACAACCTCACAAGGTACAGTATCAACTCATTCTATGCAAACAAGATCTAAGTCAGGCATTGTTAAAAACAATCCTCGATATGCCTGTCTTGCTGAATATGAAATACACCTTTGAACCAAGAACAATCAAATCAGCCTTAGCACATAAGGGTTGGTATCAAGCAATGACAGAAGAGATGGATGCACTCTATCAGAACAAAACTTGAGAATTAGTTCCTAGAACTAATGAGATGAATGTTATTGGCTGTAAGTGGGTTTTTAAAACAAAATTAGCAGCTGATGGTAGTCTTGACAGACTCAAAGCTCATCTGGTAGCTAAAGGATTCCATCAAGAAGAAGGTATAGACTTTACAGAAACCTTCAGTCCTGTCATTAAACATGCTATAATTCGTATTGTTCTATCTGTAGCTATGATGAAACACTGGCCAATTCATCAGCCAGATGTAAAGAATGCTTTTTCGCATGGTACATTGGCGAGACAAGTATACATGGAGCAACCTCCTGGTTTTAAAGATCTCAAGAAACCTCACCATGTTTGTCTCCTCAAAAAGTCTCTCTATAGACTTCGACAAGCTCCTCGAGCTTGGTTTGATAGGTTCAGCAACTTCTTACTCGAGTATGGTTTCTTTTGCAGCTCTACTGATCCATCTTTATTCATCTATCATACTGATACAGAAACACTCCTCCTATTACTATATGTTGATGACATCATTCTTACTGGAAATTCTTCACAATCACTATCCAGACTCATTCACTCTCTAAATCTTCAATTCTGTATGAAAGATCTTGGCAAATTACATTACTTTCTTGGCATTGAAGTCAAAAACAATTCTGATAATCTATTCCTTAGCCAAACAAAGTATGCCAGAGATCTTCTTACTCGAGCTCAAATGCTTGAGTCTAAACCAATTGCCACTCCTGTCTCTTTAAAACCAACCATTCTAGTCACTGATTCTACTCTACTCTCTAATCCCATAGAATATCGAAGTCTAGTAGGGGGACTCTAGTATTTGACTCTAACCAGACCTGATATTGCTTTTGCTACCAATCAACTGTGTCAAAAACTACAACAACCCTCTATTGCAGATTTACAGAAACTCAAGAGAGTGCTGAGATATGTCAAAGGCACTATACAGCTTGGAGTGTTTATTCACTCACGGAGTTCCCTTCATCTATATGGGTTTTCGGATGCGAGATTGGGCGGGTTGCTCGGTCACAAGAAGGTCCACAACAGATTTTGCACTTACCTGGGATCAAATTTAATATCGTGGGCTGTAAAGAAACAAAGCACAGTAAGCAGATCCTCTACTGAAGCCGAATATCGTGCTCTTGCTTCTACATCAGCAGAACTTACCTGGATTGCCTTTGTTCTCAGAGATATAGGCTGTTCATTAACTCATCCAACACAGCTTTTCTGTGATAATCAGTCAGCAATTTCCCTTACAATCAATCCTGTTTTACATGCCAGGACAAAACACATTGAGGTAGACTTTCATTTTGTCAGAGAAAAAGTCTCCTCAGGATCATTACAAGTGAAATATGTGCCAACCACTTGTCAACTTGCTGATATATTCACAAAATCTCTTCCTAAACATATACACTATCAACTGCGAAACAAGTTAGGAATTGGGTTCTCACCCATTCCTAACTTGAGGGGGGATGTTAAGGTGATAAAGAATATGCAGCATAGAGATACTGCTCATATGAAGAACATAGACAAAAATGCTCCTGATACAAATGCTATGCAGAATAGAGATACTGCTGATATGAAGAACAGAGACAAAGATGCTACTGATTCAGATGCTGCTGATGATTGATGCTGCTGATATGCAAAAGCAAAGATGCAAGATGATGCAAGATGCTATCGATGCACAAGAAGATCACTAATAATGCTGAAAGGAATGAAAGTGACGTTACAGAAAGTAGCCTAGTCTCTATGCTAGCCAAGCTTTATAATTCCCCTGTTTTCTCATTACTCTGTTTCTAAGCTACAAGAGTACTTTACATCAGTTAGTTAGTTTGCTTCAGTTTTGAAGTTAGTTAAACTTTCTTCTGTTTTCTTAACCGAAAGGTCTTGTATATAGAAAGCCTTCGACTATAAAAGGCGAATCGATGTATCTGATCAAGCTAAGCTGAGAAATGAAGAAATACAATAGAAAACAGATTACCTTCTTCTCAAACTCTCTCTCTTATCAAATCCTCTTCTGCGCATGAACTTCTTCACTACTTACCTCAGTTTGCTTATCTGCAATAGCCAAGTGCAATTTAGTGTCACCATCATCGTTCTTCAAATTAACGGACTCATTATCTCCAATATTCTCCACCAAAAGCTTCAGAGCTTCCAAATCATTATGCTTCACACATAAATGCAGTATAGTCTCACCATGCTCCATCCTATGACGTGCTGCATCAGGATTCTCTCGGACCAGTTCCTTTAGAACATTGATTCAGCCTTTAACTGCTGCAATGTGAAGAGGGTTCCGACCATATTTGTCACAAGTGAAGCACATATCCGCGTTGATTGTCAACGATTATTTTACTACTATAAGATAAACTTTTGCTGTAGCGAGGTGCAGGGGTGACAATTTTGAGAATCCAGCTCTCCTGCAAGCTTGATTTTTTGATCCAGAATCTCGTCAACGAATTTCTTATGTCCAAGCATTGCTGCTACATGTAATGGGGTCCCATTGTAAGACCACATGATACATCTATCAAGAATCAGTGGATCATCTTTGAGCAAATCAAGCAAAGAAGTCACATCTCCTTCAGCTGCTGCTTTGTAAAGCCTGCTCTCCATTTTCGCTCCTCAAGCTCTGAAACGTATCTGAGCTTCATAAAAGGGTTTTGCTTGTAGCATTTGGCTGTAAGATGGCCAGGAAAGTTAACTTCTTCTGGATGGAACACCAACATCCTTAACAAAAACCATTGTTTTGTTGACATTGAAAATCTGGATATTTGTTGAACAAGTCATCAGCCCAAAAAGAAATTGTAGGGACTCATCACTGATTAGTGAGAAGCCATTCGATTTGAGTAGATAACTTCTTCTATACGATCCCACAGCAAGTTGATAGAAGCATTAGACTAGAATACGAAATTATTAACATGATACATGTTATCCGAGGAAATTAGAGTCAACAAAGACTTGGATTATATTATCAGCTGAACCGATTAATAGTCATTAATTTTCAAGGTCGAGTTGTTCATAGCATTACATCAGAAATCCAAGGAAACTGGGAGAAACCGTAATTTGTTCTTTCTTTTGGGTAGATGGCTCCAATGACTGTTGAATACATTCATACAGGGCCGAGCATCTTTGACCAGCATAGCATCCAGTCCAATGCCAAAAACATTAGGAGGATCGGTACATTGTATTCTTATGGTTGCTGACATGTGCCTAACTGCAACCAAATTCCTTTATATGTATACCGTTAAATGCGATTTAGGTGTTCCGGGTACATAAGGTCCAATAGTCAGAGGGGATGCGGGACAAGTTAAATTATGGCCTGAGGTTTTAGCACATAGCAGGGCCTACGGCTTGGTCTAAAAAATTAAACATCGTTTCGGTGACTTAACGTTCTAAAAAATCATTATATACCATAACTTAAAGGTCTGAAATTCCATTTGATTCCGAAAGTTCTAAGTACGGTTGTGGGTCCTGAGACATTTTCAAGGGAAAGTTTGACTGAAGTTAACCAGCGATAACTTCCCCATTCGATCCGATTTTTGTTGCGTCGGAATGCTTGCAATCCCTAATCCAATAATGTGCAATTGAATTAAAAAATCATAATGGGTGTCAAAAGACTCGTTTTGACTAACAGAACCCATTTGTGACATTTAAAATGTGTTTTATGCCTTGCATATTATCAGTCAAACCTTGGTCAACTGTCAATCAACCCTGGATCTAGTTTGAAGGTTTTTAAAAATGGGGCCAATATTTAAGGTGTCAATAGATTTATTTCAGTTCGCAGTTCATGTGGCTAAATATGAGTAGTTATTAAAAGAATGGACAAGGAAGAAATTATTGTGATTTTAAAGCTAGGAACACTTTATCTCCACGATTGATTTAGAAGAGGAAAAAAGCAAGAAAAGGCAGTAGCGGCAAAACTGCGGTAAAGGATATGAGTGTTTGCCACTTGGGCCAAACCAAGCAAAAGAAATAGTAATGGGTAGCCAGCACTTTTCTGTGGATACTTCTAAAGCCGATCAGATTTTTCACATGTTAATAAAAGATAGGCAGATACAAATGCTTGAAGGTCATGAGATACTAACAGCAGAGGAAACAAAGAATAGAAAATATTGGAAGTGTCGCCATTTTTGGAGCCACGACAATAACAAATTGTATTGTATTCAGAAATCTGGTCTAAGGAGCAATTCGGGGCGGGCAATTGAAATTTGCCGACAAAAGAATAGAGGGGATGGGTGTTGACGAAGACGCATTCCGTGAGTATTGGTTGTAAGCGTTTTTCTAATATGGACAATATTAATTGATATTATAATTTACTATTTTACGAGATTAGTCTAATAAAGTGAGATAGAATATTTCTTAATTAGTCTAATATGGGGCTGAGTAATGTGTGCTTAGTTGAGCCCGACTCCTAATGAGGGAACCTAGCTTGAAATTTTATAAGTAGTGCTTAAATCTCGAACCTTGACACACAATTATCCTTGCTATGTGAGTTTTTACAAAACGCTTAAGGTGAGGGACAGTCTCATGAGCCAGTGATACAAATGGCAATATAGGAGAAGCACTTGAGATTGTCGCGATCTCGCATCAAGGACGATGGATTCCAAATCAGGTACATAAATTTTTTTACTTGATTATGTATATGTTCTTGATTCTAGTTATAGAGATCTTGGGGTGCGCTTTCGCGACTAACATGTGGTATTAGAGCAATTATAGCCCAGAACTTGAACATATAGTTTTTTTTTCCCCTTTTTGTGATTTTTTGTGTAGAAAAAATTAATTTTGATCATATAAATGGAAAGACCTCATCGAGACAAGCAGATTGGTGGGTAGCATGCCTCTAGGGGAGGTTGCATGCGTGGCCAGGTGCCACTGGGAGTTGGCGCGCATCAAACACAAGCCGCCACGTGCTCCCACGCGCCTTGACACGCGGCGATGGCTTGTGCGTGTGCTAGGGATGACATCTTAGTGACGTTAGTGATTGGGTGACTTGATCCATTGATAGCCAACTTGACTTGACATTGACCTTCGACTCGACCCAATTAACTCGAGTCTAGTCTGACTAGCTGCTCGCCTAACCTTGTTCTTTATCGATCGAACTAGTCAACCGGTTGAATTGGCGGTTGACTATTGACCATTGACCGATCAGACCGGCAATTCAAACAAGTCCAAGTAGGCCTGTGCGCGCGCTACATGCGCCGCATACTTTGGCCCTGCGTATGGGCGAGTTCAAGCTGCGATTTAGGCGTTCTTGGTATCCATGTGCTTGTATTAGGATGCTTTACACCATGTTATATTTATTTTTTATGTTTGATGATTTTATGGATGTAAAAACACGTACGAAACCTTAAATTTGCATATTTTTAGAGATTTTTTGTGATTTTAGAAATACAGGTGCTAGCTCACATGAATATCATCACATGAAGAATGTGTAAAGTGTGATTCACTGATAACATGTATAAGGTTCGACATGTATCAATGAATGAAGTAATGCAATTGATGTGATATGTGATTTCAGTGACAAATTACTCCTGTCATCAAGTTTAAAATCACATGTAAATGGTAAAGGTGAGACATAAAGTTTATATCCCTAGTATAAGAGAGTTTCAATGATTGACTTGGGTTGTGATAGTTAAAGTGGCACACTTGATTGAGTTTGAGAAATATCGGTTTCATATTGTGGTGGGATGTCTCATATACTAACGCATGGTTATGCTTCCAAAGGAGGTGATTGCGTATTAATTCATGGATGAATACATGTATAGTATATGGTTAAAGAATGACTGATCCTAGTAGTTTATACGCTCAAAGATGATGATTCAAGAAGGTTGAAATAGATTCTCATGACCATTGTCATGTGGAGAGTATACAATTTCATATCATGTATTTTACCAAAGGTGATTATATGATGATTTATGTAACTCTTTGAATGTGTACTTATGTGATTTCAAGTTACATAGTACTCACATGATGCTAATTATATACATTACTTGTTATTTTAATCACATTATATGTAATTGATAACTCCATAACTATTAAAGCTCTTACTAGTTCAAACTTTAAATAATGGAAAGATGATTTTATGTTTGAGATGAAGTTGACAGATGTTCATATTACTATTATAAGGATAAGCCAGTGGATCATAATGCTGACAATACAAAATCCTAAATATTATATTTTGTTGCTCGGGAAGAGAGCAAGTGAATTTGCTTATTATCAACGAAACAATCCATTTATGAACAATTAAAGAGTGGTTTGTTAGTTGACTGCATCGCTAGACAAATAATGGAAGGCTTGGTGGCTTGGAACCATGCCTCCTCTAATGCCAAGATTGTGACACATCTACAAGGACTCTTCAGCATAAGGTATGATATTTTGATGAAATTAGGGATTACGTCATGAGGATGGTAGACTTTTTTTTTTTTGGTCAGTCCTACTCTATACCTATTATACACTCACTCTCAGACTTTTGCCCTACCTCTTGCAGGGCGTAGGCGTCGAAACCCACTCCTGAAACTTGCGCGTCCTCACCCCATCGTTCTCTGAGAAGTTGGGGGTTTGAACCCCTCACCTCCCCCTTCCATGTTGGAAGGGTGGCCACTGGGGCGAATCCCAGTGGTTGATGGTAGACTTAAAGTCTAAAAATCATACTCATAAAGGAACTCAAAAAACCATCAATCGTCCCAATGGTCTGGGTCATAAAATAGAATCCTTTAAGAAGAATTGGTAAACGTTGTTTCTTTTTTAAAAGAAAAGTCACATAAAGATAGACTATGGCAAATATATAAAACTTGGTTATTCAAGTGTGAGCCTATAGTTAATGACTTTTTAACATTCGTTTATGAATCCACTTTGTATCAAGGACCTTGTCAAATTCTTGGTGGATAGATAGTGGAACAAATTATTTGTTGCATTTACCATACGGAGATTCATAAATTGAAAGAAGCCAATTATGACAAATCATATCTCACCATGGGAAACAATGATAAAGTCGATGTTGAGTTCATAGGAGATATCATTTTAATTATAAATTCCGGTTTTTCTAATAATAATAAACACATTTTATGTACTTTCCTTGAAATGGAACTTAGTTTCATATCATGTTTAGACTTGTGTGATACTCTTTTGAAATAAAGAATAATATTACTTTTATGTTTTTCTTTTTTTCAATTCAAATAAAGTTGGGTGTTGCAATTTGTCCAATGGATTGTACAGATTATGTTTAATTGTACAGATTATGTTTGACTCCTAATGATTTATATGTCACTTATATGGTTGAAAATGCTATTTCCAAAAAATCTTTGCCTATAGAACAATTTCATGCATTGTGGAGACTGTTATAGAGGCAGGATGACTATAATTTAAAAAAAAAAAAATGCAATCTAAAATTCTAACTTATTGGAGGTCTTTCATAATAATTGTAGTGGACTTTATAAGGTAATATTGTGTGGGAATTTATATTTTAACACATTCATTAATGATTATTCCCTGTACTTGCTTAAGCAAAAGTCTAAATATCTTCATAAGTCAAGATTTTTTTGAATAAAAATCAAGAAATAGTTTAGATAAGTTTCAAAGGTTGTTAGATCTAATCATGATGATGAGTATTTTGGCCAGCATGGTAATGCTGAATAACTAAATAGCCATTTGTCAAATATTTGAGGATTCTGGGATAGTAATTAGTTTACTATGCCCAAAAATCTTGAACAAAATGACGTGGTCGAAAGGTATAATCACACCCTAACAGACATAAAGCTAATTATTATAAGCAAGACTAATTTACCAAGTTTCTATAAGGTGAAGCTTTGAAGCGGTCCTTTACAAAAAAAAAAAAAAAAAAACCGTGTTTCTTCCAAAGTTATTCCATTGACTTTTTTGAGTTATGGAGTGGATGTAAAACTAACTTGAATCATCTTAAGATTATGGGTATCCTGCAGAAGTGAGGTTATATAACTCAATATTAAGTAAGTTGGAATCTAGAACACTTGATATTTTTTTCGTATATTACTCAAATCATTCGAAGGGGTATCGATTTTATAACTTCAATGAAGGTGCAAGAATTTTGGAATCACGAATAATAAATTTTCTAGAGTTCGACGTAATCGCAGAGGATAGCTACTCTTAAACTATTAAAGATAATAGTATGGTGGAGATGACCATGCTTTATCTTCGCCTATATAGACAACTGTGAAGTCTTCTACATCATAAACTAAGCCTGTTGAGGTTCATGTATCGTTATTGAGATAATTTCGACATTGAGACACCTAGAGTGCCAAAACTTGAGTGCCAAAACTTGACATAAGAGGATACTTAAGTACCAAAAGTTACGATAGTAACACTTAAGTGCCAATGAAAAGAAAATCTGGCCAAATTGTGTACGTGGCATTTTTTAGCGTCATCTTTTACTAAGGCGGCAAATATGGTCATCGGTCGCCGTCATCACTTGTCCATGTTTGGCCTCTTCTCCCCCTCCCCTATGATGAAATTAGGACTTGAACTCGTTTATTAGGGCTTTGATGGGAAATTTGGGGCTCGGCTGGGAAATGTGGAGGTCGACCGAGAAATGTAGGGCTTGGATGGTACTTTGATGTGCGATTTAGGGCTCAGAAGTGGTGCTACAACCTTAATGGGGGGTTTGAATTGGCAATTTAGGGCTCGGCCTCAAAATGTAGGGTTTGATGAAAGGAAAATTAGGGCTCGACCTTGAAGATGTGGTGTTATTGTGATGTGTGACTTAAAGTAGTGCTACTATGATGTGTGTTTAAAGCTTGGATGTGGTATTGTGATATGTGAGGGCGATTTTTAGGGGTCAGATATGAAATGTGTTGTGCGATGGTGATTTTGATGGCTCGGATTGGTTGTCGTGGGGAGATTTGGTCATTTTTTTTAAATAAAAGTGTTGAAATTGGTGTCGTGGGGACCTATGCTTGTTGTAGGGACTTTTGTTTTTTGGTTAATACTTTAAGGGAAGGCAAATAATCAAAGTGGCTATCATGTAAGGGTATATTGTTAGTGTGGGAACCTCTATTTGTCGTGTAGGGTATCTTTCTAGTAAACGGCCTGACATGTGCATCTCTTTCCTCTTCCTTTCTCGTTAATAAAGTCCATGAGAGTGTGTTGACTTTTATGTGTAATTGTCTGTTTTCCTTTGTGGATATAGTCCCAAAAAGTAATTATTTCTTTTTTCTTGGTGCAGAAATGGCTTACGATAAGGATTATGTTGCTGTTATAGTTTGCTACGGTGAAGATTTTGTGATTGGGGAAGATAAGTGTGAGTATGAGGGTGGAAATGAGGGCATCATCTTTGTCGATACAAAGAATGTATCTTATATAGGATTTGTTAGGAATATAGTGACCTATTTGCCTTGTAAAATACAGAAGTCATTGTATTGTATTCCTGTAAAAGGCTTGAAAGATGGTTTGAGAAGCTTAGAAGATAATAATGGCTTTAGGGATGTCCTATACCATTATTTTCATAGCGAAGAGGTAAAAATATACGTGGAATACGATAGTGATAGTGATGATGAAGATGATGATGGAGAGAATGTCCAAGTAAGAGAAGGGGGATATGGTATTTAAGCTAGTACTGAAGTTAGGGATGAAGGAGGGCAAGATAGATAGGATGGGAAGGAGAGGGGCGTAGAGGCAGTTCACTAAAGTGATGCTGACATAGGTGATGTCATAATCACTGGATTAGATTGGGAAGTAGTTGAATCTAGTGATGATGACGATGAAAGGTTACTTGTTGAAAATTTCTTAAGTGATGATGAAGATGACGTGCTTGCACAGTCAATGAAAAAACAAATTGAGTTTTTGTTAGATAGGTTTGCAGTTTTACAGGTAATTGATACAGTTCCTAACAAGGCTGAAGGTCTTGTAGATGCTAGTGTTGCTGGCGAGGAGATTGATTATGAAGAAAATATCGAAAATGCTACTTCTCAAGATGAGCTTGAAGAAGATCAAGGAGTTGTGCATAAAAGGAAAAGTAAATTTCTTTCCTATGATCCATTAGTTGCCTCTCCTACTTTGTCGATAGGTATGAAGTTTCAAGATGCAAAACAATTTAGAAAAGCTATATTGAAGAACTCTATTGCTGCACAAAGGAATATTAACTTTATTAGAAACACTAAAACATTTGTAAGAGATAGGTGTTTGCAGCAAAATTGTCTATGGAAGATCTACAGTGCATTTGTTATGAGAAGTTGATCTTTCCAAATTAGAGTCTACCAAAAGGAACATATTTGTTCCATTAATTTTGAAAATAAAATGGTAACAAGTGCATGGTCATTCGAGCATTTCTTCAATCTCATCAAGCTGATGCCCGAGATGAAGAGTACTAAGTTCAAGATGCTGGTGAAGGAGCGTGTAGGCATCAATGTATCCAAGAATCAATGCAAAAGATTGAAGCAAGATGTGATGAAGATACTCATTAGTCAGTACGGTAATGAATATGGGTAGTTGTGGGATTATGCTTGGGAGCGTAGACTGCAAAACCCTTCAAGTAGAGTGTATGTAGAGATCGTTGAGAGGCCACTTCTTGATAGTGGGACCAAGTTCAATAAGTTCTATGTGTGCTTCGATGCATGTAGACGAGAATTTTTATCTGGTTATAGACGGTTTATAGAAATAGGCAGTTGTTTTTTGAAGGGCTTGTGCAAGGAATTAATGTCCGCAATTGGAAGAGATGCGAATAACCAAATGTTTCCATTAGAACTAGAGATAACAAATGGGAAAGGGTGGACGTTCATGAGCAACCAACAAAAGGTAATAATGTTTGTTTTTTGGAAAAATCTATTCAATTGTTTACTTTTTGATAGCAACATGCTATTTGCTTATATTTCTTGTTTTGAATTATTGCAGGGACTGGTTTAGGCAATAGTTGAGTTGTTGCCTTATACCAAACATCGAATGTGTGTGAGGCACATATACACAAATTGGACAATGACCTACAAAGGGGTTAAGTTGCAGTTGTAGTTTTGGCAGCTAGCAAAGAGTACGAATATGGCTGACTTTAGGATGGTCAAAGAAGAACTGCTTCAATTAACAAAGGAAGGTTTTGATACATTATTCCAAACAAAACTGAAATATTGGTATAGGGTGTTCTTCAACGAGGAATTCAAGTACGATAACATCGATAACAACATATGTGAAGCATTCAATGGGAGGATAATAGATACCAAATGCAAACCAATCATCTCGATACTTAAAGATATACGAGTTATGCTTATGACTTGATTGCACAAAGAGACGAGGCTACAAAATGGACTAGGCAATGTGGTCCTAGGATTGCCAAGAATTAAATGAGAACTTGGCTGCAAGTATGTATCATCATCCCATTTGGAATGGGGATGAAGGATATGAAATAATGAAGGATTCCGACAAGTATGTTGTCCATTTAGGTACGAGAAAATGTTCATATTTCATATAGAGCATGGCAACTAAGTGGAATTCCTTGTGTATATGCCATATGTGCCATCCAATTGAAAGGTTACAACTCAAAGATTTGCATTGATGATTGGTACAAAAAACCGAAATACCTTGTTTCGTATTAATTCATGATGCAGCTAATCAGAAGTAGCAAGTTCTAGGGGCCAACAAATCGTGAAGCACCTTGACATTTGCCACTAAAGAAGAAAATGGGAAGGCTAAAGTGAAAATGAAAAATGACGGAGGGGGAGGTCTCAGGTTAGCATAGGATGAAAAGAATATGTGCAAAGATGGCATGCTCTTATTGCCACGTAACATGGCACAATACTAAAGGTTATCAATTAAGGAAGCAGCAGGAACAATTAAGACCAGCTGAAGAGCTTAATGAAGGGACAGTTGGAGAAGGGCAAACAAAAGGATGAAGTGAGTCAATTATTCTTCAATCGATGACAATAAATCTAGTAAGTCATGACATTTGTGTTTATGTTACTTTGTGATTTATTACAAATATGTACATAGATACAATTGGCCTTGTATGTAATGTCTTTATCTTTGTTAGGTTACAAGAATGAAGGATTGGCCAAAGCCCTTACTGTACTTGAAACTGAAGGGCCTATTCGAATAAGGTAAGGTAGAAGACGGTCAGCTACAGAATTAGCCAAAGCAATTGAAGGGCCAATTAAGTCGACTACTCTTCAGCAGTAGGAAAAAAAAAAAACACCCAGTAAGTTCAACAATTTGTGTTTAGTTTTTTTTTTTTTTTACATTATTATATGGCTCGATATTATATTTATAATGTCCTTTGTCTCTTCTCAGATTCGAATAGGGCAAATTGGAGCTCAACTGCAAATAAAGGGTCTATCTAAAGGGTCATCACAAGGGTCACCACAAAGGCCACCGGAAGGGTCATCACAAATGCCACTGGAAGGGTCATCAGAAGGACCATCACAAAAGCCAACAAAAGGTGTCACTAAACTGAAGAGCTAGATAGAAGAATAACTAGAAGAAGGCCAAGTCAAGGGCTAGCTACAAGAAGGCCATCTAAAAGACGCCTAGTTGAAGAATTAGCTAAAGAAGCCCTTACTGTAGCTGAAGGGCCAAAACAAGGGCTCAAGAAATCACAAGTGAGAAGAAAGGCTAACAAATCACAAGTATTTAAAAGTAACACTCCCCTTCGAATAACGATGGCTCTTGGGAAGATGTTAAGATAATATGATTATGGCATTTGTACAGATAATCATTTTGGAATAGTCATTCTTAATGTAAGTTTTATTGATTGCATTTACTTTAATTTATGGTGCAAATTTTTGCTAATGATTGAGTTTCCTTTTTGTAGCTAATAAAGGTTCTTATATGTTAAGGCTCAATTCAAGAATCAACAGCTGCACTAACAAAGAAGAAGATATCGGCTGCACCAATAAGAAAAAAGAGTAAGAATCTAGTTGCAGGTCCATTTGAATTAGTTTAGCTTAAGATAGTTATAGCTCATTTTGAATTAGTTTAGCCTGGGATAGTTGCAACTCCATCAAAAGCAATGCATCTTGAGACAATTGAAGAAGAAGTCACACATCCAGTTAGAAAAAGTGCAAGGATTATGAATCAAGTGAAAAGTCCATCAAAAGGAGCAGGAACAAGTGGCGTTGTGCATATTGATTGATGAGATGAGACATGATAGGGTTTGTGGGGGCTAAGAAATTAGTTGTTTTGTTTATAATTTGCTATGGATTATTATTATTATTATTATTATTATTATTATTATTATTATTATTATTATTATTATTATTATTATTATTATTATTTGTCATCGAGTTTGTGAAACTTAATTTCAATATCAATGAAATGATTTTGTTACTTGTCATTTTTGCCATTTTCATTTTTTAGATTCTATTTTTACTTACTTTCTGGTGGTGGTTGGAGTGCTCGTGTGGCTAGTGGTGGCCGCTAGTGAAGCTTGGTGGTGGTAGGTCTATTGTGGGGGTTGAATTAGGGGCTCATGCTGCATCTGGTACTAGTGCAAGTGTGTAGTGTGCACATCTTGCACCAGGTGGTGCTGATGTAAGGCTCAGCTTGCACTAGTACCTTTTGCAACAGACCCACCACCCACCACTAGCAATTGCTACTAGTGATGGGTCTATGGTGATGGCTGCGTGCTAGTGTGGTGGCTAGGGTGCTGGTGTGACTGATAGTGGTGGTGGGTCTATTGTGAGGGTTGGGTTGAGAGCTTGTGCTACACTTGGTGCAAGATGTAAGTGTGCAGGGTGCACATCTTGCACCACCTCAATGAAGACAAAAAGAAATCAACAAGCATGAATTATGATGGATTGTGTAACTCAAGAATAAAAATCTCTCTGTGAAGATCACATTAAATGTTAGCACTCAAATGATGAAGATGAAGACAAAAGCTATAAGCATTTCGTGAAGACAAAGGTCATTGAAGAGTTTTTCCATGAACGCTTGTTTTGCAAATGCATTAATGATGTGCAATCATTGTATTGACTTTGTTTATGTGTTTTTATTAGCTTTGTGGACTGTTTGTTACTTTATTTAAGGGATAAGTACACTAATGGTGCCAAAAGTTGTGTACGGCGCTCACTTTGGTGCCAAAAATTTTCGCCGGATCACCTAAGTGCCAAATCGGAGAAAAAACGCTCACTTTGGTGCCACCGGCGAGAATTTCCGGCCAAAATGATTACATGATTTTTTATAATAAAAAAAAATTCGATGGGGCCTCTAAACGACGTCGTTTTCGGTCCTCCTTAAGAAAATGACGTCGTTTTGCCGTCCTACATGGATGGCTTCACGGAAACGATGCCGTTTAGCTCAATAGGGGTAGAAATTAGGGTTTCCGCCGTTTGTCCGCCATTGCTCGGCCACCGTCGCTCGGCCATCGTCGCTCGGCCACCATTGTAATTGCTTGACCAGGTGAGCGAAGAGAAACTGAGATTGTTGCTCGAGCAAGAAGTTGCAGGAAAAATTGGAGGCGAGGGCGGAGGAGGAGGAAGAAGAAGATGGGTCGGAAGTCTTTGCCGCTGCTAGTGCGTTGTTGGTGTCTGCGCCGGGTGTCTTTGTCGGTCTTCTTTGCTGCGCCGCCGTTGCTGGTGTGGGTGTTCAAGAAAGAAGAAGACGAAGACGGCGTCGTTTTCTCTCAATTTGGGATTAGGGTTTCGAAGTTGGGGGAAAAATGTCAAACGGCGTCGTTTTGGTGTTTGGATGCTGACTCAACTTTCCGACGAGCCATGTTGGCTTAAAAAATTAATAAAAAAAGGCCACGTCGGATTTCCGGCCAAGTTCATCGGCGTTGGCACTTAAATGATCGTTTTTCAAAATTTTTGGCACTTAAGTGATCCAACGGAAACTTTTGGTACCAAAGTGAGCGCCGTACACAACTTTTGGCACAATTAGTGTACTTATCCCCTTTATTTAATGTTGCTAGAAGACTTCATGGCTCATTTAACGTGTGTTTTTAGTGGGTAGGATGTTCATCCTCTATATTGTAGATGTTCTGCTATTATATAGGGTGAGTGTTATAAATGGTTGCCATCAAAAAGCCTTTTAATGGCGTGTTTGGTAATAATTCTGATCCCGATAATAATTTTTCTATCAAAAATAGTTTTTTTCAATTCTATTCCCGAGATTAATTTTTTTAGCAAAAGAACGCGCTTAGTAATTGTCTAAAATTTCTATTTCTGGAATAGAAAATGTATTTGGTAGAATTCTTAAAATTTTTTAATTTTTTTAATTTTTAAAATATTTTTCTTATTTTTTCTTTTTCTCTTTTTCTTCCTCCTCCTTTGTAGACGGCCGCTGGCCACAGGCAAGCCTCGACGTCGCTAGGCTAGGGCGAGGTCGGCCTTGCCTAGGCCGTGTGAGGTTAGCCTTGCCCAACCACGGCAAAGCTCGAGCCGACGAGCCTCGTCGTGGCTCAACGTCACCGGCCAAAAGGAAGAAGAAGAAAAGGGAAGAGATTAGGAGAAAAGAAAAAAAAATAGGAACTAATTCTAAGAATTTTTCTCGGGAACAAGAAATAAACTTTTCCTACTTCTTGATTCTATTCCAAATGTATTTCCGAGAACAAAAAAATAGATTTTTTTAAATAAAAATTTTACCAAATGGATTTCTGTTTTTTTTTTTTTTTTTTTCGGGGGAATAAAATAACATAAATAATTATTTTCTGAAAGATTACCAAACAAAGCCCAAAAACAATTTCTCCCTCCAACTAATGCACTTATTCCAAATTTCCAAAGTTGTCATTATTCTTTTTGGTTCCAACACCCATGACCTCTAAATATATTACTATGCACAAATCTCGGGTTTGAGTCCGATTAAAATGTGTATAGAAAGAAAATGAAAAGAAAGCAAAAATTTCACAGGAACCATTCAAGTTGGAACTCGACGTACTTCAAAAAAGAAGCAGCGAGTACTCATCAATACTGGCGAAACCAAACACGTGAAGAGCTACACAGGGAAAATGGAAGAAATAACAAAACAGAGCATGGAGATTTCAACGCACTTCTGCGTCACGACTTCCGAGATCATGCGATGGCCTTCTGTGGAGAAGATTCCCCTCCTTCATTGACCTTCCCCGCTGAACCTCACCAAAACGCGAGTAGAAACCATCATTTGAAAAACGAATCACATCATAAATGTCAACAGAGAGAGAGAGACCATTGGACGAGCTACGAGAAGCTGGGTGCTGTCATCGTGAAGAATGGTCATGGGACTGATGGAAGACGACTTTACAGCTCTCTCTCTCTCTCTCTCTCTCTCTCTCTCTCTCTCTCTCTCTCTCTCCCTCTCTGCGGGACTTGCATAAACAGAGACGAGAAAGAAAACAAAAAGGAAACCGTCACAAAATCTTTCTTTCTTTTTTTTTTTTTTTTGGACAGCAAAATATTTCTTGTTTGACGTGAGGTGAAGTGGGCGTACGACTATTAGAGAGGCATTTTCAAAAGTTGTACACGATCTATGAAAAGAACAAGCACTTTGCACGTTTCTCCATAAAAATTCCAAAAATGAACTACTATTAGAGAGGCATTTTCAAAAGTTGTACATGATCTATGAAAAGAACAAGCACTTTGCACGTTTCTCCATAAAAATTCCAAAAATGAAAGAATTATTTTAAGTTATAGAAAAACAAAATTGAGTGAAATTTCAAATAAATCACAGTACACTGCTCTGAGTTTAATCAAGCTGTCTATCCCAAGCCCGAGTTTAACTCTGATTAAGTTTTCAATAAATGCAAACTTGGCTTCACTCGTTTTGCTCGACAGTTAAATGTTAGTCTAAACTCGAATTAACTTCTAGCTTCAATTCTTAAGATGTAATACAATTTGAAAAAAAGGATTAATTAGTTATTTACAACATAATAATTATAAATGTATACATGAAATTAAAAGTACCCAATAAAACCAACTACTCGTCAGGCCTACATGTTACATGAGTCGAACTTTTTCAAAGTTCAATCTTGACTCCATTAAAAAATAAATCAAGCTATTCATTCTCAACTTGAGAAGAATTATGCCCATTTTGAGTAGAACCCCAAATGGAGTACAAGTAACTTAAATCATTTATAGGCCTAAAACCCTAAAAGATCACAACTTTAAATGGCCCGTTTGGTTCAACTTTTAAGAAAAATACAAAGCATTCAATAAGTATTTCGGAGACTTTCTTGACCAACTGTTAAACATTTTGAATGCTAAAAGCTCAATACAGGTGAGAACCTACTTTGAACTTTCAATATTTTAAAATTGCAAATCTATTGTTCATCTGTCACTATTCATCTTCTTCCCCATTTATCACGCTGCTCATCTTCCTCGATTTGTCGCCTAAGAGTCAGGCTTCTCCGGAAATCGCCACCACCGCCAAAGGTCACACATCCTCGACAACCATTGCCTAGGATGGAGCGACCCACAACTCAAGTGATGCAGCCTGGGTTCACATGACCTCAAGTGGCATTGCCTGGTTCGTGCGACCCAAGCAACGCCACTTAGGTCCACACGACCTCAAGCGGTGTTGCCTAGGTCGCACGACCTCAGGCAACCTTGCCTAAGGTTTGCAAGACCTTAAGCCGCCAAGGGCGCATTTATTAACCATCTTGTTCCTGGAAATAATTTCTAATCAGAAATAATTATTTTTTATTTTATTCCTAGGAACAATTTCTGAGCAAAAGAACACGTTTGGTAACTGTATAACATTTCTGATTTTGGAATAAAAAAAAGAACATAAACGCATTTGTAACTACATAAAATTTCTATTTCAATTCTAAAATTTTATCAAATCATATTTTATACTAAGTAATATAAATATTACCTAATCAAATTTTTATTAAATAGTAAATAATAATTTATAGTATAAACTATAAATTAAAATACTAAATAATAAATTAAAATACAAAATTAAATATGTATTCTATATATAGCAAAATTTTAATTCCTACTTCAAATGTATCTTTTTATTTTTAAATACTTTTATTTTCTTTTTCTTTTTTTCCTTTCTTCCTCCCCTTCTTCTTCTTCTTCTTCTTCTTCTTCTTCTTCTTCTTCTTCAAGGTGGCTGGTCGCTAGCTTTGGGATGACTAGCGATCGGTCAGATGAGGCCAGCGATCTCATCGGAGCATCATCGGCCCTCGGCGAGGTTGTGCCTCATCGGTCGAGCCTCGTCAGCAGCTAGGTGAGGCTCATCGGTGGATGGGGGAGGCTCGCCTGGCCATCGACGAGGCGTCAGTGAGCTCGCCAGGCCTCGTCGGTGGTTGGGCGAGCCTCTGACGAGCTTGTCGGCAACCGACGGTAGACGGCGACGTTTGGCAGGGGGCAGTGGCAGACAGCAATGGTGGCGGCAGCAACACTTGAAGAATAAGAGAGAGGGAAGAAAAACAAGAAAAAAAGTGGAGGAAAAAGAAAAATTGGTAGACTTGATTCTAGAATTGTTATGAGAAACAAAGAATCATTTTTTTTTTTTATTCTTGATTCTATTCCAAATCTGTTCCCAAAAACAAAAATTTTACCAAACACGATTCTGTTCCAAAATTATTCTTGGGAACAAAAGAATAGAAATAGACATTGTTTGGCCGGTTACCAAACAGGCCCCAAATCAACCATATCTAGCCATTCGACGATTGTGCGGTAGTTGGCCAACAACTGACCTACACCATAGTTAATACTATTTGAAGTTACAATTTATTAAATAATGTAGCATTTCATAAAACCCATTTAGCCAAAAAGTATTTGCACTTTTCCAAAGCCATTTCCCCAAATCCGAACCAAACGAGTCCTAAGTTCAGTTCCAATTTTACCTTGATTGTTTTTTGTCCCATAAGAAACAACAAACTTTAGATCCAATGTCGATTTTACTTTTTTTTTTTTTTTTTTTTTTTGGTATCATGAAAAACCCTCAACATTTTGTTGACAATGGAGATATAGAAAACTCCCAAGCACAAGCATTCGAGCATTTCGAGCATGAGCTCTCACCAGAGGAGACAAAACACTTCCAAGTACAAGACATTGAAGAATGAGTGCGAAATCTAAAATCCCTAAGAAGATGAAAAGAAGGCTTTTAATGTTAAGAGCAATTGAAAAACATTAATCCTAATTATTCTAGTTTTTATCCAAATTTTAGATCCAAAAGGGAAAAGATCACTAAAAATCCCAAACTTTGCCTAAAGTGACAAATTTACCCCAAACTTCTTTTTTTTTGTAATATGAAAAATTCCAAACTTTATAAATTGTGACACATTTATCACACCAAGGACATTTTCGTTTTATTTTTTTTTATGTTTTTCCTTTTTCTTTTTTTCTTCTTCTTCTCTCTTCCCTCCGCCATGGCTGGCGGAGGGAAGAGAGAAGAAGAAGAAAAAAAGAAAAAGGAAAAAGACTAAAATGCCCTATAGTTTAAGGTAAATGTGTCACATGGATAGAAATTTAAAGTTTATTGTGTCACAAAAAAGAGTTTGGGGTAACCAACGCCTGCGGTGGCCGCGATGGTTTGGGCTCTCTCCCTCTAAAGCAAGGGGAGGGGTTCGAATCCCCCCACGATCGCTAGGGATTCTTAAGTGTGGCGTCGGGGTGGTGGGTCCTTCGCTAGCGTCACCCTAGGGTTTACTCTCCAGCTATCGACTGTGTGGAAGTTCCCTAGGTCACCAAAAAAATAAAAAAAGTTTAGAGTAAATATGTCACGGTTGGCAAAGTTCGGAATTTTTCATATCACAAAAAAAAAAAAAAAAAAAGTTTGGGTAAATTTGTCACTTTGAGCAAAGTTTGGAGTTTTTAGTGGTTTTTTCCTGATCCAAAAAGATATTTTGGCTAATATGAAAATTCATCTTCAAAAGATGTCTTCTTAGATATGAAATTTAGGGAAAAAATCTAAAGTAATGACGTAAAATCACTAAAGGCAATTTTGAATGGAAGGTTAATAAGAATAGTTTTAGAATTGATGCAAGTTAATAATTTCATAAAGTAAAAAATATAGGGAAAAGACCATCAAAAACCCTAAACGTTGCATAAAGTAATAAATTTACCTCAAGCTTTTTTTCTACATAAAAAATCCTAAATTTTGCCAACGATGACACATTTACCCAACAAAATTTTCATGACACAAAAAATCTTAAACTTGTATCCATGTAACACATTTACCCTACATTATGGGGCATTTTCGTCTTTTTTTTTCCTTCTTCTCTCTTCCCTCCGTCGGCTATGGCAAAGGGAAGCTAAACTCAAGTGACCCTTGCCGGCGTCCCGCCGAGGGGGGGAGGGGTGACCCTCGGGCCGGGTTAGGCGAGGGTCTTCCCTGCCAGATCTAGCGAGGGCACCCCTCGCTCGATGCTGTTGAGGGCGGCCCTCGCCTGAGTCCTACGAGGGGTGCCCTTGCTAGGCCCTCGTTGGCATCGAGCGAGGGCCATCCTTGCCCAACATGACGAGGGCCGCCCTCGCCTGTGTCAGGCGAAGGTTGCCCTCACTAGGCCGCCCAACACGGGTGAGGGCGACCTTAGCCAACCCTCACTTGACGCCGACGAGGGCTGCTCTCGCCTGAGTTTAGCTTCCCTTCGCCATGGCTGACAGAGAGAAGAGAGAAGAAAAAAGGAAAAAAAAAAGAAAAGAAAAAGGAAAAATAGAAAAATAAGACAAAAATGCCTTTGATGGGGTAAATGTATTACAATTGGTAAAGTTTGAAATTTTTCATATCACAAAATAAAGTTTAGAGTAAATTTGTGACTTTCGACAAAGTTCTAATATGGCAAAATTGGAATTAAACCTAAAATTGGGATGTTTATGAAACAAATATATATATTCATGGTAGAATTGGAACTAAAGCTAAAGTCAAAATTTTTAAAGGTATATAGTCCTACATGTTACCAAGGGCTAGCTTACGGTTCATTAGTAAGGACATGTACCATGGATCCCTTCTTACCTCCTCTTAAACTAGGAGGTGGTTTGGCCACCCCTGCCAAGTCTACCAACAACTATCCATTTGATATACAATGACGATAGCCTGCCTGGATTATTCAAATATGGTGCCTTGGGGACTCGGCTCCTAACATCCCCTAACTCCCTACCAGGTTTTTCTTCCCGATAGGAGAGGAATACAAAGTCCAAACAAAGTAAAGTCTCTCACCCCTAGGCTATCTCCCACTTATCTTTTCTCCTTAAGCCTTTTAAGAACTTGCTTAGTTCCCACACCTCTCTTCTCTCCAGCCAAGAAATTTGCACAAAATTAAGATGCATTTGTCATAGGCCGATCGATTGGGATCGTGACCGCGCGGCGACTCGGGCACTTTTGGATCACCCAAGCCAAGCCTTGCTCGATCAATCACACAACTCGCTTGCACAACCCGAATCGTAGAGAAAGAAAACTTCTAGAGAGAGGAGCTCTAGAAAGAAATGAGCTTTGTATTAGTTGAAATGTTGGATGGAAACAAATGAGAGGGAGGGCACCCCTTTTTATACTCGAGGCCCTCTAATTACATCCGTTGATCTAACTATTATCCGGCGGACGAGATTGCACCGCTTCAACTATCGATACTAATGGCGATTACTAACCACCGACATAAAATAGAACTGCCAACTACCAACATAAATGAGAGGGCTTCTAGAATCAAGTGAAATGATGGTGTCGCCCGCCCTTGGAAACTTCAG
The DNA here is from genome assembly GCA_014182555.1 of Eucalyptus erythrocorys. Classification (NCBI taxonomy): domain Eukaryota; kingdom Viridiplantae; phylum Streptophyta; class Magnoliopsida; order Myrtales; family Myrtaceae; genus Eucalyptus; species Eucalyptus erythrocorys. The sequence continues at coordinate 18,540,661 of CM024603.1, forward strand.
GAAGCATACTTGATGGGAATCCAAGTGAGCACAGGAGATCCTCCACGGATGAGTCATGGTCGTCCATCGAGAACCTCTTGGATCGACCTTCTTTTGGGCCGTGACATTCTCCCCCATTCAATCGAGCGACGTCCTCGTTGCTCTTAGCTTGACGGGCGGCCTTCTTGGCACAAGAGCGGGGTTTGGTACGGGCTTTCTTGTTTCGATTTCATTTGGTGCGGACGCCCATGAATGAGAGACCACTCCCTTCTATTATCAGCTCGGTCTTGGCATGCGACTCCATCTTCGACTTGGGTGAGCACTCAACCTCGGGGAAGAGTGCTTGAATGGGCATCGCATGGGTTGGAGTAGGATCCAACTCTTCCTTCAGCTTCTCCATGGTCAGCTTGTTTAGGCGCTGCACGGACTTCAAATTCTTGTCAAGACGTCGGATTGTCGTGATGGTCTTGGTGTCAATCACCCCTTTTATCATAGGGGTCGTTGTTGGGTACTTTGGGTCGAGGATCACGATGCACTTGGTCCTCATGTCGATCATAGGTCTCACATTATGGAAAAATTGCATACTAAGAATGAGATCATAATCATTAAGAGGAACTACATCAAACGACAGCTTGGCCTTCCATCCGCCAATCTGGATGTCCACATCAGGAGTCGATCCTATGCCAACGAGGCCTTCCGAGTTGATGGGCTTGAAGGAACCCTTGGTTGGTTCCACATGAAGTCTCAAGGCCTTTGCCACTTTGGTTGACATGAACATATGCGACGCACCAGTGTCGACCAAGGCGTAGAGCGTTCGGCCGCACACATCGATTTCCACAAAGAACATTTCCGAGTTTGAAGCGTCTTCTCTTCCTTCGGGCGGCGATTGGGCTCAGACGGAGTTGATCATCTTCACGCCTCCAAGTCGGATTTGTCGCCTCTCTTCTTTGGGCTCCTCCTCCACCTCTTTGATGGCTAGGAGAGCGTTGTTCCTACCCTTCTTCAGGCACTTTTGGGTCCAATGCAGACCTTTGCAGATAAAGCAAGGAGAAGGTGAGGGTTGATCGAACTTACTCATCGTACAGTTCGATTGTGGTTGACCTCTTTAGAAGGACGGCTTGGAAGACCCTTCTCCCCACGTCTTGGCTCGACCGCTTTGATCATATGCGTCTCGGGGAGTGTTTCTTCCTTTGTCCTCGGATCGATCCGACCTCCAATCTCTTGGCCTATTCCTTGGTTCGGCTTTGGTGAGGTTGATGAGCGACTCAACCACGCTTAGTGTTCTCGCGAGATTCGTCACATCCCTTCGCTTCAACTCAAGCTGTGCCCATGGCTTCAATCCATCAATGAACGCTCCGAGAGCCTCCTCTTCACTCAGATTGCGAATTTGGAGCTTCAGCTCCATGAACTCCTTCACGTACTCTCAGATCGCACCTCTTTGCTGGAGGAGATGGAGCTTGCTACAGGCTTCTTGTTGAGCAAACTTGGGGAAGAAATAATCGCGAAACTCCCTTATGAAGTCATCCCATGTCTCCACGAGATTGGCACCGCGTCTAGTCTCATCACACCTATTTCGCCACCAAAGTATTGCTGTATCAGAAGGGAACACTGAAGCGGTTCTAACCTTGATCAACTCGTCGTGGATGTTGATAGCGCCAAAATATTGCTCCATGCTCCAGATGAAGTTGTCCACCTCCTTGGCGGATCGTTCGCCTTTGAATTCTTTAGGTTTTGGCACCTCGATCTTGGGCATTGCTTGTGTTGGCGTCACACCATTGACAATGCTCAGTTTGCATAAGGCGAGCTCGGTCTTGAGCTCTTGGATCTTCAACTTCATGGCTTCGACCTCTTCCCTACACGGGCTTTCCTCCTCGATCACTTGGACGCGCCCCTTCAAGACATTGATTGATGCTTCAAGGACTTCATCCTTGTCGTGCAACGGGGCGATAGCTTCGTTGAGGCCGGTCATGAAGTCTTCACGGAGCGAGGACTCAACCTCCATGATCCGGTCTCGCATATCGTCAAGACCTTCCATGAGCTCGAACATGGCACTCCGGACCTTCCCGATCTTCTCATCGAACGCAGCTACGACATCCATCGAGGCATCTCTTTTCTTTGTCTTGCCGCAAGTCTCCTTGACTTGCACGGCCTCTCCATCCATGACAGCGTCTTGGCTCGACATCCTCTCGAACATATGGTGCTCTTCAATCTCTGGAAGCAGAACTCTCCTTTGCTCTGATACCACTTGTCACGGGCGGATCGATTGGGATCATGATCGCGCGGCGACTCGAGCACTTTTAGATCACTCGAGCCAAGCCTTGCTCGATCAATCGCACAACTCGCTCGCACAACCCGAATCATAGAGAGAGAACTTCTAGAGAAATGAGCTCTGAAAAGAAAGGAGTTTTGTATTAGCTGAAATGTTAGATGGATACAAATGAGAGGGGGGACACCCCTTCTTATACTCGAGGTTCTCTGATTACATCCGTTGATCTAAATATTATCCGGTGGACAAGATCGCACCGCCTCAACTACCGACACTAATGGCGACTACTAACCACCGACATAAATAGAACTACCAACTACCAACATAAATGAGAGGGCTTGTAGAATCAGGTGAAATGACGGTGTCGCTCACCCTTGGAAACTTCAAGAAACAAACTTGATGGGAATCCAAGTGAACACAGGAGATCCTCCACGGATGAATCACGGTCGTCCATCGAGAACGTCTTGGATCGACCTTCTTTCGGGCCGTGACACATTGCTATCAATTTGTCTAAAGGGGCCAATTTAGAGAATCAATACAAATCAAAATGGGTGGATATACACATTTCTTAAGCAAATAGACTCCCTTTTAAACTAGAGTTCACAAAACTAAACATGATGGTATATTGTCTAATTCTTCATAATCATGATGAATCTCTTCATCTCCTCCAAAAAAATGCATGTCAAAAGCCAAAAAAGAGTCAGTTCACAGATCACCAAGGAGCGCTAGCAACTTCTTCGAATGTTGTCTCGAGGTCATCACTCCCTTTGCGCAAACTCTCGATCTCATCATCGAGCCTGCTAATAACTTCTCTTACTTCCGCGAGCTTCACCTCAAGCCTGCACCTCTCCTCCTCAGTCCGAGCCCGATCACTCTCCGCTTCTCTGTACCTCTTTGACCTCATCGCAAGTTCCAGGAGCCGCTCAAGCCGGGCTCTCAAAAACCCCACTTCCATGCCCATGTCCTGAAATGCCTTCAGTGTCTTGCTCCAGATATCGAATTCCTTCATTGACGTCACGATCCTCGAAGCCCGAATTGCATCTGCTAAGTTCACTGTCTCCGAGATTATACCGGCAGCAAGTTTGTAGTTCAACCCTTCAAGGAGGCGACCATGGAGATACGACTTTTGACTCCGGCAAAGCTCGTAGTATTTGAGTCTAAAGTGGTTGGACAGTTCGGAGTCAATGACTAGGTCATTGGCTATTATCTCAAAGTTCTCGATGCTTCTCACGTCTTTAAAGTCAACAGTTTTTTCGGAGAACCGGATTCCGTCGAGGACTTCAGAGACAGGATCTCCAGGATCACTCTTGGCCTGTTCGGTGGCAGGCAGAGCAAGCACATTGCAGGCCCTTAAGTTGTCATTTTGAGAGTTTTGTGGAGGATCTTCCGTTGTGAGAGGCTTCCAATAATCATCATCCGATATTTCGCAGGTCTTGCGGCCGTTTTCTGATCCACAGTCGAAAGTGAAGAACAAAGAAAGATTGGAAAGTAACAGCCTAGCAATTTTCTTGGAGCAGAAACATACCAGAATCCCTTGTTTTTAAGCAGGGGTCCAAACTAAGGAGGCCAAGAGCCCCATCCACATCATCGAAATTGCTTCGTCTCACAATGTAAACCTGAAACAAAGTTCTAATTTGATCAGCAAGCAGCTTACATGTACTAGTTAATGAACTAATTGGTGCTAATCGTGACCCAGAGGGATGCTCGAGAGCATCTTACATACATACCAACTACATCACTAGCCGAACAAATCAATCTCTCGGAGAAGTTTTCCAAAATTTTCCAAATTTTTCCCAATGTTACGATGCATCTGTATAGCACCTTAGCACAGAAGTTTTCCAAATTTTTCACTTTTTAATGAAACCAATTTAACCAAACTTAGGTGCCTGTCCATGCCATCTGAAAATTATATTCTTTTCACCTCTTCTAATATAAACTTAGGATAAGTGTATTAGAAGTTCTAAAACTTCTCAAAAAAGTAAAATTTAATCCTAAAACTCTCAAAAAGTGCAATTAAGTACTAAAACTTGTTACACAAGTGCAATTAAGTCCTAAAACTTTGAAAAATGTAATAAAATTTAAAAAACTTATTAAATTGGTCAAATCAAGTCCTTCCATTGATAACAACTTTTGAACAATTGCATTTTTGTGATAGATTTTTGGACTTGATTGCACTTTTTGCACTTTTTGAAAGTTTTAAGATTCGATTGCACTTTCATGACAAATTTTAGAACTTAATTGCACTTTTTGAAAATGTTAAAGATCCACTTGCACTGTCATAACAAGTTTTAGGACTTCTAGTGTACTTATCCCTATAGGCTTTCTTTCAAAACTGGCTTGCAGTCTCAGCATTGCTGTTGTTTGCTTGTCTAAAAGAACAAAACACTGAAAAAGAAAACCATTTTCTTGAAAACCTACAGAAATATGAAACCTAAAGACCTCCATCCACATACAGAATGTCAAATTCTTTCTGTAAACTGCTCTCCTTGCAATAAGAATTAACTACCGGTAAAAACAGAACCGTACACATTCTGGAGTAGCGAAGAAACTGATGTTATACATAATTGAGAATGCTCTACATATTATCACCTTGAAACGGGTTGGCTTGACTAATTGGAAAACTAATGCATCGCCCTCCTGCAGATTGTGAGCGATGGAAAACCCTCTCCAGCCACCACTTAGGCCCATCTTTGCCCCAAGGTACTTGGTTTCATATTCTTTGCTGCTTTCATCTTCTAAAGTAATAGTTACATCTTGCTGTGGCAAATGTGAGTCACAGAATTTCTTCGGAAGACCCTGTCAACAAGAATTGTCAGGTCATTAAACGCTTCAAGCTTTTTCTTTTTCAGGACACTCGAACTGTGCCGGGGTTAAGCATGAGACTCACCAGCCAAAATCCACCAGTAACATGCGATGGTAGCATAAGCTTAACCATGACTGGATACTCTGGCGATAGAGTTGACTTAATTTTTTTTGCTCGATCCAGGGCATCATTTGCAGAATCAGTACCATATCCGTCATCTGCGGCTCTCTCTCTCTTTGGACTGAAATGGAAAATTTTCAGATTTGATCACTAAAAAATCAAATTTTTCCTGCCCTTCATCATGAGAGAACTTAAAAGTGCAACTAATTAAGATAGGCGTCATGGCCACTGCAATGTACTCAACTAACCTTTCCAGCTTAGGCAAACCACAACAGATTACCTGATCAACAATGAGGAAATGTGTAACGACAAGTCAGTCGTTTAAGCATGCGGAATGTTGTTAAAAGAATCTAATGAGATGCTAAAGTTGTCGAGCAATTCAATCAAAGTTAGGCTTGAGACAGAAAAAATTATCCACAGCTTCTCTGACAGCTTATGCCTTTGAAGTAATCAGTTGAACAAGAGGTTGAGAGAGAGTATTCGAAGCCTGCGTGTCTATGTTTGGACAGAAACAAAAAATGTAACGGCCTAGGTCTCCACTGTACACATATTATCCGCTTTGAACACTAAGTTCTCACAAGAAAGCACATTGCCTTATAAGACAGCCCAGATCTCCCTCTCTAGATGTGGGACAAGGGACGAGCTCCTCCTTGCGCGCGTCCGGGGGACTGAGGCGTGGACACACTGCCATCCCTCCTCCCCGCGCACTGCCGCCTGGGCGTCACAGAAAACCCATCCTGAAATTTGGATCTTGCAAACAGGAACACCCTCCGTTTCTTCCTTCACTCTTTCACTCACTCTCACCCATTCCATTTCTCCTCACTTCTCGTTCACGCACGCCATTAAAATCACATTCCAGAGATCGAAAACTTCAACAAGGAGTGCAGGCAAGGCACAGAGCACTAACATAGAGAGAGACAGAGAGAAGGACTGAAGAAACAGAGGTTGTCTGTGCTTCTCACCTGCTTATTGGAAGTTCCCAGAAGACCCAGTGGCTTTCTACAGAGCAGCTTCTCCTTCCTCTTCAGCGACGTTCCTTGCTGAACCCAAGCAAAATGTCAGTCAGAAAAAAGGAAAAAACCAAGAAAGTGAGTGACTGCAAGAACTGAAGAAACAGAGGGTGCCCATGTTTTCTCACCTGCTTGCAGGAAGTTCCTTGAACACCCAGTGGCCTTCCGGACAGCAGCTTCTCCTTCCTCTTCAGCGCCGTTCCTCGCTGAACCTGAACTAAACGTCAGCAAAAGAAAGAAAAAGCAGCCCAAGACAGAAGAAACAGAGACTTCTAGAGAGAGAGAGAGAGAGAGACCTTGGAAGGAGGCGGCAGAGGTCGCGGCTTCTCGTCTTGACGAATCGCCATGGGAGACTAGGCCGTGTGGGAAGATCACGACGACACGAAGAGCGTCAGAGGCCTCTGCGAACCTCGCACGGACGGGAACTGCGACAGGCGAGAATGGAAGGACTGAGGAGAGGGTGAAGGACCGTCCGGTTCTGCTTTTGAAATAATAAGAATATTAGTAATTGCCATCAAACTACTCATCACGCCTAAAAGTGGGACCTACCACCTACTGCTATCCGTACTCCGGAGGCTTTGGTTTGGAGCCAAATTTTGAAAAAAAGTGATTTCTGAGTTGCCAAGGAGAAAAATCAATTAATCACAAAAAAAAAAAAAAAAAAAAAAAAAAACCAGTTTTTCTATGACAATGAAAATAGGATGAGTTGAGCCTGGTTTTGTAAGAGAGGTTCCAAATGTGCATGGTAACGCTTCCACGTCGAAAACCAATTCTGAATAAAATAATGAGTTTGATAAATACACAAAATTTTTATTCTTGAAATATAAAAAAGAATATAAATGCGTTTGATAAGATTTTTAATTTTTATATTTATTTATTTTTTATTCTTGCTCATGGATGTCGCCCGTTGCCACCAACTGTCCCTCGCTACCGCACGACCGTCGGCCATAGTCCACCGGTCACCATCGGCATCGCTGGTCGACCGCCAATGGTCGTGCAACAGCCAACAGTTGGGCGACAGCTACAACGGTTGGCCGCGGTTGATGACGGTCGGGGGTTGCCGGTGGGCTGTGGGTGGCAGCAACAACGATCAGGCGGCGGCAGCAGCGATGATGCTCCCCACCGGTCGGGTGGCGGTTGGCGGCGATTAGCTGTTGGCAGTCGACCAACGGTGGCTGTGGTCGGCGGTTGGTAGGTGGCCACCCAGGGCTATAGCAAGCAAGAAAAACAAAAGAAAAAAGAAAAGAAAAAATTGGCTTATTTATAGAAATTGTTCCCAGGAACAAAAGGTTTTTTTTTTTCTTGTTTCTGTTCCAAATCTATTCCTCGACTACTTTTCTATTTTGAGAAATAGAAAAATAAGTTGGCGTTTATGTGTTTTTTTTTTTTTCCGGAGAACAAAAGAAAAGAAACTGGGAGAAATAGAAACGTTACTATACAGGCCCTTTGTGGTTTGGTCAATGCAAGGCAGTCCCATTTGACACGAGTCGTTTGATGAAAGAGAATTAGGTTTGACTAATGGGTGATTTTGAAAAATTAGTAAGTTATGCCTATATGATTTTTTAATGGAAATGCTGTTGATTAAGGAAAATTACAACATGTTAAGATAATTACTCATTGATTAAGCCCTTAAGTTTAACGACCGTAAAGGAATTTCGCCATCATTGAAGTTAGTTAGTAAGATGCTAGGAAAGAACTTACAAATTACCCCATATGAGTGCAACAATTTAATACTACCAAAAGTAAAATTATGACCCATAAAGTTAAATCATTACCTAAATGTGTGATCCATCTTGGGATGATTTCTGATAAATTACACCAATTCAAGAAAATCACAGCTAAAAACATGATGCAACCCGTATTCAAGACCAACTCATTCAACCAAGAAGATTAGTACGCATTCAAGACCGACGGCATTCTTATTGAAATGTCCCTCATTGGTAAGGCCTCAAATTTTATGTTGTCATTTCCCATGCATCAAAGCTTGCATCATGACACTTTGGGATGGCCACAAGCATTAAAAATGTCGTGCATTTAATAGCTCATAGTTTTTAAATGTTTCTAGTTTCTATAAACATAAATGACTGTTGGATTCTAGGTTTGACTATAGCCTTTTGCTTTTCTTTTGTTTTGCTATAAAGGGTTAGCGAGTCTCTATACAACATGCAATTTGATTAATGAAAATTTGCTTAATGCAATTTCCTTGAACCTTAAAGAGTTTAGACCACTTTTCACTCAATCCTTGTAAAGTCGGAGCTTTTAAAGCCTGCATCCTTGAAGAGTTGCAGCCATCAATCTTGAAGAGTTGATGCCATTTCAATTTCCTGGGAGGCCTAGAAGAGTAACCGCTGAAGTTCCTATCATTTTCTTCATTTTGTCCGATTTAATTTCGTCCGCTTCCTTCCAAAATTGACAAGTTTGTAATATTCATATGAGAAAACTCAAAACATAAAAGTTGTAGATCCAAAAGTTTTCATTCTTTTGGCTTTGAAATCAAGTCATTTGGAACTGATTTGACAAAGTTATACCCAGTTTTCCCGAGCTAGTGCAGAATTGAAATTTCTGCTCATTTTTGTGACTAAGTGTCTGTGTGCATAAGTCACTCTACCGATCCTATTGTTTGAGTAGCCAACCTTGGGCTACACCATTTGGCTTCAAAGCTTTGGAGGAGTAGACAATGCCCCCAAGAGAAGCAAGATGTCGAGGAGGCAAAATCATTTCATTAAATGAAGTATAAACACTTACAGAGAATTTGCAGCATCATATGCAATGACAAATTGATGATTTGATCCGAGAAGTTCAACATTTGAAGGATTCAGGCAAACAACCCTCCACCCCATTCCAAAATCGAAGAATCCAATGGTGATCTCGCTTCTTCAAAGTGTGCTCATTCATTTCCCTAAAGGAGGAATGCACCATATCACACACAAGAAGTTCATGAACCGAATTGCAAGGAAATCAAGAGAGACATTCCAGAATTTTCAAGTACCGATTCTACTAATAAAATTATCGATTGGTTAACACTTGTGAATGAAGTTTTTGAGCACAGGAATGTCCCGAAAGATCATCAAGTTGGCATCATTACTATGTGATTCTGAGGCAAGGCCATAGCATAATGGAGACATGAGAAGCAGACTCTCATCAATCTGTTGGCAAGGCTCCAGTCACTTCATGGAGAAAAATGGAGAACAAGATTCGAAAGTATTTCCTTTAAAAGGATACAAGAGAGAGCTCAATCAAAGGTACCAAAATTTGAGACAAGGTTCGTGAATAGTATATTAATACACCAATGAATTCAATGAGTTGGTGATTCGCAACAACATTCAAAATTTGGAAGAGGTGCTCATGAACAATTACTTGAATGGTCTTCAAATTTAGATCCAAAATGCCAAGTTCTTCACATTTGGGACTTGGGGGTGCACATCAGTGGGCACTCAAAGTGGAGCATTCTCGCTCTAGGAGACAATAGCCCTCTACCATGCCAAATTGAGCAACTGGAAGTATCACTAGCACTACCAAAGTTGCTAAAGCTATGGTAGAGAGTTAACTGGCCATTGTATAGGAAGCAGTATCTTGAGTATGTTGATTGGTACCACATACTAGTAAGCTCTCTGCTTAGCCCAACATTTCAAAACAACTAATTACTACCGATATACATTGTTATTATTGTGGAGAGATTGGTCATCGTGCTAGTAATTGTTGAATCAATAAAAATCAACTGGCTAGTAAAACTTTCTTGGTGGAAAATGAATCTAATGAGGATGTGGAGGAGCCGCTTGAAGAAGAATTGAACGATGACAAAGTTGCTATGAAAAATGAACAAATAATACATGCTAATTCCGACAAGCTTCTCATGACTCCAGAAGAAAACATTGGAAATAGGTGGCTGCACCACCAATATTTTTCGCTCAGCCTACACTATTTCGAGGGAAGGCAATTTAATTAATTATTGGCTCTAGTTATTGTGAAAATGTGAATTTTGAAGTGACAGCAAGCAAGCTGAAATTGGAGTTGAAAGCACATCCCCCACCTTACAAATTGTCTTGGTAGGTACTGAGGTAACCATTTCCAAACGATGCCTTGTCAATCTTTCCATTGATTCTATCTATTTTGACAAGATATGATATGATGTTCTACCCATTGATGCTGGTCACATTATCCTTGGCCTACTGTGGCAATTCGATAGAAAGGCTATCCATGATGGTTATGGAAATATGTATTGTTTTGAGCATGGAGGAAACAATATTACTCAAAGACCTAGTAAGGAACCTCTTAAGGCCCCTTTGGTTGAAAATTCCTTATCCCTTACTCTGCTCACAATGAAAGAAGAAAAGGGTGCCATGAAGGAGGTTAGTATTGTATTATCTCACCAAACGGATGGACAAACTGAAGTTCTCAATCGGTCTTTTGGAAATCTATTAAGGACATTGACAAATGATAATCCCCATTCTAAGGAAATTCGGTTGTCATCTGGAGAATTTGCATATAATTGTTTAGTGAACTGTACCACTAGATACAATCCCTTTGTGATTGTGCATGAATGTTAATCGACTACTGCTCTTGATCCTGCACTCATTCCGTTTTGTTGCAAAGCCAATTGATAAGGTGAATAATATTATATCTCCAATGAGAATAGTTCATGGAGAAGTGCACCAATTAAGTCCTATAACAAGGATGTTGATAAGCGGCAGTGTGAAATTATCTTTAAACTTGGAGATTTTTTTTGGACTTATTTACTACCTAAGTAGCACCGACATCGATATGCAACACATGACACGACACGTCGTTTCTCAAAAAGCACTAAATTCTGACACATTAGCACACTTATTATATTAAATGTATATTTTAAATTATCATTTTTTACGATTATTTCACTCACATTAATTTGATTCAAATTCAAAAATAAATAATTAATATAAAGCCTATAATGAATTTGCACTAAAAATATTCATTCATCATTTATTAATATAATTTATTATTTTAATTTGACAAATTCAACTCCATTCTAATAACTATAAAACTTGAAGAAAAAAAAAAAAACTAATTCACATTCTGGATGCGCGTGTCAACTGTGTGAAGAGAAAAGAAAAAAACTTGAGGGTTGAATTGTGTATCACAAGAAATGAAAGTCAGAATAAAAGATAAGACTGTATTTTTTTCTTTCCCAATTTATTATTTTATTTATTATTTATTATTTTTTCACATATATACATTTTGACCATTCATTTATTGAAATTTTTTTAAATTGACCTCACGTGTCGAAATCACTATAGGAAACTCGCATGTTAAAATTCCGACTCGAATGTTGAGAAAGTTGACCAAGTATTGGATTTTTCAACACATGTTGACTGAATGTTTGATAGTATTCAAGAGTATTGGAGAGTGTCGGACACATATTAGAGTGTCCGACATAACATGAAAACTTCTGGAGAGTGTCGATGCTTTCTAATTTGCTACCAGTGTCATCCTATTGAGAGCTATAACAAGTTTAGTGATTGAAATCTTGGTCCACTTGAAATTGTCATATGCATCGATCCTAATGCATATCAACTGAAACTTCATTCTCATATGAAGATACATGACATGTTCAAAGAAAAAGGAATGGAAAAAAAAGAAAAAAAAAGGAAAAAAGGAAAAACTATTAAAAAATAATAGAAAACCAAAAAAATGAAAAAATTATTTAAAAGTCCACGTCAGTGTTGATTATACCATGTAGGATGCCCAGCTTCCACATTAGTAATTTCTAGCCTAAATTGGTCGGATAGACTGAATTTGTACTAATGTGAAAGGGTTTACTACTAAATTAATTCAATTAAAAGGTTTAAGACTAAATCAGTATAAATTCAATAGGTTCAGGATTTTTTAGTACTTCCGATAAAGTTAAATAGTTAGTAAATTATGGATTATTAGATGAATCAATTCCGGCTCTTCATTGTATAGCTAATCCTATACAAAAATTTATTCTTATCGTCTAAGGGGGACAAGTGCAATATATATATATATATATCGGGATAAGTGCAGAAATAGGACTCGAGGTTTGACTGTTCATCAATTAAGAATTTATGGTTTAAAAAAAGAATCAATTAGGTCTTGAGTTCACATGGTAGGATTCATGCGTCAGAAATCCGGCATGACTCCAACTTAGGAATATTTTAGCCATTAGTCACTTCTTATACACGGGGAGTTAGAGATCTAATATGGTCTTTTTCAAAAACCTTTAGTTCTCAATTGATCAAAACAAAACCTCTCAAGTCCTCAATTGACCAATGGGATATTCTGTCCGGAAAAGTATTCATGATAGGACAAAGAAAGTTCTTGCTCCTAATAATTCTTTGAAAGGAACTTATTTGGACGTGTATGGTCACTAGGATTCGGGTTTAGATAAAATAAAAATCGGCATATCAATTGTTGGATGCTGCGTCCTGCATGCTTCAAGCATGGATAAGTCGAATTTTCAATTTATTCAGATCTGAGGACACAATAAATTTATCCCCATGGATTGCATAACAAAGGAAGAAGTATATTGCAAGCGCCAAAACTTGACATAAAATGATACTTAAGTACTAAAAGTTAGGAAATTGGCACTTAAGTGCCACTTTTTTTTTTTTTTTTAAAAAAAAAAAAAAAAAAAATGGGACACTTAAGTACCACTTCCGGCGAACTTCGTTGGAAATTTTACATTACAATTTTTTATTATTTTTCTTGCTTATGTGACTCGCCGAAAAGCTGACTCAACAAAGAACCGCAAAAACGACGTCATTTTGGCATGGACTTGAATTTTAATATAAAAATTAATTCAATTAAATTATAATAAAATAATTAAAATTAGTATTAAAAAAAGGGAATGAGGTGGTTGAGGGTTGAGCCCTCATGCCGTCGCCTACCTACCATCGCCGGGAAGGGCTTGTGATGATTGGGGGTCGGTCGGGGTCGCCGAGCCCTGGCTAGGGGCCGGCAACCCTGGCCAACTTGCTGCGAGGGCCCACAAGCCCTCAGCCAAATTCGACGAGGGTCGGCGGCCGGGCAAAGGGTCACGGACCCCTACCAAATCTAGGCGAGGGTCATGGCCCTTGCTAGATCTAGGTGAGGGTTATGGCCCTTGCCCCGCCAAGCCAAGGGCCGCCGCCCACCGGGGCCCCTAGCGGGCAAAGTGGCCCTTGGCCCGATTGGGCAAGGGTCGCCGACTCTTGTCGATCCGGGAGAGGTCCGCGACCCTCGCCCTAGATCCGTGCGAGGTCTCGTGGGCCCTCATCGCCGTTTAGCCGAGGTTGCCGGCCCTTGGCCAAGGCCCAAGAACCACGGCTAACCCCCACCATCGCCGACCCTTCCCTAAGAACGGCAGGGAGGTGGTGGCGGTGAGGGCTCGGCCCTCGCCTGCCTCCCTTAACCTTTTTTTTTTTTTTTTTAAAGTATTTGTTTTTAAAATATTTCAAATAAATTTAGTTTTATATTTAATTTAATTTAATTTTATATTAATTTTTTTACCATATCAACAACAAAACAACGTCGTTTTGCATTTGTTTAGCCATGTCAGCGTGTAAAACGATGTCGTTTTGCACTTATTTTGTCGAAAAATCGCCACATCATTATTTTGGTCGGATTTTCTCGCTGTTGACACTTAAGTGATCCATTTTGCTTCAACTTTAACACTTAAGTATCACTTTCCTAACTTTTGACACTTAAGTATCTTTCCTTGCCAAGTTTTGGCACTCCAAGTGTCCAAAGACTCGCATAACAAAACTATAATAAAATTAAAATTACTCAACGGAGGTGGTCCTAGCAAAAGAGTCACCACCGCCACCAGGATTGTTGTTGACAGAGTGACCACCATGGTGATGGTCACCATCGACAATGGCGGCCGTCGCGGCAACAACAATAGTTATTTGGTAACCTTTTGGGGGATAACTATTTCTGTTCTTTTGTTCCTCATAACAAAAAAAAAAAGTACATAAATTCATTTGAAAAATTTTTATTCCCAGGAACAAAAGTTTATTTTTTTGTTCTCGGGAATAGAATAGTTTTGAAATATAATCAAGAAGTAGAAAAAATAACTTCTTGTTCCTAGGAACAATTCCTAAAATCAGTTTTTATTTTTTTTCTTTTCTCTTATTTTTTTCCTTTTGGCCGGTTGTCGACCTTAGCTATGATCGGCGACCAGCTAAACGAGGGCTGGAGACCCTGCCGGAGCGTCGTTGGCCCCCACGACACTAAGTTACGGCGAGGCTCGACCTTACTAAATCTAGGTGAGACTAAGGCTCATTGGACCTCGCCTTGGCCCGGCGAGGCTCCGGTGAGCTCACCAAACCTCGCCTAGCCGGTCGCCGCCATCATAGCCGGCGATCGGCTACAAATAAGGAGGAAGAAGAGGAAAAAAAAAAGAAGAAGAGAAAATTAAGAAAAATATAATAAAAGTATTGAAAAATTTACAAAAATAAAAGAACTTATGAGCATTTTTATTTCGGAAATAGAAATTTTGGATAGTCTAAAAAAATTATTTATAATAAAAAAATTGTTCCTAGGAATAGAATCATTACCAAACATGCTCTTAGAATCTATTTGTCTTGTGAAAAATGAATGATTTGAAAAGTATTTTCTTAATATAATCGTTTACATCGTATGAAATAATTAATTAATGAAAAATATTTTTGTTAGCGACAATAATTTTTCTCTAAACATTTATGCAAACAATCAAAAAAAATTTCGCTCATTCAATTTTTTAAGTGATACACACGTAATCATATTTAGCAAATTATTTTCCTAATCATTCATTCTCCACAAAATAAATGCACCTCGTCTTTTCTTATTCATTTGGTTTTTTTATGGTCTGTTAAATATGTAATTTGAAGACAAGGTTGACGGTTGCGGACGTACATCAATTTTATAAGGACAGACTTTCAATTTGGTAAAAGCCACCATGTTCTGTAATGAATAATATTGTTGAGGTCATTAATTTGGGAACTTATCAGATTTCATCACATTTTCTTCTATAAATTGCAATTGCGACAGGATTTCACGAAATTTGGAGATGGTATCTAAAAGCGAGGAACGAATTTCGTTTGTAAAAGACCGAACTTTCAGCTCCTTCCTCCCAAATAAGGTTGCACATAGAAAGTTAGAAACCCGCAAAATTTCTTACGTTCGTATATAAAGATATCTACTATAAAAATGATGAAGTTAAAAAATGTGCACGAGGCGCTGCAATCTCGTGTATTATAGAAAATTCAATTTGCAAAATATTGATTTTACATGATACGAGTGGTGGCTCCGCTGGATAGGCTTCAGGCTTCCTTTCGCTAAGAGATCTGGAGTTCGAAACCCCGCGACGCAAGTTGCGGGGAGGCTGGCGTGAGACATTGGTGACTTACCGGTGGCATGTGTGTAGTGGCTAGCACGTGTCGCCCCCAGTGATTTATCTCCATTGTCGACCGTGCGGGGTTCCCTGGATCATCAAAAAAAAAAAAAAAATGCGATATCTTGAAAATTATATAATTTTGTCAATTAGGCATTTTAGAAGTGCTCCAGATGCACTCCCGCATTTATCTCGTTAAAAGTAGACCCCGGACGATCAGAAGCCGCCTTATCAGTACATGGTCAGGCTTTTCCAATTTTAGGAAGCAGCAGATGGTGAGACATCCCGCGCAAAATCTGGCTTTACAATCTTAAAGCAAAGCTTCGGAAGGCTAAAAAGATAGGGGAAAAGAATAGGAAATTTTCCTAATGAATCGAAGAAACAAAAGTTTTTTTGTCATCAAGCGAGAGGTGTCGGGCCCTTCCATGAGGATCCTCGATCATATTCGGCTGTAATCACGCACATATTTAATAAATTATGTACGAGATGTCGAATCACACAAAAATTAGGAAAACTTGCAATCAGTAGGGGAAATTTTCTCGTTGGATCCAACTGTCATCGCGTCCGAACCGACGCTTGAGGACCTATAGAAAACCCTCGGTCCGGAATCTCCGGTGGAGAATCCATGTAGAGTTTAGTCATCTTGACTTGATCCGGAAACTAGAGTTTGGATATATAAACATCATACGATGAACAAATAAACTAAAGTTTGTTTACCCAGTAATCACCCTTCTAACATGAAAAGAGGAAGTGAAAAGTTCAAATCCCTATCTTATTAAGGGTTGGAGTTTGGACGAATTAGTTTCGGGAGTGGGTTTTAACTCTCACGCTCTCCAAGAAGGCAAAGCAAAAGTCTAGGACCGAGGCTTTTCTATTAGGTTATTTGAAATCATGATCCTCAAGGGCTTTTTGAAAAAAAAAAAAAAAAAAAAACTTAAGTTAAAAAAAATTATTTCCCACCAAATTATAGTGTTATTTGTATTTTAAAATATTATAAAAGCATATATATAAGTTAACGTCCCAGCATTTGCATATGAAAACTTCAAGAATTCAAGCAATGAGTTGTAAGTTGCCGAGACATAAGCTTAAGCAAGGAAGAAGAAGTTAACAAACGAAAAATTGCAGACCCATAGATGAATTTCTGGCTCAGCCAGAAGCAGGTGAAAGAGATGTGAGTAATTAAGAAGAACCGAACCACAAATTGAAGTGACAATCACATCACCAAACTCTAGAAAATTAGCAGACACGCTTGAAATTTATATGGCCGATACACGCTCGATGACTCGAAAAACTGTGTTTCATAGGCATACTCGGTCACACGAAAATAGTTATTTACATGTGAATCGACACCTCTATACAGCTGATACACACTCGATAACTCAAAAAACCGTAATTCATAGACATACTTGGTCACAAGAAAACAGTTATTTATATGTGCATCCAACACCTCTATACATCTTATACGCTAGTGCAGCTGAATCTCCTTCAAACCATCAGCAGTGATCCCACAGCACCCATTGCTAGTGATGAGAATCGTCTATAACATGCATGTTATATAGTCGATGAGGAACAGGATCATTCTTACATGGATTGGACTTGTCTATGTAGGATCCATTCTGTCATGCTTTTTCTGTACACTTACATGCCAGAGAAACACCAAGCATCAGCCTCTATATCCACAATACCTTTGGTTTCACGAGATGTCGCACCTAGCTTTCTGTTGCGGATGATCTCACCAATTGTCTCACAGAATCTCCAGCAAAGTCGTGCAAAATTTTCAGCAAATGTGCCTGAGGCCCCTAACTGTACTATCCGTTACAATCTTGACCTGCGTATGGATTTGATATCATGAGATGGTGACAGCTTCCGAGCACAAGCATATGGTTGTCCGTTCAAAGAACCAGAAAACTTAATGTCCCAACCCTCCACGTTCTTGGGTACGCAGATGTCGAACAGCATCTGGCCCAATATGCTGTGTGCGCTGATCCCTGGGGCATTCTGTGCAAGATTCGAGGACTCTTTTTGCTCATTGTCGGACGATCCAGAGGCTGCGTAACTGTCGTTCACTGAACTTGGCAGGAAGAAGTGGTCACTGGGTCCTGTGGCAACCCTTCTTAAGCTCTGATTGGAGTTCACTGCTGCATTTTGGAGGTCACATATCAACTCCGAGATCTCGTCGCACTTGCTCCCCATTCTAGTTCTCTCTTCCTTGAGTCGCTGGATTTGTTGGGAAAATATGGAAGCTGCCTTTGCGAACAAACTGGCTATGGAAGCACGATATTGGATTGGATAATGCTTATAATGACCTGAAAAGCCAGAGACGAGAATTTAGAGGGTCTATATGCCATAGGCAAAGTAAAATCTCCCTTGTAGTGTAAACATAGTAGGGTCTTGGATCACTTGGCAGGAGCCGGATAAAAGAATGTGGCGGTCTTCAGGGCCACAATAGTTGTATTGACATCATGATATGTACTCTTTGTTGAATGATGAATGAATGTTCAGCCATTAAGGGTCCATTGTGAATGAGCGGATTTTGCTAACTACTGAAGGGGTATATCAATATGCATGATGCATATGTCTGCATGAACGTAAATATTTATGGATCCATCTACGTGGTAGGCATATTGTCTTTATGTATTTATGGTTTCGATAAATGTATTTAAAAGTAAGATCTAGATATAGACACATCTACATATACATGAGAATGCAATGGGACTGTTAGAAATTGAACCTAGGTTGGAACATTATGACTGGAATTCATTTTTTAGATCTAAAGAGACCTCCAAATGGACGAGTGCTCAAAATACCATACTGCGAGGAACTTATTTTTCGCCAAGTTCTATAACTTCATCTCTCAATCATCAATATAGCACCAAGGACAGGGAGTGCATGCAAGAAGAGATTGATTTCAAAGGACTTTTTCAGTTCTATGTTAGTAGGGAAAGCAGAAAATGTGCTTGAAGATGCAGGTGAACAACTTTCTAAAGAACCATCTTATTATTAGAATCAGGCCAACAAAAACAATAGCATTATTTGAAATATTTCCAATAAAATGAGAAAATTCACTATAGAGAAGTGAATTTAAGAAAAGGAAACAAAATCCTGATAAAGTTCATTCAAACAAGAAACTTTCTCCAAATAAGTGCATTCTCATTCTCTCTTTTATTAAGGAGAACACCATGACGATTTTTTCAGTGGCCAGAAAGGTTTTAAATTAGGCAACATCAAAATAGAAAAGAAGGTAGATATGCCATTATGGTGATATTATTTATACAATGGAAGAGGGGAGGAAACCTGACCAAACTGAAAATTGAGCCAACCCAATATAATGATACTTATGGTCCTATTTTTATAAGGTTCGGATTTTGGTTCTCGATCAAGTTCTGGCTCTGCAAATACAGAAGTGCAAGGAAATGAAAGGCCTAAGAATACTATATGGGTGTTTCATTTATATTTTATCTTGTGGATTTTGACTTTTCAATTTTCACTTTAATGCTATATGTGTAAGTTTTACATATACCACATATACCCATGAACACCTGAAATTATAAAAACGTTTACAGTCTACGCAAATTTTTCACAATTTTGATTTTGGCAGGAAATTGGAATGTGCCTTACTGGGGTGGGCTTTAAAGCTTGTCCAAGACACCCCTCTAATTTTCGGTTCTCAATTGTTAGTTAAGTTTTTGCTTCTACAGACACCTGCCAACTTGTCCTTTTCGAGTAAAGTCAACGGTAAGTAATTTCCCACATCAAAGCAGTAGCTCACCTACATTTCTCCTCTCTCAAGCAAGGATTGATTCAGTAGTAAATGCTCATTTACACCAGGACCAATCATTACCGTCAAATATATAGTACCACACAAAGAACAAGACTGATGATTGCATATAATCCAGGGGCACCTTAAGCAGCTACTCCACGAGAACCTAAAAATTTGCCTCTCCCAACCAAAACAAAAAACAAACAAAATATCCATGCACAAAACCTGACATCCAAAATTACTCATCTCCCTCTTTTCATCTATATCAGATCAAAATTTTCAATATTCCACCTTCCTTATTTCTCTCTTTATAGATGCACTTCCTGTTTTCAAGCTTATAGATCCACTCTGGCTGCACCTTTTGACTCTAAAGCTTTGACAGATTAATGGAAGAAATTCATCTGAATGTATTTCTGTAACCAAGCAAAGCACAAGAAAAGGTGTTTAAAAAATATCTCTGCAGGTTATGCTGTTCTTTCAGGCTTCAGCCGCTTCTAGGGTTGGCTGGCTTCTTTCCAACTCTCTTGCTTACCTTTCTAAATTTAAGAAGAGAGGGACCCAAATTAAGGGGAAAAAGAATAAGAGAAATGAGTCAAACCTTTTTAAAAACCAGTTTAATCAATTCTATCCACTTCTTATATGTGCAAGCCAGGTCATGGGCTTGGTAGGAAAACTCCTAAATCCCCACCATAAAATTCAGTTAAATTCACCTTCTTTACATGAAATGGCCCAGCCCTTTTACCCTCCTACCACGCAACACAAGTTCCCAGTGCAAGAGCAGGAATTTTCTCGAGCATAAACATAAAGATACGGGAAGTATAACCTACCACCAAATCTAGAGCATGAACTTTTTTTCATGAATAAAACAAGAGCAACTATTGATGATAACGTGACGTATTGAAGGAAGACAGTTTTGTGACAAACCATTGTGAGTGGAGCCACGCAGCTTCACAAGCCTAACATCTGCACCAGAACTTCGTAAATCCTCGGCAAAGGTGAGGATCGTCTGATAAGGAGCAAGGCTGTCATCTTCTGAGCATAAAATGAGATATGGAGCTCCAATGCACTACCAATGAGGAAAATGTATATCAGAAACCAGTCACAAAAAGCAAAACAGATCTCATTGAACAATTCGACTTACAACTGAAGAATCCAAGTTTTGCCAATACTCAGCACGCTGGGCTTCAAATCTGGTAAGATACAGAGCATCTAGACCAGAGGAAACACCTTTGACTATCCAAGAGACGACTTTTGCTGGTACAGGCCTTTTTAGGATGGTGGAAGGCATAGTAAACCGAGAACCAAAATCACTGGTAAAATCTACTGGACCGGAGTCAAATATGTGCCCAGAAACACAGTTTCTCACCAATCCATATTTGTCCTTCATGAAAGAAAATAACTTTCAGAACTACATATGCATCATACAAAATATTGACAAGATATCAAATGAAATGGACACGAAATGGGTAAACATATTCGAAGTTTGAAAGCCTCAGTCAGAATAGAGAGAGCTTATGCATACCCACTTCAGCTGACTCTCACACGGTCTCTCGATGATCTGCTAAAACAGCATGTATTTAGTTTATCTTATTGAAACATGAACTGAACACATTAGTGAACGCTCTATAAGTACTAGATCCAGACAGACAACTACTGGACATACCTGTAAAACCTTGCTCATACAGGCCTTAGAACCGGCAGAAAAAGCTGCAAAGACTACAGGACATGGCTTAATTTGTAGTTCCTGCATCCCCACAAAGACTAAATAGTATCATTTTACTGTCATCTTAGATTTTTTTTTTTTTTTTTAACAAGGGAAAAATGTAGGAGTGAACATACACATAAACAAAAAATAGTGCTACACTCAAAGAAGAGAATCCTACGACGGCAAGCCCTAATTTCTATAAGATAACATTAAATTACAACAGATACAAAATACCAAGATAGGATCGGCAAAAAAGTTTGTACAGTATACGGATCAACCACAATTTGTTGCACTATGATGAAAACTAACCTTGAGAAGCTCATTGAGAACAAAAAATGCCATTGACATTGCCTTCTCGGAAGCAAACCTGTGAAAAACTCTTATTATTTAAGCTTTGTATAACCCAGAAATAGGGAAACTCCTCCACATGGGAACTGAAAGCACAGAAGAAAATTCCAAACCATTTTCTTTCAACTAATATTTTTCTGCAATTCCAACAACCAAGAATCCCAATTTTGTAAAGCAGATAAATAAGATGAGGGATCTCTACTGCATTGAATGAAGCTTTTGCTATTAGAGAACTAATAACCAGTAGAAATTACAACTCAATTCAAGAAAGTTTAAAAGGCTAACTATCTGACTTTGCACAAGGCCATATGTTGTTAAGCTGGAGATTTGTTGCTTTCATGCTAACATATTTCCCCCATTGCCCTCTTCAGGAGGTATGAGTAATGCGTCTACATTAAAATGTGTGCTAACTGACAAGTATACATAAACAGCATTGACGTGAATTACAAATGCAAGCAGATATACTTTATACAAATGCACAAAGGCAGCAATACTATTGCCAAATAGGGTCCTTCACATGACTACTTTTGTGCCTCACAATCTTCAGCAAAAAAGCAACATTTGCAAGGTTATTAGACTTCCTTCCCCATCCTCATCCACTTTTTAAGAATTTAAAAATAGCTACCATACCATGTAGAGTAAGAATGGTGGCCAATGAGATATACCAATTACTTAACGCTTTGGTCATAACAATACAATCCAAAAGTTAATCATCTTGAAGGAAGACTGTAGAATGGTCCTTGTTTACATCTTTCCATGGTAAGAGTAGCTTGAGGTAAATTACTTCCATGGTCAATCAATTATTGCATTACTTACAATTAGGTCACTCTACTTTCAAAACTTTCAATTAGATCATAGTACTTATGATATAATTTGAAGTGCATTACCCTGCCAAAAGAACTAATAGAAAACTGAAGCGTGTCATATTTTTGCATAACGTACCATGTCAGCTTCTCCCAAAGTTTCTCAAATGGAAGAATAACGCAATTAAACAAATTGAAATTATTTCAAAAGTAGAGTTACTTCAGTGAACAGCATGAGTATAGTGTTCTGATAGAAAGTGGTTACTCGACTGACAACTTTTACCCCTGAAATCAAGCTCTTTCAAAATCTGGATCTCCCCTTCTAGAACTTCACCTCATTCAACAATTATACCTAGATGATTAATATGTGATACTTGTGTGCATGTCATACTCTCTTCAACTGAAACCATCAAAAGAAA
The DNA here is from genome assembly GCA_014182555.1 of Eucalyptus erythrocorys. Taxonomy (NCBI): domain Eukaryota; kingdom Viridiplantae; phylum Streptophyta; class Magnoliopsida; order Myrtales; family Myrtaceae; genus Eucalyptus; species Eucalyptus erythrocorys. The sequence goes on from CM024603.1 coordinate 18,563,223, forward strand.
CTCGGGCATCACATGGATGATAGACAGACTAATGGAAAACTATAGGGCAGATTACTTTCAACCAAAACTCTAATCTTTCCGTGTGAAGCCTCACCATAGAGAGGGAGTCAAAGACTCCAACTGAGGGCCAAACACCCTGTCTAATGGATGCACTGTTGGCGGGCTGCTAGGACAGAATTTTCTTATTTTAATGTGCCAGTGCCCACATGCCTCAGCTCACCAATCCCCCCCAAAACAAAAGCTTTTCTTCCTGGGGAGGTGGGAATACGGGAGTCAGCGGGGAGTCCCATCCCTTGGGGTTTCTTTCCCCTTTTACTTCCCTTGAGCCATTTAAGGACCTGCTCAGGTCCATCACATGGATGATATACAGACTAATGGAAAGCCAAAGGACAGATTACTTTCAGCCAAAAATCTAATCTTTCGGCATGATGCCTAATTCCAAAAGCCAATAACCATTTTTCTCTCATTTATGTGATGTAAGACAGTTTTGGCCCCTCTTAAGAAAACATAAGAACAGCATCACATTTGGTTAGGCCATCAACCGAGACTCCAGTTTCAAATGATCCAAATACTCGCTGCATCCAAATTTCACGTCAAGTTTCCAGACATGACACGCCGGGCCACAAAATGTTACATACTCATAGAAAGCCAAATGATAGCAACCTTCAAGCTTAAGATAAAAGAAAAGCTTGAGACTGCAATAAATCCATCAACCAAACAACTCAAGCTTCCTCGACGAACAACCCTCGTCTACTTTAACAAATCAAAATCGTCGAAAATGAAGCACAAGGCGCACATAATTGCAACAAATTGAGCATCAAGCCCAGCTCAAGTCAGAACCACACAATCAAACATATTCCCCCCAACCCTTCCGCGCTAGAAAAGAAAGGAAAGCACGAAACCCAGAAATCACACTCGAAGCAGAAGAAATCAACTCACGCGTTCAAGAACCCGGCATGGCAAACGAGGGAATTCCACCCAAGAGATGAATACAACTCCACGTAGCTCCTCAGATGCCTCTCCTGGATCGACACCCAAGCGAAAACCACCACAATCCCTTTGAACCCACTCCCCTGAGCACCCCAGTACACACTCCCCCCGCCACCCACCATGTCCGAAACAGCTCCGACGCAATAAATTTCGCGGCTTTGGCCCGGAACAAGACGTGGGCACGGCGAATCTCGTCGTGGGTAGGGAGCAGATCGGTGGTTCTCGGCTACCGGGGGTGGGTTTTCGCCACAGCCACAAGCGTACGTTTGGTGAAAACGTGCACTCGGGCGTGCGAGGCGATATACAAGAGGGGGTGACGATTCTTGGTTGAATGGGTGGCGGGCGAGGGGAGCGGATCGATGGAAATGCCACGTACGATATTGCGGATCTTAGGATAAAGCTCGTGAATTTCGGGCCATCTCCGGCGTCGCGTGGGACGAAGTCAAATGAAATTTTGCTTGCGAACGGAAACGGTCGGAGTGCGTTGAAAGTTGATGACATCGCAAGAGTTCCTTGGAAGCCATAAACTTTTCTATTTGTTTAAATTAATTCCTCTTGTATGGTGTCACAATTGTGAACACACGGAAAGAGTTAATTACTTTATCCAATTTTTCGCGGGCTTTACGTAATCGATCTGATCATCGGTCAATTTGGGCTGATGCTTCCTTCTCACTTCCCTTGATCCCCGGGCACTTTTTTATTTCTTTTCCTATGGGTTTTTGAAGTGAATTTTAAGATTTTTAAAAAAATTACATATGATTATACAAGTTGAAGAGGTTTAAATATTTCGAAAATCTTCTAGTGTCTTGAATATGACGGAAGACGTGTGAATCCTGCAACATTTGCACAAGTCAAAAGTTAAAAAGCATGCACATCAAAGGTCACATCCCCGTTGGACAAAAATGTATGAAAGCGATGAATTTGAACATTTTTGATTTAGCATGAAGAAAAATTAATGCATAGTTAACGTGGAAAAAACATGACTCATCATTTGCAAATAGATGGTCGATTAAGGTTTCATTTGTCTTGTTCAGTAGTAGCTAAAAGATTATGAAAAGATTTTTTAAAATATTTATCTATATCGCTTAGATGAACAAAAAAAATATAATTATCGTCCATGAAAATATTTAAAAGTAGATTATTATTTGTAAAGATAATATTTTTATTGGTTAATTATTTTAAGTGATATATTATATTATTTTTAGGAAAATATCTTCAAATTATTTATATTTTGCGAAATAAATCTAAATTATATTAATAATCGGGCCAAGCTCGTAATGGGCCTCAATTTGCTATCCAAGCATGGCAGCCTCGAGGACAAATGCGAACCAAGGGTTCACCTGAATAACTAAATATGAGAGAAAAATAATTGAACAGATAACCTAGAAATAATAATAATTTATATAAATGGAGATAAAGGTGAGATTGCCATTTTTTACAAGGAGAAGGAAATCTCTCCTTGGAAAAATGGACATTCGTGTTAACACTTTCACTTCTAAAGTATGCTAAAGTTTTTCTTATATATTTTCAAATGAACTTGAGGGTTTGATAATTGTCTAATTTAAATAACTAGATTTCTGATGTTAATTATTTTAAATTTTTTTTACATTGCTTGGTATAGGAATTATGCGGCAAAGTATCTCAATATGATGTATTACGACTATATATGTTGGTCTCTTGAATAACTATAGAAACCCATTGAATTTGATTTAGGAGTGTGTCACGATCTTAAACTAACGATACATCGGTCATCCTACGTTTGCACAAGGATTGTTTACTGGCCTCGTCGTTCCGCACCATCCCCCAAGTTGCGGGTCTAATGTCCTGCTTGTCATTAGTGTCATGCAATGACCTAGAAGATGATTGCATCTGGAAAAAATATCTTCCATTTATTTAATTTACATGGTTCAGCTATGTCTTTTTCTCTGTGGATGTCTGCTGGATTTTGGTGGAGAAAAGCTAGCTGAATCATTTTAAGCTTATGATCTTCTGTGTCAAAAGTAGCTACTTTCTTGATGCTTTATGCTTTAAGCATCACTGGTCAATGACTGGATGCTTAAGTTGGCACAATTTTTTTCTGAAGCTTGCGTATTGAGGGAGTTATCTTATTAATTGTATGCCCTGACTCACATGGACATTAGGATTTCGGAGTGAGGATACAGAGAGGTAAAGTGGAAGTCTGGAAGAGGTTTCATAGTGCCATTAATATTATCACTTTTGTATTATTTCAAACAATTATTGAGGTCTTCGACCAAAAAAAAAAAGCACAATTTTTTAGATTGGTTTGGGCTCGATCGGCTTCATCGTCTCAGGCCTGTGGCCCAGACAACCTATTAAATAACCATAGTAGGCCCGAAAGACTGGCCCAGTCATATCTTGAACAGAACAGGTCTGGGCTTTATGGGTTTTCAGGATCACTCTTACCCACTACTAATGTGTATAAACGGCCCAAACAAGAATCTTGAGTGAAGGTACTTTCCGAGAGAGAAGCAAAACAAATGTTCCTCGTGTAGGTCGACACATTTTTCTTCAAATAATAATGTTTTTATTCTCGAGGGTTTCACGTGCAACTCACTAGAGTTATCTTTGCTCGTGACGTCTCTGTAACATTGATCAGAAAACAACTGGAAAAAGGTTAGTGCATGGGCTTGGGCAAGATGTGTATGCAAGTTCTTCCGGTGGGTGAACGTCTTTTACCCAGCCTTTGATTTCTCATTCCTTTATTTGGATGCAAGCAGATTCCGATAGTATTTTTTAAGGTACTTAATCTTGCACTTGTTGGATGGGAAGGAGAATCCTTTATATATAAATACAAGCTTAATCATAACCATATATCTTTTTTCAATCTAACAGTTGAGATGATATATTCCCATCTACCAACTACTTGTATTTATTATAAGAATGTACATTTACAATAATGCCCACCCTAAGAGCACTCTAGAGTACAAAAAAACTTCTAAGTCTAGGACTTAGAAGCCTCAAGGTCTGCTCGTTTTTCATGGATCAACTATGCTCCTTCGTTTAGAAATCTTCTAGGCCATGTCATTTCTCTAGGCCATGACAGAAGTGTTAATGAAATTTAACTCGTCTAACTTTTGTGTGATTTTATTTCTGTCCATGCATTGTGAACTTTCACCATTTTCTTGTCGCACTTTCTTGGTTATCTACTTTTGATTCTTTGGAAAATTAGATTTAAGATTGCTAACTGATATTCAGAGTCCAAAGATGAAACACTAATGGTGCTTCAAGGATTGGAAGTACTGCTAAAATACTTGATGGACCAAAGTGTACTAGATTATGCTCGAGGTACTTGAATGAAATAGTCCACTTGCATTCGGAAAGGACTAGTCAGAATTCTCGGGAACTAATATGACGAGATTTGCGGTGAGAAACAATGAGTAATGAAAAGGAATTGCGTGCATATACCGAGAGAACTAGGCTTTTCCCCGCTGTATTATGTTAGTAAGTTTTGCATGTACTTATCCATCATAGTTTTCAACCCTTTGTGGGATTCATGTTATTGGTTCAGACCTACGCCTTCTGATATTCTTCTTGTGAAAGTGAACAAAAAAAATCGTCTAAGAAAAAAAAAAAATAATAATCTAGTGTTATTGAGATTTAGCTATTGTAGTTGTAAGTGGTAACACCAACCCTTAGTTTTTCTTGTAGGATACACTCTTGTCCTGGAGAAATTGTAGGATCTGGTGCTGGTTTTGATCAGTTGTCTCGGGGACATTTTCTGTGGTTAATTCGATGCCTTCACTGGAGTTCCTGTGTATGCCTTCAGAGCATAGATCTTGCTGTTAAGTTTTTTATTTTTAGGATGGATAAGGTCGAGTCTGATCTACAAGCTACTCTTGGAGGAGCCACCTTGACCACATTGGATCAGGGCGTGGCATCAGTTATATTGAAGAGGCTAAGCCTGCTGTTTCCGCTGGATGCAGCCCACTGCGTTTCGCAGTGGGTAAGCCACACACGTCGAACATAATTTTTCCCGTCCCAAGTGTGCGTGTTTCTTCTTTGTTAAGTTTGATTCACATTGGATCAATAATTTGAGATTCTTTGTGTCAGTCTTCTGTTTGTTCAGTTCAGCTTCAATCACTTGACTCATAAATTGCAACAAAATTTGGGTTAGGCCTAATGCTAATGATGTTTTGCTTGAATAACCTCCGAATTGGTCTTCCATATGGTACATACGAGCGTGACACGGTTTTAAGTAATAGTTACTGAAATTTGGCTTGGAACTAATGCTAATTATATTTTACTCAAATAATCCAGAAATTAGTCTTTGTGAGGTACATATGTGTGACATGGTTCTTACTAGTATCTGTTAAGATTCGGTATCTGATGACTATTGGTCTATACTTAAGTTGCTTAGGAAAGTCGTGGTTGCCCATCTCTTTTTCTGAATCAGCAGGCTCAAGAGTCAAGTGTTTATTGTTATCTAATCAGACGTTTTATTCATATATTCAGGTCGTAATCCCCGACATAGGTGGTCTCCTCTCTTTTTCCTTTGCAGGCATTAGTGGAAATAAGTACAACCTTGGAGGAAAGACACAAGCTACAGTGTGCATACGTTCAAGTACATGGCATGCTGGGTGACCTGCAAGAACGGACGCCTTGCTTGTTGTAGATAATGGAACGTGCAATACGAGGGGAAAAGAAAGAGACTGCAGTGGGCTAGAATCAGTTCTCTTTGTTTAGGTCTTTATTGGGGGTGATAGTGGATGGTGGTGCATTTCATGTTCTAAGGCCATTGTCTTGACCGTGGTAAATAATAAAAAGTGGTCAGGAATAGCGGTGTTAGACTCAAACTAAAAAATTGAACTGAAATCAAAATCGAACCGAGTCGAAATATCATGCATTTTCGATTTGATTCGGTTTTTAGTTTGGATAATAAATAAATAATCTGTTTTTTCTTTTTTGTTGTTGTCAGTTTAGATTGTTTTATGTTCGATTTGATTCATAAGTCAAATCAAATCATCAGAACTTAATAATTTACTCTAGTCACTTCCTTCCTTCGCTTTGTCAGTATGAGAATGAGAGTCTAAACCCTAAATTGATTGGACTCCTGATCTCAACGATTGGAATCGTTCCTCGTTTCCTTCAAATTGATCTGCTCCGGCCCTCACTCTTTTCCTCCTTGCGATTGCACCGGCTCTGGGTTGATTGAAGAGGGCGGAGTGATACCTGGCTCCGTGTGCGAGCTGATCATCGTTGATGTGAGAGAGAGAGAGAGAGAGAGAGAGAGGGAGGGAGGCGACAATGGTCATGGCTTGGTGATTGGGTTGTGCGTGGCCGTAGAGGCAAGGTTGAGTGATGGCTTGTGGGTGATGGATTTGAGGGTTGGCTCTTTAATTCTTGGTATGGGTTCGCTCTGTGAGTCTCTGAAAACCTATGTAGCATGGACATTACGGAAGCTTTCGTCTCGTGTCTGATACTCCGACACGTGTCCGACACGCTCCGACACATGGTCAACGAGTGTCGAAAAATCCAACACGTGGTCAACTCTCTTCGACACGTTCCGACACGCGAGTCCAGAATTTCGACACGCGATTCCAACACGCACGAGGTTAATTTAAAAATTTTCTAATACTTTAGGCGTTAAAATATAAATATACACAAAAGAAGTAATAAAATTGCTATAAATATACATGCACGGGGTCAATATTTTTTTTTTCAATTTTGTTCTTTTAGAATTGTTTTATTTTTTTAAAGTCTTTTACTATGAAAGAAGTAATAAAAAATGCTATATATGATAAATAAACAAATTTAAAAATATCATTTCAACATTTTTCTTTAAACAATGTTTTTTTCCTCTAAGTTTTGTGTATTATTGTAACAAATTAAAATAATGAATGATATTATTTAATATTTTTGTGAAAATTAATTCTAGGCTATTATTATTATTATTTATTTATGTATTTATATATAAAAATATATTAAATATATAACGTGTCGGAACGTGTCAAAATTCTCTATTTTTAAGAAATAATGTGTCGGCGTGTCGTGTCGTGTCGTGTCGCGTGTCCGTGTTAGTGCTACATAGCTGGAAACTCATTCGATTGTAGGATTTGAACCTAGGATAATCTGCACTTGCAACATTTTTACAATGGTGATTTGGTCGAGAATTTGTTGTTCCATTGTCGCATGTGGACCTAGAAGTGAACAATATCAATCTAACATCGTTTATTGCTTGCATACTTGACCCTTGACGTAAGTGGGAGTAAGTGAAATGGATGATTAATCAAGTTTATGAAAGCAAATACGTGGAAACCTTATGAGATAGAGTGACAACATCTTTGATGTTATTATTTGAGATTGCATCGGTATATGCCTCCAAAGCAACCTGCCGTTATAGGGTACAAGAACAATGAGCGTGTCAGTGTCTCTTGTGGTGGGTGTGGACATCATGACTGCGATGTATCTTAGCCTAATGGAACAAGAATATTTAGAAGAAAATCTGAATTAGATAAGCATTTGGAAGAATGATGTAAATGGTATAGCTTCAACTTTGATATCTTAAATCGGTGGAAAGTCAATTCTACAAGATATCCTATCTTCTCCTCCATTGATTGAAATATTTTGGCGGTGCCCGTCTCAACTATATCATCATAGGTTGAACTTAGCACAAGAGATCGTGTACTTAATGTGTTTCGTAGGTCCTTGACACTAAGCATGGTGGAGGCTGGTGGGAAGAAAGATAATGCCAACATGAAATGTTATGATTGTGTTAAGTTGAGTCACTTGGCTTGTGAATGCATTAAGCCGAAGAAAGTATCCTATTACTCTATTACTTAGTGTAATGCTTTTATTTCTAAAACTGCAATGTTTGTTGAATCTCATCTTATGTGGACTGAAGACTCGGGAGCAACATACCACATAACTAAAGATCGAGGAGTATTTATGGAGTATTGTTGAATATAGTTTGGAAAAAGATGGATATACGTTGGAAATAACTTAATAGTTGAAGTGAAGAGTATCGGTACATGTAAATTGATCTTATATGGTGGTCAAAACCTATTTTTACATGATGTCCATCATGCTTTAAATATTTGATGGGACTTGGTCTTTGTATTTGTTCTTTTAAGTTTATGTTATGTATGGAATTTTATGGTTGTGTTAACATTTTGTTTGGAACAATTTATTATGTTTCTGATTATATATTGATGGTTCTATTGTGTTAGACATTGATTATGATGTATAAATTGTTGATGTTGATGGTTGTTTTTCTTTAATTACATCCTCTAGTAATGTGGATATTGATGCAAGTACTTGACATGCTATATTACATCATATTGGGTTACAAAAAATGCAAAGATTAGCTAGAGAAAGCCTCTTAGGATTGCTTGCTAAAATTGATTTATCCATTTATGAACATTGTTTAGTAGGAAAAACAACTAGAAAACCATTTGGTAAAGAAAATAGCACCGAGCTTCCATTGTAGCTCATATATTCCGATATTGATGGCTCATTGAATGTAAAGGTGAGGCATATAGCCTCATACTTCATCACTTTTATAAATGACTTAACATGTTTTGATTATGTTTTTCTAATCTCCTATAATTTTGAAGCATTAAATTGCTTTAGATGATATAAAACTTTGGTAGAGAATTAGTTAAACAAAACAATAAAGGAATTAAGAACTAATTGTGAACGTGAATATCTATCTCAGTAATTCAAGACTCTTTGTGATGAAAAGGAAATTGTAAGACAATTGACTATTTCTAGTATTTCACATCAAAATGAGATTGCTGAGAGAAGAAATAGAACACTTTTGGAAATTGTTAGGTTTATGAAGGCGTAAATGAATCTACCTATCTCGTATTGGGAATATATGTTATTGACTGCTGCCTATATTCTTAACCATGTACTTTTAAAGTCAGTCACTTTCACCCCTTATGAATTGTGCACTGGTATAAAATCAGACTTAAGTAACTTACAATTTTGAGGGTGTGTAACTTATGCCCATGATTTTTCCATAAATATGGCAAATTAGGCATTAGAGGGAAGAAATGTATTTTTATAAGATATTTTGAACACTTAAAAAGGTACGTATTCATATGTGAATAAGCTAATGGAAGTGTAACTGAAATAGAGTCATGAAATGTCATTTTTTATAGAACTATTTTCTTAGTAAAGGTGAAATTAATAAGGCTTTCCAATTATATGAGATGAGAAATCATGATAACAAACCCACTAATATTGTTGAGGGAAATGAAGATTTACCTCAACATTCAAAATTTAGTGGGAGTGTCGCATCACCTGGCGAGCTAAATTCAGAAGTTCAGTTATGTAAAAGTAATAGCAAAAGTATTTCTCGTTGTCGTTTTGAGAGTTAATGGGAAGCATTTATGATTACTCTGCAAGGTAATGTCGAGCCTAAGATAATCCAAGATGCTCTCTCATTCTCTGACAAAGAAGAATGAAGAAAAGTTTTGAAAGATGAAATGGAATCAATGAGGGCACACCATGTCTGAGACTTAGTTGATTTGTCACGCAATCGCAAGACTATTGGAAACAAATTAGTTTTTAAGACTAAGCAAATGGTAGATGGATCCATTGAAAAGTATAAGGTTCGCTTTGTAGCAAAATTTTATACTCAACAAGGGGTTATAGATTATGAGGAAACATTTTCATCAATTGTAAAATTTGCCTCTATACACCTTATTTTAGCTATTGTTACACATTTGGACCTAGAATTACATCAAATGGATGTAAAGACAATATTTCTCAACGAAGAATTAGATAAGGAAATCCATATGAAGCAAACATTAGGTTTTACAATTGAAGATTAATAATGTAAAGTTTGTAAACTTCATCGCTCAATATAAGGCCTTTAGCAATCATCTACACAGTGGTATTTTCGTTTTCATCAAGTCATAATGTTATTTGGTTTCACGATGATTGAAGAAGATCACTATGTATATGTCAAACGATCTGAAAATAAATTTGTGATTTTATCACTTTATGTGAACGATATATAATTGCTTGGGAATGATAATGGTTTAATTATCACTATAAAAGAATGGTTGTTATCTCATTTTGAACTGAAGAACATGACAAAAACTGCTTATATATGAAAGTGCTAGTATGAACACCTAGAGGGGGGTGAATAGGTGTTTAAAATAAATTTCGAGCAAAATAAAAGAGTTAAGGGAAAGGAATAAGAATACAAGGTTTATAGTGGTTCGGCTTAATGTAAGCTTACGTCCACTCTCTCACGCTAACAGCCTTCCATTGGATTCCACTATGCAATCAATAATAGATTACAACTTTGAGTGCATACACTTAGTAGTAGATCACACTATCTCACTAAGTCACTCTTTTGGTATTTCTTTCACGACCACAGATGTTTAAGCTCACAAGAGACAAGTGTATAATCGAAGTTGGCTCAGACTTTGGAATTATAAATTCTACGCTCCGTCTCTTACTTACTCATCGGTCCTTGATCTCCTTAAATACTCATCCACTTCCAAACTAGCTGTTGGACAGTATCTTGAGGATCATCGTCCAATCTATCTATTGGACAGATCTATATCTAGAAGATTTGGTAGCCGTTGAGTGATAAAAGTAAAATCCCAAATTGATTTTGATCGCTCATACAAACAGAATCTTGGTTTCCATAAGTAGAGCTTCTTTGTATAGAAAGTTCTTGTCTTCATGATCTAATTGTAAATTAATTAGATTAAGTCAATCAAATCTATCTTGATGTAGAATCCAAATCAGATCACTAGCCGTTACACATCCTGTAATAAACCAAAGCTTTGAAGAATTGAAGATAAACTTGAATCCGTCTTCATCTTCATTCTTCATCACGTTCAGTCTAGAATTCGTCAGCGTGGGCAGACTCTGAATCTAAAGTCTGGCGGTCCTCAGACTTCGATGGTAGAGTCTGGAAGTCTTTAGACTTTGACGATAGAGTTTGGAGGCCTTAAGACTTTAATACTTGAGTCTGGAAGTCTTTATACTAGACTTTACAATCTGAACAAATTTAGCTTTAAGATCTAGACGCAGTATGAATAAGTTCAGTTTCTTCTGGTTCTTCCAAGCATATACTTTGATAATATCCTTTACATGTTTTATCATCTGCATAGTCTGTTACTCAACAATTAAACACGTTAGTAGCCTTTGATTTATTTTGTCATCTTCAAAACATCATAAGGGATTTCCTTAACAATATATTATGAGTTAAGATCGAAAGAGATCAATTAAGGAAATTCTTTACTTTGTCACAAGAGTATTATATAATGAGGATTCTTGAGAATTTCAATATGTAGTATTGTAATCCCATTGATTCCGCAGTTATGTAAAGTGAAGGTATGAGTACTAAAATGTGTCCAAGGACCCCGAAAAGAAAAAAAAGAAATGGAAACTATTCCTTTCACTAGTGCGGTTGGAAGTTTGGTGTATGGTATGATGTGTACTTGATCCGACATATGTCATGTAGTGGGGTTAGTGATCCGATATCAATCAAATCATAATTAAGCACATTGGAAAGTAGTGAATAATATCCTAAGATATTTGAAAGAGCACCATGGATTATCGATTTTATTATCAAGGGCATGATTTATGCTTATTAGGCTATTCAAATGCTAGTTGGAGAAGAGACCTAGATGAACATAAATCGATTTTTGGGTACGTGTTCTTACTTAATAAAGGTGTAATTTCTTAGAATAACAAGAAACAAATATGCACGGCTTTATCTATGATGGATGTGGAATTCATTGCATGCTTTGCCACAGTACAAGAAGCCGTATGGCTAAGACATTTTTTGGAAAATTTAGTCATTATCACTAAGATTCCAAGAACAATTTATTGTGATAATCAAGTAGCCATTGTCTGTGTGAAAAATCCTAAGTATTATGATATGACGAAATACATTGACATAGATAACAACTTCATCAGAGATATAATAGCTAATAAATAAGTGATCTTACAATACATTTCAATTGAGAAAAAAACAGCCCAAGTGCCAAAACTTGGCATAATGGGACACTTAAGGCGTGCTTGGTGATGTTTCTGTTTCAGGGAACAATTTTTGAACAGAAATAGTGTTTTCTATTTCTGTTCTCGGGAACAATTTCTAAGCATAAGAACGCGCTTGGTAACCGCAAAAAAAAATTTATTTTAGGAATAGAAATGCGTTTGGTAAACTTGTATAATTTTGTTATTTCTTTTAATTTTTCAATATTTGTATTATATTTTTCTTCTTTGTTTTTTTTTTTTTTCCCTTTTTTTCTCCTTTGTGGCCGGTTGTTGGCCACAGTGGCCTTCGGTGATTGGCTGGGCGAGGTTTGACGAACTCGCCGCAGCCTCGCCGGATCTAGGTGAGGCCGAGTGCTACCGATGGCCTCGGTGGCTAGGCGAGCCTCGCCAGGCCATCGGTGAGGCTCGACCTTGCCTAGGCGACATGAGGTTGGCCTTGCCCTAGCCCGGCGAGGTGAGGCCGAGCCTCGCGCCGGTCGATGAGGCTCGGCCTCACCGGGCCATTGCTGGGTGACATTGACTTGGCGGTGGCTCCACGAGGCCGAGCCTTGCCGATGGCTAGGCGAGCTCGGCCTCGCCAGATCTAGGTGAGCTCAAGCTCGCCCGGCCAAGGTGAGGCCGAGCCTCACCCAGCCACTGCAAGGCTCGGCGTCGCCGAAAGTCGATGACGCACCGGCGAGGTCGCCAGTCCTAATTAGTCGATCGCCAGCCATGGCCGAGGCTGACGACCAGCCAAAATGAAGAAGAAAGAAAGAAAAAAGAAGAAGAAAAAAAATGAAGAAAAAAGAAGAGAGAGAAAAATTATTTTTTGGAATTGTTCCCGAGAATAAGAAGCAACTTTTTATCTACTTCTTGTTTCTATTTCAAATCTATTCGGACAACAAAAAAATAGATTTTTTTATTCCCGAGAACAAAAGTTTTACTAAACAAGTTTCTGTTCTTTTTTTATTCCCCAGAACAAAAGAATAGAAATTTTTGTTCCGAGGAACGGAAACACTTTTTGCCAAACAGGGCCTTAAGTGCCAAAAGTTAAGGAAATTGATATTTAAGTGCTACTTTTATTTTTTGAAAAAAGGGAAAATTGAAAGCCACCTTTGGTGAACCTTGTTGAAAATCCCACGTAGCAACTTTTTATTAATTTTTCTTGCCTACATGGCTCGTCGGAGAGTTGACTTAGCAAAGAAATGCAAAAACGACGTTGTTTTGGCATGAAATTGAATTTCAATATAAAAATTAATTAAATAAATTTAAAACCATTTTATTTATTTATTTATTTTTAAAGAGGAAGGAAGGAAGTAGATGAACAGTTGGAAGCAGTTGAGGGCTTAGCCCTTGCCACTGCCATTGCCTCTTTGGCGTCGTTGGGAAGGGTCGGCGACGGTGTGGGGAGGGTTGGCCGGGGTTATCAGGCTTTTCCGACTGACCGGCGACGGGGCTTATGAGCCCTCGCCCAGATCTAGGGTGAGGGTCTCGGCCTTCCTCCAGATCTAGCGAGGGTTGCCAGGCCTCACTCGGCTAGGCTAAGGGCCGCCATCCACTTGTCGCTGGTCAGCCAGGGTTGTTGGCCCTTGGCTAGGGCTCGGCGACCTCGATCGATCCTTCCCTTATTGTTGCTAGCCTTTATCGGCGACGACATGGCGGTAGCGGCGAGGGCTGAGCTCCTAGCCATTGTTCATCCTCTATCTTTTTTTTTAAATGATTTTAAATTATAATTAATTGATTTTATATTAATTATTTACCCATGTCAGCAACAAAATGATGTTTTTGCACTTGTCTAGTCACGTTAGCGTGCAAAATGATGTTGTTTTATACTTACATTGTCGGAAAATTGCAACATCTGTATTTTGACAAGATTTTCTCACTATTGGCACTTAACTAATCCATTTTGCTTTGATTTTGGTACTTAAGTGTCACTTTCTTAACTTTTGGCACTTAAGTGTCCCCTGTGCCAAGTTTTAGCACTCCATGTGTGTCTTTCTCTCCATTTCAATTAATAGAATGGTGATTGATCAGTTTTCAAAGGCTGTTCTTAGAGATGTGTTTTTGATCCACATGATGTCTTTAGAGTTATGTAGAATATGATATATAATATTGTTAAAGATCACTGGTTTATGTATATGAGAACATATGTATCAACTTGTTTGTTTCTAGTGACTTGATGTTTCATCAATAAGTATAAATCTATTATTAGACTAGCACGCACACGTACACACGCACGCACGCACGCACGCACGCTCGCTATAGTTAGCATGTTAAGCTGAGACGTTATGTATTTATAAATATTGGAAAGCAAGTTTAGTACATAAAATAATTTTACGTCGCCTTGATTAAAGTTAATATGGGGTCTATGATATGTTTGTGATAAGACCAAACATGATATTCCCACAATCATGAATGCCTGAAGGATATCTAGATGCGAGTACTTACTTGGGCACTATAGAAAGCAGGCTTATATAATACTCGAGCTAAATATTAGTACCTGAGAAGCATGTTACTATGTTTAAGTTAAGATTTATATCATGGATGTGTTTAATAAATGACATACGCTTTTACAGAAAGAAAAATCCACTATAGCATGTAATTCAAACTACATATGCATTGTACTACCGACAATGGAAGGTGAGTAAAATTATCCATATTTAATCATCGTGTCAGCTTTTGAGGTAATTTATAATTTAACTCATTTTGTGCCCTATATTACTCTTGACTATATTCTTGAAGTGAGATAAATGTTGCCACCTTAGCATGTTATCAGCGGTCATGAATAGATATGGTATTATGGGAGGTATATAGAAAAGTAATTATTCTGAAATGGAGAGAGATATGAGTGCGAAGGAAGACTCTTGTTGTTTTACATCCATCACATGTATTTATTGATTAACTAATTATCGCCTTCTATGGTTTTAAATATAATTGTAAATATATGGTGTTATGAGAATAGTTAAGTATAGCCCTTAAGGGATATGTATGCTTGAATTGATGTAGCAAAATATGTTTGGAGTATTGTGAGACATCAATTTTTCATTTCTTTTTTAGGTTGTAGCCATTATGTCATTCTTAATAGGTACATAATTTGAGTTTCCAAGTGTAAGTGTACTTACTGATCGTACGACTTTGTTGCCAGTATGAATTGTTTTTAAAGTAGATGAATGTTGAATGCCTTATATTCTTGATAG
This sequence comes from Eucalyptus erythrocorys, assembly GCA_014182555.1. Lineage (NCBI taxonomy): Eukaryota > Viridiplantae > Streptophyta > Magnoliopsida > Myrtales > Myrtaceae > Eucalyptus > Eucalyptus erythrocorys. Next base: position 18,578,378 of record CM024603.1, read on the forward strand.
GGCACTATCAAACCTATCATATCTAAGTGGGATGCGATTAAGACGCGTTGGTTTTTCTTGATATGATATGATGGGGAGAGAACTTTTGAAAATTTGTGAGGGAACTTATATAAATAACTTATAGAGATAACTGCAATAGCTAATTGTTAGAAAGAAAGTTATGATAAACGGTTCTCTCTTCTTTTTCTCTCTTGTTGACACCTAAATTTTGGCGGTCCGATCATTTATTTATTGCATAAAAATTAAGGGTTAGTTTTATCCCTGAAAAAATTTTTTAGTTGTATAACACATAGGTTTAGGTGCATTTATTTTAATTTAACTTTTATTGGGCCGGTGGTGTAAGGGTTCAAATTTACATTTTTTAGCTTTAGTTCGACAGGCCGAGCTAGGCCCGCGGAATGAGCAATTTAGCCCAAGCCCGTTGTTTTTTATTAATTAATGAGAATTTGAGATTTGAGGCGAGCGGTTTTAAAAAAAATTGGATTTGCAATCTGATCTTCAGCAACATATAAGCCTTATCTTTATTTATAGATAAAATTAGTTGAATTCAGTTGAAAATACTTAACAGATAAGGAGAATAAAATATTTCGTGGTCATGAGGTTATCGGCAATCTTTTCGAAATATCAATAAAAAGATCACATTTTGTTTTGGCCTATAAAAAGAGGGCATACGGGTTCGAGTTGTGGGGCTTCTTTCGTGGAAAAAATTGAAAAGTGAAAGAGAGAAAACAGAGAATAGGGCTTCGGTTTTTGTGGAGGAAGGAGAGAGAAGCAAAGTGAGGGGAAGCCGTCGAAGTAAAAAAAGAAGAACACAAGAAAGTAGAAACAGGGGCTTCGGTTCTCAAGGGGGGAAAAGGAAAAAGTCAACAAAGGAAAAAGTGAAAGGGGGAAGTGACGTGAGCAGGGTGAACAGAGAAGAAGAGAGAGTACGGTGAGGGAGACGTGTGAATAGTCTTCGAGGGAGAGAGAAAAAAAATGCTGTTTTGTCTTTTATTTTCTCTGACAAAGCAGAGAAAAAAAAAAGGAGAAGTCAGCAAGATCAGAAAGAAGCAGAGAGAAGACGTGCAGCAGGGAGAAGGGACGTGCAGCAACAAAAAAAAAGAAAGAAAAGTCCAAGCGTCATCTTCTTAGTGTGGGAGTTCTCCCCCCACCAGCGCGCCACGATCCGTCGCACCACATCCATCCAGCCGCGACGCTCTGCCCACCGGTCCGCAATCCCGAGCCGATCTCGACGGCCCCGCCTCTGCGCCACTAGCTGCCGTTGTTCCGCACCGACCCACGACGAACGGCGACTCCTCCTGTGACGCCGCCCCCCGGCCAATCAAAGCCGCGACCCTACCACGCTACTGTTGCCCTTGTGTTGTCTGTGCTTGTAGGTCTCCACCAGCGCCACTCCGGTCAGTGACTGCTGGCGATCTGACGTCTCCATCCGAGCCCGAACTCGAGCCGAGCCACTCCGCCTCTCTGCCTGAGCCCGAGCGAGGCCGCTTGCTGCTGCTCCTCTTGACGCCACTACTCGCCGCTGGTCTGCTCGCTGCTAATCCTGCTCGCCGAAGCTCCGACGACCGGCGACCAACGGTGAAACCCGAACCGGTGGCCAAAGAAAAAAAAAGAAAAAAGGAAAAAATTAGGTAGTTTAATCTTTTATTTTTATTCTTACTTTTCACTAACTTTTCTCTTATTTTATTTATTTTGTTATTATTGTTCAATTTAGAATATTGAGATGTGCTTTTCTTTTATAAATCTCGTAGGCATTAAGTGCAGGTGTTTTATCCCAAATTATGGTAATTATTAATTTGACCCGTAAGATGTCGGGTCATTTTTTTAATTACTTTAATTTTTAAGAAGTTTAATAATATTTAGTTGTTAAATCATTATAGAGTTAAAATAGTTGTTAATTTAATCCGTGGGACAACGGATTATTTTTTCAGTTATTTTAATTCTTATCTTGGTTGTTTTAAAATAATTAGGGTTAATACCTTAAAAAACTTCAAACTGGTACATCTGTGACAAATTTACCCCAAACTAATTTTTTGACCATGAAAAACTCCAAACCAGGTATACCCGTGACAAATTTACCCCGACTAACAAAAAAAAAAAATCCTAAACTGGTACATTTATAACAAATTTACCCTAAACTAATTTATTCGACCGCAAAAAACTCCAAACCGGTAAATTTGTGACAAATATACCCTTCGCTAAATTTGATTAATACAAAAAAATCACAAAAATTGTAAACCGTAACAAACGGAATGTAAAATCCTAAATTGGTATATTAATCAACTCTCACGTGTCATTTAACTTAATAATTTAACGATAAAATTTAATAAAAACTAACGAGAGGGTAAATTTGTCACAAGTGTACCGGTTTGGGGTAAATTTGTCAAAGGTATACTAGTTTGGAGTTTTTGGTGGTCAAAAAAATAGTTTGGGGTAAATTTGTCACAGGTGTACCAGTTTAGGGTTTTTCAAGGTATTAACCCAAATAATTACTTGTTTTGGAAAAATAAAAAAGGAAAAAACATTAAAAATAAAAAAATCATAAAAATCTAAATATTGCATTAGAGTATTTAGGTTTGTTAAGTTAGGATTACATTTTTAGGACTATAGTTTCTTTAGATTATACTTATTTAGAACTATTTTAAATAGTGTTGGCATATCTCATTATTTTTAGAATAGTTTTAATGATAAGATATAGTTTGAATTAAACTGATCATTTTAGATAGTTTAATTAGGGTTTTATTAATTCCGAATTTCAAATAAAAAATCAAAAACATTACATGCATGTCAAATAATTTGCATAATAGGTTTAATTAGAATTTGTTTATTAAAGTAAAACTCATGCATATCAAATTTAGATTAAGATTGCATATAATTAACATTTTTTTTTTAAAAAGAAAAATTAGGTGTCATGTGGTTTAGAAATCATGTTTAGGGCATGCATTTTCATTAGCATTTTTGTAAGGTTATAGTTTATAATTTCTTACAATTTATTGCTTCATTTGATTGGATGTTATTTCATTAATTGTGCACCCGCACGACCACCCTTTGCATGTTAGTAGCTTAGGTTAAAAATTAATCAAGACCGCCCGCAAAAATATTTTTTAATGACAAGGTACCGAAAGGGCGTTAGATTTTTCTAGCGTAACCATGTCCCCGGACTTAATGAATCTCAGTTCGCAAAAAAAAAAAAAATAAATAAAATAAAGTATTCTCCCATACTTTATTTGGGTTTCTAACCAATCCTAATTGGTTAGTGGTGGCTCCAATTTGAATATAATTACATGTTTAAATGAGATAATTTCTAGTATCAAGTCGCGATTGGTAGGACTTGGGAGGGTCCGTGCCAAGTTTTCGGACTTAGTAATCCAATAGCCTTCTTTGAAAAAATTCACCTTCGGGAGGGTCGCGACATCTCTCCATCAATAAATAAAGGCAATTTCATTACTGCTTTGAGAAGGCAATCAGCATTAACACTGTGGAACGTGAATACTATTGTCTTGATTGTATTTGGACTATTGTGAAGTCGTATCGTCCACATTCGCTCATAATTACACGTACATTCTTGGGTAATTTGTTTGTTGCACATCAAAGATGTTAGTTGTTTCTTTCGCCGATATTCTTCCAACACACACAAAAATAGATGATTGCATAGGGAGAGAGAAGTGGAGGTGGGGTGGGCGAGGTTGAGCGCCTCTCGAGCATCGAGGGTCTATGTCCCATGATACGGTGACTCCCAAGGGCTATTGGCAACTTAAGATAGCTCAATTCCTTGAGGCCAAACATTGAGCATGGGGGCTTCGCCAATGAAGGAAGATAAAGAAAGAGAGGAAGAGTGGAGGGCTGCCGGAAAGGGTCCTACATCTCTCGTCGGGGTCGAATGAATCGGGCCATAGCCGAACAATTGTCTACTCAAACAACTGCTAAAGCTGTATATTTTAAGCCTTGCGATGCTTCATCCAAGCTCATAAATCCATCCATCCTCGCTCCACCTTATGCGTGCGGCGAGTTCTTTGAACCGGTCTCGTCTCGAAATCTACACGTTGCGGGTTCTATCACCGCCAATAGGCAGGGCGGTGCGGATATTTGCTAGGACGAGTCAAATTACTATTCCTAAATGGACATAAATGCTCTGTTAAAAAAAAAGGGGGCATAAATGCTAATAAATGTCGCTCATTTCAATGTCTACAAAGTCGGTATACTTTATTCCTTAGTCTTACATTTGGTAAACCGTAGGTCCTCTCTTTATCATGTTTGAACTTCTTTTCCTAGGTGGTGGCGTATAAAAAAAGAGCTTCTATGCGGTATTTGAGGCAGCGTCAACCGTCAGTTATCGTTGATGCAACTTCTACCTGTTTACTCATTATTTATATACCTTCCAGAATCTTTAAAAATTAAACAAATAAGTTCACAAAAATTACAGGAAACTATATATGATATTGCATGTCGATATACTTTTGAAAGATTGAAATTGTTTCTTGTAAATTAGTTGTCAAACATTGAAACCGATAATCCTTGAAAAAAGGTTAGAAGGTATAATTTAAAAGGCTTTTTATCAGGCCCACTGTAGGTGTAAAAGATAAGTTACATATTCACCTTTGAATGGTTTTTTTTTTTTTTTTGTCGGTCCTACTCTATACCTAGTCTACACTCACTCTCGGACTTTTGTCTCGCCTCTTGCGGGCGTGGGCGTCGAAACCCACTCCCGAAACTGCGCGTCCCCACCCCGTCCTCCTCGAGAAGGTGGGGTTTGAACCCCACACCTCCCCCTTCCATGTTGGAAGGGTGGCCACTGGGGCGAATCCCAGTGGTTACCTTTGAATGGTTGACATATAAAATAATTTTGACAAAAAATTAACTACATACATACCACTTATCTGACAGTGAATAAAGATTTTTCTACATTAGTAACAAGACCAAGTAATAATCCAAATTAAAGCCAAATCATTTCAAAATAGGCTTAATCGAATGAGGATGATGGGGGCTCTAGAAGTGTCCTCCTCAAGCTTTTGATTGAACGTGATCGGCTAGAACATGTGCACTCGGTCATCAAGTAAGTTGATTATATACATATACATCATATCATATGATAAAGACATTAATAGGACGTGAATAATCTTTGAACTAGGTTATTGGTCTAATTGATGGTTGATAGACGCTCGTATGGGCCTTGTGGTGTTGCCTTTGGATTCGATCAGTTGATTGGTCTAATTCCACCGACCCGGTAGTTCATGTGGACCATTCCTATGTATATAAACTAAAAGGTATGATATGAACCTAAAGACCATAATATAGGGATCTAATTGGACAAAGAGAAATAGGTTACGTTGAAAAAAAAAAAAAAAAAAAAAAAAATCAACGAGGCAGTTTTCTCTACTCAACCCCATTATTTTTGTCCTTGTATGCATTAAATCGACTAATTTAAATTCTATTAACATAGAGGGCAAAATAATTGAGATCTTTTAAACTCGGGGGTTCAGAAAGCTTAATATGAAAGAAATCTAAGCATATCCCCTCTCTCCCTGATCTCTTTGTGCCCGAAATGGCCATCCCATCCATAAGCAGCAACACTAGGTTTGAGTTGTTTAAGGTTCGAAATCTCATACTTCAAGTCGCACCCTACACTCACGGCCGATTTCGGAGTAAAGAACAGCGCAAGTGCCATAACTTGGCACGGGGGGACACTTAAGTGCCATAACTTTAAAACGGTACACTTAAGTGCCACTTTTTTTTTTTTTTTTCAAATGGAACACTTAAGTGCCAATATCGGAGTAAAATGGAACACTTAAGTGCCACTCCGGCGAAAATCCGACCAAACGACTGACGTGGCAATTTTCGGGCGATGGAGGTCCAAAACGGCGTTGTTTTTGCATGCCGACATGGCGAAAAATGCAAAAACGACGCCGTTTCGTGTCCGACGTGTAAAAATAAAATAAAATTAATTAGATTAAATTAAAACTTAATTTTAATTAAAAATACTCTAAAAATTTTAAAAAAAAAGGGGACGAAGGGGGTGGGCGGCCGAGGGTTGAGCCCTCACCGCCGCCGCCCCCGCCGTCGCCGAGAAGGGCCGGCGACGGAGGGGGAGGGTTGGCGGGGTCGTCGGCCCCCGGCCGACCGGCGGCGAGGGCCGCGAGCCCTCGCCGGATCGCGGCGAGGGCCCGCGAGCCCTCGCCCGGATCCGGCGAGGGCCGCAAGCCCTCGCCGGATGCGGCCCTCGCCGCCTCCTCGCCGTCGCCGGGAAGGGCCGGCGACGGCGGGAGGAGGCGGCGGCGGCGAGGGCTTAGCCCTCGGCCCCGCTCGCCCCCTTCGTCCCCCTTTTTTTTAAAAATTTTTAGAGTATTTTTAATTAAAATTAAGTTTTTATTTAATTAAATTAATTTTTTATTATGCAAACGGCGTCGTTTCGCCGAGTCGGCGCCGACTCGGCTCTCCGGCAAGCCATGTAAGCATTAAAAAATAATAAACACGTGCCACGTAGGATTTCCGGCAAGGTCGCGGGGAGGTGGCACTTAAGTGTCCCATTTGAAAAAAAGTGGTACTTAAGTGTCTTGTTTTAAAGTTATGGCACTTAAGTGTCCCCCTGTGCCAAGTTATGACACTCCAGGTGTCCCAAACTCCCGATTTCGACACGCACATTCGGGGTGGGAGTGGGGGTTGCGATGGGCATCAAGGATTTGCAAAGAGAGAGAATTTGTGTGTTGAAGGCACGAATGTAAAAAAGAAAAAAATATGAAAAGGAAAGGTAAAAAAAGAGAAATAAATCTAGGCCAAAGCATCCATCTCTCCATTACTTTAGAAGATCTCAATTTCATGAGGCAAGTTTTTCACTTAGGTATTAAAAATTTAGAAGAGGTATTATCTGCCTAACGTTACTAAGATAAGTGCTGCTTGACCAAAAGGAAGTCCCTTTTAAATAAGTTCCTAATGAGCTCCTCCACAATCAGCTTCGTGGTGAGAGAACGCATGTGTTGAAGGCACAAATGTAAAAATGAAAAGATGAAAAGGAAAGGAAAAAGGAGAAAAATAAATCTAGGCCAAAGCATTCTCCTCTCTGTAACTTTAGAAGATCTCAATTTCACGAGGCAAGTTTTTGACTTGGGTTTTGAAAAATTAGAAGAGGCATCATCTGCCTATCATTATTAAAATAAGTGCCGCTTGAGAAAAAGGAAGTCCCTTTTAAATAAGTTCGTAATAAGCTCCTCCGCAATCAGCTTCGTGGAGAGAGAGAGAACGCGTATGTGGAAGGCACAAATGTGAAAACGAAAAGAAGAAAAGGAAAGGCAAAAGAAGAGATATAAATCTAGGCCAAAGCATCCATCCCTCTATGACTTTATAAGATCTCAATTTCACAAGGCAAGTTCTTGACTTTGGTCCTCAAAATTTACGATAGGCATCCATCTGCCTAACGTTACTAAAGTAAGTCCTGCTTGACAAAAGGGGAGTCCCTTTTAAAATTAAGTCCCTAATGAGCTCCTCCACAATCAGCTTCGTGGAGCGTGGAAAAGAGAGGCATCAAGATCGAAACCCCATCTCCATTAATGAAAAGAAAGGCAACATTCTTTCCCCTCCCAACGCGGTACCATCATCACTCCCCCCATCTCAACTAAAGTGGCACCAGATCCAAAGCGAAGCCCTTCGCTTGGAGAGACCCACCACCGCTCCTCCACTACACGTGCACGACCTCCTGTTTCTTGAATATCATATGGAATTCCTCGTTCTGGCGATATTTGTTAAGGGATCCAACGTCCTTCGCCTACGGGATTTAACTACTTTATGTTCGAGGCGCATCGACAATGATAAGTGGAATTCAAAGATTTACACAAAGAAAATGAACTATATCATGTCGGAATATCCAACCAAGAAAGACTCGAGCTTAAAGACCAAGAGCAATCATATGTATGTGAAGAATATATAGACCTTGTAAATAAATGAAATCAAATGAGTGATTTTCGGTATGGACAATTATGTCCAACGTATCTTCAGTAAATGAATGTTTCTATCTCACGATTGTTCGCATGAGATCTGACTTTACACACATGGTATTTTTTTTATTAAAATTTGAATTTTCATGTCCGGAACAAAGATCTAGAACATGAGTTTCCATTTGATGCTCGTCAAGTGAATGGTATGAATGGGGAAAGCAGTGTGAACATGAGTAAATTTAATTCAGAAAGCTCTGTCCATAAAGCACAGAAGCAAACCACGCCCCCAAGATATAAAATTGCTTGCTTCCGGATCAGGCATGTGCCCGGTATAATCCCCACCTTCTCGACTAATTACAATGTTACAGCTTTAATTATCTCCCTTTGTTATTATCCTTTACAAGTATCCAAAGCACTTGACATGTTAACTTACTAATAATAACAGAAACATGCATAATCATACTAAGGCAATTATATATATTTTGCGAAATAAATTTAAGAAAACAACATTGATTATATGTCATTTCAAGTTCCATTAAAGTATCCTACATCACTTGTTTATAGAATTTGTCCGTTCTTTATATACAAGCATCACCCTCCACTTATAAGTGTAAGTTTTTCAGGGTTATACTTTCGACCACTCTAAAAAAATGTTATGCTGTGGCTTTAGCTACAACATGTGATTGGTGCAAAGCTCTTGGAGACAATTGAAGTATTTCATGTGGCTTGTGTAGGGAGTTCATGCCTTTTTGATATTTACATGGTCTCCCTCACCTATGGATCTAGAGCTTTTGGACTGAACATTCTAATATGATACGGGGCTAGATTATGCTCCAGCTTATGTGGCGCGTGCAGCCCCCTCCTCCCCCCCCCATCCGTCGATCTCCACGTGCCGTTCCTCAACCCGCCTCGCTCGCTTGCATGTGAGAGGGGGCATTAGGGTATCCCCACATCGCTTATCTACAAGATATCCCCACATTGCTTATCTACAAGATCTATGCCGTCTTTTATACACGTGTCGGCTGCGTGTCGAGGGCGTGTGTGCAAGAGGTGGGAGGGAAGAAAGAAGAAAGAAAGAAAGGAGTTAAACGTACGTGTGTTTAACGCCGGGGGCGAGTCAATGCACGAAGCACGGTCCCCCAGCCGAAAGAGGTGCGCGCGGGGGGTCGTCCGTCGATATCATAAAGAAAGAGACACGAGAGGATTTTTTGCCTCACCGCCCCACTGCAATAAAAATATTAGCAATGACCACCCCAAAAAGGCAAAAAAAAAAAAAAAAAAGGAGAGTATATTCTCGCTTTTAGCCTCCATAATCAAGTACTCTCTTAGCAAGAATATTCTCCTTCCCCATTCCCTTTTCATATATAGAATTTTTGGAGAGCGGACCGAAAATCGTAATTTCATATAAATCCGAGGACAGAAACGGGGAAAACGGACACTTTTTTGCACCTTGTGTGTAAAAAGCAAAGAAATTACACATATTTCCGTGTTTATTTGTAATTTTCCGGCGGGGGATTTTTTTGGCATTTCCCGGCGAAAGCTGTACACGTCACTGAAAGTCAACAGTTCTCGTCTCTCTCTCTCGACGTCGCGACGAGCTGACCTCGGCGTCACCCTGACGTCATCATATCTGCTCCGTCGTCTCTCTCTTTTTCTTTCTGCTCACGGCTTCAAGCGGATCCACTCGTAGCGGCCTTCGAGCGGGGCGTCCATGGCGACGTCGTAGTTGTACCTGCGACGACGAAGAAGAAGATGATGATGATGATGAAGAAGAAGGAGGAGGAGGCGAATGGAGTTTGTCATCAGTCGCTTAGGGTTTTGATTCTCTCTCTCTATCTCTCTCTACGAAGAACAGAAGCGTTCTTGCTCGACGGAGCAGTTAAGAGGGAATCGCTCACTTCTCCGTAAACCGTTGCCGCTCGCGCTCCTCTGCCTCCGAGAAGAACGATTCCAGCTCCGCTCGCGACGGCGGAGATGCCGGAGGCCTCCGTTCGCTCGTCGTCGCCGATTTCGATGGGGCGCTTTCTCCGCTACAATTGGAGAGGATCGACAAAAAATTCATCGGTGCAAAAGACTAAACCAAAAAAAAAAAAAAAAAAATTACAAAAATCTTCCCCGACGGAGGGATTTAAGAGGGATCGAAATTGAAGAACGAATGCGGAGTGTACCTGAAATCGCGGTTGCATGTGGATGCTTCGGTTTCGAAACTCTTCGCCTGCGACTGCACCGGTAAGAGATCTTCGGTTAATTTAGTAACCGAGGGTGGCGAAACGGCCAGAATTCTCTCTCGTGAACGCGCACGGACGATCGATTGGACAAGGAAACAGACAGAGAGAGCGAGAGGACGATCAAAGCTCGAAATTTCACCTGTTGCTGTCGATCGTCGCCGACGATGTCGAGCTTCTTTTCCTTCACGACGTCGCCGGAGTCCTCGTCACTCCTCCCTGAGGAACGAGGCGGCTCTGACGGACTGGAGCTCGAGCTCGACACGAAGTCTCCGGCCTCCGACGGAACGCTGATCTTCTCCGGCGAGTCCGAACACGGAAGCCGAAGCAGCGGTCCGCCCCCATGCTCCTCCGACCGCAGCTCGAACGGTGCTTCTCCGACGAAGGCTATCCTCCGTCGCTTCGGCGCCGTCGGAGCCGTCGAAGCTCCGGCGAGCTCGGCTCGCTTGAGGTGTCGCGTCGAGCGGGGGTCTTCCATCGCAGCGCTCTCTCTCTCTCTCTCTGCGATGGCGATTTGGAGTAGAAACGAGGGAGAGCGCGAGGTGGGGATGGACGGCTGAGATGAGGGGTTATATATTTCGAAGCAGGATGATGTGGGTCCCAACCTTTCGGGGCGCAGTACGGCCCTAAGCTAAAGCTTAGCTCGCAGCCGACAGGTGGGCGGCACGTGTGGCCGCCCGCCGCGCGCTAATTTAAGGTTACGTGAGATTTATCTATCAGGACCATATATTAAGGATGCATTTAAGGATGCTGGAAGATGGGCCCCACTTGGTGCCGGCATGACAATTGTCCACTCCAGGTCGCTTCTCGGTTGTATCGTGAAGCATATTGTTATGTTCTTGATTAGTTTGAGGTTACGCGAGACTTATATATCAGAGTAGCAATTCGTGATTAAGTGATGTCAGGTTAGAAATGTATTTGAATAGTTCGTGGTCCAACGTTGGTGGCCTTTGTGAGAGGTGGCCGCGATCACCTGGAGATCTAAAGCCAAAATCGCCCCATTACAATGATCCTTTTTTATATGATAGAGAAAGTATCATAGTAACGACTAATTTTAAAGTGCATGAATCATTTTAAACCAAGGAAAAGGTAGATGGTGAATGGATTTATTGGTTTATAAACAGGTGTATACAATAAATTAAAGTAGTAATACCAAGATGCATAGATAATTACTAATCAATAAACAAGCAAAATATAGTTATCCACTCACTCTTTACACGATCGGAGATTCTCAATCTTGCTTGTTGCCTCCTTCATCGTCCTGCCAAATCTCAACCATTGATGTGTTAAAATTCATTTTCAAAATCAACTCTCTCATGTTGAATAAATAATTAGAATTATCACGACACGCTTGAAAGTACATATGGGGAATAGAGGACCCTCATCCCTCTTTTCAACAGGACGCCTCCAAGTTTTGAGTTTCCCAACAAGTCGAGTCCAAGAAGAAAAAAGATTTGATGTGTCAAAAATCCTCACTAATGCATATCCCCAAGTTTATCATGCTCTCCTCCTCCTCCTCCTACTCCTCCCCTCCTCTTCCTCCTCATCATCATCAAGAAGAAGTATATAGGACAAATTCGGGATAAGAATCAACTAGAAAAATTATCCAAAAAGTTCTCAACCTATTGCATTTTTGTCAATTTGGTCATAAATATTTTAATTTTGTTAATTGAGTCATAAATATTTTCACATTTTTTTAATTACGTCCATAGGCCAAAATGACAAGGACAATTTTTTAATAGTATTTTAATATTTTTCGAATTTATTTACTTATTTTCCTTTTTCCTTTCCTTTTTTTTTTCTTCTCTCCCTCTTGCTCTAGCTAGTTGGAGCCTCAACGATCAACTAGAGACGAGAGCCGGTGAGGTCCAATGAGGTTGACCTCGCCGGTCTTTACTAAGCTCACCCCTACTGGCTATCGTGAGGCTAAGCCTGGCAGACCTTGCCTAGCCACTGATGATATGCTAGAGCAACGAGTGGGTATCAGTACATATTTAGGATTAAAATGGTAAAAGTCTAATAGGTCTAGGAATTTGGAGCTAAATTAGCAAGATTAGCAAGTGGGCATCAGCAACTTCGATGGTTTTGTTAATTCACGCAGACCCACAAAGCCAAAAGCAAGCAATCAATGGCCCCCCTCCTCCTCCTTCTCACCCTAACGGATTGGCACACATACTTCCAAACTGAAAGGCTTGGGAAGGAAGGAAGGAAGGATCAGAAATGGGGCATCTCCTTGAGTCAGACAACAAGGTCTTCCTCGAAGCAGGACAATCTTCTTCTTCGGTTGTCGTCTTCATTGATTTTTAGGGCCTGTGGTCCTAGGAACTCGCTTTCGTTATCGAGTAAGGTCTTCGTTGTACAACGCCATGAAGGACAGAAGTCTTCTCCACCTACAAAAGACAACTCGTGAATGAGGCAACGTCGTTATCGGGTCAAAAAGAGTTTTTTGACATGCATTCATCTCATTGTTCAGTAACTATGGAATGACGCGATAAACCATAAAAGGATTTTCATTCACATCTCTTTGGTTTTCTTGGGGTTGAAAGGATGATCGGGAAAGTTAGAACTACCGAGTTGAGAGAACGTTAGAGCATCCCTAAGCCGTCCCTAATCTTATGCGTGGGGAATGTGGACCTTTGAGTTGACATGCCCTCGGCGTGAAAATCCGCAACGTGTTAGGTGGTCGGCGGGTTTGAACCGAGGTTGGAGTTGAGAATCTTCAAAGAGGATGTATGTATGAAATGTCTATCGATTGGTGTCTATTTGTAATAATCACCCTCTTGAACTCCTACATGATATCACTTAGGGTGTATTTGATAATCATTTTATTTTCGGGAACAATTTCTACTTAGAAATGATCTTTTTTTTTTTTTTTTTGGTGGATGGGTTTCTGAGCATTTAAAGGCATTTAATAATTAGTATGACGCTCACATTCTTCAACTTGACATGCCCTTGGCGTGAAAATCCGCAATGTGTTAGGTGGTCAATGGGTTTGAATCGAGGTTGGAGTTGAGAATCTTCGAAGAGGATGTATATATGAAATGTCAATCGGTGTCTATATTTTATTTTTTTTTTTTTTTTTTTTTTTTTTGTAATAGAAATACGTTGGTACGACACTCACATTCTTTTGTGGTTTAGAATTATTTTAATTTTTTAATAGTTTTATTACATTTTCTCTCTCTCTCTCTCTCTTTTTTTTTTATATTTATTTTATTTTCTTTTTCTTTTTCCTTTAGTTGGTCCCCGGCCTTGGCCATGGCCAGTGACCTCGTTGGTGGCTTGACGAGGCCAACCTTCCCTAGTCACAGTGAGGCTTGAGTCAATGAGGCTCGGCCTCATCGAGAGTCGACAAGGCTTGGCCTTGCCAGGGACCAGCGATGCTTCAGCGATCGGCTTAAGGAGGAAGAAGAAGAAGAAAAGGAAAAAAAGAAAAGAAAGAGAGAAAAATAAGAAAAGGCTTGATTTTGGAGTAGTTCTCAAGAACTAAAAAAAGCAACTTTTTTTCAACTTATTAATTCCGTATCAAATCTATTCCTAAAATAGAATTTGTTCTGGAGTTATCAAATAGATTTCTATTCTTTTTTTGGTTATGAAAAACAAAAATAATAAAATCAGACATTGTTTGACACTGTATGTACATGTAATGCAATGTTTATTGATAAAATCTGAATATATTCGTTTGAGAAGCACATGCACACCCTAAACATAACCCAAATCATAAGTATAAAATGCTGCAAAAATGAAGTAACGAAGAGATAAATTCTGTCTTATCGAGCCGGTTCACATTAGATTTCATATAAAAGCACGAGTCAAGCGTTCGTTGAATTCAGCTGCGCTGGTTACGGAATGAGTTGGCAAAGACGTATCGCTGTCTGTTTTTATGTTTCACACGTGAAACGAACCTGACAAGCGAACCCCCGGGGCCATGATCCTGATGCGTGCCTAGGCAAAAGCTGTCTGTTTTCATGTTTCACACATGCAATGACCTGACGACCGTGACCCTGATGTCCGCGTGTTTAGGCAGATGCGTACCGTTTCTGTCGCATTGGGATACACAGCTGGAGGTTGTACTTCGCACAGCGACAACCATTCTCACGTAAGAGATCGAACTCGTTGTACTCCAGCATCAATCATAAGCATTAATAAGTGATTCGATGCCTAGAGAAATATTTCATAGTAATTTGCCCCCCCTGCAAGCCTATAATCTCTCCCTTCTCTTACTATTCAAGTATGTCACAAGCATTTTTGTTATTGAAGTGCATGGCGATAAAATTTTATCTCTCTCTTCATAAGTTCAACTTCGGCAAATCTCCCTTTCAGAATATCTAAGCCCACCTTGCATCTGTTCTTAAACTCAAAGATCACAATAATATCAGACAAAGCTGATAAAATCGGTAAGGAGAATTCACAACCAGTTGTGTCAACTGTATAATATGCGCCTTTCCTTTCATTTCCTTGAGATATGAATACAAAGTCGCGTTACATTGACTCTCCTTGTTGCATTGACTCTTGTAACTTGATTTCAAAATGCAATAGAATCGCTGAAACAATCCTTCAAGCATTGCAAGTGTAACAATGGGGTAAAAACATACCCTGTCCTTTCCGTCTTTGTCCCGCTTGTATCCATTTAAAGCACATTCTTGACTTGAAAGAAGTTCGGACGCTCCTTATTTGCAGCTTCAACGTCATCAGGAGATGCCTCTAAGGCCACAACTCCCCTATCATTGACCGATTCAATTACATCAGCAAAATCTCTGAAATCTCTCAATCTGCGAAACAATAAACTACATGATAATTTTATGCCAGTTATTCACTCACAAAAACACCGATGGTTTTTCCTGCTAGCTGATTCTTCAACTGCTTAAGTTTTGCGGCTATTGATTGTACTAAAACTTGTTATATGCAAGTGCATGTATAGACCTCCAAAACTTATGACTGCAAATGTTTTCATGAATAGAACACCACCCGATTAGAGGATCTCTTCTGAATGATAATGAAGCACTGACTATGACTATGATCACTCTCCAGTCTGTTCATCTGAATCTTAAAAAAGTATCACCAGGACACAGTCAGTTAAAAATGCTCTGTTCCATTGGTGGGAGATGGAAAAAAATCTTTACTGGTGAACAGTAATTCTTTGCACTGCCTTTGCCGCTCTTCCTCTGTAATTCCCAAGAGGTACCGTAACAAGCTGAAAGAAAGGATCAATCACAAGTTACAACTATTATTGTTCACTCAATACCCAATTTCATGCATAAACCTCTGGGGATAATAGCACGGTGACATCATAAGTATTCTGCTAACAAGATCCGATGAAAAAGGAGAAATGAAGGAAGCCAAATCGATGAAAGTAGTGAAATAGAAACTGGAGAAGGTCATGTGTCTATGTGAGAATGCAAATAAGAGTTATTAACTTATTCATATACCGAATAAGTTAACTTACTCTTTTCTCCCCTGCGTCCTGAGTGAAAGCAAACAAATACAAAAGGAAGCGGAATGTGCCATCAGCATACCTGCTATAACCTCTGGCGTCAGGTAACTGGTAAGAGTCTACATCTCCAGTGGTCCCAACAATTGCTTCGGTTAGAGTATCATTATCCCTTTGCAGCTCTCTTAGAAAAGCTCCAGTCGCACCGTAAATGTCAAGTGTTTTTAACAAGAAGTTTGGATCTCGATAAGATAAAAAGGAGAAGACTCCTGGGAAGGTAAACCATACGTTCAATGTAAATCTCCAGCAAAGATATATCTAGTCGACAAGATAACAACGTAAAGCCTCACCTGAGTGAGTATCGAAGTCAAAGAAACCTTCTTTTCTAGGTTCGCGTCATATTACCTCTTTGGACCTCCTTTGCTTCATAACACTGACCTTCTGGTGGATTATAAAGCACTTTCAGAGTTCGTTAATGATGTGATTGCACTGTATGACCATACTTCCTAGCATCATTATCATGAAATTCTTCCCTCCATCCCGAAGAAAAGACCTTATGAGGATAGGAAGGAGGAGGCGCATAACTCATATAATAGTCGAACTTTCCACTAGACTCTCCCAATGTGCTTATGGAAGGATCCCCTTCTTCATATCTTTGTTTGAATGACTTATAGGGCTTTCGACAAGGAGGAACATCCCTTGCGTGAATAATTTCATCTCGGCCGCAAGTCCCATGATATGATTTGGAAGTTCTTGCACTTTAGTACTCGTTGAAAGTACGATCTTCCAGTAGGTATTCTTGTTCTCTTGGATATTGACAATCTTTGTTTTCAACTATTTGCCTACAATGAGTGCAAATGTGTGGTGATCAATACTTTTTACCTCGAGATCTTATCAAAACCATACTGGTCGTTATAGGGAAAGGGTCTATATCCACCTTCATCAGCAAACTTTACTTTCCCTTATCAAATTTCCTCTTGTATATTCTTCTTATATGAGGTGTTATGGCTCCACAAGTGATGCCATTTACAGTACTTCTTTCCCACTAATTCATCTTTACTGGGTATATCCTATCATTCTGTTAAACTTTATTTGGCCATCTGCCAACAACATGTCAAAGATTTCTTCGGTCCTACCAACATCGAAGGAGTAGCAGACCGACTCTTTAGCTTTAGCTATAATACTTGATTTTTCCTTTGTTTTAGTTGGTTTTAACGTCTGACGTGTATATGACTTTTCAATGACCATCTTGGCGACAACTACTTGTGCTAGCTCCATTTAGTCCTCATCAGTCATTTGTTTCAACAAAGCTTACATCTCGCCTTCAACCATGCCTTTTGTCCTTTTCCCTAAGCAAACTTTCATGTTTGATTGTTATGGTAGATAATTGAAACAAGTCTGAATAGGGTTAGCCTACCTTTTTTTTTTTTTTTCTTTCGAATTTCCAACTTCAGGCCATTGAAGGCTAAATGTGCAAATGTTTTCTTAGGCAAATGGACTAAGCATTTGTTTCTTGCTCTCTTTTATCTTATTATAAACCGATCAATTGTTTATTTCCCATTTATCTCATAGCTGACAAGTCAGCGATTAATAAGTCCAGGACAACTTGCTAGAACTGGATATGAAAAAGTTGTTTCATTTGTTCTTATGAGAAAATTGAATTGGTTGGCTAAGTAGCATTGACATGGACATACGACAAGCGACACGATATGACACAACATGCCGACATGTTATTTTTCAAAAAATAAAGAATTCTAATTCGTCGAGACACGTTGTGTATTAAATGTATATATTTTTATTATGGTTCAAATTCATAAATAAATAAATTATAGAAAAAGGGCTTAGAATAAATTTATGGTTAAAATATAAATCTATCATTTGTTAATATAATTCTTTGTTTCAATTTCATAAATTCAATTACATTCTATTTTAATAATTTTCATTATTGGGAAATACTAAAGGAAGGGGATGTGCAGTGCCCACTTTGCGTATCCAAGTCGGCTTCCTCCCACTCTCTGTCTCTATCTTTGTCTCTCTTTATGGACATGAGGGGGCACGATGAACGAAACAATGATTTAATTGCATTGACTGATTTTTATCCCAACAATGACTTTTGTATGTCCCCCTCTAATCTCTCTCTCTCTCTCTCTCTCTCTCTCTCTCCAAATTTGACCCCCACCCCTAATACCACCTTAAATCTCGATCCAATTACCTCCCCGTGTGTTTGCAGTTTATCCCTCCAATGAAGCCCCCACCCCCTTTGCTCTAATCCCTTCGCCCACCACCTTCTTCTTCCTCTTTCCATCTTCTATCTTCTTTCTCCTTTGAATTTGCCATCACTCCTCCTCCTCCTCCTTTTTCTTGATGGGTGGTTCTTCGCTTCTTGTCCTTTGACTGGGTTCCCCTCGATTCTCTTAGCCCCCCATTGCTTGTAGTGGATTCCCCCATGTTTGTTGCTTCCTCCGAGGTCTAACATTCCAATGGACCATTAGAATTTCCCCCCAAGCTTTGGTCTCCTTCCTAAAGCTCAATTTTTTTGGCTTGCCTAGTGCTGGAAGTGAAATCGGACATGATCTCGGAACTACATGTCACTATTTTGGAGCCCATTAGTGTTATCTTACAACTCCTTCCTTGAGTTGTTCCTTTCATTTGCTTTTTTTGGTTTGGTGGGTTTGAAGTGGTTGGAGCGCATCGGAATCCCGTGTTGAAATTTGGCCTCGCGTGTTAGAGCATGTCAGGGAGAGTTGACCACGTTTGGGATTTTTTGACGTTTGTTGACCACGCGTCGAAATGTGTTGAAGCGTGCTACAACGAGTCAGACAGGTGTTGGAATGTCGGATACAACATAAAGGCTCTTGGAAAGTATCAATGCTTCTTACTTGGCTAGTAGTACCATGTACCATGTGAAAACTGTTGTCGACAGTGAGAATGGGAACAAGCATGATTTCCAATAATCACCATGAGTAGTATCACCACACAGGGCTAAGAAGCGGGTAACTTGCTCGAAGGTCGATTGATCATCTTTTCAAGTAAATAGTGAAAATTCTGGCATTTTAAAGCCCTTTAAATATGGAACTATGTCCATCCAATTTGGGTAAGGTTTTCTATAAACATTGACCATGTCAACAGCATCACCACCATAATTCCTTGCAATGGGTTTGATAGCCATCTGATTCTGTCCTGGGATGGCTATGGGTAACCTTGCCATTTGTTGAGCACCATAATTAGATACAACATTAATTTCACATTTTGTTGCAGGAATTGACATGTTGGCTATTGTGGAACCTGGTAAATTGGCTGTTGTGGGGCTTAGTACACTGGTTATTGTGGAGGTTGATATTACGACTGCTATGGAACCAAATATACTGGTTGCTGCCGAATTGGGGGAAATTGAGGAACATTCTGGATGGCTAGTGGATTGTTTGGTTGTGGGTTAAGATGTATGGGTTGAAAGTTTTGATAAAGAATTTGTGGATTGGTATTTGGGAATGTTGGTTGAAAAGGCTTATCCTAGCCCTCAGTTAAATGTAACTTTTCCACCCCCTAGTTGGAGCTAACATCGTTTCTTGCTGATCAATAGCTATGTGTGCAAGTGGTGTGAGCGACACATTAGACTATATTGTGGACATAATATTCAAGACATTAGTGACATGTTGAGCGTTCTCGTTAAAAGTGAATGTTGTATCTTGATAAGGTTGTTGCTTGATTATACCATTAAAATCAAAGATGTCTTGGGGATTAGACCCATTAGCTTAGGTTGTCGAAATTGCTTCTCCCCTTTACAAAATCCTACTAGGTGCTAAGGGTAGTACATTCTATGCTATAGTGCCAAAACTTATCGCAAAAGCTGATGGTAAAGTGGTATACCTTGTTGTTATAGGAATATTCCCAATTTGTGGTTGGATTGATCCTACTGGAATTCCATATTCCCCTTGAGCACATTAATTGTATGTGTTAATTATTAATGGCCTGACGACATCAGTCGTTTGTCTCACTAGACAATCAGCGAATTTGTTCTGAGTTTCCTCAATGGTCTACCTCATTGATGAAAGCATGATAGGAGTAATTTTCGCTGATCCTTGTGGTTCCTCCACATGTTGTCTTGGGAAATATGTGTTCTTACCTTATATCTGATTTAGAACAGGTTGAGCAGATAATGACTCGGCAAGTGAGAAATCCTCCATTGATGATAAGGGCTCGTCTGCGACACTATCTCGATTTTTGCCACTTCTTGTGCATGTCATAATGTTCTCCCGCACTAACATTATAGTCCCACTGAGCGTGCCAGAAAGATATTTCCTCCATTTTGGATCCTGCAACAAAATATCTTTTACCAAGTATTATATTTTAGTTTTTATTAAAGGAGACTTAAGTTCTGTGCTAGTGTTAGACAGAGAGGGTCGAATGCTAATGAAGATATCTATTATATGGTTTCAAATCTTATAAGTCTTAATATGAGATCAAAATCAATGATAACCAATGTAGAAGTCCAATCAACAATTTGATCCAATCTCATTTTGACATACTAACGAAAGCCTATTAAAATCAAAGTGGTTTGTATAATATGAAGCTAATTCAACAACACTATATATTAATAATGGTACCCAAAAAGCAATGCTTGCAATCGAGTTGAAGTACACAATATAGGAATCTAATTGACAATGCTAGATAGTGGAAATACAACCTAATAGACACTGCTCCTAGATGGATATGAGAACATAACATCGGAATCTAATCGATGACGTTGGATGGTGGAAACAACTAGTAGACACTACTCCTAGATGGATACAAAGACACAACATTAAAATCTGATCGATGATGCTGGACAGTGAAAACAACACTTAGTAGATACTGCTCATAGATGGATATGAGGACATAACTGTGGAATCTAATTGACGATTCTAGACAGTAGGATAGCACTGGAATCTAATCAATCGCACTACCCAGGATATAAACATTTGTTAGAATTGAATTTATGATGGGAATCTAAAACTATAGCTAAGCTAAACTATGCTAAGATAACTCAAGGGTAAGAAACAAATATTGTGTGCTGTTTGGAGGACTTCTTTGTTGGATTACCAATGGTATTTATAGGCCAATTTGATAATTGTTAGTGGTCGGTTGCTTCCTTCTTAAAAGTCACTCTATGTTCTTTGTTGAACCGCTTTATCCATATCGCCACCCTATAACCTATTCAACGATGTTCCATAACTTGTTCAACAAGTGTTAACCGTTCTTTTGATTTTGATGTCCTTTTAAGCACCAACTATTCCTACCTAAACTTTGCCGTCAATTCCATCTGAATTCTATGTCTTCAACAACATCTCTTGACTTGGACACGTGGTAATTAATTGCTTTATTGTCGAATCGTGTATCTTTGCTTGTAGACCCATTTAAATCTAGCCTACGGGCTCTTAAAATCTTTGGCCATCCTTTGTTTTCATGAGTAACATTGGTTGGGTTGATGTAAATCACAGCCCGCATGTGACATAGAGGAAGATTCCAATGTTTTCATCCCTTATGACTAGCACATGATAGTAGGGGTAATTCTGGGTGCCAACAAGTGGTAACCACTTTTAGGCAATTGCTAGTGGTTTTTTAGCGCCTCTTAGCTTAAAAAATCTAGTGCCTGATATCATTTTTGAACGGTTAATTCTTTGCACTAACTACTCCATGATCCTATAAATGTCCCATGCACGTATTCTTGAGTGATGATTGGTAACTACTCATTGGTAACCGTCTCACAATCTTGCCACTCTATGTTCTTGTCTTCCATGTCATGACAAGTTTGATGATCTTATTTTCCCGTTCAAACATGCATGTTCATTTTTCTTTAAATCCAACTTCATTTTTTTGTGGTTGTGTGTCTACGCTCTTTAAGTGAATCCCTACCAATTATTCAAATGTTTCCCAATTGCTTCATCTCAAAATTGGTACTCATACCCCTACACTTCTCGTGCTTTCACAGAGCTCATATGGCAATTCTATTAATTACCCATGCCAATATCGATGTTGATCATTGCTGGCGGATTGTCATTTTCTATTAATAAATAAATACTCGCCGCTAATGTATATTGATATAGATCAAAATATCAACTTTGTCGCAACCTAACCTAGGGTGCACTTTGACTAATGGATTACTAAATCTAAATTTAGCTCGGGCTCTCTCAAGCCCATACCAATTCGTGACTTAGATTCGAGTTTTTAGCATGCAAATGAATTTTATTTAGGAGTTGTCACTAATCGGTTTATGGTAAGTCGATTATACACCTAAATAAAATAATGGGAGAATCATTTTACTCGTACGAATCAGAGAATTTTGGTACGGGAACTTGGTTACATTAGATTTCTCTAATACTCTTTCGGTAGCTTTTTTTTCATGAAAAAAAATGTTTTATTAAGTAGCTTGAATTCATTTCATTGTTCTCTAACATGTGAGTGTGACCATATGGATACACAATCCATCAATTTAATACTCAATAAAATAATAAATTGCAAGATTTACCTCATACCAACAAAAGCATGTGCAATGTTAGCTCAGAGTTCATATCGACAGTCCTAGATATAATTTCTAATTAATATACAATATCTTAGTTTTTTTTAGGACTTTCTCTTATTAAAGTGAAACTTAGTCCACATGGAATGCAATGCAATGACGCACCAAAATACCTAACTAAAATGACATGTAACATGCAACCTATTATGCAAACTACATGTCACACATTTGCAACCATCTTAATATATCACGCATTCAAATGATCTTAAACATGCAATAACCAAATGATCTGCAAGAAATGACCTAATTCTATGTGACACACGAATGATATTTTTTATATTTTCTTTTTTTTATAAAACTTGAAATTAAAATTGCCATACAATTAAACATGATGTTTAAATTAATGAAAAGAAAATCTAATATCTTAAATTAATTTCTTTGGTATTTTTTATTTAAAAATTCAAAATAAATAAATTTCCTAATCTAAACATGCAAACTATCCTAAAATGGGAACCTAACCCAACTCAAATATATTTATTATTTTTAGGTTTTCTTTTACCAAAACAAAATTAATTCAAACAAAGACATAAAAAAAAAAAAAAAAAAAAAACACGATAGCGAGATCAAGCAAAATATGATCCAAATCCATCTAATAAATTGACAAATCATGTGTCACGTATGAGATCGGGTTGACTAATTTTTAACGAAATCGCGAATTATATCTTAAGCGTGATATCGGATTAGTGATTTTTTCCTATGATTGTGAGTCATATTTCGGGCATGAAATAGGGCTGTTAATTGTGTGCACATTGTGAAGTTAGGCAATAATCCTAATTCACAGATTTTTGAAAAATCTTTTTGGATATGACATATCTTCAGGACATCTAATTGAGATTGCAATATATTCAAATTAGACAACTTAACATATGGAAATCAAATTGGATAATACATTGCCTATTTTGAATTTTCCAAGAATCGGATCTGATCACGGTTTGGGGATGAAACCAAGTGATGAAGAGTGGCGACGGACGTGTCTTGATTTACAGATGTCATGTTGCTTAATGCAACCGAAATCTCCAATTTCCGCCTTCCTTTTTGTTGTCTTTTACTTTTGGGGTTCTCTTCTTCAAATCACGTGGCCATTGGTTTCTTTGACTTGGTATTCTCGACCTCGGCCAATGGGTTATGATAATGTAACAAAATCCAACTCTCGGGCTCACGACCAAGGATGAGTGAGATGCTAGACACATTTGTAGAAATCGTGGAATTTTGCTTAGAAACTCACCGATCGGATGAAAGCTAGACTACAAAGCTCCCGAGCATTAGACTGACTTTTGGTAACCTGCAAAAAGGAGAGCAAAACCAGCTACGTTGTGAAGGTACTAGACGATTGTGAAGATAGCCGAGATCACGAGCAAGAATGACAACACTGAATCCATAACAACTCTGGTTAGTCTTGTTGGTGTTTGTTTTGATAAACAAGCATATGTGTATAAGTAAATTAAGATCAAACGTCTGATCGCAGCGGAAGTAAAAAATGCTTATACATGTGTTTCCACAACATTTATGTGCATTTTAACCAAAAAAACACATACAAGAGTTAAAGGGGCTAATCATATTAACCTTGTACCGTGCTTGAAAATTTTGCTTAGAAGTTTCTTCGAGTTCTGAGCACGAATGTCTGATGTCCTCATAGCAGTAGTTTTGATATTCTTTAGACTCTAATCGTGAACGTCGACACCTTCTGGTAACACTGGTTCTGATGTTCTTGGATTCTTGACCACGAACGTCTAACGTCTTCCGATAATACTAGTTTTGATGTTCTTTAGATGCAGAATGTCTAATCTCTTCGCAAGCTTTGACGTTCTTTAGATCTAGCCCCACAAGTGTCGGGCCTCTAGTTCAGACATACCACCAATTCTCATGTTGAATAGAAAGAGAGATCGAGAGATCTCACAATTACAATTGTGCTAGCAATTGCTCTCGTGTGAGTGATTTTGTTGATCAATATCAGCACTCTCAATTATCGATTGTCGATTGTCAATTGTTGATCGTCCATCATCCGATGATCTGCTTTCTGTATTACCTTTTATAGCCAGTGCAGATAACATTTTGTGACATCCAAAATTTTACCGACCCTATAAGGGTAATCGGATTGATAAGGGCTTGGATTATTTTAAAGCGGGCCAGAAGACAAGCCTGATGGGCCGTGAGGAAAGTATGGGCTTAAGTAGTTAGCGGACTACATGAAGATATCGAGCATGGGCTTGATCGGTCAAAGGATAGGATATGGGCTTAGGCTTGGCTTGGAGTAGGCCAAGAGTTGAGTTCATTAAAATTGTGAGTTAAGTCTAGCGGGTTATGAAATGTCATGAGATGAGCACAATGGGCCAGAGACGGGTATTTAGGCCTGAGCACTTTAATTTTCGATTAAGTTTATAGATTACCGTTATGAGGGATTTAATTAAAAATTTTATTAAAAACTTATAAGCAATTGTAATTTTATTATCAAACACTAACTATAGTAATTTCTCACGATTAATTCTTGTTTGTATCATAGATTAGCGCCGAGACATTAACGTGTCAATTCAATTCGTGTGAACTCATAGATTCGTATAGTTACAAGAGGATCGAAAATTTTGTGGATTCGAAATGAAACTAAGTAGAAGACATTAGAAACTAATAGACTAACTAACGACACGGATTAGAAGTTAACCACTCTCGAGCGCCAGGTGTCAACCATGAAGAAGAGTGCATGCATGGGAGCCACGGCACTCATCTCTTCCCTCTCAGTTTCTCTACAACCTGAAGCCTTCAGAGGAGACATCATTATTAATCCTTTCTAATGATTACTTCTCTCCTTGGGATTTAAAATAAAAATATCCACACTCAAAGCTAGACTTCCTTAGAATTCACGCCTTTTCCTCCCCTTAACCAGTCTAAAATTCTCTCTCTCTGTTTTCTTCTTCCTCCCTCTCTCTTTTGTGACTTGCACAGAAGCAGAACTTAGTGACTTCAGCTTCTTCTTCTTCTTTTTGCACACATTTGAGGGAAAAATTCCGAAAACTAGCAAGCCACCAGTGAAGCCGAGCCAATGATTAGGAAATGATATGGTTCTAAACTAGAATTTATCCGTTGTTTGTTAAGGGAACTTGTGGAGCGTGCTGAATGGTGGAAGATTAAGTTTGATGCTTCTGTTTTGAGTTGGAATAGGTTAGATGGGCACTCAAATGAAGCTATTGGTCTTTGCATGTCATGATCGTGGTCCGGATGGTCAAAGAGAGCCGAGAGGGAGCTGAGTTTGGTCAAGTTGGTGGGTAGAGGATTGCTGAGTGATAGATGGGTGTTGCATGTTGCTTTTGAGGGGTGGAGACACGAATACTAGCGTCGAGTTGAGCTATGGGTTGTTGTGTGTAATCGATGAGCTAATGAGATCACTTTTGGGTTCTATCGGAGAGGTGTCAAGGTACTAAAAGAGGTTGTAGATGAACTAAATAATCTAATTGAGCTATGGATGGGGACAATGACTTGGGATGTTCTGTTTAGGAAAGACACAGATGGAAAATTTACTAGTTTATGCGTCACTTGGGGTTTTAAAGGTGTAGTTAAAGGAAAGAACTAATTTTCTTAAGAGCGCACTAACTATTTTAGGCTTTGACTGCTGGTTGTAGAGATTTTCTTGAGAAAATGTGCTGGCGAGAACATTCTCCCTTAAAACAGCAAATTGACCTGCAGAAAAATAGCTAAACCATAGGTAATTCTATGGATTTTATGAAATTTTCTAGAGGGAGTTGGACCTTAAACCTTTCATGAAAGCTATAGAACACATCTTTGGGAACAACATATCAAAATTTGAGAACAAACGGTTGAGATTTGGGTAGTGAAACGATCATTCTCCAGTAGGCACTTAATTTGGAAGTTGCTGCAGAATATAGGGAATAAGACAACAAAATACTTCTCTTTATACAATGAGATATAGGCTTAGGTTTCTTCACAAAAAATGTTAATCTATGTCTCATCTATAACATATTAAAATTTTGTAGCATTTCAATGAGATTTGATGTACTTTTAGCTTCTGTGATTGAAACTACCCATGTCAGATTGTATCATGCCTTGATCCGAGATTGTGGAGTAGATGCTATGCCTCTTGCACCTGATTTTCATGGAATATAGGGAGTCTAACGGTCTTGTAATAATGGTTAGTTTGTGCATGAGCATGTCTCTTCCATAATTCAAAGTGTGGTCATTGTATGGTTACTAATTGTGGCATATGTGTGCAATGAGTGTGACATGAATGAAATGCTGTGTGAGCATGAGTGTCGCTTGAAGTGATTGTGTGCTCTTGAGGTCATATGCATGTTGTGATGTGATATAATTTGAGGTGTGATGTGTGGAATGTGTGGATTAAATGAGTAAGAGATTTCCATCGATACTGAGATGCCGGTGATTCCCCAAGGAGTGGGATGCTCATGTTGTGTGATCTTGGATGCCTTGGTTGAGTGAGATACCAGGATGCCTCGGAGTTGAGATGCCCCTGTAAGTGATCAAGGATGCCTCGATTGTGGGATACCGGGATGCCTCGGAGTGAGATGCCCCATACTATGTGATCTTGGGATGCCTCAGTTGTGTGATACTGGGATGCCTCGGAGTGAGATGCCCATGATAGCAATATTGTGGAAGTTTGGATGCGGGATTCCGAAAGTGACTCGATTGGGCAGGCTTGCGTTCTGGTGGGTAGACTGATTGAGGGTGGTCTTTAATATAAACACTATAATATAAATTCCACTTGGCGTGGGAGTTCACCTGTTGTTGTCACATCTTATCTTAGTTTATATTAGCAGCATGAGGCATTCATGTGTATTTAGCATGTTTGTTATGGAATGACCATTCATGTAACATTTTAATATTCATTTAGTTATACCCGTGGGAATCTTGCCTTAGTATGTTGAGCTATTTGGCTGTGTTCTCTTGCTTTCTTTGGCAAATGTGGATTGTCTAGCTTAGGGTCTTACTATTTCTTTACTAGGCATTGCTCATTCCTTTCTATTTTTCAGATCGTTAGTATGAACGTACTGCCGATCGCTCGTTATGGGGTGATAACGTACATTGATGTTTCTTTTCGCAACGTCTATGACCTTGATATCGAGTTGACTTACATGAGATATGAGGCTACGCTTTGAATGGACGATGGTAGGATAGATTGGATTCCTATGAGGTTCGTTGTTTGGTTCATAAACCATGAATAGGAGCTGTTTGGCCCTCTTAAGTTCGATGCTGGAGGACCCGGAGCTGGGGCAGCAGGTGCTTAGGCACCCATATCATGATGAAGCCAGAGAAGACATCTTTTGTTTTTGATGGACGTGGGCTAGTGTAGGGGGTAGTGAAGTTAGGAACCCCTCTCACCCTTTTCCCTGGCTAATTACTTACAATTTTGTTTATGAACATGTAAATATATGTTGTGCATCGGTGAAGGACTTGTAAGTAATCTAGGTCGACGTATGTAAGCCCGAATGGTTTTTAAAAGGAAAGTTAACAAAACTTCTCATGATCCTTATATTTTCTCAGTCGGATTGTCTAATGCTAGGTGACAGGACTGTTATAGAGTGATCATGTGTTATAAAGCTTTAGATCATAAAATATCCATGTTCTACATGCTAACCAATTAGGTTTGGATGCTGTAGTGCGATAATTGAAACCAATAGGTCTTGTCATGATGATAAACTGTATAATTTCGCTTGTGCTTAGTGTGTGACGTAAGTTTTGATACCGTTACAGACACTAATTCAGACGTTAACTCTATAATTGTTACAAAGCATCTTTCCAAACATTTTATTTATAACTGTTACAAGTCTTTATTATGGGTATTAACTTTGTAATTGTTACAAATATTTAATTTGACCATTACTTTTGAAACTATTTAAAAGTACTAATTGGTCATTTAAATCTGAAATAGTTTTAGATAATTAAACTACCCATTTATTCCGTTTCAGATCATTCATGTGATGAAACCATTTCAGAATTTAATGTGACCATTACATCTGAAAAACATTTTAGATCTTTAATTTAGCCATTAAATCTGAAATTGTTTCAAATCATTAATTTGGCTATTGATTCTAAACTCACTTTAGATCATTAATGATGCGATTAATTTTGAACTTAGTTCAGATTATTAATTTAGTCACTGAATTTGAACACGCTTTAGAGCTTTGATTTGGCCGTAAAGTTTGAAACCCGCTTCAGACTTCATAAACTCTGAAGCCCCTTCATCAGAACTTTTATTTCTAGCCCAACTCAATTTGATTGACTCAATTGCAAACGCATTTGCAATATTCTCTCTCTCATTCAAATGTCATTATAATTGGTTATGGTATACGATATCTCTAAGTTCATCACTAAGTTGACAGTAGGACTTGTACTAACACATTAGTACAACTAAGAGAACTAATTGTCCAAATCAATCTCTTGTTCCTGAAAACCATGAGTGACATCTAGCAATATATTATTGCTACCTAGACAGTGAAATGTTTTCAAAACATAATGAACCTATTAGCTTTGGCGATCGTGTAATTCGATCATTTTGTCTCACTATGTCCCGATCGAACAAAGGCCATGAAACTATTGGTCAAGCCATCAATTCGATCATATGCACAAATCTAATTAACATGTATTTATTCAAGATATGAACCATTCATTCTCGATTGTAGCACTGATCGAGGATTTCAATACAATGCCACAATTAGATTGCATAGGACATCAATCTTGTATATCCATATATAACAAGAAAATAGATTTCATATTGCACAAGCATGTGCCTTCGTATGTGAACAAACTATGACCATCACAGAGACAGTTCAACGAACCGTCAATATGCGTACTTGTGAACCATAGCCATCCAACATACAAGTTAGTATCATGCCTCAAGTCTAAAAATCTTATACCTAACCAAAGCATGAACGATCGGACATTGATCCCATGAAAAGCTTCCATGTTGCCAATCATTCTATATATGTCACGTTCAGTGAACTTGTTCAAGACAAGTACTTGTGTTCTAGCTCGGATATCACAATATCCAGTAACTTGTGACTCATCATTTTCTCAAGTATCCAATACTGAATGGTGAAGCTTGAGAACACACTGATCTCAACAAGATCATTAATATTCTCTCGATGATCCATCGACTAGGAACTATTTAAAGATTCAGCATAACTGTAATCTGTCAAACATATTCTTAACACCTTAAGTATAGGTTTAGTCCTAACTGATCTTATGGACTCATTCATATAATTGGACAATGAATGAACACTTATTTGCCAGTAAATAATCCATAATATGTAACTATTACATGGTTGCTTTAGGGCATATAGCTAACAAGTCTGGCAACATGCATGACCACACTCAGACAGCAAAGTCTAACAAAGACTGTGAGCAGCAAGTGGAAGAAGATGAAGCTCAAGCAGCAACGATGGCGAACAACGACAACAGAACTGGACAGTAAACAACCGTAAGCAGCGATAAAGTAATTGGATGGCAAATGACAAGGCACTGACGCGAAGGAAAGTAGCATAGCTGCAGCATTGTCAATGGCAGTCGAGTAGCGACTCAACAGGGTGGCAATTCGTTGATGATGTATTGTGGACGATGAAAGCACCGCGGCAGAGGCATTGGCATTGGCATGGGTCTTGGCCAAGACTTGGCCAAGAAGACTCACTCTCTCTCCTCTCTTGCGAGTGTCACTCTCTCTGGTATTAAGAATTGCCCACTGACGATTTCTCTCTCCAATGGCTGTGTGTTCTCAGAATCGAATTCTCCCCTCTCTTTGTCCTGTAATGAGTCCGTGAAAGGGAGTAAACCATCGAGGAAAGAAAGCATAATTTGTTTCCTTCCGTACATGCTTTCAAAAATATATTGTATTTCCTTTCGTCTTCTTATCCTTGCATATCATGCATATATAAGCCGATTCTTCTTTATTTCCTGTTTCTTTTATTGACTGAATATTGCTCCAACCACGAATCATGAGGAATCAAGTTTCATCTTCATTTATTTCACGATTCGCACGCCTCTTGCTCTTTGCCAATCTGCCCTTTTTATTTGTTTCCTTGTGACTAACTAAATCAACCATATTTTGTTATTTTCTTTTACTTTCCAGACAACCAGCTTCCTCTAGCCAATCTTTTCTTTCCTTTTTTCGTCCAACCACGTGAACATATACGAATTCTCAAGATCATCAAAATATTGCTCGTTATATTTCCTAACTTGAAGTATTGCACATGGAGAACATATATCAATTTCAGCCTCATTAAAGGAATGATGGGCTTATATGAGTGATAAGTTGAGCCAAATTTTTGTCAGTATGGGCTTAGTCCAGATAGCTAACTGAGTCCATTCAAGTCCTTCCACCCTTGGTTCGACAAATATGCAATATGCTCTTAATAATTGTATGCAATGCAATTTAATTTTTATATTTTTGTCTAGGGGTTAAAAATTAATCCTTAATTTTCTATGTGACAGATGAACGATCGCGTCATTAAAATTTAGGTGTCAACGAACCTTAAAATTTGTCGACAAGGTGTGCTTGGGTAATACTCACATGTTACTCATGTGGTTGCCTATGCTTATGTGTCAAGCATGTGCTTGCTCATGTTGACCACTGGATCATTTTTCAGTGTAAACAGTGGGAAAATTTAAATCTGTATACGTGAAATTGGCTTCTAATTTTATTGTTGTAGCATCTGTCTTCATAAACTGCCATTTGCATATTGCAACAAATTTGCGACAGCTTAAAGGGGAGAGATGGAGAGAGCAAGAGAGGTTAACGTTCAATCAAAGCTAAACCAAGCAGAGAAATCACAGCTCAGAAACTAAGTCCACATATCAAGCTCAGTATTGATTTATACTTGAAAAATTCCAAAATCTCGATGGAGGAGTATTATCTTCTCAAAGTACTTATGGCTCTGTCTCAAGTAGCCCTGAACTCGAGACCTTTGTATCAATGGCCCCCTT
The DNA here is from genome assembly GCA_014182555.1 of Eucalyptus erythrocorys. Taxonomy (NCBI): domain Eukaryota; kingdom Viridiplantae; phylum Streptophyta; class Magnoliopsida; order Myrtales; family Myrtaceae; genus Eucalyptus; species Eucalyptus erythrocorys. Next base: position 18,609,452 of record CM024603.1, read on the forward strand.
GAGCTCATTGTCGGTGAAGAAAAATTGCCGATAAACGATCACGTGCTTGTCACATGCAAAAATACATGATTGCATAGAGAGAGAGGTGGAGGGGGTGCGCGAGGTCGAGCACCTTTCGAGCACTGAGGGTCTGTGTCCCATGCTACGGTGCCGCCCTAGGGCAATTTGCAAGTTGAGATAGCTCAATTCCTTTAGGCCGAACATTGAGCATGGCGGCTTCATTAATGGAGGAAGATAAAGAAAGAGAGGAAGAGTGGAGCAATGCCCGCGAGGGTCCTGCATCTTTCGTCGGGATGGAATGAATCGGGCCATAGCCGAACAATTATCTGCTCAAATAACTGCTAAAGCAGTACATTTTAAGCCTCGTGATGCTTCATCGAAGCTCATAAATCCATCGTCGCCCCAGATTATGCATGGGCCGATTCTTTGAACCCATCCCCGTCTCGAAATCCACGTGTTGCAGGTTCTATCACTCCCGTTAGGGGTAGGTGTTAGCTGGGTTCACTCCTATGTGGAGGAGACCCAATGAGTTGCAAGCTCAAAAAGGGCTTGAGTCCATATAATAAGTTATATGAGGAAATAGGGTTTCTCACTATTTATATCAAGTGATAGTCGCAAAAGGAAATAGTAATAAGAGAAAAAGAGAAAGCAGAAAATCTGGGAGTTGAGGCAATATCTGATTTACATTAAGCTGGCGTCGGAGGTCGATTCGTGGTTCGATTGAACTGAAATTTTGTTAGCATGTTCGTGGCACAATCTTCTCGAATCTGAACGATTTGATTTTCGTTTGAAGCTGTCTACATCAGGTTTTTCGTGGATTGATCAAAACCTGCGTTTTTGGTCGGATTTATCCTTGATCTCTTGTGAAGTTTATGTGTATTGCCAAGAATTATGTTCTTGAGGTCTTTGCTGCTATGTACCTCTAGTATTTGCTAGAGAGGAACAATTTTGTTGATAGTGAAGAATTTTGGGTGGACTCTGGTCCCGTGGTTTTTGATCTCCTCACATTGAGGAGGTTTTCCACGTAAAAAAATTCGTCTTGTGTTCGCATGCTTGATATTTATTTTATTATACTATATCAATTCCTGTTAGGTTTATTATTTTATTCCACTGCATTGATTCGATATTGTTCGAATTGTTATCGTTCTCCCATCAGCAGGGTGGTGCTGATATTTGCTTGGGCCGATCAAATTGCTATTCCTAAATGGACATAAGTGCTGATAAATTGCTATTCCTTAGGTCCTCTCTTTTATCATGTTTGAACTTCTTCTCCTAGGTGATGGCGTGTAAAAAAGGAGATTTTACGCGGTATTTGAGACAGGGTCAATCGTCCATTATAGTTGATGCAACTTCTACCTGTTTGCTCATTATATATTTAATTTCCAGAATCTTGACTTAAACAATTTAGTTAACAAAAATTACGGGAAATTATTATTGATATTGCATTCGATATACTTTTGAAAAGATTCAGATTGTTTCTTGTAAATTAGTTGTCAAACTATGAAACCGATAGTCCTTGGAAAAAGGCTAAGATGTATAACTCAAAAGGGCTTTTTATTAGGTCCACTCTTGGTTAAGTCAAATATTTGTTAGGATTTGACGCCCAGACACAAGAAAATAAAAAGTAAATGAGAGAAAGAGAAATCGAAACTCAAGGTTAATTTTGATTTACCCTTAATCTAGGGCTATATCCCACAAATGATTTCACTATAATTAGCACCTTACACCTCTTTATTATGATCTTCAATGACAAGAGAAAGAAATTATATATGTCTAAGAGTGAAAGCTCTGTACCTTCGATAAAAGAAATTATATATATCAAAGAGCGAAAGCTCTATACTTTCTTGTCGATGGGGGGTATGAGCCATATCTCAATATTATTTACAGTTAAATGATTGACATATGAAAATTTTTTGGCAGAAAACTAACTACAAACACAAATATTACTCATTTGACAGTGAATAAGGATTTTTCTACACTAGTAACAAGATCGAATAATAATCCAAATTCAAAAGCAAACTCATTTCAAGGAGGCTAAATCGAAGTACGAATGCTTGGCACACTGCCATGAGGATGAGGGGAGCTCTAGAAGTGTCCTCTCAAGCTTTTGATTGAACGTGATTAGCTAGAACAAGGGCACTCGGTCATCAAGTAAGTTGATTAGATACGTAGACGTCGCATCACATGATAAAGACATCAACAGGACACGAATGATCCTTGAAATAACTTATTGGTCAAATTGATGGCTGATATAGGCCCGAGTGACGTAATTGTTATCCTTCCCCATCTCGCTGGGCCCCGTGGTTTTGTCTTTGGTTTCAATAAGCTGATTAGTCTAATTCCACCGACGTGGTAGTTCATGTGAACCTTTCTTCTGTATTTACATTGAAGGTATGACATGAACGTAAAGAGCATACTATCAGAATCTAATTGGACAAAGAGAAATAGGTCGTGGAAAAAAAGTTCAATGAGGCAGTTTTCTCTATCGAACCCCATTATTTTTAAGAGAAAATTCCAAACAATGAACTCGAAGTGTCCTCATTTTTTCAAATAAGGACCATAAGTGGACTTTATTTCAAAAGACTTGAAATGCCATTACTATATCAAATAAGTGCTTGAAGTAGATCTTATTTTGAAAAACGGTTCAAAGTGGTTATGTCTATTTCAAATAAGAGTTCGACTTTCTAGCAGTTAAGAGTATTTTCGTCATTTGTCATTTTCCCTTTTTTGCCTTTTCTTTCCTTTTTTTTTTTCCTTAAAATTTGTGGTTCTTCGTCTTCTTTGCCAATGGCCGATTGGCTATCGACAATGCCCATAGAGGGTTGGGCAAGGGTTGCCCTCGTCGACCACAAGTGAGGGATAGACTTGCCTAGGCAAGGCAACCCTTGCCTTGGGGGAGGTTGTCTCTCGGCCGGCAAGGGCTGGGCGACCTCGTCGGCCACTAGTAAAGGTAGGCAAGGCCGCAAGTGAGGCCACCCTCCCAAATTTGGCAAGGGTCGGCCTTGCCTACCTAGGTGAGGGCTCGATAACCCTCGCCAGAGGTCGGCAAGGCCTCGCTTGCAGCTAGTAAGGCCTTGCAGGCCCTCGCCCATTGCTGGCAAGTGCTTGCAGACCCTCGCATGTTGCTAGTGAGTGCTTGCGAACCCTCGCTAGCCCTTCCTAGTGGCCGGTGAGGGTCGCGTGGCTGGTAAGGGTTGTCGAGCCCTCTTGAGCCTTTCCATCAGCCAGTGAGTGTTGTCAAGCCCTCGCTAGCCCTTCCCAGCGGTTGATGCCAAAAAAGAAAAAAGAAAAGAGAGAAAAGAAAAGAAGAGAAAAAGAAAAGAAAATTTAGATGAAAACGTCCTTGACCAGTCCAAAAAATTTAGCCGACCGGTGAATGGTGAGGTCAGACCCTTATTTGAAATAGCCAATGCCATTTCAGGTTCTTATTTGAAATAACCAAAGTCACTTCAGGTTCTTATTTAAATTAGAGTCTACTTTGGACCATTATTTGAGATAATGAGAGCACTTTGGGTCCTTTCTTGAAATGTTTTCTTATTTTTATGGTTGTATGTATTAAATCAAATGATTTAAGTTCTATTCACATTCACGGCTAATTAATTGAGATCTTTTAAGACGGGGTTCAAAAGCTTAGTATGAAAGAAATCTAAACATCCCCCCTCCTTCCGCCTCTGACACAATTGTGTTGCCAGCATTGCACTCAGCTCCGTTGAAGGCACGACTGTAAAAACGAAAAGAAGAAAAGGAAAGGAAAATGGGGAAATAAATCCAGGCCGTTCCACACAGATAGGGAAGCACCTATCTCTCTATAACTCTAGAAGATCTCAATTTCACGAGGCAGGTTCTTGACTTTGGTCCTAAAAATTTAGAATTAGGCATCCATCTGCCTAGCGTTACTAAAATAAGCCCTGCTTGACAAAATGGAAGCCCCATTCGAATGAGTTCCTAATGAGCTCCTCCACAATCAGCTTCGTGAAGCGTGAAAAAGAGAGGCATCAAGATCGAAACCCCATCTTCATTAATAAAAAGAAAGGCAACATTCTTTCCCCTCCCGATGCACTCTCATCATAACTCCCCCCATCTCAACTAAAGCGGCACCAGATCCGGAGCAAAATTCTTGTTTGAAGAGACCCACCGCTCCCCGACTACACGTGCACGACCTCTTCTCCCTTGAATGTCATATGGAATTCCTCGTTCTAGCGAGATTTGTTAAGGTATCCAACGTCCTTCGCCTACGGGATTTGTCTAAGGCATCCAACGTCCCCGCCTACGGAATTTATCTGCTTTTTGCACGAGGCGCATCGAGAATGGTAAGTGGAATTCTAAGACGTAGACAAAATAAATGAGAATAAAACCCAATTTCGATATCACGGGAGAATATCAAACTGAGAAAGACTCGAGGTTCCAAGTCAAGAGCGACTATATATATTATGAGTATATAGATCTGTAGACTCTATGACACCTGAACAAAGTTCATGATCATATGAGAGAGAAGGGAAGCCATTCATCAATATATTCAAACTTCTTGATTTATTCCCGTTCTGTTCTTTGTGCAATTGGTGTATTGATCCTTACTTCACGTCGAAGTCGTGATTTGCCTAATTCATCGCCATGTTGATTAGCAAACAATGCATGGCAAAACACTTGCTTATTCTGGGGCAGATTATTACTATTGCACTTTCCATCTAAAATTTTTAGAAACAAAAAGAGCAATGCTCTACATTATCTATATAATTCGAAAGTTCAGAGATATCTTGACTAAACAAAAGTTAAATTGCAAAAGCGAGGAGAAAAAGATACAAATAAATAAATAACAAGAGATCAAATTTTCTAACTTTTATTGGGTGCAACAACAGTGCAAAGGAATTTCTCACGGCCTGCGTCGACAATTGTATTTGACATATCTTAAGTAGATGAATATTTCTATTTCACCATTGTTCATATGATATCTGATTTTACACACATGGCATTTTTCAAATAAAAGTCGAATTTTGGTGTCTGGAAAAAAAGAAAAAAATCTAGAACATGACATGAGTTGCCATTTGATGCTTATCAAGTGAATGGTATGAATGGGGGAAGTAGTGCGAACTCAAGTAAATTTAATTCGGAAAGCTCTGTCTAAAAAGCATAGACCTAAATTATGCCCCTAATATATAAATTTGCTTGCTTCTGGGTCAGGCTTGTGCCTGGTTTAATCCCTACCTTTTTCACTAATTACAATGTTACCGCTCCCAACACGCTCGAAAAAGCAATGCTGCTGACTGGGTCATAATTTTAGTTTTAGCTTACCACACGTGATCCGCTTGCTCTTCATATAAAAATAATCTCCCTCATCTATCGATCTAGAGCTTTTGGACTGAACATTCTAACCTGACATCGAAGCTGGATCCTGGCTCCATTTCATTTTCGCTCGCGCGGCCTCCTCCCCCCATCCTCTGAACTCCCACGCGCCGTTCCCCAATCCGGCTCATACGTGAGAGGGGCCATCAGATAGTATCCCCCCGCCACGTATTTAGGAGACTTATGCCGTCTTCTTGCATGTATTGTATCGTCCGCCCGCGGGCGGGTCCAGAGGCGGGTGCTAGAGCAGGGGCGGAAGAAGAAGGAGGAAGTTACGTACGTGGGTTTAACGCTGGGGGGGGAAAGTCAATTGCACGAAGGAACTGGTCCCCGGCCGCGAGGCGCGGGCGCGGTTGTCTGTCGATATCGAGAGGAAAGAGAGGGACACGAGAGGAGCATACGCATTCATGATGGATTTTTGCCTCACCGCCCCACCCCCGGCAACAAAAATATTAGCAATGACCACCCAAAAAAAGGAGAGCATATTTTCGCTTTAAGCCTCCATAATCAAAGTACTCTTTTAGCAAAGAGTATTCCCCTTCCCCTTTTGACATACAGAATTTTTGGAGAGCGGGCCGAAAATCGTATTTTCACATAAATTCGAGGACAGAAACAGGAATATATATATATAATATTTTTGGACCTTGTAGAACCAAAGAAATTACAGATATTTCCGTGTTTATTTGTAATTTTCCAGCCGGGGAGTTTTTGCATTTCCCGGCGAAAGCTGTACATGTAACCGAAAGTCAACCGTCTTTGTTTTCTCTCTCTCTCTCTCTCTCTCTCTGGACGTCGCGACGAGCTGACCTGGCGTCACCCTGGCGTCATCATCTCTGCTGCGTCGTCTCTCTCTTTCTTTCTGCTCACGGCTTCAAGCGGATCCACTCGTAGCGGCCTTCGAGGGGGGCGTCCATGGCGACGTCGTAGTTGTACCTGCGACGAAGAAGAAGAAGATGATGATGATGATGAAGAAGAAGAAGAAGAAGCAAGCGAATGGAGTTTGTCATCAGTCACTTAGGGTTTTGATTCTCTCTCTCTCTCTCTCTACACGAATGAAGAGAGGCGTTCTCGTTCGACGGAGCAGTTAAGAGGGCATCGCTTACTTCTCCGTGAACCGCCGCCGCTCGTGCTCCTCCGCCGCTGAGAAGAACGATTCCAGCTCCGCTCGTGACGGCATCTCCGCCGCGGAAGGCCTCCGCTCGCTCGTCGCCACCGTCGGTTTCGCCCATAGTGGCTTCATCGTGGTTGATTTATCGGCGACTTCGCTCAGCGGAGTGGTTTCCCTGCTACAATTGGAGACGATTGACAAAAAATTCATCGGTGCAAAAGAGCAAAAAAGAAATCTCGTGCGCGAGGGAGGAATTTAAGAGGATCGAAATTGAAGAATGAATGTGGAGTGTACCTGAAATCGCGGTTGTACGTGGATGCTTCGGTTTCGAAACTCTTCGCCTGCGAACGCACCGTTAGAGATCTTCAGTTAATTTAGTAACCGAGGGTGGCGAAACGGCCAGAATTCTATCTCGTGAACGCGCACGGACGATCGATTGCACAAGGAAACAGAAGAGAGAGCGAGAGGACGATCAAAGCTCGAAATTCACCTGTTGCTGTCGATCGCCGACGATGTCAAACGTCTCCTCCTTCGCTACGTCGATGGACTCCGCCTCACTCCTTGCCGAGGAACGAGGCGGTTTGAGCGAACCGGAGCTCAAGCTCGACGCAAGGCCGTCGGATGAGACCTCTCCGGACTCCGACGGGCCGCTGACCTTCTCCAGCGAGTCGGGATACGGAAGCAGAAGCGGCGGTGCGTCCTCGCGCTCCTCCGACCGCAGCTTCAACGGCGCTTCTCCAACGAAGGCTATCCTCCGTTGTTTCGGCGCCGTCGGAGCTGTCGAAGCTCCGGCGAGCTCGGCTCGCTTGAGGTGTCGCGTCGAGCGGGGATCTTCCATCGCAGCTTTCTCTCTCTCTCTCTCTCTCTCTCTCTCTCTCTGGTGGCGATTTGGAGTAGAAACGAGGGAGAGCGCGAGGCGGAGATGGACGGCTGAGATGGACGGCTGAGATGAGGGGTTATATATTTCGAAGCATGATGGTGTGGGCGACAGGGGGCGGTACATGTGGCCGCCGGCCGGGGCTAATTTGAGGTTATGCGAGATTTGTCTACCAGCACAGGTAAATCCATGTCAGGGACGTATTTAGTATGCGATGGAACGCGGGCCCCACTTGGCACCGGCACGACAGTTTCTCACAAGTACCGTGAAGCCCAATGTCGTGTCGTGATCAATTTGAGATTATGCGAGACTTGTGCACTAACGTAGCAGTCCGTGATTAAGTGATGTTAGGTTAGAGATATGTCTGAATAGCTCGTTAGCCAACGATGGTGGCCTTTGCAAGAGGTGGCCACAATCACCTAAAGATCTAAAGCCAAAATCATCCCGTGACAACGGTTCCTTTTTATAAGAAAGAGAAAATATCGTTGTAATGGCTAATTCTAAACGGTGCATGGATCATTTTAAAAATTTAAATCAAGAAAAAGGTAGATGGTGAATGGGTTTTTTGGGTAATAATAAACTGAAGTAGCTCACTTCAAATTTTCCTACCATTTCAAATGATGACCATTCAAATTCAAATGCATTCAATCTCTGCTTGGTAAGGCTTTAGTATCAATTGGACTTACAATACGTGTGTATTTCTTTGTTTTTTTGAGAATCGAAAAAATGTTTAAAAAGTATTTATTAAACCACAACTCGGAAGGATGTTATTGTACTTACCAAGATGCATAGATAATTACTAATCAATAAACAAGCAAAATATAGTTATCTACTCACTCTTAACACGATTGGAGATTCTCAATCTTGCTTGTCGCCTCCTTCGTCGTCCTGCCAAATCTTAACCATTGATGTGTGAAAAGTCATTTTCTCCTCCTCAAAAATTCTCAACCTATTGTATTTGACACCTCCTCCTCCTCCTCCTCCTCAAGAAGTATATAGGACAAATAGTTCTTAATCAATTGTATTTTTGTCAATCTAGTTATAAATATTTAATTTTGTTAATTGAATCCTAAATCTTTTCACATTTTGTTAATTAAGTCCATAGGCTATAATGACATGAATAATTTTTAATAATATTTTAATATTTTTCTAATTTATTTATTTTTCCTTTCCCTATATTTTTTTCTTCTCTTCCTCTTGCTCTAGTTGGTTGCCGAGCCTCAACGATCTACAAGAGATGAGAGCCAGTGAGGTTCGGCGAGGTCGACCTCGCCGCCCTTTAGCTAAGCTCACCCTTGCTAGCTATCCGCGAGGGTGAGCCTTGCGGACCTTGCCTAGCCATTAATGATCTGCTAGAGCAACAAGTGGGTGTTAGCAAATATTTAGGATTAAATTGGTGAAAGTACAATAGGTTTAGGAATTTTGAACTAAATTAGTGAGATTAGCAAGTGGGCATCATAAACTTTGATGGTTTTGTAAATTCACACGAACCCACAGAGCAAAGAGAGCAATCGATGGCCCCCTCCTTCTCCTTCTAACAGATTGGCAACATCCTTCCAAATTGGAAGGTTTGGGAAGGAAGGAAGGAAGGAAGGATCAGAAATGGGGCCTCTCCTTGAGTCAGACAACAAGGTCTTGCTCGAAGCTGGACACTCTTCTTCTTCGGTTGTCGTTTTCTCTTGGTTTTTAGGGCCTGTGGTCCTAGGAACTCGCTTTCGATTCCGAGCAAGGTTTTCATTGTACAACGCTATGAAGGACAAAAGTCTTCTCCACCTACAAAAAGCAACTCGTGAATGAGGCGACGTCGTTGTCTGGGTAAAAAAAGTTTCATGACATGCAGTCATCTTATTGTTCAGTATCTATAGAACGACGACGCGATAAACCATGAAAGGATTTTCATTCGCTTCTTTTCGGTTTTCTTGAGGTCGAAAGGGTGATCGAGAAAGTTAGAACTACCTAGTTGAGAGAACGTTAGAGCATTCCTAAGCCGTCCCCAATCTTATGCGTGGGGAATGTGGACCCTCGAGTTGACATGCCCTTGGCGTGAAAACCCGCAAAGTATTAGGTGATCAGCCGGTTCGAACCGAGGTTGGAGGTGAGAATCCTTGAAGAGGATGTATGTATGAAATGTCTACTGATTGGTGTCTATCCGAAACAATCACCCTCTTAGACCCCCACATGGTACCACTTAAGGTATGTCTGGTATCGACCAAAAAAAAAAAAAAAAATCACCCCCGGTTGAATGTGATAGAATAGAGTGGAAAAATGAATTTCTGTATATTGCAGTGTGTATGTACTGATAATACAAGAGCCTATTTATAGGCTGTTCTTGGCAACTATTTAAAGTAATGAAATATTACAATATCATAATCAAATCAATTATAATTGATATGAAATCAATTATAATCAATCAGGGAAATAAATATATCTAACTTCCTAAGATAAATATCTCTAACAGAATATAACTTTTCCTACCCCCAGTTGGAGCTAACATCGTTCCTTGATGATCAATAGCTATGTGTGCAAGTGGTGTGAGTGACACATTAAACTATATTGTGGATATAACATTGGGGACATTAGTGACAGGCTGGACATTCTCATTAAAAGTGAGCAGTGTATCTTGACAAGGCTGTTGCCCAATTATACCATTAAAACCAAAGATGCCTTGGGGATTAGACCCATTAGCTTGGGTCGTCGAAATTGCTTCTCCCCTTTACAAATTCCTTATAGGTGCTAAGGGTGGTGCATTGTATTCTACAGTGTCAAAACTATTGCAAGAGCTGATGGCAAAGGGGCGTACCATGCTATTATGGGAACATTCTCAATTTGTGGTTGGGTTGATCCTATTCGAATTCCATATTGCCCTTGAGCACATTCATGATGTGTGTTAATTATTAACAACCTGACGACATCAGTCTTTCGTCTTACTATATAATCAACGAATTTGTTATGAGTTTCCTCAATGGTTTGTCTCGTTGATGAAAGCATGATAGGAGTAATTTCCACTGATCTTCATGGTTCCTTCACATGTTGCCTTGGGACATTTATGTTCTCACCTTGTATCTAATTTGGAATAGATTGAGAAAATGACAACACGGCATGTGAGATATCCTGTATTAAGGGCTCATCTATGACACTATCTAGATTGTTGCAACTTCTTGTGCATGGCATAACATTCTCTCGTACTAACATTGTAGTCCCACAAAGCATGCCAAAAAAAATTTCATCAATTTTGGATCTTGCAACGAAATATCTTTTACCAAGTGTTATGTTTTGGTTTTTTTTTTTTTTTTTTTTTAAGAGACTTTGGTTCTATGCTAGTATTGGACAGTAAGGGTCAAATGCTAATGACAAAAATATATTACATGGTTTCAAATTTTATAAGTCTTTAATATGAGATCAAAATCAATGATAACCAATGTCAAAGTCTAATCAACAGTTTGATCCAATCTCATTTTGACATACTAATGAAAGCCTATTAAAATCAAAGTGGTTTGTATAATATGAAGTTAATTTGATAGCACTGTATATTAACAATGTTGAAGAAAAATCCCTTGGAGTTTTGAAGTTGACAAAACAGCCTTAACAGTGTGGTCTAAGGACTCCAAGACTCAGTCGGCTACGTCTGAAGTTGTCAAGGTCTAAAGGTTTTCAAAGACAGTCAGACCCATAATTTCGGTCCGAAGTTTTTCGTCGAAGTCGGTCAAGACTCGTTTCCGTCGAAGACCTTCAAGACTCGTTTCAGTCGACGACCTTCGAGACCCAAATCTAAGTCTGAAAATAGTTCGCGATTTATTTACGGGCTGGCTACGGAGTTATTCTTATGGCTACGAGATATTGGATTTCGTATTTCCTAATCCTAACCATGGGATATCTATGGCTGTGATCAAGAGCTTGGAAGATTTGATTCTTCGGATTCTATCCGTTGAAGATCGAGTTTATTTTTGGAAGAATCTAATTTTGGGAACTCAAGATCCCGATTGTATGGGCGAACAGATTGACGAGCTACCGTCTACTTACGTTTTCGGGACAAGGAGATCACTTAAATTGATTCAGTCCAACGGGTTGATTGGATGAATTTTTGAAATGTGCCAATGGTATGATGGCGCGGAGGTTATTTAAGTTGGATCGACGTTGCTTGGAAACAAGGAGAGACCGGTAGAGAAATCTTGATGTTAGAATCTCCAAAATCACTTGTTCTCTAAAATCCTTCATGTTTATACTTTGTGTAACAAAGAGAGTGAGATATAGAGCAAAGACAGCGAAGTAAGGTAGGAGGAGAGACTGTCAATTGAAGAAGTCTAATCCGTCTACTTTGTAAAGGCACTCTTTTGCTACATAGTGATTACAGCCGTTTGGCTGCCGGCGTGGAGAGTGGACGTAGGCTTGGTTTAAGCCGAACCACTATAATCCTTGTGTCAATTCTCTCCTACCCTACTCTATTTACTTTGTGAATACGTAATCTGTTTATTATTGATATATCTTTGATATCAATGTATTGCATCGCAAAAGATTCCAAAAGAATTCCGCAACAACCTATTCACCCCCCTCTAGGTTGATTCACTAGCTCATTTCAATTGGTATCATAGCAGGTTGCTTATTTGTTAGAAGTGTTATTACTTCTGAAGCTAAAGATCTATGGCTAGTGTTTTGGCTCCAGGGTTAATTGAAGGTCAGAGTAATACCAGACCTCCCTACTTTGATGGCAAGGATTACAACGTATGGAAAAACAAGATGAAGGCGTTCCTAAGATCTAAAGATCCTATGGAATGGGATGTAGTGGAGAACGGGATTAGTCCTAAAGCTACATCAAGCACAGGAAAAGAAATAGCTGATGGAGCGGGGTTACCACAAGCGAAATCTCTAAGAGACATGCTCTTGATGCAAAGGCTATTTACTCTCTCTATTGTGCATTATCTCCTACTGAGTATAATAGAATTTCATCTTGTGATACAGCTAAAGAAGTTTGGGACAAATTACATGTTACTTATGAAGGAACAGATCGAGTCAAAGAAACCAAGATCAACATCCTTCTTGGTCAATATGAAGCCTTCAAAATGAAGCCAGGAGAAACCATCTCGGATATGTTCGGTCGATTTACGTAAATTGTAAACGGCTTGGCATATCAAGGACAGCCAATCTCGGGACCTATGAAGGTCAATAAACTGTTGAGAGGGCTCTCCAAAGATTGGAATCACGTCAAGACATCTATCAGAGAAACACAGAGGATCATGCCTCTTTCAGTTGACGAATTGGTCGACACACTTCAATCCTATGAAGTCGAGCAATTCAATGAGGAATTTGACACAAAAGGTAAGAAGTCAATTGCTTTAAAATCTAATGATGATTCTGATGTTACAGACTTAGAAGAAGACGTGGATGATGAAGAATTGGCACTCCTGATTAGAAAGTTTAGAAGGTTGAATAGAAAAAGTAGAAGATTCAACGATAAGAAACAAAACAATCAAAGATTTCAAAAGAGATCAAATGAAGAAGAAGATACCAGCAAAGAAGTTGTTTGCTTTGGATGCAAGAAAAAGGGGCACATCAGACCCAACTGTCTCTTATTGAAGAAAAAGAAAGGAAAACTTGAAAAGTTTAAGAAGGCACTCAAAGCTGAAACATGGAGTGATACTGAATGTGAGGAGAGTGATGAAGAATATGCAAATATATGTCTTATGGCAGACTCAGACTCAGATTTTGACTCAGACGCAGACTCAGACTCAGACTCAGACTCAGATTCAGACTCAGACTCAAACAATGGTATCAAGGTTAGAAATTTAAAAATTCCTGTCAAAGTATCAAAATACATTGATGAACTTTGTCTTAGTCTTAAAGGCTCTCTTAAAAGGATCGCTGAATTAAAAAGGGAGAATTCTAAAATGAAACAACAAGAAAAGATTTTACTTAAAAAAGTTGAAAGTTTAGACAAGTCTCTTGCTGCTTTAAAAGAAAATGGAAATGAACTTTCAAAAGAGAATGCTTGCTTGAAAGAGGATTTATTGAAAGTCTCAAAGAAATTTTCAATAGGTTCTGAAAAGTGGGACAAAATTCTTTCTATCCAGAAACCTTACTTTAATAAATCTGATCTAGGAATGACACAAGAAACTGTTTATTTGATCGATTTCCCAAAAGTAAAGGAAAGAATAAGGAATAGGCCAACAATAACTTTTTATAAAAATCATTTTCAAAAGGTTTTTGTAAAGCCTGTTGGGAGACATTCTCTTACTTGTTCAAGATGTAAAAGTGTAGATCATTTTGAAAAGGAATGTTCCAAAGTTTGGAGACTTGTTAAGAAGAGATGGGCAAAGACTGTTTATAGTACTAACAATGATGGACCCAAGAAGATCTGGGTACCAAAGAAGACATGAGTTTCTTTCTTAATTGCAGGTTACCCTCAAGAAGAAAGTCAAGTGGTATTTGGATAGTGGATGTTCAAGACACATGACAGGAGACTCAAGTTGTTTTACAAAATTTTCTCATATAAAAGGAGGAAATGTCTCCTTTGGTGGTAACAATAAAAGTAAGATTGTTGGACAAGGAACTGTGATGATTGGAAATCTCACAATCAACAACGTCTCTCTTGTTGAGGGATTGAACTACAATCTACTGAGTATTAGTCAATTATACGATTCTGGATACAAAATAAATTTCCAAGAAGACATGTTTTGGAACAAGCAATGATCTTTCACAATCCTTCACTGGTTGAAGACATGGGAATATCTATTTGCTAGAAATAAAGTCTGACAGTCTTCAATGCTTGATATCAATTCAAGATGAAGTCATCCTTTGGCATAGGAAGCTTGGACATGTCAATGAAGCAAATTGCAAAAGTATCATCCAAAAGCTTGTTCGAGGACTTCCTAACCTCAAGTATCAAAAGCATGAATTATGCACTCCCTGTGTACTTGGTAAACAGGTTAGAAGTTTTTTTAAATCTATAAATCAAGTATCCACTAATCGTGTTTTGCAGCTATTACACATGGATTTATTTGGACCAACTAGAGTTCAAAGCATTGGAGGTAAAAGATTTTGCTTGGTTGTAGTTGATGATTATTCTCGCTTTTCTTGGGTTTTCTTTCTTGCAAATAAATCTGATGCATTGATTCATTTTACTAAGTTTGCAAAGAAAATTCAAATTGAAAAAGGATATGCAATTTCGAGTATTAAAACTGACCATGGTGGAGAATTTGAAAATCATGATTTTGCCAAATATTATGATGACAATGGTATTCAACATAATTTTTCATCTCCATACATTCCACAACAAAATGGAGTTGTAGAAAGGAAAAATCGTTCTTTGCAAGAAATGGCAAGAACTCTTTTAATCGAAAGCAATATTTCACCTCATTTTTGGGCTGAAGCTACTTCTACTTGCTTGTTATATTATAAATAGAATTTTTCTAAGACCTATAGTGGAAAAGACACCTTATGAATTACTCAAAGGTAAGAAACCAATTGTTTTATATTTTTATGTATTCGGTTGCAAATGTTTTATTCTAAAGAATTCCAGTGATCGAATTGGTAAGTTTGAAGAAAAATCAGATGAGGGAATTTTCCTTGGCTACTCCATGACAAGCAAAGCTTACAGAGTCTTCAATAAAAGCACTCAAACTGTGGAAGAATCCATGAATGTGAAGTGAAGATTCATTATAAAATCAGACTCAACCTGAAGATTTAGAGTCTGAGCAAGTGTCTACAAATTCTCATGAAGAAAATCAAGTCTCAGACGCTGAGCCTCAAACAAATTCAGAAATTCCAACTGAAGAAGAGCTTCACCAAATTGATAAATCAACTACAAATTGGAAGCAAAAGTCAAGTCATCCCCGGACCTCATCATTGGCAATATTGATGAAGGAGTTCGTACTAGATCTAAAAAACGAGAAGCTTCCAAAGGTGCTCTTGCACTAATTTCTGAGATTGAACCAAAAATATAGAAGATGCATTGAAAGATGAAAGCTGGATCGAAGCAATGCAAGAAGAACTAAACCAATTCAAAATCAACAACGTTTGGGAGCTAGTTCCTAAACCAAAAGGAAAATCAATCATTGGTACCAAATGGGTTTTCAGGAACAAGCTTGATCAACAAGGAAAAGTGGTAAGAAATAAAGTAAGACTTGTAGCAAAAAGCTACACACAAGAAGAAGGCATCGACTATGACGAAACCTATGCTCCTGTGGCAAGGTTAGAAGCTATAAGATTACTCCTTGCTTTTGCTTGCTTTAAAAATTTCAGGTTATTCCAAATGGACGTGAAAAGTGCATTCCTAAATGGAGTCATTCAAGAAGAAGTCTATGTAGAACAACCACCAGGATTTGAAGATCCTAAAAGACCAAATCTTGTTTTCAAGCTGAAGAAAGCCTTATATGGTTTAAAACAAGCACCTCGAGCATGGTATGAAAGATTAAGCAATTTTTTAATTCAAAATGGCTTCTCTAAAGGTAAAGTAGATACTACACTATTTATAAAAAGAGAAGGCAAGGATTTCATACTTGTTTAGATTTATGTTGATGACATTATTTTTGGTTCTTCTAATGAGAGACTTTGCAAGAATTTTTCAAAGTGTATGCGAACGAATTTGAAATGAGCATGATGGGAGAACTAAACTTCTTTTTGGGACTTCAAGTCAATCAATCAAATGAAGGAACATTCATCCATTAAGAGAAGTATGCAATAGATCTTATCAAGAAGTTTGGAATGGAGAATTGCAAGAAAATAGAAACTCCTATGTCAAGCTCATCAAAGCTGGATAAAGACGAACAAGGGAAGAGTGTAGACCAAAAGCTATACGAAGTATAATCGGGTCACTTCTTTACCTCACAGCTTCTAGACCCGACATCTTGTTTAGTGTTTGCATCGTGCTAGATTTCAATCGATCCTAAAGAATCTCATATGACTTGCTATAAAGCGTATCATTAAATATGTTGCAACTACATCTAAGCTAAGTCTATGGTATTCTAAGAAAGGAGATTTTACTCTTCTTGGATATTCGATGCTGACCTTGTTGGTTGTAGAGTGGATAGAAAAAGCACTACGGTACATGTCAATTATTGGGAAACGGGATGGTGTCTTGGTTCTCAAGAAAACAGGGTCTTGTGGCTCTTTCAACCGCCGAAGCAGTACATTGCTCTTGGAAGTTGCTGCTCTCAAATTCTATGGATGCAACAACAATTGAGAGACTTTGGAGTTGATGAAAGACAGACGGAAATCAAATGTGACAATACCAGCGCAATCAACCTCACAAAGAATCCAATACTTCATTCAAGAGCAAAGCACATTGAAATTAAACATCATTTCATTCGAGATCATGTTCAAAGTGGAGATGTTGTAATTCAGCATGTAGATTCAAAGAATCAATTGGCGGATATATTCACAAAACCCCTAGAGAAGGCTCACTTTGAATCAATTTGTTCAAGACTAGGAATTGTGAATTTTGAAGATATTCAGACTCATCGCTAAAGTCTGAAGGTGGTTCAGACTCATCGCTAAGTCTGGAAGTGGTTCAGACTCAACGCTAGGTCTGAAGACGGCTTAGACTCAAAGCAAGGTTTGAAAGCGTTTCAGACTCTACGTAAAGTCTAATTATGCTCAGACGCAAAGGTAAGGTCTGAAAAGGGTTCAGACTCAAAGCTAAAGTCTGAACATCCGTCAGACTCTATACTATTTTATCTCTTTACGAATTTATTTTTCGTATTCTCTCTTTAACACATTTTTCGTAATTACTTTTCAGTATTTCAAAATCTCTTTTTGCTCTTTTTCTGACATGCATTAATGGCAGTTTACATTTTCAAAAAAGGGCAGTTTTCATTTTACGGTTTATTTTTGGCAGTTCTTTTCTTTCACTTTTTGGCGACGATTCGTATTCCGGTGATTTTTCTCCCACTATTTATACTCTCGAACCGTCACTTTTACTCTCAGCTACTCCATTGCGATTCATCTTCATACTCTTTCACTCTCAAAACCCTAAAAATCTCCTTTTGCCATTTCCATTTCGTCCATTTTTCGCCTCAAAGTTTCCATTTTTCCTCACGTACAAGTTGAAACTTTGCTTGCTCTACAAGAATGTCGTCTCGAAAGTCTTCCAGAATTGCAAGCAGGGGACCACAGAGACAGTAAGAGGGTCCTACAAGGGTGGATCTAACGGAGGAAGATTCGCCTCAACGCGAAGCAGAGCGTCAACATTCTGAGGAAACCGAAGCAGAACCGGTAAGAACTCTTAAGCCAAATGTAGCTTATGATCTCTATGCAAGGCTCAAAGAAGGGAAGGTTAGCCTTAAGACGATCGAGGAGTATTTAAAGGAGAGGGGATATAGGAGTGAGTATGCGTTTCTGAAGGAGATGGAAAAGCTGAAGGTTGTTGGTGAAGGCACTGCACAGAGGACACTGGAAAATATTTCAAGCGATCCACTTGAGAATGCTCCTGCTAAAACTTTAGATGATGATGAGAGACTTTTCTCTCATTTTGAGCCTCGGTTTGGTGTGGTTGCCAACACTGTTTGTCCTCCGGGGAGTTTATTTCGGTCGAAGGAACATGAACGAGTTTATGCGAAGTTGTTAAAAAAAGGAGTGGTCAATCCAAGGAGTGTGGATTTTGACTTCCTAGATTCAAGAAGGATTAATTTGAGAGGGAAGTTTGCTAAGTTACAATTGGAGAATTTCGCACGGATATGCGTGGCCCACTCTGAATTGACAGCTTACTTTTACTCGAATCTATCCTTTTTGGATGCAAATCATTTGTCCTTTTCTTTTATGGACAAAGATTATATTATTGATGTTGACTTGCTGGCTGACATCATTGGTGTGGAAAGAAGGAGTTTCCAGCCAATTAAAGTCTCAACAGCCTATGCAACTCTGGATATTGTAGGAGACAGATCTGTTGAAGGCAAGATATCCTACACTAGGATGAATGCCACCAATGTTTTGTTGCATAAAGTTGTCATCAACTGCATCCGGCCAAAAACGACCTCGAAGACCGATGTTTCCAAAACAGAGGCAAAGTTGATGTTTGCCATCAACCAGGGCAGACCTTTCTCATTTCCACATGTCATACTTTTCCATATGTATAGGACAGTGGTGAAGGATAAGGGTCAACTGCCTTATTCATCAATCATTACCAAATTGTTTAGGCATTTTGATATTCAAGTCCCTACATCTTTGTGCCTAACAAAGTTGAATTTGATGCTCGTTGGAGAGAAGATGGTGATGAAGATGAAATTTCCGTGAGCCGACTCGGCAAAGACTGGAAAGGTTGAGGAGGGAAATACCTTCAAGAGAGATCCCCACTTTGCTTCATCAAAAAGGAAGGGCAAAGAGCCCATGGCTGAAAAGAAAAGAAGAAAGATCATCCCGCAAGACGAGGAGGATGAAGAAGATGCCATGACTTTGTCCACTCTCTCTAGGATGAGGAGCCCCGTAATCCCGAGAACAGAGGCTGAAGAGAGAGCGAGAAAAGAAGCGAGAGGAGAAGGAAGCGAGAGAAACGAGAGGAAAGAGAAGGAAGAGAAAGAAAGGAGAAGAGAAGAGGAGAGAAAGAGAAAAGAAGAGGAAAGGAAAAGAAAGGAAGAGGAAAGGCAGAGAAGAGAAGAAGAGGAGAGAAAAAGAGAAGAAGAAAGAAGAAGGAAGGCTGAGGAAGAAAGCAAAATGCAGGAGGATATGGCTGCTGCATTTGAGCCATCTTTTGCTGGGGAAGAGACCGAGAAACATCCTCGTGCTGATGTGGATGTTGGCGATGAATTTTCCACTCCACCCACTGGTATTCATTCAGGGGGAGTTGCTGCAGAACAAGGAACAATATCGCCACTACATTTTAGTGATGTGAGTAGGTTTGGTGCTGACCCTAAGGAGGTTTATGCATCACACTTCCTAGAGTATGAAGAATCCTCACCTACTGAAAAAGAAAGGGCTGAGAGGGAAGCTCCTAGCTTTCAAACATATTCTGCTGGTCCAAGTGGAAGCAATACTAATTCCACAAACATTCTCACGCCTGTTGGATGTTATCTTTGGACCTGAAGAAATAGGTTTTGGGATGGACTTTGAAATGAGAGACTTGAATAAGGCGCTCGCCGAGTACTTCAATGAACATGCAAGAACAGATCAATGCACTGAGAGCACAAGTGGAGTCAAACCAGACCAGTGCAGAATTGGCTTCAGTGAAGGAAAATCTTGCCAAACTCGACAAGTCAGTTCAGGAGCTTAGCAAGTTTCAGCTTGTTCGTTTCCTTGCAGGCCCCTAAAAATTTTCAAAACTTTATTTCAATTTTACTCTACCTCTTTGATGGGATAAAAAGGGGGAGAGTTGCGCAGATTTGATTGCAAGTTTTGAAGATTTGAAGTTTTTTTTTTTTTTTTTGAGGAAGCTTGGAGATTTTTTTATTTCACTTGATTTTGATTTTTATTTAGACTGTTTTTTATTTCGGATTTCGATTGGGTTGTTTTAACTTCTATGACCTTATGCTGATGTGATGATTTGGATTTAGACTTGTGAATTTGATTACAGGATTACTATATTTTGTGAGGATAATTGTTATTGGACTAACACTCTGTTTTGCAGATATAATCCTCAAAATATATATGAGTTTTTTTCCTTGCAGGTTTTTAATTCACAAACCTGTCGAGAGTTTTGTCACCATCAAAAAGGGGGAGATTGTTGAAGAAAAATCCCTTGGAGTTTTGAAGTTGACAAAACAGCCTCAACAGTGTGGTCTAAGGACTCCAAGACTCGTCGGCTACGTCCGAAGTTGTCAAGGTCTAAAGGTTTTCAAAGACAAGTTAGACCCAGAATTTCGGTCCGAAGTTTTTCCGTCTAAAGTCGGGTCAAGACTCGTTTCCGTCGAAGACCTTCAAGACTCGTTTCAGTCCGACGACCTTCGAGACCCAAATCTAAGTCTGAAGATAGTTCGCGATTTATTTACGGGCTGGCTACAGAGTTATTCTTATGGCTACGATATTGGATTTCGTATTTCCTAATCCTAACCATGGGATATCTATGGCTGTGATCAAGAGCTTGGAAGATTTGATTCTTCGGATTCTATCCGTTGAAGATCAAGTTTATTTTTGGAAGAATCTAATTTTGGGAACTCAAGTTCCTGATTGTATGGGCGAACAGGATTGACGAGCTACTGTCTACTTACGTTTTCGGGACAAGGAGATCACTCAAATTGATTCAGTCCAATGGGTTGATTGGATGAATTTTTGGAATGTGCCAACGGGTATGATGGCGCGGAGGTTATTTTAGTTGGATTGACGTTGCTTGGAAACAAGGAGAGACCGGTAGAGAAATCTTGATATTAGAATCTCCAAAATCACTTGTTCTCTAAAATCCTTCATGTTTATACTGTGTAACAAAGAGAGTGAGATATAGAGCAAAGACAGCAGAAGGCTGTAGGAGAGACTGTCAATTGAAGAAGTCTAATCCGTCTACTGTAAAGGCACTCTTTTGCTACATAGTGATTACAACCGTTTGGCTGCCGGCGTGGAGAGTGGACGTAGGCTTGGTCTAAGCCGAACCACTATAACCCTTGTGTCAATTCTCTCTTACCCTACTCTATTTACTTTGTGAATACGTAATCTGTTTATTATTGATATATCTTTGATATCAACGTATTGCATCGCAAAAGATTCTAAAAGAATTCCGCAACAACCTATTTACCCCCTCTAGGTTGATTCACTAGCCCATTTTAAAGTTTAAACCTTTGGCCTTTTTAAATTTATAAAAACGTTTTTAATAAAAAAATAGAAATTATAATTAATTTTCATATTTTAATTTTTCTTTCTTTTTCTTCATTACTTACCGGCGGCCAACGGGCGATGGCCGGCCGTGACCGGCCTCGCCAGATCGGCGAGGTCGAGGTCCCGCCCGACGCCGGCGAGCTCGAGCCTCGCCGAATCTGGCGAGGCTCGACCTCACCGACGACTGGCGAGGCTCGAGCCTCGCCAAATTTGGCAAGGCTCGAGCTCGCCGGCGTCAGGTGGGGCCTCGGCCTCACCGATCGGGCGAGATTGAGCCTTGCTCGATGCTAGTGAGCTCAAGCCTCACCAAGCCTCATCGACGACTAGCGAGGCTCGAGCTCGCCGGCGTCAACCGAGGCCTCGGCCTCGTCGATCCGGGCGAGATCGAGCCTCGCTCGATGCTAGCGAGCTTGAGCCTCGCTAGATCCAACAAGGCTCGGCCTCGCCCGACGACTGGTGAGGCCGAGCCTCTCCAGATCTGGCTAGGCTCGAGCTCGACGGCGTCGGGCGGAGCCTCCACCTTGCCGAATCGGCGAGATCGAGCCCCACCCAACACCGGCGAGCTTGATCTCTCCTATGGCCGGTCGCTGGCTGTCGTCGTGGCTAGCGGTCGTTGAAGGAGAAAAAAAAAAAAAAAATATATATATATATATATAATTATTAAAAAATAAAAATTATAAAAATTATATATTTTTTAAATATTAAAAATTAAATTTTCTATTTTTTAAAAATATTTTTAAAATGAATTATAAAAATTCCCCATTAAATTTATATTGCTTAAAAATTGTTAAAATTTGTATTATATAAAAATGTTTTAAAAATAAATAGGTTTTAGTAATACGGGTCGGATCAAGTATGGATCAGATACGGGTCGGGTCGGGTATGAGTTACTAAATTTACATTAGAAGAATATGGATCAAAACGGGTTAAATGGGTCGACCCATTTTCAACCCAACCCATACCCGACCTGACCCATCAATTTGCTACCTCTAGTTTTAAAATGATCCATGCACTTTTTAGAATTAGTCATTACAACAATATTTTCTCTTTCTTATAAAAAGGAACCGTCGTCATGGGATGATTTTGGCTTTAGATCTTTAGGTGATTGTGGCCACCTCTTGCAAAGGCCACCATCGTTGGCTAACGAGCTATTCAGATATATCTCTAACCTAACATCACTTAATCACGGACTGCTACGTTAGTGCACAAGTCTCGCATAATCTCAAATTGATCACGACACGACATTGGGCTTCACAGTACTTGTGAGAAACTGTCGTGCCGGTGCCAAGTGGGGCCCGCGTTCCATCGCATCCTAAATACGTCCCTAACATGGATTTACCTGTGCTGGTAGACAAATCTCGCATAACCTCAAATTAGCCCCGGCCGGCGGCCACATGTACCGCCCCCTGTCGCCCACACCATCATGCTTCGAAATATATAACCCCTCATCTCAGCCGTCCATCTCCGCCTCGCGCTCTCCCTCGTTTCTACTCCAAATCGCCACCAGAGAGAGAGAGAGAGAGAGAGAGAGAGAAAGCTGCGATGGAAGATCCCCGCTCGACGCGACACCTCAAGCGAGCCGAGCTCGCCGGAGCTTCGACAGCTCCGACGGCGCCGAAACAACGGAGGATAGCCTTCGTTGGAGAAGCGCCGTTGAAGCTGCGGTCGGAGGAGCGCGAGGACGCACCGCCGCTTCTGCTTCCGTATCCCGACTCGCTGAGAAGGTCAGCGGTCCGTCGGAGTCCGGAGAGGTCTCATCCGACGGCCTTGCGTCGAGCTTGAGCTCCGGTTCGCTCAAACCGCCTCGTTCCTCGGCAAGGAGTGAGGCGGAGTCCATCGACGTAGCGAAGGAGGAGACGTTTGACATCGTCGGCGATCGACAGCAACAGGTGAATTTCGAGCTTTGATCGTCCTCTCGCTCTCTCTTCTGTTTCCTTGTGCAATCGATCGTCCGTGCGCGTTCACGAGATAGAATTCTGGCCGTTTCGCCACCCTCGGTTACTAAATTAACTGAAGATCTCTAACGGTGCGTTCGCAGGCGAAGAGTTTCGAAACCGAAGCATCCACGTACAACCGCGATTTCAGGTACACTCCACATTCATTCTTCAATTTCGATCCTCTTAAATTCCTCCCTCGCGCACGAGATTTCTTTTTGCTCTTTTGCACCGATGAATTTTTTGTCAATCGTCTCCAATTGTAGCAGGGAAACCACTCCGCTGAGCGAAGTCGCCGATAAATCAACCACGATGAAGCCACTATGGGCGAAACCGACGGTGGCGACGAGCGAGCGGAGGCCTTCCGCGGCGGAGATGCCGTCACGAGCGGAGCTGGAATCGTTCTTCTCAGCGGCGGAGGAGCACGAGCGGCGGCGGTTCACGGAGAAGTAAGCGATGCCCTCTTAACTGCTCCGTCGAACGAGAACGCCTCTCTTCATTCGTGTAGAGAGAGAGAGAGAGAGAGAATCAAAACCCTAAGTGACTGATGACAAACTCCATTCGCTTGCTTCTTCTTCTTCTTCTTCATCATCATCATCATCTTCTTCTTCTTCGTCGCAGGTACAACTACGACGTCGCCATGGACGCCCCCCTCGAAGGCCGCTACGAGTGGATCCGCTTGAAGCCGTGAGCAGAAAGAAAGAGAGAGACGACGCAGCAGAGATGATGACGCCAGGGTGACGCCAGGTCAGCTCGTCGCGACGTCCAGAGAGAGAGAGAGAGAGAGAGAGAGAAACAAAGACGGTTGACTTTCGGTTACATGTACAGCTTTCGCCGGGAAATGCAAAAACTCCCCGGCTGGAAAATTACAAATAAACACGGAAATATCTGTAATTTCTTTGGTTCTACAAGGTCCAAAAATATTATATATATATATTCCTGTTTCTGTCCTCGAATTTATGTGAAAATACGATTTTCGGCCCGCTCTCCAAAAATTCTGTATGTCAAAAGGGGGAAGGGGAATACTCTTTGCTAAAAGAGTACTTTGATTATGGAGGCTTAAAGCGAAAATATGCTCTCCTTTTTTTTTGGGTGGTCATTGCTAATATTTTTGTTGCCGGGGGGGTGGGGCGGTGAGGCAAAAATCCATCATGAATGCGTATGCTCCTCTCGTGTCCCTCTCTTTCCTCTCGATATCGACAGACAACCGCGCCCGCGCCTCGCGGCCGGGGGACCAGTTCCTTCGTGCAATTGACTTTCCCCCCCCAGCGTTAAACCCACGTACGTAACTTCCTCCTTCTTCTTCCGCCCCTGCTCTAGCACCCGCCTCTGGACCCGCCCGCGGGCGGACGATACAATACATGCAAGAAGACGGCATAAGTCTCCTAAATACGTGGCGGGGGATACTATCTGATGGCCCCTCTCACGTATGAGCCGGATTGGGGAACGGCGCGTGGGAGTTCAGAGGATGGGGGGAGGAGGCCGCGCGAGCGAAAATGAAATGGAGCCAGGATCCAGCTTCGATGTCAGGTTAGAATGTTCAGTCCAAAAGCTCTAGATCGATAGATGAGGGAGATTATTTTTATATGAAGAGCAAGCGGATCACGTGTGGTAAGCTAAAACTAAAATTATGACCCAGTCAGCAGCATTGCTTTTTCGAGCGTGTTGGGAGCGGTAACATTGTAATTAGTGAAAAGGTAGGGATTAAACCAGGCACAAGCCTGACCCAGAAGCAAGCAAATTTATATATTAGGGGCATAATTTAGGTCTATGCTTTTTAGACAGAGCTTTCCGAATTAAATTTACTTGAGTTCGCACTACTTCCCCCATTCATACCATTCACTTGATAAGCATCAAATGGCAACTCATGTCATGTTCTAGATTTTTTTTCTTTTTTCCAGACACCAAAATTCGACTTTTATTTGAAAAATGCCATGTGTGTAAAATCAGATATCATATGAACAATGGTGAAATAGAAATATTCATCTACTTAAGATATGTCAAATACAATTGTCGACGCAGGCCGTGAGAAATTCCTTTGCACTGTTGTTGCACCCAATAAAAGTTAGAAAATTTGATCTCTTGTTATTTATTTATTTGTATCTTTTTCTCCTCGCTTTTGCAATTTAACTTTTGTTTAGTCAAGATATCTCTGAACTTTCGAATTATATAGATAATGTAGAGCATTGCTCTTTTTGTTTCTAAAAATTTTAGATGGAAAGTGCAATAGTAATAATCTGCCCCAGAATAAGCAAGTGTTTTGCCATGCATTGTTTGCTAATCAACATGGCGATGAATTAGGCAAATCACGACTTCGACGTGAAGTAAGGATCAATACACCAATTGCACAAAGAACAGAACGGGAATAAATCAAGAAGTTTGAATATATTGATGAATGGCTTCCTTCTCTCTCATATGATCATGAACTTTGTTCAGGTGTCATAGAGTCTACAGATCTATATACTCATAATATATATAGTCGCTCTTGACTTGGAACCTCGAGTCTTTCTCAGTTTGATATTCTCCCGTGATATCGAAATTGGGTTTTATTCTCATTTATTTTGTCTACGTCTTAGAATTCCACTTACCATTCTCGATGCGCCTCGTGCAAAAAGCAGATAAATTCCGTAGGCGGGGGACGTTGGATGCCTTAGACAAATCCCGTAGGCGAAGGACGTTGGATACCTTAACAAATCTCGCTAGAACGAGGAATTCCATATGACATTCAAGGGAGAAGAGGTCGTGCACGTGTAGTCGGGGAGCGGTGGGTCTCTTCAAACAAGAATTTTGCTCCGGATCTGGTGCCGCTTTAGTTGAGATGGGGGGAGTTATGATGAGAGTGCGTCGGGAGGGGAAAGAATGTTGCCTTTCTTTTTATTAATGAAGATGGGGTTTCGATCTTGATGCCTCTCTTTTTCACGCTTCACGAAGCTGATTGTGGAGGAGCTCATTAGGAACTCATTCGAATGGGGCTTCCATTTTGTCAAGCAGGGCTTATTTTAGTAACGCTAGGCAGATGGATGCCTAATTCTAAATTTTAGGACCAAAGTCAAGAACCTGCCTCGTGAAATTGAGATCTTCTAGAGTTATAGAGAGATAGGTGCTTCCCTATCTGTGTGGAACGGCCTGGATTTATTTCCCCATTTTCCTTTCCTTTTCTTCTTTTCGTTTTTACAGTCGTGCCTTCAACGGAGCTGAGTGCAATGCTGGCAACACAATTGTGTCAGAGGCGAAAGGAGGGGGGATGTTTAGATTTCTTTCATACTAAGCTTTTTGAACCCCGTCTTAAAAGATCTCAATTAATTAGCCGTGAATGTGAATAGAACTTAAATCATTTGATTTAATACATACAACCATAAAAATAAGAAAACATTTCAAGAAAGGACCCAAAGTGCTCTCATTATCTCAAATAATGGTCCAAAGTAGACTCTAATTTAAATAAGAACCTGAAGTGACTTTGGTTATTTCAAATAAGAACCTGAAATGGCATTGGCTATTTCAAATAAGGGTCTGACTTCACCATTCACCGGTCGGCTAAATTTTTTGGACTGGTCAAGGACGTTTTCATCTAAATTTTCTTTTCTTTTTTCTCTTCTTTTCTTTTTTCTTTTTTGGCGTCAGCCGCTAGGAAGGGCTACCGGCCGTTGGAAAGGCTCAAGAGGGCTCGGCAACCCTCACCAACCACGTGACCCTCACCGGCCATTGGGAAGGGCCAGCGAGGGTCTGCAAGCACTCACCAGCAATGGGTGAGGGTCTGCCGGCACTCACCAGCAACAAGCGAGGGCCTGCAAGCCCTTACTAGCCGCAAGCGAGGCCTCGCCAACCTCTGGCGAGGGTTATCGAGCCCTCGCCTGGGGTAGGCAAGGTCCCTTGCCTAATTTGGGAGGGTGGCCTCACTTGTGGCCTTGCTCGTCCTTACTAGTGGCCAACGAGGTCACCCAACCCTCACCGGCCGAGAGACGACCTACCCCAGGGCAAGGGTTGCCTTGCCAGGGCAAGTCTGTCCCTCACTTGTGGTCGACGAGGGCAACCCTCGCCCAACCCTCTATGGGCATCGTTGATAGCTAGTCGGCCACTAGCAAAGAAGATGAAGAAGAACCACATTTTTTTTTTTTTTTTTTTTTAAAGGAAAGGAAAGGGGAAAAGGAAAAATGACAAACGACGAAAATACTCTTGATCTCCAGAAAGTCGAGCTCTTATTTGAAATAGACATAACCACTTTGGACCATTATTTAAAATAAGATCTACTTCAAGTACTTATTTGATGTAGTAATGGCATTTCAAGTCGTTCTTTGAAATAAGGTCCATTTATGGTCCTTATTTGAACATATGAGGACACTTCGAGCCCCTTTTTTGGAATTTTCTCCTAAAAATAATGGGGTTCAATAGAGAAAACTGCCTCATTGAACTATTTTTCCACGACCTATTTCTCTTTGTCCAATTAGATTCCTATATTATGCTCTTTACGTTCATGTCATACCTTCAAGGTAAATACAAAAGAAAGGTTCACATGAACTACCACGTCGGTGGAATTAGACTAATCAGCTTATTGAATCCAAAGACAAAACCACGGGCCCCAGCGAGATGGGGAAGGAGAACAATTACGTCACTCGGGCCTCTATCAGCCATCAATTTGACCAATAAGTTATTTCAAGGATCATTCGTGTCCTGTTGATGTCTTTATCATGTGATGCGATGTCTACGTATATAATCAACTTACTTGATGACCGAGTGCCCTTGTTCTAGCCAATCACGTTCAATCAAAAGCTTGAGAGGACACTTCTAGAGCTCCCCTCATCCTCATGGTAGTGTGCCAAGCATTCGTACTTCGATTTAGCCTCCTTGAAATGAGTTTGCTTTTGAATTTGGATTATTATTCGATCTTGTTACTAGTGTAGAAAAATCCCTATTCACTGTCAAATGAGTAATATTTGTGTTTGTAGTTAGTTTTCTGCCAAAAAATTTTCATATGTCAATCATTTAACTATAAATAATATTGAGATGTGGCTCATACTCCCCATCGACAAGAAAGTATAGAGCTTTCGCTCTTCGATATATATAATTTCTTTTATCAAAGGTACAGAGCTTTCACTCTTAGATATATATAATTTCTTTCTGTTGTCATTGAAGATCATAATAAAGAGGTGAGAGGTGCTAATTATAGTGAAATCATTTGTGGGATATAGCCCTAGATTAAGGGTAAATCAAAATTAACCTTGAGTTTCGATTTCTCTTTCTCTCATTTACTTTTTATTTTCTTGTGTTTGGGCGTCAAATCCTAACAAATATTTGACTTAACCAAGAGTGGACCTAATAAAAGCCCTTTTGAGTTATACATCTTAGCCTTTTTCCAAGGACTATCGATTTCATAGTTTGACAACTAATTTACAAGAAACGATCTGAATCTTTTCAAAAGTATATCGAATGCAATATCAATAATAATTTCCTGTAATTTTTGTGAACTTATTTGTTTAAGTCAAGATTCTGGAAGTTAAAATATATAATGAGCAAACAGGTAGAAGTTGCATCAACTATAATGGACGATTGACCCTGCCTCAAATGCCGCATAAAATCACCTTTTTAACACGCCATCACCTAGGAACAGAAGTTCAAACATGATAAAAGAGAGGACCTAAGGTTTATACCGACTTTGTAGACATTGAAATGAGCAACATTTATTAGCATTTATGTCCATTTAGGAATAGCAATTTGATTCGCCCTAGCAAATATCCGCACCGCCTTGCCCGCAACGGGAGTGATAGAACCTGCAACATGTGGATTTCGAGACGGGGGTGGGTTCAAAGAAATTGGCCCATGCATAAGCTGGGGCGGCGATTGATTTATGAGCTTCGATGAAGCATCGCGAGGCTTAAAATGTACTGCTTTAGCACTTATTTGAGCAGATAATTGTTCGGCTATGGCCCGATTCATTTGACCGTGACGAGAGATGCAGGACCCTTGCCGGCATTGCTCCACTCTTCCTCTCTTTCTTTGTCTTTTTCCATTGGCGAAGCCCCCATGCTCGATGTTCAGCATAAAGGAATTGAGCTATCTCAACTTGCAAATTGCCCTTGGGCGGCACCGTAGCATGGGGCGCGGACCCTCGGTGCTCGAAAGGTGCTCGACCTCGCCCACCCCGCTCCACCTCTCTCCTCTCTCTATGCAATCATGTATTTTTGCATGTGACAAGCACGTGATCTTTGATAGGCAATTTTTCTTCACCGACAATGAGCTCAAGGGGGCCATTGAAACAAAGGTCTCGAGTTCAGGCCTACTTGAGACAGAGTCATAGGTACTTTGAGAAGATAATACTCCTCCATCGAGATTTTGGAATTTTTCAAGTATAAATCAATGCTGATCTTGATATGTGGACTTAGTTTCTGAGCTGTGATTTCTCTGCTTGGTTTAGCTTTGATTGAACGTTAACCTCCGTCGCTCTCTCCATCTCTCCCCTTTAAGCTGTTACAAATTTGTTGCAATATGCAAATGACAGTTTATGAAGACAGATCCTACAAAAATAAAATTAGAAGCCAATTTCAAGTATACAGATTTAAAATTTCCTACTGTTTACACCCAAAAATGATCCAATCATTGACATGAGCAAGCACATGCTTGACACATAAGGGATTAATTTTTAACTTCTAAAAAAAAATATTTAAATTAAATTGCATTACATATAGTTATTAGGAGCATATTACATGTTTGTCGAACCGGGTTTGGATGGACCTGAATGGACTCAGCTAGTTGGACTAAGCCCTCGGTAACAAAAATTTGGCTCAACTACCATTCATATAAGCTCATCATTCCTTTAATGAGGCTGAAATCGATATATTCTTTCCACGTGCGATACTTCAAGTTAGGAAATACAAAGAGCAATATTATAATGATCTTGAGAATTCGTATATGTTCACATGATTGAATGAAAAAAAGGAAAGAAAAGATTGGCTAGAGGAAGTGGGTCATCTGGGAAGTAAAAGAAAATAACAAAATATGGTTGATTTGGTGAGTTACAAGGAAACAAATAAAAATGGCAGACTGGCAAAGAGCAAGAGGCATGGGAATCCTGAAATAAAATAAAGACGAAACTTGATTCTCATGATTTGAGGTTGGAGCAATATTCAGTCAATAAAAGAAACAGGAAATAAAGAGGAATCGGCTTATATATGCATGATATGCAAGGATAAGAAGAGGAAAGGAAATAGAATATATTTTAAAGCATGTATAGAAGGAAACAAAATATGCTTTCTTTCGGTTTACACCCTTTTGCAGACTCATTACAAGACAGAGTAGGGGTGATCGGGTCCAGGGTGGGTAGGGTCTAGACTTGGACCCTGTACCCGACCATGTTATAATCGATTTCCCTTTTTTGGATCCTATACCCAACCCATCTTATTTTTCCGGTCCGGTTCCAAGGTCAACCCTGTTTCTATTGGAACTTATTTTGCAATCTCCCGATATCCTATACGACTTCGAATTTTATATTAATACGCGAGAAAATAACATAATTCTTATAATTTGTATCGAAACATTAAGCATTTATAATAAATAAATATATGAACCTTTTCACCAAATGAAAAATTAAGGATCCACAGAACTAATTATAATAGATAGAATCATAAAGCAAAAAATTAGCAACAAACATGGGTTGAATATCAATCTTATTACCACAACTACTACATAAAGCTACTCATTTATGCAAGCTAACAATCCTCCTACAAAAGAGAAATCAGGCCAGTTAATCCACGTGGTACACAAGAATTTGGTGACGACGAACACCATCCGTCTGTCGGACAGTGCGAGAGGGAGCCGATGAGGAAGGGAAGCAAGTGAAGAAAGGAATGATGAAGGATGAGTGCCGTACATGTTTGAGAGAATCAAGAGGAAAAACGTCGTGTGATTGCGGGAGTAAAAATAAAAATAAGTGGAAAAAATTGGGTTTTGGACCTATACTTACAAAATTGGTTTCCAAACCGGTTCCAAAACCGGTCTGAGAACCGGTTTGTGGGTGGGTAATCAATCGGACCCAGTTCCCGGACCGGTTTAAATTAGTTCCAAATTTTGGAAACCGATTCCTGAACCAGTTTCAAAGGGAACCAGTTTCCGACCTTGTTTTCCAGGTGGACTGATCCGGTTACTGAGTATATCTGATCTGGTTGCACACCCCTAGGACAGAGGGGGGGAATTCGATTCTGAGAACACACAGCCATTGGAGAGAGAAATCATCAGTGGGCAATTCTTAATACCACAGAGAGATACACGTGAGAGGAGAGAGCGTGAGTCTTTTTGGCCAAGTCTTGGCCAGGACCCACGCCGATGCCTCTGCCGCAGTGCTTTCATGTTTCACCGTCCACGAGACATCGTCAATGAGTTGCCACCATGTTGAGCCGCTACTCGACCGCCGTTGACGATGCTGCCGCTACGCTACTTTACTTCGTGTTGGTGCCTTGTCATTTGCCATCCAATTACTCTACCGCTGCTTGCGGTCGTTTGCTGTCCAGTTCTGTTGTTGTTGTTCGCTAGCGTCGCCGCTTGAGCTTCATCTTCTTCTGCTTGCTGCTCACAGTCTTTGGTAGACTCTGCTGTCCGAGTGTGGTCATGCTTGTTGCCAGACTGACCAGCGTTGCTGTGGATTCAATGTTGTCATTCCTGCTCGTGATCTCGGCTATCTTCACATTTGTCCTGTAGCTTCACAACGTAGCTGGTTTTGCTCTCCTTTTGCAAGTTACCGAAAGTCAATCTAACGATCGGGAGATTTTGTAGTCCGGCTTTCGTCCAATCGGTGAGTTTCTAAGCAAAATTCCACAATTTCTATGAACGTGTCTAGCATCTCACTTGCGCCAGTTCATCCTTGGCCGTGAGCCCAAGAGTTGGATTTTGTCCCATCATCACACCCTCTCGGCCAAGGTCGAGAATACCAAGTCAAAGAAACCACTGGCCACGTCATCTGAAGAAGAGAACCCCAAAAGTAAAAGACAACAAAAAGGAAGGCGGAAATTGTAGATTTCGGTTGCATTAAGCAACGTGATATCTGTAAATCAAGACACATCCGTCGCCACTTTCCATCACTTGGTTTCATACACAAATCGTGATCCAATCCGATTCTTGGAAAATTCGAATTAGGTAACGTATTATCCAATTTGATTTCCATATATGAAGTTGCCTAATTTGAATATATTGCAATCTCAATTAGATGTCTTGAAGATATGTTGTTACCAAAAAGATTTTTCAAAAATCTGTGAATTAGGATTATTCCCTAATTTCACAATATGTATACGATTAACAGTCCGATTTCATGTCTAAAATATAACACGCAATCGTAGGAAAAAATCACCAATCCAATTTCACACCTAAGATATGATTTGCGATTTCATTAAAAATTGGTTAATCCGATCTCATGTGCGAGATACGATTCATCAATTTATTAGATAAATATCGATCATATCTTGCCTAATTTTTGTGTTTTTATGCCTTTGTTTAAATTGATTTTGTTTTTGTAAAAGAAAACCCAAAAAATAATAAATATATATGAATTGGATTAGGTTCATGTTAGAATATTGCCGTTCTAGGATAGCTTGCATGTTTAGATTAGGAAATTTATTTATTTCTAATTTTTCAAATAAAAAATACCAAAAACATTAATTTAGGATATTAGATTTTATTTTCATTAATTTAAATTGCATGTTTAATTGTTGGCCAATATTGATTTTGAATTTTATAAAAAAATAAAATATAAAAAATATCATGCATGTGTCACATAGAATTAGGTCATTCCTTGCACATCATTTAGTTATTGCATGTTTAGGATCATTTCAATGCGTGATATATTAGGAGAGTTGCAAACGAGTGACATATGGTTTGCATCATATGGTTTGCATAATAGGTTGCATGTTACATATCATTTTAGTTAGGTACTTTTGGTGTGTCATTGCATTGCCTTCCACATAAACTAATTTTCACTTAAATAAGAGAAAATCCTAAAAAAAGCTAAGAGGCTACGTGTTAATTAGATATCATATATAGTGAATTCTAAGCTAACATTATAGATACTTTTGTTGCTATGAGATAAGTCCTACAATTTATTATTTTATTGGGTGTTAAATTGATGGATTACATACCTGCATGGGAGAAGTACACTAATAGTGCCATAAGTTGTGTACGGCGCTCACTTTAGTGCCAAAAGTTTCCGTCGGATCACTTAAGTGCCAAAAATTTTGAAAAACAATCATTTAAGTGCCAACGCCGATGAACTTGGCCTGAAATCCGACGTGGCCTTTTTTTATTAATTTTTTAAGCCGACGTGGCTCGTCAGAAAGTTGAGTCAGCATCCAAACACCAAAACGACGCCGTTTAAGATTTTTCCCCCAACTTCGAAACCCTAATCCCCAAATTGAAAGAAAACGACGCCGTTTGTCTTCGTCTTCTTCTTCCTTGAAGACCCACACTAGCAACAGCAGCAGCACGGCAGCAGCAGCAGCAAAGACCGGCAGCACACCAGCAGCGACACCGATGCCGCAACGCACCGCAGCAGCAGCACACCAACGGCACTTCCGACCCATCTTCTTCTTCCTCCTCCTCTACCCTCGCCTCTGATTTTTCCTGCGACTTCTTGCTCGAGCAACAATCTCAGTTTCTCTTCGCTCACCTGGTCAAGCAATTACAATGGTGACTGAGCGACGGTGGCCGAGCGACGGTGGCCGAGCGACGGCGGACGAACGATGGCGGAAGAACGGCGGAAACCCTAATTTCAATCCCCATTGAGCTAAACGGCGTCGTTTCCGTGAAGCCATCCACGTAGGACGGCAAAACAACGTCGTTTTCTTAAGGAGGACTCAAAATGACGTCGTTTAGAGGCCCTATCGAATTTTTTTTTTTTTAAAAGCCACGTAATCATTTTGGCCGGAATTTGTCGTCGGTGGCACCAAAATGATCGTTTTTCCTCCGATTTGGCACTTAAGTGATCTGGCGGAAACTTTTGACACCAAAGTGAGCGCCGTACACAACTTATGGCACCATTAGTATACTTCTCTCATACCTGCATAGTCACACTCACATGTTAGGAAATAATAAAATGAATTCAAGCTGTCTAATAAAACATTTGTTCATGAAAAAAAGGTACCGAAAGGGTATCAGAGAAATCTAGTGTAATCAAGTTCCTATACTCACATTTTCTAGTTCATGGGAGTAAAATAATTTTCCCGTTATTTTACTTAGATATCTAATCTGGCAACTAAAAACTTAAATTTAAATCGTGAATTGATATGGAATTAGAAAAACTTGAGCTAAATTTAGACTTAGTAATCCATTAGCCAAATCCTAAGTGGTGCACCCGAAGTTAGATCATGACAAGGTTGACATTTTAATATGTATCAATATACATTAGTGGCAAGTATTTATTTATTAATTCATGATGATAATTTGCCAACAATGATCAATATAGATATTGGTAGCGGGTAATTAATAGAATGCCATATGAGCTTTGTGAAAACACGAGAAGCATAGGGTTATGACTACCAATTTTCAGATGAAGCAATTGGGAGACATTTGAATAATCAGCAAGGATTCACTTAAAGAGTGTAGAAACGCAACCACAAAATCGTGCAATTGGATTTGAAGAGAAATGGACATGCATGTTTGAAGGGAACAATTACCGTCTAAAAATAAGATCATTGGATGTGTCATGATGTGGAAGACGAGAGCATGGAGTGGCAAGATTGTGAGACAGTTACTAATGAGCTATGTGTTCAAATGTCTCTCTGATATTAAGAATTGCCCACTGATGATTTCTCTCTCCAATGGCTATGTGTTCTCGGAATCGAATTCCCGCCTCTGTCCTAGGTGTGTGCAACTAGACCGGGTAATACCCAAAAACTGGATCGGCCCACCCAGAAAACAGGGTCAAGAACCAGTTCCCGTTGAAACTGATTCAGGAATTGGCTCCCAAAATTTGGAACCGGTTTAAACCGGTTCGGAACTGAGTCCAATTGATTACCCACCCAGGTTCCCGGACCAGTTTTGGAACCAGTTTGGGAACTGGTTTTGTAAGTATAGGTCCAAAACCCTATTTTTTCACTTATTCCTATTCTTATTCCTACAATCACATGACGTTTTTCCTTTTGGCTCTCTCAAACATGCACGCCGCTCATCATTTGTCGCTCCTCTTCCTCACTTGCTTCCCTCCCTCATCGACTCCCTCTCGCACTGTCTGACGGACAGACGGTGTTCATCGCCACCAAATTCTTATGTATCACGTGGATTGGCTCGCCTAATTTCTCTTTTGTAGTTTGCATAAATGAGTAGCTTCATATAGTAGTTGTGAGAATTAGATTAATATTAGACTCATGTTTGTTACTAATTCTTTACCTTAAGATTTTATTTATTATTATTAGCCCTGTGGTTCTTAATTTTTCATTTAGTCAAAAAATTCATATATTTATTTATTATAAGTGCTTAATGTTTCGATACAAATTATAAGGATTACGTTATTTTCTCACGTATTAATATAAAATTTGAAGTTGTATAAGATATTGGAAGATTGCAAAACAAGTTCTAATAGAAATAGGGTTGACCCTCGAACCCAACCAGAAAACAAGGTAAGTCAGGTATAGGGTCCAAAAAAGGGCACCGCTTGGATACAAGATCCAAGTCTAGATCTTACTTACCTTGGACCCGATTACCCCTACTCTGTTATCTAAATCTTACCCACTCTGGACCCGATTACGCCTACTCTGTCCTGTAATGAGTCCGCGAAAGGTTGTAAACCGAAAGAAAGCATATTTTGTTTCCTTCTATAGTTGCTTTAAAATATTTTCTATTTCCTTTCCTCTTCTTATCCTTGCATATCATGCATATAGAAGCCGATTCCTCTTTATTTCCTGTTTCTTTTATGGACTGAATATTGCTCCAACCTCAAATCATGAGAATCAAGTTTCGTCTTTATTTTATTTCCCGATTCCCACGCCTCTTGCCAGTCTGCCCTTTTTATTTGTTTCCCTGTAACTCACCAAATCAACCATCTTTTGTTATTTTCTTTTACTCCCAAGACGACCCACTTCCTCTAGCCAATCTTTTCTTTCCTTTTTTCATTCAACCACGTTAACATATACGAATTCTCAAGATCATCTTAATATTGTTCTTTGTATTTCCTAACTTGAAGTATCGCATGTGGAGAGAATATATGTATTTCCTAATAACTATATGCAATGCAATTTAATTTTAAATTTTTTTTCTAGAGTTTAAAAATTAATCCCTGATTTTCTATGCAATAAATGAATGATTGGGTCATCAAACTTTAGGCTTCAACAAACCTTAATGGTCGTCGACAAGGTGTGCGTGGGTAACACTAACGGGTTACTCATGTGGCTGCCTATGCTTATGTGCCAAGCATGTGCTTGCTCATGTCAACGATTGGATTATTTTTCGGTGTAAACAGTAGGAAAATTTAAATCTGTATACTTGAAATTGGCTTCTAATTTTTTTAGGATCTGTCTTCATAAACTGTCATTTGCGTATTGCAACAAATTTGCAACAGCTTAAAGGGGAGAGATGGAGAGAGCAAGAGAGGTTAACGTTCAATCAAAGCTAAACCAAGCAGAGAAATCACAGCTCAGAAACTAAGTCCACATATCAAGCTCAGCATTGATTTATACTTGAAAAATTCCAAAATCTCGATGGAGGAGTATTATCTTCTCAAAGTACCTATGACTCTGTCTCAAGTAGCCCTGAACTCGAGACCTTTGTTTCAATGGCCCCCTTGAGCTCATTGTCGGTGAAGAAAAATTGCCGATCAAAGATCACGTGCTTGTCACATGCAAAAATACATGATTGCATAGAGAGAGGAGAGAGAGGTGGAGCGGGGTGGGCGAGGTCGAGCACCTTTCGAGCACCGAGGGTCCGCGCCCCATGCTACGGTGCCGCCCAAGGGCAATTTGCAAGTTGAGATAGCTCAATTCCTTTAGACCAAACATCGAGCATGGGGGCTTCGCCAATGGAGGAAGACAAAGAAAGAGAGGAAGAGTAGAGCAATGCCGGTAAGGGTCTGCATCTCTCGTCACGGTCGAATGAATCGGGCCATAGCTGAACAATTATCTGCTCAAATAAGTGCTAAAGCAGTACATTTTAAGCCTCGCGATGCTTCATCGAAGCTCATAAATCAATCGCCGCCCCAGCTTATGCACGGGCCAATTTCTTTGAACCATCCCCGTCTCGAAATCCACATGTTGCAGGTTCTCTCACTTCCGTTAGGGGCAGGGCGGTGCGGATATTTGCTAGGGCGAATCAAATTGCTATTCCTAAACGGACATAAATGCTAATAGATGTTGCTCATTTCAATGTCTACAAAGTTAATATACTTTAGCCTTGCATTTGGTAAACCTTAGGTCCTCTCTTTTATCATGTTTGAACTTCTTTTCCTAGGTGATGGCGTGTAAAAAAGGAGATTTTATGCGGCATTTGAGGCAGGGTCAATCGTCCATTATAGTTGATGCAACTTCTACCTGTTTGCTCATTATATATTTAACTTCCAGAATCTTGACTTAAACAAATCAGTTCACAAAAATTACGGGAAATTATTATTGATATTGCATTCGATATACTTTTAAAAAGATTCGTATCGTTTCTTGTAAATTAGTTGTCAAACTATGAAACCGATAGTCCTTGGAAAAAGGCTAAGATGTATAACTCAAAAGGGTTTTTATTAGGTCCACTCTTGGTTAAGTCAAATATTTGTTAGGATTCGACGCCTAGACACAATAAAATAGAAAGTAAATGGGAGAGAGAGAGAAATCGAAACATAAGATTAATTTTGATTTACCCTTAAACTAAGGCTATATCCCACAAATGATTCCACTATAATTAGGACATTGCACCTCCTTATTACAATCTTTAATGACAAGAGAAAGAAATTATATATATCCAAGAGTGAAACCTCCGTACCTTCATGTTGATGGAGAGTATGAGCCATATTTCAATAATATTTACAATTGAATGATTGACGTATGAAAATTTGTTGGCAGAAAACTAACTACAAACACAAATATTACTTATTTGACAGTGAATAAGGATTTTTCTACACTAGTAACAAGACCGAATAATAATCCAAATTCAAAAGAAAAATCATTTCAAGTAGGCTAAATCGAAGTACGAATGCTTGGCACACTACCATGAGGATGAGGGGAGCTCTAGAAGTGTCCTCTCAAGCTTTTGTTTGAACGTGATTGGCCAGAACATGGGCACTTGGTCATCAAGTAAGTTGATTATATATGTTGGGGTATAATACGCAAAAACGACAGGATCTTGCAATTTACGTCAACGTGAAATCACCAGAGAAAATAAACGAGAAAAATAAGGACACTAGGAAAATACGTGATTCGGTCCGAGTATCGATACCTACGTCCACGGGGACAACAAGCAGCAAATAATTCACTATAATCGGAGTATCAAAGTTTACAACCGTTCAATCACTCAAGTGTTTCTCACACCTAGATTTAACCCCAAACCCAAAGTGTCTATAAATAAACAACTCGCTTGGGAATAAACTCACGGTGCAAAATTATCATGCAACGAAATGCTCTACGTACGGCTTCCCGAGTCTCTTCAACACTTTGCGCGATTTGTGGCTTCAAAGGTCACGCTCGGCTTGCGGCTTCGTGGATGTGCGGCTTCGTTTCTTCTTACGCACGTACGTGCAGCAACCATCGAGCAAAGCAGAAAAAAAAAAAAAAAAAAAAAAAAAAAAAAAAAACCTCCTGTCCGCTTTTATTTATATATTTGTGTGTGCATGAGGTCAAATAGTTGACATGGGGGCCCACCAGACACTATTTCCTATTTTGGCTTCACACGGCAGAGATTCTTCTTTCGAACGTGGGGTGTATATGTGTGCCCGAGATCAAACTTTTGACCTTGGGCCCACCACTTCTCTTCATCTCGTGCAGAGGCTTCACGCGGTTTTCCTCAATTTGGATTCCGCAATAAACAAGAAACTCGCTTCCATTTATTTTATATTTACTCTTTTGTAATCAAACTCGAGTCATAAATTAATAATTCTCCACCTTGGCTCGATGTTTGAAATCAAGTTATAGTGCTCATCATCCATGCTGCTCTCCCAATGCCCCGACGGGCGCTCACTCTCTACAGACGCCAAAAAAGCTCAAGTAGGGCTTGAGCTTCGCCAAAGGAACAGACTTAATCATTATGTCTGCTGGGTTATCTACTGTAGCAATCTTTTTAACAATAACAATATCCTTAGCTAAGACATCTCGGATGAAGTGGTACCTGATGTCGATATGCTTCGTTCGCTCATGATAAACTGGATTATATGCCAAATATATCGCACCTTGGTTATCACAGTGTATATCCACACTTTTCTGTTATAACCCAAAGTCCGAGAGCAAACCTTGTAACCATATCGCCTCTTTTGCTACAGGTTAGTGCCATGTACTCTACTTCAGTCGAAGACAAGGCAATGTGATCTTGTAAGGACACTTTCCAACTAACTGCACCACCCGCTAGCGTAAACACGTACCCTGCTAAAGATCTGTGATCATCCAAGTCACCAACGTGATCCGAATCCATAAAACCAGTGGTCTCACTGCCATTACTGTCCCTTCGGTATACTATACCCATGTCTGTTGTCCCATTCAAATATCTGAGGATCCACTTCACAGCTTCCTAATGAGCTTTACTAGGACATTTCATATAGCAACTAACCATGCTCACAGCTTGTGAAATATCAGGCCTAGTGCACACCATAGTATACATAATACTACCCAGGGGCTAGAATAAGGAACACGGGACATATGCTCCTCCTCCTCCTCAGTCTGCGGTGATAATTTATTTGAAAGTTGAAAGTGCTTCGCTAAAGGTGTACTTATAAATTTTGCCGACTGCATATTAAAACGTGCTATGATCTCCTCAATATATTTCTTTTGAGATAGACTTAAAACTCCTGTAGCCCTGTTACGCAAAATCTCCATACCCAAAATTTTCTTTACAGCACATAACTCTTTCATCTCAAATTCAACATTTAATTGCCTCTTCAGCACATCAATCTCAGACATATTCTTAGTTGCTATCAGCATATCATCAACATATAAGAGTAGATAAATCAAAGAACCATTCTCCAATCTCCTATTATAAACGCAACTATCCATCTGACTTTTTGTGCAGTCTTGACTAGCCATGAATGCATCAAAACGTTTATACCACTGTCTAGGAGATTCTTTTAGCCCATACAAAGATTTCTTTAACAAGCAAACATGATCTTTCTTACCCGGAATAGCAAATCCCTCTGGTTGTCTCATGTAAATCTGCTCCTCCAACTTACCGTGAAGAAACGCAGTTTTCACATCTAGCTGTTCTAACTCGAGATCTTGCGAAGCAACTATAGCAAGTAAAACATGAATAGAAGTATGTCTTACTACAATAGAGAACACCTCATTGTAGTCAATGCCCTTACCCTGTGTATATCCCTTCGCCACAAGTCTCGCCTTATACCTTGCTGTCTCGACACCGGGAATGCCCTCTATCCGTTTGAAGACCCATTTACTTCCGACAATCTTTTGGCTCTTGGGTACTTTGACCAGCTTCCATATCTAATTTCAATGGAGTGATTCCATCTCTTCACTCATAACCCCTAGCCACTACGACGGCTCTAAACTAGCCATCGCCTCAGAGTAAGACGAAGGCTCATCTGTTTCCACCTCATCACCTACAGTTAATGCATAAGCAATATATGTATAACCATAACGTATCGATGATTTAATTTACGTTCTTTGTCTATCTGCGGCTATAGTCTGCTGTGGCTTTGCTGGTTGTTCACTATCATCGACTTCAGGAACTACGGCTTCATTTGCATTCTCAACTTCTGTTACCTTCAAGGTCTCTAGAGTCTCCACCTGAAGCTCCACCTCACTAATGACACCATGATTTGTCTTCTCTGCTGGTTGTATCTCAGAATTCCTCTATTAAAGCATTGCAGTCTCGTCGAAGATCACATCTCTGCTGATTAGAAAATCGGGTGATCTAGGATCGGTGCACCACAACTGATAGCCTTTCACCCCATGTGCATAACCCAGAAATATGCACTTCTTCACCCTCGGCTCAAGCTTACCATCACTCACATAAGTATACACAGGACATCCGAATATACGTAATCCGGAGTAATCAATAGGTTTCCCCAACCATACTTCTTCAGGAGTCTTCCACTCGATAGCAGACGATGGAGATCGATTAACCAGGTAATACGACATGTTAATTGCTTTGGCCCAAAATTCCTTACCAAATCTTGCATGCGAAAGCATGCATCGAGCTCGCTCAAGCAAAGTTCTGTTCTTCTGTTCTGCCACGCCATTCTGCTGTGGTGTCCCAGGTACTGTGCAGTGTCTCATAATACTTTATTTCTCACAAAACTCGGTAAAATCTTTACCACAGAACTCCATGCCATTATTGATTCTTAAGCATTTGATTTGCTTATCTGACTGCTTCTCAATCAAGGCCTCAAATTTCTTGAACTGATCAAACACATCATATTTGTGCTTTAGAAAGTAAACCTATACCTTCCTCGAATGGTCGTCGATAAATGTCAGCATATATCGGGCACCTCCTTTCGAAGGAACCGAAGACAGGCCCTAGACATTTGAATGAATATATTCAACCGGTTGTTTGGTCGAATGGATAGCTATAGTAAACTTAACTCGATGCTGCCTCCCATAGATGCAGTGCTCACATAAGTCCAGCTTTCCTATCTTCTAACCCTTCAACAACCCCCTTTCACTCAGCATCGTTATACTTGCCTCACTCATGTGCCCTAAACGCATATGTCATAACTGAGTCAAGTTAGAATTTGACTCACCTGATGGAACTGCAGCGGTTCCGGTCACGATCTCTTCTAGTAGATGATAGAGAGTATTCACTTTCTTCCCTTTCATCATTATCATAGCATCTCGAGAGATCTTCAGTACTCCACCTTCAGTGGTGTACCTACACCCAATGTCATCGAGTGTCCCCAGAGAAATAAGGTTCTTCTTGAGCTCCGGTACATGCCTCACATCTGTCAATGTGCGCACCACCCCATCGTGCATTCCGATCTGAATTGTCCCTATCCCCACAGCCTTACAGATTGCATTATTCCCCAAAAGAACCTTACCACCATCTGTAGCTTGGTAAGTAGTAAACCAGTTTTTATGAGGCATTATGCGATAAGAACATCCCGAATCCAGCATCCATTCGTCTTCTGACGAAGTAGCAGTCACACATAAGACAACTTCTACATCCCTATTGCTCCATTCGGCAACGTTTGCCACACTGCTTGTAGCATTCTACCTATCAACTTTATTCCTTCGCTTTGGACAATCTCTCCTGATATGCCCCTCCTTGTGACACTCAAAGCACTTCATACGTCCTTTGGACTTTCTATGGCGTGATTTTGATTTGCTTTTACCTCTACTGCTACTGGGTCCTCGATATTGTTCTCTACCTCGAATCGTTAGTGCTTGTGCTACTCCTTGTGCCAAATCATCATCTCGCAACTTTCTCTGCCACTCCTTAGATAATAATGCGGACTTTATCTCCTTGCAACAATGAATCAGTAAAGTGCTCCCATGACTCTAGTAAAGAGGCTAATAATATCATGCCCTATTCTTCATCATCAAGAATTTTACTGACGTTTTTCAGATCCATCATGAGTTTATTAAATTCATCTAGGTGGGTTCTGATAGACGTACCTTCAGTATATCTAAATTGAAACATCTTTTTCAACATGTATAAGCGATTGTTCAAACCTTTCTTCACATAGAGTGCATGAAGTTTTGCTCATAATGCTGCGGCATCTTGCTTCTTAGCAACCTCTATCAAGACCTCATCCGACAAATTTAATAGGATCATGCTCTTTGATTTTTTCATTAGCTCTACCCTCTTAGAGGCTTTCATGATAATTGGCAACTCATCCTCACCATTTAGTGCCTTGGCCAAACCTTGTGTTGTCAATAAAGCTCGCATCTTGATGCTCCATAACACAAAGTTGTTGCTCCCGTTAAATTTCTTAATTTTAGATTTCCTCTCAGACATAATTACAATAATAGAATTTCTAGATGATAATCAGACAAGCAAAAGCTCCAAATCACAATGAAGAAATCCAACCCTAGCTCTGATACCAATTATTGGAGTATAATACGCGAAAACGACAAGATCTTACAATTTACATCAACGCGAAATCACCAGAGAAAGTAAATGAGAAAAATAAGGACACCAGGAATTTACGTGGTTCGGTCCAAGTATCGGTATCTACGTCCACGGGAAGAGCCAACAGCAAATAATCCACTATAATCGGAGTATCAGAGTTTACAATCGCTCAAGTGTTTCCCACACCTAGATTTAACCCAAAACCCAAAGTATTTATAAATAAACAACTCACTTGGGAATAAACTCATGGTGCAAAATTATCACCCAACGAAACGCTCTACGTACGGTTTTGCATGATTTGTGGCTTCAAAGGTCACACTCGGCTTGCGGCTTCGTGTACCTGCGGCTTCGTTTGTTCTTACATGCGTACGTGCAGCAACCACCGAGCAAAGTAGGAAAAAAACCTCTTGTCCACTTTTATTTATATATTAGTGTGTGCATGAGGTCAAATAGTTGACCTAGGGGCCCACCAAACACTATTTCCTATTTTGGCTTTACACGGCAGAGATTATTCTTTCAAACATGGGGTGTATATGTGTGCCCAAGGTCAAACTTTTGACCTTGGGCCCACCACTTCTCTTCATCTCGTGCAGAGGCTTCACGCGGTTTTCCTCAATTTGGATTCCGCAATAAACAAGAAACTCACTTCCATTTATTTTATATTTACTCTTTTGTAATCAAACTCGAGTAATAAATTAACAATATATGTAGGATGGCTGATAGAGGCCCGAGCGATGGAATTGCTCTCCTTCCCCATCTCGTTGGGCCCTATGGTTTTGTCTTTGGATTTAATAGAAAAAAAAAAAAAAACTACAAGTGTCATAATTTTGCACAAAATGACACTTAAATGCCATAATTTTTAAAGGTACACTTAAGTGCCACATTCGAAAAAAAAACGAATCACTTAAGTGCTACTCCAACCAAAGTCCGGCCAAAACGCTGACGTGTCAATTTTTCAGTGAAGCGGGTGCAAAACGACGCAGTTTTGCACGCTGATGTGGCCAAATAATGCAAAAACGGCGTCGTTTTGGGCTACGTAGTAAAAAAATAATATAAAAATTAAATAAATTAAATTTAGTTAAAATATTTTAAAATAATAATTTTAATATTAAAAAAACTTATAAATTTATAAAAATAATTTTTTTTTTTAAAAAAGGAAAGCGGTGGAGGCGGTTGAGGGCCCCACTGTCGCCGAGAAGGGCCGGCGACAGCGGGTGGAGGGTCGGCCTGTGGTCGCTCGGCCTTGGCTAGGGGCTAGCGATCCCGGCCGATTGGCAGCGAGGGCTCGTGAGCCCTTGCCCAGATCCGGCTAGGGTCAGCAGCGAGGGCTCGCAAGCCCTCATCCCAGATCGAGGCGAGGGTCGCCACCCTCGCCTAGATCCAACAAGGGTCAGCAACCCTCGCTTGGCCGGGCCAAGGGCCGACGCTCGTTGGGGCTACCCCCAGTGGGTGGCGGCCCTTGGCCCAGCCAGGTAAGGGCCACCGACCCTCGCCGCTCACGGATCTGGGCGAGGGTCGTAGCCCTCGCTGAGATCCAGTGAAGGTCAGCGGCCCTTGGCCTGGTTGGGCAAGGGCCGTCGACCTCGCCGGATCGGGCGAGGGTGCGGCCTCGCCGGATTTGGGCAAGGGCTCGATGAGGGCCGCAACCCTCGCCCCAATCCGGGGCGAGGGCTTGTGAGCTCTCATCGCCGATCGGCCAAGGTCGCTGGCCCCTGGCAAGGGCCCAACGACCCCAATCGACCCTTCACCTGCTGTCGTCGGCCTTTCCTGAC
The DNA here is from genome assembly GCA_014182555.1 of Eucalyptus erythrocorys. Taxonomy (NCBI): domain Eukaryota; kingdom Viridiplantae; phylum Streptophyta; class Magnoliopsida; order Myrtales; family Myrtaceae; genus Eucalyptus; species Eucalyptus erythrocorys. The sequence goes on from CM024603.1 coordinate 18,654,386, forward strand.
GACGGTGGGGAGGCGGCGACCCTCACCGTCTCTTCCTTTTTTTTAAAAAAATCTTTATAATTTTTTATAATTTTTTAATATTTTTTTTTTGGGTGACCCAGGGAACCTCTCCGCGCACGGCCGACATGGGAGAGTAAACCCGGGAGTGACGCTAGCAGAGGACCCACCACCCCGACGTCACACTTAAGAATCCCTAGCGACCGTGAGGGGATTTAAATTCCTCCCCTTGCGTTAGGGGAGAGAGCTCAAACCATTGCGGCCACCGCAGGCGGTGGTTTAATATTAAAATTATTATTTTTTAATATTTTAACTAAATTTAATTAATTTTTATATTATTTTTATTACCACATCAGCACAAAACTATGCCGTTTTTGCATTATTTGGTGACGTCAACGTGCAAAACGGCGTCGTTTTGCACTCGTTTCGCCAGAAAAATACCACGTATACAATTTGGCCGGATTGGCACTCAAGTGATCCACTTTGCTCCGATTTTGGCACTTAAGTGTACCTTTCGAAAGTTATAGCACTTAAGTGTCCCTTTGTGCAAAGTTATGGCACTCTAGGGATTCGCAGCTCGATTCAATAAGCTGATTGGTCTAATTCCATCGACGTGGTAGTTCATGTGAACCTTTAATATTGAAAGGTAAGACATGAACGTAAAGAGCGTAATATAGGAATCTAATTGGAGAAAGAGAAAATAGGTCGTGGAAAAAAAGTTCAATGAGGTAGTTTTCTCTATTGAACCCCATTATTTTTAGGAGAAAATTCTAAAAAAGGAGCTTGAAGTATTCTCAATTTTTCAAATAAGGATATTAAGTAGATCTTGTTTAAAATAAGGACTTGAAATGCTATCACTTTTTTTTTCAAATAAAAACTTGAAGTTAATCTTATTTTAAATAAGGGTTTGAAGTGATTATATTTATTTCAAATAAGAGCTCGACATTCTGGCAGTCAAGGTTATTTTCGTCATTTGTCATTTTCCCTTTTTTTTCTTTTTTCTTTCATTTTTTTTTTTTTGGTGGTTCTTCTTCTTCTTCGCCAATGTTCGACTGGATATTGACGATGCCCATAGAGGGTTGGGTGAGGGTCACCCTCGTCGGCCACAAGGGACAGACTTGCCTAGGGAAGGTGACCCTTACCTTAGGGGAGGTTGTCTCTCCGCCGACAATGGCTAGGCAAACTCGTCAGCCATCAGTAAGGGCAGGCAAGGCGGCGAGTGAGGCCATCCTCCCAAATCTGGCAAGGGTCGGCCTCGCCTACCCTAGGCGAGGGCTTGATAACCCTCGCCAGAGGCTGGGGAGGCCTTGCTTATGGCTAGCAAGGGCTTGTAGCCCCTCGCCCATTGCTAGTGAGTACTTGCAAGGCCTCACCAGTGCTTCCTAATGGTCGGTGAGGGTCGCATGGCTGGTGAGGGTTGCTGAGCCCTCCTTTGAGCCTTTCTAGCGGTTGGTGAGGGCCATCAAGCCATCACTGGCCCTTCCCAACGGCCGATGCCAAAAAAGAAAAAAGAAAAGAAAATTTATATGAAAATGTTCTTGACTAGTGAAAGAATTTAGCTGGCCAGTGAATGGTGAAGTCAGACCCTTATATGAAATAGGTAAGGCCATTTCAGGTTTTTATTTGAAATAATCAAGGCCACTTTAAGTTCTTATTTGAATTAGATTCCACTTTGGACCATTATTTGAAACAATGAGGGCACTTTGAGTCGTTTTTGAAATATTCTCTTATTTTTATGCTTATATGTATTAAATCAATTGATTTAAGTTCTATTCACATTCACAGCAAAATAATTGAGATCTTTTATGATGGGGTTTAAAAAGCTTAGTATGAAAGAAATCTAAACATACGTCCCCCTTCCTTCGGCCTCTGACACAAGTGTTGCCAGCATTGCACTCAGCTTCGTTGAAGGCGCGACTGTAAAAACGAAAAGAAGAAAAGGAAAGGAAAAAAAAGGAAATAAATCTAGGCCGTTCTACACATATAGGGAAGCACCCATCTCTCTATAACTCTAGAAGATCTCAATTTCACGAGGCAAGTTCTTGACTTTGGTCCTAAAAATGTAGAATTAGGCATCCATCTGCCTAGCGTTACTAAAATAAGCCCTGCTTGACAAAAAGGAAGCCCCTTTTGAATGACTTCCTAATGAGCTCATCCACAATCAGCTTCGTGAAGCGTGAAAAGGAGAGGCGTCAAGATCGAAACCCCATCTTAATTAATAAAAAGAAAGGCAACATTCTTTCCCCTCCCAACGCACTCTCATCATCACTCCCCCCATCTCAACTAAAGTGGCACCAGATCCGAAGCAAAATTCTTACCTGAAGGGACCCACCGCTCCTCCACTACACGTGCACGACCTACTCTCTCTTGAATGTCATATGGAATTCCTCATTCTAGCGAGATTTGTTAAGGTATCCAACGTTCTTCACCTACGGGATTTATCTAAGGTATCCAACGTCCCTCGCCTACGGGATTTATCTGCTTTTTGTACGAGGCGCATCGAGAATGATAAGCGGAATTCAAAGACGTACACAAAATAAATGAGAGTAGAACCCGACTTTGATATCATATCAAAATATCCAATCGAGAAAAACTCGAGATTCTAGGTCGAGAGCGATTATATATATGTGAAGAGCATATAAATCTTATGGATAGGTGAAAAATTTAAACCCAACAGCTTAAACATACATACATATATATATACACACACACATATACATATATATAATGAGTATATAGATCTGTAGACTCTGTGATACCTCAACAAAGTTGATGATCACACAAGAGAGAAGGGAAGCCATTCATCAATATATTCCAACTTCTTGATTTATTCTCTTTCTGTCCTTTGTGCAATTGGTGTATTGATCCTTACTTCATGTCAAAGTCGTGATTTGCCTAATTCATCGTGATGTTGATAAGCAAACAATGCATGGCAAAGCACTCCCTTATTTTGGGGAAAATTATTACCATTGCACTTTCCATCTAAAATATTTAGAAACAAAAAAAGTAATACTTTAAATTGTCTATATAATTCGAAAGTTCAGAGATATCTTGGCTAAACATAAGTTAAACTGCAAAAGCGACGAGAAAAAGATGCAAAAAGATAAATAACAAGAGATCGATTTTTCTAACTTTTATTGGGTTGCGACGACAGTGCAAAGGAATTTCTCACAGCTTGTGTGTGATTTTCAATTTCGACTATTGTATTCGACATATTTTTTAGTAGATGAATTTTTTTTTATTTCACCATTGTTCATATTATATCTGATTTTACACACGTTGCATTTTTCAAATAAAAGTCGAATTTTGTTATCCAAAAAAAAAAAAATCTACAAATGACGTAAATTGCCATTTGATGCTCATCAACGTACGCATGGCAACGATTCTATTCTGGAAAAGAAGTTTTTTCTATTTCTACTCCGAGAACAATTTCTAAATAAAATAAGGTGTTTGGTAATTATACAAAATTTCTATTTTTGGAATAGCAAAAGAATATAAATGCGTTTAGTAAAAATTTATAAATTTTTGTATTTATTTGATTTTTCTTCTTACTCACAAACCGCCGACCGTTGACCACCGCCGCACGACCGTTGCACGACCACCTGTAGGATTGCCGCCTGCCCCACCGGCCCTGGAGGGGGCAGTGGCCGATGAGCTGTGGGCGGCGGTCCTACGGCAACAGTCACCTGTGACGGTTGACGGTTGTGCAGTGGCAAGTGGCGATCGTGCAGTGGTTGGCGACGGCAAGCTGCTTGGGGAACAATGGCGATTGTAGGGCGATGGGCTGTAGGCGATGGCCGGTGGGCTACAGGTGGCAGCAACCGTCGTCGACAATTGCCTATCGATAGTGGCCGCAAGCAGCAGGACGTGACCGACGGTGGGCAAGCGGCCAACGGTGGCCGCAACAAGGAAGAAGAACAAAAGAAAAATAGAAAAGAAAAAAGAAAACTTATTTCTAGAAATTGTTCCCGGGAACAAGAAGTTACTGTTTTTTGTTTCTTGTTTTTATTCCAAATCTATTCCCTAACCACTTTTCTATTCTAAGGAATAGAAAAATAAGTTGGAGTTACCAAACAAATTTCTGTTCCATTTTTGTTCCGAGGAACAAAAAAACAGAAATTGGGAAAAATAGAAACCTTACCATGCAGGCCCCAAGTGAATGGTATGAATGAGGGAAGTAGTGCGAACTCAAGTAAATTTAATTCGGAAAGTTCTGTCTAAAAAGCATAGAACAAAACCATACCCCTATTATATAAATTTGCTTGCTTCTGGGTCAGGCATGTGCCTGGTTTAATCCCTACCTTTTTCACTAATTACAATGTTACAGCTTTAATTATCTCCCTTTGTTATTAGCCTCTACAAGTATCCAAAGCACTTGACATATTAACTTACTAATAAAAACACAAACATGCATTATTATACTCAGGCAATTATATATGCTCACTCTATAGAATATTAGCTGAGACAACAATATTGGCCATGCGAGACTTCCAATCTTATAAAATATCCCACATCAATTATACGCGGGATATATCAATTCTTTATATACACGTGTCACCCTTCACTTATAAGTCAAGTTTTCGGGGTTAAATTTTCCAACACTATCGAAAAAGCTATGCTGCTAACTGGGTCATAATTTTAGTTTTAGCTACCACACGTGATCCGCTTGTTCTTCATATAAAAATAATCTCTCTCATCTATCGATCTAGAGCTTTTGGACTGAACATTTTCACCTGACATCGAAGCTGGATCCAGGCTCCATTTCGTTTTCGCTCGCGCAGCCTCCTCCCCCGATCCTCTGACCTCCAACACGCCGTTCCCCAATCCGGCTCATACGTGAGAGGGGCCATCAGATAGTATACCCCCGTCACATATTTAGGAGATTTATGCCGTCTTCGTACACGTACGTGGGCTTAACGCCGGGGGGAAGTCAATTGCACGAAGGAACTGGTCCCCCAGCCGCGAGGCGCGCGCGCGGGGTTGTCTGTCGATATTGAAAGGAAAGACAGAGACACGAGAGGAGCATACGCATTCATGATGGATTTTTGCCTCACCGCCCCCCCCGCCCTGCAACAAAAATATTAGCAATGACCACCCGAAAAAAAGGGAAGAGAGAGAGAGAGAGAGAGAGAGGGGAAAAAAAAAAAAAAAAAAAGCCTCCATAATCAAAGTAATCTTTTAGCAAGAATATTCCCCTTCCCCCTTTTGCATACAGAATTTTTGGAGAGCGGGCCGAACATCGTAATTTCATATAAATCCAAGGACAGAAACGGGAAAATATGTTTTTTTTTCTTTTTGGGACCCTGTAGATACCAAAGAAATTACAGATGTTTTTGTGTTTATTTGTAATTTTCCGGCCAGGGATTTTTTGCGTTGCCCGGCGAAAGCTGTACACGCAACGGAAAGTCAACCGTCTTCGTTTCTATCTCTCTCTCTAAACGTCGCAACGAGCTGACCTCGGCGTCACCCTGGCGTCATCATCTCTGCTGCGTCGTCTCTCTGTCTTTCTGCTCACGGCTTCAAGCGGATCCACTCGTAGCGGCCTTCGAGGGGGGCGTCCATGGCGACGTCGTAGTTGTACCTGCGACGAAGAAGAAGAAGAAGAAGATGATGATGATGATGATGATGATGATGATGAAGAAGAAGCAGGCGAATGGAGTTTGTCATCAGTCACTTAGGGTTTTGATTCTCTCTCTCTATCTCTCTCTACGAATGGATTGAAGCGTTCTTGTTCCACGGAGCAGTTAAGAGGGAATCGCTTACTTCTCCGCGAACCGCCGCCGCTCGCGCTCCTCCGCCGCCGAGAAGAACGACTCCAGCTCCGCTGGCGACGGCGTCTCCGCCGCGGAAGGCCTCCGCTCGCTCGGCGGAGTGGTTTCTCTACTACAGTTGGTGACGATTGACAAACAATTCATCAGTGCAAAAGAGCAAAAAAGAAATCTCGTGCGCGAGGGAGGAATTTAAGAGGATCGAAATTGAAGAATGAATGGGGAGTGTACCTGAAATCGCGGTTGCATGTGGATGCTTCGGTTTCGAAACTCTTCGCCTGCGAACGCACCGTTAGAGATCTTCGGTTAATTTAGTAACCGAGGGTGGCGAAACGGCCAGAATTCTCTCTCGTGAACGCGCACGGACGATCGATTGCACAAGGAAACAGACAGAGAGAGCGAGAGGACGATCAAAGCTCGAAATTCACCTGTTGCTGTCGATCGTCGCCGACGACGTCGAACTCCTTTTCCTTCACGACGTCGACGGAGTCCTCGTCACTCCTCGCCGATGAACGAGGCGGCTCCGACGGACCGGAGCTCGAGCTCGACACGAAGTCTCCGGCCTCCGACGGGGCGCTGACCTTCTCCGGCGAGTCCGGATACGGAAGCAGAAGCGGCGGCGCGCCCCCGCGCTCCTCCGACCGCAGCTCCAACGGCTCTTCTCCGACGAAGGCTATCCTCCGTCGCTTGGGCGCCGTCGGAGCCGTCGAAGCACCGGCGGGCTCGGCTCGCTTGAGGTGTCGCGTCGAGCGGGGCTCTTCCATCGCAGCTCTCTCTCTCCCTTTCTCTCTCTGTGGTGGCGATTCGGAGTAGAAACGAGGGAGAGCGCGAGGCGGAGATGGACGGCTGAGATGAGGGGTTATATACTTCGAAGGAGGATGGTGTGGGTCCCCATCTTTTTGGGGCGCAGTACGGCCCTGAGCTTAAAGCTTATAGTTATCTCGCAGCGACAGGTGGGCGCGGTACATGTGGCCGCCGGCGGGAGCTGATTTGAGGTCGTGCGAGATTTATCCACCGGCACCGGCACGGGTAGATCCATCTTTAGGGACGTTACTTAGGATGCGATGGAAGGCGGGCCCCACTTAGTGCTGGCACGACAGTTGTCGTCTCCAGGTCGCTTCTCGGCAGTGCATGAAGCACGTTGTCGTGCCGTGGCTAATTTGAAATTTGCGTGAGGCTCGTGCGGCAGCGCAGCAACCTATGATTAAGTGATGTCGGATCGGAGATGTATCTGAGCAGCTCGCGAGCCGACAACGGTGGCCTCTGCAAGGGAGGGTCGGGATCATGAACAGGCACTTTCCGAGAAAGTACCGTCCTAATGATTAATTTTACGAAGTAATGTGAATCGTTTTAAATCAAGAAAAATGCAGATGGTGAATGGGTTTGATAGTTTTTAAACATGTGTATACCCTACGGTAAAACTAAAGTAGCTCACTTCAAAGTTTCCTACTATTTCAAATGGTGATCATTTAAGTATATTCAATCTCTGCTTGGTAAGGCTCTAGTATCAATTGGAGTTACAATGCGTGTGTATATTTTTTTTCCCCTTAAGAATGGAAAAACGTGGAAATGGTATTTATTAAACCACAAGTCAAATGCATAGATAATTACTAATTAGGTAATGAGCAAAATTGTAGTTATCTACTCACTCTTAACATGATAAGAGACTCTCAATCTCGTTCACCGCCTCCTTCGGCATACCATCGAATCTCAATCATCGATGCGTTAAAAGTTATTTTCAGAATCAACTCTCTCGTGTTGGATAAACAATTCGAATCGCGACACGTTTGAAAATACATATGAGGAATAGAGGACCCTTGTCCCTCTTATCCCTCTTATTGCCATGATGCCTCTAAGTTTTGAGCTTCCTTAGCGAGAGTCCTAGAAGAAAAAAGATTTGATGCGTCAAAAGTCCTCCTCCTATGCATTAATGCATATCCCCTAAGTTTATCATGCTCTCCTCCTCCTACTCTTCATCATCATCTATCATCTGTCATCTATCATCATCATCATCATCATCATCATTGGACAAATTTGGGATGGGAATCAACTAGAAAAATTGCCCAAAAAGTTCTCAATGTATTACATTTTTATTAATTCAGTTCTAAACTTTTTAATTTTATTAATTGAGTTCTAAATCTTTTCACATTTTGTTAATTAAGTCCATCCGGTGAAATGACGTGGACAATTTTTAATATTATTTTAATATTTTTTGAATTCATTCATTTGTTTTTCCTTTTTCCTTTCCTTTCCTTTTTTTTTTTCTCTCTTCCTCTTGCTCTAGTCAGTTACTAAGCCTCGATGACCAACTAAAGATGAGAGTTGGTGAGGTCCAGCGAGGTCGACCTTGCTGACCTTTTAGCTAAGCTTTATGCTATTGGCTATCGGAGAGGGTAAGGCTTGCAAACTATGCCTAGCCACTGGTGATCCACTGGAGCAATAAGTGGGTGTTAGCACATGTTTATGACTAAATTAATAAAAGTGTAATATATTTAAGGATTTTGAACTAAATTAGCGAGATTAGCAAGTAGGCATCATAAACTTTGATGGTTTTGTAAATTCACAGAGACCCACAAAGCAAAGAGAGAGCAATCAATGGCCCCCTCCTCCTCCTCCTCCCCCTAACGGATTGGCAAACATACTTCCAAAATGGAAGGTTTTGGGAAGGAGGGATCAGAAATGGGTCCTCTCCTTGAGTCAGACAACAAGGTCTTCCTCGAAGCTGGGCAATCTTCTTCTTCGGTTGGCGTTTTCATTTGACCTTTAGGGCCTGTGGTCCTAGGAACTCGCTTTCGATTCCAAGTAAGTTTTTCATGTACAGCGCTATGAAGGACAAAAGTTTTCTCCACCTACAAAAGGCAACTCGTGAATGAGGCAACGTCGTTATCGGGTGAAAAGGAGTTTTTTGACATGCAGTCATCTCATTGTTCAGTAACTATAGAAAGACCACGCGATAAACCATGAAAGGATTTTCATTCGCTTCTTTTTGGTTTTCTTGGGGCCGACAGGGTGATCGAGAAAGTTAGAACTACCGAGTTGAGAGAACATTAGAGCATTCCCAAGCCATCCCCGATTTTATGCATGGGGAATGTGGACCTTCGAGTTGACACGCCGTCGGCGTGAAAATCCACAAAGTGTTAGGTGGTCAGCGGGTTCAAAACGAGGTTGGAGTAGAGAATCTTCCGAGAGGATATATGTAGGAAATGTCTACCAATTTGTGTCTATTTGATACGATCACCCTTTTGAACCCCTACATGGTACCACTTATTTGGTAATGACTAAATAGTGACTATTTCTACTCTTTTATACAAAAAAAAAAAAAAAAAAAAAAAAAAAAAAAAAAAAAAAAAATCGTAGTAATGTCAGTTAATTTTTTTGTTCTTGAGAATAAGTTTAGAACATAATCAAAAGTGGAAAAAAAATTACTTCTTTGTTCCCAGAAATAATTAAAAAATCAAGTAATTTTATTTTATTTTCTTTTTACCTTCTACTTCCTCTAGTCCATCAGCGGCCTTGGTAATGGTTGACGACTTGCCAGACAAGAGCCGGTGACCTCGTTGGCCCCCCGCGAGGCTTGACCTTGCCCAGCCCTCATGAGACTAAGCCTCGCCTAGCCACTGCGAGGCTCAGGCCAATGAGGCTCCCCAAGGTTGACAAGGTCGTCGACTCTTGTATGGCTGGTCAAGGTCGGTGACTGGAGAGAGGAGAAGGAGGAAGAAGAAAAAAAAAAAAAAAAAAGATAAAAATGTAATTAATTTATTAAGAAATTAAAATAAATTTTGAATAACAAAAAGTTTGGGAGTTATACCAAAAGCGTTTTTATTTTGGGTGTAAAATTTTTTGTGCAATTATTCCATGGCTTCAAATACTTATAAACTCTTTCAAGAAACAAAATTAGAAGAACTATTTCTAAACAGAAATTATTTCTGGAAACAAAATTATTACCAATCAGGCCCTTAATATCTGATATACAATGTCTATTGGTACAACTCGAAGAAGTTCGTACCATAAATCGCATGAACATCCTGAGCATGACCCAAATCATAAGTGCAAAACCCCACAAAGACGAAGAGAGACGATTTTCATTTTATTGAGCCCGGTCCAAGTTAGTTTTCATAGAAAAGCACCAGTCAATCGTTCGTTGAATTCAGCTGCGCTGATTGCGGAACGAGTTGGTCAAGACGTACCGCTCTGTTTTGATGTCTCACAAATGCAATGAACCTGACGGCCGAACCAACCGGGCTGCGATCCTGATGCGTGTTTAGGCAAAAGCAGTCTGTTTTCGTGTTTCACACATGCAATGAACACCGAACCATTGTACTTTGCACGGCGACAACGATCCTCACGTAAGAGGTCAAACTCTTTGTACTCCAGCAATTCCACAAACACCCACACAAACACAACCCCCCGGGGCCCCGCGCCGCCCCCAGGCGGCTCCCCATTTCTTTTTTTGAATTGAATGGCGACGAAGTGTTCATCTCTCTTTGCACGTCGAGTTCAGCTTCGTCTAATCTGCCTTTTGGAATATCTAGGCCCTCCTTGCTTAAGTTCTTAAAACTCAAAGATCACAATAATTATCAGGCAAAGCTGATAAGACCGGTGAGTAGAATTCGCGATCAGTTGTGTCAACGGCATAATACGCGCCTTGCCTTTCATTTCCTTTCCTTTTATTTCATCTCCTTGAGATATGAATACAAAGTCAGGTTACATTGACTCCTCGTTGCATTGCCTGTTATAACTTGATTTAAAAATGCAATAGAATCGCTGAAACAATCCTACAAGCATTGCAAGTATAACCATGGGGTAAAAACATACCCCTTCCTTTCCGTCTCTGTCCCACTTGTAGCCATTTAAAGCACATTCTTCACTTGAAAAAAGTTTGGACGCTCCTTATGTGCAGCTTCGACATCATCAAGGGATGCCACCGACGCCACAACTCCCTTATCTTTGACTGATTCAATTACATCAGCAAAATCTCTGAAATCCTTCAAGCTGCGAAACAAAAAGGGAAGGTTAAAATGATGTATTGAAAGAGAGGTGAGAATTACTCGTGCCAAGCATTGGATGGTAGTGAGATGAATAGCAGAGTTTGGCCTCCTACATTAATAATCTATAGATGGTTTTATCCTAGTTTATCACTCATAGAAAAAGACGATGGCTCTTCCCATTAGCAAGTGATTGTACTGAAACTATTATATGCAGGTGCATGTATAGACCTTTAAACTTATGAATGCAAAAGATTTTCATGAATCGAACACCACCCGATTAAGAGGATCTCTCCCAAATGATAATGACGCACTGAGTATGACTACAATCACTCTGCAGTCTGTTCATCTGAATCTTAAACAAGTATCGCCAGGACAGTAAATTAAAAATGTTCAGCTCCATTGGTGAGAGATGGAAAAAAAATCTTTACCTAGTGGACAGTATTTCCTCGCGCCGCCTTTGCCGCTCTTCCTCTGTAATTCCCAAGAGGTACCGTAACAAGCTGAAAGAAAGAATCAATCACAAGTTACAACTATTATTGTTCACTTAATACCCAATTTCATGCATATGCCTCTGGGGGTAATAGCAAGGTGACATCATAAGTATTCTGCTAACAAGATCAATCAAAAAGGAGAAATGAAGGAAGCCAAATCAATGAAAGTAGTGAAATAGAAACTGGAGAAGGTGATATGCCTATGTGGGAATGCAAATAAAAGTTATTTACATGGTCATAGTATCACATATTAAATACCGACACAAACATAGATAGTATCATATACTGAATATGTTAAACTTACTCTTTTCTCCCCTGCGTCTTGAATGAAAGCAAACAAATACGAAAGGAAGCAGAATGTGCCATCAGCATACCTGCTATAACCTTTGGCATCAGGTAACTGGTAAGAGTCTACATCTCCAATGGTCCCAATAATTGCTTTGGTTAGAGCATCATCATCCATTTCCAGCTCTCTTAGAAAAGCTCCAGTTGCATCGTAAATGTCAAGTGTTTTCAACAAGTTTGGATCTCGATACGATAAAAAGGAGAAGATTCCTGGGAAGGAAAACCATAAATTCAATGTAAATCTCCAGCAAAGATATATGTAGCCATCAAGATAACAATGTAAAGCCTCACCTGAGTGAGTATCGAAGTCGCAGAAACCTCCGTAAGCCCCGCCACTGACACGCACACGGTCCCACAACCATGTATTACTAATGTATTTTGAGATGACATAGGCACTACCATCAAGTTGATATCCCGTTTCATAGATGTTAGCTGCTTTTCCAACATAATTAACCTGCAGATTGCCACGCCATACGTTGGTGAATCGGAAAAGAAGCCAAGGCCAACAGAGTTACTCAAAGAAGTGATTTTAACCTGAGTGGGTATCACAATAGCTTCATTTTCCCGAGGAAGGCATGCCCTCCAGGTATTGGCCCCAACATTTGAATTGCTGGGAAGCATATCAAGAAATTTGCTGACAAACTTCTCTGAATTTTCCATGTTCCTCCCGTCAGCAGTCATATTTATCAAGCAACCATCCCTGGAAAGCAATGACTTGCGAATCTCCTCAAGAGATGAAGAAATTCCATCCCAGTTCCGATCAACTCTCTCTTCGAGATCTCGTAGAAATTCCAGGTAGCTACATATATAATAAGAATGCCATAACTACCATTAGATAATAGCTTTAACATCAAATTTCCTAGCAGCAGTTGCGGCAACTACAAGATCCATGATGCAGAAGGGAAGGAAAAAGAGTGTATTTGCAACTTGTGCATGCTTACTCCTTTTCTTTTTATTCCCCCCTTCTTTGGGGACATCTTGGCAAAAAAGCGGAGGACACTTCCAACACAATAACAAATTAAAAGTTATTGATGATGTGCATACAATCAATAGCTGCATGTCCATCCATGTTCAAGCAAAGAAACAAAAAAAAACAAGAAAAAATGCAGTTCAACAGTCAAGGCATATCTAGAATGGTAGCCACTTGTCAATAATTTAGAGAAGGCACGGATGATTCACATATAAGTTACGCTGCAGTCATGGGATTTTTGTGGTTCAGAAAGTCGAGGAGGGGCAATATACTGGTAGATTTGCAGCCAAAGCTTGATCTCCCATCCAAGGCCATAGAAGGGCTTATACCTAGCCTCACAGCCTCACAGGAAAGGACTGTAGCTCCTCAACTTTTATGAGCTAAGGCTCAAAGAAATGCAATCAGTGACCAGTCAGGTTTTTGGCAAATGTGCACTAAACTCAACAAATGGAGTGTCTTGTCTGCATCAAACTCCTCAAAGTTACTTTACCTCTTATCCTTATGTTACTGCTCAATCTGTCATAGGATCAAAATACCTTGCTTTGTATGAAATCATACAATTTCTTCTGTAAAAGGTGTTTTCTTATTGACTCAAATGCAGTTCTTAGATTGCTTTGTCTGTTCTATTATATATGTTCTCATCAACACTCCTCAATGTAGATTAATAAAATGGAAGAAACACAGCCGAATTAGAAGACAGCACTGCGGGATGGAAGTAAGTTAAAGAAAACTCCAAGTTGCACCACCTGACACCACCCATTTGCTCAGAAATCCACCCAGCAACATTCAGCTTTGCATCCATCCTAGCAGCTGCAATTCCATGGCCACTGCCTCTCAGTCGATTCTGTGCATAAAAATTACCTCTGAGCAAACTAACAAATGGAGATATGTGTTGTCCATCAAGGAAAAAAAAAAAAAAGTTTACCTCCATTCTTGCTTTGCTCTGGGACACAAACTGCTTGAACCTCTGCTGATCCGTAAATTGAACTTCTTGAAGAATGCAATTAACCTAAAGGTAAATGGAAATATAAGCCATTTATCAAGATTACATACTAAACTGAAATGATAAAATTCTTTTCAGCAAAGCCCAAGCAGGAATGAGCATTAGAATAATAAAGTAAAAACAAACAAACTAAATCCATTCTTATCACAAAAATAGGAAAACATTGAGGTTTCTTACTTAAGTTTTTAAGATAACAAGGCTTCCTCGGCACAAGTATAATCAAGTCCAGTCAATTGTAAATGTTAGAATCAAAGGATTATTCTTGCATTTCTTGCATAGCCAGAAGCCTCTTCAAGAAACCTACTGAACTAAAGACTCTCCAATCCCCTTAGGCAACGGGGTCCCCTCAGTGTTACTTCTATGATCTTAGGAGCAATCCCAAACCCAACTCTGATAGCTTGACCCTATGATATCCTCTGGAGGATGAGAATCAATATTAGAAAATCTGTATCCAGCATCAAGTGTTTATATGCCATTAGTTTGGTCCTTTTGAAAAACTATCCTTTTTCCTTTTAGGCACTCCCTCCACTCTTCCCTCATACAGCTAAGAGTAAGAGAATGGAGGAGGCGCATCACAAATTCACAATTGACTCCTTTTGTCCACTTGGTAGCATCCACATCTAATTTCATCTTTTTTGTTTGTCTTTATAGGTAAGAGAAATCCCTCTAGGACATGAACAAGCTGCAAACCCATACAAAGAAGAGCTAAATTACAGGAGGAAGCATCCACATTGTCAACCAATGAATGTACATCTACCGATAATTTTCCACTACACTCAGAGTAAGGCTCTGACTCTTGTTGCAAAATTACAAACACAGAAGAATCCTCTCAAATGAATCCACGTACTGTTGTCTAATTTAATAAGTACAATATCATTTAAATTTCTGACCTCTTCATCAATTATTCTCCTCTTAGGCCTCACCCAAAAAGAGCTCTTATAAGTAACAAGAGAAAATGCATAGCTCTTAGATAATATAAACAGGCTAAAAGCCATAAAAATTTAAGAACTCTCCTCATGAGTCTCTGTATGCTACATATTTTGTAACTTTAGGACAACTCCTTTTTTTTTTTTTTTTTTTTTTAATGCCATATTTAGTCTTTCATATATTTGGGGCGGCTCTTGTATCACCGTGACCTTGTTAATAAGGTAACCGCACATCTTCCAACACCCAGAATACCTCATGGTGCGAGACCTTTCTAAGCAAAAACTAGACAAGCATTCAAAGAAGCTATAAGCCAACCAAAAAGAGTACTTCAACCAGTAAAAATTATCTATTGCATGGAAGCAAAGCATATTTTCACAAAAAATAAAGAATGAGAACCAATATACCAGATTGAAAAGGTCTTCGGTGCGTCCAGCCATGGCTTTGCCACGGACAATGATATGGCTACAAGGATCCTCCTTGCCACGAACTGATGATGTGAATGGATAAACGGATATGCCTCCAGTTTTCCTTCCAATTAACTGATTAAGTTGCACAAAACTCAAGTCCTTTGTCCCCATCTCCAGCAATGACTGACTGTAAGAGTGTTAAGTAAAGTAAAAGAGTCAAATTTAAATCCCATTCACTGACAAAGAAAGCACTTCAAAGAGAAATTGACGTGTATAATAGAGTGATCACTGCAGCCACCAAGATCAGCAGCATAGCAGAAAAATATTTTCTGTATCTGTGCTTCCAAGGCACATCAGATTAGATGGAACCTTATCAAGCCTGAACACCTAACCTGAGTCTTGGCGGCTGTGTCCACTTTTACTAACTTTATGAAGTGGAGAATGATATGCAATCTCTTTAATAAAACTTACCAGAAAAGAGGTACCAATTGAAGAAGTTCTTGCTTCAGAGAACTCATATTGAACACAACCTCAGTGTAAAGAACATCATTTGTGAAGAGATCGTGTCGCAGAACTTTCACACCATTAATATCTCCAACCTGCATTACCATGCGAATGTTAAGAAGCCTGGCACTCTGATACATAGCTTGGCATCACAAAGTTAACATGTTAAATAGGTTGACCTCTATAGGTACACGTATAGGCTCTTTAGGAATGTCATGCAGAGAAAGGCTTGGGACAGTTCTCAAAGCTTCTGGTGGATCCGGAGTTTCCTGCTTCAAACGTAGTTCCTGTGTGGCACGTGCTAACTCAGCTAAATCTTCTTCTGTCATACTTCGTCTGACTTTATCTAGGACTTCTTTCTCAGCAGCTTCATCACGGGAATCTTTCTCTGGATCAGGCTGAAATAAATGATGCTTGTCACAATCTGACATGTCAAACACTGAAGCATTATGGCCTCTGTAAAGTTGCATACCTGCATTTCAACAGTAACAAGATGCGGATTGTTCAAGATGAACTTCTCTATCAGTGGAGAGAAAACAGCCTTGGAGCCTTCCTTGGCTATTCTTGCTTTCAAAGCCATCAAGGGCTCCTCATATTTTAGTGGCTCAAAAGGATTCATGTCGTATATCCATTTGCCCTATAAATATGGAAATAGGTTAATTAATTGAAACAAGGAAAACAATGACTAAACATAATTGCAAAATTCAGCAGCAAGAAATGGAACGTTGGAAGAGAATTAAAAAGCTTTCTTGCTTACAATGGACCGAAGCATCAAAGACAAGCCACGGGGAAATGATCCAGTGTTGTTCTCTCTGAGAGAAAACTCAATGGTATTCATAGATGCCTCTACAGCATCTGTATCAAAACCCTCCTCTGCTAACTTTTTCAGGGTACTCATAATCAATTCTTCTACCTTAGGAATGTAATCTTCCGAAACACCCTTTAAACCAATGCTGAATTGAGGCTGAAGGAGCTCATCCTCAATCCCACCTCCAACAATAGCATCCCCCAGACCACTTTCTAACAAAATTTTCCTCAGTGGAGAAGCAGGAAATCCCAGCATGAGATGATCCAAAAATCCTAGTGTAAGTTCAGTCTCCAAGTCTAAGGGTTTATCTGAGAGCAACCAATTAAGGCATACCATGTGCTTCTTCTTCAACTCACCACCTTCGCCAGCAGGGTACTTTTCAACAATCCTAACTGGCTTGGAAAACAATTTTTGGGTTTGCACTTTTGATTCATTCACAGCAGGACTTGCATCAAACACGTCGAGGTACTCTGCAATAAAGGGTTGTGAGATTCTCTGCTCATCATCATCACTTTAAATAGACTAGCTAAGCATTATCATTTCTAGAAATGACGTACATAGACAAAATTCGGCACAATTTACTGAACAAATAACTGAAAGCACTACAAACAGAAACCACACACCAGATCTTTTTGTCAACAATAGACAAGATTAATCTATTTAGTGTGCATAACCTTTGCCTCACACCATTTTAAAACCAAATCTGGTTTCCATGACATATGCCAATGAGGTCAATGCTACCAAGTAATGTTCGCAAACTTCTACGACCACATCATTCACCAACAAAGAACTATTCTACTTATAGGATAGGAAATAGAAAAGTTGATATCTAATTCAAAGGTATATATATCACACACGCAGTAATAGCATGACTAAAATTGCCAAATTACCGCTAAGGATGCGGAGACGCTCATTTGGATCATCATCACCATAAAACCATATCCTAGCGTTGCTGGGATGGTAATACTTGCGATGGAACTCCTGTATGGTTCAAGAAAGAAATAGTGAATTTAGGGACCAATAGAAGAAATCCTTCAGAAGTATCATCATCAGAGCAATCACTACTGTGGTTATTTTCATTTATTTTCCACTTTTGGAGGTTGCACTATATTATGATGCCGACTCTCATGGAATAGTCATATGTTTGTTGTCACTAAAGAAGCTTACAAGCAGCAGCATTATGATTCCATTTGTAAAAACAATAACCAGGTTGGAACAAGTTCAATAGGAAACAAATAGAACTAGGGACGAACCTTGAATTCCTCAAATGTCAGTTTAGGAATATCTTGTGGATCGCCTCCACTGTCAACACCATAGGTATTGTCTGGAAAAAGAGCCTGCCATATATAATGGTAAGGTAATAAATGTGGGGTGGATTTAGATGCAAAAAACTGTTAGGGAAGTTAGATCCATAATCAAGTGCCTTCAAACAAATTAGATATGTAGTATGCCAGTGGTGTCATCCACAGCCAAAATATGATGGTCTCAAAAGTAATACTATCAATAACAGGATGAGGCAGTTTACAGCATGAAGAATATCTATAGACATAGAATAAAGGATCATGCCAGATTCAGGAAATCGACTGGACTGAACAAAATTGTCATCTACTCTCCATAAGCAGGTCAAGCAGATTTTATTTTAAGGAAAAGAAATTGTGTCAATGGAACTTGCTGGTGTTGATGTCAATACAATGATGCGTTAAGGACTTAAAACGCCTTCTAGCCCAAAAACCAAACTAAGGAGGGCGCTAAAATTGACATCACACACCAGGGATACATTAAGAAAAGAAATGACATAGACCTCAAAGGAAAAACAGTTAATTAAATTCATTCAAATACCTCAAAGGATATACTGATTTTTTTTTTTTTTTTATTAATTTTCACAGATGTCTTATATATTAATAAGCTCTAAACTACAGTCGTATTCTTGGAAAAAGAAAAACTCAAGTCATATAAAAAAGTTTTACTATAATGGGGAAAAGAAGCCATCTCTGTAGAAAATCCATGTATGCATAAAATCTGCCAGGCTATTTAAATCATGAATTACATTCCACAAAAGTTGAAAACCATATTTAGTTTTGCTCTATCTCTCAGCACAGGAAAATGAGTCTGAACTCAAAACAGTCAAATGAGTGCATCTCTGGTCATCTTAAAATGAAAGTGGAAAAAAAAAAAATGAATAATGGAAGGAGAGACTATACACTGGTCTGCTAGAATGAATATGTTTGTTAGATGTTTCATTTTATAACAGACTTGGAGAACCTGGCAGAAAAATGAAAAGGCAGTAGGATATGCAAAACTCAAAGCAAAATACCTAGGCATACCAGGACGTTCTATGCCTCAGATTGAAGATTGAATAGTCTACTGAATTTACAGGTGTACAATGCACGAAATAAACTTGCCTGCTGTGAAGCTCGACCCAAGATACTATCAGGCTGGGAATAGACACCTTTCATCTCATTGAAGACGACACCTGATATTCAGCATACCACCAGTCAGTTACCAAGAAGGCGCATTAGTAAAAACATTTACTATCTGTAAGAATATCTTCAAATGAGTTTCACTAGCACATCATGTATAGATACCTTTATAAGAAATTTCTTCTGAAGGATTGTTGAGTTCATAATGCCAGCCCTCCTGTTGAAACGTTTGAATGTCGTCTATGCATTTAGGGAAGAAGACGGCATCTAAGTACACATCAACCAAATTATAGAAATCCTGTTTCAATCACATCAGTCAAGTATCAGAATCGGCACTAGGTTCATTTGAATAGATCTCAAGTTTCAACCTACTCTTCACCTTCATATTAGTGGAAGCAACGGGGTAGCAGGTCCTATCAGGATATGTAAATGCATTCAGGAAAGTGTGTAAGCTGCCTTTCAGCAACTCAACAAATGGCTCCTTCAAAGGATACTTCCGGGACCCACATAGGACACTGTGTTCAAGAATATGTGGAATACCAGTGGAATTGTTTCTACAGAAAGAATTCAATAAAGCAAAGGTTGTAAGAGATTGAGCACTATTAGGGGATAAAGGAAAAGACAATCTACATATGACAATCATCCAGAACCTTGAACTTAAAGAATATATTAGATTTCAACTGAAATGATTCAAAAACAGAAAAGGAGCTCGTTTCTCTTCTTTGGTAGTGTTTTCCAATAAAATAAAGGAAAATGGTACCCTTAGTTAAGCCTCAATTGAAAGATATGGCACATTAAAACCGCTTTCTACATTATCCATTACATCTTTCCACCAATGGCTTATGGCCCAGAGAAGAATCTAGTTCTATAAGCTTCTTTCTAGATTTTCTTATGTCATACCATGTCTAGCAAGGTCAGAATCTCAGCAAATCAAAAAAAGGCACCAAAAAATGGGCAACTAAAGGGGATTCTATCACGAAGTATTGACCTAAAAGAATCTTGACGAGAAGCCTTCCATAGCATTATATGAGAAAAATGTAATTTAGCTCACGCCATCCTCCCTTACCTATTTAAAATAGTTTTGTGACAAATCTTAAAAATAGTTAAATATCATGAAGCAATACTCCCTTCTGGTTGGAAACACCATAAAACTAAGAAAAAATATGTTCAAAGGCAACCCCTGGTCCAAACATGACAGCAGAGGAGATTTTGACAAGTATGATCACAGCAACAGGACATCTCAACCAGTCACTATACTCCCCTACCTATATCCTGTAGCATTATCCAGGAGGTGCTGAAAAAGGACTGACAGTATGAAAATGAGTGATCCATCAACATGCCATAATTTTGATACACTAACCAAGCCTTCAGCCAAAAAATAAAAAAACAACACTCTTTCTGGGTGATATTTGAAGAAGAAAGCACAGAGAGACAAATACACATTAACTAATAATCCAGTTCACCAGGTAACCTGACGAGTTTGTATCTGCTAACATTTATATTACACAATTTCATGCAAGCATAAATCAAGAAAATGTAAAGGAGTCCATCTAGAGTTTACGCCAAATTTATATGTAAAAGATCATCCTTTACATATCCACCTTTTCATGTATCAAGCTATTCTTGTCTACAACATAATAGCCAGATATGAGAAAATGCACATAAATTAGAAGGCAACCACTCCACGCAACTCAAAAAGAAAGGCGAAGAAGATTGCAGAATCATTGAGGCAATCTTCTCAGATTAACTCCATATAACAACTCAACCAATGGAGTAAAACGGCTACCCACTCCGAAGCACCATCTCCCTCCGCAAATGCCAAATATTACTCGACATAAAGAGTACTCACGGCGGCGTCCGGAAAACGATCCCGAAGACTTTGTTCTCGTCGTCGTTCGAAACGGACATCACCTCGGCACCAGTCTTCTTATGTCTGAAGAGAGTCGCTCTGGATTTACACTCCTTAATGAACTCTTCCGACACCTTCTCGAACCCGTACTTCTCGGCAACCCCATCCTGAACACCAAGAACCTCTGCAATCCCCAAAACGCCAAATCAGAATATAGAAAACAAATCAAACCCCGTCCCAATCGCCTACACACGAAACGGCAAATTCCAAATGCCAATCCGACCACAGATTAAGCACACGAGGTCACTACAGCAGCTCGCGAAGCACGAGCGAGCGGCTCGAGAGGAGCGGGCGCGGCGAGGCGGGAGTCACCTGGAGAAGGCTGAGTCGGAGAAGTCGCGATGGCGCGAGGAGCGAGCGACGAAGAGAAGTTCCGGCCGAACCTGAGCGAGGAAGAAGAAGAAGAAGAAGAAGAAGAGGACGACGACAACGGGCGGAGCAGCCTGGAGCGGCGGAGGTGCAGGGGACGCCGGGAAGAGGCGCCGTTGGCCGCCCGGCCGCCGCCGCCGCCGCCGCAAGGGCGGAGGAGGCGGCGGGGGTGAGAGGAGGAGCGGGAGAAGAAAAGTCTGGTGCAGGCGAGGGAGGAGCAGGAGAGGGAGCGGAGGAGAGCCGTTCGCTCCATCGACGGCTGCGGAGCCTTCTCGCGAGGGAGGAATGGAGTTGAAGAAGAGCGGGAGTAGTGACGACGACGACGACGGAGGATATAATAAAACCTAAAATATCAGCGGAGCGCCGGAGGCATTCTGGCCGTTGCGTGCTCGTATCGGACGTCGGACGAGGGACCTGGTGGCTTGGGAGTTGGGTCAGCCGCGTAGCTTGATTTTTGCCCAGAAAAAATTTGAGGAAAAATCTGGAAAAAAGGAAATTGATGTATTTTTGGAAAAAATAAATTAATGGGTTAATATTACGGAAATTTTCGAGTTGATATGTCCATGATAAATTAACTATAATTTGCTACATTCATGATAAATCTATCATTCATTAATTTTTATTAAATTTTACTGTCAAATTATCGAGTCGGGTAATACGTAGCAGTTAATGGGTATACCAATTTGAGATTTTTTACTCTCAATTTGTTATTGATTTATAATTTTTGTGATATTAATATAATTTAACAAAAATTAACGAATGGTAAATTTATCACAAATATATCCGTTTGAGGATTTTTTATGTTTAAAAATTTAAGTTTGGAAATAAATTCATTACAAGTGTATTAATTTGGGCATTTTTCCAGTAAAAAAATTAGTTTACTGTAAATTCATCACATATACACCAATTTTAGGTTTTTCGTAATATTAACCTTATATAAAAATTTGTACATTTGGATTTTTTTATCAAATTAAGGACAAAGAAAAAGATGTAAATCAATTTAAAAAACCCTTGTAAAATATTTTACTAAGTTGCCTCTATCAGCCATTTTGCCGAGTCTTCGAAATATGTCTGAGACCATCCCCGATATCACGAAAAATAATCACGTTATAGAATGCCCGGTCCACCTCTATTGGTCTTTTTACCATATCTATACCATTAAAGTTTTATGTAACGTGTATGAGAATAACTGCAATATCGTGGAAAAATCCCAATATTGGGATCTTTGTTGTTCTTCAATTATAATTTTGTCGCATAACACGTTATAAGTTTAGGGTTCATTTTAAGAACACACATGAATTCTGTGGATTTATTTGTAGAAGTTTTTTTTTTTTTTTTTTTTTTGGTCAGTCTTACTCTATTTCTACTCTACACTCACTCTTAGACTTTTGTCCTGCCTCTTGTAGGACGTGGGAGTCGAAACTACTTACGCATCCCTACCCCATCCTTCCTTGAGAAGGTGGTGATTTATTTGTAGAAGTTAAGATGTTAAAATTAGTTTTGAGTTTGCTGTACACATAGTGTAAAGAGATACGGGATTTACATGGGTATGTTCTAGGGGTGTGCATGGTCCGGGTGGGCGGTTCCCGACCTAGAACCGGGAACCGCCCGTTAAGGATCGGTTCCGAAAAATTGGAACCGGGATCCACCCATTCGTTGCATGGATCCACCCGAGAACCGGACCGCCGGTCGGTCCGGTCCGGTTCCCGGGTGGATCCATGGAACCGGTCTCAATGTACACAATGAGAGAGAGAGAGAGAGAGAGAGAGAGAGAGAGAGAGAGAGAAGTTCGATATTTGCACTCTTTCTTGGCATCCAACTTCCGCAGACAATTAAGGGCCTGTGCTTCTAATTCCTTGCAATCTTTAAGCTGGGTTTTCATGTTCTCTACCAGTGACAGAGTGTCGGCCAGATTCCCCTTCAAGCTCTGGAGCTCCATATTTGCCGATTCTGCATTCTTTGTTTGTGCAGCAGATTGTGCAACCATTTCCAGCTCAGTTTTAAGCCTCTGAATCTCATCCAAAGCTGATGCTAGTGCAACTGAGTCAACTGATCGCTGCTTCTGGATAACCTCAAGCTCATATTGCAAAGAAAAAAATAAGAATGCAAAGAAAAAGCACATGCTAGACATCTTGGCTTAAATCAGCAAGGACAAAAACCTTTGGGAATCTCATGCTGACGGCATGCCAGCAAAATTATGCAATATCACTTTTAAGCAATGTCCTTTATTTAAGTAAGTCACATACATCACCATACAACGATGCCATAATCCAGAGAATAATTGAAACTATTGAGCAAGTATCTTCTTCTTCCACATTATTATTCACTTGTCCTGGTCATGGCAAGACAAACTTAAGCATCCGCATTTGAACATGAGAAGGGTGAAAGCATCCGCATAACTTAAGCTTTTGGTCTGCCCTTTTAAAGAAAAACCACTAAAGGACTTGTATCCAATGTTTTGCAACCCCTTAAAGGAAATCTAAATTAGTTTTGCACTGCATGTTCTGGTTTTTTCCTTGAAAACTTTTATGTTCAGTTTCCATATTGAGAAGCACATTACTGAAGATGATTTGGCTCAAGTTGACGCCATTGCAAGAACAAAAATTAATTTGTGGTATTGCTCTATAACTTCCTGTGATTGCTGCTAATTATTGTACCCCGAAAAGCACTTACGTAGTCACAACAACAGGAAGGCCTTCGGAATTGCTGCAACCGCAAGAGCAAGCTGCTATCCGAACAGGCACAAGAAAACAACTTCAATTCTTATTTGTAAAACTATAATAGAACTAAACATAAAAATGCAATGCAACTTCGAAACAACTCAAATGAATTCAGAAAAGCTTCGTACATGGTTCAAGCTATCACTAGATTTATAAATCAGTCCATTTCGATTAATCCTCCAAACAAGGATGTTCGAGAATCCAAACATTCTTAAGAAAGCAAGAAATATAACTTATCCGCAAAAACATTACCTTAAAGTAATGAATTGCGCCTGTAAAAATCCACCATGGGCTGGGTCACGAAAGTGACCAATGTTGACAACCCATACTAGCACACATATCCCTGCAATGACCTAAAGACATCTAACAAAGTTTAGAAATGAGCAAGAACTAATGTCTCCAAATCAGATCAAGATAAAATTGAACTGCAGCATCTCGAGAATTCAGAAGGAATATATGTTCTTCAAAACCACTATCAACATATCAAAGATGACAAGAACAAAAATGACACTTTCGGTACACTGGGAAGCATAAACCACCAATTCCAAATCATTACTTGAGGTCAACAAATGGCCGAGTCAAAGGAGATAAATTAGTAATTCAATAACAAGGGCAATGCCACAGTCGGTCAACAACAAGGGCAGTGGCACAGTCCAGAAGACAGGGATCATGGACAAGCATCTCTAAACTGAGGTCAAGTTACCAATGAAAGTTACCAATACAAACCGAATGGATCGACAGCCAACAAACAAAGTACATGAAAAATAGAAGACAAGGATCATGGACATCATTCTGCTATAGAAATAGAATAAGGACAATCTAGATGAGTACAATAAATCAAAGAAAAGTAGAAGCCTCAAAGGCGTAGGTTCAAAACCAAAAACCAAGAACACAATAAAGGGAGACTTAATTCGCAAAAGCTGAAGCAACGGTATGAATTAGCATCACGATCTGTCAAATTATCCACGCATACACTTCAACTTGTAAACTCTATAGACCGTCCATCTCCTTGTTAATCTCCTTGTTAACATCATCCATATCTAACAAAAAGAAGATATTAAATAAAGTATTCAGTTATTAGATAATAGATATACAAAAGAATTACATGATGAAATGATATGGACTTACCCAATTCAAACTTTTCCGCATTTTCAATACATTCTTCAACATTAATCGGCTCAAGAATTGCTCTCAACCAATCTTGAGTGCAAATCAAAGCTTCCACAACTCTAGGAGTTAAAGAACTCCGAAAACCATCAAGCACACGACCGAAATGCGAAAGTTGATTCGAAGCAACGGTAGTAATGGGAATAGACAAAATATCCCGAGCCATTAAAGATAAGATTTTAAACTTTTGGCCAGCAACACTCCACCATTTCAAAATGTCAAGATCACGACCATCTTCAAGTTCAGCTTTAAGATATCGATCGAGCTCGAGATAAGTTGCCATCGGACTTTTCTTCTCCTCATTAAGAAAGTTATCATACGAAGGCTCTTGCACATAGAAAGTTAAGCTGGAATTGTCCTCTTCATTTCCCTCATTCAAATTAGAATCGTAGCTACTACCGATATTATTAGAAGTTCTACTTACCAATTCGCCATCCAAATTTTTGTCTCTAGAAGTGTGACAAGATTTCTCATAAAATTTAAACACACGTTCCAGGGCAAACTTCACCTTATCAAACATCTCATCAACTTCTGCAGCATCATCATAAATGAGTCTACAATAAATACCTCACATAATTCAGCTTTTTTCTAGGATCCAACGTTACCGCAATCAATACCATAATATTGACTTTTTCGAAACTCCCATAATATTTGTCAAACTTCTCTTTCATTTTCAAGCCCATAACTCTCACCCTATGATCAAAAGCCTTTGTTGCTTCTCGCAAATATTTATACAAAGAAGCTATCCCCACAAAATAATCATTTGAAGTGATATACAAAGTTCCGGACATCTTCTTGGTGGTATCATAAAACTTCTTCAAAAAATTAGAAAGAACAATAGCATTTTCCCAATCAACGCTACTTGGAGTATTAGAATTAAGCTTAGTTAGGAAAGAAACATCTTCTTCTTCCATCCTTTCAAAAGCTTTTCTTAGCTTTATGGCACTCTCTAACATTAGATAAGTGGAATTCCACCTAGTTGAGACATCAAGACAAACTGAACCCTTATAAGCAATCCTTGTAATTTCAATGCAATCTCGAAATGTCTTAGCTCTCATAGGAGAACTCCTCACATACCTAACCACGTTTCGAATACGTGTAATGGAATCACGTATCTCGGCCAAGCCATCCTTCACAATCAAGTTTAATATATGAGCCGTGAACCTCATGTGTAAACATTCACCATCTAAGATCAATAGCCTCTCTCTTGAAAATTTTTCTTTCAAATAATTAATGGCCACATAATTTGAACTAGCATTATCCACTATGATTGTGGATATTTTTTTCTCTATTCCCCACTCATATATGCATTTATCAACTACTCTCCCAATATCCTTGCCCTTGTGACTAGCTATCACCATAAAATTAATGATCCTTTTGTGCAATTTCCAATTTTCATCAATAAAATGTGCAGTGAGGCATAGATAGTTCAAATTCTGAATGGAACTCCATGTATCAGTCGTGAGGGCGATCCTAGAATTAAGCTTACGAAAAGAAGCCTTCAATTTTCTTTTTCACAAAAATACAACTTCATGCAATCTCTAGCCACTGTAAATCGCGACATATGCTTGAAGAGAGGTTGTAATTGCTTCACATAATCACGAAATCCAACACGTTCAACCATCGAAAATGGTTGTTCATCAATTATAATCATCCGAATAAGCATTTGCCTACAAATCTCTGATCAAACTTCCATGTCGTTAAAATTCCACCACTCCCAGTACTACTAGTAGTATCTCCTCCTATCATTTGAGTTCCATCTACTCTTTGTGATGAAAACAATTTTTGCCTTTTATCCACATTGCGAGGGTACTTATTGCACTTTTTCAAGTGCTTCAACATATTTGAAGTACCATTATCAACGTGGTACGAATACTTGGATCCACGGTAATTGCAATATACATCAACTTTCCCATTTGTGTGAGTTGTTCCTTGTCGAAAATGAAGCCAAGCTGCTGATTTTCGCTTACTAGGAGGAGGACATGGACAAGAAGCGGATACCTTATTTGTTTTGGATGTTTCTTCAAAGTTTTCACCTCCTTCATGTTCTTGTGATGTTGATTCCACTATTGGTGTTATTCCATCATAGGATTCCTCCATTGACATGTTAATGAATCACCTGAATCAAGTAACACAGTATAAAAGAGGAGCAAAGTCAGTTGAAAATAGAACAGGGCAGCAAGTCAGTTGAAAGCAGAACAGGACAGCAAGTCAGTTGAAAACAGAACAGGGCAGCATTTTGAATCACTTTAGAGAAACACTAGATATCCAGTGACTCTTTCACAGAAAATTTGATCAAGAACTAAACATTCGAAAGGAAAAAACAAGAGTCTCCCAGTACTTTAAGAAAGGAGAGAGAACAAATTGCAAGGTACTCAAACCCAATCCAGATAAATATACTACACTCTAAACCAACAAATAGAGGATATTGCATGGAGATACATTAAAAGACTACTACTAAAATCTGTGCAGATTTCTCAACATGAAATGATAGAACAGATCAGGTGAAGACCAAAGATTTGGGTAATCTTGGGCTTAGCGAGTGTAAAAACTCACGAGAGAGAGAGAGAGAGAGAGAGAGAGAGAGAGAGAGAGAGAGAGAGAGAGAGAGATTAGGATCCGAAAGTAACGAAAAGAAAATATCCATGAAATAAAGAGACATTGGTTTCAATGGTTTGCTAACAAATTTGGTAAAAGGTGGTTCAACTTCTTAAAAGATTATTTCTCAAGACATATACGAGATAATTATGCTTGAACTAGGGGAAAAGGTCAAGCATTGACAAATGCCAGGCAAGAAAACCACATATAAAATAAATGGCATATAAACCAGAGGAATTCCTACCAAAACACCTGAATTAAAAAATGTTGCCATTTTCAATCACGGGAAAAATACCGTTCTCACGAATGCAACTGTAATTTTACCCAAGTGAACAAGGGTATTGATACTCCTTGGCATTTCAGCTGTTCACTCATATCATCAAGCCCAACTGTAGTAAAGCGTAGAAGTAGTTGAAGAAGGCTATCAATAGCATGTTGGTTGGAAGGTCTAGAGAATCTACAATAGTTATTTATCACTATCAAACCACATCACATCTCTAAAATGAGAAAAAAAAAACAGAACAACCCACCATCAGCATATGCCTCAAGCTAAGCAACATTTCCACTTTCCTACGATACGAGCAAAGGAGTTTCCACTCAAGCATGATTAGAAAGTATCACGCACGAACAGAAGTTTCAACATATGTTACTTTGGAACATGGTAGCAAAAGAGATCTCCTTGAGGTGAAACAAAGAGGATATTAATAGTATGTTGGTTGGAAGGTCTAGAGAACCTACAATAGTTATTAATCACTATTAGACCACATCACATATCCAAAATGAGAAAAAACTGAATATTGTACCATCAGCATATGCCTCAAGCTAAACAAATCGCCATGAATTTTGCAATCAAGCCACAACTTTAGTCGGGACAGCAAGTATTTAGAATCAACTTCCCCCAAAATTTCGTGATTAAACTTGCATTATGTTAGTTGATAAAGCTAGATTTAGGGCTCGGGAAATAAAATCGAACCCGTCTGTGATCGCAAATTTAGGGCTTCTCAAGAGACCACTTCGAGCAGAGCGAAAATCGTCGACAGAAGATTAGATGAGAGGGGAGGGCGGAGCGATTGCTTCTCGGTCGTGACAGCCGTTGAAGGAACCTACACGCATAAACCACACCCGGGTTCAAATCCTACACTAGAGTACAACTATCGAAAGATCAAGCGCCGAGAAGTTAAAAAGAAGACCGTACGGCACCTACACCTCACCTTCGTTTCACTCGAGGACTCGCGAGGCGATCAAGATTCGTTCTGGGTTGCGCCGAAACGCCTCGACCGGCGATGTGCTCAGAGCATGGAAGTTGAAGTTCAGCAGTTCGTGCTCTTCGCGATTGAAGTCGTGCAGAGAGAGAGAGAGAGAGAGAGAGAGAGAGAGAGAGAGAACCCTAAACCCCAAAATCGGTCGGTTCGAGAGAGAGGGTTGAGAGTTAGGGTTGAGAGTTGGGTCGCAGCCGGGTGACGACACCGGCGGCTCCGTTGGTCATGGCAGGACGGGGGAGGAGCAGAGATCTAGCGGCTACGGGGGAGGAGGAAGTGGAGAGGGAGATCGCAGAGGTGAGGGTCGAGAGTCGAGAGAGGTTTGAGGGTTAGAGAGTCGAGAGAGAGGGCTGAGATTTTTTGCTAGGTTTATTTTTAGTATTTTTTTTTATATTAAAGGGAAGCGGTCCAGTCCGGGTGGGCGGGCGGGTGGATCCGCCCTTGGAACCGGGAACCGGACCGGTTCCCACCGGTTCCCGAAAATTGGAACTAGGAACCGGACCGGTTCCCTCAAGAACCGCCGGTTCCGGGCTGTTCCGGTTCGGTTCCGGGCGGTCCGGGCGGGTCCGGGTATTTTGTACACCCCTAGTATGTTCATGTCAAAATGGCATTAAAGCCCAAATCAAGAAAAAGGGCGTAGAAGTTATCTCCACAATCATTCGTGATAACTTGTTTTTGGAGAATTCCTTTGGTTTTCTTATTTTCCATCATAGTTTACTTAAGAAATCTTTTCTTTCAAAAAGAAAATTAAGACCTCTCCATTTTATTTTCCCTTTTTTATTTTTCCATTTCTTAGCTTTTTCTCGAAGAATAAGCCACAGAGAGGATAACAAAAGCATGTTCCATCGTAATTGGTTCATTTGGTAATAAGAAGATGACTGGCGACTTGGGGTGTGAATGATAATGGCTTATTGCTGGGGAAGAACCTTTTTTCAGAAATGCTTGCTCACGGATCGCCGCCGACCGACCGTCGCCTGCCATCGCACATCGCCGCTTGTTGCCGCCGCTACACAACCGCCGACCGTGAGACAGCGGGCAGCGGCAGCGGCGGCGATCAGCCGGTTGGCCGGCTCGGCGGCGGTCGATGGTGACTCTGACGGCAAGAGAGAAGAACAAAAGAAAAATAAAAAAGAAAATTAATTTATTTCTATAAATTGTTCCCGAGAACAAGAAAAGCGACTTTTTTTTTTACTTTTCGTTTCTGTTCCAAATCTATTCCCAGGCGAACTTTCTATTCTTGGGAATAGAAAAACAACTTGACGTTCTGAGGAATAGAAGTGTTGTCATGGGGCCCCTTGTTGGCCTAGTTGAAATTTTATTAATTTCCCACTAAAATAATTGTTATACCGCTCACTCTAATGATAGATTACGAAAATGCTTACATACTATTATAACTTGCCAACAACATAATTATGTTACCCCCTATGAAGTCCATTATTAGATTGTTACCCATATTTTCATTTATTGATTTCTTGATTTATTTGTCAGCAACGTAGTAACAAATTTATGAAATATACCAGATTTAAATACCTCGTAAATTAAGGAGAGTAGCTCAACTTCACTACTAGTCACATTTATTAATTAGTAACTTATCAGGAGATACGATGAAATTACTACTATGAAAGTATTATCAATTATTTTTTAGTTTTAATGGTTTCAAAGTTACTGAAGATATAATGAATCATGTTACTAACTATCTCTAAATAAGGATATGAAGTGAGATTATTTTATCAAAAAGTAGTTTAGAATGGGCATTATTTCAAATAAAGGTCTAAAGTATTTAAATTAGTCTCAATTAAGGGTCTGAACTCATCGACTGATCAAATCCTCGCTGGGTGACAAGTATGCAACTTTTCCAACGATCAGAACAAGGATATTTATATCCAATAAAATTTTGAATAAAAAGAATAGCCAAATTTATGAAGGTAAAAACCCAAATTTACTTCTCTCTTTCTCCCAACAAACTTAAAAAAACAAAGGTTGAGATTGAGTGACATACGCTGTACAACCAACGGTGGTCTTCAATCGGACAGCATTGGTGGGAGAGTAAACAAACAAGAAAAGCCCAAACGATATTCACTGGACCTTTGTTGATGGGAGTGTGAAACGAGCTTAAGAACTTTTGAGGCAGTGTGCGACTGGGTGTGGTGTGTGATCGGCAACATGTGACTAGATGGCACTTAAGTGTACCGTTTTAAAGTTATGGCATTTAAATGTCCCCCCGTGCCAAGTTATGACACTCCAGGTGTGAGAAGGTGAGGGATTTTGAATGAAACCAGCATTTCCTTTGCAGCCCTCATTTCCAAATTGGAGCTTTGATTCACGGCCCTAATTTTCCTAAAATTTTCTTGTTTCTTTCGTTTTCATGGATGTTAGATTCCTAATTTGATTTAACTTACATTTCCTCTGCTCAAGAGATGCGATTGCACTTGTTGAAGTAATATGATGACAAGGCTTGGGCATGTGATGGAATACCAGAACAATGACAGCGATGGCAGTGAGTTGATTATCTATTATACATTTTCTAAATGTGGAGTAAGGGCTCATTTGATTTGGCTTTGGGGGAATATCCTTGGGAAAATGCAAATAACTTTAGTCTAAATGGGTTTGGCGAAATGCAAATACTATTTGGCAAAATATAATTGATAAGTGTTTTGAGATGCAACTTTGGGGGAAATGCTATCCGGTAAACATACATTTTTTTATTGGTCGAAAAGTGATATTTTATTTATATTATAACTGAAACTACCTCACAGATGGGGCATCATTACATAACAAGGTCCACATGCCTTGAGGAGGAGAAGCCAGCTAGTTGATTGGAAGCGTCCAGTTTCTTTGTTGTCGCGCGGCCTAGTCCGCAACTGTGTTGGCGGCCTGTGGACAATAAAGCAGGTTCACTGGCGGTAATTGTTGCAGGAGTTGTGAGCATTTTGTTCCAGTTGCACGCGTTTCCCAAGTGAATTCTTTCATGTACTTGAGTGATTCCACGAGGCCTCTACAGTCTGTCTCCACTGAAACTACTTCCATCTTCTTCTACTTTATGTACTCCAAGGCTTCAAGCATGGCTAGGGTTTCCACTTGAAGACATGACATCGCTCAAACTGGTTTCACGAAGCCATCCACAAGGCTGCCGGAGAAGTCTTGGATTATGCAGGCCACGGCTCCTTCCGTCGACCCCTCGCAGATGGATCCATCAACATTAATCTTCAAAGAACCAGCTACCGGAGCTGTCCAGGTTGGTGAGATGTCGTTTTCCTCTTCTTTTCTTGCTTGAAGATGCCCCAAACCCCATTTTTTGTAACTATTTTGCTGAAATCGGGCAAGATCTACCACTTTATAGGCATCCGACTTGGTTCCCCGAAATATATAGTCGTTTCGCTCCTTCCATACCTACCATAGGATGTTTGAGATCGTTTCAAGAGAAGGTAGGTTCAAGCTGTTGTTAATAAATTGCGCTAGCCATGCATTCATTCGTGTAACCTCCTGTCCGAACACTTGTAGGTTGATTTTCGGGTGGCTCCATACTCATGCAGTCTGGGGGCAAAGAAGATGGAGATGTTCGATTGTTTCCATACTCTCACTGCACAGATCGCATACCAGATCAGGTAAAATCTTTCATTTCCATAAATTCTCCTTGAATGGTATGGCATTTTGACAGGCATTCCAAATGAAAATCTTTACTTTAGGGTTGGTTTGCATCTTCCATAGAGCATTCCATAGTTTTCTTGGTGTTTGGTGGGAAGAAGAGGGGTATTCCTTTGCAAAGTGTGCTGTCGCTCGTTCTCTTAACAGATTATAGTCATTTTTTATTGTAAAAGACCCGTCCTTAGTTCCTGCCCATATCAGTTCATCCTTTGTAATTTGACGGTTAATTAGGATGGCAAGGATCTCCTGAGTAGTTTGTTCATCAAAGAGGTTGTTCAAAAGTGGTTCATTTCACTGTTTTGTTTCAAAATTCATCAACTCAGACACTTTTTGTGGGTCATTTCTATTTATTGGCCCTCCTATTAGTCCTCTCTTCAGCGATTTATCTATTCTAATATTGACATTTTGACCATTTCCAATTGACCATCTCACTGAATTCGTTATGGCCTCCCTTCCCAATAGTAAACTTTTCCAGCCCCATGAAGGCTTAGATCAAAATTTCCCACTAGGAAAGGCAAGGAGCCTTTGTACGAGATCGTAGGCTCAGAGTCTGTTCAAGACCGAGGCACGACTAGACAACTCCCTAGGCTTACTCCAAGAGCCAGAGTCCAAAGATTACCAACCCCTATCAACCTGGAAAGTGAATCAGACAGTGAAACTCTAATATCTCTCACTTCCCTTGATAGAATTGAGCTGGCAAAACACAGGGCCTTACTCAAAAGGTCTGGATCAGGGACCAAGAAAAGAAAGCCTAAGCAGATTGATTCAGCATCCGCTGACGAGCCACAGTACCAAAGCTTCGAGCATTCCCAAGAATACAACTTTGAAGGCAACTATCCCCTAGAGTACAATCTTGAAGACTTCCCGCTCCTATAATACAATCCCAAGGACTTCCAGCGTTATTTCAACGACGAAACTGACGATTCATCATGTAATTGTTTCCTACTCTCACCCGAGGATGAAGGCTCGTTAGAAGAGGGGGCATACGTCTTTATCCGCTACGATCCTAACAAAGTACTAAGCTTCTCACCTGACCGTGAGAATAGCTTAAATGCCTCATCCTCCTTCAGTAATTTTGACTCAGAAGAAAGCAATGGAGTAATCTCGGTAGAGTCCAACTTCCCTGAAACAGAAGAATTCACCACTACGACAAATATGCAGTGGGAAAACCAGTGGCCTAACCAAGACCTATCAGGCCCATCTCACCCTCGTAGGATCTTGACCCCCATAGAAATGTGGATACCCAACCTCCATAAGTATAACGGCACAACTTGTCCTGTGGCTCACTTGCAGTATCTCCACGCTGAAGTGAGTCGGTATTATGGCCCGACGTTGTTTACAACTCAGGCATTCCAAGAAACTCTTACGGGGTCTGCATTACAATGGTTCTTCACAGCAAATATTCATCTCATAAAAGATTGGGGCGAGTTGACTTTCACATTCTTGCAACCAAGACCAGATTGGGACTGAGCTGCCATGCGAGAATTTGGCCCACTTTGGAAGAAGGCCAATGGAAGATGTTCGAGCATACGCAGGAAGGTGGAAGGCTTTCATGATGCAAATCCACCTTGAACTGGCTGAAGAAGAGCTGATAAAGCAGTTTGTAGAAGCCTTGTCCTACAAGCATCACTGTTGGTTGCATGGGTTACACTTCCGTAGCTTTAACGAAGTGGTCATTGCATGCGAATACTTCGAGTCCTTTGAAGGCGAGGAGTTCAAAGATGCTTAGTTTCAAGACTAGTACTATCAAAGAGCTCCTTTACACATGAGTTTTCATGGGTTTTACTTGTTTTTATGATTTCATGTTGTCTGGTGTGCTGTTATTGTATTTTCCATTCCAAGTACTGTAATGAACGGTTCTAGTATTTTGTTTTGAAAGCATGAGGCAATGTTCCAAATCTGCCCAGTGAAGTTATCCAACCATGAAAAGAAAATACCATCCAAGGAGAATATTGAGGGCTGGGCTTCCTCATGCTTTTTCTCCCCAAATACATATTTTGAAAATAAAATTATTTCATCACCAAAAGCTTTTGTCAAAATAAGATGATAAGTTTAAACATGTTTATCTTTCTGACCCTCTCACTTCATGTCTCAGAATATCATCCCCTTTTGATTTAATGTAACAAAAGATAATTGAAATTGGCGTATCATGTGGACAGACCAGAATCATCTCACTTCAAAAAGGGTAAGTCTCATTCCTCTAACATAATCTTGAGAATGACAATCCCCCTCTTCTATTTACAGGATACAAAAGATGAGGCGTAATAGGTACAGGCATAGAGTTGAAATTGAAGCATCCATGACATGCCTCACTCTTGCCCAGCTCCCCCTTAAGCCAAAGAATTATCTTGTCGCACGACACGCCCAACCAGTTAGATGTTACAGTTTCAACTTCGACAAGCCCAGAAGCATGAGGAAGAAATTCCTTCTCTTCCTTTAAAGTGATCACTGTCAACAGGGAGAAAATCCAGACAGTCAAGGCGATCTATCACCTTGGACAATGACTTTGGAATCTAGAAGCTTCACTCCAGACACATATTCTTCCAAGGAGTAATTGCCATCGGAAAGCTTGAGATTTTGATTGTCCATCCCAGGTTCCATAGAAGCTTGAGGTACATGACTTTTGCTCAATGATGCTATAGCCAAAGATAGAAGGAGAAATTCCACAGAAAGAATGCGTTGAAGATGAATCAACGACCATCAATCATGCATACATGGTCACAAATGAGGAAGGCCAACTGAAGGAAACATTGAATTATGCCAAGATAAAGAAGCCATCATCGACGTTGTCCTTAGGAGCTAGCACAGGAAGCATTACAACTCAAGAACCAAACTCAATGGTTAGGTTTGACAAAACAATACTAGCCAAGCTAGTGTACGGAAATGACTTACATCAAATACACTCGACTTCGTGTAAAGGGATGTGTCATCCACAAGCCAATTAAGGAAAATAATCGACTTGACGAAGTGGGAAACATGAGACTTCATGTCCTTCTCGTCCACCTAATCACTTGCAAACCAGTGAAGAGTAATGTTGTATTACTTTCAGTTGTTTGACTTCTAAAAAATTCGTGACCAACACGCTCTCTCTTACCTTTTACAGGATCACATGAACCGTCAAAGATGCGGAAAACTAATCATGAAAAAGCATGTCAGACTCTGATAAGCTTTCCCAAACACAACGACATTTCAAATAGCATCTCAAAGCAAATGACAGAGATCCTTCAAGCCTCAAGTTACTTACGATCTGGGCCCTACTGATTGAGCTACTTCCACAGCTTCTCTTCTACAAAAAGCAAGGGCAGAAATTCCTGATCAGATCCCCAATCCTTGGCTGATCGTTCATGTGTCATGTCCCTAGCCAATAAGAGCATTGTATCGACACCCATCTGTAAATAGCCCTTTGTGAATAACTCTTTTGATGTTCAAATTTCAACACATCTGTGAATACCATTTCACCAAGTAAATCCCCAAAGCTATTAATAAGTTTTTCCTGAGTAAAAGCCATTCGTTTATTTTAAGAATACAAACTCTATCACATCATATACTACATGCCTTTTTCCAGGTGAATTTTGCACGATGATTTTGTCTATCTAAGTCTTTGATTCTATTAAGGATTATTATAATAGACAGCTAAGTGAAGAATTCAAGATTAATTGAGCATGCTGAATGAGGCACGTCAGAATGATGACAGGCAAGCCATATCACATACACAGTCCCCCATTTATACACATGTGAGATGAGTGCAGAAAATTCAATGACTACAGGGTAAAGAGTTCTCTTGCGGATGGTACGATGACCAAAACAGTGGGAGGCATTCCATCGCTCACTTTGAGCCCCATACACTAGCTAAATTTCTGTCTTACCCCCCGTTAAAGAACCACCCCACACTGGGGCAAGTTGAAGGCAAGTCAGCATCACGAGATGAGAAAAGGGATAGAAATTCTCTTGCTTGCACTTGCATCAATCTTTGAGTGTCTTTATTGCATATGAACACTCGTGTTAATTTAAGTGCACTAGAGTCATGAAGAGCAATTCTTTATGCACTTGTATCCATTGTACAACCCAATTGAGTCTGTAAATTCACCCTCACATGGAGGCAAAACAGAAGCTGCTGCCGTTTGAGCAGCATAATCAAAGGTCCTAGCAAAAGGTGAAGACTTAATAGTCTAAATAAAGGCATTTGCTTGAACCTGTCAAGACCAGTTCCTCAAGCAACAAGAACAAAAACCTGGGGCATAAAAAAGCAGTGTACTTGGTAAAAGCAAGGTCAATGCCCGTGAATGAAAAATTGAAAAGAGAAATAGGGGCATGAAAAAGTAGTGTGCTTGGTAAAAGCAAGGCCGATGCCTCAAACAAAGAAATACAGCCATTCGTATTCCCAAGAAAAGTCGCTGTTGTGGTTCATGGAACCTTCATCAGACCGTGAGAAGAAAGACCAGTGACAAATGTCAAGGCAATCACTAGCTCTCACTCTTTTACACATGAGTCAAGCCTACATGGCACCCTAT
This sequence comes from Eucalyptus erythrocorys, assembly GCA_014182555.1. NCBI lineage: Eukaryota > Viridiplantae > Streptophyta > Magnoliopsida > Myrtales > Myrtaceae > Eucalyptus > Eucalyptus erythrocorys. The sequence goes on from CM024603.1 coordinate 18,691,192, forward strand.
TATAAAAAGTCTCTTCAGATTAGGGGCACTTTAATTAACGTAGGATTTCATATGTCTATAAGCATCGCTCGAAGAAGTACGAACAATATTATTCTGTCTCTTTTCGCAAGATTCTCGACTTGTAAACTTGGAGATGATCGTTCAACATCTTTCCCACAAAGCCATGACCTTATTGGTCCTATCTGACAAGCCATTGCCCAAGCCTTCATCACAATTCCAACAAAGACCTCTCACATTGGTAAAGTCGTATCATTTGCGAGAATACTCAGACCCCTGCCGGCATGATGATGGTAAGATAGTGTGGTCCTTATAAAATCCTGCATCAATGGTCAGGATAAAATAGCCTTTCCCATGAGAGTGAGTGAAAAGTCTTTTCATACTGAAAGCCCCTTATCTGGCATGCTCAAGACATCTACATTCTAAATGAAAGTTGTCTTTCAAAATCTTCCCCAGTGGAATTCAAATGATGCAAAATTGACAAGATCATCATGCATAAATTACATTTAAATTTACAAATTCACAGCATATACAACCATTGTGTGCATATTGTGCAAATAGCAAGCATATTTGTAGAGATTAGAGATGTCACCAAAAAGCACATCCCCATTCCCAGAGCTTTATGTCTGATAATCTTTGAGTACCCACTACTCACCGAGTACTCCTTCTTATTGACACTCAGCTTGTGCGAGTTGTCCCTAGAGTATTAACACTTGTGACTGACCAAGTATCCATTTATCTTTGAGTACCTACCACTATTTAGGTACTCCTTCTTACCAATACTCAACTTATTCCAGTCGACCCCAAGTCTTGATATCTGCAATCATCCAAGCATCCCCCTGTTTTCGAGTGTCTGTCACTACTCAAGTGCTCCCTCTGTTGACACTCAACTTATTCATGTTGTCTTTAAAGTTTAGATGCTTGTGACTGTCCAAGTATCCTCTCGTCTTTAAGTATCGACCACTGTTCAAATACCCCATTTCTGCGACACTCGACCTGTCGGAGTTGTCCCCAAAGTCATGCCATTGAATGCCAGCAGCCGCTCAAGTATTCCACCGCACTATACACCTGTCATTACCCAGGTGTCCCAACCCTTTTGAGTGCTTGTAGCCATCCAGAAGGCAGGAGGCCTTCACGAATATCTCAGGTAAGTCCTTGATATTCCCAATTTCCAGAAGGCAGGAGGCTTTCATGAATATGCAAGGTACGTCCTCGATATTTTTATTCCAGAAGGCAGGAGGCCTTCACGAATATGTGAGATACATCCTCGATATTCCCAATTTCCAGAAGGCAGGAGGCCTTCACGAATATGCAAGGTACGTCCTCGATATTCCCAATTTCCAGAAGGCAAGAGGCCTTCACGAATATCCAAGGTACGTCCTCGATATTCCCAATCGCCAGAAGGCAGGAGGCCTTCATGAATATGCGAGGTACGTCCTCGATATTCCTAATTTCCAGAAGGCAGGAGGCCTTAGGCCTTCACAGATATCTCAGGTACGTCCTCGATATTCCCAATTCCAGAAGGCAGGAGGCCTTCACGAATATCTCAAGTACATCCTCGATATTCCCAATTTCCAGAAGGCATGAGGCCTTCATGAATATGCGAGGTACGTCCTCGATATTCCCATTCCAGAAGGCAGGAAGCCTTCACGAATATCTCAGGTACGTGCTCGATATTCCTAATTTCCAGAAGGCAGGAGGCCTTCACAAATATGCAAGGTACGTCCTCGATATTCCCAATTTCCAGAAGGCAAGAGGCCTTCACAAATATCCAAGATACGTCCTCGATATTCCCAATCGCCATAAGGCAGGAGGCCTTCATGAATATGCGAGATACGTCCTCGATATTCCCAATTTCCAAAAGGTAGGAGGCCTTCACGAATATCTCAGGTACGTCCTCGATATTCCTAATTTCCAGAAGGTAGGAGGCCTTCACGAATATGCGAGGTACGTCCTAGATATTCCCATTCCAGAAGGCAAGAGGCCTTCACGAATATCTCAGGTATGTGCTCGATATTCCCAATTTCTAAAAGGCAGGAGGCCTTCACGAATATGCGAGGTACGTCCTCAATATTCCCGATTTCCAGAAGGTAGGAGGCCTTCATGAATATGGGAGGTACGTCCTCGATATTCCCAATTTCCAAAAGTCAGGAGGCCTTCACGAATATCCAAGGTACGTCCTCGATATTCCCAATCACCAGAAGGCAGGAGGCCTTCATGAATATGCGAGGTACGTCCTCGATATTCCCAATTTCCAGAAGGTAGGAGGCCTTCATGAGTATCTCAGGTACGTCCTCGATATTCCCAATTTCCAGAAGGTAGGAGGCCTTCATGAGTATCTCAGGTACGTCCTCGATATTCCCAATTTCCAGAAGGCAGGAGGCCTTCACGAATATCTCAGGTACGTCCTCGATATTCCCAATTTCTAGAAGGTAGGAGGCCTTCACGAATATCTCTGGTACGTCCTCGATATTCCCAATTCCTAGAAGGCAGGAGGCCTTCACGAATATCTCAGGCACGTCCTTGATATTCCCAATTTCCAGAAGGTGAGAAACCTTCACAAGTACCCAAGGTATGTCCTCAATACTTCCAATTATCAAGTACCCCTTCGATGCTTGTGAACATCCAGGTATCCCCCAAGAACTCGTACTTGTGATTATCCAAGTACCTCTCCAATGCCTATGATCAGCCAAATACCCCTTTTGACGCCTACAAAGGCCCAAATGTCCTTCAAGTTAGTACTTGTAAATATCCAGGTACTATTTGTTATGCTTGCGAATGTTCAGGTATCTTCTAGAGCAGATGCCTCGAGAAAGGTCGAGTTCCAACTAGTGTCCTTAACAGAAGTCAGGCACCCCAACAAATCTGATGCCCTGAGAAAGGTCGGCGCATCCTCCCGAGAAAGGTCGGCTTCCAACTGGTGTCCTTGACAGAAGTCAGACATCCCAGCAAAGTTGATGCCCTAAGAAAGGTCAGCGCATCCTCCCGAGAAAGGTCGGGTTCCAACTGGTGTCCTTGATAGAAGTTAGACATCCCAACAAAGTTGATGCCCTGAGAAAGGTCGGCTCATCCTCCCGAGAAAGGTCGGGTTCCAACTGGTGTCCTTGATAGGAGTCAGACACCCTAGCAAAACTAATGCCTTGAGAAAGGTCGGCGCATCCTCCCGAGAAAGGTCGGGTTCCAACTGGTGTCCTTAACAGAAGTCAGACACCCCAGCAAAGTTGATGCCCTGAAAATGGTCGGTGCATCATCTCGAGAAAGGTCGAGTTCCAACTATTGTCCTTGACAAAAGTCAGACACCCCAACAAAGCTGATGCCTTGAGAAAGGTCGGTGCATCCTCCCGAGAAAGGCCGGGTTCCAACTGGTGTCCTTGACAGAAGTCAGACACCTCGGCAAAGCTGATGCCCTGAGAAAGGTCGGTGTATCCTTCCGAGAAAGATCGGGTTCCAACTGGTGTCCTTGACAGAAGTCAGGCACCCCAACGAAACTGATGCCCCGAGAAAGGTCGGCGCATCCTCTCGAGAAAGGTTAGGTACCAACTAGTGTCCTCGACAAAGGTCAGACACCCCCACAAAACAGATGTCCTGAGAAAGGTCGGCGCATCTCCTGAAAAAGGTCAAGTACCAACTGGTGTCCTCGATACAAATCGAGCACCCACAAATGAGATGCCCTGAGAAAGGTCGGCGCATCTCCTGTTACGGCGACTGAAGAATGGTTCGAGTCTGAGACAAACCACTGATCGTTCCAACAGGCAACCGAAGAATGGTTTAAGTCCTGGAAGAGCAATTTCCCGTCAAGGTGACCGAAGAAAGGTTCGGGTCCTAGACAAACTACTGATTGTTTTAAATAAGCGACCGAAGAATGGTTCGAGTCCTAGAAAAGCAACCTCCTCATTTCACCAGGTAAGATGACAACTTGATACTTGCCAAACTAGGGGTTCACACCCTATCTCACTCACTCCCGGTAAGTAACTACAAGTATCTTCTTATCTGTCTTAGTATATGTAAAGTTATATTGCTCATTTTCTACATAGAACAATAGGTACCAAATAAAATATAATCTGCTACGCATGTATGGATAAAATTTAGGCATTAGTTTGTCTTTGAATGCAACCCCTGCGAGCTCACCTTCAAAGAGGGGCAGCTGTTGACGCCTAAATTTTTGCTTTTAATTAAGTTCATATAGGTTTTATTTCATTTTATTTTTCTATCTTGTCTAAAAACCGAAAAAAAACGAAAAGAAACGAACAAAAACCAAAAAAAAACCGAAAAGAACAGAAAAACCAGAAAAAACAGATCCTCTGGGCCCTTGCGGCCCACCTCGCGCCCGGCCCGACCCGCGCCTGACCCGCCTCTCCTTCTCCCTCGCCCGTTTACGTGGGTAGCACGCGCCTGAAGCGCGACGACGGAGCTGAGGGAGGAACGGCGCATGTGGGGCAAGACGCGGAGCAAGCATCGACGGGACGCGAGGCAGAGAGTGTGGTTGGCGTCGGATGGGACGCCGGTTCGGCCGGTGAGAGCCGTGGCAGCCATCGATCGAACCCCGTCGGCCGGCCACCCTTTGGCCTATAAATACCCCTCCCCGACGTCATCGAAGAGCACACCACAAAGCCCGGAGGGGAGCTGGATCAAGGGCTGCATCCTCGGACACCCCACTGAGAGACTTCAGAGGGGCCCAAGGACTCGTAGCCGCGAATCCAAGGCTTCGCCGAAGCTGAGAGAGAGAGAGAGAGAGAGAGAGCTGAGAGAGAGAGAGAGAGAGAGAGAGAGAGAGAGAGAGAGAGAGAGAGAGAGAGAGGGGAGGCGGAGCTCTACTGTCGCTGCCACGACGCCGCCGCAAGCAGGTAGCCCCACCTTGATGCCGCCACCGTCGCCTCTCTTCCTAGCCTAGCCATCACCGCCATTGCCACTGTCTTTGTCGTCGCCGTCGTCGCCCCCAATTCGAAACCCTAAGGTTCCCGATTTTCCGGGTCGCAATCCCGGGTCGCCGGATCAGACGCGGATCGGGAACCGAGTATGGTTTCACAAGCTTGGGGGGCGACTTGGAGTTGGGTTGCGGCCCGAGTCGGATCCGGGTAGGGTTCATGCCAGGGAGCCGGGTCGTGGAGTGGGTCGTGGAGCAGGTCGGACGCGTGACCCGGCGCCCTAGGGTTGCGCATGGGCCGGCTTCTCCACGGCGTCGTTTCATGTTTTAGTAAAAAAAGAAGAAAAAGAGTCTGCGTTTCAGGGTTGGCCCGGGTTGGATCCAACCCGTGGATTCGACCCGGTCGTTTTTATAATATTTTAATATAAAATAGTATTTTAAATAAATAAATAATAAATAATTTATTTATTTTTAAAAAATCAAAAATAATTTATTAAAAAACCTTTTAATTTCCAAAAATCAAAAATTATTAAAAAATGTTTAAAATGTTTTATTTTCCGAAAAATGAAAATAAATAAAATAATTTATTTTCCAAAAAATACAAAAATGTTAAAAAATATTTTATTTTCCAAAAAAATCAAAAATCAAAAATATTTTATATTTTCCAAAAAATTGTCAAAATTCATAAAAAAAAAAGGCCAAAAAGCTTGTATTTTCCCAAAATGCTCAAAAAAATCCAAAAAAATCCCTTTTATGTCCAAAAATGAGAAAGAGACTCAAAAATATTTTTCCTCCCAAAAATGCATGGAAAATCCCTCAAACATCCAAAAAAATCTCAAGTTTAAACAAGATTAGGTACCGAAAGAGCATTAGTGATTAACTAGTGTAATCAAGTCCCCGATCCTAATTTCTCTGGTTGCGCAGGAGCGAGTATTTCTTTCGATACTTCGCTTGGGTTTCTAATCAACCCACTCCAAATCGATTAGTGGCGACTCCATTTTAAAATTGACTTACAGGTTAAAAACTTAGACTATTAAAGTGGTGAATTTGTGGACTTGGGAGAGTCCGAGCATAACTAATTTCAGCCGAGCCATTAGCCTCCTTAGGTGCCCGTACCCGATTGCGAGCGCCAAAAATAGAGGTCGCGACATTGATAAAATCATGTCCATTAGTTAAGTAATGTAATTAGTAAAGAGATAGAAGATGACGTATGCAGATCTTTACGGTGGTTTGCTTAAATCAAATTTGCGTCAACTTTGTTAAACTAACAACCATCAATATACTATAATCTACTAGTAATCATTTGAGTAGTTAAAATGAAGCACGTGATACTTCTACCCAAAATTGACAGATCCCACTATCAATACACAAGCATTGCTCACACACTCGTAGACACCTCAAAACAAAGACTACAATGAGTAATAACAACTATCGACAAAGAAGAACAAAAGTGAATAAAATCACACCGTAACACAGTAACTATGTGACTATATCGGCATTTGTAGCTTTCCAAAATTTTCATCTTATATCATTCGATGTGAGTTGATCTTCTTACATAGGGTTAGTCTTCAAATTAGCCATTGGACAACTTTCAAGAGCATCAATTTGTCGTTAGAAGGATGGACATATTTATCGAAGATTTGGTCTTCCACACAATCAAATATCCCTTATTACAGTGAGGTGTTTCCAAATAAAGTCAAATATTCTCGGTAGTAGTCCTTTCCACAAAGTAGGTAGCAATCGATTAGATTTTGCTTCAACTATTCTTTTTGGAATTCCAAGCCTGAAGCTAGTAGTTAGTTCCTACTAACCTACAAGATTCGTAAAACGAATATCTAGGTCCTCTTATCCAGATTACGTAAATGCGTGAAAAATATTTTTTTTTTCTGCAGTTGATATAGTGAGCAGCTTCTACTAGTAATCTAGTAAGTCTATATAATCTTGTTTATTTGGTCTTCCTGAGTATGCTAGTGTTTTAGACCTCACTCAACTTTTCACCTTATATCAGTCCCTCCAAGTCTCTAAGAACTTTGTATTCTACCTAACTTGTTCTCCTTCTATCAAGTTCCATCTAGCTTCTATTAATCTTCTTACTTTGTACTACAGATTCCATTTATAGACGTGACGATAGAGTATCCCTTGCACCAACATTACCTAAAATAGGAAAATATCTGTTTATTAAGTAATAATGATAGATAGATGGTTGTGCCAACTTCTCATAGGAAGTTTCTCAACAAAATGGTCAGTTTAAGTTGTCAATTAAACACTGAAATGTGATTTTCGGCTTACAAACTAAGTCTTGAGCTACTCAACCAACTATCTGGTTGACCAATACATTACTAACTGCAATGGTAGTATCATATTTCCAATGATAAATTTTTAAACAGCTTGATAACTTACCATTGAGTATGGTGTTCGCAAATTCCTCAAAGTGTGGATAATTTACTAAAGTAAGAATGGGCCAATGTTGGTAAGTAACTTATTGGAATGAGAAAAAGTTCCTTACTATGTTGGTAACTAACTAACCCCTAGGTTTTTGTTTTGAGTGGTAAATTCCTACATAAGTAGAACTTATATTCTACTTGAAATTGATAATTTTGATAACTTGCTATTGCATTTGACGTTTGTGAGTCGTGAATATTATCGGTAATCTAGCATATGCGTACACAACCAACAGTTTGCCAGTTAAGCAATTTCACCAGCGAGATTTTGAGCTTACAAACCACATACGAAAATTACATACACGGAATATAGCTCCTGGCAAATGGAAAAGCAGACTTTGTTTTTCAGTAGAAATAGAGGCAGAGAAAAAAAGAATTGGCCCCGCACACAACGGAAGCTACTTGTTGACAGTAATACCTCTGATCCTATTTATCCTCGTTCATGAAGGAGACCAATTTCTTCATCATCTTCGCAGCATTGTCACAGTCAGGTTTCACCAAATGAAACACATGATCCTCCTCCGGTGCTTCCATCACTTCCACATCTCCCTTCCATCCGCTCTTATTCAACACCTCCTTGTAATACCAACCCCTATGTCCCAACACATCCTTTTCAGCGACACAAATTAGGACCCTGCTGACACCCAAACCCGAGAGCCTTGGATCGGTCGCCGGGTTCATTAGGGGGTCGTCGAGCCCGGTGGTTGTCGGTTTTGCTGCATGCCAAATGTCCCTGATCTTGGACCTCGTCTCGGGTTCGGTGGTCTCCAAAGGCAACGGTTCTTCGCCCCAAAAAAAAGGATGCACCATAACAACGCCCGGAAATTCAATTCCATTTAGCTTTTCCTCTCCCAGTCGGATGCCCATGTTGTGAACTATGTTGGCCCCGGCGCTATCTCCAGACATGAAGACCTATAAAGAGTTTAGAGAATTTAGTATAATTTGTGTATACATATTGCTGAGCATGTTTGAGACTGCTATAACGAGCAGTTCACAACAGAAAATCATTTGTTGAACATGATAGACATCAAACGTTGTTTTCGAAACCACCAAAAGTATTCGTCGAACTGTTTCCAACTATTTGTGAAAACTTATGAGACCGGTTGATCGCTAAATAGAATAGTGAAACAATATTACATCTAGTTAGCGATAAATTTGAAATATCCACTGCGCAGCCAAAACCATTTCGGAAATTTGAACATACAATCTAGTGCCTATGATAGAACTATTAGTCATTGTTTCATTAAAAATATATATTAAGGACAATTCTAGCGACCTATTTTTAGTATGGCTGTATTTTTCACCTTCTGGCTTATTCTTCTAACTTTAGAATTTGAAATAGATTTTCTTTTTGTTTCAATGTTGAGAACCTCATATCTTTAAAATTCACAAAGAATATTATCTACAGACACCTTACTTTTTTTTGTTTTTTGGGTGGGAGGAAGAATAAGTGCACTGAAAGTTCTAAAATTTATCACAAAAATACAATTAAGTCATTAAACTTTTACAAAGTACAATTAGCGGACTCGATTGTATTTTATAAAACTTTTAGAATTCGATTGTACTTTGTGAAAATTTAGGACTCAAGGATTTTTAATACACTTTTTCTATAGTATTCTACAATTGATGCTGAGCTAATTGTAATATTTATTTTGGAGGAAATTCAAACGTTTTTTTTTTTTTTATTGCGCTCCAAGCTCTCTAAATAGTATGAAGGCAAAGATAATAGACCGATTTTCATAAGTCATGAAAGTTTGCTTGGAACAATTTCCTCGTAATAACTATTTATGTGGAAAGGGGTGTTGTAACTTTTAAAAGATGTTTGACAAACTTCTCAGGGATATGGTACCCTCAAAGCTGTGGCAATCTATAGTAGAGATGAGCACAAGGCCGAATGGGAAAAAATTTCTCAACAAAGTAAAATCATGAGTCATGAGGCGGGCCAATAGACGCAGAGGGTTAGGGCTGCTATTTTAGCCTGCCCCACCCTACTAATCCACACCTTATACACTTTAAGAGAAAAAAATAACTTTAATTTCTTTTAATTTATGTGTTTATATTATCTGCTTTAAACATAAGAGATAATTTTAATACAACCCTACGAAAAATCTCCTTTCCTCACAAGTCGAGTCTTGCTTTCGTAGAAAATGCAATCTTGGAAAGTGGGTAAGCGAATATGGGACAACTGTTTTCCATGCGTTTCATCTTCACAAGTGTCCCCCATTGACTGACTGGTGAACATGGGAGCTTAGTTGGCCACGTAAAACCAACCCATGACGCCATCCTTTTTAATAAAATCTACTAATGAGCCCATTCTTTCTTATAAAAATAATACAAATGAGAAAAAAGAAAAAAAATCTAATAACCATATAGCAAGTGGTTTTACTTCTTTTTGCGAAAAATGAAAATGATTTTATCGCGGGGCTTGCGAAGTCAGACTTGCCCACCGGGCACGACGTGATGACGGAGCAATGACGGGAAAAGTTTTTATTTCACGGGATGGGGATGGGGGACATGATCCCAGTTCCCCACCTCACTTCTTCTCCATCACTAGCATACCATAGCTTTTCATTAATTGCCTCACTCGACTTTACTGGGTTGTAATTCTAAATCACATATCACCAAAAGCACCCGATATAACTGTCTACAGCATAACACCACTATGTATCAGCCATGACTGTACTAGACACATGTTAGATCTACATTAAGATTTTGGATGACATGTCTATTATGCATCTGTCAATACGTGATCTAAATAAAAAAAAAAAAAATGAAGAACGATTAGGATTACCTTATTGAGATTGGCATGAGAATTCAACCACTCCTCGGGGCCGTTTCCAGCAGAATGAGAGGCCACCCATTTGAGGGCAGCCCAAGAATCATCATAGGCTGCCGGAAGGGGATGCTCAGGTGCCCTTCTATATTCGACGGAGACAGCAATGATGTTAGCCTCTGCAACGAGGGGATTGAGATAGTTGTGGTAAGTGGGTGACCACGCCGTTTCGATTATGAAGGCTCCCCCGTGGAAGTACACGAGTACAGGGAGCTTTTGAAGAGAGCCGACCGCTGCTTTAGGGATGTAAAGTCTTGCCGACACGGTGGAATCCGATGAAATGGCAACGTCTTTCGATTGGACGCCAGTTTTCTCATCGAGCGATGGAGGGACAGTGGCCGTGCTAAGGAGTCTCTCCACTCGGCCATCCTTGTAAACCTTTGCCAACGGAGACAAATCATTGGCCACTTCTGTTTCCATGAAGTTTTTGAGTGAAAGAGAAGCAAGATTAATATGAAGGAGATGAAGCAAGAGAGTGAATCAGGAGTTCATGGTGTCTTCTTGCATTATTTGCTGTTTTTTTTATATGCCTCGACATCGTCGTCAGTCTTCTTTGTCGTATGCGGAAAGGAAGAACTTTCAAACATCGTGCATTGAATTTTCATGGCAGGTGACGGTGTAAGAAATTTTGATAAGATATTTATTGGGGAAAGTGATATTAACCCGCGATCGGATATCTTGAGTGGATGAGAAATTTGACAGCTCATTGAATTTTTTTGTTTGTCCTTTGTGACTAGCCAATATGGAATATTTTCTGGTTTCGTCGTCTTTGCGAGATATCGGCTTATTGATTCCGACGCATAAGAAGCCGATGTCATTTTCCTTCTCTGGACATATCCGCAAGATATCGAGTCATGCTGTCCGTATATTAAGTAATATATATGGTATAATGTAATATGGCCAATATCCTATAAAAAATCTAGACTTTAGGTTTTATTCCAATTTTATATATAAAAAAATTTTCAACTTTAGCTCCAGCTTCAATTTCCCCATAAACCACCAACTTTTACGTGAATTCCAAATTTGGCACCTTAAACCCTCTCTCCCAAATTTCCCTTGACAACTAAGAGATGAAAAAACTCTTCAATGCAAGCTATTCAAGTGTTCTGAGCGTGAGCTTTCCAACTGCAAGAGATGGAAGACTTCCGAGCATGAGAGATTGAATACTAAGCATGAAATTCGAAGATCCTCGAGTGAGATGGAAGGAGAACTCTTATAAGAGTAGGAGTAATTAAAGAAGGCTAACCCTAATTGCTTTAATTTTTACCCAAATTTCATACTCAAGAAGATGACATTTGGGCCGACGTAGTAATTCATCTCTAAAAGATGTCTTCTTGGATTTTAAATTTGGGAAAAAAACTAGAGCAATGATGTGGAAATGTCATATCACTATGGGCGATTTTGGACGGAAAGTTAATAGGGGTAGATATGAGATTTAAGTAAAAGTTTGTGGTTCTTATGAAACAAGAAAAGTTTAGAATAGAATTAGAATTGTATCTAAAGTTAGTGGTCTTTACTAAGATGAAAAAAATTTTAGGGTAAAATTGGGATTGAACCAAAAGTTAAGAGTTTTTTATGAAACGCAAAAAAGTTTAGAGTAGAATTAGAATTGGATCTAAATTTTTGTTTTTTTGTTTTTTTTTTTTTGGTATTGGGACAATGTAATTTAATATAAAATAAAGTAATTAAAGTAATTCATAAAACGATTAATAATTTATGAGTTCAATTATGGTTAAGTGTTGATAAAATATGTTTCGAGTTTGAAGGCATAAAGGTAACTTGGTTCAAGTAGATTTACTCGATCGAATAGGCTTCCTAATTTGAGTGGATTTCTTGACCAATGCTTCCTATTTGGATCCAATATTTATGGGTCTTCGTGCCTCATGTTGAGAAGTGAGAGGCGTATCATGAATTACACCATGAAACAATCTGAAAGTGTTAAAGCTGATTAAATTTTGTGGTAAGATTGTGAATCTTTTGTGAAATTGAGAGATTAATTTGAGGGAGTTGTGAGGGCCTAGCATTATATGAGTTATTCAGGTAATTAGGGGTCGGGAAATAGCAACGGTTCTTCGCCCCAAAAACACGGATGCACTATAACAACGCCCGGAATTTCAATTCCATTTAGCTTTTCCTCTCCCAGTCGGATGCCCATGTTGTGAACTATGTTGGCCCCGGCGCTATCTCCAGACATGAAGACCTATAAAGAGTTTAGAGAATTTAGTATAATTTGTGTATACATATTGCTGAGCATGTTTGAGGCTGCTATAACGAGCAATTCACAACAGAAAATCATTTGTTGAACATGATAGACATCAAACGTTGTTTTTGAAACCACCAAAATTGAATGACACTTCCAAGTATTCGTCGAACTGTTTCCAACTATTTGTGAAAACTTATGAGACCAATTGATCCCTAAATAGAATAGTGAAACAATATTATATCTAGTTAAAGATAAATTTGAAATATCCACTGCGCAGCCAAAACCATTTCAGAAATTTGAACATACAATCTAGTGCCTATGATAGAACTATTAGTCATTGTTTCATTAAAAATATATATTAAGGACAATTCTAGCGACCTATTTTTAGTATGGCTTTGTTTTTCGCCTTCTGGCTTATTCTTCTAACTTTAGAATTTGAAATAGATTTTCTTTTCGTTTTAGTGTTGAGAACCTCATATCTTTAAAATTCACAAAGAATATTATCTACAGACACCTTACTTTTTTTTTGTTTTTTTTTGGGTAGGAGGAAGGATAAGTGCACTGAAAGTTCTAAAATTTATTACGAAAATACAATTAAGTCATTAAACTTTTACAAAGTGTAATTAGTGGACTCGATTGTATTTTGTAAAACTTCTAGAATTCGATTGTATTTTGTGAAAATTTTAGGACTCGAGGATTTTTAATGCACTTATTCTCCCTTTTTTTTCTATATTATTCTACAATTGACGCTGACCTAGTTGTAATATTTATTTTGGAGGGAAATTCAAACGTTTTTTTTTTTTAATTGCGCTCCAAGCTCTCTAAATAGTATGAAGGCAAAGATAACGGACCGATTTTCAAAAGTCATTGAAGGTTTGCTTGGAACAATTTCCTCACAATAACTATTTATGTGGAAAGGGGTGTTGTAACCTTTAAAAGATGTTCGACAAACTTCTCACGGCTATGGTACCCTCGAAGCTGTAGCAATCTGTGGTAGAGATGAGCACAAGGCGAATGGGGAAAAAATTTCTCTACAAAGGAAAATCATGAGTCATGAGGCGGGCCAATAGACGCAGAGGGTTAGGGCTGCTATTAGCCTGCCCCGCCCTACTAATCCACACCTAACACACTTTAAGAGAAGAAATAACTTTAATTTCTTTTAATTTATGTGTTTATATTATCTACTTTAAACATAAGAGATAATTTTAATACAACCCTACGAAAAAATCTCCTTTCCTCACAAGTCGAGTCTTGCTTTCGTAGAAAATGCAATCTGGGAAAGTGAGTAAGCGAATATGGGACAACTGTTTTCCATGCGTTTCATCTTCACAAGTGTCCCCCATTGACTGACTGGTGAACATGGGAGCTTAGTTGGCCACGTAAAACCAACCCATGACGCCATCCTTTTTAATAAAATCTACTAATGAGCCCATTCTTTCTTATAAAAATAATACAAATGAGAAAAAAAGAAAAAAATCTAATAACCATATAGCAAGTGGTTTTACTTCTTTTTGCGAAAATGAAAATGATTTTATCGCGGGGCTTGCGAAGTCAGACTTGCCCACCGGGCACGACGTGATGACGGAGCAATGACCGGACAAGTTTTTATTTCACGGGATGGGGATGGGGGACATGATCCCAGTTCCCCACCTCGCTTCTTCTCCATCACTAGCATACCATAGCTTTTCATTAATTGCCTCACTCGACTTTACTGGGTTGTAATTCTAAATCACATATCACCAAAAGCACCCGATATAACTGTCTACAGCATAACACCACTATGTATCAGCCATGACTATACTAGACACATGTTAGATCTACATTAAGATTTTGGATGACATGTCTATTATGCATCTGTCAATACGTGATCTAAATAAAAAAAAAAAAAATGAAGAACGATTAGGATTACCTTATTGAGATTGGCATGAGAATTCAACCACTCCTCGGGGCCGTTTCCAGCAGAATGAGAGGCCACCCATTTGAGGGCAGCCCAAGAATCATCATAGGCTGCCGGAAGGGGATGCTCAGGTGCCCTTCTATATTCGACGGAGACAGCAATGATGTTAGCCTCTGCAACGAGGGGATTGAGATAGTTGTGGTAAGTGGGTGACCACGCCGTTTCGATTATGAAGGCTCCCCCGTGGAAGTACACGAGTACAGGGACTTTTTGAAGAGAGCCGACCGCTGCTTTAGGGATGTAAAGTCTTGCCGACACGGTGGAATCCGATGAAATGGCAACGTCTTTCGATTGGACGCCAGTTTTCTCATCGAGCGATGGAGGGACAGTGGCCGTGCTAAGGAGTCTCTCCACTCGGCCATCCTTGTAAACCTTTGCCAACGGAGACAAATCATTGGCCACTTCTGTTTCCATGAAGTTTTTGAGTGAAAGAGAAGCAAGATTAATATGAAGGAGATGAAGCAAGAGAGTGAATCAGGAGTTCATGGTGTCTTCTTGCATTATTTGCTGTTTTTTTATATGCCTCGACATCGTCGTCAGTCTTCTTTGTCACATGCGGAAAGGAAGAACTTTCAAACATCGTGCATTGAATTTTCATGGCAGGTGACGGTGTAAGAAATTATGATAAGATATTTATTGGGGAAAGTGATATTGACCCCCGTTCGGATATCTTGAGTGGATGAGAAATTTGACAGCGCAGCATTGAATTTTTTTTGTTTGTCCTTTGTGACTAACCAAAATGGGATATTTTCTGGTTCCGTTGTCTTTGCGAGATATGGGCTTATTGATTCCGACGCATGAGAAGCCGATGGTCATTTTCCTTCTCTGGACATATCCGCAAGATATCGAGTCATGCTGTCCGTATGTTAAGTAATATATATGGTATAATGTAATATGGCCAATATTCTATAAAAAAATCTAGACTTTAGGTTTTATTCCAATTCTATATATATAAAAATTTTCAACTTTAGCTCCAGCTTCAATTCCCCCGTAAACCACAAACTTTTACATGAATTCCAAATTTGGCACCTTAAACCCTCTCTCCCAAATTTCCCTTGACAACTAAGAGATGAAAAACTCTTCAATGCGAGCTATTCAAGTGTTCTGAGCGCAAGCTTTCCAACTGCAAGAGATGGAAGACTTCCAAGCATGAGAGATTGAATATTAAGCACGAAATTCAAAGATCCTCGAGTGAGATGGAAGGAGAACTCTTATAAGAGTAAGAGTAATTAAAGAAGGCTAATCCTAATTGCTTTAATTTTTACGCAAATTTTGTACTCAAGAAGACGACATTTGGGCTGACGTAGAAATTCATCTATAAATGATGTCTTCTTGGATTTTAAATTATGGAAAAAAAACTAGAGCAATGATGTGGAAATGCCATATCACTATGGGCGATTTTGGACAGAAGGTTAACAGGGGTAGATGAGATTTAAGTAAAAGTTTGTGGTTTTTATGAAACAAGAAAAGTTTAGAATAGAATTCGAACTGTATCTAAAGTTAGTGATCTTTACTAAGATGAAAAAAATTTTAAGGTAAAATTGGGATTGAACCAAAAGTTAAGAGTTTTTATGAAACACAAAAAAGTTTAGAGTAGAATTGGAATTGAATATGAAGTTTGAGAGTTTTTTTTTTTTTTTTTTTTTGGTATTAGGACAATGTAATTTAATATAAAATAAAGTAATTGAAGTAATTCATAAAGCGATTAATAATTTATGAGTTTAATTATGGTTAAGTGTTGATAAAATATGTTTCGAGATTGAAGGCATAAAGGTAACTTGATTCAAGTAGATTTACTCGACTGAATAGGCTTCCTAATTTGAGTTGATTTCTTGACCAAAGCTTCCTATTTTGATCCAATATTTATGGGTCTTCGTGGCTCATGTCGAGAAGTGAGAGGCGCATCATGAATTACACCATGAAATAATCTGAAAGTGTTAAAGCTGAATAAAATTTTGTGGTAAGATTGTGAATCTTTTGTGAAATTGAGAGATTAATTTTAGGGAGTTGTGAGGGCCTAGCATTATTTGAGGGAAAAGTGCCGAAAAAGTCCTAAACCTTTTGGCTTTGTGCTGATTTAGTCCTAAACATTTTTTTTGGTGCCAATTCAGTCCTAAACCTTTTTACGTTGTGCCAATTCAGTCCTTTCCGGCCAATTTTGGCCGGATTTTGCTGACTAGATGCCAGCCGGTTGACGTGGCTTTATCAGCGCTAACGTGGAGACCTTTTAATAATATTTTAATAATTTTTATTTATTATTTTTTTTGTTTTTGTCTTTTTCCTCCAGCTAGTTGCCGGTCCAACAACCGGCTAGAGCCAACGGCCGGTGAGGGTGAGACCGACCTCGCCGGCCACCTTGCCGGATCTAGCGAGGCTTGACCTCGCCGGATCGGGCCATGGGGAGGCTCACCCTCGCCGGATCGGGCGAGGCGAGCCTCGCCCATGGCCGGCGGGCTCGACCTCGCCGGATCCGGCGAGGGTGAGCCTCGCCCATGGCTGTTCCTCGCCGGATCTAGCAAGGTTGAGCCTCGCCAAATTTGGCGAGGGCGAGCCTCGCCCATGGCCAAACCGGCGAGGTCAAGCCTCGCCGGCCATGGGCAAGGCTCGCCTCGCCGGATCCGGTGAGGTGGTCGGTGAGGTTGGCCTCGCCCTCGTTGGCCGCCGCCTCGGCCGGTCGTTAGACCGGTGACCGATTGGAGGAAAAAGACAAAAATAAAAATAATATTAAAATATTAAAATATTATTAAAAGTTGTCCACGTCAGCACCGATAAGGCTACGTCAACCGACTGACGTCCAGTCAGCAAAATCTAGCCAAAATTAGCCGGAAATGACTGAATTGGCACAACGTAAAAAGGTTTAAGGCTGAATCGGCACCAAAAAAGGTTTAGGACTAAATCGGTACAAAGTCAAAAGGTTTATGACTTTTTTTGTCACTTTTCCCCATTATTTGAGTTATTCAGGTAATTAGGGGTTAACCATTGGGATTCGCCCCAGTGGCCACCCTTCCAACATGGAAGGGGGAGGTAAGGGGTTCAAACCCCCACCTTCTCAGAGAGGGATGGGATGGGGACGCGCAAGTTTCAGGAGTGGGTTTCGACGCCCACGCCTTGCAAGAGGCAGGACAAAAGTCTGAGAGTGAATGTAGAATAGGTATAGAGTAGAGACCGACAAAAAAAAAAAAAAAAAAAAAAAAAAAAAAAAAAAGGTAATTAGGGGTTGGGAAATAGTAAAGGTGTTTAATTCACTTGAGTGTTGTAGTTTCCATTGGGTTTTCACTAATATATATATAACGAAGTCCTCTGTTGCTCCCTTAGAGTGGGTCCCTCTATCCAAACGGCATAAATGTGACAACTGAATTGTTTTCTTGTTATGCTTATTTTATTATTCAATCTCTCTCTCTCTCTCTCTCTCTCTCTCTCTCTCTCGCAACAATTGGTGACTTGAAGCTAACTGATGATGGCGACCAAAAAAAGAAAAGAGCTTTATTTAGGAAGGTATCCGTATGCCCCTATCAAAGGACTCCACAAAGGAGCAAGTCCGTACTTTTTTTAAATTCTGATTTGATGATATTACTCTCACATCATTTGATTTATCAACAGATTTGATAAGAATAATTTTAGTTTCTAGAGGATGCATACTACAAATTATCTAATTGAACTTGTCTAGTAATAAATCAAAGTCAATGAAGCGAGCTAATTGACATTTTTTAGAGAGACAGGTTTCGATGTTATTTGGGTGAGGTTGGCTTTTAATGTCACATTTAACATTGTGAGAGAGAAGACTACTACAAATTTGTTGAATGCTCAATCAAACATGTATAAGAAGCCCTCTACAATCAATAATGTTTTCTTGTTGCAACATTTGATTCACTTAAAGATGGGCAAAAGTGTGTCAATTACTTAGAGTATCAATGAATTCAATGTGGTCTTTATTTAATAGTTCAATTTATATAGACTTTAAGGATAAAATACATGCTTTGATTTTGTTATCATCATAGCTTGATAATTGGGATAATACTATTACTATTGTTAGTATCATTTGGATCTAGAAGTTTGATGTTTGATGAGGTTTGTGATTTGATTATGAGTGATGATATTTGTTAAAGAAAATCTAGTAAACTTGCTTTTGCAAAGGTGAAGGAAAAGGAAAATTAGTACTAATGCTAGCAAGAGTAATACGAACCAAAATAAATGTAGTCAATCTAGGATTGGTGGTATTGTTTGTTGGAATTGTAGCTAGTATGGATATTTTAGAAGGGATTGCCTAAGTTGAAGAACAAAAAAGTCAAGGGAATTAAAGTTGAGTCTATAGATGATGTTGCAACTCTAGTTGATAGGAATTTGGACAGTACTAATTATGTTTTGTTTTTCACTGAGAATTTGTTATTTAATGGATGAATTATTGATTTTTTGGTAATTTGCTTCACACTACATGAAACAAGAACTAGTTTACAACTTATCAATGTAGAGATAGTGGCATAATTCATGTGACATCTTGAATTTTCAACTGTTTTCTATTGAATTAATCGGGCATTTCATTGACGCGTCTATAGGGCTGTTCTCAAAATTGATCACTCTCGAGATAACTAGACTAGTTGGGTAAGTCATTAAAGGATTTTAATCCAATAAACTTGAGAATTCGATCAGGAATTGGTTTCTCGATCGCGCTTGTTTTTAGAGATCATTACAACACGGTTAAAAATTGAATTCAGATTAGAGATAGGTTGGTTCGACAGAGATGTGTGGCTAATCGTGGGTGACTCTACTAAATTGGGAAATTCTCGTCGACTAGTACTAATTTGATTTTTCTATCGTTTTGGTACCCTATTTCTGTAATTGAGTTCTCGAGATTTTCACGACAACCAAGAATCGCCAATGTGTCGAGTGGGTTCATTATGGCTTGAAGAAAATTGACCACGAGTCATTTGCCCTAAAAAGTTTTGAAAACTACTCTGTAGTCTAGGTCATGCTAAAAACGCACCGAATAATAATTAACCGTCAATTTGAGTCCGATTTCAGAAATTGAAGATTCTATCATGTCATAATAAATTCTAGGACCTACGACTCAGTCTAAGAAAATTTTTCTGACAATCGAGACTTTTTGGGAAAAAGTCGTCGCCGGGTCGTTTTTGTGCAGAAAAAGCCGAGGATTGTTTTTGATAGAAAAATTGGAAAGCAAGATGGATCTTTGGGTTATGAAAAATATCAATGGGAGCATTGATGTGTGTCGCGACCAAATTTTCGGGTGTGTACCACCTAGGGTTTGGCTAATGGATTGTTAAGTCTAGACTTAACTCGGGCTCTCCCAAGCCCATACCAATTCGCGACTTAGGTTCGAGTTCTTAACATGCAAATGATTTTTATTTAGGAGTCGTCACTAATCTATTTTTTGTGGGTCAATTAGAAACCCAAGTAAAGTAATGGGAGACTTACTTTACTCCTACGAACTAGAGATTCTAGATACGGGGACTTGGTTATGCTAGATTCCTCTAATACCCTTTCGGTACCATTCTTTTATTTTGAAAAAAAAAATGTTTAGCAGGCAGCTTGAATTGATTTTAATTATCTTCCTAATATGTAAGGTGATCATGCGGGTGCGCAAACCACCAATTTAACACCCAATAAAGCAGTGAGTAAATTACGGGACTTACCTTATAGCAACGAAAGCATCTGCATTGTTAGATCAGAAATCATATCGACAATCCTAGATATAATTTCTAATTAACACGCAATCACTCAATTTTTGTTTTCACTTATTCAGTAAGAATCATGCGATATGCAATGCATGCTACTAATTTAATATGAAATGATATGACGTGGCAACATGACCTAGACTATATGATATGAGTGAAGTAATTCCTAAAGAAATGTGATTAATTAAATGTAATCTAATGGCCAAATGACCTAACTCTAATGATGGGCAATTTCTAATTTGAATGAACCTAATTCTATATGACGTGCATTTTATGAACCTAATCCGATAAATGCAATCTACCCTAAAAATTAAAACTAATTTATCTAAAGACACACTTTTGTATTTTTCATTTTTTATAAAATTCAAAATTAAGACAAATGCAAAAATTACCTAGCTAGACTAAAAATCTATCCAATTTAAACTAAGGATTAAGTCAATATAAATCCTAATTTAAACTAAACCTAGCAACTTCTAATCTAGGATGCAATCTATCTAAAACATGCAATTTTATTCTAATATGCATGATGATTTTTTTATTTTTTTACCTAAAATAAAATCCTTAATATAAACATGTAAGACAATAAAAAAAAAAAAAAAAAAAACAAACCTAATCCTGATTCAACATTTTTTTGAGTTTTTTTTTTTTTTATTTTGAAATTAACAATTTCTAAACATGCAACCTAAACTAGTTAATTTGATTTTTTTGATTTTTTTGATTTTTTGATTTTTATTAAAAAAATGAAATTTCTATCCTAAGCTTGCAAACCCTAAAACTAAATTTTTTGATTTTTTTTTTAAAAAGAAAATTAATTAAACAACCCTAGCAAATCAAGCAAAATTGATTCCCTAAATTGACGAACCGTATCTCGCGCATGAGATCGGGTTGGCCAATTTCACGAAAAATCGCAAATCGGATCTCGGGCGGGAGATCGAATTGGCGAATTTTTAAGTAATTGCGAGTCGGATTTCGGGCGTGAAAATCGGACGAGAATTACTAACTTCATGACAGATTTATCAAGGAATTTCAACTTAGCACTAAAGAGACAATTATACGTAAGATAACAAATAATATGCAATATTAGTAACAATGAATAAAACAGAAAAAATAAATAACATGAAAGAGAAAAAATAAAAATAAAAAAAATAAAATTACCTAATTTTTTTTTTTTTTTTTTTCTTTTTTTTTTTTTCGTTTTTTTTCCTTTTCGAAAAAAAGAAAAAAAGGAAAAGAAAGGGGGCCGGTGATGCTCGGGGCTTCGGCAGGGGTCCCGGCGAGGGTTCCGGCACGACGGCGGGGGGTGCTGCGACGGCGGCGCGGTGGGCTTCGTCGGTCTGGTGGAAGCTGCAAGCGGCGAAGCACGAGCACTGGGTGTCACGACCGCGGGGCTGACGAGCGGCCAAGACGAGCCGGTCGTTGGGGCAGGCGTTGGGCAGATCTGGCTCGGGCAGAGGAAGACTCAAGCGCCGGGGACTCGGGGCGGCACGGCGGTCACGGCTGAGCGCGGGGGCGTCGCGGCGTCTGGATCTGGGCGCGGGGACGTCGCGGCTCGAGGAGACACGGCGCGGTGAGGGCGGAGCGGGACGCGAGAGGGGGCTTGGGCGGAGGACCTCGGGGCTCGAGGGCGGCGGATCTGGAGCGACGGAGGGGCGGCACAGGTCGCAGGACCGGCAGTGGGGGTTCGGTAGCGGCGGCGGCGATGGCGCCCACGGCGACGACGGCCGGCGAGGACTACGCCCCCTCGGGGAAAACGAACAGATGCGCATGGGGGGGTTCGACGCCGCTTTTTTTTCTTCTTTTCTTCTTTTTTTTTTTCTTCTCTCTCCCTCAGCTCACCCTCGGACAGCTCTCTCTCTCTCTCTCTCTCTTTTCACTTTTTTTTTTGTCTTTTTTTGTTCTCTTTTGAAGAAAACCGAGAGAGTCCCCCCTTTGTGGCCGTACATGACCCCTTTTTATACACCGAAAAAAATGTATCTCAATGGTACATTTTGTTGCCAATTTTACTTGTACAAAATACCATTGAATATATCACTCCACCTCGCGCAATATTTTTGCATATTTGACTAAAGAATTTCCCTTCTTGCGCGAAGATACATATTCCAGTGTATATTTCCTAAACCCATAAAAATCTTAACAAAATAAGACAAAATCAAAATAAAATCTGCCTAAACTATATGCCATGCATTTTTATTATTTTTTTATTTTTTCTATTTTTTAACAAAAATGAACCCCCAAAATTATATGTCAACACTGCCCCTCTTTGAAGGTGAGCTCGCAGAGGTTGCCTTCAAAGACTAATTGAGACCTAATTTTGGCCATGCTTAAGCAATGAATGATTTTTTGTTGAAAATAAATTCCATTTTTTAATGCAATTTATATGATGCATGGAAATGCTAATGCAAATGCATGATGCGAAAGGAAATAACGTACCTATAGTTGCTCACCAATCAGTGTTGTAGAGCATCTTAAGGTACATGATAAATACCCATTTGCTTCACAAGTACCCAATTCTCACTCAGGTTCCTTGAAAAGCCTAACAAGTAATAAATTGAACATTCACATCCAAAGTGAAATGTTCAAATCAAGACATCTAGGTCCAGACTGAGATGTCAAGAGTTTTTGGGCTCGAAATACCTATATCCTGATTAAGGTATAACGAGAAAGATTAAAAACATTCACATTCAGAGTGAAATGTTTAAATCAAGACATCCAGATCCAGACTGAGATGTCAAAAGTTTTTGGACTCGAAATACTTAGATCCAGACTAAGGTATAACGAAGAAGATGAAAAGTTTAAATCAAGACACCCAGATCCTGACTGAGATGTCAAAAGTTTTGGACTCGAAATACCTAGATCCAGACTAAGGTATAACGAGAAAGATGAAAAACTTAAATCAAGACATCCAGATCTAGACTGAGATGTCAAGTGATCCTACCTTGGTGTTACATGTCCAGGACCCGTACCATTCTACGGTCGCCTAGACTGAGGTTTTGCTTGGCTAGGACCCGTACCATTCTTTGGTCACCCGGCCTTGCGACAGAAGTCATTTGACTAGGACCCGAACCATTCTTCGATCGCCTTAATTAGATTGAATCTTGGAGAGAAATCTTTGGGGCACAACTCAACTGAGTGTTGATATACTTAAAATGGAATACCTGCACAGTGACAGATATTCGAGGTATGGATAAAGATATACTTACCTGGTAAAATCTTTGATCTTCAAGGATATGTCTCCTGCAAAACATGGTTATAGGAGAGGCAACATGCGTTTGCAATCATAAATATGCATCAAATTAACGGATGTTCATGATAATTTCGATTAATCTTGCATCATCTAATTTCCATTCTGAACACATGAGCGTCATGAATGTGTCAAATGAGGGATCCTTTGGTCTGAAAGGACTTTTCTCTCATCCTCATTAAAATGGCTATTTTATCCTGACCTTTGATGCGGGATTCTGTCAATCACTGTATCTTACCCTCATCATGTCAAACAAGGGTCCAAGCAATCTCGCAAGTGGTACGACTTCACCAATCTGAGAGGTCTTTAAGAGGGACCGTAATGCGGGCTTGGTCAATGGCTTAACAAAGAAGACTCTTTGAGTCAAGCTTATTTGAAAAATATTCTGCAATCATCTTGGGGTTTACAAGTCAAGAAACATAAGAAATGAGGCAGAAATTATCTTACTCACACTCTTTCGAGCAATGCTTTCGAACATATGAACCTTTACATTAATTTAAGTGCCCTAATCTGAAGAGACTTTGCAAGGGACGTAACGTAGGCTTGGTTCATGGGTTAAGAAACGAAAGGATAATTAGGCTCAAAAAGTGTTTAGAGGGTAAAGTTGGTGATCATCTTGACACTTCCACTGATTTTCTTCCTCAATGTCGAAGATTTTCTTTTGCATTCATTGATTGCAACAGCATTTGAGCTTTTTTTTTTTTTTTTTTGTACCGCCTTGTTCAGGGTATGACTAACCATATCAGGCGTTTTTCCTCTTCTTTTTTATTTTCTTTGGGCATCGGCCTTGCTTTTACCAAGCACACTGCTTTTTTTATACCCCATTTTTGCACTTTTTTTTTTCTTTGATCAAAATCTTCATTTTTTGTGGGCATCCTAGTTCATGCCACTTGAATTTGTCTTGCCCCAGTGTGGGGGATGATCACCGACTGGGTTTAATATGAAATGAATTTATAAGCTCAAGTGGGCTATGCAATGGATAGAAGTGTATAGGATAGAGAAATGACTGCTCTTCATCATCTTAAGGCACTTCAATTATCGTATAAGTTACAGCGCGAAAGCAATACCCGAAGATTGATGCAAGTGTGAGTAAGAAAATCCCTACCCTTGATTTCAAACTTGTCCCAATGTGGGATGATTCTTGACAGGGATAATTTAAAAGCTCTTCATGTGTGTGGGCTCAAAGAGCTAAACAATGGATATACCTGTAGTGTTTTGGGTAGACGAAGAAACTGCCCCTCATCACTTTGAATGACGTACCCTTTTGCGAGACCGCCCTTTTCCTTGTGGGCATGGAATTTTTTCACACAACTCGCAGGGGGTTAGTGTATGAAATAGTGTATGGAATAAGGCTTGCCTTACATCATTCCAAGATATCCCATTTGACACATTCAATTTTTCTCACGCAATTCGTTATGGAGAACATGCAAAATTTGCAACAAAATTGAATTTGCAACTCTTGAGGCAATTTATTCATTATAAAAATGCTTGCAACTCAAAACATGACACAGCAAATTTAATCATGGATAATATTTCTTGACAGCATCAGAATTAACCGGAGTGGAAAACTGATAACCATCCATTTCAGCCAGAATCAAAGCACCTCCTAGAAGCACCTTCTTCACCACATATGGACCGCTGTAATTCGGGGCAAACTTCCCCTCGGGATCTGGAAAAATCGGCAACAGCTTCCTTAGAATAAGATCATTTACCTCGAAGTGTCTTAGTCGTACCTTCCGGTTGAAGGACTTGGCCATTCTCTGCTGATAAGTCTGGCCATGGCAAAGAGCCTTCAGTCTCCTCTCATCAATCAAGTTCAACTGTTCATGTCTTTGTTGCATCCACTCAGCCTCAGACAATTCTTTTTGGAATAAAACTCTTAGGGACGGAATTTCCACCTCCACGGGTAGAATAGCCTCCATGCCATATACTAGAGCAAAAGGGGTTGCCCCAGTAGAAGTGCGGATAGATGTTCGATATGCCATCAATGTGAAATGTAACCTCTCATGCCAATCTCGATAATTCTCGGCTGTCTTGGCCAAGATCTTCTTAATGTTCTTATTGGCAGCCTCCACAACCCCATTCATTTGAGGGCGGTAAGGGGACGAATTCATATGTTTAATCTTAAACTCGTTGAACAGCTCATCAACGATTTTGTTGTTCAGATTTGTCCCGTTATCGGTAATGATTGATTCGGGGACGCCATAGCGAGCAATTATGTCATGTTTGATGAATTTTGCAATATTGCGTGCAGTGACATTTGCAAAGGATGTAGCTTTAATCCACTTGGAGAAATAGTCTATCGCCACCAAAATGAACCGATGCCCATTTGAAGCCTTGGGATTTATCGGGCCAATCACATCAATGCCCCACATCGAGAAAGGCCATGGCTCAGAAAACTGATGCAGCTTAGTTGGAGGAACGTTTATCTTATCACCGTGGATCTTACAACGGTGACAACTTCGTACGTGTTTGATGCAATCATTTTCTAGTGTGAGCCAGTAATAGCCTAATCTCATAATCTTTTTAGCCAACATGTGCCCGTTCATATGAGGGCCACATACTCCTTCATGCACTTCTTGCATAATTTGAGTAGCTTCGGCTACATCCACACACCGCAATAGGACCGAATCATGAGACCTCTCGTACAAATCTTCGCCACTAACAAAGAATTTTGATGCCATTTTCGTGATGTATTCCTATCAGCCGGAGTGCTTCCTTCAGGAAATTCCTACTTTTTAATGTAGTTCATGATATCGTAATACCATGGCTTTCCATCAGATTCTTCAGTTATGGTCATGCAATAAGCCGGCCTCGGCAAAACTTCTATTTTCAATGGCTCGACTTCCAACCCGTCGGTGACTTGCAACATAGAAGACAAAGTTGCGAATGCATCCGCAAATTGATTATGACACCTTGGCAAGTATTCAAACGAAATTTCCTTGAACTCCTTTACCAGGTCTTCTAGATATTTGTGGTATGGTAACAGTTTGGGGTTCTGGGTTGCCCATTTTCTTACGGTCTGTAGTATGATCAATACAAAATCCCCGAATACTTTCAATTTGGTCACACCCATCTCGATTGCAGCTTAGAGTCCGAGGATGCAAGCTTCATACTCAGCTACATTATTAGTGCATGGGAACACCAACTTTGCAGCTACTGGATGGTGTTGTCCGTCTGGGGATATCAAGACCGCCCCAGTACCGGAACCGGACAAGTTCACGACTCCATCAAAGAACATTGTCCATGAGTCTTCATCTACACTCAAAACATGATCATCTAGCGAACCGTCATCATTACTTGAGACTCATGGATTCTCAGCCAAGATATCAGCGATTACTCAACCTTTAACTGACTTTTGTGGCATGAACTGCACATCAAACTCCGAGATTAGGATTTGCCACTTAGCCAACTTACCCACCAAAGCTGGTCGATCAAGCAAGTATTTGATAGGGTTATTCTCGGTTACAAGGAACGTCTGGTAATGCAATGTGTACTGCCGCAACCTATGCAACACCCACACTAATGCAGCACAAGTTTTCTCAGCATCAGAATATTTCAACTCTGATACAGTGAATTTCTTGCTCAAATAATAAATGGCCCGTTCTCTTCTGTCAACAGAACTTTCTTGAGCCAACATCGCACTCAATGACTCACTATGGATAGTGAGATAGAGAATCAAAGGATGCCCCGGTAAGGGTGGGACAAGAACTGGTGGATTCATTAGGTACTGCTTCAGCTTATCAAATGCTTCACGACACTCAACATCCCAGTTGACTCGCGCATTCTTCTTTAGGAGCTTGAAGAATGGCTTGGCAGTTTCAGAAAGTTGGGAAATGAATCAAGCAATGTAATTCAATCTCTCCAGAAGGCTTCGGACTTCTTTGACCGTTGATGGAGGTTGTAACTCACATATGGCCTTAACTTTAGATGGATCGATCTCAATCCCTTTACTACTCACAATGAATCCGAGTAATTTACCGGATGTTGCTCCAAACACGCATTTAGCGGGGTTTAATCGAAGCTTGAATTCGCGAAGATGATCAAACAACTTCTTCAGGGTTTCAACATGGCTTCTTCCAGGACGGGTCTTCGCAATCATATCATCAACATAGACTTCTATCTCCTTATGCATCATATCGTGAAATAGCATCACCATGGCTCGCTGGTAAGTTGCCCCTGCATTCTTGAGTCCAAAGAGCATGACCTTATAATGAAAGGTTCCCCATGGAGTGATAAAGGAAGTCTTCTCCTTATCTGATTGTATCTGGAGAAACCATCCATGAACGAGAATAACTCAAATCCAGCGGTGCTATCCACAAGGATGTCTATATGGGGTAGCGGGAAATCATCCTTCGAGCTGGCCTTATTCAAATCCCGATAGTCGACACAAACTCGAACTCGACCATCTTTCTTCATTACTGGCACAACGTTAGCCACCCATTCAGGATATTGTGAGACTTCAATAAATCCCACTTTCAAAAGCTTCATCACCTCTTCCTCAATCTTCTTTGAGAGCTCAGGTTTAGTCCTCCGTAGCCTCTGCTTCTTAGGTAGCACTTCCGGATTAGTAAGCAAGGCGTGCTCCACAATTGCCGGGTCTAAACCGGGCATGTTAGCATAGGACCATGCAAAGACATCCTGGTATTCTTTTAGTAGCTGGATTAGGTGCTCGGCCTCGTCTTTGGGGAGATTTGCCCCAATTTTGACCTCTTTGGCTTCTTCAGTGTCACTTAAATTGATAGTGACAGTTTGCTCGGATGTAAGAGCCTTGGCTTTTTCATGCTTTGTTCAGCTACGCTGCACTTCAATGAAGTCTTCAGTTGAGTCTCCAGGGTCTTCGTTATCAGCACTTGCGGCATTGGATTGGTCCGTTTCTATGCCTTTGCATGTTATAAGATTATCCCTGAAACAAGAAGCAAATAATTTAGAAACAAACAGAGTAATTTGTATTTTTGAAAGAATTTTTTTTTTGAAAGACTTTTCGAAAAACATTTTGACACGAGGAAGCATGATGAAGCCCAGGCCTTAGAATTCTCCTTGGATTTTCTCTTTTTTTTTTTTTTTATCGGCTGGATATCATCACCAGGCTGGTTTGGTGTACCTCATCATGCCCTCAAAATAAAACGTGTAATTTTATTGATATTCATTAATCAATTACATTTATTGAATGGAAAATGCAAATCCAAATCCTAAAAAGAAATCAAAGACAATTGTTAGATAGCGATAATTATTCCTAGAAAGCAATAAAAATTCCCACGCAGGGGAATGTGAGAAAGCGATAAATGAGTTACTCTTGTGGGCCATGACCCATTTCTTTTGAAGATCCTTCGTCGATGGCTCTTATGACGACGTCATCAAACAAGCTTGTAACTCCTTCCAGCATATCTTCAGGGTCCTCGGTCTTCGGGGGTGTCGGATCATCCATGCCACCCCATCCATCTGGGACAATGCTGCAGGGATCAATATAGAAGCTTGGAGGGGCCGAATACTTCACCAGGTAGTCAAACTTGCCACTCGGCTGCCCCAGGGTGTTTATCAATTCCGCCTCATCCTGCATCATTACCGGAGGACCAGGGAATGTCTCATGAATGCTTGGGGGCAATAGGTTTTGCCTCCCTTGTCTTCGGTTAGGTGCTAGGTTCTGTCCTTCTTGTCTTCATCCTCCAGGATTTTGTCCACCTCTTCCATGGTACCCTAATCTAGTAGAATGGGACCTCTGAGGGGCTTCAATGGGGTCTCGAATGCCTTGACCATCCCTTCCAAGACCGTTACCAGGAACAAAACCGTTCCTGACCATCACTCTACCAACCATGAGGGCCGCATTTGAAACTTCAGGAGTGGGAGGCGTTGATTCACTAGAAGCATGTATGGTGGATACCAACTCAAATGAGTGGTAACTTGCCTCGAACTCAGAATCCGGTTCTATATAGGGGATGGTCGTTTCATGATAAATTCGGTGGTCTTCTTCCCCATACACAGTGACCAACTTTCTTTCGATCACGAACTTCACAGCTTGATGCAAACTTGAAGGCACTGCTCCCGCAGTGTGTATCCAGGGACGGCCTAGCAGGAAGTTGAATGCAGTAGGGATGTCCAACACTTGAAAGGGAATGTTGAAGACAACCGACCCTATTTGTATATCAAGGTGGATTTGCCCGATTACCTCCTTCTTCGTGCCATCGAAAGCTCGCACAGAAGTCATTGCACCATGTATCTTGGATGGGTTAACTTTGAGGCGGTGAAGAGTAGGCAACGGGCATATATTTAGAGCTGACCCATTATCAATGAGCACTCGGGACACATGGGTAGTCTTGTGCTTGACGGATATGTAAAGTGCCTTGTTGTGCCATCTACCCTCAAGAGGGAATTCCTCATCGGAAAAGGCGATCAAATCCTTAAGAAGGACTGATCCTACAAATTCTTCTAACTTATCTGCCTCAATCGTCTCTGGCACATGAATTTCACTTAACACCTTTATGAGTGACTTTTGATGGACAGGTGATGTCTGCAGGAGCTCAAGCAAAGAGATCTGGGCCCGCATCTTCCTCAACTGGTCGACCACATTGTACTCACTTGCTTTAATTACAGCTAGAAATTTCTTAGCCTCTTCATCAGTGACAGGCTTTGCAGGTTGAGCATTTGCTTGAGCATAAGTCCGACCAGACCTTGTAACAATACCAACATCCAAGTCATAAGACCAAAGGACAACCTTGTTGCTGACATACTCATATGGCTGTGGCATCTCAATCACTATCTCATCATCGGATGCGTCCTCTAACTGGGGCATGTCCGCGAGTCAAGGATCAACTTCTTCTTTTTCAGTAACAAGTGTGGCTTGTTCCTCCTCCCAATCGATGATAATGTGGGAAATAGTAGAAACTATGCAATTATGGTCGGCATATACTATAATGCCGTCATCCACCATTTTGGCAACTCTTTCCTTCATTAGTGATAGGGGGATATCCTCATGGTCCGGATAATACCCAGCCCTCACTAGGCCATTGTAAGCACCCGCCACATGTACCTTCGAGTTCTTGATGCGACCGACTTCAGGTTCCAAAATGGCATTCACTGTACCCTCATACTCCGGTAGCGGATTCTTTTGGACATTCGGCCGAGAGGTTTGGAATGAAAAGGCCTTCGTGTCCAGGAGGTTTTTGATCTTGTGCTTGAGGGTGAAACACTCATCAGTTGAATGCCCCAATTCCCCACTATGGTAGTCACACTTCTTCATTAGATCATAACTACGAAGGGTTTCGCGGTTAGGGTGCTTTGGTTCGCTAGTAAGCAAGCTTTTCTTTCTTAGGATTGCCAACACCTGGGATAGAGATCCAGGGAGAGGGGTGAACTCCCTTCTATCATTTGCAAATGATCAACGACCAGTAGTTTGTTGCTGCCTTGCATTAATATGGACGGCTGGGCCACGATTAGTACTTTCTTGGCCATAAGCCACATTTACGTCCGCGACAGCTTCCTTCTCCTTCTTGGCAGAAAATCTCTTACTTGACGGTTCAATAAACCATCATTCCCTTATTCCCATCTCGACTTGTTCTCCCACAGGAATCAGCTGGTTGAAACTCTCGACATAGGTGCTTGCCATCCGATTACGGAACTCAGATGGAAGGGTCTTTATGAACAGCTTCATCAACTCCTTGTCAGTAGGTTCAGGAGTGATTTGAGCAGCCAGATTTCGCCATCTCACGGCGTACTCCTTGAATGACTCGCTCCTCTTCTTCTCCATCCTCTCAAGATCTTCTCGGGAAGGAGCGATGTCCATGTTGAACTTGTACTACTTGAGGAAAGCATCAGCCACCTCATTCCAGGTCTCCAGAAGGTTCACATTCTTCATCACATACCAGTTTAGCGCGGGCCCAGTCAAACTCGCATGAAATGATTGAATCATGAGGGGCTCATTTTTTACGTATTGGGCCATGCGTACGTGGTACATCTGCAAATGAGATTTTGGGCAGGTAGTACCATCGTACTTCTCAAATTCCGGCATTTTGAACTTCTTTGGCATCTTGACCTTCTCGTAGACCGACAAGTCAAAAGGGAGTGAGCTCTGTGACTCCTGCAGTTGTTTCACCTTTTCTTCGAGCTTTGCAAAGCGATCATCTTGCTCCGTCTTGGGGTTGTTAACAAGCTTACCCTTTTCCACATTGATCTGGAATGGGTCATCTTCTATTAAATCAGGCATGTCGTCATCACCCAATTGGGTCTTATCTGCTTGCTTCAGGACAATAGTTTGAGGAAGAACAGGTGGAGGAGCCGGATTGACTTGGAGTGATTTGAATTGAGTCATTGTAAGATCCATAGTGGTAGCTAACTGACGGAGCTGATCTTCCATGTTGGACATACGATCACGCATCTCGTTTTGGTCCGCCATTTTGGCCCTCAATCGCGTGATAATGGGCGAGCGTGGGGGATCCGTTACCACCTAATATGAAAGAAATGAACAAAAATAAGTATCTCATATGAAAAAACGAACGCCGATCCATGGCAACGATCTAGAGCTTTTATTAATGGAATTTTTGACAAGTCCAGCGAAATAGGAATTTGAGATACCCTAAACAAATGAACTAGGAAAGTAAAAGACTCGACTCCCTAAATATCAATCTAGAAATGAGAATGACGAGATTGATTCAAGCACTTCATTTAGCTTGATCAATATACACTCGGGACACCATCCGGCGCAATCGCTTATTCTCCTCTCGAGCTTTCTCGGCAACCCTCTTGAGGCGTTTATTTTCAGCACGATTGGTGATCTTCAGTGGCGCCTCAGGTATCTTCGGAAGCAGCTCCTCCGAGATCTTGTGTTGTCGAATATAGTTGGTCGAGGCATAATACTTCCTTTCCTTACCCTCCAGCTCCTCCTCAGGCCACTTGAGTTTTCGTGGACAGCACATATCCCACATTGATTTGATTGTGAGAATGGAATCTTCATGGCCTTGGCTTCCATCAATGAAGTTGACTTGGAGCGGATCTGCTTGCAATGCCGGGGGAAGCTCTTGCACGACTTGGTACTGACGAGTTACTCTAGTCGAATAGTACTCCAAAGCTCCAGTAAATCCCAATAGAGGAATTGGGCCAACGCCTCCACACGTGAGTCTCGCCGCACGGACTTGAAACCACATAGCATGCCATAGAAAACCCTTGGAAGTTGGTTTTTTTCATGAAAGCTAGCCACTCAGAATAGTGGTAATCCGGTGCATGTTTTTGCTTATCCTCAAATTTCATAATGGGGTTATTAGAGTCATTGACATCATGTATAGTCATTAGACCACCAAATCCTTTCAAATGAGAAAGAAACCAAATTTGCAAAAGCTCAGGAGAGGAATGGAAAGTCTTATCACCATCTCCTTTAAATCGAGTGAGGGAAAGGAAAGTTTCAGTTAAAACAGTGTTCACAAAATTCTTTCCTTCCAACACTCGTTTGACTAAGTGAGCCATCAAAGGGTTAATAGCATTCTTGTAATAACGAAAAACTATAAACCCAAAGAAGGCTAAAAGAAAAACCCTTCGCATTTGAGATGAAGGGCCAATTTCAAAATGTTCTTTTAGAAAAGATAAGGGACATGTGTTGCGATGAGCCTTTAAAACCTTTCTCACATCATCCCCTTTAATTCTCAAAAAATCAGATAAGGCCATAACGGAATCTATCCCGATAGGCGGACCAATTAACTGAGCTTTCAAAAGCTCTCCTATGGCAATGCTATATTCTTCCAAGGTAGGCGTGAGCTTATGCTTACCGCCAAGAATGAAGGTAGAAGTCTTGGGGCACCAAGAGTGGGCGAGTGCTTGGATAAGGCCGCCATGGATGTTGATACGCAGCAATGGAAGCAGTCGGCCAATGTGTGACTCCACGAATCGACGGCCATCTTGGTCTAACTTGTCCCACCATGTGCCAAGCTCTTGCTTCGGAGGGAGAATAATTCGAATGTCCGGTATCCCTATTGTATATTGACCAAGACTCAATAAAATCCTAATGTCATGGACCGACAAAATAATATGACAAGATAAGTAAATTTCAAGGGTGAAAGTTTAGAGAACTTACTTTACCAATGAGAGGCAATCACATAGACATGCGCATGATAAGTGGTTCGATTTCTATTCTAGAAGGCTTAACAAAGTGGAGCCACAGGGATATCAAACTAGCCACGGGCGCGTGGACTATGTCAGGTCCTCATGACTCCGGCTTGGTCAAAGAGCCGTCCTAGGTCGCGGGCATGCGGACCGAGGTGGGTACTCTTGACACCATGAATGAAATTTTGGGATTGAGATGGGCGACTCGTACCACGAGCTTGCGGTCGGAGTAGTATCCATTTCAATACCATCCTAGATAATTCTATGCGGCCCAGGTCCGGCAGCAGGTTGTGTGTGCAATAGTGTAGTGCAAATGCAAAGCATGCACAACAGTTTAAATCACACAACACTTCATACATAAAAATAAACCATACATTCCTACACCTCCCTGCAAAACAAAAGTCAGCAAACACTTCCCCTTATACCTCCCAATCTGCAAACACATTTAACACCTTAAATGTTAGGGACGTACCTGGGATCCTCGCTGCCAAACAAAAACATTTTTCAAAAGAAAAGAAAAATTGGCCTAAATCCACTAAGAGTTTTAACTCAAGTCCCCAGTGGAGTCGCCAAGCTGTCGCGACCAAATTTTCGGGTGTGTACCACCTAGGGTTTGGCTAATGGATTGTTAAGCCTAGACTTAACTCGGGCTCTCCCAAGCCCATACCAATTCACGACTTAGGTTCGAGTTCTTAACATGCAAATGATTTTTATTTAGAAGTCGCCACTAATCTATTTTTGGTGGGTCGATTAGAAATCCAAGTAAAGTAATGGGAGACTTACTTTACTCCTACGAACCAGAGATTCTAGATATGAGGACTTGGTTACGCTAGATTCCTCTAACGCCCTTTCGGTACCATTCTTTTATTTTGAAAAAAAAAAATGTTTAGCAGGCAGCTTGAATTGATTTTAATTATCTCCCTAACATGTAAGGTGATCATGCGAGTGCACAAACCACCAATTTAACACCCAATAAAGCAATGAGTAAATTACGGGACTTACCTTATAGCAACGAAAGCATCTGCATTGTTAGATCAGAAATCATATCGACAATCCTAGATATAATTTCTAATTAACACGCAATCACTCAATTTTTGGTTTTCACTTATTCAAGTAAGAATCATGCGATATGCACTTTGCATGCCACTAATTTAATATGAAATGATATGACGTGGCAACATGACCTAGACTATATGATATGAGTGAAGTAATTCCTAAAGAAATGCGATTAATTAAATGTAATCTAAATGGCCAAATGACCTAACTCTAATGACAGGCAATTTCTAATTTGAATGAACCTAATTCTATATGACGTGCATTTTATGAACCTAATCCGATAAATGCAATCTACCCTAAAAATTAAAACTAATTTATCTAAAGACACACTTTTGTATTTTTTCATTTTTTATAAAATTCAAAATTAAGACAAATGTAAAAATTACCTAGCTAGACTAAAAATCTATCCAATTTAAACTAAGAATTAAGTCAATATAAATCCTAATTTAAACTAAACCTAACAACTTCTAATCTAGGATGCAATCTATCTAAAACATGCAATTTTATTCTAATATGCATGATGATTTTTTTTTTTTTTTACCTAAAATAAAATCCTTAATCTAAACATGCAAGACAATTAAAAAAAAAAAAAACCTAATCCTGATTCAACATTTTTTTGAGTTTTTTTATTTATTTTGAAATTAACAATTTCTAAACATGCAACCTAAACTAGTTAATTTGATTTTTTTGATTTTTTTATTTTTATTAAAAAAATGAAATTTCTATCCTAAGCATACAAACCCTAAAACTACATTTT
Organism: Eucalyptus erythrocorys; assembly: GCA_014182555.1. NCBI lineage: Eukaryota > Viridiplantae > Streptophyta > Magnoliopsida > Myrtales > Myrtaceae > Eucalyptus > Eucalyptus erythrocorys. The sequence goes on from CM024603.1 coordinate 18,726,320, forward strand.
TTGATTTTTTAAAAAAGAAAATTAATTAAACAACCCTAGCAAATCAAGCAAAATTGATTCCCTAAATTGACGAACCATATCTCGCACATGAGATCGGGTTGGCCAATTTCGCGAAAAATCGCAAATCGGATCTCGAGCGGGAGATCGAATTGGCAAATTTTTTAAGTAATTGCGAGTCGGATTTCGGGTGCGAAAATTGGACTGACAATTACTAACTTCATGACAGATTTATCAAGGAATTTCAACTTAGCACTAAAGAGACAATTATACCTAAGATAACAAATAATATGCAATATTAGTAACAATGAATAAAACAGAAAAAATAAATAACAAGAAAGAGTAAAAATAAAAATAAAAATAAAAATAAAATTACCTAATTTTTTTTTTTTTTTTTTTTTCTTTTTCGAAAAAAAAAAAAAAAGGAAAAGAAAGGGGGCCGGTGATGCTCGGGGCTTCGGCGGGGTCCCGGCGAGGGTTCCGCACGACGGCGGGGGTGCTTTGCGACGGCGGCGCGGTGGGCTTCGTCGGTGCCCGGTGGAAGCCGCAAGCGGCGAAGCACGAGCACCGGGCGTCACGACCGCGGGGCGATGAGCGGCCAAGACGAGGCGATCGTCGGGGCAAAGGCGTCGGGCGGATCGGCTCGGGCGGACGAAGACTCAGGTGCCAAGGACTCGGGGTGGCGCGGCGGTCGCGGCCGGGCACGGGGGCGTCGCGGCGTCTGGATTTGGGCGCAGGGGCGTCGCGGCTTGAGGAGACATGGCGCGGCGAGGGCGGAGCGGGACGCGAGAGGGGGCTCAGGCCGAGGACCTCGGGTTTCGAGGGCGGCGGATCTGGAGTGGCGGAGGGGCGGCACAGCCGCGGGGACCGGCAAAGTGGGTGTTCGGCGCGGCGGCGCGAGCTATGGCGCGGCGGCGATGGCGCCCACGGCGATGACGGCCGGCGAGGACTCCCCGGGGAAAACGAACAGACGCGCACGGGGGGGGTTCGATGCCGCTTTTTTTTCTTCTTTTCTTCTTCTTTTTCTTCTCTCACCCTCGGACAGCTCTCTCTCTCTCTCTCTCTCTCTTCACTTTTTTTTGTCTTTTTTTGTTCTCTTTTGAAGAAAACCGAGAGAGTCCCCCCTTTGTGGCCGTACGTGACCCCTTTTTATACACCGAAAAAAATGTATCTCAATGGTACGTTTTGTTGCCAATTTTACTTGTGCAAAATACCATTGAATATATCACTCCACCTCGCGCAATATTTTTGCATATTCGACTAAAGAATTTCCCTTCTTGCGCGAAGATACATATTCCAGTGTATATTTCCTAAACCCATAAAAATCTTAACAAAATAAGACAAAATCAAAATAAAATCTGCCTAAACTATATGCCATGCATTTTTATTATTTTTATTATTTTTACTATTTTTTAGCAAAAATGAACCCCCAAAATTAGGTGTCAACAGCTGCCCTTCTTTGAAGGTGAGCTCGCAGAGGTTGCCTTCAAAGACCAATTAAGACCTAATTTTGGCCATGCTTAAGCAATGAATGATTTTTTGTTGGAAATAAATTCCATTTTTTAATGCAATTTATATGATGCATGGAAATGCTAATGCAAATGCATGATGCGAAAGGAAATAACGTACCTATAGTTGCTCACCAATCAGTGTTGTAGACCATCTTAAGGTACATGATAAATATCCATTTGCTTCACAAGTACCCAATTCTCACTCAGGTTCCTTGAAAAACCTAACAGGTAATAAATTAAACATTCACATCCAAAGTGAAATGTTCAAATCAAGACATCCAGGTCCAGACTGAGATGTCAAGAGTTTTTGGGCTCGAAATAGAAAATGAAGAACAATTACAATTAATGACGAAACCTATTGTCATGGACCGACAAAATTGCAATAAAGTAAGTAAATTGCGAAGTGAGAATTAGACAACTTACTTTCCCCGGCAATGGATCGTAATTACATAGGCATATGCATGAAATATGAGGGTTGATTTCTACCTAAATGGCTTAACAAAGTGGAGCTAAGAGGATAATCTGACCGCCGCAGTCTCGCATAACGTGTCAGGTCCCCCTAACTCCAATTCAGTCAAATGCAATGCCCAATAATCACGCAGTCTCGCGGATATGGAGAAACACATTCGACACCATGAAAAACTTTCGGGGAAGAGAAGGTTAACCTCCACATAGCGGTCTCGCTTTGAAGGAAGTATCATTCTCAACACCATCCTAAGAATTCTATCGTAACCCAAGTTTGGTCGCAGGTTGTGTGTGCAATAGTGTAATGCTAAAAGCAGTAAAACATGCACAGTAGTTTAAATGCAAACAACACTTCTATAATTTAAATTCAAACATTCATCCCTAACTCCAACCTGCAAAACAAGAGTTAGCAAAAACTACTCCCCTTATACCTTCCATCTGCAAAAACATTTAACACCTTAGAATTAGGGACGTACCTGGTGTCTTCGCTGCCAAACAAAAACAATTTTTTAAAGAAAAAGAAAAATTGGCCTAAGTCCACTAAGTGTTGTAATACAAGTCTCTAGCGGAGTCGCCAAACTGTCGCAATCTAATTTTTAAAGGGTGGACCATTAGGGGTAGACCACCTAAGTTTTAGGTTAATAGACTACTAAGTCTTAAACTTAGCTCGGGCCCTCTCAGGCCTATACCAATTCGCGAGTTTAGGTTTCAATTTTTAAATATGCAGATAAATTTTATCTAGGAGTCGCCACTAATTATTTTCCGATATATTGATTAGATACTTAAGTAAAATAACGGGAGAATTATTTTACTCTTACGAACTAGAGATTAAGGGTACGGAAACTTTATTACATTAGACTTCCCTAATACTCTTTCAGTACCATTTCTTTTTATTTTTTGAAAATGTTTTATGCAAGCAGCTTGGATTTATTTTAATCTAATTACTATTATGCAAATATGGTGACCACACGGATGCTCATCCACTATTAAACATTCAAGTGAAATAAATAGATAAATTGCATCCAAGGAATTAAACACACTAAGCAATTATTTTTTTGGTTTTCTTGAAATTTAGCATTTTATCATATAACAGGCATTTTAACTAAATGACTTAATTTTCTAACATGCAAATTCTAATTAAATGACCCTAGTATGTCAATGAATTAACATGCACCTAATGTTGCTAATGAACAAATTCTAATTAAATGACCCTAGTATGCAAATTAATTAACATGCACCTAATATTTTTGGATTTTTTATTTGAAATTCGGCATTAATAAAAACCATAATTGAACTATCTAAAATGAATCATTTTCTAACTCAAGTTTGAGATTAATTTGAATTAAACCCTATTCTGTCTTAGAAAATTATTTTTGTATTTTGTATTTCTTTTTTATTTTAAAAAATATGCCAACTTTTCTAAGATTCTATTTAAAAAAAAGTTGTCTAGGTCCTAACCCTAACCTATTTAAAAAGAATTATCTAAAAATATAATCCTAAAAAATGTAATTCTAAAAATTTCTAATTTACTAACCTACATGTCTAATTTACTAAATCTATATGCTCATGCAAGATTTTAATTTTTTTACTTTTATTTTAATTTTTTAATTTTCTGATTTTTTAAAGATAATTAATTATTAAATAAATATTAAATCTAAACTATCAACAAAATAAAGGATAACAATAATCGAAAAAATAACATGTTGTCTTATATGTCAAATTAACGATTATCCTAACTCTAATTATCACGAGAAATCAAAATAATTAAAAATCTGGTCAAGTCTTACGGATCAAATTAAATAATTATTGTGATTTAACAATTGAAATTTCACCAAAAAGCCCAAAAATTAATATAATTTTTTTGTCAGTAAAAAAATTAATATAATTAAAAAAAATGATTCGACGTTTCTCGAATCAAATTAATAATTACAATAATTATGGACAAAATCCCTGCGGATAATACCTACAAAAATTACAGATATTAACATCCAATATTACCAATTAAATACCTAAACTAAAAATGCTATCAAATGAAATAAACAAAAATAACATAACAAATAAAAAGAGTAAAATAAAACAAGCTATAACGAAAGTAAAAAGTAAAAAAAAAAAAAAAAAAAAAACTACCTAAGGGGTAAACGATAGGGACAGGTGGGCGGCTGTTTGATCGGTCGTCGGAGCTTCGGCGAGAGCCGGCGGACGACGACGGTGAGGAGTGTCAAGGGGAGCCCACAGAGGTGTGGGGACGGCGACGGCGTCAGGTGCGGCGGCGTCGGACCGGCGGAGAGGACGTCAGCACGTGGCTTGGACGAAGATGGTCGCACTGGTGTCATGGGGGCAGGGGGCAGTGACGCGATGGCGTTGGGCTCCGGCGTCGCGTCAATTGGTGTGGCGACGGCGCTGGGCGCGGCAGTAGGGAGGCACGAGCGTCGACGGCGGGGTCTCGAGAGGCGGGCGAATCGCGGGCGGCGAGGGCAGAGACAGGCGCTGGGTCACGGGCTGCTGAACGGCGACGGCGTTAGGGCTGAGATGAGCTCAGATCTATGGTCGTCGAGCGAGATCGGCGCGGCTAAAGCAGGGGATGCCGAGTGTTAGTCACGGATGGGTCTCGGTGTGTAGGCGGCGGCGACGACGTCGGGCGCAGATCTGGCGTCGTAGAGGGCAAGCAACGGTGGCAGGGCGTCGGAGCGGCGCGGGCTTCGGGTTGCAGCTCCGGCAACAGATCGACGGGGCAGCGGTGCTGCTCGCGGGAGGTTGGCAGACGCGGTGGAGGCAGATCGGTGGTGGTGTGGCTACGGCGACGCGGGGGCAGCGGTCAGCAACTGCAATTGGCGAAGGTCGACGGCTTAGTCGCCGGTGCGGTCAAAGGCGGGTCGCTGGGGAGATGCGGCGGTGGAGGCGCGGCAACGGCTCCGGCACGAGGACCAACGTGGCGAGCGACAGGCACCGGAGAAGACGAACGGACACTAATTTTTCTCTCTTTTTTTTTTTTTTTTTTACTTCAGCGCAGACTTTTCAAAACACTTTTGACCTTGACTTCTCTCTTTTTTTTTTTTTAAGAAAAAAAAAAACAAAGACGAAAGAACAAAATGAAGGGACTACTCTTTTTTCTTTCAAACTTTTTTTCTCACGAATTCTCTCTCTGAATTTTTTTACTCTCAATTTTTTTGAAAAGAATCCCCCTTGTCACGAAAAATGCAACCTCCTTTTATAGTGATTCTAGACGGCCATTTTTTATAGCAACTTTTGAATTTTCACATTCTGTTGTATTAATTCAAGGATTCAAATCAGAGTGTGATTTCAGGATCAACTCGATTTTGCTCAGATTTCTTCCATTTTGTAAAATTCTTACCCTTTATCTACTTGAATTTTAAATTGATTCCGCATTTAACAAAATCCGAATATTCATCGAAATTTCAAATTTCCATGCATATTCAATCAAATCAATTTCTCCTATCTTTTTTTTTTTTTTTTTCATTTTTTCCTTTTATTTGTTCTAATGCAATTTTTATTTTCTTTATTTTCCTAGATTTCTAAAATTAGGTGTCAACACTACATAAGTAGAACTTATATTCTACTTGAAATTGATAATTTTGATAACTTGCTATTGCATTTGACGTTTGTGAGTAGTGAATATTATCGGTAATCTAGCATATGCGTACCCAACCAACAGTTTGCCAGTTAAGCGATTTCACCCGCGAGATTTTGAACTTACAAACCACATACTAAAATTACATACACGGAACATAGCTCCTGGCAAATGGAAAAGCAGACTTTGTTTTTCAGTAGAAATAGAGACAGGGAGAACAAGAATTGGCCCCGCACACGACGGAAGCTACTTGTTGACAGTAATACCTCTGATCCTATTTATCCTCGTTCATGAAGGAGACCAATTTCTTCATCATCTTCGCAGCATTGTCACAGCCAGGTTTCACCAAATGAAACACATGATCCTCCTCCGATGCTTCCATCACTTCCACATCTCCCTTCCATCCACTCTTATTCAACAGCTCCTTGTAATACCAACCCCTCTGTCTCAACATATCCTTTTCAGCGACACAAATTAGGACCCTGCTGACCCCGAAACCCGAGAGCCTTGGATCGGTCGCTGGGTTCATTAGGGGGTCGTCGAGCCCGGTGGTTGTCGGTTTTACTGCATGCCAAAGGTCCCTGATCTTGGACCTCGTCTCGGGTTCGGTGGTCTCCAAAGGCAACGGTTCTTCGCCCCAAAAACAAGGATGCACCATAACAACGCCCGGAATTTCAATTCCATTTAGCTTTTCCTCTCCCAGTCGGATGCCCATGTTGTGAACTATGTTGGCCCCCGCGCTATCCCCAGACATGAAGACCTATAAAGAGTTTAGAGAATTTAGTATAATTTGTGTATACATATTGCTGAGCATGTTTGAGGCTGCTATAACGAGCAGTTCACAACAGAAAATCATTTGTTGGATATGATAGACATCAAACGTTGTTTTCGAAACCACCAAAATTGAATGACACTTCCAAGTATTCGTCGAACTGTTTCCAACTATTTGTGAAAACTCATGAGACCGGTTGATCGCTAAATAGAATAGTGAAACAATATTACATCTAGTTAGCGATAAATTTGAAATATCCACTGCACAGCCAAAACCATTTCGGAAATTTGAGCATACAATCTAGTGCCTATGATAGAACTGTTAGTCATTGTTTCATTAACAATATATATATATATATATATATATATATATATATATATATATATATTAAGGACAATTCTAGCGACCTATTTTTAGTATGGCTTTATTTTTTGCCTTTTGGCTTATTCTTCTAACTTTAGAATTTGAAATAGATTTTCTTTTCGTTTCAGTGTTTAGAACCTCATATCTTTAAAATTCACAAAGAATATTATCTACAGACACCTTACTTTTCTTGGTTGTTTTTTTTTTTTTTTTTTTGGTGGGAGGAAGGATAAGTGCATTGAAAGTTCTAAAATTTATCACCAAAATATAATTAAGTCATTAAACTTTTACAAAATGCAGTTAGCGGACTCGATTGTATTTTGTAAAACTTTTAGAATTCGATTGTACTTTGTGAAAATTTTAGGACTTAATGCACTTATTCTCCCTTTTTTCTATAGTATTCTACGATTGACGCTGACCTAGTTGTAATATTTATTTTGGAGGGAAATTCAAACGTTATTTATTTATTTATTGCGCTCCAAGCTCTCTAAGTAGCATGAAGGCAAAGATAATGGACCAATTTTCAAAAGTCATTGAAAGTTTGCTTGGAACAATTTCCTCACAATAACTATTTATGTGGAAAGGGGTGTTGTAACTTTTAAAAGATGTTTGACAAACTTCTCAGGGCTATGGTATCCTTGAAGTTGTAGCAATCTATAGTAGAGATGAGCACAAGGCCGAATGGGGAAAAAATTTCTCCACAAAGTAAAATCATGAGTCATGAGGCGGGCCAATAGACGCAGAGGGTTAGGGCTGCTATTAGCCTGCCCCGCCCTACTAATCCACACCTTATACACTTTAAGAGAAAAACTAACTTTAATTTCTTTTAATTTATGTGTTTATATTATCTGCTTTAAACATAAGAGATAATTTTAATACTACCCTACGAAAAATCTCCTTTCCTCACAAGTCGAGTCTTGCTTTCGTAGAAAATGCAATCTTGGAAAGTGGGTAAGCGAATATGGGACAATTGTTTTCCATGCGTTTCATCTTCACAAGTGTCCCCCCATTGACTGACTGGTGAACATGGGAGCTTAGTTGGCCACGTGAAACCAACCCATGACGCCATCCTTTTTAATAAAATCTACTAATGAGCCCATTCTTTCTTATAAAAATAATACAAATGAGAAAAAGAAAAATCTAATAACCATCTAGCAAGTGGTTTTACTTCTTTTTGCGAAAATAGAAAATGATTTTATCGCGGGGCTTGCGAAGTCAGACTTGCCCACCGGGCACGACGTGCTGACAGAGCAATGACGGGGCAAGTTTTTATTTCACGGGACGGGGATGGGGGACATGATCCCAGTTCCCCGCCTCGCTTCTTCTCCATCACTAGCATACCATAGCTTTTCATTAATTGCTTCACTCGACTTTACTGGGTTGTAATTCTAAATCACATATCACCAAAAGCACCAGATATAACTGTCTATAGCGTAACACCACTATGTATCAGCCACGATTATACTAGACACATGTTAGATCTACATTATGATTTTGGATGACAGGTCTATTATGCATCTGTCGATACGTGATCTAAATAAAAAAGAAAAAAATGAAGAACGATTAGGATTACCTTCTTGAGATTGGCATGAGAATTCAACCACTCCTCGGGGCCGTTTCCAGCAGAATGAGAGGCCACCCATTTGAGGGCAGTCCAAGAATCATCATAGGCTGCCGGAAGGGGATGCTCAGGTGCCCTTCTATATTCGACGGAGACAGCAATGATGTTGGCCTCTGCGACGAGGGGATTGAGATAGTTGTGGTAAGTCGGTGACCACGCCGTTTCGATTATGAAGCCTCCCCCGTGGAAGTACACGAGTACAGGGAGCTTTTGAAGAGAGCCGACCGCTGCTTTAGGGATGTAAAGTCTTGCCGACACGGTGGAGTCCGATGAAATGGCAACGTCTTTCGATTGGACGCCAGTTTTCTCATCGAGCGATGGAGGGACAGTGGCCGTGCTAACGAGTCTCTCCACTCGGCCATCCTTGTAAACCTTTGCCAACGGAGACAAATCGTTGGCCACTTCTGTTTCCATGAAGATTTTGAGTGAAAGAGAAGCAAGATTAATATGAAGGAGATGAAGCAAGAGAGTGAATCAGGAGTTCATGGTGTCTTCTTGCATTATTTGCTGTTTTTTTTATATGCCTCGACATCGTCGTCAGTCTTCTTTGTCGTATGCGGAAAGGAAGAACTTTCAAACATCGTGCATTGAATTTTCATGGCAGGTGACGGCGTAAGAAATTTTGATAAGATATTTATTGGGGAAAGTGATATTGACCCGCGATCGGATATCTTGAGTGGAAGACAAATTTGACAGCTCAGCATTGAATTTTTTTTGTATGGGATATTTTCTGGTTTCGTTGTCTTTGCGAGATATCGGCTTATTGATTCCGACGCATAAGAAGCCGATGTCATTTTCCTTCTCTGGACATATCCGCAAGATATCGAGTCATGCTGTCCGTATATTAAGTAATATATATGGTATAATGTAATATGGCCAATATTCTATAAAAAAATCTAGACTTTAGGTTTTATTCCGATTCTATTTATATAAAAATTTTCAACTTTAGCTCCAGCTTCAATTTCCCCGTAAACCACAAACTTTTACATGAATTCCAAATTTGGCACCTTAAACCCTTTCTCCCAAATTTCCCTTGACAACTAAGAGACGAAAAAACTCTTTTATGCGAGCTATTCAAGTGTTTTGAGTGCAAGCTTTCCAACTGCAAGAGATGGAAGACTTCTGAGCATGAGAGATTAAATACTAAGCATGAAATTCGAAGATCCTTGAGTAAAAAGGAAGGAGAACTCTTATAAGAGTAAGAGTAATTGAAGAAGGCTAACCCTAATTGCTTTAATTTTTACCCAAATTTCATACTCAAGAAGATGACATTTGGGCCGACGTAGAAATTCATCTCTAAAAGATGTCTTCTTGGATTTTAAATTTGGGAAAAAAACTAGAGCAATGATGTGGAAATGTCATATCACTATGGGCGATTTTGGACGGAAAGTTAATAGTTGTAGATGTGAGATTTAAGTAAAAGCTTGTGGTTCTTATGAAACAAGAAAAGTTTAGAATAGAATTAGAACTGTATCTAAAGTTAGTGGTCTTTAGTAAGATGAAAAAAAATTTAGGTTAAAATTGGGATTGAACCAAAAGTTAAGAGTTTTTTATGGAACGCAAAAAAGTTTAGAGTAGAATTAGAATTGGATCTAAAGTTGAGATTTTTTTTTTCTGGTATTAGGACAATGTAATTTAACATAAAATAAAGTAATTAAAGTAATTCATAAAACGATTAATAATTTATGAGTTTAATTATGGTTAAGTGTTGATAAAATATGTTTCGAGTTTGAAGGCATAAAGGTAACTTGGTTCAAGTCGATTTACTCAATCGAATAGGCTTCCTAATTTGAGTTGATTTCTTGACCAAAGCTTCCTATTTGGATCCAATATTTATGGGTCTTTGTGCCTCATGTCGAGAAGTGAGACGCGCATCATGAATTACACCATAAAACAATCTGAAAGTGTTAAAGCTGATTACATTTTGGGGTAAGATTGTAAATCTTTTGTGAAATTGAGAGATTTTGAGGGAGTTGTGAGGGCCTAGCATTATTTGAGTTATTCAGGTAATTAGGGGTCGGGAAATAGTAAGAGTGTTTAAGTCACTTGAGTGTTATTGTAATTTCCATTGTGTTTTCACTAATATATATATATATATATATATATATATATATATATATATATAAAACACGAAATCCTCTGTTGCTCCCTTAGAGTGGGTCTCTCTATTCAAACGGCATAAATATTAAATTTGATTTGTTTTCGTGTTATGCTTATTTTATTATTCAATCTCTCTCTCTCTCTCTCTCTCTCTCTCTCTCTCAACAATTGGTGACTTGAAGCTAACCGGTGATGACAACAAAAAAACAAAAGTGAAAAATCAACAGATTTGATGAGAATAATTTTAGTTTCTAGAGGATGCAGACTAAAAATTATCTAATTGAACTTGTCTAGTAATAAATCAAAGTCAATGAAGCAAGCTAATTGACATTTGTTAGATAGATAGCTTTGGATGTTATTCAGTTGAGGTTGGCTTTTAATGTCACATTTAACATCGTGAGAGAGAAGACTACTACAAATTTGTTCAATGCTCAATCAAACATGTATAAGAAGCCATCTACAATCAATAATGTTTACTTGTTGCAACATTTGATTCACTTAAAGATGGGCAAATGTGCGTTAGTTAGTTAGAGTATCAATGAATTCAATGTGGTCTTTATTTAATAGTGGCATAAGAACGATTCAAGTGCCATAACTTTGCACGAAGGGGCACTTAAGTGCCATAATTTACGAAAGGTACACTTAAGTTCCACATTTAAAAAAAATGGATCACTTGAGTGCCAATCCGGCGAAAGTTCGGCCAAAATGCCCATATGGCATTTTTCCGGCGAAGCGAGCCTAAAACAACGCTGTTTTGCACGCTAACGTGGCCAAATAATGCGAAAACGGCGTCGTTTTGGGCGACATGGTGAAAAATATAAAAATTAAATAAAATAAATTTAAAATTAAATTTAGTTAAAATTTTAAAAATAATAATTTAAAAATTAATTTAGTTAAAATATTAAAAAATAGTAATTTTAAAATTAAAAAAAATTTAAAAAAGGGGAGGGGGAGGCGGCCGAGGGATCGGCTCTCGGGCCGTCGCCGCCGCCGGCGGGAAGGGCCGGCAAGGCCCGGCGACCCTAGCCGACCGGCGGTGAGGGCTCACAAGCCCTCGCCTTGATTTGGGGCGAGGGTCGCGGCCCTCACCTAGATCCGGAGAGGGCCCCTCGTTGCCGGTCGGCCGGGGTCGTCGACCCCCGGCTAGGGCTCGGCGACCCCGGCCAACCCTCCCCCGCCGTCGCTAGCCCTTCCCGGCGGCGGTGGCGGCGACTAAGGCCTCAACCGCCTCCCCGCCCCTTTTTTCAAAATTTTAAAATTATTATTTTTTAATATTTTAACTAAATTATTTTTAAAATTATTATTTTTAAATATTTTAACTAAATTTAACTTTAAATTTAATTTATTTAATTTTTAATTTTTAATTTTACCACATTAGTCCAAAACAAACGCCGTTTTTGCATTATTTGGTCACATCAGCGTGCAAAACGGCATCGTTTTGGGCTCGTTTCGCCGAAAAAATGCCACGTGGGCGTTTTGGCCGGATTTTTGCCGGATTAGCACTCAAGTGATCCCTTTTACTTTGATTTTGACACTTAAGTGTACCTTTTGTAAGTTATGACACTTAAGTGTCCATTTGTGCAAAGTTATGGCACTCCAGGAGTCTGCACGTCTTTAATAGTTCAATTTATATTGACTTTAAGGATAAAATACATGCTTTGATTTTGTTATTACCATAGCTTGATAACTAGGATAATACTATTATGATTGTTAGTATCATTTGGGTCTAGAAGCTTGATGTTTGATGAGGTTTGTCATTTGATTATGAGTGAGGATATTTGTTAAAGAAAATCTAGTGAACTTGTTTATGCTGAGGTGAAGGAAAAGGAAAATTAGTACTCATGCGAGCAGGAGTAATGCGAACCTAACAAAACACAGTCAATCTAGGATTGATGGTATTGTTAGTTGGAGCTGTACCTAGTATGGACATTTTAGAAGAGATTGACTAAGTTGAAGAATAAAAAGGGCAAGGGAATTAAAGTTGAGTCTATAGATGATGTTGCAACTCTAGTTGATAGTAATTTGGATAGTACTGATTATGTTTTGTTTTCCATTGAGAATTCATTATTTGATGGACGGGTTATTGATTTTTTGGTTATTTGTTTCACACTACGTCAAACAAGAACTAGTTTATAACTTATCAATATAGAGATAGTGGCATAGTTCATTTGGGGAACTACTTGAATGTAACGTTTTTGGGGTTTCAAAAATGTTAAAATCATAATGCATGATGGTATAGCGAGGTCATTGATTGGATTGAGCCATGTTTTGAAATTGAAGAAGAACCCAATTTTCTTAAGTACTTTGGATCTAATTAGGTGCAAATATACTTCAAAAGGTGAAGTTACGAAGATTATTTGAGGTGTCCTAATAATAATGAGAGGAAACATAGTGGTCTATGCCATGACATAGTGGTCATTGGAGGTCCTAGTCCTCATATTTGCTTTGCATGAGAATTAATTTCACAGGCAATGTTTTTTCGTTCTTTATTTCGACAAAATAAAGTTAGAAGTTATAAGTTCTATGGCACTTAATTTTGTTCTATTCAATGCAGGTATGGAGAACAAGCGGCTCATGCAATAAACAAAGGCCCAAATGTTGCAGGACATGTTATCGCAACTGCTTGGGTTGTCTATATAAGGCTTTGTTTGTTTCACAGAAAATGTGACGTTTCTGAATAATATTTTTCATGAAGCCATTTTATGAGAAAATAACAATATTTTGCAATGTTTGGCCGAAGTTCAAAATTAATTAGAAAATACTTTTTGTCGTGTGGTAAGAAAAATCTGATTCAATTTTCCCCGTGTACCCCCTTTTATTTCCTTTTATTTTTTATTTTTTGCTCTTTCCTGTTTTCTCTCCACCGAGCCTCAGGCGAGGGCTGCCCAGCTGATGCATCCAAGGGCAGGACCCACTTTCATAAAAAAATAGTCCTCCTCACCGCCATTAAAATTACAGGTGAGGTATTTCCATCTTCTTCCACACACAACACGGTGACATCGTATTCTCTTTGGACATTAATAGGAAAATTTTCGACGAAAAAGTCAGAAATTGACTCAACACCCATTACCTTTATCTAGAAGTTTGTACCGTCTCACCTTGCTGTGGAACCCCTGTTTCAAGAACACGCCTGGGTGGGCGAGCTCGGCAACCCTTGCTTAAAGGCCGATGGAGGGAAAGAGGGAAAAAAATAAAAATAAAGAAAAAAATAAAGAGAAGAGAAAAGATAAAAAAGGAAAAAAAAAAAAAAAAGAAAAGAAGGACTAGAAATGGAAAATTTGAAAAATATAAATTATTAAAAATTTTCTATATCAGCGCTGGTTGTGATACATAAAAAGGCCAGCATCCACGTCCATGGTTGCAATTATTTGGCAAAACGTAATAAGTTTTAGGATTCAATTCACAAAATTTTAGACCAAAAAATTAAAAGTTTAACAATTGAGTTAGTAAAAATGTAATAAATTTAGGATATTTTGGATAATTGTTCTTGATTTTAACAAGAGGATTTCAAACTTACAACCCAAATAAGAATATTAACACGCACCGAACACGGTTCCTGGCAAATGGAAACCCAGACTCAGTCTTTTAGCACAAATAGACATCGAGATAACAAGAATCGGTCCCGCACAGAAAGGAAGCTACTTATTGACAGTAATACCTCTGACCCTACTCATCATCATTCATGAAGGAAACCAATTTCTTCATCATCTTCGCAGCATTCTCACAGCCAGGATTTAGCAAATGAAACACATGATCCTCCCCCGGTGCTTCCACCACTTCCACAACGCCACTCCATCTGCTCTTACTCAGCACCTCCTTGTAATACCAACCCCTCCGTCTCAACATATCCTTCTCGGCTACACAAATTAGGATCCTATCGACTCCCAAGCCCGACAGCCTCGGGTCGGTCGCCGGGTTCATTAGGGGGTCGTCGCACCCTGGGGTCGTCGGGTTCACCACGCGCCAGATGTCCCTGATCAGGGACCTCTTCTCGGGCTCGGTGGTCTCTAAAGGCAATGGCTCGTCGCCCCAAAAATAAGGATGCACCATCATGACGCCGGAAAATTCAATTCCACTTTGCTTTTCCTCTCCCAGTCGGATGCCCATGTTGTGAACAATGTTGGCCCCGGCGCTATCTCCAGACATGAAGACCTATAGAGAGTTTAGAGGATGTTGTGTTATTTGCGTGTGCTCGTTGCTGAGCATGTTTAAGGATGCTGTAATGAACAGTTTTCCAACAGAGTATTTTTGACCATGATAGACAGCAAACGTTGTTTTTGAAATCACCAAAATTGAATGACACTTCGAAGCATTCATCCAACTGTTTTCAACTATTTGAGAAAACACATGGGACCAATCGATCGCTAGATAGAATAGTAGAAAATATTATACCCAGTAGATGATAAATTTGCAATCTCCACTGTCCAGCCAAAAACATTTCATTATTTTAACATACAGTCTAATGCTTATGATAAATCAAACAACTATTGTTTCATTAGGAATATATTTTAAGAATAATTCTAGCAACCAATTTTTAGTATGGCTTTATTTTTGCCTTTTGGCTTATTCTTCCCACTTCTAGTATAATTGAAGCTGACCTTTTTGTAATATCTGTTTTGGAGGCAAATTCAAAGGGGCTTTTGAATTGGCTGCAAGTTCTCTTAATAGTATGAAGGCAAAGATAATGGACCGATTATTAGAAATCATCGACTATATTTTTGGGACAATTTCCCCGCAATAACTACTTCGGTGAAAATATGTGCCACGACTTCTAGAAAATGTTTGACAAATTTCTCACGACTGTAGTACTTTCAAAGCTATAGCAATCTACAATAGAGATGAGCACGGGGGCGGGGGCACCGGCCTGAATAGGGCAAATTTTCTCCAAAAAAATAATCCCATAAGAGGCATGAGGCGGGGCAATAGGCGCAGAGGGGTGGGCTGGTATTGGCCTGGCCCTCCCTACTCATCCACCCCTTATCACTTCAAGAAAAAAAAAATCTAATCTAATTTCTTTTAACTTATGTGCTCATATTGTTTGCTTTAAACATAATAAAATAATTTTAATAGAACCTACGAACAATCTCTTTTCCTTACAAGTCTTGCTTTCATAGAAAATGCAATCTTGGAAAGTAGATAAGGAGATGTAGGATAATTGTTTTCCGTGTGTTTCGTCTTCACAATTGTCCCGCATTTACTAATTTGTGAAGGTTGGATCTTGGTTGGCAATGTAAAACCAATCCAGGACGCTAACTTGAATTTTTTTTTAATATCTAACGATGAGCCCATTCTTTCTTATAAAAATAATAAAAATGAGAAAAAATCTAATAACCATCTAGCAAGAAAAATATCTAATAACCATCTAGCAAGTGGTTTTAGTTCTTTTTGCAGTAAAAACAATGATTTTATAGCGGGGCCTCTAGCATATAATAACTTTTTAGACAATTGCCTTACTCAAATCTGCGGTATTGTAACTCTAAAACATATCACCAAAGCACAGAAGTAAACAATTCACAGTGCAAAATCGCTATGTTACAGCGACACCCGTACCAAGTACATGTTAGATCTGAATTGTGAATTTGGCCCTCATATCTATTATATATCTGCAATTACAAGATCTAAATAGAAAATGAAGAACAATTACGATTACCTTCTTGAAATTGGCATGAGAATTCAACCATTCCTCGGGGCCATTTCCGGCAGAATGAGAGGCCACCCATTTGAGGGCAGTCCACGAATCATCATAAGCCGCCGGGAGAGGATGCTCTGGTGCCCTCCTATATTCAACGGAGACAGCAATGATGTTAGCCTCTGCGACGAGGGCATTGAGATAGTTGTGGTAAGTCGGTGACCACGCCGTTTCAATTATGAAGCCTCCCCCGTGAAAATACACGAGTACAGGGAGCTTTTGGAGAGTATCAACCGCTGCTTTAGGGATGTAAAGTCTTGCCGACACGGCGGAATCCGATGAAATGGCGACATCCTTCGATTTGATGCCAGTTTTCTCATCGAGAGATGGAGAGACAGTGGCCGTGCCCATGAGTCTCTCCACTCGGCCATCCTTGTAAATTCTTACCATCGGAGACAGATCACTGGCCACTTCTGTTTCCATGCAGTTTTTGAGTGACAGAGGAGCGAGATTAATATTGAGGAGAAACAGCAAGAGAGTTACTCAGGATTTCTTGTTGTGTTTTTGCATCATGTTAGTTTTTATATACCTCGATATCGTCATTAGTCTTCTTTGTCGAGAAGGAAGAATTTTAATGCAGCGGTGTCGAGCAAACTTCATTTAATAGGATGTTGGCAGGTAAGAAATTCGGTAGGATATTTATTGGGAACCATAATAATGACCCGGTGAAAAATTTTGATTAGAAATGTTGAGTGGACAAGAAATTAAATAGCCTCAGCATTAGATTTTCTTGTCTGTCTTTTGACAAACCAATATGTAGGTCTCTGCAATATATGGGGGTTATAGATATCCAGGCCCTCCAATTTCAATGAAAGTTCCATTTATTCTTGTCATAAGAAGCCGACTGTCATTTCCGTTCTCTGGACATATCGAAGATATGGAGTTATGCTATCCGTATATTGACATATAGTATAATGTAGTATAATATAATATAAAGTAAAGATATCAAGGTAATTCATAAAGTAATTAATTATTTAAGAGTATAATTAAGGTTAAGTGTTGAGAATATGTCTCCACTGCAATTTAGGAGTATAACATTTGCTTGATGCAATGTCTAAATCACTCAAAAATGGGCGAAGGGGCGTCGGTTGCTTATAGTATAAATGAATTCATTGTTTTCATTATTCAATTGAGTTCAATTTAGATTGACTTTGTAGATAAGGTACATGCTTTAATTCTACTATCATCATAGCTTGATATTTGAAATACTACTGTTACTATCGTTAATAGTTCCTTTAGGTCTAGAAGCTTGACTTTTGATAAGGTTCGTGATTTGATTCTATGGGAGGACATTCACAGAAAATAATCTAGTGAATTTGTTTAAGCTACTTTAGTAGGTGAAGGTGGAAGAAAACTAGTACTCATGCTAGCAAAGGTAATGTGAACATGAATAGACATTGTCAATTTAGGATTAATAGTGTTGTCTGTTGGAATTGCGACAAGTCAGGGCATTTAAGAAGGGATTGTCCGCTTTCAAAAAAAGAAAAAAGAAAAAAGAAGGGATTTCCTAAGTTGAAGAACAATAAGAGTTAAGAGAATTAGAGTTGAGTCTATGAATGATAATGTAACTCCAGCTGATAATAATTTGGATAATTCTGATTATATTTTGTTTGTCACTAAGAATTCGTCATTTGATGGATGAGTTATTGATTTTGGTGTTTCACACAACACCAAACAAGAACTAGTTTATAACTTACTAATACATGGATGGCGATATAGAACAATCGGGCAACTACTTGAGTGCAATGTTTTGGTTGTTAGTGATGTTAGAATCAAAATGCATGATGGTATCACGAGGACACTAACTAGATTGAGCCATGTTTTGGAATTGAAGAAGAACCTAATTTCCTTGAGTGTTTTGGATTTAGTTAAATGTCGATATATTCTAGAATGTGGAGTTTTGATGGTCATTCGAGCATAATGGTCTATTTGAGCTTTAAGGGGAGATGATGAAAAACTTTGACGTGGATACATCGGATACATATGTTCGATAGTGTGAATCGTGGCATATGCATTGTAGGCACATTGACGAGGGGAGTTTGAAGGTTCTCAGTAAAGGAGTATGTTGTGTATTATTGTGGCTAAGGAATTGAAAGTATGCAGGTATCGTAACTTAGACAAACAACGGAAAGTGCAATTCAGTATGACTGTTAGAGAAATTATGAATATTATAATTGATTCACTTGGATGTTCCCAGGTTGTTGCAATTTCCTTCGAGAGTTAGTATCGGATTTATGTTAACGGTTGTGGACTAATTCTCAAGGAGGACATGCATATTTGTGTTGAGGCATGAGTAATGCTGTTGTTAAGATCACATAATTAAGAGATTTGATTAAAAAAAAAAAGGACACTGGTAACTCGATCAAGCATGTGTAAATTGATAGTAGTATAGAATTTTGCTCAAAGCTGTTGAATAAATTATGCATAAAGAAATGCATAGTAAGAAATGTCATTAGTGCCTATTCCTTGACTTTTTACATACTGTGTTTGACTTTTCAGTTTCTTAATGTTTTCTGCATAACATTAGCTGACGTACTTCATTTTGTTGTGGATGAAACGATATTGATCAGGATGTCTTTAAGTCCATGCATCAGTGCATGCAAATACGACCTCAGAATCCTTACTCCGTAAACCATGCTTCAACTCACTAGAGCCTTGCCAAGGTTCACCGACGGAATTTTATTTTCTCTAACCTTTAATTTTTTTTTGTGAGAGAAAAGCATCAGGGAGAAAAAAGCAAACTAGTGGTGAAAATTCTTGGTAACTTGCTTCTGAATTAAACTTTGGCAAAATTCTTGCTTGATTGGTAACTTACTACCCTATGTGTGGGCCTACGTTGGTATGCTAAGTTAGTAATTTCCTTGGCAAATTACTAACTTTTGTTGCACAAAAAAAAAAAAAAAAAAAAAAAAAAAGTTTGGATGGGATGAGAATCTATCTCATATGCTGTTAGAATATTCAATTTCAAACTCCAATGAAGCACTTGATTGTCCACTGAGCGAGATTGTCACCACATCTACATTAGGTGCGAGTAGGAAGCCCACGACCAACAATACACCTAAGTTTAGGTTGGCTCTTTGCAGGCTAATCAAGGTTTCTTAAAATCAATAATAGATTAGAGAGATTTGCAAACCAAGTCATGGACCCCTTGGTAGTTACTAACTTAAATGCCAAGATTCTATTTCCAATGGCAAATTTTTAAACAACTTGATAATTGACCATTAAAGTTGGTGTTCGTAAATTCCTCCAAGTGTCGGCAACTAGTTAAAGTAAATAAGGCCTATTTTGGTAAGTTATTTCAATGACAAGTTACTAAATCTCAATTTCACTTATATTGACATATTCCTTACTTTGTTGGTTACTTAACTAACTTGTAAATGGACCTAACCAATTTCACTGAGTTTTTCTTTTAAGTATTAAATTTCTACAAAAGTAAATGACTTATATTCCACTTGAAGTTGGTGAATTCCTTACTACAGGTGGTCAATTACCACATTGAAATCGGCACTTTGTTGGGCATATATTAATATTATAGGTAAATTATTATTTTCACCATCAAGTTAATACTTATTGATACCTAAATTTTAACTAAATATTTATGATTAAATTATATAAAGAATTAGGGACCAATTCGGCTTGACAAAAAGAAAAAAAAAAGGTATCTTCACATCACATAGGCGTTAATATTATTTGCATTAGCTAAGTTTTATGTTTATTTTATTTTCTCTTATTTTACTTCATTTCATAAATATATATTATTAATTTAAAAAGAGAGAGAGAGAGAGTGGGTTAGGGTTTTGGGCTTTCGCTTCAGAGATCCGATCTAGGTCCTTCTTTTTATAATTATATAATATTATATAATATTATATAATTTTTTAATAATTTTTTAAAAATATATAAATAATAAGAAAATATTTCATTTTTTTTTTCTAAAAATCAGGAAATAAGCTAAAAATAGTTTTTTATTTTATTTTTTTGTATGAAATATCCTTTAAAAAAAAATAGAACTTCAAAGTTTGAACAAGCTTAGATACCGAAAAGGTATTTATTGATTAACTAATGTAATCAAATTCCCAATCCTAATTTTTCTAGTTGCGTAGGAATAAAGTATATCTCTAAATATTTTATCTGACTTTCTAATTGACTTATCACAAATTAATTAGTGGTGACTTCTAAATGAAAATGACTTACAAGTTAAAAATTCGGACCATAAGCCGAGAATTGATGAGCATTGGGAAAGCTTAGATTAAGCCTAGACTTAGTTGAGCCATTAGTCTCTACGCCTGCGAGGGTTCGAAGAGGTTGCAACAATACTTACTACCGCATTCCAAGTTTGTAAGTAGCTAAAATTATTGGTAAATTACTATTATTGTACCAATCAAGTGATTGCCCCTTACACGATTTGTCGATAAGATTTAACATTTACAGGCCAAATAAGAGACCACGCGCGGAACGTGGTTTTTGGCAAATGAAAACCTAATAGACATAGAGACAACAAGAAATAGCCCTGCACACAAAGGAAGCAACTTGTTGGCAGTAATACCTCAACTTGTTGACAGTAATAACTCTGTTCCTGTTTGTCCTCGCTCATGCGGGAAGCCAATTTCTTCATCATCCTCTCGGCATTATCACAGCTAGGGTTTAACAATTGAAACACATGATCCTCCCCCGGTGCTTCCATCACTTCCACAGCACCACTCATCCACTCTCACTCAACAACTTCTTGTAGTACCAATCCCTTTGTCTCATTGTATCCTTTTCAGCAACACAAATTAGGACCCTATTGACACCAAAGCTCGAGAGCCTGGGGTCGGTTGCAGGGTTTATTAGTGGGTTGTCGCACCCGGTGGTCGTTGGGTTTGCCGCGAGCCAGAACTCCTTGGCGAAGTACCTCTTCTCGGGCTAGGTGGTCTCCGAAGGCAGTGGTTCGTTGCCCCAGAAATAAGGGTGCACCATAATAGCACCCGCAATTTCAACTCAATTTAGCTTCTCCTCTCCCAATCGGATGCCCATGTTGTGAACTATGTTATCACCGACTATATCACCAGCCATAAACACCTATGAAGAACTTAGGGATTGTTGTAAGGATGTCGTAATAAAAAGCTCTCAACGGACAATTTTGTTACCATTGTAAAAATGAAAAATTGTTTTTAAAACCACAGAATCGAATGATGATTTCAAGGTACTCGTTGAGCTGTTTTCAATATTTGAGGAAAAGGATAATACAAGAGTTATAACTTTGGAATGTTGTTTATTTGAGTGCCATGATTTTTTCTTTTCTGATCACTTGAATATTTTAACTTTTATACAACGCTCACTTAATCGTTATAACCTTTTTTTATGACCACTTGATCATCATATAACTTTTCCACTGATCACTTGTATGTCGGTAAAAAAAAATAAAAAATTAGTGCACTCAAGTGAGCATCACACAAACATTTTGAATATTTGTGGTATCCTTATCTCCAACTATTTGGCAGAACTCATGAGACTAATCAGCTTCTAGATAGAATGGTAAAATGTTGCTATATCTTGTTAATGACAAATTCGAAATCCCCACTGCCCAGCCAAAACTTATTGAATTTGATCATAGAATCTGGCATAATATATTGAGTGCGGCTTTATTTTTGCTTTTTGGCTTATTCTTCTAACTTTAGAGTTTGAAATAATCTTTTCAGTATTGAGAACGTAAAAACTTTTAAATTCGTGAACAACTTTTTCTTTAAGTCGCCATAATTTTGTTGATAGTATTCCACCATTTATGCTGATATTTTTGTTAATAAATTTTGGAGGCAAATTCAAACAAGTTTTTCCCCACAAAAAATGTCCCACGGGGCATGGCACGGGCCAATTGGCGTGGCGGGTTGGCCCTCCCTGCTAGTTCATCCCTTGCACACTTCAAGAAAAGAAATATTTTAATGTTCTTTTATTGCTTACAATTTTTTTTTTTTAAATATATGAAATAAGATTAATAGAACCATAAAAAGCAATATCTTGTCCTTACAAGTCTAGCTTTGTAAAGAAGGCAAGGTTGGAGAGTCTAGGTGACCAAAATGGGATAATTGTTTTCCAAGTGTTTCATCTTCACAATTGTTCCCCGTTGACTACTTTATGAAGTTGGAGATCGGCTCTATAAAACCAACCCAACACACTAATCTTTTATATATAAAGTCTACTAATCAAGCCATCTTTTTATTATAGAAATAATAAAAATAAGTAAAAATGTCATATAACCATCTACTAAGTGGTGTTATATGCATTTGAGCAAAAGTTGATTTGATGGCGGGGCCCCACGAGGCAAACTGCCTCGCACGGGACTCGGGACAATGATATTCGTTCCCACCCCCACTTTGTGGCTATCTGTTAGAATATTTAAATAATAAATTATGTATTCATCTAAAAACTTAAGCGCCTTCATCTAAAAGCTTAAGCTTTTAGTACAGTTGACAGTGGTCCCAAAATCTCACATAGTATCAGAGCTAAGAGGTCGTAATTCGAATCTTCCAGGCCCCTATTTGCCTCCTCAATTAAATTTTCACGCTTAGTTTTACAAAAGACCAGATTAAACGTGAGGGGGAGTGTTAAAATATATAAATAATAAACCACGCTTTCATCTAAAAGTTTAAGCTTTTAGAACACTGGTCCCACAAAATCTCACACTATCTCTAGAATATACTAGCTTTAAACAAATTACCTCACTCAATTTTAAGATGTCGTAACTTTAAAAGCATACATCACCAAAGACGGCATATACGACATTTCATAGCATAATCGTAGCGCAACACCGCTATATTACAACCACAACTATACCACACAGATCTATTATTATGAGTTTGGATGTTGTGTATGTTAATATATTATATGTCAATAAGTGATCTCGATAGAAAATGAAGAACAATTTATATTACCTTGCCCAAATTGGCATGATAATTCAACCACTTCTCATTGCCGTTTCCAGCAAAATGAGAAGCCAACCATTTTATGGTGGTCCATGAATCATCATAAGCTGCCGGAAGAGGATGGTCTGGCTCCCTTCTATAGTCGACGGAGACGGCGATGATGTAAGCCTCTGGAACTAGGTCATTGAGATAGTTGTGGTCGGTCGGTGACCCCGCCGTCTCCATTATGAAGCCTCCCCTGTGAAAGTACACGAGTACAGGGAGTATTCAGAGTGTCGATCGCCGCTTTTGGGATGTAAAGCCTTGCCGACACGCTGGAGTCCGATGAAATGGCGACGTCTTTCGATCGGACCGCCAGTTTTCTCATCGAGCGATGGAGAGACGGTTGCCATGCCCAGGAGTCTCTCCACTCGGCCATCCTTGTAAATCCTTACCGCTGGAAACAAATCATGGGCCACTTCTGTTTCCATTATTAGGTTTTTGACTGAAGTAGAAGCAAGACTGCCATTGAGGAGAAGAACAAAGAGAGTTAATCAGGAGTTCATGTCGTGTTCTTGCATTATGTTGCTGTTTTTATATACCTAGACATTGTCGATAGTCTTTGTCATATCTGGAAAGAAGAATTTTCACGTGATTAGCGTAGTGTATATTTTTGTTTGGTGCGATATATCCTATAACAAAACCCTCATTTGTTTATTTGGAATGATGATATTGACTGGATAAGAAATTTGATAGCCAGCCAGATGAGGCACACAATTAATTTTTTCTTTTCTTCTGTTTAGGGTTTGCGAGCGAAGATTCAATGCAAAGTGTTTAGGCTTACAAGCGAAGATTCAATTTGATTCTGAGATGATGATCATGATTTTCTGATCAGCTAGGCGATTATTGACTTCGCTAATTTGTGGGATTCAATTTCATTCGCCTGATCCTCTGATTTACATCAAAATGAGTTCGAGAGTACTTTCGCGTCGTTGAAGTGAGCTTTTTTGGTCGACCTACTTTGTTTGGTCTCTGCTCTGAAGTTATAATAGAATGCGAATCGTTCCACCCAGCTATAGCTGCAAATCGCTCTAAATATTGATGTTAAAGTGACTCGGAATACTGCTCAGCAAATTAACTCGATTTCAGTTTGGTCTCTTAGTTTAGCTCGATTTTCCCTGAGCATCACAGTGAATCCATTAGTATCTTACATCTCAACCTTTCTGGTGAACTCCGTCATGACTTTCTGTGCGTAAGATAGAGGAGTTATTTTCTCCACTGTCGAGCATGATACGTCTTATCCACCTCTTTGACGCATGTATTCTGATCATCCAAGAGCAATTCAGCTTTCGTTTATGTTACGTGACATTCAGATCGCCCCGTTGCTTGTCTGTTTTCCATGTGTTTGTGATATAGATGAATCAATACCGAATATTCGAAGCTAAATTCGTCAACAATCACTATTGGAACACTAGATTGTCATTGATCTAGGAAATGCTTTTGTCTTGACATTCTACATCCACAAACGTATGGAATGTTCAATTCTAAGTGCCAGCAAAGTACTAGCTTCCCAGTGAGCCCATCACCACAGCCACTTGAAGCAAGCGGGGAAGCCCAAGTTGACAACACAACTAAGTTTAGGCCCGTCATTCACTAACTAATTAAGGTTTCATGAGATCCATGATAGATTGTGAATCGAATTTGTGACTTTCAACTTGCAAGCCAAGTTTTGAACCACTTAGTAAGTACTAGCTTCAAAAGTCAAGATTCTATTTCCAATGGCAAATTTCTAAACAACTCGATAATTAATCATTAAATTTGGTGTTCGAACTTACTAAAGTAAAGGGCCTATCTTGATATACTTAATTTTAACGGAAAGTTACTAAATTTCAATTTCATTTATAATGACGAATTCCATATTTTGTTGGTAAATGAGCTATTGACACCTTACTTTTGTTAAACAAAAACATAAAAATCGAAAAAGAGTTTAAAAAAAGAAGGAAGAATTATATAGTAATGGAAAATGAATGAAAATGAATAAAAAAAGATAACAAAAAATGGACGAGACTTCCTGGCCGAGTTGGATAGGGAAGGGAAGGTAATCTGTTTCCATTAGGAGCTTGCTCGAGTAATAATTTAGTCGAAACTGAGATCGTTTTGCAACGAGTTATGCTGATATAAAGGTTGATGCATTATAATTTAGACTGAGTGTAGCGCTAAACTTGCCTCCGAGATTTGTATTCAAAGACGCACGCTACACGTTCGATGATTTGTTTGAAAGAGGTGTTGAATTTGATCGTGTATAATTGATAGCCCAGCAAAGGATTAATCCCGTATAGCTTCATGCCTGTGTTTTTCATGGCCGGATTGAATACTCATGCTGCGTTTCTTTCCCTTTGGATGCATAACACACTCACGGTGCTGGTCGTCCATGGTTGGAGTCTCAAATCCGCCTCTGTTTTTCCGATGACGATTTGCGATTAGTCGCTGCTGTGTTAGATCTCTATAGTTTTCCCTCGAGCATATGTGTTTCGTTTTGTTGGAGATTGTTGTGTGTGATGGTTGATCTAGAAGGAAACGTTGTTTAGGTAGAGGACGCGAGTTGAATTGCAGTCGCGTCGGCGTAGGTCATCGTCAGCATCAGTGAACGATCAATGGCGAGGAATGATTTGGAAGCCATTGGAGCTCCGGCGAGAGCTTGGTAGGATGGCTGGAGTTTTCAGTGAAGAGAACGTTGGTGAAGAAGGCCGTCACGGGGAAGAACACTTAGGGAAGGAGACGGCGTGGAAAAGAAAAAGAAATAAAGAATAATTAGAAAATTGAATATAATAGAAAGGAATAAGAAGTCGGAAAAGATAAGATTCGGATAATATGTGACTTGGGTCAGATCCGGTTCTCGGGTCGGGTCTGGTCAATTGGAATTTTTAAAAATAATAAAATTGGACGGGGCCTTAAGCCTGGCCCAATTTCAATCCCAACCCGGACCGTTAGGATACGGGTCAGCTAGGCGGGCCGGTCCTTTGACCCGGTCCGAATTTCCTTTTCTTAATAATGAAAAAACTAAAAAATTATAAATTATTAAAATTCATAAAAATAATAAAAAGAATAAAATTCTTGAAAATTTTCAGAAAATTAGGAAAATTTATAAAAAGGAAAATCAGAAATTCATAAAATTTAAAAAATCTAAAAATTCATAAAAATTCTAGAAAATTTAGAAAAGGCTTTAAAATAATAAAAAATTTAGAAAAATTAGAAATCCTTGGGAAAAGCTTTAAGAAATTATCTTTTCGAGTATTTTTAAGATGAAATCCTTGAAAAGTTAAAATCCGAAATTAAGCCTCTAGAGCTTTACAATAGAGTTTTTTGAATGCCTTTTTTTTTTTTTTTTTTTTTTGGAGATAATATTATTTTGTTTGTATGTTTACTTTGATTACATTTGGTTGCACAATTTAATATCTTGAGTGCTATTTTTATTTTTAGAGTGGTTAGGATGAATTCTCATAGCCTATAGGCTACCTTGGAATTTTAATCAGCTCAAAATCAAGTTTAGGTACTGAAAGAGCATTAATTCCAAAACTAACATAATTAAGTCTCAACCCAAGATATCTTGCCATGCGGAAAGTGAAATATTTTCTCATATCTCTCTTGCTTTTTAGCCGACTTTAATAGGTTAGTGGTGATTCCTTATATAGGATTTACAGTTGAATTGAATAAAAATCAGACGTTCAATGTTATGCGAGGTATGGTTTCGAAGAACCCAAGTCAAATGAAAGCACTACTCTAAACCTATTTTTCTCCCTATCGAGGGGTAGGTTGCGACACTAACTAACTTGTAAGTGGACCTACTTACAAAAGTCACCAATTTTGCTACTCAGTTTTTGTTTCAAAGGGTACTATAATTTACATAACACTTGAAGTTGATACAATCCTTACCACGGGTGGCAAGTTATATATATATGCTATATATATGTATATATATATATATATATATATATATATACATATATATAGATATATAGATATATACATATATATAAATATATATTTATTTATATAAAAGCTTATAACTTAGTATTGCATCGGATAGTTGTAAGTAGCTAAAATTTATTAGCAATTACTATTAGAATACCAACCGAGAGACTTTACCAATAGGGTTTAAAACTCACAAACCATATGAGAAAATTACCACGCAAGGAACATATTTCCTGGGAAATGAAAACCTAGACTCATGTTTTATTACAAATAGACATTGAGATGACAAGAACTAGCCTCGCATGAAAAGGAAGCCACTCATTCGTGAAGGAGGCCAATTTCTTCATCATCCTCACAGCATTATCACAGCTAGGATTATGCATATGAAACGTATGGTCCTCCCCCGGTCGTTCCATCACTTCCACAGCCCCACTCCATCCGCTCTATCTCAACAACTCCTTGTAATACCAACTAGTCTTTCATAGAGATTTGACAAGCAAAATAGTTTCTATATGTATTAATCAATCCTTGAGCCGCCGTCTTTCATCTGCCTCCTAGCACACCTAACTTAAAATTTAAGGCTGTAAATAACAGCAAACAGCAGAGACATCATTTTACGACACTTGCTAGCATTACAGCACGGTTACCTTTCATTAGGGACGGTGCGACCATG
Source organism: Eucalyptus erythrocorys (assembly GCA_014182555.1). Lineage (NCBI taxonomy): Eukaryota > Viridiplantae > Streptophyta > Magnoliopsida > Myrtales > Myrtaceae > Eucalyptus > Eucalyptus erythrocorys. The sequence goes on from CM024603.1 coordinate 18,753,950, forward strand.
ATCACACGTTCTAATTTGTGAAAGGTGGGCAACCAGACAAATATGTTCTGCAGTTTCAAGCATAAAAAAGAGTGGTGGATAGGGGTCCGCTGCTCCTGTGAGACTGATCGAGCCGTCATCCAGTCTTTTCCCTTATTTTACCTGCCACGCGCATTCCATGACCGTATGAAGGGACGAGGCTTTGTTGGATCTCTTCCTCGATGATTTGATTATAACAAAAAGCTACATGCTTGACAATTGACATGTTTGTTACAGTGGATGCAAGGAAATAAAGGCATGTCTCAAAGTGTCGCAAATGTAATGTTATAGTCCATATCGATATCATGGTCTCGAATACATACAATGAATCGATTACATATGAAAAGTAATGTTATATTACCATATTGATATCATGGTCGCAGATGGAATGTTATAGTAACTTAACAATATCATAGACTCAAATACATATGATGAATCAATTACATATGGAAAGTAATATATGACAATGGCTTCCACATAGTGCAGATTACAGCCATATTCTGCCTATCTTCAAATGAGGACTATAAGATTTACAATCTAATTGGTTGAAGACGAATACGGAGGAATCGAGCTGATTCGTACTGATATGGAAAGTAATATCATGCAAAACTCACTGAGTTTGCAAGAATTGAAGACATAATGGCTATTTAAGGATTTATTATCCAACGTTTGTGATAAGTACGTGTATAAGCTTAAGAAGTCGAAATCAGATGAGAAGAAGCATACGACCAGAATCGAGAAAACCGAGAGCTTATTGTTCATTTCTAAAAAAACTTGAAGAATTATCATAGACAAAAACTCTGCACCGAACTCTTATTTGAGAAAGATAGCACGCTTAGTACAAAATAAAGAAAGTTTTTTGTTGAGTAAGGGTCATCTAAAAATTAGTTGAAATTAACAAGATTCCATCTCAACATGCAAATTCTTCTTTAGTGATTAATAAAGGACAATATAATCTCAAGAAGTAGGAGTAGACAGCTGGCTACTCACGTTAGTGTACGAACAATAAGTTTACATCCCTTCTAATAAACTCAAGGGGTTACTCGATTGGTAAAAGTGTTAGTCCCACTTGCTCAATGCTTACATTTCAATTTATTACGCTTGCGCATTTTTTTGGGGTCACCTCTGGGAGAATGAATCTATATGTCTTTAGTAATTACCCAGTGTGGGTAGAATGGAGAGACCGTCAAACTCAAGGGGATTAACTAGATGATCAAAGAGTCAGAGACTCATTGATAAAAAGAAAATACGCCAAGTTTACTAATTTATTACATTTCATCTAAAGGAAAATGGGCAAAGTTTTTATTGGTAAAATCATGAGGTCCAGGACAAAGGAATGACTCATAATGACAGATTGTACATAAATGCGATTTCATATTCCCTCGAAAATTTGAAAATTTAATATAATTCGGTAACCATTTCTCATAATTGATATATTTAAGGGGAAATCACACAAAGCCCTCTAGAACTTTGGAGGTAGTACAAGTTTGTCATCAAACTTTTAATTATTGTACGGTACCCTTAGGACTTTTATTTTATTACATTCATCAACTCTCTGTTACTTTTTTGGCTAACATGTGCAATGCACGTTACTTTGAATGTGTAAAAGTAAATTCTACGTCTTTTTTTTTTTTTTTAAGGAAATATCACTTTTACCTATAACTGCTATAAAAAAAGTTATAGAAAATAGGAGAAAACTAAATAAACTATATGCTGATAATATAAAAAGTTAAGTATCCACAATAATGTTAAACTATAAAGAGTTGATAGATATAGATGAATATATTAATAGAACTAATAAGGTATTTTAAGAAGAACAAACACAATTGAGTAAAATGAAAAAAAAAAAAAAAGCCTTAAATAATAGAAAGGTCATATTTAAAAATAAGTATTCATAATGCATTTATTTAATGGTTGTTAATGCAAAAAAAAAAAAAAAAAAAGATTGATAGATAAAAAGATATTTAAGATGTCACCTTGAATATTGGTTAATCATTTTCTTTCATGAGTCGAGGAAATCATTCTCTTTTATGATTTTTAAAATTTTTAATCATCAATTTTTACCTTAGTCAACCTTTAAATATATATATAATGAGAAATCATTTTTTCTCGTCTTGACCTTTTATTGTAGAGTCATTTTCCCTTTTGTCAAATTAGTATCTATTATTTTTCTCAAAATGCCTTATTTAATTCTACTAAAGTGGCTATATTTACCAAGTATTTATTTTAAATATTTTTATGGATATTCTAGTGGATTTATTTTTGAATGATTGTAAAAATTAAAGGAGAGAGAGATTTCTATCACATGAAATGAAAATATACTTTTAACCCTAAAAGGTCGTGCATTGCACATACTAATGGAAATATAATGGAAGGCTAGCAATTATGGTAAAAGAAAATTTAGAGGCATAACGTGTTGTTGGAGGTTAATGGTATTACCTAGAGCAGGGTTGAATAAGTGATTTTAATAAATTTTGACAAATATAAAGCAAAAGTAAAGAAGTCAAAATCTAAGTCTGAATAGTCACCAGAAGTATGATGATGCTCACTGGAGCACAAAGGTTAGAATTTGAATAGAGATCAAATGCAGTTCACAAGTGTACAAAATGTCTATCAAAAATAATTAACATGAGTTTAGAGATAGAAGAAGTTACATACAAAATTTATAGTGATTTAGCTTATATTAAGCCTATGTTCACTCTTTTATGCTAACAAAATATTAGCTAAATTCTACTAGATAATCAATGAGAGATTCCAATCAAGTTGTGCTACTTATATCCGAGCACTTCTATTCAAAGCTAGTATTGCTTGTACTCAAGCTGATAGATTTCACTATCTCACACCTAAATACTAACTGTAAAATCGTCGACACCTGTCAAATGATTAGAATTGCAACTCATGAAGACAAGTGTGTGAGGTGGAAACTCACTTGAACTTTGGAATTTTGTATTCACGATCTTGGTTTCTTTTTTGTGCTAGAATCTCTTCTTATATTCTTCAGCTTCCAAGCTAACCTTTGGACAGTATTTAGAAGATCATTCTACCAACCAACCCATCAGACATAAATGTTTTAAGAAGATTTAGTAGCCGTTTAAGTGACTAGATCAGAATCTCCCATTGATTCAATCGCCCATACAAATAAAGCTAGGTTTCCATAAGTAGAGCTCTTCATTTGTAAAGAATATATTGTCTTTGAATGATTGTCAATCAATTTACAAATCCTTGCTTTGAGTAAGTTCTTTGTAGAACAAACTTCGAGGTTGAGAAACAATCAACACTTTCTACATAAGAGATCTAAGCTAGATTACTAGCCATTGCGATATATATTTTTGAAATTTCCTGAGTCTAGATAGTCTTTTTGATCAAATGATGTTGTTTGAGTTTGAATACTTCCGGGTCTAAATAGACTTCTCATAGAGTCTAAAGATCCCAAATGTCTTGACAATACTCGTGTACAAGGTTTGTTGATATCCTCATATGAGTCTAATGACATTCATGACATATATTTATGTCCTTGACAAGAATATTTAGAACTTCAAACGTATATCCGGATGGTAATAATTAGAGTTTGACCATCATTTCTTCGTGAATATCTCTTGAAAATACTTTCGCAAATTCATTGAACACTTATGGAAGGTTTTGTTAATTTTCAAAAGAAATTAGGGAGTTTTCTAAACACAAGTATTGGTGGAAAGTTTGGGGATAAATGTATCACTAGAAAGTTGGGGGAAGTTTGGAACTTCCTTATATTTAACATTGGGATCAATAATTATTGTCAAGACAATTAAAACATTGGAAAAGGGTTTAGAGCGTGCAATATGGAAACAAAGATCATGTTTCCAGAAGAAAAAAAAATTCCCGAAAAATTCATTATTTTAGTACAAATAGAGACAGAGATCACAAGTATTAACCCACACACACGCACAAAGGAAGTTACCAACAACAATGCGTCCAACCTTATCTATCGTCATCCTCATTCATGAAGGAGACCAGTCTCTTCATCAACTTCACAGCATTCTCGCAAGTAGGATTCAACAAATAGAACACATGATCCTCCCCTGGCGATTCCATCTCTTCCAACACTCCATACCATCCAAGCGGCCTCAATATCGTCTTGTAAAACAACCCTCTATATCTCAACACATCCTTTCCAGCAACACATACCAGGACCTTCTTCCAATACAAGCTCGAGATTCTTGGGTCCTTCCCCGGGTTTATTAGCGGGTCGTCGCACCCGGTTGTCTTGGGATTCGCCGCGTGCCAGAACATCTCGTAGAAGGACCTCGTCTTGGGATCACAGGTCTCCGAAGGCAACGGCTGTTCTCCCCAGAAATAAGGGTGCACCATCATGACACCCGGAACTTCGATTCCATTAAGCCTTTTTATGTCCAATCGGGTGCCAATGTAGTTAATTATGTTAGCGCCGGCGCTGTCTCCGGCTAGAAACACCTATTAATTTATTATTGAAATGGGTTAGTTAAATTAAATAACAAGAGAAGAAAATTTTTCTTAGTTGTGCATACTCATTGCTTGAGGAACCTGTCATGAACAGTTCACAAGAGGAAGAAATGTCAACAGTTCGGAGATATCAAACATGTTTCTGAGCCACCGGAAATGAATGACGATTTCCAAATTTTGGTCCGATTGTTTTTTAACTATCTGAGAAAACTCATGCCGCTGATCGCCATATACATGATAGATTTATAAAACACTATTATATTTAATTAATGACAAATTTTAAATCTCTACCGCCCAGCCAAAAGGCCATTTTGAAATCTGAACATAGAATCTAGCGCCCTTGATGAAACAAATAATTTTTATAATGAAATTCATCTCAAGAATTTCTATCAAACAATTTTGGTGTGACTTTATCTTTACCTTGTGGTTTTTTTGTTCTGACTTTGAAGTTTGAAGTCGAAGTTTTTGCTTCTTTTCAATATTGAGAATCTTAATATATTAAGTCAAATTTATATTTCTTTTTTTCTATAGTATTCAATATTAAGTAACTGTTTTTTTTTTCTTTTGAATTTTGGAGACAAATTCAAACAGTTTTTTTTTTCCCCTAATTGGCTTCAAACTATCTTAGTAGAATGAGGCGATGAAAATGAACCTATTTTCAAGACTCGTCGAGATCAGTCCATTTCATACAGCAACTGCAATAGCTTTTAGTCACTCAATTTTGAAGTGCTATAACTTTAAACATGTATTGCCAAATATAGTACTTCACAAGTACATAGCCCAATATAAATATATCAATACTGCAGCTATTCCAAACAAACGCTAAATATACTATGAACTATTGAGTTTCATCCCCAGATTTACTATTTTATGTAAGCCAATTAGAGAGATCACCTTCTTGAGATTGGCACAAGAATTCAGCCACTCCTCAGGTCCGTTTCCAGCAGAATGAGAGGCCACCCACTCGAGGGCGAACAATGAATCTTCATAAGCTACCGGAAGAGGATGCTCGGGCGCCCTTCTATAGTCAACGGAGATAGCAATGACGTTAGCCTCGGCGACTAGGGCATTGAGATAGTTGTGATAAGTCGGTGACCATGCGGTCTCTACGATGAAGCCTCCTCCGTGATAGTACACAAGTACAGGCAGCTTTTGGAGAGAACCGATCGCGTCTCTTGGGATGTAAAGTCTCCCGGAGACGACGGGGTACCATGGTTTGGCTTCCCGTGCAATGATGGCATCCTTAGATTCAACGCCGGTTTTCTTCTCGAACGATTGATCGACGGTTTCGGTGCCCAGGAGTCCATGGTACCATGGTGTGGGGCCCCATAAAATGGTGACATCCTTAGATTCAACGCCAGTTTTCTCATCGAACGACGGATCGACGGTTTCGGTGCCCACGAGTCTCTCCACTCGGCCATTCTTGTAAATCCTTACCAATGGGGACAAATCATAGAGAATTTCTGATCCCATTAAGTTTTGAAATAGAATAGAAGCAGGTTCGACGCGGGGAGAGAGTTGATCAGAAGTTTTTATTGTGTTCTTGCATCACTTTGCTGGCTTTTATATGCCCTTCGTACTTGCCTAGACATCGTCGTATGCGGAAAATATTAGCGCTTGATGGTGTTGTTTCGTGAGATACAATTTTCTTCCATCTGGAACGACGATATTGACGGAATCAAAATTATGAGAAACAATTCAAACCTGCCAGATCAGGCGCGTGTGAATTGATTCTTTGCCTTCATTTTTGACCTACCAATATGCGACAAAATCTACTGGTTGCATTGATAACTCTTTGTGATGTATGGAATTGATTTTATATGGTTATTATTATCTATTAATTTCCACATGCAATTTCAATGAAAGTTATATTCTTATTATAAAAAGCCGATTGATATTTCCCTCTTGTAGACATGTGCAAGAGTCATGAATCATGATATCTGTGGATCAACGGATATATCTTATTGAATTGTGCTTGGAAAGTTCGATTTGACTAAACACATTCAGGAGGTTGCCAATATGGACTATGGAGGTTCTACAAATTAAAGATTTTGTTATTGACGGGCGTCATTTTATAATTTAGGCTAACAGATAGGATTTTTCTATTTAACTAATGGTCTTAGAGGCTGCAATTGCTGGCCATTTTCTAATCAAGCCAATGATAGTTTGATGTTACTGTTCTAAAACCAACTGACATTAAGTTATCCAAGTGGGCTGGCTTAAAATTTGGTAAACTATCAACGAGGTAATGCCTTTACCATTCTTAAATTCAATAGTAGATTAGTAGCTTCATTTAAATTTTTACAATTGGCCGGTTCTATCGTTTGCAACTTAGCAATGAAACTAATAACTCTATGAAAATAGAGTTATTTTATCTATTTTAAAAAAAAATAATGTAATATCTATGAGAAAATATTTGGATTTTCTTCTAATTATTTGGATTTTTCTTATTTATGTAGCAAAATAATATATATGGAGAAGATAAGGAAAATAATGGCAAAAATCAGGAATACAAAACAGAAAGCATTGGAAGATGGATATCAAATTAGGGAATTTTTGATTTTGTGCCCTAATTTTATCTACAAGCCTTGGAGATGGATACCAAAACAAAGATCCTCTCATTTACTCCTTAATTTTATGTGAAAAATAAGCAATTAGCTGAAAATAAGGATCTTGGATGTATCCTACAACTAGGAGAACATTGAAAACTTGGGAGATAGTGAGATTTCTTTTTTAGATCGTTTTTCATTGATTTTGAGTTTTTTCTTAAGTATTTTGAAAAGAAGGCAAAAAACAATATGCTGAGTTTAATTATATTTTCATCTTCTTCTACTATATTCTAATTTTTTTAATTAGGGCTAGGATGTAGCCTAACCATGATGTTGTGAATTACATGATCATGCAAGTGATTCCATTCACGTGAGTTATATATTATTCTGTCTAATGCTTTTGAGTGGCAGGTCACCACTTGAATGATCTAATGTGCATTTTTAATACAGAAAAGTGATAATATGCAATTGCTCCTTATAGTGATTTGTGTAACTTTCGGTGATAAGATAATCCAAGAGACTCATTGTAAGTTGGGAAAATTCATAACTTTTAATGCGCTTATGTTATTTAAATTCACATAGAAATATAATGGATTAATAAACTAAGTAAGTTCGCTATACAGGTCTGCTATACCTAGATATAGGATAGTAAATAGATTAGGAAATTCCGCTCTCACATGTTTGATATTGTTCTTGTAAGCATAACAATTTGAAATTCATTTCCTATAGTTATGGTAAAATCGAATATTCTAACATATTTATTTGATTGATTTACTGCATTTAGTCTCCAAATTTTGCTTTTACGATTTTTAGTTTTAATTTATTCTCAATTCTATTTTGATGTGTTAAATAAAATATAAAATTAATCTATTTTTAGTATTTAATTAGTTTATTAATCATCAATCTCCATGGGATGATAATCTTTCTCGTAATTACATTGCTTGTTCGACATGTTTACTTGCATTTAGAATTTTACGAGCAAGTTTTGGGCACCGTTGTCGGACTATTTGTTTAATACTAATTAATATTGATACTGGATAATTTTAAGTTAAATCTAGCTTTCATTTTTTTTTTTTTTTAGGGTGTATATCGGATAATGATGCATAGCCAATAAGGGAAACTTGCTTAGTTTGATCTAGAAATCGAAGGTTTATTTAAAAGATGACTAAGATAATAGAGAAATTTATCGAAGAAGATGGCAGATAGTGAGAATGAAAAATCCATGTAGGCTTTTGAGAGATTATGCTGCATCAACAGTTTAAACACCACATCAAGCATCAGGAGACCTGCAATTCAAGCAAATAGCTTTGAGATCAAGCCATTACTCATTTAGATGCTTCAACAATCAATGTAATTTAGTGGGTTGCCAAGTGATGATCCAAATGCTCATATCGATGCTTTTCTTAAAATTTATGACACAATTAAATATAATGGAGTTATAGATGATGCTATTAGATTGAGATTATTTTGATCCTCTCTTAGAGACAAAGCTGATAGTTGGCTTTCTTCTTTTCCAATAGGATCGACTATTACATGGAATGATATGGCGCAAAAATTTCTTGGTAAATTCTTTCTACCTATAAAGTTTGCAGAGATGTGTAATGATATTGCTAATTTTATGCAGATGGATGATGAATCATTATATGAAGCATGGGAAAGAGTCAAGGAAGTCCACATCACGAACTACTCGTATGGATGTAAGTACAAAAATTTTATAATGGGTCTAGTACAAATCTTCGTTCTATGTTTGATGTAGCTGTCAGGGGAACTCTAAATAATAAAACACATGAAGAAGCCTACAATCTATGAAAGGAGATGGCATCCAATAGTTATCAATGGGCTACTGAGAGGCCACAAATGCGAAAAGCTAGCGGAATTCATGAAACGGATGCTTTCACTGCAATTACTGCACGATTTGAAGCACCAATCAAAAAGCTAGATAACATGAGTGTTTCGACCATGAATTTAGAATTTGACATGTGATTTTTATGGGATAGGATATGTTAGCACTTAATGCCAAATAGGTAACCTTTTTTCACAATCTAGTGCAAATGTTAACATTGTTGGGAATTTTAACAAGTTGCATAATATTCCCTACTCTAATACGTACAATTCAAGATGGTGCAATCATCCAAATTTTTCATGGAATAATCAAAATGTGCTGAGACCACCACCGGGATTCAAACAATCATAAGAGATAAAGTCAAATTTGGAAGATATAGTCACCAAACTTGCTAACACCACTCATGAATTCATTAAAAGCACGGATGTGAGATTTAAAAATCAAGAGGCTTCAATTAGAAATCTAAAAATGCAAGTGGGTCAATTAGCAAACATGATGTCAGGGAGATAATAGGGTTCTTGGCCTAGCAACACAGAGAAAAATCCAATTGAAAAGACAAAGGCTATGACCCTAAAAAGTGGTAAACAAGTGATAGAAGAAGATGACAAACAAGAGATTTTCAAAGACAAAGAAGAGGAGATCCATAAACAAATAAAGGAGGTAGGCAAGAGCAAACTTTTTCTAGATAATCCCAAATCATATGTGCCACCAATTCCATTCCTTCAACGTCTTCAATAGTACAAAATGGATAAGCAATTTTCTAAATTTCTTGATGTATTTAAAAAATTGCACATTAACATCCTTTTTGTAGATGCCTTAGCGCAAATCCCTAGTTATGAAATTTTTTTGAATGAGATTTTGGCACATAACAAGAAGCTAGAGGATTATAAAACTGTGAAGTTGAATGAGGAGTGTTCAACCATCTATAAAACAAATTACCTTTGAAGTTAAAAGATCCAAGGAGTTTTACTATTTCTTACATTGTTAAGGATTCTTTTTTTGAAAATGTATTGTGTGATTTAGGTGCAAGCATTAATTTGGTGCCTTATTCAGTTTTCAAGAAACTAGGATTGGGCAAGATAAAAGCAACCACAGTCACTTCAATTGAGTGATTGATCGACTAAATATCCAAGAGGTATTGTGAAAGATATTTTGGTAAAAGTCAACAAATTTATATTTCCTGAAGATTTCATAGTTCTTAACATGGAGGAAGATTTTGAGGTACCATTTATGTTAAGTCTATCTTATCTAGTAATAGGAGGAGCCCTTATTGATGTACAACAAATGAAGTTGATTCTTAGAATTCAAGATGATCTCGTTTCCTTTAATATTTTTAAAGCGATGAAATATCCGTTTGATGATAATTCTTATTTTAAAGTTAAGACAGTTGACAAGTTGGTGGGTAAGATTTTTCCAAAAATGTTTTTAAAGATCCACTTGAAGCATGTTTAGTTCGACAGGATAAAGAAATTTAGAATGATGAGATAAATGAGTACGCAAATTTCATGGAGGCAACTCCATCATATTCAAGGCAAAAGGCAATTAAATTTGAGGAGTTTGGACAATACACAACAAAGCCTAAAGCATCAATCGAAGAGCTTCCAATTCTTGAACTCAAATTATTACCTTTTCATTTGAAGTATGCTTATTTAGATGGAGTTTCTTCTTTCTTTATATAGTATATATATATATATATATATATATATATATATAGATAGACAAATTTGATGGAGGAGGAACTATTAGAGTATTGAGAGGACATAAGGGTGCAATTGGATGAAAAATAGCTAATATTAAAGGAATTAGCTCTTCACTTTGCATGCATAAAATCTTGATTGAGGAACAATAAAAATCCACTATCCAACCTTAGAGGCGTTTGAACCCGAAGATGCAAGAAGTAGTGAAAGCTGAGATAATTAAACTACTTGATACATGTATCATCTATCATATTTCTAATAGTTCTTGGATAAATCCTATTCAAGTTGTGCCAAAAGAATGAGGTATGACTGTTCAGAAAAATGACAATAATGAATTGATTTCAACTAGAATAGTTACTAGGTGGAGCATGTGTATAGATTATAGAAAATTGAATGATGCCACTAGAAAAGATCACTTTTCTTAACCATTTATTGATTAGATATTGGAAAAACTTGTAGAACATGAGTTTTTTTTTCCTTTCTTGATGGATATTTTGGGTATAATTAGATTTCTATTGTACTAAAAGATCGAGAGAAAACTACTTTTACTTATCCCTATGGTACTTTTACTTTTAGAAGAATGCATCAATTTTCAAAGATGCATGACAGCTATTTTTCCTGGTATGATTGAAGCATATATTGATATTCATAGATGATTTTTCCGTTTTTGGCTTATCATTTGATTCTTGTTTAAATAATTTGGTTTTGGTCTTACAAAAATGTGAGAAGACTAACCTTGTTTTAAATTGGGAGAAATGTCACTTTATGCTACAAGAAAGAACAGTGCTCGGTCATAAAATTTCTCGAAATGGAATAGAAGTCGATCAAGCCAAAGTGGAGGTTGTTGCAAAATTGCTTTCACCAACATCTATGAAACTTGTCAAAGGATTTTTTTAGGTTTGTAGGATTCTATAAGTAGTTTATAAAAATTTTTCAAAAATTCTTAAACCTTTTTCTAATCTTTTGGAAAAAGATGCTCCTTTTAATTTTTCCGATGAATGTGTGGAGGCTTTTAACACTTAAAAGGAGAAGTTAGTGTTAGAACCAATTATGACAGCATCAAATTGAGATTTATCTTTTAAGCTAATGTGTGATGCTCGCGATTCTGTAGTGGGGGCTGTTTTGGAACAAACAAAAAAGGAGTTTTTCAAACTATATATTATGCTAATTAAACCTTGGCAGGTGCACAATTGAATTATTCAACAACAAAAGAGAAACTTTTGGCGGTAGTTTTTGCTTTTGATAAATTTCATTATTATTTAATTGGCTTAGAAGTTATAGTTTATTTTGACCATTATGTTATTAAGTATCTGCTTGAAAAGAAAGAATCAAAACCCCTATTGATCAGGTGGATTCTATTGCTACAAGAATTTGATTTAGAAATCAAAGATAAGAATGAGAGTAAAAATCTAATTGCGGATGACTTATCAAGAATTTCGAATTCAAATGAAGAGATAAAACTAATTTTGGAAGAATTTCTTGATGAGAAAATTTTTTCCATCAAATTTACAAAAAATCCTTGGTACGCTAACTTTATGAATCATTTGGTAAGTAACATCACTCCTCTTGAATTATCATATCAATAGAAAAAAAGGTTCTTTCTAATGTTAAAAATTATTTTTGGGAAGAACTTTTGTTATTTAAAGTATATGTAAACTAGGTCATAAGGAAATGTGCTTCGAGTGAAGAGAGAGCAAATATTCTATATCATTGTCATGATGGAAAGGCGCCCATTTGGTGCCATCAAAACTGCAGCTAAGATTTTATAATCTAGATTTTATTGGCCCACTTTTTAAAAATGCATACTCTTGCATATCTTCATGTGATAGGTGTTAGAGAACTAATAATATTTCAAGGAAAAATAAGATGCCTTTTAAACAACATTATTGTGTGTGAATTATTTGATATTTGAGGTATTGATTTCATAAGACCCTTTACACATTCTTGTGGGAATTTATGCATTTTAATGGTTGTGAAGTACATGTTTAAGTAGGCAGAAGTTGTAGCATTGCCAACAAATAATGCTAAGGTCGTGGTCAAATTCTTCAAGAAAAATATTTTTATCTGATTCGGCAGTTCTATGATGATCATAAGTGATAGGGGGACACATTTTTACAAGAAATAGTTTGCAGCACTTTTTGAGTAAGTACGGAGTCACGCATAAGGTTGCAATCCACTATCATCCTTAGACTAATGGTCAGGTAGAGGTTTCAAATAGGAAAATTAAAAGAATTTTAGACAAAAACAATGAATGCCTCTAGGAAAGATTGGTCAATGAAACTTGATGATGCATTTTGAGCCTATAGGACAGCGTTCAAAATTCTAAGTGGGATGTCTTCTTTTAGGCTATTGTTTAGAAAGGCTTGTCACTTACCAGTGGAATTAGAGTATAAAGCATATTAAGCATTAAAATTTCTGAATTTTAACATGTAATTTGTAGGTGAAGAAAGATTATTGCAACTGAATGAATTGGAGGAATTTCGCAATGAGGCCTATGAAAATTGCATGTTGTACAAAGGGCATACAAAAAAGTGGCATGACAAGCACATATCATAAAAGAGTTCAAAATTGATCAATGAGTTTTACTTATAACTCTTGTCTTAAATTTTTTTCAGGAATGTTACATTTTCGATGGTTTGATCATTTCACAATCAAACAAGACTTGTACCGAATAGTTGAAGTTATGTATGATACTGAGGGCACATTCAAGTTGAATGGTCAACATTTGAAACCCTACTTTGAAGGTGGTTACAACAAGTAGACAATCACTATTGAACTCCATCCTCTAAAATAACATCTGAGATAGTTTGGTTGAAAACTATAAAGCAAGCGCTTCTTGGGAGTTAACCCAAGTATTTTCAATTTCATTTTTTAATATTAAGTTTACTTTTCACCAAAAAAAAAAAAAAGAAGAAAAGATTAATTTTTCTCTATTTTATCCAAGTTAATTTTCTTTCTTGAAGGACCACATTCTAGGAGTTTAGTCATCAAGGCCATCCATGAATGCATCCTACAACCAAGGAGTTTTCTTATTCCTATTTTTCTTTTTCACATTAAGGACAATGCTTCATACAAGTGTTTTTTTTTTTTGTGGGGGGTGGGACGGGGGCGGGGTGCGCAAAATTTTTGCTAAACCTGAAATTTTTTTCTTCATGATTGCATTCCTTGTTGTGAATTTTTGAGATTCTTAGGAAAATTTGAATTTTGTTTGAACTTGCAACTGATATGTGAGTTAATTTTAATTCCAATTATGTCGATCCACTTACTGAGTACTAAAAGTTTTTAATTTTTGAATTGTGTGAAAATCTAGTGAATATTCATGTGAAGTACGTGATTTTCTTAGGCCTCACCCAAATTTTAGAATTTGTTTGATTTTCTCTTGAGACGAAATCCTAAGTTACATCTAATTGAGAAAATGATTTAGGCAATTTTTGGATCAATTGAGCCTTTCAAGCCAACCCTATTTATTTATCCGTAGTCACCCTATTGAGTCTTAATTATTATCCAATTTTTCATTAATACCCATAAATGTTTAGTTTGGCTTTTATCAAATTATATCATTGCCCCATGTCCATGAACATGTTGATTTTTTTTTTTTTTTGAGATAAAAGTTTATTTGAGCCTAACAGCAATTTGGGAGGAAGGATGGAGCATGAAAAAAAAAAAAAAAAAAAAAAAAAAAAAATTGATTGACATGGTTGTTTGGGGTGTATCATAAAAATAAAAATAAAAAATTGCTTTTATAGTTTTGGGAGAAACTCCATCATACAGCAATTCAAAAAAAAAAAAAAAGAGCAATAAAAAAAAAGAAATGATAATTTATGGTAGCAAAAAGATTATCTTGAAGGAGTGAAATTGGAGACAATGACATTGGCTCTAATTAGAGCCTAAAAATCAATGTGTTGATGGGTGATTTGAGCTTAAAATTATTGTTATCTTACCCGTAGCCCAGCCTTACATTACAAACCGAGAAAAATCCTATTGATTTTTGGTTGGATGAATAGCTTACATTAGTGGAGAGATGAATGAAAAGCAAACCTATGAGATTTGGTCATAATTATAGAGAATTTTTGAGAGGTTGCATACCTATATGAATTTATTTGGATTGCATATAATTCGAAAACATGAGGACTTACACACACACACACTTGGGTTTCATGGTTAGAATTGGTCTTAACTTATGAATCAATTTCAATGTCTGGATGAAATTGGTGTTTTTCTTTGAATTGTGAATTTTAGCAATTATGGAAAAATGTCATGGAGGAGATTGTTGGCTTGAATATGCATTATATCTTGCTTTTGCTTGAGGACTAGCAAAATGTTAAGTTTAGGGGTTTGATAACTCTATAAAAACATAGTTATTTTACCTATTTTAGGTAAGAAATAATGTAATATCTATGATAAAATATTTGGATTTCCTTCTAATTATTCGAATTTTCCTTATTTATATAACATAATGAGATATGGAGAAGATAAGAAAAAGAATGACAAAAATCAGGAATTCAAATTAAAAAGCATTGGAAGATGGATATCAAATTAGGGAATTTTTGATTTTGTTCCCTAATTTTATCTGCAAGTGTTTGAAGATAGATATCAAATTAAAAATTCTCTGATTTTCTATCTAATTTTATGCAAAAAATAAGTAATTGTCTGGAAATAAGGGTCTTGAATGTATTCTATAAATAGGAGAATATTGAGAGCTTAGGGACAGTGAGGTTGTTTTTTTTTAGATTGTTTTTCATTGTTCTAGAGTTTTTCCAAATATTTTGAAAAGAAGATAAAAGTGCTGACAGAATTTTTGTTCTTTGATTCAAGATGTTGAGTTTAATATTTATTTTTATTTTTTCTTTTGCTATGTTCTAATTTTCTTTTGTTAGGGCTACAATATAGCTTAAGCATGATAATGTAAATTTCATGATTTTATGTGTACAAGTGATTCCATTTATATGAGTTATATATTATTTTGCTTAATGCTTTTGAGTAACTGACCACTATTTAAATGATTTGATTTGCATGTTTGAGATTGAGAAGTGACAATATGCAATTGCTCCTTATAATATATAATCATGAATTAAACATGGATAGAGATTTGCCGCATTATTTGTATAGCTTTTGATGATATGATAATCTAAAAGATTCATTGTAAACCTGGAATATTCATAAATTTTAATACACTTATGTTATTTAAATTCACATAGAGATATAGTGGATTAATAAACTGAATAGGATTGTTGTACCTAGAGATAGGATAATAAATAGATTAGGAATTTTTGCTATCATATGTTTGATATTGTTCTTATATGCGTAACAATCGAGATTTAAATCCGGTGGTTATGGTGAAATCGAGATACTTTAACATATTTATTTGACTAATTTACTGCATTTGGTCTACAAATTTTGCTTTTAAGAATTTTAGTTTTAATTTATTCTCAATTCTATTTTGATACGTTAGATAAATTTTAGAATTAATCTATTTTTAATATTTAATTAGTTTATTAATCATCGTCTTCATGCGATGATATTCTTTTACATTATTATATTACTTGTTCGATTCGTTCACTTGTGTTAAGAATTTTATCAACGAAACCATGATTTGACTCTTCGAAATCAAATAGTACAAGTAATTGGAAAAGTTATCCAAAAAAATCATATGTTTATTGTTTTTTTCTAATTTGAGTCTGAACTTTTTAATTGCGTCAATTGAATTTAAAACATTTTCGCGATTTGCCAATTGAGTCTATTTAGTCAATTTTAACTAGAAATTTATGATGTGGATATTAGCTGTTCTACATGGCATCACTTGTGCTTAAATGGATTTTTTAATATGATTTTTAATATTTTTAGATTTTTTATTTCTTTTAATTTCATTTATTTTTTCTTTCCTTTTCCCACTTTGGCCGGCGAGGTTGCCGGCCACGGGCAAGGGCCTCTACACCCTCATTGGCCACAAGCAAGAGTGTCAACCTCACTCAAATCTAAGCCAATTCTGACACCCTCACTTGCTGGCTAGCGATGGTCGTGATGCCTTTGCCAGCCAGAGTTGAAAAAAATAAAAAAAGAAGAAAAAATAATAATAAATGATAAATTCGAAAAAAAATATTACTAAAATTTTCTACATTAGTGTTGATATCCATATTAGTGATTTCCAATTAAAATTAGCTGAATAAACTCAATTAATAAAATTTGAAAAGTTTTAGGACTCAATTGACAATATTAAAATATTTATAACTGAATTGGTAAAAGTGTAATAAGCTTATAACTTTTTTCGTAGTTTTTCTGTATTAATATAGGAACTTACTAAGGTCAAAACAATATTGGTTTAAAACATTAGCAATGTTCTAACATTCTATTACTTTTCCGTCCAAGAAGAAGATAGAGTCATGTGCGAACAATAAGTGAAATAGAGTTGGGCAATGTTTATTCAGCTTTATCCCTTTGATTCTACCATCTCTCGTTGCTCTCTTCATTAACAGCTAGAGGATATTAGCAATTATGATGAATAGATAGGTAGAGAGAGGATCATCTTGCCTAATGTCATGCAATGGCTAAACGTAGTGCAACGGTTTAGGACTTAATTGACTTAATTGACCTATTTTTCATCTTCTGCCTTTAAGGAGTGTGACAAAAAACTATCCTTGAGCTTTTCTCGTCTACTTTTTCTTTTATGTGATTTTGAAACTCTAGCGCAAAATCTATTTAGCAAGTGGTGTAAATAATTTATAGTGATATTTTGATCCTTTTATTTATTTAGGATTTTCAAAACTAGTTTTCTATAAATTCAAGAATCGTCTTATTTTATTCTACTAATTATAGATAAAATGTTAAAAAATACATTTGATTTTGGAATAATATCCATCACCTCAAAGTTGCAGTTTATATCCCATGGCTTTTTTTTTGGCTTGAACAATATCCTTGGATTTGTTTCTTTAAATGCATCAAACTATCTCGAATCCACGTTCCAGTTGCCTATCTTTTCCAAATTGCAATATGTGGCCAATATTCCACTGTCGCTAGTGTAATGTTTCGGTACCCTCCTACTAGCAACGCTCATTAACGTTCCCATTAGTTAATCAATCATCTTCTATTAATAAGTTAATAACTTCGATATACAAGAATTTATTTCCAATTTTACGAGTTACTATTGAACTGAACTTTTCTTACTGGGTCAATAACTTACCACCCTAAGTGCGAGCCTACATTGGTAGGATAAGTCATCAATTTCTCCAATACATTACTAACTCCTGTTATGGACAAAAATGATTGGACGAAGTTTGCACTTCCCTCATGCAATGCTGAAATGTTCTGTTTAAGTCCTAATAAAATACCAACTGCCCATTGGGTAAGCCCATCACCATAACCCAATCTTATCCGCAATTAAAATCTTTGGTTTGAGGCCCGAATAAAATTCCAACCGCCATTGCATAAATCCATCACCACAATCCCACGAGGTGCAAGCCCAGAAGTGCAAGATTGGTGAAACACCTGAGTTAAGGCGCCTCCATTGCATAGTAACCAAGGTTTTCTAAGACCAAAGATAGATTGACGAATCAAACTTGTGACTTTCAATATATAAAGCAAGTCTTGGATCACTCATCCAACCACCTAGTTTGTTAGTATAATACTAATTCCAATAGTAAGATTCCACTGCCAATGATAAATTAGTAAACAACTTAAATAACTTACCAATGAATTTGGCGTTTGTAGATTCCTAAAAAAGTGTTAGTCACTTACGAAAGTAATAAAAGGCCTATGTCGGTAAGTTGCTTATTTCAAAGTTCATTTACAATGATGAATTCATTACTCTTTTTGTTGTTTTTTTTTTGATCGAAATGAATTTATTACTTGACTGGTAACTAATAACTTTTAATTGGACCTGCGTTGGGAAGTTACCAATTTTAATTTTAAGCTTTGTTTTAAGTGATACATGAGTAGATAACTTAAATTCCACTTGTAATTGGTAAATTCCTTATTCCAGGTAAACACTTACTCCATCAATAGTGGCGCTATGTTGGTCACTTATTAATGCAAGTAAAGTACTATTTTCACCGTCAATTTTTTTTTTTTTTTTTTTTTTTCGAGTGATGAAGTTTCATAGAACGTTGATGATTGCATTTGATGTTCCTAAGTAGCTAACATTATTGAAGAAGCACCATCAAGGTACCCAACCAACAAGTCGCCAATCCCAATATTTTACTAACAAGATTCAAAATTTACAGGGCATATAAGAAAAATATCCCGCTCGGAACAAGAATTAGCCCCGGACATGGATGAAGCTACGCACAAATAAGCAACTAATTAACAATAATACCTCTGACCCTATTTATCCTCATTCATGAAGGTAACCAATTTCTTCATCATCTTCGCAGCATTATCACAGCTAGGATTGGACATATGAAACATATGATCCTCCCCCGGTGCTTCCATCACTTCCACAACTCCACTCCATCCACTCTCACTCAACACTTCCTTGTAATACCAACCCCTCTGTCTAAACATATCCTTTTCAGCAACACAAATCAGGAGCCTATTGACATTGAAACTCGAGAGCCTCGGGTCGGTTGCCGGGTTCATTAGCGGGTCATCGCACCCAGTGGTCGTCGGGCTCGCCGCGCGCCAAAAGTCCCTGATCAGGGACCTCTTCTTGGGCTCGGTGGTCTCCAAAGGCAATGGTTCGTCGCCCCAGAAATAAGGATGCACCATAATACCGCCTCGAAATTCGATTCCATCGAGCTTTTCCTCTCCCAATCGGATGCCCATGTTGTTAACTATGTTGGCCCCCGCGCTATCTCCAGCCATGAACACCTATGAAGTATTTAAAGAATATTGTATTAGTGTGTACAGTCATTGCTGAGCATGTTCAAGAATAATCCAATAAACAGGTCCCCACAGAAAATTATATTACGTAAATACCGAACATTGTTTCTGAAACCGCCAACTGTTTGCAATTATTTAAGAAGACTGGAGCCACCGATCAATCACTGGAAAGAATAGCAAAACATTATTTTATCTCGTCAATAACAAAGGAAATTCGAACAATCCAGTGCCTATGATGAAACAAATAACCCTCATTAAAAAATATATTCTAAGAACAATTCTTGCAATCAATTTTTAGTGTGGCTTTAATTTTTCTTTTTGGCTTATTCTCCTAACTTTAGAGTATGAAATTATCTTTTCTGTATTGAGAACCTCAAATCTTTTAAATTCGTATAGATACCTTAAGTCGTCTTAACTTTTGGATTGTATCCTACAATTTAAGGTGACCTTTTTTTCTATATTTTGGAGGCAAATTGAAACATGTTTTCTATTCTGGCTTCAACCTCTCTTAATAGTCAGAAGGCTAAGACATTGGACCTATTTCTAAAAGTGAACAAGAGTCTTTATGGCACAATTTCCCCAAAATCTATTTTGTGAAAATCGTTACTGCAAATTTTAAAAGGTGCTCGACAAACTTCA
The DNA here is from genome assembly GCA_014182555.1 of Eucalyptus erythrocorys. Classification (NCBI taxonomy): domain Eukaryota; kingdom Viridiplantae; phylum Streptophyta; class Magnoliopsida; order Myrtales; family Myrtaceae; genus Eucalyptus; species Eucalyptus erythrocorys. The sequence continues at coordinate 18,773,968 of CM024603.1, forward strand.
AACAACTGTAGCACCCTCGAAGCTGTAGCTACATATAGTAGAGATGGGCATGGTGCGCCACTCCGAGTGCGGTAAATTCCCCCACAAAAAAAGCTCCGCAGGGCATGGGGCAGGCAATAGGCACGAAGGGGCTAATTTGCCCGTTGTGCACTTTAATGAATATATATTTATTTTATTATATTTGTTGAAAAAAGTATGAAATATTTTAAATACAATCCTAAGAACCATCTCTTCTCCTTACAAATCGCTTTTGTAGAAGAAGCAAGCTTAGAATCTAGGAAAAGCAATATGGGCCAATAATTTTCCGTGTGTTTCATCTTCACAATTGTCCCATATTGACCAATTTTGAAAAGGAGCTTGATTAGTTCTTTAGAACCAACCCACGACGCTATTCTTGTTTATAAAATCCACCCATGAGGCCATCTTTCTTATAATATTAATAAGAATAAAAGCAATGTCAAATAATCATCTAGAATTTGGAATTATTTCTTTTTGAGAAAAAATATTGATTATACGGTGGGGCCCCACAAGCCCACAAGGCAAAACCGCCCCGTAGGGCACACGGCGGTGACGGGACGGGTTTGGGGACCAGGATCTCCGTCCCCGCCTCGCTTCCTTCTCATCCCTAGCATATAATAGCATTCAAGAAACAGCCTATCCCCCCCTTAAGATGTGTTAAAACATATGTCACCAAAAGATACTAGAGATTACACTTCATAGCACAATCATAAAGCAACACCGCAATATTACGGCCACAACTACACCAAACAAAAGACGAATCTAATATTGTGAGTTTCGACGTTGTAACTATTAGCATATATATATCATAGCAGGTGATCTAAATAGAAAATGAAGAACGTTCAGGATCACCTTCTTGAGATTGGCATGAGAATTCAGCCAGTCCTCGGGCCCATTTCTGGTAGAATGAGAGGTCACCCATTTGAGAGTAGTCCACGAATCATCATAAGCTGCTGGAATCGGATGCTCTGGTGCGCTTCTATAATCGACGGAGATGGCGATGATGTTGGCCTCCGCAACTAGGGCGTTGAGATAGTTGTGGTAAGTAGGCGACTGTGCCGATTCAATTATGAAGCCTCCTCCGTGAAAGTATACAAGCACAGGGAGCTTTTGTAGAGAATCGGTCGCAGCTTTTGGGATATAAAGTCTCACGGAGACGGCAGGGTCCGCTGAAATGGCAACATCTTTCGATTGGACACCGGTTTTCTCGTCAAGTGACGGAAGGACAGTTTCCGTGCCCAGAAATCTCTCCACTCGGCCATCCTTGTAGATCCTTGCGTAGGGAGACATATCATAGAGCAGTTCTGTGTCCATTGAGTTTTGAAGTAATATAGAAGCGAGTTCACTATAGAGGATGAGAAGAAAGAGAGTCGATCAGAAGTTTATATTGAGCTTTTGCATTGATATGCTGGTTTTTATATGCCCTACGCACTAGCCTTGTCTTGTTGATATACAACGTCAAACGTGGAAAGCAAGAATTTTCATGCGATTGGTGCATGATAAATGCGTTTCATGAGATACAATTTTGTTTTATATGGAACGATGATATTGACTGGGTTATAAAATTTGGATAGCCGGCCAGATCACAGAGGTGAGCATTCATTCTTTACTTTTTAGGTTTACCAATCAGATAAGCGATCAAATCTTCTGGTAGCACCAATAATTCAGTCGAGATATGGGGTTTAATTATATGGTTATCATCAGTTAATTTCCACACGCCAATTTCAATGATTTTCCATTCGTCATAAGAAGCCGATTGATGTTTGTCTTTTCTAGACATATGCAAAAGATAAAAGGGATTCGTGAATCGTGATGTCTATGTATCAACCAATATAATAAGATATAGCATAATATAACATAGAGCATTAGTCATGATGTCTGTGTACCAACCGACATATAGTATATGACATTTTATAATTAGGCCTGTCAATTTCCACTCGCCAACTTCAACGATTTTTCATTCTTGTCATAAGAAGCCGATTGATGTTTGTCTTTTCTAGACATATAAAAAAGATAAACTGGATGCGTGAATCATGATGTCTATGTATCAACCAATATAATAAGATATAGCATAATATAACATGGAGCATTAGTCATGATGTCTGTGTACCAACCGACATATAGTATATGACATTTTATAATTAGGTGTAGCATAATATAATATGAAGTCATGAATCATGATGTCTGTGTATCAATCGATATATAGTGTTGTTGACACCTAGGGTGCAGATGACAAAGTTTTTGGAATGGAAATCAATTTCCGTTCTTCGAATGGGTTTCTGAGTAAAGAAACACATTTGATAAATACTCAAAATTTCTATTTTTTGGACAAAAAATTGTTTGATAAGAGAATAATATTTCTATTTCTAGGAATAGAAATTATTTAGATAACAACATAGGAAATCCTTAAATATAAAATAATAGTCGAAAATAAAAGTAGTACATTACAAAAGTCAAAAATACAATTTTATGGAATCTCTAGCATATTATAATCCCTTACCATTATATTGACAACACTTTTCTTAAGCATGTTCATCTTGGTTCCTTCCTCGGTCAATGTATCGTTTGCAACCTCATCTTGTGTAGGTCTAGATAAGTACTGTAGATCTCCATACAGGGAAAATTTTTTATCCATCTCATCTTGATCACAAATGTAATTATGGATACGACAACATGCAATACAATATGTGCTTGCTTTCGAAGACATGTCTCAAAATGAAGGAGCAATTCTTTAATGCCCCAAATGGTCTCTCAATGACATTCTTTAGAGAATAATGCCTATAGTTGAACAATTATCTTCCTATTGTTAGCCATCTCGCTCTACCCCTATAATTATTTAAATGATACCGTTCACTTTTTAAAGGAGTTAAAAATCCCAAGATTACTATATAACTAGAATCCACCACATAGTATTTCCCTATAATAAGGTATTTGTATATTGGTCATGATTTGTATCTGTAGTACAATCATAAAGAAAATTACTCTTTGAATGACAAACAAATACCTAGTGGCAGTCGAGGAAATTCCAAGTAAGAAGTCTCGAGTGCTGTTGAAGGCACTCAACAATCATTGGCAGAGCTTTTCCAATCAGTATATACAAAAGTAAATTTTATATCAAATGAACAAACACACAACATATTCTGAGTGATGATTCATTTCCTACCTCTAAATGGGATTTGCTTCGACACACGTACATAAGTATGAATATGGGTGCCATCGATAACGTCTATACAACCCCGTTATTTTATCAAAGATTAGTATTTTACAAGATTAACAACAAAATAAAATTGATGGTGTAAAGGAATATGTGAGAATTCTACATTGAAGTAATGTTTATGGTTAAGATCCATAAGAATCTCTTGTGGGACAACATCAAAGGAAGGTGGTATGATAACCTCTCTTGCCAATTTGAGAACTATTTGCAATACTTTAGTCAAGTACTTGCTGATAGTTTGTCCCGAACATTGGAATCTATCACATAAATCTCTATTTAAGCATTTATGACAAATCATAGATAAGAAAATCCCGACTTGTTCATTTACTCTAATATATCGAAATCTTCCAACCAATCTTTTACCTTCATTAGATCACAAAGGTTGAGAAAGACTTGTCTCTCCATTGTAAAAACTCCATATACTCTATCTAAATGCCCAAAAAGAACCTTCCTTACCCATTAGGGTCCTGACAATAAGCTGTCTCTAATAGGTTCTCTCACGTGCATGACCATATCTACTGTAATAATGGACAACCATGCTATTAGTATATCAAGATCAAAATCGTCAAAATCCTACTTTACTAATTCAATTGATGCTAGTTGACCATTATACATGCTACTTTCACGTCCATCCATATTACCTATGCTATCACACACAATAAGAACATAAACCCATTAGATAAGGACTCCAATAATAATAATCAACAATAGCAATAATGTCATCAAAATTGCAACTTAAAAAAAAAAAAAGTCTCAAATACGTAAGTCATAGAATGAAATTAAGCCATATATAAATCCATAGCATATTTTTTAACAACCACTTAAAGAGATTCAAGAAGTCCCCATCTCCTTTAAGTAGAGAGATGATGATGGCATTTCTCCGAGTGGCATTAAGACATGTCTAGTTCACAACTTTGTTATAAAGATTCTTCTCTAAGTCAGGCATGCCATTTAGGATGGCAACCACAGCTCCTATGAAATAGGGATCTATAGGAGGCGAGGCCTATAAGGGCATGGAACCATTTGTTGATTAACCCGTTTTGAATTTAATCATTTCTTGAATGGCTTTATGGGTGCCACTAATATCATAGGTGTTACTCTTTCTTCTGAGAAAATATTCAGTGGTTCGTGCGCGCCACGTCATCCGCTGACCTGGCGCGTACAAACCACTCAAGTATCGACACCTGTCCCGAGCGGGACCCCCTCGAAAATGAGAAAAGGGTTTTTTTTTTTTTTTTTTTTTTTTTTTTTTTTTTTTTTTTTTTTTTTTTCGGTTGGCTCGGCTCAGCTCGGCTCCACCGCCCGCAGAAGAAAGGACGATATTCCTCCCGCTCAAAATTTTTCTCTCTCCTCGCGGGTTCTCTCTCTCCTCGAAAAATAACCTAGAACGCTCAGAGCCTTCCTCTGTTTCTTCTCTACGCATCTCACCTCTCTCCGCCTCCGCCTCCGCCTCCGCCTCCGACTCCGCCTATCCAAAAGCCTCGCTTATCTGCCTCTGGCATCTCGATCTCGTTACCGAGCGGCACCAGGCTCCTCGCTGCTGACCGGGCGTTGTCCCTGACGCTGGCCCGCTTGGTCACGAGGGAAAACTCGGCAGACTTGGGCGGGGTCGACGGCGCGGCGAAGAAGGAGAGGCCTCCTGCATTTTCTCTCTTTTTTTCAACGGAGCGCGCGCTATTTCTTCCCGCTTCTGCCTCTCTCTTCCTCCAGCACTCCTCTCCTCTCTGTCCTGAGCCCTCTCACTCACCCCAAGCGCCCCCCTCCTCTCTGTCTGGAGCCCTCTCACTCACCCTAAGCGCTTCCCTCCTCGCCTCTGTCCTCGTTGCCATCATCGACTTTCCAACCGCGGCTCCAAAAATCGCCGGCTGCGGACTGGCCTCTCGAGCTTCTTTGTCTTCTACTCCTTATTTGGTCCCGATTTCGGGCTCGAGTACGTAGCCAAGGATTTTGAAGCAAAAGAGGTTTGCGAGGCTAGATATACTAGTGGCGGTGCTAAGTTTTGGGGTTTCGGCGATGCCGTGACAGCCGCGAGGGAAATTGTGGTGGAGGAGAGAGAGGCGTATGGGTACCGTGAGACCTCTCTTTCTCCTTTGCCTTTTTTTTCTTTTCTATCGCCTCTGTTTCAGGAGGCATGGAGGCTTGGTGATAGTGGCTGCTTTGGCTTCTAGGTCGAGCCAGAGTCGGATAGCTTATCAGGAGGCTGAGGGGGAGATTTCTTCATCAGCCCTTTTGACTGCTGAAGCAAGTCGCATCCCGCCATTCCCACCGGAGTATTTGTCATGGTGACCTTTGGTATGAAAGTTTTAACCTTATTATTGTTGCTGTGAGGAAGAGCGCATGATAGATAATTGTCCATGGTCTGCAATTGCTACAATTGGTGATAAAGTGATCATTCTTTAGTGCTAGGATCGTTGTTGATGTGAAAACTATAATGCTCTTGTGACCTTTTGCACTTTGAATACTTTTCACATATGTCCTGCACTCACATAATGTATTCTAATGTATCCAATTTAAATAAATTCCTACTAGTAGGAGAATGAAGGGAAAGGGTTGCCATTCCCGTACTGCAGGAAGTAAACATATCTTCCTAGAATATCAGCTAAATAGGATTTAAGTATCATTAGTAAGTGTCAAAGCTGGATGATGAAAAAACCATCGCTCTATGATCCTAGCCATGTTCAATGATGACCAGATGAAGGTGCAACATCTGTTATCCTAATTTATAATGGCTATTTTGATGTGGCCAACACTATTCAAAGCTCCTGGTAGTGGGGGGAAAATGAGCAATTATAACAATGCTATATTAGAGGTATAATCGTAATTTTTGCAGTATAATCTGATTATGTTAATTGGTATAGTGCTATATTTTTATTATCTTTTCTTAATTAGAAAGCCTTTTTTTTCCCTTCAATTAAAATACTGAACTGGTGGTGGTAGTAGTAGTAGTAGTAGTAGTAGTAGTAGTAGTAGTAGTAAAACTGAAGTAGTTTAAAAAGCTCTGCTGAATTTTGTGGTTATAGTAATTAGATAGTTTAAAAAGCTCCGCTGAATTTTGTGGTTATAGTAATTAGATAATTTTTACTATGTGGTTTAATCTTTGTGCCCTTTTTTAAAAAATTTTATGCACTCATGTATTTTCTTAATAATTTTCAAGATGCTGGAGTGCTCGCTGAAGGATTAGTTGGACTTAGAATAAAGGCCTGGTGGCCATTTGACTAGCAATACTTTATTTCTGTCTTGGTTGAGCATGTTATTTGTCAATCCTCATCTCCTTTTTTCACTTGCGACTGCTGTTCGTTCGGTGATGGCTGGCTGCTGCTGTTGTTCCAATGATGGTCTACAGCACTAATGGTTGTTTATGTCATTTTCTTCCTATTCCTAATCATTTGTTTTATAGGTTCTAGGATGGCCTAATTCAATGTTACGACCCTCTAATGAAAAGGCACAAGGTGAGGTGACTATCAGTCTATGAAAGTTTTTCCCTTTCAGTTTGCAGTCATTGACAATTGTTTCACTTTTTAAATTGCTGCTGTCAGGACCTGTTAATTCTTCCTTAGAAAGACAGCCTTCTGTTATTCAGTTGGTATCTGCAACAATTTGATTTGGATGGCAATCGGGTATGTGTTTAATTTTTTTTTTTTTTTTTTGTAAAAATAGGGAGTTCCGTCTCCATCTCTAGTTTCCAAAATGTTAAATCTCAAATTGTTCATTTCACAGGTCAATCAAGGGCTTATTGTTTATGGGAATAAAGGAAGCACAGATCAGCATGCGTAAGTTATTTTTTGATAAAGTAATGCCACTATTACTTTTACATGCTGGTGACGTGATGGGTACAATTGCTTTTGTTGATCAATCACATTCTGCTGGTGAACCAATGATCCAGATGCTTGAAGTCTCTGAGCATATCTCGCTGCAATAAATTGGCTTGTTGTTGCAGGCCCACGTGCTGCTGCAATTGGGCAGGTTGCTGTTGAATCTGTGACATCAACTGTTGTTGCATTGGCTGAGCTTGTGATTGTTGTCCTTGAGAGGCTAGCAAATTTGATGCGCCACCTTGTGTTTGTTGCTGTACCGGAACTTTGGACTGTTGAAGCACGTGAACTTGGTGCTGACCTGCATGCTAGAGTTACCAAATTGAGACCCAACCATTTGTTGCTGCTGATTCAACCCAGGAACATTACTTTGAGGAGCCATTTGGTGAGGATGAATATTTGTGAGATTGTTTTGTTGAGGCATCAAGCCGCTATCGCCGTCTTCTTGCTGTTGCTTTGGATGCTTTGTAGATTATTCTCGTGGGTTAAGCAATCTCGTTGCTGCTGCATATCTCCCATGTTATTTTGTTGACTCGGCCAATCGGTTCTATTGCATCATCTCGTTGACTTGAAAGCTGATGCTTTCGTTGTTCTTTCTTGCTATGAAGTCAACATTGGTGTTGTGACAAAGATGCTTGCTTTGTTGATGAACAGCCCGAGACTCGCCGTTGCCTCAGACCTTGATGTTGTTGAAGCATGGACTATGTTGACTGTGGAACTGAAGACTATTGATTTTGTTGGAGACCAGCTAGAGGAGCTGGTTGCATTGATAGCGGCTGCATGACAGAAGATGTTTGGAGGACAGACTGCTAAGAAGCCCGATTTGAGTTGGTCGTAGCATATTCTCGTTCGCCGTTCTTGCCGCCGTTGTTGGAATTGAGATGACATGAGCGAATGCGGGACCGGCTGAAGCTTCTGCTTCAAAGCTGCTGCTGGTAAATAAACTGCTGTGAATTCTGAGACTGTTATTGTGGTTCAGCATTAGTTAGAATAGGAATGAGGTCTGCTTGGTCATTCTAAAAAAGTTTCATGTACTTCATATACAGCTAAGAAGGAGGCTACAATGTGTTCCTTCAAATAGTCATTATAAAGATCTCACCTCATCTGCCAAGAACTCGTCCGATTAATACACTCAAGAAGAATTGCTTCGATTCAGAAAGCCCAAGAAAAATAAATCCTTACGGAAGAAAGAGAAGTTGGACTTAGATGCCCTTGAAGTGGAAGCAGTTTCAGTAGGGTTGGGTGTTGGAGATCTTGGATCACGTAAGGATGGGAGGAGGCAGGCTAGCAGAGAGGAGCAAGAGAAAATCGAGGCTGAGATGAGAAAGAATGCCTACCAATCGGCCTATGCTAAAGCAGAGGAGGCATCTAGGTTACTGTGGGTGGAGCAAACTCTTTCTGTTAAGACGGAGAATGATGAAAACATGGTCATTGCTGATGACGATGAAGATCTTTATAAATCTTTAAAGAGAGCTAGGAAATTGGCTCTAAAGAAGCAAGAAGAGGAGGGGGCTTCTGGTCCTAAAGCGATAGCTCTTCATGCCAGTAGTATTCCCAGCACACACAATGCAGAAAATCAGAGTGTCACGATTGGAGAATCACAGGAAAGCACGGTTGTCATGACAGAAATAGAAGGTTTTGTTTCAGGCCTCGAGGTTGATGAAGTTATACATTCGATTAATTCTGTGTTGGCCTGGCAATTTGCGATCATATTTTCTTTTTGAACTGTGGAACCCTTATTTTGTTCTCCAGATTTTTCAGATTACTGCCTTTTGCTTATTTGGGTAGCATTGCTGCTTATTGGGTCAAAACTAGTTTAAGTTGGCTGTTTAGTTTAGAATCCTGGTATTGTTTGGATGGTTAATGAGCAACATTTCTTGTTCTTTCACTGTATGCATACTGAAAGATTGTTTGTAAGTGACTTATTTTAGAATTTGCCTTCTGTATATGTGCGAACAAGCAGTGCACTTGATGCGCCTCATTGAACATCTTGGACAACTTGCAAACAAGCGAACTTTTCGCATACAACTTGCAGTCTGTTGCTCATGTAGTCACAGTAGCTTGTTTATTTGGGATGCATTTTGACTTCCAAACTAAATTCCTAATCACTGGTCGAGGGGATTGCTGTCTTGAAGAGCAGTGGAGTTATTCAATTGTTTTGGCCATATTGGAGTTGCTTAGTTTTAAAACCGCAATTAGTTTTCAGGATATATGCTGGCTAAGAATGCTGTTGGTTCTACTAAGAAGGGGAGAGGGACATGCATATTGGGCTTGCATTGCAATTTTGAGATATCATTCATGTAATTGAAATTACTTCCTCTTCAAATCGGTGTTATATCCACCAATTGCTTGATATGTCTTTGGTGTCTGAAAGAATATGTGATGTTATTTTCTTATCAAGTGAGTTATTGAAATTGTGCCATTACCACTCGTTCCAGTTTCTCATAAGCCTGACATAGAAGATGTCTTCATGGATGAAGACGAAGCACCGGTAACATCTGAGAATGAAGTAAAAGATGAGCCCAGAGGCTGGACAGAATTTAAAGAATTTGGTAATGATGAAGGTCCTGTTCATGAGGATGAGGAGGAAGTTGTTTCGGATGAGATAATTCATGAAGCTACAGTGGGGAAAGGGTTGTCGGGTGCCCTAAAGCTGCTCAAGGAACGGGGAACACTTAAAGAAACTATTAAGTGGGGTGGTAGAAACATGGATAAGAAGAAAAGCAAGCTCATAGGCACTGTGCTCTGCTCAGTATTTGGAGTTCTCGCAGTTTGTCAGATGCCAAGAGGTAAGTGACGAGGGATTGCAGCATGTTATCCACTTTCCTTCTTTGCGGACCTTGTGATTGGTAAAGTGCCTAGGAGTCACCGATGATGGCCTGAAGCCACTTGTGGGATCACAAAAGTTAGAGTTGCTTGTGGTGGAAGATTGTCCTCAGATTTCAGAAAGGGGCCTTCAAGGTGTTGAGGAATCTGTTTCTTTCAGGCAAGACTTGTCATGGATGTATTGAAGCCATAGGGGCACCCGTTTCGTCCTTGTGTCTATTGGATTGAGTAGTAAAAATATGTTTTCTTGTAGTTGTTCAATAGATTTGTATATGATTCAAAAGATCGTGTTATTTGTGGTTAGAGGAAAAACAATTGTGTTGTCATTAGTTGCTGGACTGGTGTTGTATGTCCATGCCAAGGCATATGCCTTGCCTTCTTTTTCGTTGCTTAAGCAAAGCCCCTGTTGATGATGTGCAATTGAATGCTCTCTTCATTAATCCTATTCATAATTTGCTCTAGAGATTATTTTTCACTTGCAAGAGTTCATGATTGAATATTGCTTTCTGGATTATTTCAATCAGGCGTAAAATGGTAGGGAACTCACAGCTTGAGGACAATTTTGACAGGGTCGTGTCATCATAACATAAATGAGTGTCATATGGGCAATTTCTTGCTTTCAAATGTTTAGCCCAACTTCGATATCTAAGTCGGCTGATGATGATTTGCAATAGATTTTTCCCTTCTCTCGGAAGGCTAATGATGAAAAACCACCCTTTATCCTCAAAATGCTCTCCAAAAAGAGTGCATTGGGAAGGCTAGATAAAAGACTCTTTTGTGATGAAGTTGCCAATTTATAGTGAGCCAAATGAACAAAGGACGCATTGCCCAACCTTTTATGCCGTATTGGTTTCCAGAAATTCAGTAGTCGGTGACCTTTCTAATTCATGAACCTTCAACTGACAGAGCCGAAGTTAGGCTTAAGTTGCTAGTAGTTGATACAAATAACTCTCGAAGATAAGAGGCATCTCATTGTGTACTATAATACCAATTAAGTTGTTGAGAACCATTCCTCGATAGGCTTGCTTTCCCAGTCATAGAGCCACACCGTATAGTGGAGGAGACATAGAATTGAAACAGGAAAAAAAAATTGATGACGGCTTTTAAGAAGAATGACTTCTACCCCTTTAGAAAAATAATTATGTCCCCCTGGCTTTTAAGAAGAATGACTTCTACCCCTTTAGAAAAATAATTATGTCCCCCTCGCAAGAATCTTGAGTGTTCTACAGGTTCTCAAAATCATGCAACCACAGCTGTATACAAGCAGGACATGCACACGCCTAACCACATTCACACACGAGCATGCATGCCCTATAGATAGCAACAAATCAAAGCAAAGGTGTTCACGCCGCCACCAGCCACCCCCCCCCCCAATATAGCAACAAATCAAAGCAAGGTTTACACCGATGGCCATTATCTCTCCATAAACACATGCAGAGCATTTCACTTGCTCAGTCATTTGTCTAACAGCAAGAGTAGCATCTGTGAAATAGCCACCTACGAATCACATAATCTGTACAACCATCTCTAGGAACAAGTACAACCATCTCTAGAAACAGTAACAATGAAGAAGATCACTAGTAAAGGTGCCATTCAATTCTCGGGCAACAAAGAATTCTCAAAAATTGCCGCCTGTCTTGTTGGCATTACAGGTCTAAGTACATCTTCAAAAGCAACAAGAGCATCTATATTTTGATCTTCATAGTTGATAAAGCTAAAAGGTATATAGAATAATGTAATCTGGAGCTGCAATCGACGCCCAAAGCTTGAAGTTACTTCCACCCCAATAGTAAGTTGCTCGAACTCAACAAACAAAAGAAGACCTGTCAATAGCACTTCAAGTTTTCGGCTTCTTTGGTGCTCCCAAGTTACTAGGCTCAGGCTTCCGCTTTATCCCCAATAAATGCTGAACCTAGAATACAGCCGAACATCAGAACTTATGAAGTATGAACCAAGGGCAGTTGCCTTAAAAGCTAGGACAAAAAGATTCCTTGGTAAAAGAAAACAAAAGGAGAAGAGAGAAGCCCTAAAATCATTTTGACAAACCCAGCTTGATAAAAATATCACTAAAATCATGATGCCTAAGACCTTGCTTTTCTTCTAAAAGTCTAGTAACTTTAGTCTAAAATGTATTAAAGTAATGAATTGGTGTTTCTTTGTCAGATGCAAAAGAAATTATAATGGAGAATTTAGTAGTACAAGGCTATAGTAACAAGACGTGAGTGGAAAATAAACTTACAGAAGCCTTGGCAAGAGCCTTTGCAAGTAATTCAACTGCTGACATGCCTAACCTGTTTGGTAGTTGCTCAGCTGCAGACTTGAATGCCGTAATGACACTGCATTTTGGAGGATATTAGCATCTTGTTATAGGCAATGATTCAGCTTCTCAGCAAAAAGAATGACTGTTCCTATCAGAAATGTCTTATTGATTCTGCAGCTTCGACACCAGCAGTTTGAGCAGCATCACTTGGCTGTGGAGCAGCAATGTGTTCAAATTTTACCCCAGACTCTCTTTCGATCTTAGATACATTTGCCCTTCTTGGATCGTACAGCATGACAGCTACTCCAATATTGCCTAGAAAACAACATTGCCCTCAGCATCTGGCGAGCTATAGAAATAATGAAGCTATGGAAAATGCAATGCAGTTGTGCTAATAGTCGGCCTCTTTTTTTTTTTTTTTTTGGGGGGGAGGGGGTTAAGTGTGAGCCTCTATGTGATGTTGAAGCATATATTCACAGAAAAGAGAAGCAAATCAAAACATACCACATTAATTATCCAGCATACTTGGATAATTAACTGGACATCATTGATGTCCAATCCACATGCCGCCACATTTGTGGCCACTAATATCATATACTTGCCAGACTTGAAACCAGCAAGTGTAACTTGCACTCAGGAAGCAAAGTTTAAGCAAGGAAAAGAATGTCTTGCGTCAATTAAGAGGCAAAAAAGGTTTCAACCATTTAAACATAGATGGTCATTGGTAGCCATTATGAGCATGTATCCAGATGGCCTTTTACATTTTGTTTTTGCATAATATAACTCTTGTGGCTTGCACACTTCTTTTAAATCTGAAACTCTCAAAATCATCACAACACTCAAGTATCGACACATAAATTCAGAAATAATTCATTCATAGTATTTGTCAAATTCAAATAATATTTTAAATTTTAGCGGGAAGTACTTATCGCTTTTGCTTAAAGTGTAACCAAACATGCCCCAGAGCGTGAGAGTTAATTTTTAGAAATACTTGCATACACAAAACCAGAAAACAAGTGACATACAAGGAACGCATCACTTAAACAGATAGCCCCTGCAAATTAACAAAATAATATTGTTTCCAGTCATGACGCCGGACCTACCACTGAATTAGATCCAAAAGCAAATGCTCATAATTCATTCTATTGAAGCCTAGACCTATGCATTCATCACTCGAAAATCTGAGGGTATGTACCCCACTAAAAGCATCAGCCACCTTTATTCTTTGAAAATATTTTATAATGAAAGGGAATTTTTTGCTACAGACCAATTTCTTTGCCTCTGGATGTAACATTTATTGCTGTAATCATTTATACCTTGTGAAACCACCACACATCAATATATCAGCACTCTCCAAGAAAATGACTCTCCAAGAAAATGAACTTCTAGGCAAACTAGGTTGGTTGATTTGATTAAGATAGTAATAAACTCGCACGACATTGTCACCCGCTATATGTGGTTGACAACTAGATAGCAGGCAAACCAACTATTTGTAGTCATGTAATTTAGTATAATAAACCATGCTGTCTTCTTTGTTCATCTCCTCTTCAGTGTGTTACAACATTAATACTCTTACGTGTATTAGTATCTCTAAAGACTATGCACATTCATCATTTACCTCTCGTTGGGCTTGCTGTATGTCTCCATGCAAGGGCCGTGCTCCAGGCCATAATCTAGAAAGTTGAGAAGTAGATTCCTTCATCTCAGTAAAATTATGCTACGGCCTCCACTAAAGAAAATCCAACCAGAGAAGAAAGTTTTAAAAGTGTATAGTGTCAAGTAAATCTTGTGACTAACAAAATGGAAACAACTAACCTGCTGTAACAGCGTATTATGTTTGGGGTAAGCTGAGGTCTAGCCAAGCTTCTACAAGGAATAACAATATGCCTAACATTGGTTTTGGCCTTCATTTTCTCATTACCTACTGGATCTATAGTTCTCTTGTTTTGTTTAAGGAACTTGGAAGAAATCTGGAAATGCAAAGTCTCGCCATCAAGAAAAGTTGGGTGAAGATGAGTTTGCACAACAGCAAATAAGTAAAACCAAACATTGACAACCAAGATACAAATTCAAAACAACAAAACAATTTTGCCAGATTGAGTTACATACACCTTGGTAAAGTAACGCTAAAGAGCAGCATCTGAACTTTACCTGTATCCTTCACCTTACCTACAAAAACCAGAAGAATTGAAGGATAAGTATATCCACATCTATCGGTGATGTGGTTAGATCGAAAAAAATCACATAAGTGAGACAAAAATTCTCCAAGTATCTCATGTTATTATCGATTTTCAAACTGCAGCCTAGATAATGCCTTACGTAAACCTACTCAGACAAGCCTCAAGCAAGCCTCAAGCAGAGGAATAGCAATATTGGTTTGAGCCCGTCTTAATGTATGCACAATAAGAGATATGTTACATATAGTAGAGCATTTAAAAGGCACAAAGAAAATAAAGATCTTGCTCTTAAAAAAAATTCGAAAATCTCTTTTTTGAAAAAGTTCTAAGCAATTGCATGATGCTGAAACTGAAAGGCCTATTGTCAAATTTCAAAAAATAACATCACTAACAATAATTGTAATTGCAATAGATAAGTAAAGCATATTTCCACCAACTCCATAGTGAAAAAAATTAGTATACACACGCCAAGAATTAGCTCCACATCTTCAACAAAACCCATCCTTAGCGTTTCATCAGCCTCATCAAGGACACGGAAGGTTAAAGAGCTCAAGTCAACATTTTCCCTCTCAATGTGGTCCTGCCACAAGATGTAACAACTCTGAACATGCATTATTCCCAGCAGGTGAAAGAAAACCAAATAAGCTTCCAATTCAATGAATTACTCTCGCAAGGCCAGGTGTTCCAATCACTATATCGACCTGTCTCCTCAATTGGCTTTCCTGAGCATGAAAACTAGTTCAAGCAACATATCTATCATCACCACTTCACATCGACCGAAAAGATAACAAAAAAAACAAAAAAAAAAAAAACCTTCAGCAACATCATAACATCAAAGAAAAGATCGAATCACATAGCATCTCGATAGCCATTACGAGCAACATGGTTTGCAAAAGACTTTAACCCATCCGCAGTCGGACACTAGCATCTTAAACCCCCAAAACAAAATTCACCCATGACCCGCGAAATAGCTCCAAACCCATCCAAAACACATAGCATCTAACCGAATGCCGAATCAGCTTCGCAGTCACCTGTTCGCTGGAACTTCGATTTTGTAGATGACTTCCTCGTCCTCATCAGTCTCCTTTTCCATGTGCTTCTCCTTTTTGATGATTGCCTTCTCCGTCGTCTGGCCAGCACAAACAAAGAAGCCAAACCCCTCAGCCTTTAAAAAAAAAAAAAATCCCCCCTCGTAGAAAAAAAAGGGCAAAACCACGGTCTGATTTGCTGGCGATGGTTCGCCGGTCGGAAAGAGGGAGGGCAGAGAGAGAGGGAGGTCGCGGTTCTCTCGCCAGTCCCGTGCAGTGGTTCGTCGATTGCTCGCGGTCCTCTCGCCAGTCCCGTGCAGTGGTTCACCGGTCGGAAAGAGGGAGGGCAGAGAGAGAGAGGGAGGTCGTGGTCCTCTCGTCGGTCCGATGCGGTGGTTCGTCGGTTGCTGGCGGTGGTTCACCGGTCGGAAAGAGGGAGGGCACAGAGAGACTGGGAGGTCGCGTCTTGTTCGTCGAGAAAGAGAGAGAGAGGGAGGGTAGAGTGAGAGAGGCACGGAGAAATTTTTTCTTTTACGAGGAGAGGAGAGAGAGAACCCGCCCATTCAAGTGAGGAGAGAGAAAAAATTTGAGCGGGAGGAATTTTGTCCTTTCTTCTGCGGTGGAGCCGAGCCGAGCCAGCCAGCCAAAAACCAGCGCCTTCCTTTTTCTTTCCAGGGGTCCCGCTTGGGGACACGTGTCGATTTTTCATTGGTTCATGCGCACCAAGTCAGCGGATGACGTGGCGCACACGAACCACTGAATATTTTCTCCTTTCTTCTCCTCTTGAAATTTGGAGTCATATTCAACTTGTTCTTCTTAGGAATTGGGATGGTAGTTTCGTCAGATATAAAGACTCTCTCATCAACATGGTGTTCATTAAATTCCTCTGGATCACCTACCGTCGCACCACCACCATTGTCATCATTAACGACATTGTCTTCTCCCTCCAACACCACTAAGTATCTTGCATTTGCTACTGCATACTCCCTAGTGGCATATGTATCACCAAATACAATACAAAGGTCCGGATACTAAGGAAACCCATCATTCCTGAATTTTGCCCTTTCGCTATTATCTTGTAATTTTCATAGTAATGACATATGTCAACTATATAATTGAAGGTTACATCCATAATAAGAACAAATGGACTCAAGTAAAGTGATGCCTTGATTTGAGACTCCCATACACTTGGATCCTCCACAGTAACCTATTTTTTTTTTTTTTTTTAAACATTTTCCCATCCAAATCTAGATTATGAAAAAAGCTTCTTAAAACTACCATGCTATCTCTTTAGTTTGTTTACCCTATTCTTCAACTGAATTACATTAAATTGGAGTCTTATTTGTTCATTAAACTCGGTATGTCTGTTATTCCACCCTATTTTGTTGTAGGTACAGGTGAGGCGATTTCTCTTTTTCATCTCTTATACCAATAAACTTATAAGCAAATTGGTTAAAGGCTCGGTCCACTTTGCCATAATGCCTCTTTATGAGGTGCCATTTAACCTTAACTGGTTAAGTATCCAATGAGCCATATCGATTGATGTACTAATTTTAGAACAAAAACTTCGATGTCAAGATCATATCAATGTAATGTTTTATGACTATTAATCAAAATGCATGAAGAAAATTCAAATAGAACATCATCGTATCAAATAATACAAGAAAGCATATATCGCAAGCATATATGTACAACCCATAAACATCCTAAGATCACTTCTACTACTATGTAAATACATTTTATTGCATAAATTGTGGAAAATGGCAGCAACCATACTTGGTTCGTGGTAAACACAATTTTAGACCATGGCAGTAGTTGGTTTGTGGTAACCGTACTCATTAAATTTTAAAATGGCAACAACACTGAGAATTAATAACAAAATGGCAGGAACACTATGAGAATCAATAACAAAATTGCAGCAACCGTAAGAAACAATGAATGATTCTCTTGAATTTGAAACAAAGATGAAAAAGAATACCCAAAATATTTATCCAGTGACCAGGCTAAAAGAGAGACTATGAGCTTGACATAGTAAATACAAAGCAGAACAATTGCATTGGTTCACCTAGCAAACCACTTCAAGCAACAATAAAGACAAGCTTAATTAGGAGAATACAAATCTATCGTGTTTGTAAAAAGAGGTAATAAATATAGGGATATGAAAGGTATAATTTATGCTTGATAGTTTCTAAAAATAATTAGAGTAAAGTACACATGGAGGAGGCAAGGACAAGAGGGAGCTATGGATGGATTAGTATACATCATCTATAATTGATTAACTCTCAACTTTGCCTTTACAAGGCCAAACACAAGAACACTCACAAAATATTCAACCAGCGTTATTTGAAGATGAAAAAGTCAAAACAAATGGTCCATCCAGGCAGAACTAGATCAGTACAAATTCAACATCACACCAACAAGCCCCTGATCACGTAGTATGCTTTGGATAAAATGAAAAATCACATGCTACGATGCTGCGAGTAGTTCAGTTAGACCAAGGCAAGATCTTTCACTAGCTCCCTCCCTCCCTCCCTCCCTCTCGAACTGGTTTCTCCCTTACCTACAAAGGAAGGAAATAAAGTATTTTATGACAATCATGTATTTTCTAATGTATTCTTTGGCAAGTGCATAGACCTTAAAGAGATGAAACTAATACGAACACGAACACGACCCCCCAAAAACAAGAAAAGATACTCATGACTCTTTTGCTATGATAAAACTAAGTCCAAATTTGCCCAAAATAAACTCACAACTCTTCCGCTCTATTCCCTAAACCTTTCAACATCTTCTTCTTCAAGCACACCCAGAAAACCCAAAGGATTGCTTACTAATTCAAGAACATCAACACTCCAACCATGGATATTATACTTCACTTCATTGGAGCTCTACCACATATTCAATTGTCATTATCTACTCGAGACTTATGCTCACAACCATATCACGAACACGGGATATTTGGACTTAGATGGAAAGAAATATCACAAAAATGTGGATATCAAGAGTGAGAAGCCGTGAGCAGGACGTTGCTTGCTGCAAATCATCAGATGGTCAGATGGTATTGATCAATCACAATTGCCTAGAGATGTCAAGAAGAAGAGGCAAAAATTATGACATCCTGATTTTTAGGTCCTGATTTTGATTGGATAAGTTGGGCATTTCATTGACACAACTACAGTGCTTTTCTCTGAAATGGCCACTCACGAGATAGCTAGACTACCTAGGAAAGCTATTAAGGAATTTTAAGGCAATAGACTTGAGAATTCGACTAGGAATCGGCTTCGCGGCCGTGCTCATCTGTGACGGCCCGAGCGGCGGTGCGCGGGGAAGAGGGATGGCGGTGCGTCCGCGCCTCAGTCCCCGGACGTGCGCAAGAAAGGAGTCCTGTCCCACATCGCCTAGGGAGGAAGTCTTGGGCCGAGTCTATAATGGCTTGGGCCCCTCTTAACCTATATGACGCGTTTTAAAGCCGTGAGGGAAGGAAATGGCTTCGTGCAATCCCATCCAAAGCGGTCCACCGTATAATATTGTCCGCTTTGGATGGGATTGCACGAAGCCATTTCCCTCCCTCACGGCTTTAAAACGCGTCATACAAAGTTAAGAGGGGCCCAAGCCATTATATACGGCCCAAAACTTCCTCCCTAGGCGATGTGGGACATGGGACTCCTTCCTTGCGCACGTCCGGACCGAGGCGCGGACGCACCGCCATCCCTCTTCCCCACGCACCGCCGCTGAGCCGTCACACTCTCCCCCTCCTTGGGAGCACGGCACCCGCCGTGGCCCCACACGCGGTTGGGAGTCGGCTCTGATACCATTTGTAAGGACTCGGGCCCCCACTGTGTGATATTGTCCGCTTTGGGTCACCCATCCTAGTACTTCTCTCGCCCAAGCACGCTTAACTTCGGAGTTCTGATGGGATCCAGTGCATTAGTGCTGGTATGATCGCATCCAAGGCGGTTCGTCCGCGCCAAGGCGGGTGACCCAAAGCGGACAATATCACACAGTGGGGGCCCGAGTCCTTACATCATCTTTAGAGGTCATTACGGCACAGTATAAAACCGAATTTAGATCAGAGATAGGTCAGTTCGATTGAGATGTGTGGCCGGTTGTGGGTGACTCCACTAAATTGGGAAATTCTCATTGACCGGCACTAATTTGATTTTACTATCGTTTTAGTACCCTGTGTCCGTAATTGAATCTTAGAGATTTTCATGACAACCGAGAGTCGCCAATGTGTCGAGTGGGTTCAATGTGGCTCAAAGAAAATCAACCACGGGTCATTTTCCATAAAAAGTTCTGAAAACTATCTTGTAGCCTTGGTCACGCTAAAAACGCGTTGGAGTGAAATTTAACCGCTGATTTGAGTCCGATTTTAGAAATTGAAGATTCTGCCATGTTACAATAAATTCTACGAGTGTCGACTTAGTCTTAGAAGATTTTTTCGACAAACGAGACTTTTTGGAAAAAAGTTGGTTTAGGACCGTTTTTATGCAATTAAGGTCGGGGATTATTTTTTGTTGTAAATTTGAGATGCAAGGTGGATTCTTGGGCGAGGAAAAATATCAATTGAAGCATTTGGATACCAATTGAATTAAGTGAAGCCATATGAGATTGAATATAGAGAGATGAAGTGTCCAATTGAGAGGAGTTGGGCCAAAATTCGTAGCTCCCCCATCCCCCTAGCCAAATGGACCATTTGAGAGTTGTGGGGGAGTGCATTGGTGGCCTAATGAAGACCAAGGGATATTACATGGACAAGAATGAAACTTGGAGGCCAAGTGTGGAAAAAATTGGCTTGGTGGAGCCCTCCATCCCCGTCACTCTTATCCTCTCTCTCTCTCTCTCTCTCTCTCTCTCACCCTCTTGGCTGGCCACCCCACCATTTCCTCTCCATTTTCACCACCCACCAGCAGCAAGGAAGAAGCTGTAGCCGCCCCACGTCAAGACCGCCCTCGCCATCACCGTTCTTCCGTTGGAGCCGTGCCGCCTTGCCCATGCGCACCACCATCCAAACTCGGCGTCTCTCTCTCTCTCTCTCCTCACATGATCTAGCTACTAGTTCCAATCAAAGAAAGCTCAACCGGGGCCACCTTTCACCGTTTCTTCATCAGTAAAGCCCCACCAAGGTTCGATTTGGCCTAATCTTTCATTCCCGAGCAAGCCCCGCCTTAACCAAGCCGTTTTCCCTCCTTTTCCAGCAGTGATTAGCAAGCAAATTTGTGGGTTTTTCAGCATCTTTAGAGGCCGTTTTGAGGTGCTTGCGGACCACGAACCCAAGGCCCACTTTGGAGAAAAACGTCCCCCGCGACGCTCCCAACGTTTCAATCCGAGCGGATTGTAAAATGGGTTAGTTTAGCTCACTAAACATCACTTAGTAGACTAATGATGCTTAAGGGTTGATTAGTGCTAATTAAGTAGGATTAGGTGGTTATATTAGAGTAGATTAGTGATTATTAATTAATTGTGATGCATATTAGACAATGTGATTGTGCGATTAGCAAATAGACGCATACTATTATTTATTGAATGCATATCGGTATTTTTCCCGATTCGTCTCGGGCTTCAATTAGGCAACACAGGCCTAAGTTGGATTTATTATAATTATTTATTAATTTTTATTAATTAATTAATTAATTAATTATTTATTTATTTATTTTTCGGAAATAAGGCAGGGATAGTCGACGACCAAAATTTTATGCTGATCATCGTGGTGCAGTCTGTTTATTTATTTAAGCCCTAGTTGCGCTGAATTGAATTGATTGTGTAATTTTAGAAATTTCTCCTATATTGATTGAAATTGAGTGATTGATTGGTTGATTATTTAGCATTGATAATGCTTTGATGAGTTGTAAAGAGGAGAGAATTGTGAGAGTGAATTGGGGAAATTCTCGGCTGAAACTAATCAGGTACGATGTAACTAGACATATGTGGTTAGGTGATTAAGGATATCACTGGCAAAAACGGTGCCTTAAAGAAGGCTGAGTGCTATCTATTACATGCATCATTATTAGACATACATGGTTCGGTAATTAAGGATATCACTGGCGAAAATGACGCCTTAAAAAACTCACAAGTGCTGTCTATAACATGCATCATTATGGACACACGTGGTTTGGTGATTAAGGATATCACTGGTGAAAACGGCGCCTTAAAGAATGCACAAGTGCTGTCCATTACATACATCACCTTGGCGAAAACAACGCCCTAGAAAAAATACGTGATTCGGTAATTGGGATATCATTGGCGAAAACGGCGCCTTAAAGAATGCACGTGATCAGTGATCGATACGTCACCTTGGCGAAAATGATACCCGAGAGCATTCATGTGGCTTTGTGACTAAGTACCCGATTGGAAGTTATAAAGTATGGAGTGAAATGACCTAGAGATGGTGCAACTGATATGTAATCGACTAGGTCAATTGATCAATGATTTGATCTAATGTTGTGAATTGATCGATTGAATTGAATTAATCGGGAAATGGTCTAATTGTTATGTAATCGACTAGGTTGATTTAATTGATATTCGATCGGTTGTGGTTGTTTGGGATGCCTATTAAAATGTACTAATTTGTAGGTGGAATCTGAAGCCAAGGTAAGTCCTCTGACTCGTGTTGTGCATAGGCAACCCTAAGGTGTATTGGTTTCCTAATCGGGTCTTAGGGAGTAGAACTCGCTGAGACGTTGTCTCACTGGTTATTGAATAACCATTTTCAAGTCCTTAGACGGCATTGGTGAAGGACCAGAGGCTCAAAGTGAAGGAGGGGAAACCTGCAAAATTGACGATCCTATTGGACTAGATAGTCATAGGGCAAATCTCTTTTGATGGGAGTCAAGTATTTGTTGCAGACTTTGTTTTATGACCTTGTGGTTTAAAACTTGACTTGACCATTTATCTTGTATATATATTTGCATTATGGTTTGTAATGTCTATAAGTGTGGTTGCTTTTAAAGAGAAAAATTTGAAGTTCTACGTTTCTATTCCATTGTTTTATTGTCTGGGGATTTATAATTGCTTTTGTGTGTGCTTATTAAGATGAATGGGTCGACGATACGTTCTGGGATATCACTAGCAATCGACCAAAGGTGAAGGATGGGCACGTGACCGAGGATCGGGGCATGACAAAAAGGCCCAAAATAACACCTTATTCAAGCAACCATGGAAACTCTTAGCCTCATTCAATGTGAAAGCACAACCGAGACAAAGAGGCAAAGGCCATCGATTGTGTGGAAAGCTAGTCAATCATAGTTACCTTGAGGCATCGAAAAGATATGCTCGTGCAATAGATGAGAACCTAGGGATGAGGACAGAGTGGACACCTCCAAGTGGACGGAGTAGATGTTGGCGAGAGGTCGGAGTCAGAGTCAGAGTCAGAGTTGGAGTCAATGGTGGCAAGGAAGATGGAGTCAGAGTCGACGGTGAGGTGAGCGACAATGTGACAGGTGAGAAGGCAGAGTTAGAGTCAACAGCAACAGGGAGGACGGAGTCATAATTGATGTTGAGGTGAGCGATGATGTGACCAATGAGAGGACAGGGTTGAAGACAATGGCGAGATGAGTGGTGATGTGCCTAAGGTTTTTGGTTGAAGTGTCGCTTTGTTAAGGAGGATGAATGCCCAAATGTGTTTTGTTAAGGGAGGATGCTCGAAGCCTCTTCTATCAAAGAGAGAAAGAAATTAGTTTGTTTTCTATTTCAAAAATAGAAAAGTTAAAAATTTTAGTTTCTAATTTATGCTCTCCATATCTATTTCTAGAATAGAAATCTATTCCATAGATAAAAAAAAAAAAAAGAATTGAAATTGCGTTATCAAACGAATTTTTGTTCTAAATCTGTTCCAAAGAACAGAAAAATAAAGAAATAAAGAAAAATAAATTTTGTCGGGCGCCCTTGATTTTTAGTTTGATGTGTCACAAAAGGCAAAACCTTGAGATTAGGGTGTCCAATTGCGATAAAACCGGTTTCTTGCAAAAAGTTTCATTTTGCATTTCTTTTTCATTAGCCTTTCATTTGTAGATAGTTTTCTAGCCATTTTCATTAAAAACCCAAAAATGTCAAAATGTTGACTTTGGTCAACCCATTGATCAAAAGTCGACCCATGGTCAAAATTTGGCTTTTTGCATAAAAGTTTCCAATTGACTTTTGGTCAACACTTTGACCCAAAAAATTAAAAAATGTAATAACTCAAAAATCATCTCATTTTAGCTTTGGTATTAAAGATTTTACAAAAATCAATTGAGGACCTCATTTTTTGAATTTTTCAGATTTACGTTCGGAATCAATCAAAAATTTAATTACTTTCTTTCTAATTGTATTTTGACTTAACTTCTTTTACAACATTTGATCTAGAAGCCATTTAAAGATCACTCGAGCGACCATTTCAGTGATTTGGCATATCTTGGAAAAAATTGCCGTTTTCAACCCTAATGAGGGGTCTTGATCAGTTCTTTATGGTTTAAAAGATATTATCCTAAATCAACTCATTTTCTCCAACTAAATTCAAGGTTGGGATCAATTTTCAAAATTTACTTGGGAAATTTTTGATTTGATAGATTTAGCTTACTTGAACTTTGGAAAGTTAGGCTAATGAGCTTCAATTGGTATAATTCAAGTTGTCTAGACTAAGGTTTAATTTGATAGATTCAGGTTTAATTCTATCATTAGCCCTTAATTGAATTTTGACATAAAGTCAGTACCATCATTCTAGTGTTAATTTGGATGCATCAAGCCATCATGAACATAAGTAATTGAATCAATTGATATATTGTTGTATGAATTAGAGTCAATTTCAGTAATTTGGTTTTGGAGGATGGGAATTGCGCAAATTATGTTAATCGGCTAGAAATTCTAAATTCACGCACCCATTGAGTTTAAGCATGATTTTCAATATTCTTGAGGTGATTAAGCCAATTAAAATCAATTTAGATGTTTTTGAGAGATTTGCTTGGTTTAATTTCAATGAATTCAGATAGTTTCTTCCGAAATTAGCCTATGTCTCTCCCAAATGTGCAAAAATTCTTTACTATTAGGTCTCTCTAGGACTAAATTGCATGAAATTTAGTCAAAAACCAACCTAACCAATCAAAATCAGTTCAAACCGATTAAAACCTATTCAAACTAGTCTAATTGGCTTGGCCGACTTTTGGTAGGATGTGGCCGATTTAGCCATTTTCCGCCAATGCTCCGGTGGCTAGCAACCACCCCAGTTGCCCAATACTATGCTCAACTCTCACATACCCCTCTTGCACAATGATGATGGAATTGTGCTTTCTAAATTTGCTAAATTGCTCCAAAGTGCCGTGTCACTAATCCTGATTATTGAAGTTAAGCTAATTAGGAGACATGCTTAGGGATTAAGCATTATTTTTCAGCCATTCATCGAGGATTAATCCTAACCACTCATCTAGACATGTCATTGATCCATATGATCATCTTTAAACCCATAGGATTAAGCCTTAATCAAGAAGGAACAACATGAGCCCTTGGATCAATCCAAGGGCCCAAATTTGATCTTGAGATAAGGTATAAAACCATTTTTTCCTTTAAAATTGAGGGAGGGTTGGTCACTTCTTCAAATCTCTCTCTCTCTCTCTCTCTCTCTCTCTCTCTCTCTATCTCTCTCTCTCCATCGCATGCCGAGGAGAATTGCCATAATCAGTTGATCAGCGACCTCCATCAGTGAATCTCCATTATGACTAGCTCCTCCACGACGTTCCCTCTTCCATTGTAAGACTTGCAAAATTTTTTTGTCATTGGCTGGCTTTGATCGGAGGCCATTTCCTCTCAAGTGAATTGGCCAATTCTCACACTGGTGAGGAGATCAGCAAGTTGATCAACTCACAACAGTGGTTTGATGTTTAGTCCTAGTGGTTCAATCATCCCTCGGTGCTTGTCAATGAGTTGCTGAACTCATGTTGGCCAATGATCTTCCAAAATTTCAACGATCAACCTCTAATCCTCTAAACTTTACTTGCCTATCATTTTCATCCGATTGAGCTTGATCAATTACCTATTCACTTTGTATTTCTTGCAATCATAATCTAGATCTCACAAGGAGCTTGGATCAATCATTCCTCAAAGTTCATAGTTGGCCAACCTAGCTCATTCAAGCCCGAAGAATAATTACAACAAGGTAAACCTCCTTGAGTCATGAATATGATGAACAGAGATTGCAATAGGCAACCAGGGCTAGGAATCATACTTAAGTTGTGATCTATGTTTATATGAATGATATGAATGATTGAGGATGATATTTGGTGATATGTTAAGGTTTGATGATGATACTATAGCTCAATGATGCTTTGTTGATGGTTTTGTAAAAATCAAAATTCTCATATGACTAACTTGATTGATGACTTGATATGAGCTGTTAAATGAGATTATTCATCTTCAATGCCTTCATGATATTTGAAATAAATTCGACAAGCTTTCCAATGACATATAATGTGCATGATTTGATTGTCATTTGCCTTGTCAAATTATCATCATAATATCAATGTTTGATCATGGAATTCGGATGACAGATTAGACTAATTTGCGTAACATCTTGAATTGAGCTTATAGATGACTTTGATTGTCTTTGATGCCTTATAATGATTTATAGAGCATTTAAGAGGTTTTTGTGGACATCTTGTTTGTTAGATTTGATTGTTGTTTGCTAGGTCAAATGATTTTTAAAAAAGGGATAAGTGCAGCGAAAGTCCTAAAACTTGTCGCGAATGTGCATTTCAGTCCTAAAACTTGCAAAATGTTACAAATGCGTCTTAAAGCCAATGCCGTTAACATTTTCCGTTAAAATGCTGACGTGGCATTTTAAATTATTTTTATTTTCCAGGTGGATTTTTTTAATTATTTTTAATCATTTTCTTTAAAAATAGATTTATTCATTTTATCTAATTTTCACCTAAAACTTAAAAAGATAAAATAAAAATTTTATTTTTAAAAATTGTTTTAAAAAATTGTTTAAAAATGATTAAAAATAATTAAAAAAATCCACCTGGAAAATAAAAAATAATATAAAATGCCACGTCAGCATTTTTAACGGAAAAAGTTAACGGCGTCGGCTTTAGGACTCACTTGTAACGTTTCGACAAAGTTTTAGGACTGAAATGAATATTTTGCAAGTTTTAGGACTGAAATGCACATTTGCGACAAGTTTTAGGACTTCCGCTACATTTATCCCTTTAAAAATCGGAGTCAGATTTGGAAAGTTGACATGCTCTTTTTGATTGTTCTATTTTTGTGACCATTGCTATCTGTCGATTTTCCATGATTTTTGTGTGTGTAGATTCTTAAGTCAATGCCTCAATGAAAGCTATTCATTAGGTTCATATCTACCACATATAAAATTTCCATGATTATTAAAACACATTTACTTAGGTCGATTGCCTTTAGAACATCCATGCTCATTGTTGAGATTTTGTTTTATTGATTGGTCTATCCACATTCCCCGATTTTTTGTAAAATAATACACTCTGATTCTAGATGTGATTTCTTCATGACAATTGTGTGTGACATACAACATGTAAAAATTTAAAAGGTTTTGAAATTCACTTGGTTAGGATGATTGCCTTTGAAGTGTACATGCTCTATTTTGTAAAGTTTATGTTGCTGATTTGAGTGTTTTGATTCTTTGACCTTGATCAAATCATGCATTTGGATTCAAAAGTAGATTTCTTCGTGAAAATGTAGGTGTTTACATGTTCTGTATGCCATAAAATTTTCTTGGAAATCTCACATCTCTAGATATGCATAAACATACTCTTATTGTGTAATGCTTGTTTGTCACTTTGCCATTACTACACCATTGTGACTTGCTCCTTGATTTTTAAAAAAATCATATGGCATTAGTTTCATTAAGCTTGAAATTCCTTAAGGTCTTCAAAAGAGAGCTTGATTAGAGTGCTATTAATTCCGCACCCAAATTCTCATTGAACACTAGGAAGTATTTCACAATTTTAACGAAGTTAATGACATATTCTGAAAATTCTCAAAACCTGAAAATTTTAGATGTTGATCTAAGTTTTCTTTTGTTATCAAGTTTGTTGGAATCAAGTCATGTTTGATAGTTCAAAGGACTCGGTTAGTGTGCAGACATTATTCGCACCCAAGTCCAGAAATTCATTTCCCAAGGACATCGTCTTTGTCTCAAAATTTAAACAAATTTAATATCCTTGTTTGTTATCACTTAGAACTTTAAAATTTTCTTTTAAGGACTAAATTGCAAATTTTCAAAACTTGTGTCCTTGATTGCAATTTTTCACAACTTGTGTTCTTGGTTGCAAATTTTTAAAAAGTTTGATCTTTCGGTTTTCTTTCTTGTATGCATACTTAAATGATTGCATTTGCCTTGATTGTGCAAGTGACCCGTTTCAATTCACTTTCATTGATTGTTTGATTAAGAACCAAGGTCTTATGACCCAAGTGCATGAGCTTATACTTCTTTTGCATGTGTTTTCTAGATGTATGCCTTATGTCTAATGCATGCACATGAGGTAAACCAAAAGGACACAACTAGACCCAAATTTTAGGAGTAATTCAGTTTTGTCCACCGCTTATGAACATAAGGGATGACCAAATACCAATGGTTAAAAACAATCAATTAGTGGTTATAGGATGACTAGAAATGTATGAATTTCAAAGGCCAATTTTGAGGCATGCCTTGTGTTTTGAATTGCCTCGAAATGTTTGCACTTATTTGATTGTGTTTGATTGCACCATTGATTGTTGTTTTAGCATTAATTAGTATTAAGACTAGTTCGAACAGCGACCCTTGGAAGAGGTGATTATAGGGACTTGAAGACGGTATGATAGCTAATGTTCAATTTGGTTTTGATAATTTGTACTAATTCATTTCTCGATATATCTCTTGGGCTTCCCTTTTGTGTTATACAAATACCTGATGAGTTGTGAGTCTACTTTACTTGTACTTTGAATTGTTTTTCTTTACTTCTTTATTTTGTTGTCTTGAGTGTTTATTTTTTGTAACGCAATTTCAATTTACTTGATTGATTGTTTCTTTCATTTCAATAGTCATAATAGAAATACAAAAATGAACCATCCATGTGTGATAACTTAGTATTAAAAATTGAACTTGTACAAAAAAAAAAAATGTAAAAAGACCGCTTCACCACCTTAAATAACAACCACATTCATAAGTACCAAAAGGGCACTAATAGAAATCTTTAGAGTAACCCAAATCCCTAAACACACGAAATCTCTGGTTCTGTGAAATCAAGGGAGGTCTCCTGATCCTTGATTGGGTTTCTAGCCAGCCCCAAACAAAGAGCTAGTTGCGACTCATAGATAATGTTTTGTTGGTTGTGACACTAGATACTGATTTAGGAGAATTCATGTTCTCGATTGATGGATCCCTTGGATGAACATTAAAGAAGATGCCTTCGAGTTTTCTTTGTGTGATGCACCTTGAGGACTGTTTATTAAACAAGTATCTCTAAACCTATTCCTTAGTATCAAAAGCCCGCAAGATTAGGTCGCAACAAGCGTTAAGTTTTTGACTTTCAAATTAGTGATAAGAGTATTTTGGACCATGCAAATTTGTTTTAGGATTTTTTGAAGCGGGACTATAAAATGGATGTCAATGGATGTGTTACACAATACATCCAAAAACCTTTTACTCTGTATTATCTACCTTCTTTGTTTTTCATATCATCCTATTAGATCTTTAGATCTTGTGACTCCCAAAGTGATTTTTTTTTTTCAAAGCTTTTGAATTGTACTCTTGTACTCGTTGTTGAAGATAGTAAAACTACCCTCTCTCCCCATTGTCTTTTCATCCAAGACTCTAATTGAACCTTCCCAAAATAACAATACCTTCTTCTTGATTCTCCATTGACCAAAATTGTTTTGGCCCTTCGAAGGGTGCCACTTCAAATTTGATAGATGCCATATCAAATAAAAAGAGCGAAATTCCTTTACTCTAACATTGCGAAAAAATGTCAAAAGATACACTAATTGAAGCATAAATAGTAAATGATGAAAACAAAATCAAAATCACATGAGACGCATGAGATATGTGAAATAGGCTAGTGAATCAACCTAGAGAGGGGTGAATAGGTTATTGCGGAATTCTTTTGGAATCTTTTGCAGTAGAATACGTTGATATCAAAGATATATCAATAACAAACAAAGCACATATTCATAAAGTAAATAGAGTAGGGTAAAAGAGAATTGACACAAGGATTATAGTGGTTCGGCTTTGTCCAAGCCTACGTCCACTCTCCACGCTGGCAGCCAACTGGCTATAATCACTATGTAGCAAATTGAGAGCTATTACAGTTCACGAACTAGACTTCACGAACTAGACTTTTTCAGTAGACAGTCTCTCCTACAGCTTCCTGCTGTTTTCGCACTATATCTCACTCTCTTTGTTACACAATATGAACATGAAAGATTTTTAGAGATCAAGAGATTTCAGAGATTCTAACATCGAGATTTTTCTACCCAGTCTCTCCTTATTTCCAAGCAACACCGATCCACCTTAAATAGTCTCCGTGCCTCCATACCCGTTGGCACTTACCAAAAATTCATCCAATCAACCCGTTGGACTGAATCAATTTAAGTGATCTCCTTGTCGCCGAAAATGTAAGTAGACAGCAGCTCGTCAATCCCCGTTCGCCCATACAATCGGGATCTTAAGTTCCCAAAATTAGATTCTTCCAAAAATAAGCTTGATTTTCAACGGATAAAATCCGAAGAATAAATCTTCCAAGCTCACGATCACAACCGAGAGATATTCCATGGTTAAGATTAGGAAATATAGAATCCAATATCTTACTTTCCTTAACCATAAAAATAACTCGTGACCAGCCTATCAAAATCGCGAACCTTGTCTTCGACTTAGATTTGGGTCTTGAAGGTCTTCGACCGAAATCGAGTCTTGACTGTCTTCGGACGGAAAACTTCAGACCGAACTTTTTGGTCCGACTGTCTTTAGACTTAAAAACCTTTAGATTTTGAAAACTTCATACGTAACCGACTGAGTCTTGGAATTCTTAGACCGTACTGTTGAGGCTGTTTTATCAACTTCAAAACTCCAAGGGATTTTTCTTCAACAATCTCCCCCTTTTTGATGGTGACAAAACCCTCGACAGATTTGCGAATTTAAAAAAACCTGCAAGGAAAAACTCATATATACTTTGAGGATTATTTATGTAAAATAGAGTGTTAGTTCAATAACAATTATCCTCACAAATATAAAGATCCTGCAATGTAAATTCACAAGTTTAGATCCAAACATCAAATCGGCATAGAGTCATGGAAGTTCAAATAAACAACCCAATCGAAATCCAAAACGAAAACAGTCTAAGGAAAATAAAATAAACTTAAAATAAAAACTTCTCAAAGCTTCAAATCAAAAGCTTCAAAACTTTAAATCTTCAAAACCTGCAAATCAAATCTGCAACTCTCCCCCTTTTTGTCCCATCAAAGAGGTAGAGTGAATGTGAGGAAATTTTGAAAAGATTTAATGGCCTGTAGGGAAACGAACAAGTTGAAACTTGCTAAGATCCTGGACTGACTTCTCGAGTTTGGCAAGATTTTCCTTCACTGAAGCTAATTCTGCACTGGTCTGATTCGATTCCATTTGTTCTCTCGGTGCATTGATCTGGTCCCGCATGTTCACCGAAGTACTCGGCAAAGTGCCTTTTCAAATCTCTCATCTCGAAGTCCATCCCAAAAACTTGCTTTTTCGGGTCCAACATGATATCCAATAGCTGTGTGAAGGCTGTGGAATTTGCATTACTTCCACTTGGACCAGCAGATTGAGTTTGGAATTTAGGAACTTCCCTCTCAGCCCTTTCCTTCTCGATCGGTGAGAATTCTTCATGTTCTGGGAAGTGGGATGCATAAACCTCCTCAGGGTTAGCACCGGACCTACTCACATCACTAAAGTGTAGTGGCGATATTGTTCCCTGTTCTGCAGCAACTCCCCCTGTGTGAATGCCAATGAGTGGAGTAGAAAATTCATCGCCTACATACATATCAGCACTTGGATGTTTCTCGGTCTCTTCCCCAGCAAAAGATGGCTCTAATTCTCCAGCCATATCCTCCTGCTGTCTACTTTCTTCCTCATCCTTCTTTCTCCTTCAGCTTTCCTCTGTCTCTCTTCTTCTTCTCTTTGTTCCTCTTCTCTTCTTCTTTCCTCTTCTTGTCTTCTTCTCTCCTCTTCTCTTCTTTTTCTTTCTTCCTCTCTTCTCTTCCTTTCCTCTTCTCTTTTCCTCTGTCTTTCTTCCTCCTTCCTCTGCTTCTCGGCTTCCTTCTCCTCTTCTTCTCTTCTTGCTCTCTCTTCAGCCTCCGTTCTCAAAATAACAGAGCTCCTCAATTTAAAGAGAGTGGACAGAGTCATGGCATCTTCTTCATCCTCCTCATCTTGCTGGATGATTTTCCTTCTTTTCTTTTCAGTCATGGGCTCTTTGCCATTTCTTTTCGATTAAGCAGTGGGGATCTCCTTTGAAGGTGTTTCCCTCCTCAACCTTTCCAGTACTGCATTCAGTTCTGGAATTTTCATCTTCATCACCATTTTTTCACTAACAAGCATTGAATTCAACTTGGTCAGGCATAAAGATGCAGGGACTTGAATATCGAAATGCCTAAAAAGCTTGGTGATGATTGATGAATAAGGCAGCTGACCCTTATCATTTACCACAGTTCTATACATATGGAAAATAATGACATGTGGGAGAGAGAAGGGTCCGCCCTGGTTGATGGCAAACATCAGCTTTGCCTTTGTTTTGGAAACATCAGTCTTCGAGGTCGTCTTTGGTCGGATGCAGTTGATGATAATTTTATGCAACAAAACATTCGTGGCATTCATCCTAGAATAGGATATCTTGCCCTCTACTGTCCTATCTCGCACAATGTCCAAAGTAGTATAAGCTGTTGAGACTTTGATTGGCTGGAAACTCATTCTTTCCACACCAATAATGTCAGCCAGCAAGTCAACATCAACAATATAGTCCTTGTCCATGAAAGAAAAGGACAACCGATTTGCATCCAAAAATGACAAGTTCGAGTAAAAATAAGCCGTGAGTTCAGAGTGGGCCACAGTCATATCCATGCAGAAATTCTCCAGTTGCAACCTAGCAAACTTCCCTCTTAAATTAATCTTTATCGAATCTAGGAAGTCAAAATCCACACTTCTTGGATTGACCACACCCCTCTTTAATAGCTTCACATATACTCGCTCATGCTCCCTCGATCGAAATAGACTTCCCGAAGGACAAACAGTATTAGCAGCCATACCAAAACGCGGTTCAAAGTGAGAGAAAAGTCTCTCATCATCATCTAGGGTCTCAGCAGGAGTATTTTCAAGTGGATTACTCGAAATATTCTCCAGCGCCCTCTGAGCAGTACCTTTCCCAACAACATTCAGCTTTTCCATTTCCATCAAAAACATATACTCGCTCTTAAACCCTCTCTCCTTCAAATATTCCTCGATCGTCTTAAGGCTAACATTTCCATCCTTAAGCCTTTTATAAATATCGTAAGCAACATTTAGTTTGAGTGTTCTTATCGGTTCTGCTTCCGTAACCACTTCCTCAAAGTGTTGACTCTCTGCTTCTTGTTGAGGCGAATCTTCTTCCGTTAGGTCCACTCTTGTAGGACCCTCTTGCTGTCTCTGTGGTCCCCTGCTGGCGATTCTAGAAGACTTGCGAAACGACATTCTTGGAGAGCAAGCAAGGATTCAACTTGATCGTGAAGAAAAAATGGAAATTTTGTGACGAGAAAGGGATGAAACAGGAACGGCAAAAGGAACCTTTTTAGGGTTTTGAAAGCGAAAGAGTATGAGGACGAATCGCAAGGAGTAGCTGTGAGTGAAAAGTGACGGTTCGAGAGTATAAATAGTGTGAGAGAAAAACACGGGAATACAAATTGTTGCCAAAAAGTAAAGGTAAAAACTGCCAAAAGCAAACCGTAATTTGGAAAAAGAAAACTGCCTTTTTGAAAACATAAACTGCCATAATTACGTGTTAGAAAAAGAGTAAAAAGTGATTTTGAAATATCGAAAAGTAATTTCAAAAATAAAGTAAAATAGAGAATTAAAATATGTAAAGAGATTAAAAATACAGAGTCTGACAGATGTTCAGACTTTACCTCTGAGTCTGAACCCTTTTCAGACTTTACCTCTGCGTCTGAGCACAATCAGACTTTACGTAGAGTCTGAAACACTTTCAGACCTTACTTTGACTCTGAGCCACTTTCAGATCTAGCGATGAGTCTGAACCGCCTTCAAACTTTAATTTAGAGTCTGATTGTCTTCAAATTTCACGATACTCGGTCTTGAGCGAATTGATTCAAAGTGAGCCTTTTCAAGGGGCTTTATAAATATATCTGCCAATTGATTCTTTGAATCTACATGTTGAATCACAACTTCACCATTTTGTACATGGTCTCGAATGAAATGATGCTTGATTTCAATGTGCTTTGCTCTTGAATGAAGTATTGGATTCTTTGTGAGGTTGATTGCGCTCGTGTTGTCACATTTGATTTCCGTATGTGTTTCATCAACTCCAAAGTCTCTCAATTGCTGTTGCATCCATAGAATTTGAGAGCAGCAACTTCCAAGAGCTATGTACTCGCTTCAACGGTTGAAAGAGCCACGGTACTGTTTTCTTGAGAACCAAGACACCATCTTGTTTCCCAATAATTGACATGTACCTGTAGTACTTTTTCTATCCACTCTACAACCAGCAAGGTCAGCATCAGAATATCCAAGGAGAGTAAAATCTCCTTGTTTGGAATACCAAAGACCTAGCTTAGATGTAGTTGCAACATATTTAATAATACGCTTTAACAGCAGTCATATGAGATTCTTTAGGATTAGATTGAAATCTAGCACATATGCAAACACTAAATAGAATATCAGGTCTAGATGTTGTAAGATAAAGAAGTGACCCGATTATACTTCTGTATAGTTTTTGGTCTACACTCTTTCCTTGTTCATCTTTATCCAGCTTAGATGAGCTTGACATAGGAGTTTCAGTTTTCTTGCAATCCTCCATTCCAAACTTCTTGATAAGGTCTTTTGCATACTTCTCTTGATGAATAAAAATTCCTTCACTTGATTGTTTGACTTGAAGTCCCAAAAAGAAGTTCAATTCTCCCATCATGCTCATCTCAAATTCATTCTCGCATACACTTTGAAAAATTCTTGCAAAGTTTCTCATTAGAAGAATCAAATATGATATCATCAACATAAATTTGAACAAGTATGAAATCCTTCCCTTTTCTTTTGATAAATAAAGTAGTATCTACTTTACCTTTAGAGAAATTATTTTGAAGTAAGAAATTACTTAGCCTTTCATACCATGCTCGGAGTGCTTGTTTTAAACCATATAAGGCTTTCTTCTTGCTTGAAAACAAGGTTTGGTCTTTTAGGATCTTCAAATCCTGGTGGTTGTTCCACATAGACTTCTTCTTGGATAATTCCATTTAGGAATGCACTTTTCACGTCCATTTGGAATAACCTGAAATTTTTAAAGTAAGCAAAAGTAAGAAGTAATCTTATAGCTTCTAACCTTGCCACCGGAGCATAGGTTTCATTATAGTCGATGCCTTCTTCTTGTGTGTAGCCTTTTGCTACAAGTCTTGCTTTGTTCCTTATCACTTTTCCTTGTTGATCAAGCTTATTCCTGAAAACCCATTTTGTACCAATAATTGATTTACCTTTTGGTTTAGGAACTAGCTCCCAAACGCTATTGATTTTGAATTGATTCAATTCTTCTTGCATTGCTTCAATCCAGCTTTCATCTTTCAATGCATCTTCTATGTTTTTCGGTTCGATCTCGAAATGAGTGCAAGAGCACTAGAAGCTTCACGCCTTTTAGATCTTGTACGAACTCCTTCATCAATATTGCCAATGATGAGGTCTGGAGGGTGACTAGATTTGTGCTTCCAACTTGTAGTTGATTTGTCAATTTGATAAAACTCTTCTTCAGTTGGAACTATTGAATTGGTTTGTGGCTCAGCGTCTGAGACTTGATTTTCTTCGATAGAATTTGTAGGGACTTGGCCAAACTCATAATCTTCAGGTTGAGTCTGATTTTGTACCGAGTCTTTAAACTTCACATTAATGGATTATTCCATAGTCTGAGTTCGTTTGTTGAAGACTCTGAAAGCTTTGCTTGTCATAGAGTAGCCAAGGAAGATTCCTTCATCTGATTTTTTTTTCAAACTTACCAATTCGATCACTGGATTTCTTTAGGATAAAACATTTACAATCGAATACATGAAAGTATGAAATAATTGGTTTCTTACCTTTGAGCAGTTCATAAGGTGTCTTTTCTAATATAGGTCTTAGAAAGACTCTATTTATGATATAGCAAGCAATAGAAGTAGCTTTAGCCCAAAAATGAGGTGAAATATTACTTTCAATGAAAAGAGTTCTTGCCATTTCTTGTAAAGAACGATTTTTCCTTTCTACAACTCCATTTTGTTGTGGAGTGTATGGGGATGAAAAATTATGTTGAATACCATGGTCATCACAGTGTTTGGCAAAATCATGATTCTCAAATTCTCCACCATGGTCAGTTCTAATACTTGAAATTGCATAACCTTTCTCAATTTGGATTTTCTTTGCAAACTTAGTAAAATAAGATAATGCATCAGATTTATTTGCAAGAAAGAATACCTAAGTAAAACGAGAATAATCATCTACTATAACCAAACAATATCTTTTACCTTTAATACTTTGGATTCTTGTTGGCCCGAAAAAATCCATGTGTAGTAGCTGCAAAACACGATTAGTGGATACCTGATTTATAGATTTATAGGAATTTCTAACCTGTTTTCCAAGTACACACGGAGTGCATAATTCATGCTTTTGATACTTGAGGTTAGGAAGTCCTCGAACAAGCTTTTGGATGACACTTTTGCGATTTGCTTCAGGTTGACATGTCCAAGCTTCCTATGCCGAGAATGACTTCATCTTGAATTGATATCAAGCATTGTGGACTGTCGGACCTTACATCTAGCAAATAAATATTTCCATGTCTTCGTCCAATAAAGGATTGTGAGAGATCCTTGCTTATTCCGAACATGTATCTTCTTGAAAGTTGATTTTGTATCCAGAATCGCATAGTTGACTAATACTCAATAGATTGTAGTTCAATCCTTTAACAAGAGAAACATTGTTAATTGTGAGGTTTCCAATCTTCACAGTTCCTTAACCAACAATTTTTCCTTTGTTGTTGCCATCAAAAGAAATATTTCCTCCTTTTAAATGAAAGAGTTTTGTAAAACAATTTGAGTCTCCCGTCATGTGTCTTGAACATCCACTGTCCAAATACTACTTGATTTTCTTCTTAAAAGTGACCTGTATTTAAAAGAAAGACTCATGTCTTCTTTGGTACCCAAACCTTCTTGGGTCCATCATTGTTAGTAGCATAAACAGTCTTTGCCCAGCTCTTCTTAACAGGTCTCCAAACTTTGGGACATTCCCTTTCAAAATGTTCTACACTTTTGCATTTTGAACAAATAAGAGCATTTCTACCAACAGACTTTACAAAAACCTTTTGGAAATGATTTTTGTAAAAAAGTTTTTGTTGGCCTACTCCTAATTCTTTCCTTTACCTTTGGGAAATCAATCAAAGGAACGGTTTCTTGTGTCATTCCTAGACCGGATTTATTAAAGTAGGGTCTTTGGATAGAAAGAATTTTATCCAACTTTTCTGAACCCATTGAAAATTTCTTTGTGACTTTCAATAAATCTTCTTTGCAGCAAGTATTTTCTTTTGAAAATTCATTCTCATTTTCTTTTAAAATAGCAAAAGACTTGTCTAGACTTTTAACTTTTTCAAAGAAAATCTTTTCTTGTTGTTTCAATTTGGAATTCTCCCTTTTAGTTCAGAAATCCTTTTAAGAGAGCCTTTAAGACTGAGACAAAGTTCATCAATGTATTTTGATACTTTGGTAAGAATTGAATTTCTAACCTTGATACCACTGTTTGAGTCTGAGTCTGAATCTGAGTCTGAGTCTGAGTCTAAGTCTGAGTTTGCCATAAGACATATGTTTGCATATTCTTCATCACTCTCCTCACATTCAGTGTCACTCCACGTTTCAACTTTGAGTGCTTTCTTAAAATTTTCAGGTTTCCCTTTCTTTTTCTTCAATAAGGGACAATTGGGTCTAATGTGTCCCTTCTTCTTGCATTCAAAGCAAACAACTTCTTTGCTGGTATCTTCTTCTTCATTTGATCTCTTTTGAGATCTTTGATTATTTTGTCTCTTTCCATTGAACCTTCTATCTTTTCTATTTAACCTTCTGAATTTTCTAATCAGAAGTGCCAATTCTTCATCATTCAAGTCTTCTTCTGAATCTGTAACATCAGAATCATCATTAGATTTTAAAGCAATTGACTTCTTACCTTTTGTGTCAAATTCCTCATTAAATTGCTCGACTTCATAAGATTGAAGTGTGCCGACCAATTCATCTACTGAAAGAGGCACGATTCTTTGTGTTTCTCTTATAGACGTCTTGACGTGATTCATAGGTCCTGAGATTGACTGTCCTTGGTATGCCAAGCCATTTACAATTTCTATAAATCGGCTGAACATATCCGTGATGGATTCTCCTGGCTTCATTTTGAAGGCTTCATATTGACCAAGAAGGATATTGATATTGGTTTCTTTGACTCGATCTGTTCCTTCATAGGTGACATGCAATCTATCCCAAACTTCTTTGGCTGTTTCACAAGATGAAATTCTATTATATTCATTAGGAGATAATGCACAATATAGAGAGTAGATAGCCTTTGCATCAAGGGCTTGTCTTTTCGGAATACCAGTTCGAGACATTCCCACTCCTTTAGGTAATTCTTTCCCTGTAATTGATGCAACTTTAGGAGCAATTCCATTTTCCACTACATCCCATTTCAGAGGATCTTTGGATCTTAGGAATGCCTTCATCTTGTTTTTCCATACGTTGTACTCCTTGCCATCGAAGTAGGGAGGTCTGGTATTGCTTTGCCCTTCAATTAAACCTGGAGCCAAAACACTAGCCATAGATCTTTTGCTTTAGAAATAATAACACTTCTAATAATAAGCAGCCAGGCTCTGATACCAATTGAAATAGGCTAATGAATCAACCTAGAGGGGGGTGAATAGGTTATTGCGGAATTCTTTTGGAATCTCTTGCAGTAGAATACGTTGATATCAAAGATATATTAATAACAAACAAAGCACGTATTCATAAAGTAAATAGAGTAGGGTAAAAGAGAATTGACACAAAGATTATAGTGGTTCGGCTTTGTCCAAGCCTACATTCACTCTCCACGCTGGCAGCCAACTGGCTGTAATCACTATGGAGCAAATTGAGAGCTGTTACAGTTCACGAACTAGATTTCTTCAATAGACAGTCTCTCCTACAACTTCCTGCTGTTTTCGCACTATATCTCACTCTCTTTGTTACACAATATGAACATGAAAGATTTTTAGAGATCAAGAGATTTCAGAGATTCTAACATCGAGATTTTTCTACCCAGTCTCTCCTTATTTCCAAGCAACATCGATCCACCTTAAATAGTCTCCGTGCCTCCATACCTGTTGGCACTTACCAAAAATTCATCCAATCAACCCGTTGGATTGAATCAATTTAAGTGATCTCCTTGTCGCCGAAAATGTAAGTAGACAGCAGCTCGTCAATCCTGTTCGCCCATACAATCAGGATCTTGAGTTCCCAAAATTAGATTCTTCCAAAAATAAGCTTGATCTTCAATGGATAAAATTCGAAGAATAAATCTTCCAAGCTCACGATCACAACCAGAGATATTCCATGGTTATGATTAGGAAATATAGAATCCAATATCTTACTTTCCTTAACCATAAAAATAACCTGTGACCAGCCTATCAAAATCGCGAACTGTCTTCAGACTTAGATTTGGGTCTTGAAGGTCTTCAAACTAAAACTGAGTCTTGACTGTCTTCAGACGGAAAACTTCAGACCGAACTTTTGGGTCTAACTGTCTTTAGACTGAAAAACCTTTAGACTTTGAAAACTTCAGACGTAACCGACTGAGTCTTGGAATCCTTAGACCGTACTGTTGAGGCTGTTTTGTCAACTTCAAAACTCCAAGGGATTTTTCTTCAACAATACGTGGAAATCCAATATGGGAAAAACCATGGGGAGATAAAGGGTTTCACTATCTTCAACGACAAGTACGAAAGTATAATCCAAAAGCTAAAAAAAAAACTACTTGGTGAGAAACAAGATTTAAAGATCTAATAGGAAGATAGGAAAAACAAAGAGATATAATCTAGAGGCTAAGGTTTTTAGATATGCCGTGTAACATGTCCCTTTTATATGACTGTTAGTGTTGTGAGTGTGTATATGACACATCTAGGTAAAGCTCACTGCCAAATCATGAAATTGATTCTTTAGTACATCCAAGGTACCTCAAAATGTGTGTATGGTCTTTGAAAAAAGTTGTGATATAGGACATTCGGTTGTTGGCTTTGTTGATTTTGACTATGCAAGCAATCTTGACAAAAGGAGACGCTTGGCAGTTACACAATTAATTGGAAAGCAATTTTACAAGATATAATTGCTTTGTTTACTGCCGAAGCAAAGTACATTGTAGTAGCGGAAACAGTAAAAGAAGTTATTTGGTTGAAGCGTTTGGTTATAGAATTTGGGGTAAAGCATAAGAGGGCCTCCGTTATCTTTTATCATAATCAAAGTGTGATCCAATTGACCAAGAATGCGATGTATCACGAGAGGAAAAAACATATCGACATTAAATATTACTTTGTACATGATGAGATTGTTAAGGGTATGGTTACAATGAAAAAATATCTACGACGGATAATTTGGTAGATATGTTGACCAAATTAGTTCTTTTGACCAAGTTCAAGCAGTGCTTGGACTTAATTAGCATTTCCACCATTAGAGTCGTCTAGACGGATTGGTGGCATTTCATCCCTTATTTCCTATACTAAGTATATTCATGGAGGCGTAAGGATGTGCGTCATCGATTCCGCCATTTTAGGGGTGTCCTTGTGTGGTCACTTTTTGGTGGTGAGGGAGAAAGGTCTTGTGGCATTTGGCATAATGCCCTTTTGGAGATTGGAAGTCAAGATGGAAATTTGTTGAGTTTTTTACTTTCAAATTAGTGATAAGGGCATTTTGGACCATGCACATTTATTTTAGGTTTTTTTTTGAAGGGGTACTATAAAATAGATATGGTACACAACACATCTAAAATCCCTAGCTTCCACGTTATCTCCATTCTTTGTTTTCCTTATGTCCTTATTAGATTTATAAATCTTATGGCTCACCAAGTGCTTTTTTTTTTTTTTTTTTTTTTTTTTTTTTTTTTTTGAGCTTTTGGATTGTACTCTTGTACTTACTGTTGAAGATAGTGAAACTCCTCTCTCTCCCTGTGGTTTTTCTTGTTTTGGATTTCCATATATATATCTTGTGTGCTATGAGATTCAATTTCGCTTTCATCCTTTGCTATTTGTGCTTCAATTGGTGCATCATTTGATGTTTCTTCAAAACATATTGTATGACATTATATAATAAGGTATAGCATAATATAATTCAAAAACTAAAATCAAGAAAATGTTTCTCGTTTTCTTTTTCTTTTTTTTTTTTTTTTCGATAAGAGGGAAATAATCTTATTTGACCGAAAAAAAGGTGAAGTAACATCTAGCTACTTACGTTAGTGTATGAACAATAAGTTTATATTGCTTCGCTTCTAGTATACCTAATGGGTTGCTCGATTGGTAAACCTGTTGGTCCTCCTTACTTGAGATTTGGATTCGAATCATCAGGCTTACACATTCTCTTGCAATAACTTTTGGGAGGGGAAAAGTGTCAGAAAAATTATAAACTTATTGCATGTGTGTTGATTTAATCATAAACCTTTTAACCAAATGCCAATTCAATCGTAAACCTTTTGAATTGGTGCCAATACAGTCTTCAAGCTAATTTTGATTAGATATTGCTGACGTGAATGGCAGTCGGCTTATGTGATACGGTTGGCACTAATATGAATAGTTTTAATAATATTTTATCATTTTTTTCGATTTTTTATTCTTTTTTTCCTTTTTCATTTTTTTCTCTTTCCTTTTTCTTTTTCTTTTTCTTTCTCTTCCATCTTCCTTTGGTCGCCATTAGCCTAACGACCTACCAAAGGCCCTTGCCTTTAGTTGGCAATTGGTTGGAGGAAGAGGAAGACAAAAAAAGGAAAGAGAAAGTAAAGGAAAAAAAAGGGAAAAAAAGAAAAAAAGAAAGAAAGAATAATAAAAAAATTGAAAAATATTAAAGTATTTTTAAAAGTTGTCCATGTTAGCACCCCAATGCCATGTAAGCTGATCGGTATCCACATTTGCAATATCTTGTCAAAATTAACTAGAAAGATTGAATGGATATTGGGAAAATTACCTAAAAAGTCCTAAACCTATTGCTATTATTCCAATTCAATCCTAAACTTTTTTTTTTGTCCAATTAAGTCCTAAACCTTTTGTTTTTATTCCAGTTCAGTCCATCCGGTCAAAAATGGCCGGCCGGCGCTGGCGTGGCAACCGGCGGCGCCGGCGACATTTTTAATAATATTTTATTTTTAAAATTTTTAAAAATTTTTAAAAATTTTTTATCTTTTTTCCTTTTTTTTTTTTTCTTCTCCCTCTCCCTCTCCCTCCTTCCCTTGGCTCCGGCGACC
The DNA here is from genome assembly GCA_014182555.1 of Eucalyptus erythrocorys. NCBI lineage: Eukaryota > Viridiplantae > Streptophyta > Magnoliopsida > Myrtales > Myrtaceae > Eucalyptus > Eucalyptus erythrocorys. The sequence continues at coordinate 18,815,974 of CM024603.1, forward strand.
GGCTAAAGGGGGAGGGCTGGCCGATCGTCGGACCGAGGCGGCCGGCGAGGCGAGCCCCCGCCGGATCCGGCGAGGGGGCCTCGCCGTCGCCGGATCCGGCGAGGCGAGCCCCGCCGGATCCGGCGAGGGCTCACCTAGCCGATCGGGCGACGACGAGGCCCCCCCCGGATCTAGCGAGGGCTCGCCCGCCCGGCGGCTGCGGCGAGGGCTCGCCATCGCCGGATCGGCGAGGCGAGCCTGCTGGATCTTGCGAGGCTCGCCTCGCCCGGTGACGGCGAGGCCCCCTCGCCGGCGGCGAGGGCTTGCCCCGCCCGGCGCTCGCGAGGCAGCCCTCGCCGGATCGGGCGACGGCGAGGCCCCCTCGCCGGATCCGGCGAGGGCTCGCCCGCCCAACGACTGCGAGGCAGCCCTCGCCCGATCCGGCGAGGGGGCCTCGCCCTCGCTAGATCCGGCGACGACGAGGCCCCCTCGCCGATCCGGCGGGGGGCTCGCCCGCCGGCCGCCTCGGTCCGGCGACCGGCTAACACTCCCCTCTGGCCGGTCGCCGGAGCCAAGGGAAGGAGGAGAGGAGGAGGAAGGAGGGAGAGGGAGAGGGAGAAGAAAAAAAGGAAAAAAAGATAAAAAAATTTAAAAAAATATTAAAAATAAAATATTATTAAAAAAATGTCGCCGGCGCCGGCCGGTTGCTACTCACGCCTGGCCGGCCATTTTTGGCCGGATGGACCGAACGGAATAAAAACAAAAGGTTTAGGACTTAATTGGACCAAAAAAAAAGTTTAGGACTGAATTGGAATAATAGCAATAGGTTTAGGACTTTTTAGGTAATTTTCCCAATGGATATTAAGTCAAAATGTTTAGAATTGAGTTGGTATTAATAAAATGTTTAAAACTAAATTAACACAAATACAATTGGTTTAGGATTTTTTTTTTGACACTTTTCCCCTTTTGAGAGTAAGGACCTATATGCTGTTAGTGATTATCCAATGTGTTTGGAACTACAGGTGATCAATTCTTGCTCTAGAACTTGGAACCTATCCTATTATAATCGATTCTTAGTGTTTAGATCCTAAAACCTACTTGGTTTGCTTGGAACCAGTTGTGGAACTTATCCTATTTTTTTTGGTCTTGTTCTAGGGTTACCCAAGGGCCTTTTTTTTTTTTTTCTTAAATAATAAAATCATATGATGTCGTGAATAATGAAACGATTTAAAGTAAAAGATGAGCAACATAAATTTTAATATGCCAACAACAACAAACTGAATATGCAATCATGTACAACTATAAACAATAAAAATTCCAAACACATTAAATAAAATATAAATTATAAAACTCTATTTCCCATTTATCCATAAAAAATTAGAGGAAAATGAAAGACTCGATGAAGAGTTCGAGGAGAGATAAAAGATGAAGGAGTACTGAACTTAAAATTTAGGGGAAAAGGAAATTAGGATTTTGGCAATTTAGCTTATCAAACCAGTTCAGAAATCGATTCCAAAACAAGGTAGTCCAGTTTAGTTCCTGGGTGGATATTCACTCGGAACCTATTCTTGGACCTATTTTTCAGGCGATTTGGTCTAGTTCTCGTATACAACCAGTTCGGTTGCACATCCTTATTTAGAACTGGGGGGATTGTCACTCCCAATAAGGATTAGTTTGGTAATCAAAGAGTTGGTCGCTCATTGATAAAAGAAAATACTCCAAGTTTAGTAATTTTCTATGGTTCATCCAAAGAAAGAAACATAAAGTTTTTTTTGGAAAATCATGAAAAACAGGACAAATCGATGGCTTACAATGAGAGGTTGTACATAAATGAGATTTTACATACCTCAAAGAAGCTTTCAAAAATTTAATATAATTGGGTAACCATTTCTCCTAACATATATATTTAAAGGGAAATTACACAAAATGCCCCCATAAACTTTGGATGTAGTTCAAGTTCGTCCTCAATCTTTTAATTATTATTCAATACGCCCCCGAACTTTTATTTTATTCGATTCGTCAATTCTCTACTTTTTTGGTTAACATGTGCAATACTTTGAAGGTGTAATAGTGTATTCTTTTCTCAATTCCTGGAGGAAATCTCTCTTCTACCCATAGTTGATATATTAATAATAATAAAAAAAGTATCAACAATAATATTGAACATAAAGATTTGATAAATATAGATGAAAATACTAATAAATACTAATAAAACTACTAAGGTACTTTCAGAAAAAAAAAAAAAAAAAAAACACAACTGAGTAAAATGGAAATAAGGCTCAATAAGAAAAAGGTCAACTTTTAAAAACAAGTATTCATAATGTATTCTTAAATGGTTGAATAATTTAAAAAAAAAAAATGATTGATTGATACAAATAAAAATCACTTTCAATTTCGGTTAATCATTTTCTTAAATGAGTTTGAAAACATCCTTCTCCTTATAATATTTTAAGTATTTTTATCAATAGTCATTTTTTTTAAACCGTTGTTAAACTTTAAATATATAATGAGTAACCAATTGTCGTCATCTTGACCTTCTTATGTTGAGTTATTTTCCCTTTTTATCCAATTCATGTAATTCTTCTTCTCAAAATGTCTTATTAGTTCCATTGAAGTGGCTATATTTATCAGATATTTATTTTAAATATTTGTTATGAATATTTTTGTTGGTTTATTTTTGTCCATTTTATTTATAGAAATCTTCACATGAGATGAAAATACACTTTTACCCCTAAAAAGTCATGTGCAAACCACAACCAACCTCAGACGAGGCTAGACGGCAACTGATGAGGCTCATCAATGGCCTAAGTTCTACCAGCAAAAAGTTGAGATATTTTTTAAAAAAGAAATAGTAAGAGTCTTTTTTTCTTTTTCTTTTTCATAATAGTGAAAGTGTTTTACAAAGTATAGTTTTTTTCCAAAGAGAATGGAAATCAAAGTTGCTTCCCATTATGTTCTTAAATTATACTTTATTAAACACTATTTGTATTTTAAAAAAATCATTTTCACCTAAAGTCCTTTGCATTTTTTCAGAAGCTTTCCTCAAATGCGTTACCAAATACACCTCATAAGTTTGAAGTGAAACAAAAGCAACTTCAATATGGATGGGAAGAAGAGAGTTGACCAGAAGTCTATATTGTGTTCTTGCATCAATTTGCTGGTTTTTATATGTCCTATGTACTTGCCTAGACATCGTCGTTAGTGCTCGTCGCATGTGAAAAATATTAGTGCTTGATAATGTCGTTTCGTGAGATACAATTTTCTTCTATTTGAGACGATGATAATGAGTGGATGAAAATTTTGAGAAACAATTCACACGTGCCAGTTCAGGCACGTGTGAATTGATTCCTTGCTTTATTTTTTACCCACCAATAAGCGACAAAGTCTTCTGGTTGCATTGATAACTCTCTGCGATTTATAGGGTTGATTTATGTGGTTATTATCTATCATTTTTCACACACCAATTTCAATTTTCATTTTTATTGTAAAAATCCGATTGATATTTCCCTTTTGAAGACATATACAAGAGTCATGGATCATGATATCGGATATCGGTGCATCAACCGATGTAAAGTATTAGGTTGTGTTTGGAAAGTTGATTTCAGGAGTTTGCTGATTTGGAGTACGAAAGTTCTACAAATTAAAGATTATGTTATTGACAGGCATAATTTACTAATTTAGGCTAATGGGTAGGATTTTTCTATTAGCTAATGGTCCCAGAGGCTGCAACTCCCCCACCGCCCCCTAATTTTTCTAATCAGGCTGACAATAGTTTGATGTTACCGCTTTCAAACCAACTATTATTAAGTTCTACAAGTGGGGTGACTCATAAATTAGTAATATATCAATGAGATAATGACATTACAATCTTCAAATTTAACAGTATATTACCAACTTCAACTCAATTTTACAATTGGGTCCATTCTATCGTTTGCAACTTAGCAATGAAATCCTTATTTGACCCTTGTGTAATCAAATAGAACATTAATTTTAACTTAGTAAGTTCCTTGAGTTGTTGGTAACTTGATACTCAATGGGCTTACTTTGGCAAATCACCAACTTACTAGTTACATTTGTTTACAATTTGTGCAGATAAATAGGTTGATGATTTACTATTAATAGATTTTAGGACATTATTTATCAGGTAGGTAAAAAGAAAAAATCTTCCTAAAAGTAGGCATTCATTGGTACATTACTAATTCTATCAATAAGTGAATAACTTCAATATAGGAGAATTTAATTCTAATTTTATAACTTACTAATGAACTAAATTTTGGTACGTTTCTTACTTAAGCGATAACTTACCACCCTAAATGCAAGCCTACATTCGTACAGTATGTTAGGACTTCCCCAATTCATTGCTAATTTTTCTTATGAACGAAAATGTTTGGATGGAGTTGGGACTTACCTTATGTGTTGCTAGAATGTTTTGTTTAAGGCCCTACTCACTGGGTGAGTCTATCACCACAGTCTCACTAGGTGCAAGTAGGGAAGAGCAAGACCATCAAAACACCTAAGTCAAGGTCCTTCCTTTAGTGACTAACCAAGGTCTTTTAAGATTAGGGAGAGATTGAGGAATGAAACTTGTGATTGTAGCTTGCAAACCAAGTCTGGACTATTCGATGGATCATCTAGTTGGTTAGTATGTTACTAAATTTAACAGAAAGATTCTATTTGCAATAGTGAATTTCTAAATAAATTGATAACATGCCATTGAAGTTGGCGGTCATAGATTCCTCAAAAAGTGTCAGTAACTTACTAAAGTAATAAAAGGCCTATGTTAGTAAGTTGCTTATTTCAATGGCAAGGTACTGAATTCAAGAATTTTGTTTTCAATGACAAAATTCTTCCTTGATTGGTAACTAACCCGTAAGTGGATCTACGCTTGTAAGTTATCAATTTCAATATTAAGTTCTGTTTTTGAGTAACAAATTTCTACATAAGCAAATAACTGATACATTCTACTTGAAGTTGGTAAATTCCTTACACCGAGTGATCACTTACTACATCAAAAGTGGCTCTATGTGGATCAGTTATTAATATTGCAGATAAGCTACTATTTTAATTATTTAACTTTTGTTTTGGGTGATAAACTTTTTTAAAAAAAGTTGATAACTGCATTTCAAGCTCCCATGTAGTTAATATTATTGGTAAAGTACCGTCAGCATCGCGAATCACACGATTTTACCAACAAACATTTCAAATATACAAACCGTCTATGAAAAGTACCACCCACGGAACAAGAAATATTCTATTTGTCCTCCTCATTCATGAAGGAGGCCAATTTCTTCATCATCTTCACAGCATTATCACAGCTGGGATTGATCAAATGAAACACATGATTCTCCCCCGGTGCTTCCGTCACTTCCACAGATCCTCTCCATCCTCTCTCACTCAACACCTCCTTGTAGTAACAGCCCCTTTGTCTGAAGATATCCTTTTCAGCAACACAAATTAGGATCCTATTGAAAGCCAGACCCGACAGCCTGGGGTCCATCGCTGGGTTTATCAGAGGGTGGTCACACGCGGTGGTCGTTGGGTTCGCCGCACACCAGAGTTTCTCCACCTCGGACCTCTTCTCAGGTTCGGTGGTCTCCAAAGGCAATGGTTTGTCGCCCCAGAAGTAAGGATGCACCATAATAACTCCCAGGAATTCAATTCCTTTCAGAGTTTGCTCTGCCAATCGGATGCCCATGTTGTGAACTATGTTACCGCCAGCGCTATCTCCAGCCATAAACACCTATGAAGAATTTAGAGAATATTGTATTAGTGTGTACAATCATTACCAAGCATGATCAAGAATGCTGTAATAAGCATTTCACAACAGAAAAATTATGTTATGTAAGTATCAAACATTGTTTTTGTGACCGCCAACTGATTTCAATTATTTGAGAAAACTCAAGCGACCGATCGATCGCTGGATAGAATAGCAAAACATTATTTTATCTAGTTAATGACAAAGTTGAAATCTCCACCGCACTGGATAGAATAGCACCCTTGATGAATCTCCCCCGCCTTGCTTCGTCGTCATCCCTAGCAATGGCATACAAGAAATTGCCTATCCCAACCTTATGATGTTACAACTTTAAAACACATATTACCAAAAGACACCAGATACAACACTTCATAGCACAGTCATAAAGCAACATCGTGATATTACAGCCACAATTATACCAAACAAAAGTCGAATCTAATATTATGAGTTTGGCTGTTGTTTCTAATAGTATGTATATGCCAGCAAGTGATCTAAAATAGAAATTGAAGAACAATCAAGATCACCTTCTTGAGATTGGCATGAGAATTCAACCACTCCTCGGGGCCGTTTCCGGTAGAATGAGAGGCCACCCATTTTAGGGTAGTCCACGAATCATCGTAAGCTGCCGGAAGTGGATGCTCTGGTGCCCTTCTATAATCAACGGAGACGGCAATGATGTTAGCCTCCGCAACCAGGGCATTGAGATAGTTGTGGTAAGTTGGCGACCACGCTGTTTCAATTATGAAGCCTCCTCCATGAAAGTATACGAGCACAGGGAGCTTTTGGAAAGAATCGATCGCAGCTTTCGGGATGTAAAGTCTTGCGGAGACAGCGGAGTCTGATGAAATGGCAACATCTTTTGACTGGACACCGGTTTTCTCGTCGAGTGATGGAGGGACGGTTTCCGTGCCGAAAAATCTCTCCACTCGGCCATCCTTATAAATCCTTACGTATGGCGAGATATCATAGAGCAGTTCTGTTTCCATGGAGTTTTGAAGCAAAATAGAAGCGACTTCACTATAAAGGATGAGAAGAAAGAGAGTTGATCCGAAGTTTATATTGAGTTTTTGCATTAATATGCTGGTTTTTATATGCCCTGCGCACTCGCCTCGTCTCGTCGATAGTCCTCGTCAAACTTGGAAAGGAAGAATTTTCATGCGATTGGTGCTTGAGAAATGCGTTTCTGAGATGCAGTTTTATTTTATATGGAACGACGACATTGACTGGATTATAAAATTTGGATCACGCACATGTGCATTGAATCTTTGCTTTTTAGTTTGGCCAATCAAATAAGCGACAAAGTCTACCGGTAGCACTGATAACTCTTTGTCGAGATATGGGATTAATCTATATGGTTATCATCTCGAGAAACCGATTAATGTTTGTCTTTTCTAGACACACAAAAAATATGGAATCATGAATCATAATGTCTGTATCAACCGGTGTCTAGTATAGCATTATATAACTTGATATAGCACAATATAATATGAAGTCATTAATCATGATGAGGTATAGCATAATATAATACAGAAAGTATAGTGAAAAAAACTGTCAATCGGAAGCTTAATTAAAGTTGCGACGTAAGGAATGAGCTGTGGTTTTGAAAGTCAGATTGGACTTAATACATTAGGAAATTTGTCAATATGGCTTATGGAGAATTTGCAAATTAAAGAATTAAGTGGCTATTGTTAGAGGCATCAAAATGAGTTCAAAACTTATGCTTTAACTCATCCTTTATGAATCAGGTTATAAATGGATTGGCTAAAATATTAGAAATAAATTTAAATGGGTTTAAAAAACAAATGCCTAAATACATATGGGTCTAAAAATGGGCTGGAAATAAACTCATTTTCATTTTACAACATATTTGTCCGTTTCTCTTGTAACCCTACCGGTATAATCCCAAAAGACCAAAATTTCCCTCCTCCTTCGCCGCCTCCTCTTCCTTCTCTCTCTTCATGCCCAAATACCACCATTAACATCCTCCCAACAAAAATGAACGCTCCCTCTCTCACTTTACCATGCTCGCACTACTCAATTCTCCCTGTTACTCCACAATCGAAGCCACCTCATTTCCTCCATCGTCCCCATCATTTGGTCACTCCCCCAAGAGCCCTTCTTGGACGCTCGAACCTGACACGGACGGCCTTGACCTCGACCGTTTCGACTTCGATTATTCTATTGCCCTCAAGAGGATCCGCAATGGCGACATCTTCGAGGTCACTCGCCCTTGCAAAGTTAATTGCATCAAGCACCTCCTCGAGATCCGCATCGAGTCAACGCTCAGGATTGGTGGGATTGAGCTTCACCAACAGCGGTTGCCAAGTCATGTCAAAGACGATCGGAGTTTTGCAGGATGGACTTTGGGAAAAGTATAAAAAAGTTCTAAACCTATCGCATCAGTACCAATTATATCCTAAACTTTTCAATTGAACTAATTCAGTCTTAAATCTTTTTATATCGGTACCAATTCAGTCCATCCGGTCAATTTTGGCCGGCCGGCTCGACGTGGCAATTTTAAATATTTTTTGAATTTTTTTGAATATTTTTTAATTTTTAGTAATTTTTTCCTTTTTTTTTTTTTTTTTTATCTTTTCTTTTTCCTTTTCTTTTCTTCCTTCTTCCTCCTTGGACCGTTTCGGCGGTGGCCGGTGAGGGCCTTGAAGCCCTCGCCTGCCATTGACGAGGTTCTCAAAGCCCTCGCCTGCCGTCAGCGAGTGTCATGGCCCTCGCTCAGCCTCTCCCAAGATCGCCGGCAAGGCGACTTCGCCGGGATCTAGGCAAGGCCAGCCTCGCCTTCCGCGGGCGAGGGGCCGGCGAGGCCAAGGCGAGGCTGGCCTCACCTAGATCCGGGCTAAGCCGCCTCCCCCGCGGCCTTGGGCAAGACGGAGACCCTTGCCAGTGGCTGGCGAGGGCTTCACGGTCCTCGCTCGGCCGCGGGCAAGGGGCCGGCGAGGCCGACAGGAGCTCACTCACGATCTTGCGGTGGCCCTTGCCGGTGGCTAGGTGGAGCGGCAAGTTGCTTTGAGAGTCCTGCTTAGAGGCGAGCCTGGGGGCGCGATGCAGCAGCAGCTCCCAGACGAGGTCGGCGTGGCCGCGAACGAAGGCCGCATGTCGGAGACACCGAGGATGATGATCCTGTTGAGGAGGTCCACGACCGCCAAGACATCGCCATTCTGGACCGCCTCCATGAGCTTCTAGCTCTTTTGATTCTGGCAAAGCTACCTCGCGACGGCCTTGGGAGAGGCCAAGCAAGGACCGCGACCCTTGCCAGCGACAGGCGAGGGCTTCGAGGCCCTCGCCGGCTACCGCTGGAATAGTCCAGGGAGGAAGAAGGAAGAAAAGAAAAGGAAAAATAAAAGAAAAAGAAAAGGAAAAGGAAAAAGGAAAAAGGAAAAGAAAGGGAGAAAATTACTAAAAATTCAAAAATATTCAAAAAAATTGAAAAATTGCCATGTTAGCGTCCGATCACCAGACAATGTCCACATTAGTGTCGGCCGGCCAAAATTGGCCGAATGGACTGAATTGATACTGATGTAAAAAGGTTTAGGACTAAATTTGTCCAATTGAAAAGTTTATGACTGAATTAGTACAAATATAATAGGTTTAAGACTTTTTTGGTACTTTTTCCGATGGACTTTTCCTAAGAGAAATCACAATCTGGGTATTAAATTCGAGAGACAATTTGATCAACTGTTATGAATCGAGAAAAGAGAAAGATGGAACCTTGAAGAGTGACTCTGCAAATCGAAGATCCCTTGCTCCAGCAAGGCTTCAGGGTTGGAGGAGGAGGCTCGTGGTGGTGGCGTCAGAGGCGCAGTGGCCCATTTTGACGTCAGTGGCCTTTAGTGAGTGAACGAAGAAATTCTCCCAAAATCCTCCATAAACCCTCTGCCTATCTCATTGTGGTTGCACGTAGATGCTCTTCTTGTCCTTTCTTGAATCCAACAAGATTAGGTGAATGGCATGGCTGTCATTCCATCTGAATGACTCAATCTTAAATATAACCAATAACCTTTTATTAAAATAGAAGGATAGCCGGGTCATCCTCTAATCTTGTCGGATTTAGGGAATGACACTTGTTACTCATCCATCGCAAACAATTAGAATGAAGGTCTCGCCCATGAGTTGCTGGAGCATCTCCTCAGCCTCTCCACTGCGCAGCCACGGATGCCGACCTGATTTCAGTTGACGGGAATGGCTTATCCTTGATCACAGTTACTTCGTTGATGTTCCATCCTCCGGCCACAAATCCGTCCCTGGTGGCGGGGAGGAGTGGTTGCCGGGGGATTTCACGAGGGCGGTGTTTCCATTGGGTTGAGCTTAGAGCAACTTGAATTTCTTTTATTTTCCGGTTTTTATTTTTTGGAGTACACTGGACTTATTCTATGTGTTTTGAGTGAGTTACGTGGGTAAATTTGGGTTGGATTTGGGTACAGCATGGTATGAGCTATCTAAATTATCTACTGAATAAATTAGTCAACGTGAGTTAAATGAGTGAATTTGGGCTGAACCCAATTATAACCCACTTATAACCCACTAGACCTACCAATCTGCCACATCTAGCGGCTGTTGGTGTGACTTGCTCTATAGAAAAGTAGCACCATACTCCATATGCCAGTCAAGTGATATGATGAAAATTATAGTCACACTTTTAAGTCATCCAACACTCAATTCTACTTACTATAATTATATCCGATAACTCAAGATGTTTAGCCCTCATAATTTTTTATGAAATCTTACCAAATAAAATTACCAATACAGTAATGCAAAATCTGTTGGCTTCAAAACTAAACACTCGCAATTTCTCCGCTACGTTCATATCCACGAAGCATGCGACCCATTGAGCGTAACACCAACAAAAAGCAGCGCCCAAAGCACTCACATGGCACACTTAAAACAGCCGAGGAAATGTCGTCCTACACGTCAAAAGAAAAACAAGCTCTTTTTGCGCTTGGCCGACTCCAACTCTAATTAGGAAAGTTGATAACCTTGCTTGGCTTGGCCGACTCCAACTGTGACTCTGTTCTTTTGTTGGAGCCTCAAATTATCACTTCTACTCTCCCATAGTCTCTCATAAGCTTGATCTGCACAAGCTACAGTTAAATTTTTCCATAGCTCTAGATGTTAACTGAATGCTAACTCATGCACATTTAGATACTGCATAAGATTTTCAAACACAGCTTCCCCTATCACTTATAAAGTAAAAGCATTGTTGCACCTACATTTGCCAGGAGATTGAATAAACACTCCATCAAATTCAACTGTCAAAACAACTATCAATTTTATATGCTCCACCTTGCTATAAGAACCGTTTGTGTCGATTACTGCACAAATATCTACTACTTTAGGAGTATCTTTTTTCAACTTTATCTTGAGCTGAACACTTTTAAAAGGCGATAAGCACTATGGATAACACTCCTTCCCATATGTACTGGAGACTTTACTGACAATAAGACAATAATTCATTTAAATGACAGTCTAATTAATTCAACCATATCTATTTAACTAAGAAATAAGAAATACAGACGACTGGATATATATGATATATTTTCTGTAATGTTACGCACTGCATTCACATATCATTTTAGATAAAAAAGTAGAAAGTTGCTCCTGACTTTTTTAACTTCACACAAGCAATCCTTACATATAGAGATATAAACAACTAAGGATTAGCCCGCCAAAGGAAGTTACCAACACCACAACGTCTATGTATTCTCATTCATAAAGGAGACCAATTTCTTCATCAACTTCACAGCATCATCACAACCAGCATTGAACAAATGGAAGACATGATCCTCTCGGGGCGTTTCCATCCCTTCCACCACTTCCACTCCATACACTCTGACTCAACGCCTCCTTGTACTACCACCCTCTATATTTCAACACATTCTTTCCAGCAACACAAACCAAGAACTTGTTCCAATCCAAACCCGAGAGCCTCATGTCCTTCATCAGATTAATTAGCAGGTCACACCCGGTGGTCATTGGGTTTGCCACCTGCCAAAACATTTCAAAGAAGGACGTCTTGTCTGGTTCTGTGGTCTCCAAAGGCAATGGTTCGTTGCACCATAAATAAGAATGCACCATCATAACGCCTGCAATTTCGATTCCACTAAGCTTTGTTTCTCCCTATCGTATGCCCATGTTGTGAACTATGTTAGCACCGGCACTATCTCCAGCCAGAAACACCTCTGAAAATAAAAAGAACTGAACTTGTTATATTGATTAAAAAGAGAGTGTTGTATCGGTTATTGTAAATTTTTAATAACCCAAGGGTACGGCTCACAACGGCCAGGCTACCTGACCCATACAATACCCTACGAGAACCCACAAATCATACATATCAGTTAAATTTAGACTTTGATACACGTAGTTAGTGGAATTTGAACTAGTGGTATCTAGATGAACATTATTTAGTCAACTGTCAATCATCTATGCCAATCTTGGGGATTTTGTTACCATGCATACACACGCACATGCATCCCACTATAAAGAAAAGGAGAACATTGAAGATTACCTTGTCGAGATTAGCGGAAGAATTCAGCCACTCCTGATCACCTTCTCGATATTAGCACAAAAATTCAGCCACTCCTGGGGCCATTTCCGTGGGAATGAGAAGCCACCCACTTGAGGGCAGTCCATGAATCGTCATAAGCCGCTGGAAGAGGATCCTCCGGGGCCCTTCTATACTCGACGGAGACAGCAACGACGTTAGCCTCTGCAACTAGGTCATTGAGATAGTTGTGACAAGTCAGCGACCACGCCGTTTCAAATATGAAGCATCCTCCATGATAGTACACGAGCACGGGCAGCTTTTGGAGAAAACCGATTGCCGCTTTCGGGATGTAGAGTCTCACTGAGATGGTGGAATCGGATGACATGGCGACATCTTTCGATTGGACGAGAGTTTTCTTGTCGAGGGACGGGGCACGGTGTCTGTCCCCCAAAGTCTCTCAACTGGGCCATCGTTGAAAATCCTTGCAAATGGAGACAAATCATAGAGCACTTCTGTTTCCATTAAGTTTTGAGCGAAATAGAAGAAAGATTAGTATCGAGGACGAGAAGAAAGAGAGCTAATCAGAATATTTATAGGGTGTTGTAGGCAGAGCAAAAAGTTACTTTCTGGTTGCAAACCTTCGCAATTATGGGGTTGAATTATATGGTTATTAGTTTCGATAATCACAGCAACTCCCACGAAAGTTCCATTTTTGTTCCATTGTTATTTCCTTTATCTGGACCATATATAAAGGACATCGAGTCATGATATATATATTCAATACCAATTTTGTTCCATTGTTAAGTAAGCGAAGTTTGAATTAAGTTGTGCTTAAGATTTTTGTTCGTTGACTTGCATAATTTAGTGATTTAGGCTAAATGACCAAAAGATTGAGTTTTTCTTTTTGGGGGCGCCCATGATGGGTCAATGACACCTAGTCGGTCGTGACGAATCAAATAGGCAATCAGACAAGATGGTCGTTATTTGATTGTGGAGTTTAGTTAGTGACGGGATTGGGAGAGTCACAAAATTCTATCTCATCTCAAATTCATCTCCAACAGCCCCAACAACCTTCTTTCTTGCTTGATACCTTGGGTTTTGATACGTCGGTATAATTCATTTCTATGATATACTGACCATACGCTCAAAACGAAGTGAAAAGAGACCGTGGTGCGACAGTGTATGTGAATCCCTGGAGCTCGTGCCGGACCACCTTGTGAAATTATCCGGGGTCGAGGTAGACGAACGGTGAACTCGTTATTATTTTATGAACGTAAAATTTATATATGCACTTTCATCACTTATATTTAGTTAAGACGGGCTTAAGGGAATATTCACTCATGTACTTATCGCGTGACATTTCGCTTTATCTATATACTTGTCATGTGACAAGACAAGTGACATAATCTTGCCACATGACTCAATAAACTTTGTAGAGACCCGAAATTTCCCTCGAAGAGAACGTCTACGAGGGCCACCACTCCCGTGGTGCATCAAGATTTTCTAGAAATCCCTAATCCAGGTTCATATTTTAGAACAGAGAGAAATCACCACCAATCATTTCATTTAGCCCAGGCAGATTGGACACTTAGAAACCTAAGTAGTATTATGGGATTAAACTACTTAGGTTTGTATGGCAACATTCCAATTTCTCTGTTGTTTTATTCTTTTGCTCCATGAAATAGAAAAATAATATAAATCTGTTTAGTAATATCAGTTAATTTTTCTATTCATCGGAATAAAAAGTGACTAGAGAATAGATTTAAAAAAAAAAAGAAATAAGAAAAGGTAATTTATCATCCCTGAAAATAATTTCTAGAAATAAGTCATTTTATTTCTTTTCTTTTCTTTTTCCTTCTTCTTCATCACCGCCCCTTGTCGGCTGCTATTGAACGCCGCCATCCTCTACCACAATCCACCGTCACTAACTGCCATTGTTAGTCACCATCATTCGTCTACTGCCACCATCATCATCCACTGGCTGTTGCTGTTGCTGTTTGGCATCATTCGCCGCCATGCACTGTTGCCACCACTTGTTTGCCATCGTTGGTGACCCGCTACCCACTGCCGTTGACTATCACCCTTTGTCGTCAGACACCACCTACCGCCCCCTAGTGATAGACTAAAGGAGGAAGAAGAGAGGAGAAAAAAAAAAAAAAAAAAATCTCATAAAGATTATTTAAAATTAAAAGAAATTTTACGCCACTAAAAAATTTATGAATTGTACTAAATGCATTTTTGTTCTTTTTTATTTTGAAAGTAGAAATTTTGTACAATTACTAAATGCGTTATTTTACTCGAAAATATAAATAGATAAGAATTATTTTTAAAAAGCATTGTTTCGAGGAATAAAAATATTATCAAACCCACCTCAAATTACATGTGCAAGTTGATGGTCTATTGCGTTATCCTAGAGTTTTTAGGGGTTTGGTTGTGAGTAGGATGGATTAGCATGTCACGACACCCTCTCAATGCCGCAACCCTTTAATCAAACTCTAAATCATATTTATAACGTGCACTTTTTTAATTTCGAAATAGAAATTATATTACAACATGGTTTTTGGACATCGATATGTGCCGGTCAGCAATCAGGCGAAATGTCTACGACATCTTGCGGACCGGAATTACCCCATTTGCGTATGTGACAGGGTTGGAAATTATGCTAAGATATGACGGATTAATTTGGAATTTCGAAAAGGTGACGTGTTCAAATCAAATGGCATGGGACCTTAAATTTCAAAACGATTACCGATGCAAAGGACTTGTCGGGTAACCGTGGTATTTGGAAAAGTGACTGGCAAATGAAATGTCCTGTGACGTGGCATTTTGAATGCATATGACGTGTTGTGTGACATGAAATTTCAAAAATGAAAATAATAAGATTTTCGAATTCTGCAGGTGCGTTTCGAATGAAAAGTGATTTTCATGCACAGGCCTAAGTTCCACCTCTTTGCTATGAGGACCTCGTTTTTGGCCATTAAAACGAGACATTTGCCAAGCACCTTATAAAAACTATAGTATCCCGTATTTTCACTATTGAAGTGCTGCAAAATTATCCTACCAAGATGGCATTTATCACATAATGTCATAATGTAAGGATGTATCGATGATACGGAAGCATAACGCTATTGTGAGTCTATAGAAAGAAAATATTACTTGCTTATTCTGCCATGTTAAACTAATCGAACATTGATAAAATGATAAGACGCATAAATTTTTTAAGCAGTCAGGGAACCATTTGAGTCAAGTTTTGCTCACCATACTAAAACATCTCTTGGTCCAATCTAAGGTCGGTTGTCCACATCAAGATCAGGGAATTTACATGAGATTACTTTATAGGGTGATACATCCCAAGGATTGTACCAATGAAAAACTCAAAGGAGATTTTGCATTCCTTTGACAAATCCTCCGAAAATTAAATTAGTACGAAAGTATAACATTTCTTATAAAGTGCATTTGATATGACAACAAATATTATTTCAAGAAGATAAAAATCCTGTGGAATTCGTCTTTAGTACAAATAGAGGTAGAGATAAACAAGGTTTAGCCCACTCAAAGAAGTCGCTAACACTAATATGTCATAAAACTATTCATCTTCCTTTATGAAAAGACCATCTTTTCATCAAATTCACAGCATTATCACAAGTAGGATTAAACAAATGAAATGCATGATCCTCCCCTGGTGCATCCATCACTTCCACAACTCCTTTCCATCCACTCTTACTAAGCACCTCCTTGTAATACCACCCTCTGTGTCGAAAAATATCCTTCTCAGCAACACAAATTAGAACCCTATTGCAACCTAAACTCGAGAGTCTCGGGTCCATTGTCGGGTTTATTAGCGGGTCATCACAGCCTATGTTGGTTGGTTTCACTATGTTCCAGGACCGTTTGACCAAGGACCTTTTCTCAGGTTCGGTTGTCTCCAAAGGCAACGATTCATTGCCCCAGAAGAAAGGATGCACCATAATCACTCCTGAAACTTCAATTCCCTCTGGCTTTTCCTCTCCCAATCGAATGCTCATGTTGTGAACTATGTTGGCACCGGCGCTATCTCCAGCCAGGAATACCTAAGTAGAACAAAAATGACCTAGTTAAACTAATTGACAAGAGAATAGATTGTTGTTTTGGTTGCTTGAATGTATATCATTGGAGAGAGCATGTTTAAGGTGTTACAATTTTTAAATAGTATATTATGCACTCATCTAATAGCTTAAACATCTAAACTAATAAGTAATGTCCCCATAAAACTTTACATGGTGTTAGAGTATGAGATGGTGCAAGTTTTGAATTGACTATAGATTTTATTATATTGATACTACCATCAATTGATTGAGCACCAACTTATGATTTATTATATCGTCAACCTAAAGTGCACATCGACTTTATCTGTTGTGGCTCGTGAAAAGCTAGTATTTCATTATTGTATTATGATAATAGTGCAATTAGATTGACCAACTTATGGTCTGCCCGCTCGGCTCTCCTAATCCGAGAGATAAATAAGCATAGGAAAGCTTGACCCACTCATTTTTGGCCCAATCCCGAGCTTCCCCAATTCGGAAATTACTATATAATAGTTTTATATGATGGGTGAACTTGGGCAACACGCTAGCTTGACCTTCAGATTCGACCTGGCTCAACTCTTGCCCTTCTAATGATCATCTCTATGTCCAATTATATGCAACTGTCGTGACCAAAGTTTCGGGTGAATCACCTAAAGTTTGGCTAATAGATTACTAAGCCTAAATTTAGCCCAAGCTCTCTCAAGCCCATACCAATTCGTGACTTAGGTCGTGACTTAGGTTCAAGTTCTTAACATGTAATTAATTTTTTAATTAGGATTCGCCACTAATCTATTTTTGATGGGTCGATTAGAAATCCAAATAAAAAAACGGGAAATTTACTTTACTTCTACGAACTAGAGATTTATGAGTTTGGGGACTTACGCTAGATTTCTCTAATGCCATTTCGGTACATTTCTCTTTTATTTTGAAAAAAATGGATAGTTCTTTCGTGCCATTCTACACTAACTATCAAAATGAAGAGAAAAGAAATCAAATAATTGAAATGGCAATACTTGAAAGTAAACACTCAATAAAAGCATATAAAAGCTATACTAAGTGCAATACAAAGAAAAAACCCGCAACTCATCAGGTATTTATATAGTTGAGGACCCAGGACATTTTTCGGAGAATCAATGATTACAAATGTAAAAGCTCGATCAGATATTGGCCCTTCCACCGTCTTCAAGCTCTTTTAGCCACCTTCTCCAAGGGTTGTCTTTGCTCTATTCTAATCCCAACCTAATGCTAAACTAGCATTCAAAAATGCAATCACAAACATTCAAACAAGTTCAGACATCTCAAAACAATCATGACACAATACATGACCTCAGGATCAGCCTTTGATATTCATGCATATCGAGTCATCCTATGTTCACTAATTGATTGATTTTAGTTTCAATACGTGGCCATCCTTTATGTTCACAAGCGGTGGACAACATCAAATGACTCTTAGAATTCGGGTCTAAATGTGTCCCTTTGGTTAACCCCGCTTGCATGCATTGATCCTAAACCATTTATCTAAAAATTACATGTGATAAGAACATAAGTTTATGCACTTAGGCCATGAGAACTTGGTTCTCAATCAAGCATTCAAAGAGAGTCATTTATTCAAATAAAGCAATTGTAATCGTTCAATTATGCATACAACATGGCTAATGAAATAGAACACGAAGAAAGTAACTCAAAAGGTTGAACTTCTAAAAATTTGCAATTAAGGACTCAAGTTTTGAAAAATTAAAATTAAGCACACAAATTTCGAACTATTGCAAACAAGTCCTCAAAAGGGGATTTTCAAGTTTGTAATGATAACAAACAAGGTTATCAATTTTGTTCAAATTGAGGCAAGTTTGATGTTATTGAGAAATAAATTCCAAAACCCGAGAGCTGATAAGTTGGAACAATGATCGGGTTTTTTTGAATGGTCAAATGTGACTCAATTCCAACAAAATTGATGTCAAAAGAAAGTTGAGATCGTCATCTACAACTTTCGAGCCTCAGAAATATTTAGGAAAAGACACCAATTTCATTAAAATTGTGAAACACTTTCAAATGTTCAAGAAGAACCTGGTTGCGGAATTAACGGCACTCTTATCAGGCCCTTTTGAATACCCTAAGAGGTTTCAAATTTAATGATACTAATACCAAATCAAAGATTTGCATTATATGAATTTAAAAAAATTGAACAATACCCAAAGGTCAGTTCTGGAAAACAAACTTCTGCATGCCCTACAGCTTTGAGACATTCATGAAAAACAGCAAACCGTGTTTTTATTTTTCAGAACTTTTTGACAGACAAATTTCACTATGTCACAAGCATTTCCCATGATGACCACACCATCTAATTCATTAAGCACAATTTTGAAAAAAATCATCAAACACACAACGATCATTATGAAAAATTAGCATTATGGAAGTGAACACATTCAGTTAAAAGCATGTCTTGCTAACCCAATGAACCTCATTTGATCCAAAAATTTTACACATCAAAGATTATATCATGATGAACAAAATTCAAGAAGACATTAGCTTCTAATTGTCAACACATGAATTTATAAAAATCAAGGGATGGACAACAATCATACAACAATGAGAAGTATGCAAACAGGACATCATACAATTCGAGTATACTTATGCCTATCTAATGATATGATTTTTTTTCATGAAAATTTTGTAGCATACAAAACTTGCAAACATCTAGAGTTTTCATGAAGACTCCAACTTAAGATTCCAAATGCATGATTTAATAACAAAGAACCAAGACAACCGTAATCAGTGAAATAGACTTTACAGAACAAAACATGAACGGTTTAAGGACAATCGACCTAACCAAACCAGTCTAAAAAAAAATTGAAGATTTTACATGTTATAGACCTGGATGTTATACACAACTTCCATGAAGAAACCTACTCGTGATTCCCATAATGTGATTTTAGAAAAAATGCAAAACCAGTGCAGGTTGGTTTGATGCATGATTTTGCAGGTCAAAACATGAACAATTTGTTGATGATCAACCTATCTAAAAAATTTGTAAATGCATGAAATCTTTATATGATGTGAATCAAAATGTCCTGATCATCTTTCATCGAGACATCAACTCAAGAATCATCACACAAAAAATCATTGAAAATAGACAAACATTGATCTAGTAACAGTCATTTAGCAGGGCAAACGATGGCCAAATCTTGCACATAATATGTCATTGGAAAGTTTGTCAGATTATTTTAAATCATATGCAGACATCAAAGCTAAACAACATCATTTACAAGCTCGTTTCAAAACATCTACTAGATCGGTCAAAACTGACTTACGATTTTACAAAAGAGGCAACTACGCATCATCGAGCTAATAGCTCATCATTAACCATCACAATATCCTCAAAACTCATCGTAGACCATCCCCATCAATCTAAACATGAGATAGCAACCTAAGGTTCGAATCCTAACCCTGACCACCTATGGCGATCTCGCCTCATTGGATTCAAGTTTAGTAACACTTTGTTTATCTTTGATCTTGAGTTCAAATGAGCTATTGTGGTCACCACAAGCTATGTGAAATGGTGCCGATGATAGGTCAGCAAGATCTAAATTGAATGATAAAACTTCAATTTAGAATCAAGCTCAATCTTGCGAAGAAATTATCAGAGTATCAAGTAGAGTTTGAGGAAATCGAAGTTGATCATCGAAGCTTTGGATGATCGCTGGCCACCACAAGCTCAAGGACGAGTTGTTGGTCATCATCACAAGTCTTTGGCCGCTGGAGGAAGTCACCAAACCACCATATCGAGCCACCAAACTTGCCGAATTGAAGACCAGCGCTGGACACGAGATAGACACCCGAGAGGGAAGGCCACTGCCTCAAGGTAGTTCGGCGATGTTCACCGCTGGCAACTCTTGCAACAAAAGAGGGAACACCACGAGAGAGGTTGCAGCACTAGTAGATCGCTTGAATAAGGCCGTCGGGTCGTCGATCGGAGTTGTTGAAGTGATCAAGGTTCACTTCGGCGAGGATGCAGTCCTTACGCCTGAAGGAGAAATCGTGATCAGCAGGCAACTCCGATAGAGGTCAGCGGCAATGGCACCTACCTCAAGTTTGAAGATAATAAAGGTTAATCCTCCTAAACTTGAATCCAATGAGAAGAGATTGCCATCGGCAATTGGGGCTAGGATTCGAACCCTAGATGGTTATCTCATGTTTACATTGATGATTTAGATGATCTTTAATGAGTTTTGATGATGAGCTAGGGGAGAAACGGCGAGGGAGGAGCTGGTGATTGTTGGAGCGGTCAGCGGGGCCAAGACGAGGCCGGAGCACAGCCATGAACAGTGGCGAAGACAGCAACTAAGAGAGAGGTCTATTGAGAGAGAGAGAGAGAGAGAGAGAGAGAGAGAGAGAGAGAGAGCGTGGGGGGGGGAGAAGAGAGGGAAGAGAGAGAATTGGATCTGAAAATGTGCAACCCCCTTTGGAAAATAAAGGGAAAATGCTTATATGAGCTAGACTGGATTGAATGTTAACCATTGATTTAATTAATGGTTGGGATTCAATCTTATAGGATAAGTTCAAAGATGCTTAGGGTTTAAGCAAGTTTGTGATTGGCTGAGTTTTTTTAATCACATGCATTAATGACATGGCACATCTAATGATGTAGATGAATCCTCAAATGAACAACCAACATCGTGTATTTTTAAAATTCAAAAGGTCAGTGGTGTTTTGATCATTTTGCCCCCAAAGGGCAATTTTGTAATTTCAATGAACTGAGGGATGGAAGGTCAGTCATAGGAGAGGATACCTATGACTCCCTAGTACGCCACTCTTTATTTGGATTATGTTAGTTTTTTATATTATCATGCGAGCAGAAGACGTTAACAAAGGGTTGATAACATGAATTATGCATAAATAAGTACTCAGGGATACTAGCCAAAAGGAAGGGAAATGATACATCTATTTCATTGAAACTTATTTACGTACAACAGGTGGGCCTTTGTTGACGCCTAATTTTTGATTTTCAATTTTATTTATAGGTTTCTAATTAATTTTTGGTTCTTATTGCATTTTATTTTATTTTGATTAAAACTGAAAAAACAAAAAATAGAAAAAACGGAAAAACGGCCCAAAAGCCAAAAAACGAAAAAAAACAGAAAAAATGGCCCAACGGCCAAAAACGGAAGAAAACGGCCCAAACGGCCCAGAAGACCGCGCGGCCCAAAACCTGCGGGTCGACCCGCGCCTGCGCCCACGCCGCGCGACCCGCCTTCTTCACCCGAAATCGCATGCGGTGCACGCGCGAGCAGCCCGCGACGGCCGGAGAAAGCGAGGCGGCGGCGGCGTGGGCGACGCGGCGTACGGCGAGCACGGTGAAGGTGCAGATGAACAACAACGGCGAGGGGACGTGGCTGGATAAGCCTGACGGCCGATGGGACGCCGGTTCAGCCGGCGGAAGCCGCGGCACCCACCCTGGCCGAACCCTCGCCGACCGGCCGTCCGTCGCCTATAAATAGGCCCTCCCCCCTTCGTTAATCGACACACGGAGGCACGGCAGAGAGGAGAAGGAGACTCGCAACTCCTGGAACCCTGCTAAGAGACTTCAGAGGGGGGGCCAGAAGCTCGCGACTTCCCGATCCCAACTTCGCCGGGGCCGCGAGAGTCGCAGAGAGAGAGAGAGAGAGAGAGAGAGAGAGAGAGAGAGAGAGAGAGAGAGACCGAAGGAGGAGGAGGAAGGCGGAGGAGCCCCACCACCGTCCAAGCCTCGCCGCTGTAGGTAACCACCGCCACAGCCACCCTCGCCATCATCTCCCCCATCGCCGCCGTCGTCGCCGTCGTCGCCGTCGCCCATTTCTTCCCCCAATTTGGAACCCTAGGGTTCCTGGTTTTCCGGGTCACGATCCCGGGTCACCGGGTCGGACCCGGACCAGGAACTGGGTAGGGTTCCACACATAAAGGAGGGATTGGAGGTCGGGTCGGATCCGGGTCGGGCGTGGGAGAAACGGCATCGTCTCATGCCGTCGTCGGATCGAATCGGGTCGGCTCCCCCGACACGTCGTCGTATTGCGCTAAGAGGGGAGGTCGGGTCGTCGTCGGGTCGGGTGTCCGTAAAAACGGCGTCGCTCCACGCGGTGTAAAGAGCCGAGTCAGACGGCGTCGTTTTGAGGAGCCGGGTCGGGTACGGTGTCGTTTTTATTTGAAGGGGAGTCCGGGTCGTCGTCGGGTCGGGTCGGGTCGGGTAGTCTGTCCCTCAAGACGGCGTCATTTCGTCACTGCACAGAAAACCTGGTCGGATCCGGGTAGGGTTCCGCCCGAGGACCCGGGTCTCTAGGCCGAGGAAATACGACGCCGTTTGATGAAAAGCGGGGACGACGTCGTTTTGCGAGAAAGGAAGGAGCCGGGTTGACGGGCCGGGTCGGGCGTCCATGCTTGGCTACGGCGTCGTTTTGGCTAGCCCCAAAACGCGGCCCCTTGCCGCGTTTTGGACCGCCCGGGCGGATCCGAACCGTGGATCCGACCGGGTCGCTTTTTTAATATTTTTATTATTTCAAAAATCATTTTAAAATTTCAAAAATCAAAAAATGTTTTAAAAATGTTTTAAATTTCCAAAAAAATCAAAAATCAAACAAAAAATTATTTATTTTCGGAAATATTAAAAAAATCCAAAAAATGCAAAAAATGTCAAAAATTCCAAAAAATGCCAAAATTCATAAAAAGCCCAAAATTTTCATAAAAGCCAAAAATACTTGTATTTTCTCAGAAAATACCCCAAAATATCCAAAAATCCCTTTTATGTCCAAAAAAATGAGAAAAATACCAAAAATGTGATTTTTCCTAAAATACATGGAAAATCCCCAAACATCCAAAAACCTTAGAGTTTAAACAAGATTAGGTACGGAAAGGGCATTAGTGATTAACTAGTGTAATCAAGTCCTCGATCCTAATTTCTCGCAGTTGCGCAGAGCAAGTATTTCTCCCGATACTTTGCTTAGGTTTCTAATCAGCCTACCCTAAATTGATTAGTGGCGACTCCGTTTTAAAAATCAATTTACAAATCAAATATTTTAAAGTCGTGAATTGGCGGACTTGGGAGAGTCCAGGCTTTAATTAAACCCAGCCGAGCCATTAGCCTCCTTTCGGCGCTCGTACCCGATCCGTAGGGCGCTCCCGAAAAAAGGGTCGCGCGCGGCTTGGCGACTCCGCTGGGGACTTTTGAGGACTTAGGCCATATTTATTTTGTTTAAATTCTTTACTGACTTAGGTTTTTTTTTCTTTTTACAGGTCAATAATTTGAGAAGTTTATTTTAAGCTTACTTAAATTAAATTGTCTTGTGATTATAAACTGTCATGCATGCTTTCTTGTTTTAAACACTACACATGGCACACACAACCCGGCCGCCGGACTGGGCCGCCATAGGATTTCTAGGATGGTGTTAAGAAAGATACGGCCTCGAACGCGAGACTACGATGTAGAGGTTGCCTTTCTTTTCCCGAATTTCTTAGCCGAGGTTAAGGGGGTACGGCCGCTAACGCGAGGCTGCGACCGGTAGATGCCCTTTTAATTTCACCAAGCCTTCGAGTTAGAAATCGAGCCGCACGTCTCATGTGTATGTCTTTGTGCTTATCATTTTACTTAAAAGTAAAGTAATTTATTTACTCAGTCTTTTTTACTCAAGTCTTTTATTGGCCCATGGCAATTTAGGATAAATTTTTCAAAACCCCGGTTTATATGCGATGGGGGAAGATGACATCCAGTTCATTCCTGCTCCCAAGGCGAAGTTCCTCAGATGGTGGGGTCAGTTGGATCAGCCTACCCGGGAGTTTGTGAAGGCTAAGCTCGGCCATCTCCTTGCACTAGTCCATATTACTGTTCGCCCAGAAGTCGTACAAAGCATTGCACATTTCTGGTGCCCGAGGACACTCACCTTCATGTTCGCTAGATTTGAGCTAACTCCAACCCTGGAAGAGTACAGCATCATCACTGGTATGCCCCTTGGGAAGGAGGCTGGTCAAACCTTCAACGGGCGCCCTCCCTTGGCATGCACTAGCCCGTTTTTTAGAAATTGAGCTCCATGTCATGACGCAAATTCTCGATGATAACAATAATACTTGCCCATTGGAATTCTTGAATGAATGCTTTCAAAATCGGTCTATGACCAAAAAAGGCGAGATTTTCCTCTGGCATTTTCGGACTCATCATTTTCCCCCACCAGAAAAACGCCATATGTCCTAAAATGGTTTGGATTGTCAATCAAATCTTGGGAGGAGCCAATTATGTCAACATGATTTTGGCCGAAACTTTCCTATCTTTTAACTGTTTTAAAGACAACACAGAAAAAATCATGCAGGCTTCTCCCGAAATCCTAGAAGTTTGGTTCTTTTCTCACTTAAGGGAATTTCGAGGCATCTTGCGAACGTCCTGGGACAAATACTTCTGAAAATCCCTTACAAAAATTCATGGCTTTAGGACCGCATATTCCCAATCAAACCAGTCTCCATTGGGTCGATTTTCTAAGAAATCCGGCCCCGAGGCATTCCGGTGGTGTGCTGGCTGGTTCCATGAAAAGAGGGCTCGCTTTGCCTCTAGACATACCCATCCAATTCCCTTGCTTGGCTGGACTGGCGCCATTCCCTATTACCCGTTTCGAGTGGCGCGACAATTCGGAGCCCTACAGGAGATCCCACCACGCTCCAAATGGAGAGTCCCTCCAGTCTTCTTCAGTACCAACAGTAGCTATGCATTTGACATCTCCGCTTGTGAAGAAATCTGGGATAATTGCCATCGCAGAAGGATTGTGGTACCTAAAGAACTTAAAGGGGAAGAAAAAGCTCACCACGCTTCTACGGCCTACATCCATCATTACCACATCTCAAAAGGCACGGGCCATCGATCCCTCGCTCCATCGGGAGAGCAGCCCACACAAGCAAGTTGACCTCGTGCAAAGATACGGGAGTAAGCCGGACACTCAGCTCGGGGCCAAGCCAAGGAAGCGAGCCGTCGTCACAAGACCCCCTGTCGCATATGTAGTCATATTTCCCTAGTTTTTTTTTTTTTGAAAACTTGGTCCCATTGTCTAGGGACTTTTCTTTAAGTGTCTAGTATTTGGTTCTGTCATTTCAATTCCTAGACATCAGGAGTCTGTAAAAACCCTCTTTTAAATGAAAGTAGTCGATCGTTGCCATGGGTCAATCTTTATCTATCTTGTGCTCATTCATCGCTTTCAACACGGGTAATCATGAATCGTCGGTCATCGGCCACCCGCGATTGGCCCCTCATGATAGGGTCGATCGGGATGAAGTGCGAGAATCGCCTCGCCCACATCGAAGACGGCGTAGGGCGGATGTCTATTGCCCTTCAACAGCTCTCAAGACGAGATAAAATCCACTCATAATGAGCCCAACTCGTAATTACCTAGGCACTTTGTCATAACCCCTACGAGATATGCTAAAAACTAGCCAACACCATGAACAATTTAGAAAGATCATGGAGAAGTTAAGCCAACTACGGGGGCGAGAATCCCATCGACTTATCGACTACTCCAACTTCGAGATCCCCGAAGAATTCAAGACACCTGAATGTGAAAAGTATGTTGATGCCCCTCACCCTGAAGGCTACCTACAAGCCTACCTGGTCAAAAAAATGATTCAATCATACCAGTTGAACCTAACCGGACCAACCCTGCGATGGTACATTGTTAGAAAGATTAGTCTCCTTAAGTCCTGGAAGGAACTAATTCACGTTTTCTACCAAGAGTATGACATTAGCCCCGACATAGCCCTATCCTACGAAGAACCGATAATTGCGGAGTATGAAAGGCCATTGATTGCTGAGACAGGAGAAATAAATACCAACACAGCCTTGCATAGTGAGTGGGCAATTGAACAGCGTCCGAGTCATCGAGAAAACCCCACTAGGAAAGGCAAAGAACCTTTGTATGAAATCACGGAGTTCGGAACACATTCGAGCGGGGCATGATAAAACAACCCCCCAAGCTTACTTCAAGAGCCCGAGTCCAAAGAATACCAACCCCTATCAACCTGGAAAGTGACTCAGACAGTGGAAGCTCAATATCTCTCACTTCCCTTAACAAAGCAGTGCTAGCCAAACATAGGGCCTTACTCAAAAGGTCTGGACCAGGGACTAAGAAAAGAAAACCTAGCCAGATTGATACATCGTCCGACAACGAGCTACAATACCAGAGCTCCGAGCATTCCTAGGAATACAACTCAGAAGACAGCCATCCCCTGGAGTACAATCCTGAAGACTTCCCGCCCCTAGAGTACCATCCCAAGGACTATCATCGCTATTTCAACGGCGAGACTGACAGTTCATCCTATAACTATTTCCTGCTCTCATCCGAAGATGAAGGCCCGTCAGAGGAATACGTCTTTATCCGCTACGATCCCGAGGAAGTGCTAGACCCACCACCTGACTGTGAGGATAGCTTAAATATCTCATCCAGTAATTTTGGCTCTGAAGAAAGCAATGGGGTAATTTCGGTAGAGTCCAACATCCCTGAAGAAGAAGAATTCGACACACCAATGGGTATGCAATGGGAAAGCCAGCGGCCTAACCAAGACCTATCAGGCCTGTCTCACTCCCATAGAATCCTAACCCCCATAGAGATGTGGATACTCAACCTCCACAAGTATAATGGCACGACTTGCCCTGTGACTCACTTGCAGTATCTCTATGAAGAAATGAGTTGCTATTATGGCCCAACAATACTCACAACTCAGGCATTTCAAGAAACCCTTACCGGGTCTGCATTACAGTGGTTCTTCACAGCAAATGTTCATCTCATAGAAGATTGGAACGAGTGACCTCCACATTCCGCACCGGTACCGGGGCCATATCAAGGCGAGCTGCCATGCGGAGATTTGACCCACTTCGGAAGAAGGCCAATGGAGAATTTCCGAACATACGCCGAGAGGTGGAGGACTCCCATAATGCAAATCCACCCAAGCGGCCGAGGAGGAATTGATGAAACAGTTTATAGAAGCCTTGCCCTATGACTGTCGCTGCTGGTTGCGCGGGTTACACTTCCGTAGCTTCAACGAAGTGGTCATTGCATGCGAGTACTTCGAGTCTGCTGAAAACGAGGAATCCAAGGATGCTTAGCCCCAAGACCGGCACTACCAAAGCATTCCCTTACATAGAAGTTGTCATGGGTTTTACTTATTTTTATGTCATGTCTAGTGTGCTAGCGGTGTATTTTCTCATTCCAAGAACTCTGATGTATAAGTTCCAGTACTCTGTTTTGAAAAACATGAGGAAGTATTCCAAACTTGCTTAGCGATGTTATCCAGCCACGAAAATAAAATGATGTCCAAGGAGAATACTGAGGGCAGGGCTTCCTCATGCTTTTTTTCCTCTCCCCAAAAATGTTTTAAAAATAAAAAGTATTTCATTACCAAAAGCTTTTGTCAAAATGAGATAACAAATGAAAGCATGTTTGTCTCCCACTTTATGTCTCAAAATATCATGTGATAGAAAGCATACGAAATCGGCACATCATGTGGACAGGTCAAAACACGAAGACATTGTTCCAAGAAAAGGGGCAAACAAGAAAGGATCATCTGTTTCAAAAGGAGTAAGTCTTATCCCCCTAACATGACATTGAAAATAACAAACTCTCCCTTCTATTGACGGGATGCAAAGGATGAAGCATAATAGGTATAGGCATAGAGTTGAGATCCGAAATCCACGACATGTCTCGCTCCCGCCTAGCTCCCTCTTGAGCCAAAAGACTATCTTGTCGCACGACATGCCCGGCCAGCCGGGCGTCGCGGCTTTGACAAACCCGGGAGTATGGGGAAGAAACTCCTTTAAAGCAATTACTGTCAACAGAGAGAAAATCTAGGCAGTCAAGGCGATCTGTAGCCCATGCCCTAGACGGTGACTTTAAAATCCATAAGCCACACCCTAGAGGCATGTTTTCCCCCCCAAGGAGGAGTTGCCATCATATAACTTGAGATTTCTGATTGCCTATCACAAATTCCATAGAAGCTTGAGGAGCATGACCTTGCCCAATGCTGCTATAATCTAAGATGGAAGAAAAAGGACTTCAAAAAGAGAAATAATGAAAAGAATCCTTGGTCGCAAGATGCGGAAAATGAAACATAATAGGAATAATCTAGCGGCAGGCGAGGGGATGGGGACGGTCCAAACCGACAACATGGATAGCCACTCTGATAGCTCGGAAGATGACTTTGATAATTCCAATGAAATCCAACGGAATTGGGAGCGGCATGAAGAAACAAGGCCCCCTACCATCGAAGACACTATCACTTTGTCAATTTAAGCACCACGAGAGGATCCGAGAGAGATAAAGATCGGCGCCAACCTCCTGAAAAAAGAAGCTGCGGACTTAATTGCCCTTCTAAGAAGGTATCAAGACGTGTTCGCATAGTCATACGCGGATATGCCAGGCCTTGATCCAACGGTTGTGGAGCACGGCACCTGGCCAACCGACACGATATAACTCCCAAGAAGCAACGGGCTGAGAAGGACCAAGCCGAAATTGTCGAAAAAAGATTGAAGAAGAAGTAATGAAACTACTCCAAGTGGGTTTCCTCGAGGTCTCGCAATATCCCAGCTGGGTGGCAAACATCGTACCAGTAAAGAAAAAGGATGGTCGAATACGTGTTTGTGTCGACTATCGTGACTTGAACAAAGCAAGCCCGAAGGATGATTTTCCGTTGCCTCACATAGACGTTCTTATAAACGATCTTTGCGGGATTCGGGCTTTTCTTTTTATGGATGGATTCTCGGGATACAACCAAATAAGGATGAAGGAGGAAGACAAGGAAAAAACAGCATTCATTACTCCATGGGGAGCTTTTCATTATAAAGTCATGCCTTTCGGCCTGAAAAATCTTTGGAGCAACTTACCAGCGTGCTATGGTCACCCTTTTCCACGACATGATGCACAAAGAAATTGAGGTATATGTCGACGACATGATCGCTAAAACCAGGCATGGAGAAGACCACGTAAAGATCTTGGAGAAACTATTTGAGCGACTTCACCGGTTTAAATTGCGCTGAACCCAGCAAAATGCGTGTTTGGGGCAACACGGCAAATTACTAGGATTCATTGTAAGCTGTGAAGGAATAGAAGTAGATCCATCAAAAGCCAAGGCAATATCTCGAGATGCCTCCTCCTTCAAGCTGTAAAAAGAAGTCCGGAGTCTCTGGGAAGATTAAATTACATTGCACAATTCATTTCCCAGCTTTCCGAAACCGCAAAACCTTTCTTTAAGCTTCTCGGGAAAGGTGCACAAATTAAATGGGATGAGAATTGCCAATTGGCATTTGAAGACTGGCAAATATTTGATGAAACCCCCAATCCCGGTACCTCCGAGTCCAGGGCAGCCTCTAATTCTCTACCTTACCATCAACGGTGAATCCTTAGGTGCCATGCTGGCACAAAAGGGACTCCGTGACCAGAAAGAGCGAGCCATCTACTACTTGAGTAAAAAGTTCACCATGTCAGAACAAAACTACTCCACATCAGAGAAGACGTGTGCCGCATTGGTATGGGTATTGCACAGACTCCGACAGTATACCTTGCATTACCAAACCTTCCTTGTAACCAAAAGCGATCCAATCAAATATCTGCTCAGTCGTCCAGTATTGATAGGAAAATTGGCCAAATGGCAAATCCCGATTTAGAATTTGACATTCGAGATGTTGCCACGAAATCGGTTAAAGGGCGGGTGATTGCTGATATGTTAGCGGACCATCCTGAAGAAATACGCGAGGATAATCCCTCGGACGACCAGGTTTTCGCCATAGAAGAAGACAAGTGGACCATGTTATTCGACGGAGCCGTGAATGTCATCGGGCTCCGACCTTTGGGGTAGTCTTGATATCCCCAAATGGGCAACATTACCCTGTGGCTGCAAAACTGGTATTTCCGTGCACTAACAACATAGCCGAGTATGAGGCATGCATCCTCGGCTTGCAAGCGGCTATTGAAATGGGAATAACCAAGCTAAAGGTGTTCGGTGATTCTACTTTAATAATGTCGGACGGTGGGCGAATGGAAAACAAAGGATGCCAAGCTTGTGCCCTATCACGGTTACTTGGAAAAGTTGGCGGGAAATTCCAAGACATCTCATTTGAATACTTGCCTAGAATTCATAATCAATTCGGCGATGCACTAGCAACGCTGTCATCTATGTTGCAAGCAACGAAAGGGCTAGAAGTAGAACCTCTAAAGATTGAAGTTCGGCAAGACAAGCCCCTTTGCATGACCATAGCGAGGAGCCCGATGGGAAGCCTGGTATTACGATATCATGAGATATGTCCGAAGCAAGAATTCCTCGAACAAAGCACACCCTCTAATCGAAAGTACCTAATGAAAATGGCTTCAAGGTTTTCGTCGGCGGTGAAAATCTGTACAAGAGATCCTATGACTCGATCCCGCTAAGATGCGTGGATGCAGCCGAGGCCACACAAATAATGCAAGAAGTACATGAGGGAGTATGTGGCCCTCACATGAATGGACGTATGTTGGCCAAGAAGATAATGAGGCTGGGTTATTACTGGCTCCCCTTAGAGAATAACTGTGCTCAGCATGTGCGAAGTTGCCATCGTTGTCAGATTCACGGAGACAAGGTAAATGTCCCTCCAACTGAACTACATCAATTATCTGAGCCATGGCCATTCTCAATGTGGGGGATCGATGTAATTGGCTCGATTAACCCAAAGGTGTCGAACGAACATCGATTCATCCTGGTGGCGATTGACTACTTTTCAAAATGGATTAAGGCCACGTCATATGCCAGCGTGACTGCACGAAATGTCATGAAGTTCATCAAGCGCGACATAATCGCCCGTTATGGTGTACCGGATTCCATCATCATCGACAATGGGACAAACCTGAATAACAAGCTGATCGAACAGCTATTCTCTAAGTTCAAAATCCAGCATTTGAACTCATCACCCTATCGGCCACAAATGAATGGAGTTGTAGAGGCCGCCAACAAGAACATCAAGAAGATCTTAGCCAAGACGGCTGAAAACTACCGTGACTGGCATGAGAGGTTACCCTTTGCACTGACAGCATACCGAACCTCGATTCGAACTTCTACTGGGGCAACCCCTTTTTCCCTGGTTTATGGTATGGAGGCGGTCTTGCCTATGGAAGTAGAAATCCCTTCCCTACGAGTTCTATCCCAAGCTGGCTTATCCGAGGAGGAGTGGACACAACAAAGGCTTGAGCAGCTGAACATGATCGAGGAAAAGCGGCGAAAGCTCTGTCACGGCCGGTGTTATCAATGAAGGTAGCTCGATCGTTTAATCAAAAGTGCAGCCCGGGCGCTTGAGTAAACGACCTAGTCTTAAGGAAGACGCGCCAATCTTTCCGGAGCGTGGAGGCAAGTTCGCCGCGAATTACAAGGGTCCTTATGTAATAAAGAAGATACTCCCCGGAGGAGCCTTGATCCTAACCGAGATGGATGGGCGAGAATTTTCTAAGCCGGTGAATTACGTCTTTGTCAGAAAGAAGTACTACCCTTGAAAAATGTTCACTGTCTAGCATTGCCAAATATTTCTCTATCAAAATGAAAATGCCTATGCATCTTCTTTATATGAGTGTTATATTTACGCCATCACGGGAAATGTGCATTTGGTTAAATGGTAACCACCAGCATTTAGGGAAGTGTCGAAAATCGAATAGCAAACTTAATGACATAACTCGGGCAAATCGACATTACCCGGGCGGATGCGTGACAACTTCACCCAGCTCGGCACAAAAGAGGCATCATTCAAGAATCACTCCAAGTTAGAAAGAGCTTTCGAGTCAACGGCTTAGAATCCGAAACCTCACTTCTTGTTCCGGACACATGCTCTCGCGAGAAGTAATTGCTATTGAAAAGCTGGAAGTTTTGATTGTCCATCTCGAATTCCATAGAAGCTGGAGGTACATGACTTTTGCTCAATAATACTATAGCCAAAGACAAAGAAAAGAAAATTCCACAGAAGGAATGCGTTGGAGATGAATCAACGACCAGCAATCATGAAGGCCAACGGAGGGAAACACCGAGCCGTGTCAAGATAAATAGGCCATCCTCAACATTCAAGCATCCTCAAGAGCTAGCACGAGACAAGCTCTAGGGAAGGGTAATCTAGTATCGTTTCCAATATCCCTACCATCGAACCCGTTTTGACATGTTTTCCCAATTTGATAGGAAACTTCACAAATCGAGGACCAAACTCAAAGGTTAGATAAATCGGTGCTAGCCAAGCTAGGATGCAGAAATGACTTCCATCAAATACACTGGCTCCAGAAAGGGATGCGTCATCCACAAGCCAGTGATCGACCTGACAAAATGGGAAGCACAAGACTTCATATCCTCCCCGTCCACTTAAGCTTTTGCAAACTAGTGAAGAGTAATGTTGTATCACTTCCAATTATTTAACTTCCAAAAGAGATTCGTGACTAACACGCTTTCTCTTGCCTTTTACAGGATTGCCTGGCCATCCAAGATACGAAAATAAGTCAATGAAAGTCTTGTCAAACTCTGATAAACCCTCCAAAGCAGAATGACACCTCAAGTATCACCAAAGAAAATGACAGAGAGCCTTCAAAGCCTCAAGTAGCTTAAATCTAGGCCCTATTGTTTGAGCCACATCCACGGCTTCCCTTATGCAAAAAGCAAGAATAGGAATTCCTGATTAGATCCCCAATCCCCAGCTGATCATGCATGTGTCATGTCCCTAACCAATAGGAGCATTTTATTAACACCCATATGTAAAAAGCCTCTTTTAATGCTCAAACTTCAACACATTTGTGAATACCATTCAAGCTATTAATAGTCTTTCTTGAATAAAAAGCCATTCATTCATTTTTGAAAAACACAAAACTCTTTCACATCACATACTGCACGCCTTTTTCCATGTGAATTATGCATGATGATTTCGTCTGCCTAAATCTTTGATTCCATTGAGAATTATTAGAATAGACGGCCAAGTAAAGAATACAAGATCAATTGAGTAGGTCAAATGAGGCGCGTCGAATGATGACAAGCAAGCCATATCCCATACACAATCCCTGTCTATACACTTGTGAGATGAGTGTAGAAAATTCCATGACTACGGGGTAAAGAGTTCTCTCGCGAATGGTACGATAACCAAAACGGTGGGAGGCATTCCCTCACCCACCTTGAGCCCCATACACTGGCCAAATTTCCATCATACCCATTGTCAAAGAACCACCCCACACTGGGGCAAGCCAAAGGCAAGTCAGTATCACGAGGTGAGGAAAGAGATAGAAACTCTCTTGTTTGCACTTGCATCAATCTTTGAGTGTCTTTATTTGCATATGAACACTCGCATTAATTTAAGTGCCCTAGAGTCATGAAGAGCAATTCTTTCTTTATGCACTTGTATCCATTGCACAACTCAATCGAGTCTGCAAAATCACCCTCGCAAGGAGGCAAAGAAGAAGCTGTCATCCAAGCAGCATAATCAGAAGAGCCAGCAAAAGATGAAGACTCAACAAAAGTCTAGTGAAGGCATGCACTCAAACTCGTCAAGACTAGTTCCTCAAGCAACAAAGACGAAAGCCTGGGGCATAAAAAGCAGTGTACCTGGTAAAAGCAAGGTCAATGCCCGTGAATAAAAGAATGAAAAGAAATTGGGGCATAAAAAAGCGGTGTGCTGGTAAAAGCAAGGCCGATGCCCCGAACAAAAAGACAGTCATTTGTATCCCCAAGAGGAGTTGCCATCAAGATCCATGGAACCTTTACCAGATTGTAAGAAGAGAGATCGGTGACAAATGCCAAGACAATCACCAGCTGTCACAAGAGTCAAGCCTACGCAGCATCTTATTGTAAAAAGTCTCTTCAAACTAGGGGCACTTCGATTAACGTAGGATTTCATATGTTTATAAGCATCGCTCGAAGAAGTACGAGCAAGATTATTCTATCTCTTTTCGCAGGATCCTCGACTTGCAAACACCCGAAAATAACCATGCAACATCCTCCCTACAAAGCCCTGACCTTATTGGTCCCATTTGAAAAGCCATTATCCGAGCCTTCATCACAACTCCAAAAAAGACCTCTCACATTGGTAAAGTCGTATCATTTGCGAGAATACTCGGACCCCTGCTGACATGATGACAGTGAGATAGTGTGGTCCTTATAAACCCGCATCAATGGTCGGGATAAAATAGCCTTTCCCATGAGAGTGAGTCGAAAGTCCTTTCGGACGAAAATCCCTCATCGGCATGCTCAAAGACATCCGCATTCTAAACAAAAGTTGTCTTTCAAAATCTTCCTAGTGGAATTCAAATGATGCGAGTTGACATGGTCATCATGCATAAATCGCATCTTTACAAGCACATACAATCATTGCATACATGTCTGCATATTGTATAAATAGCAAGCATACTCATAAAGATTAGAAATGTCACCAGAAAGTATTTCCCCGTTCCTGTTTCCGGAACTTTGTGTTTGAGTACCAACTACCATCTAGGTACCCCCCTCTTATTGACACTCAGCTCATGCTAGTTGTCCCCAAAGTGCTGATATTTGTGATTGACCAAGTGTCCCTTTATCTTTAAGTACCTACCACTATCTAGGTACCGATGCTCAGCTTGCTTGATTTGTCCCTCAAATATCGACATCTGCAATTACCCAAGCATCCCCCTGTTTTCGAGTGTCTGCCACTGCTTAAAGTGCTCTCTCTGTTGTCACTCGACCTATTCATGCTGTCATTAAAGTTTAGGTGCTTGTGACTGTCCAAGTATCCTCTCATCTTTAAGTACCGACCACTGTCCGAGTACCCCTTTTTATGACACTCGACTGTTAGAGTTGTCCTCAAAATCATGACATTGGAT
Source organism: Eucalyptus erythrocorys (assembly GCA_014182555.1). NCBI lineage: Eukaryota > Viridiplantae > Streptophyta > Magnoliopsida > Myrtales > Myrtaceae > Eucalyptus > Eucalyptus erythrocorys. Next base: position 18,851,098 of record CM024603.1, read on the forward strand.
GCTAGCAAGCTCTCAAGCATTTCCCCACATCATGCATCTGCAATTACCCAGGTATATTTTCTTACACTTGGACCAGCTGAGTGGTCCCTGATCATATTGTTAAAATATTTGTGTTCATCCAAATATTCCCCTACTATGTACACCTGCATACCCACGGTCATCCAGGTAAGCTTCGTATTGCGTCTAAAAATTGCCAGGAGGTGAGAGACCTTCATGAATATGCGAGGCATGTCCTCAATATTCCCAATTCTCAAGAGGTAAGAAACTTCCATGAATATGCGAGGCATGTCCTCAATATTCCCATTACCAGGAGGTGAGAGACCTTCATGAATATCCGAGGCATGTCCTCGATATTCCCCTTTACCAGGAGGTGAGAGACCTTCATGAATATGCGAGGCATGTCCTCGATATTCCCCATTACTAGGAGGTGAGAGACCTTCATGAATATCCAAGGTACATCCCCGATATTCCCTTTTACCAGGAGGTGAGAGACCTTCATGAATGTCCAAGGTACATCCTCGACATTCCCCTTACCAGAAGGTGAGAGACCTTCATGAATACCCAAGGCATGTCCTCGGTATTCCCAACTACCAGGAGGTGAGAGACCTTCATGAATGTCCAAGGTACGTCCTCGACATCCCCTTTACCAGAAGGTGAGAGACCTTCATGAATATGCGAGGCATGTCCTCGATATTCCCAACTCCCAAGAGGTAAGAAGCTTCCGTGAATATCTCAGGTACGTCCTCGATATTCCCTATTTCCATAAAGAAAGAGACCTTCACAAATACCTAAGGTATGCTCTCCATATTTTTAATTATCAAAAAGCCCTTTCGATACTTGTGAATGTCCGAGTATCCCTAAAAACTCGTACTTGTGATCATCCAAGTACCCCTTCAATGCTTATGATGCCAAGGCCCAAATATCCGTCGAGGTTAGTACTTGTGAATATCCATGTACTTTTTAATGTGTCTGTGAATGTCCAGATACCCCCTAGAGAAGATGCCACGAGAAAGGTCGGCGCATCCCCAGAAAGATCGAGTCTCAACGGGGTGTCCACGACGAGAGGTCACACACCCCGAGAAGATGCCCGAGAAAGGTCGGGCGCATCCCCGAAATAGGTCAGGTCTCAACGGGTGTCCCCGACGGAGGTCACACGGCCCCCGAGAGAAGATGCCCCGAGAAGGTCGACGCATCCCCGAGAAAGGTTGGGTCTCAACAGGTGTCCATGACAGAGGTCACACACCCCCCAGAGAAGATGCCTTGAGAAAGGTCGGCGCATCCCCCGAGAAAGGTCGGGTCTCAACTGGTGTCCCTGACAGAAGTCAAACACCCCCCAAAAACAGATGCCCTGAGAAAGGTCGGCGCATCTCCTGAGAATGGTCAGGTACCAACTGGTGTCCCTGACAGAAGTCAAACACCCCCAAATGAGATGCCCGAGAAAGGTCGGCGCATCTCCCGTCACGGCAAACCGAAGAATGGTTCCGGTCGAGACACCCTTCTAATTGCTCCGACGGCGGCGAAGAATGGTTCGGGTCTTGGAGAAGTGATTTCCGTCACGGCGACCGAAGAATGGTTCGGTCCGAGACACCCCTCGATTGCTCGACGGGCGACCGAAGAATGGTTCGGGTCCGAGACACCCCTCGGTGCTCCCACGGGCGGCCAGAAGAATGGTTCGGGTCTGGAGAAGTGATTTCCCGTCACGGCGACCGAAGAATGGTTTGGGTCCGAGACACCCCCCGATTGCTCCAACGGGCGGCTAGAAGAATGGTTCGGGTCTGGAGAAGTGATTTCCGTCACGGCAACCGAAGAATGGTTCGGGTCAGAGACACCCACGATTGCTCCAACGGGCGACCGAAGAATGGTTCGGGTCTGAAGAAGTAATTTCCGTCATGGCGACCGAAGAATGGTTCGGGTCCGAGACAACCCCTTGATTGCTCCAACAGGCAACCGAAGAATGGTTCGAGTCTGGAAAGCAGCCTCCTCATATCACCGGGTAAGACGACGCCTTGATACTTACCAAAACCCGGGTTCACACCCTATCTCACTCATTCCGTAAGTAACTCCAGGTATCTTCTTGTCTGTCACATTCCTCTTGTTGCATAGGATAGTATGTCCTAAAAAGATATAATCTGCTGCCTATTTGGGTAAAAATTAGGCATCGGTTTGTCTTTGAATGCAACCTCTGCGAGCTCACCTTCAAAGAAGGGCGGCAAATTTGTCGACGCCTAATTTTTATTTTCAATTTTATTTATAGGTTTCTAATTAATTTTTGGTTCTTATTGCATTTTATTTTATTTTGATTAAAACTGAAAAAACAAAAAATAGAAAAACAGAAAAACCGGCCCAAAAGCCAAAAAACGAAAAAACGAGAAAAAAATGGCCCAACGGCCAAAAACGGAAGAAAACGGCCCAAACGGCCTGAAGACCGCGCAGCCCAAAACCCGCGAGTCGACCCGCGCCCGCGCCCACGCCCGCGCTACCCGTCTTCTTCACCCGAAATCGCGTGCGGTGCACGCGCGAGCAGCCGCGACGGCCGAGAAAAGCGAGGCGGCGGCGGCGTGGGACGACGCGGCGTACGGCGAGCACGGTGAAGGTGCAGATGAATAGCAACGGTGAGGGACGTGGCTGGATAAGCGATGGCCGATGGGACGCCGGTTCAGCCGGTGGAAGCCGTGGCACCCACCCCGGCCGAACCCTCGCCGACCGGCCGTCGTCGCCTATAAATAGGCCCTCCCCCCTTCATTAATCGACACACGGAGGCACGGCAGAGAGGAGAAGGAGACTCGCAACTCCTGGAACCCCGTTGAGAGACTTCAAAGGGGGGGCCAGAAGCTCGCGACTTCCTGATCCCAACTTCGCCGGGGCCGCGAGAGTCGAGAGAGAGAGAGAGAGAGAGAGAGAGAGACCGAAGGAGGAGGAGGAAGGCGGAGGAGCCTCGCCACCGTCCAAGCCTCACCGCCGTAGGTAACCACCGCCACAGCCACCCTCGCCATCATCTCCCCCCCACCGCCGTCGCCGCCGTCATCGCCGTCGCCCATTTCTTCCCCAATTTGGAACCCTAGGGTTCTGGTTTTTCGGGTCACGATCCGGGTCACCGGGTCGGACCCGGACAGAACCGGGTAGGGTTCCACACATAAGGAGGGATTGGAGGTCGGGTCGAGAGTCGGGTCGGATCGGGTCGGGCGTGGGAGAAACGGCATCGTCTCATGCCGTCGTCGGATCGAATCGGGTCGGCTCCCCCGACACGTCGTCGTATTGCGGCGAGAGGGGAGGTCGGGTCGTCGTCGGGTCGGGTGTCCGTAAACGGCGTCGCTCCGGGCGGTGTAAGAGCCGAGTCGACGGCGTCGTTTTGAGGAGCCGGGTCGGGTACGGTGTCGTTTTATTTGAAGGGAGTCCGGGTCGTCGTCGTCGTCGGGTCGGGTCGGGTCGGGTCGTCTGTCCCTCAAGACGGCGTCGTTTCGTCACTGCACAAAAAACCGGGTCGGATCCGGGTAGGGTTCCGCCCGAGGACTCGGGTCTCTAGGCCGAGGAAATACGACGCCGTTTGACGAAGAGGTGGGGACGACGTCGTTTTGCAAGAAAGGAAGGAGCCGGGTTGCGGAGCCGGGTCGACGGGGGCCGGGTCGGGCGTCGCGCTTGGCTACGGCGTCGTTTTGGCTAGCCCCAAAATGCGGCCCCTTGCCCGCGTTTTGGACCGGCCGAGGGCGGATCCGGCTGTGGATCAGGCCGGGTCGATTTTAATATTTTTATTATTTCAAAAATCATTTTAAAATTTCAAAAATCAAAAAAGTTTTAAAAATGTTTTAAATTTCCAAAAAAAATCAAAAATGAAACAAAAAATTATTTATTTTCGGAAATATGCAAAAAAATCCAAAAAATCCAAAAAATGTGAAAAATTCCAAAAAATGCCAAAATTCATAAAAAGCCCAAAATTTTCATAAAAGCCAAAAATACTTGTATTTTCTCAAAATACCCCAAAATATCCAAAAATCCCTTTTATGTCAAAAAATGAGGAAAATACCAAAAATGTGATTTTTCCTAAAATACATGGAAAATCCCCAAACATCCAAAAAACCTTAGAGTTTAAACAAGATTAGGTACCGAAAGGGCATTAGTGATTAACTAGTGTAATCAAGTCCCCGATCCTAATTTCTCAGTTGTTGCAGAGCAAGTATTTCTCCCGATACTTTGCTTAGGTTTCTAATCGGCCTACCCTAAATTGATTAGTGGCGACTCCGTTTTAAAAATCAATTTACAAATCAAATATTTTAAAGTCGTGAATTGGCGGACTTGGGAGAGTCCAGGCTTTAATTAAACTCAGCCGAGCCATTAGCCTCCTTTCGGCGCTTGTACCCGATCCGGCCTGGCGCTCCCGAAAAAAGGGGTCGCGACAGCCTTCATGCCACAACACAAACTTACATTGGCAGACTCAAGAAGTCACTCAACTCCCTAACCAACTAAGCAATATGTCCTGCGGCTACCATCATCCACCACCTGAAATCACAGCCTAACACAAAAAGTTATGACAGCGATACACCAAAAGTGTTTCCCCCAACGAACTAAGCCATCTTCTTGCTGCTACTCCCACCGTCACCTCCCTCGCTACCGCTGCCGCCACCGGAAACGGGATCGGACCCACTATTCATCCATCTACCGGTGCAAAAAGCACTACAAAGCGGTACGTGACAAGACCATTCGAAGATCCTATATCCACAGAAAGTGTGACCGTATATCTCACAAACACCATCAAGGGAAAATCCGGGTCTGTGAACTCATACAAATCGCCCGTAGAATCTGCTAGTGCACCATAGCAAGAGGCAAAAGACACAGGAGTTAGAGGCATGGCTAAAGATCTATAAAAATAACATGAGTGAGCTAACGCTCAACAAAAGAAATAGCTATCTCATACATCAATCGATCCATTCAACACTCGATTCCTAAGACACTGCTAGCATCATAAGAAGCAACACACGATAATGAGCACACAATCACACATTTGATGTAATATGTCCAGTCACGTGCATAATGATCACATGCATTTGATGCATCACACACTTCATTCTCAATCATGCCACTTTATCTGGGTCCACCCCATCTCACTGTTCAACGGGGTTTACTAGCCAGACTTTTGTGATTTGCTAGCCACAATTATTTCCCTACTACCACTTGGGGCATCTTGGTTTGCTAGCCTAGGCATTCTCTTTCGACATCTAATACTGGCCATCATCAGGTTCTTAGTTTGCTAGCCAAGACTTCCACGGTTCTCTCTAATCATAGGAATCCTACTACAACCCGAGGTATCTTGATTTGCTAGCCAAGTCATTCTCCTCCGACATACAATCCTGGCCATTGTCAAGCATCCAAGGTTTGCTAGCCTTGGGAGATCACGCATCCAAGGTTTGCAAGCCTTAGACATCACAGAGTAGCAAACTTTCTCAAGCACCACAAGCATATCACACACATGCAATGACATGCGAATCACATGTTGTAAATTGCATCCCATTTAGTATACCTTTCATTAGGAAAAATACTATGCCATCGCAAACAATTTGATGCCTCATTAGTACACCCAAGCTGTGTACAAATCTTAAATTCGAGAATAGGTATTCATTCAATTAGCTCAATTTCACAAATAAAATGCATTTAAATTAAAGCCAAACCTATACCGTGAGATAGCCTAATGAGTGTAATTGCCATCTTCACTAAACCACAAGCGAAGATTCAATCAGCTCCGAATAGAAATTCGTGAATTCTCAAAAATGGGCAAAATATAACGGTTTTGAGGAATCTTAAAGATCGAAGTCATTACTTTATCAAATGAACTCGAAAATTATAAAATTTAATATGTTGTAGAAAAGATCTTAAATAACATTTTTCTATAAAACTAAGTCACAAAACAATTTGTATAAAGAGTAACAATTCGTACAATATAAATAAGAATCCGATTCACTAGAATAGAGCAACTGATCTTCAAGATATACTCACCTCACAACCCAAAACATGTCAATACATTTTGAAATTTGAATATGTTATAAATAAGATGTCCTCTACAGCTTTTATGAAGGAAGAAAATCCAAAATCAATGGGGAAAATTTTATAAAAATTCAGGAAGACAATTGGGTCACTGTTCCTACGACACTAGGCAGATTAGACACGGTAAATGACTAGACTTTGTACCAAACATATCACTTCAAAAAAAAAATTAAAATTAAAGTATGTTGTAAATCAACATGTCTTGCACAATTTCATGGAGAAAATTTCATAAAATTCAAACCATGACAGGCTCCACAAAATTAATAAGTAGATAAGGTCTAGCAATTCTAGTTCTGGAAATCCAAACTATAGTACACGAACAAATGCAAAACTTGCACCACATGAGTTCACTCAAAAACACACCAAAACCAGATCTCCTAAGCCACATGCAACATGCATCTTCAATTATAATTAACCAATTCTTACGTAAGGCCAAGCGAACACATGAAACTCACATGCAAGGCCATATAAGCCACAAAAACGACATGCAATGCTTCGCTTCCACAAAATCTCGAAATCACAGCTTAATTAAGCCACCAGTTCACATTCTCTACATCTACTCAAGCTAATAAGGACATGCAAGCAAGAAGCAACACAAAACAGCTCATATTCTAATAAAAACGGAGCCTCAAAAGGATCAAGAAGAGTAGAAGAGAGCCAATTCCCCTTGCCTTTGCTTCCCTTGAGCTCTAGACATTACTTCCTTGAAGAAGACCTTGAATTCTTGAAGGAAAATAGAAGAAATGGAAGAGAATGAGAGAGAGAGAGAGAGAGAGAGAGAGAGAGAGAGAGAGAGAGAGAGAGAGAGAGAGAGAGAGATGTTCGTCCCATTAGCCTGTGTAACTACGCCTACAAAATCATCTCCAAAGTAATAGCTAACCACCACCAGCACTTATCTCATCCGAACAAACTCCCTTTGTAGCTGGCTGCCAGATCCAGGACAACATCCTTATGGTTCAAGAGATCTTACACCAGCTCAAGACTCGCAACAGAAGAAGAAATTTATGGGCTATTTTGAAAATGGACATGAAAAAGGCTTACAATAGAATTGAATGGGATTTCCTCACAGCATATCTACTTAAGCTTGGTTTTCATCCTACCTAAGTCCAGTGGATTTCCCAATGCATCTCAACGGTGACAATTAGCATAGAATTCAAAGGTGAATAGCTCCGGTATTTCCAACCTACTCGAGGTCTTCGTCAAGGCGACCCTTTATCCCCATATCTTTTTATTATTCGTGTCAATCTCTTATCAACACTTATCCATCAAGCAATTCATATGGGCAGCTTAAGGGGTATCAAGCTAAACAGGTCCTGCCGTACTCTTTCTCACCTGTTTTTCGCTAATGATGCTATTTTCTTTTTAGATGGAACTTTAAAGGAATGTTAGAATATGGCCAACATTTTGAATCTTTATTGCCTAGCTATGGGACAGGATTTAAATAGGAATAAATCAGGGATATTCTAGCCTAAAGGATAATCTAGCAGGTGCATTAAGAGTTCCTATCTTGGATAGAACTGGGAAATATTTAGGCGTTCCTTCTAATTGGGGCAAATCTAAAAAGGATATGTTCGCTTGGCTGGTGGGTAGAGTGAATAACAAGCTTGATGGGTGGAAGGAACAGCTTATTTCCAAAGGTGGAAAGGAAACAATGATTAAGACAGTCATCTAGGTTATACCTCAATACTCTATGTCTGTTTTCAAATTGCCTATATCGATTTGCAAGCCTATTGAGCAGGAGGTGGCTTGTTTCTGGTGGCGCAATGATTCAAAGAAGTCTGGTATACACTGGAAGCAATGGGAGGTGTTAAAATCTGCGAAAGCTACGAGAGGATTGGGTTTTCGAGACCTTTTAGCCTTCAATAGGGCTATGCTTGGTAAACAAGCATGGCGCTTAATCCAACAGCCTTCCTCTCTCTGGAGTAAACTGTTTAAAGCCCTGTATTTCCCTACTACAGATTCACTTAAAGCTAACAAAGGCACCCGCCCTTCCTGGGGTTGGCAAAACCTACTTTCAGGAAGGGGGGCAATCATACCTGACCTTCAATGGTCAGTTGGAAACGGAAGTCAGATAAAAATTCGTGAAGCACGGTGGCTACCAAAGGGATTACTCTATGGCCCAGCAAAGAGAGGGGAACCTGAGTTTGTCTCGGAACTACTGGAGCATAATCTATCTAGCTAGAATTAACCCCTATTAAACTAACTCTTTGATGCCCCACTGGTGAAGGATATTATGGCGATTCTTGTTAGAGCGGACCTTATTCTTGACCGTTTGATTGGGTCATCCACGACACATGGAAATTACACAATTAAGAGTGGGTATGCTTCAATCTGAAAATCCTCTTCAACTACCACCCATCTTCACGGCTCATCTTCCTACCAAGCACCTCCTCTCCTCTGGAATAACATCTGGCATCTAAGATTTTCTCCTAAGGTTAGAATTTTTATGTGGTTTGTTTGTCAAAATGCACTACCGACCAGAGACAACTTATTTAGAAGAAAAATAACCCTTGATTCTGTCTACACTTTATGCAATGAACAACTACTAGAACAACAGAACATCTACTATTTCGTTGTCCATGGACTGCTCCTATCTGGTCTCACCCCTCTCTCTGTTCTACCATAGATGCATCACAAATATGCAGAGTGGAAGAGTGGATAGTCGACCATATTATTAAGAAGAAACACTCACTTGGACTGGTAGAGGTTGCGGCTATTTTCTAGCACATTCGGAAAGCTCAAAACAGAGCCGTTTTCTGTAATCAACGCCCGAACCCCCATCTAGTTGTCAAGGCTGCTTTTGCTGAGGTCAAAATGAACCAGAGTCTTGATCACCTATCCAAGCATTCAGTGAACTCCTCTTCGGACAGTAGCAATTTCTGGAGAGCCCCTGCTCCAGAAACATTGAAGATTAATATTGATGGGGGTTATTGTGATGGACATTCACATGGTTTTTTTTTGGTCAAAGCTGCTCATATATACGATTAAAAGGAAGTACAAGCAAAAGCTGGAGCATCCGTAAATATAATATCTTGCAACACAAATGGGGGAAAGATGTTCCAGTTCTGGGCCGGATTTTTAGTCCGGTGGGCCTTAGCAGCCCAGTCAGCTGCTATATTGGCCTTCCTGCTGCAATGTTGGATGACGAAATTAGGGCAACGCAGAAGCTCTGCTCGAAGCGCCACAAGTAAGTGCCGTTCCTCCCATGGTGTTGGGAGCTTCTCCTTGAGGATCTCCACCAGTAGCAAACAGTCGGTTTCCATGATAACCCTCTCCATCTGCAGGCCTTGGTTTATCAGATGCTGAAGCGACACGAGGAGGGCGTAAATCTCAGCTTGGAACACCGAGCGCGCAGGGACACTTCTTGTATGCACATCGGTAAGAAATCCTCTATAGTTCCTGGAAATACATGCGATCGATCCGTTTTCACTCCCTGGAGCAAAAGCCCCATTAACATTGCACTTGATTTGGCCTTTTTCAGGAGGTTGCCATCTCTGATCTGAGCTTCTGTCGGATGGCAGTTGACTAGGCGGTGCAAGATCAAGATGAGACCAGATCTGGCTCTAAGTGAGGGCATTCTCCACCACCTGTGAAGCTTCTTGTTTCTGTTACCAAAAGACTGCATTGTTCCTCTGGCGCCAGATCTCACAGAACAGATAGGCGATCACTTCCAAACCGGGTGAACTTTTGGATCCAGTGGCCTTCGCTGCGACCCATGCATCAAGACGACCCACTGACGAAGCTAAAATCCGAACCTTAACTTGATTGTGATTCCAAATGTCTGCTGTCCATGTACAATAGAAAAAAAGGTGTTCAATTGTTTCTGGCACTTGTTGTTGACAGAGGCTGCAGATGGGTGATTGAGATATGTGACGAGTAAAAAGGTTTTCTTTTGTGGCGAGGGCGTTTTTGCATACTAACCACATAAAAACACGTATTTTGGGGGCGGTTTTCATGTGCCATATTTTCCGCCATAGTTGAACAGGAGGGTGATAAGAGGGAGGTTGTACTGTGATAGGGTTGGCGAAGTGAGGATAGATAATGATAACAGCTTTTTACTGAAAATTCTCCTAATGTTTTTTTTTTGTCCAAATGATTTGATCAGTAAGTAAAGAAGGATTTAGAGGTATATTTAAGATTGCATTACTGACCTGTTGATCAAAGAGATCAGAAATAAGAGGAGCGTTCCATGCTGAGTGATGGGGGTCTAATAAATTAGCGACAAGAGTTGGCTCACCCTCAGAAGGTGTACCTGCTATTTTGCCAAAAGGAAGCCATGGATCTTCTCTAATGTTAATAGTTGACCCATCCCCAACTAGCCATCTCAGTTTAGGAAGAATAGTCTCACGACCCTTTAGCAAACTCTGCCAACCCCATGAAGGACGATACCCTACCTGTGCATGCTAAAATGAAGAGCTTCTGAAATATAACCCCTTAAAAAGTTGGCTCCAGATAGCTTGAGGATTATGCAAAAGACGCCAGGCTTGCTTGCCTAGCATTGCCTGATTGAAAAGGATCAAATCCCGAAATCCCATGCCTCTTGAGTCTTTTGAAAGAGTTAATTCTGACCATTTTTGCCAGTGTATACCAGATTTGCTAATGTGATTGCTCCACTAGAATGCCGATATCTTTTTTTTCTATTTCTCTGCAGAGGGACAAGGGGAGCTTAAATATGGACATCACATACTGAGGTAAGGCTTGAACAATTGCTTTCAACAAAACTTCCTTGCCACCTTTAGATAAAAGTTTTTCCTTCCAGCCAGCTAATTTTGCGTTAACTTTGGCTAGGATCCAAGAGAACATCTCGCGTTTTGAGCGACCCCAGTCTAAAGGGATGCCCAGGTACTTCCCATATCGGCTGGCTACTGGTATTTGTAGTTCCCCTGCTAAGTTTGATTGTAAAGTGCTAGGGTAATTCTTGCTGAAATACAAACTAGATTTGTTCCTATTAATAAGCTGACCCGTAGCCAAACAATACTGATTTAAAATGCTAGCCAGGTTTTGGCAATCCAAAATGGTGGCCCTTAAGAAGAAGACTGAGTCATCGGCAAATAACAGGTGAGATAACTTAGGACAATCTCTGTTAAACTGTATTCCTCGAAGGTGCCCATATTCACAGCTTGCAGGATAACAATTGATAGGGCATTGGCTAGTAGAATAAAAATGTAGGGAGACAAAGGGTCACCTTGACGAAGTCTTCTTGAAGGCTTGAAGTGAAGGAGTTGTTCCCCATTAAACCGAACTCTAAAGGAGGTTGTAGTTATACAAGCCATGACTAGGTTAACCCACCTTACATTGAACCCTAGCTTCTTCAAATAGGCTAATAGGAAATCCCACTCTACCCTATCATATGCCTTCTGCATATTAGTTTTGACAATCAGGTTGAATCTTTTCTTACATGATCTTGTTTTAAACTGATGTAACACTTCCTGGATGACCATCACATTATCTTGTATCTGCTGTCCACTTACAAAAGCTACTTGTTCTTTGGAGATCATATTCGACAGCCAGGGTTTGAGGTGGTTTGCCAAGACTTTTGATATTATCTTGTAAGCGAAATTACAAAGGCTGATGGGACGGTACTGGTCGATGCTCTCAGGATGGTGATCTTTTGGAACCAGTGCTATAACTGTCATGTTTAACGAAGAAGGCAGACTCCTTGAGGTAAAGAAATCCTGCACTGTTCCGATTACCTCTGTTTTGATGATTTGCCAATGCTGTTGAAAAAATAAAACACTAAGTCCGTCAGGCCCTGGTGCTTTAGAGGCTCCTAGTTGAAAAGTGGCCTGATAAACCTCTTCTTCAGTTACCTCTTTCAATAAAGTTCTGTTCATTTCATCGGTCACCATTGTTGGGCATTGTTGCAGGAAAGGACCGAAATCTCGATAGCCAACTGACTTGTAAAGTTGAGTGAAGAAGCTCTGAGTCAGTGCCTTAAGTTGATCTGGCTCCCTTATCCAGGTTTGATTTTCATCCTTTAGCATACTAATTCTATTACGCTGTCGTCGTTGTATTGTACAGGCATGAAAAAACTTTGAATTCTTGTCTCCCCATTGTAGCCAGTTTAGGCGAGACCGTACCGCCCAAAATTGTTCCTCCTAAGTCCACAAATTGTGAATTTCAGCTCGAAGGAATGTGGCTAACTCTTTGTCTTCTGGCTGGATGACTTTCCTATTTATTATTGCCTGTAATTGCCGCTGAAGGTAAAGTATACGTTGATGGTCATTTTTAAATTTTGATTTGCTCCAGTTGGCCAATGTGATGGTAACATTCTGCAATTTTGAAACCAGAGAGGGAGCACTGCCATTCCAGGAAGTCTGAATCACTTCTTTACATTCAGGGTCAAGATGCCAAAAGGCTTCATAATAGAAGGTTTTTGCTCGCTTGGCTAGATGAGGGAAAGTATGCAGCAAGATAGGGCAGTGATCAGATCCTATTGACGGGAGAGCGAACACCTCAGCCGCAGGGTATGCCAATCACCAGTCCAGGGAACAGAAGACTCGATCAAGTTTCTCCTTCACCAGAGCTTCCCCACCTCGATTATTTGACCAGGTAAATTCGCATCCTTTGCTTTCTAATTCAAGTAGATTACTGTGACGGCCCGAGCGGCGGTGCGCGGGAAAGAGGGATGGCGGTGCGTCCGCACCTCAGTCCCCGGACGTGCGCAAGGAATGAGTCCCTGTCCCACATCACCTAGGGAGAAAGTCTTGGGCCAGTATATAATGGCTTGGGCCCCTCTTAACACGTATGACGCGTTTTAAAGCCGTGAGGGAGGAAATGGCTTCGTGCAATCCCATCCAAAGCCGACAATATTATACGGTGGGGCCTAGGGTCGTTACAAATGGTATCGTAGCGACTCCCGATCGCGTGTGGGGCCACAGCGAGGCGCGTGCTCCCAAGGAGGGGAGAGTGTGACGGCCCGAGCGGCGGTGCGCGGGAAAGAGGGATGGCGGTGCGTCCGCACCTCAGTCCCCGGACGTGCGCAAGGAATGAGTCCCTGTCCCACATCGCCTAGGGAGGAAGTCTTGGGCCAGTATATAATGGCTTGGGCCCCTCTTAACTGTATGACGCGTTTTAAAGCCGTGAGGGAGGAAATGGCTTCGTGCAATCCCATCCAAAGCGGACAATATTATACGGTGGGGCTAGGGTCGTTACAATTACAATCACTGATCATATTCTGGAAGGATGCCATATGAGAATAACTTGGTGGCTGTTGTCCTATTTTCTCCTAGGGGTAGAGGAAATCATTAAAATCCCCTAAACACAACCAAGGTAAGGAATGAGCTCTACTTATATTTCGGAGGGTATCTCATAACTCCTGTCTTGGCTAAGATGAAGTAGGGGCGTGAAGACATGTCACATGCATCGATGTGTCATTAGAAGTATCAGTCACTAGTAGATCAAAATAGCTTTCCTCCGAGTGCAGAACAGAGATATCAAAAGGATCATTCCAAAACAACGCAAGGCCTCCAGCTAGGCCATTCGGATCCCTTAACAAGGAGTGAGGGAATCGAAATCTGCGCTGTAAGTTTCTCACTACCGCTTCTATGTTCTTCGTTTCCATTAAGAAAACAAAATAGGGCTTTTCAAAGGCTAACAAAGCCTTGAAGGCTTGAATTGTCAGGGGATTGCTCAACCCCTGACAATTCCAACTAAGCAGCTTAATTTTGAGATCGGTGGCTGTTGAGGGCCAGCCACCAAAGCCCTTAGGTCAAGTTCAATTGCTGCAAAAACAGGGTTGTCCATTAGTTGAGACTCATCCAGATCAGAAGAGTAGCCTATTCGAGGTGCATAAGGTATTCACATGGTTATATAGCGTTTATTTACAAAGATCATCATGGTAAGTTGCAAGAGGGTTTTTCACAAACTGTATCTACTTCGTCGGCTCTGCAAACAGAAACCCTAGCTTTGATTTTCGCCCTTAACCACTTCTTGTAGCACAAAAAATCGGACAGACTTCTCCACATAGAGTCGAACTGCCTCCTCCTAGTTGATTCCATCAATAATCGGCTTGATCCTCCTTGGCTTCTCCATGCCCTCTTCGCCGAAGCAGCTACTCTCATGAGTTGATTTGCTCACCTCTAGATCTCTTTCTGCAAGCGTAAGGAAAACTTTGCAGTGGACTGGGCCTACACGAAAGGCCTTCTTTGTTTTGATTAGGCTATCTCTCCTCCCTCCCTTTATTTGATCTGTTAATTTCAGACGCTTTAGCGGCGGGTTGTAGTCTCTTTTCTTTATAATGCATATCTTTATGTCCCAAAAAAAAAAAAAAAAAAGAATACAGGGAGAAGAGAAGTGTCTTCCCCAACTCACTTCTTTGCATGAATTGTAATTGGATCAAGGGAGCGGTTTAATCATTAGACTAAATTCAGCTTATTTTGCAATTTAAATTCAATTGCAAGCATTTCTATTGGGTAATAGGGGTGGAAAACATAATGAAAGCTATTAAATTTCATGCAAAAATAAGAATAGGGTCAGCCGCATATATATATATATATATATATATGCATATTAGAAGTCTAATTATGTCCTAAGGTATACCTTTATGCACATGCAAAAACTGTACAAAGCATAGATTCCATGCCTTCGTCCCTAATTCCTTACTAAATTCAATTGTCAAAAAAGTAAATTCCTATGTGGCTCGCTAATAGGGCTAAGCAAAAATTTGGGATGTCAAACCACCTGAGAGCGGTCACTGGCCTTCAAAAGCTATCGGAAAATGGCCAAATCGCTAGAGGCCGAGTGGACTGGTCAACCGATCTAACCCGATTTTGACCGATTGGGCTGGCTTTGGCTGGAATTTTATGCAGGGACCTAATTGTAACGGATTCCTATCCAATTCAAGGAAAAATAGGCTAAATTGAAAAGAAACAGTCCAAATCCTTTCAAATTAGACCAATCAAACCCTTTTAACAATATTTTGATGGATTAAATTGGTCTAATTATATATATATATATATATATATATAAATCATTAGCAGATTCGGTGGGTATGCGAATTCGGACCTTCCAGACATTTAACGCAATTTCTGCAATTCCCATGATCTCTTGCCAAACCGATTGAAATTGAATGCAATTAATAAACATATTATAAATTTGTTTAATTAATTGCACTCAATGTGGCCCAATGCATTCAATTCGATATTAATATGAGGACAAGAGCTAGAGGTCAAAATGAAATTGAAGTTCAACGTTCAAATTGAATTTCAATTTATCAAATTAAACCTTAATAGAAAATGGGTGTCACGACTCGAGCTCGGTGCCTAAATGCTCCATACTAGAAGACAGCTATGACATCCTGGTCATGGCTGGACCGAACCGTGCACCTTGAGTACCAAGCTCTTCACCGGACCACACCGTTTGCACTACCGCCACCGTGTCTTGTCACCATGTCACCTAGTCACTGTGCCTCACGGCACCGGTGCACGGACTGTCACCTTAGCTCGTCCCCATCACCACCACAACACCTCAGCCGTGCACCTCACCATGCCAAGTCAGCATCACCACGACACCTCTCCGTATGCAAAGCCACCTCACCCACACGTGAGCCACGCCACTTCAGCACCCTATATCGCGTCACCACTACAACAACCATGTCGTCATTGTCTGGCCTTTCCATCACTATGCCACTCAACCCATTGTCCGCTGCCACGTCTTTCCAGCTGGCGCAAGTTGTTATCGCCGAGTCACTGGTGACTGCACCACACGAAGAGGAGAGAGAGAGAGAGAGAGAGAGAGAGAAAGAGGACGATCGGCTCATAAAAAGAGCGGTCGCTCCTCCTTCCGCTTCATTTTCACGAACTAGCCTTTGCCATCTTCTCTGTATTTCGTCACTGCACGAAACAGAAGTCACCACCCGTCGTCAGTCATTCTCCTTTCCGTTTCGCGCGACATTGAGCCTCATGCCGTCTGGTCACCGAAGACACCCTTGCTCGGCCGATTCTCGCGTCACCCTGTCATCTTGTGTTGTCACCATAATTTGACTCGGACCGCCGGAGAATAGCCGTAACTCAGGACTTTTGGGACCTCACCAAGCCTAGACAACACTCGCGTAGGACTTGAGGCAAGTAGATTGTCTCCCATTCTATGCTATGTACGTTGATTATTGCGCATCAAGGTCGATTTCCTCAGATTTTGCGATTTTCCATTGATTTTGCATATAAATGGCGATTTCGGAAAACATACATAGCTAGCATTGTCGAGTCTCTAGTTATTGAGCTCGTGAATGTGTTGTTGAAATGCTGGTTGTTGAGATTTGTGTGTTTTTGAGGTCGAATGACACAAGTCGTGAACGAAATTTATGGACGTAGCTTTTTACTGGTTTAGTTCATTGTATACCTACATTTTTGTCAATTTAATACCTATTTATATGGTATGAATTTCATGAGGCTTTCTTCATGTAATCGCTTTTTATTCCTGGTTCTACAACATACTTTAATTTTGTATTTTTCGGACTTCATATGACGATTTTATATTTGAAAACATATGAGTTTCAAATCAACTTTTCAAACACTGACACCGTTTCCACAAAATTTTCAATAAGATATTTGGATGAGTGTTCTTCGTGAAAGTTGTAGATTTCATCTTAAGCTATAACATGTAATTTTTCTACAATTTTTAGAGCTCATTTCACTGGCAAAACGTTCATCTTTCTCGCCATATGAATTCTGGATCATATATCTGTTTTTGGCTAGGTTTGATTTAACTTTATTAAGCCATACGAGCCGAACTAGATTTCCAGTTCCGTATGAAAAAGGTTCCTCGCAGTCTCTTCCACATTGTGTTAAAGTTCCGTAATCCTTAGAACTAATTTACTTGGTGAATGCTAGTGATTTCTAAAGGCATGCAGATTGCCCTTTTAGGGTCAATTTTGGGATTTTTAATAAATTCCTTTGGTAACTTGTCTTTATGAACTGGTATTACTTCCTAATCATTTTGTATCATTTCTCTGATTTACAAATGGATAAAAGATGGTTGATTTTAAAATTAAGTTGTTTCCTATGCATTTGCATAGTAGATGCCATTTTTAAATTGAATTGTTGAATTACTGCATTGTGATATGAGTGTGTGGGAATGACATTGATCCTTGGGACGACGATGCTCTGGGGGTTAAAAGGGATACTTGGAGGGGTAACCGAGTTCCTCCAAATGACTAGGGTGTATGACAAGGTTCTCCCAATGTCCTTGCGATGCCGGATGGGTGCGAAATGCCCGAGGGGTAACAGGGGTCATCGAAATATGGTGGTAGCTCAATTCATAACAAACACGAGTAGCAACGTTTTCAGTTTCCATTTGAGATTTAATGGTTTATTGGTTTCAGTGGAAATATTTTTTAACCCGTCCTTTTGATTTTGAAAAAAAGGTTCTCAGACAAGTTGATTTTAAATTAGTTTCATATGTTCTATATTTGGAGTTTCCTCACGTGTAGAAATTGATTCATATAGTATAGATTGGGTGATAGTTTGCTTGATGAATTTTTGGCATGGTCTGTCATGCCCTGATCCTCAGGCACGCGCACATCCCTTACCTTTGGTCGATTTTAAAATGCGATATCCCAGGACTATGTATCGCCGACCATTTCATTTATATATGCACATGCGGAAGTATTTAAAAATCCCCAGACAATAAAACAATGGGATAGAAAAGTATGCCACAATTTTATTTATTGAAATTCACAACTTCACAAATACAGGGTTCACAAAGAGGATAGGACCATGCTCGGGATCATCATCCCAGTCCTCCTCAGATCTTTCACCACTAAGCTCATTTTCTTCAAACTCTTCATCTCCTTCTTCTCGCTCATCCTCAACTTCATATGCTGGCCAACCTTTGGGAAATCTAGGGTCCTGAAATATAATCCCACAACCGGGATGAGACTATGTCTCAGCAAGTTCTACCCCCTAAGACCCGATTAATAAACTAATACACCTTAGGGCTGCCTAGGCACAACATGAGTCAGAGGACTTACCTTGGCCTCGGATTCCACCTGCATGTTAGCACATATCAAATAGGCACCCAATGTGGCATTCGAAATTTTGTAACGATCCTTAGATAGACGATGGTCCATGGCTAAGTGATGAGAGTATCGCCGGATTATGACATTGGCCCATATCATCGTTGGATCGATGAGTCACATATGGAAACAGTTTGATCGTCAAATAAACTATAGATTTATCAAAGTCTCCTTAAGGCCATTAGTGAGACCAATCTCAGTCACGTCTAGCCGACCAAGGAAAAAGAAAGACCGATGTCACGGATTCACGAAGTAGTATCGGATTTTGTCATCGACACTGAGGATTTAATTTTGTCATATCATCATCATCATCGGCACTACCTTGAACCCCACCGATTTGTGTATACTTCTTTTCTTCCTTTGGTGATACTACACAACTTTACCACTTACGTAAATATGGTGTAACACCATAGAACCCCCTTAAGGTCGTTATAGTCATACTTACTGTCTCCTGAGAGCTATAGATTTGTGGGCTCTCTCTCTTTTTTTTTTTTTAAACAAACGGTCCCAGCGCACATCATATGGCGGAAGCGGAGTCACGACTCTCCAATCCTCCCTCCAAACATAAGAGGGTCAATGCACACAGCTAAACAATATAGGATAGTGGAAACCGGACCTCTTTATTTATATGTGTAAAGGATGGATACTTCTTTTCAAGGTAGACGTACATCCAAAAGCCATATCATAGTCGTAGTGGCCCTTACTAAAAGAAAACCTCAAAATTTTCTACCGTTCACAAAAGAAATCTCTCATACATGTCTTATCCATCCCTGGGTTTCGGTCTAGTCAAAAATTCTTCCACCTCCAGCTCTTGCTCCTGCTCCATGCCTACCTCCGTCCAGGTGCTCCAGGGGGCGGCGGTGGTGGCGGCATCATGCCCCTCATGACTCTGTCTTGGCAGATGAAGACAGAGACAAATTCTTGAAACACCGGGCCGTCATCCAGACCCGCATCAAACCTCACCAGCACGCTCACACGAAAGAAGACCAGCCCGGGGACTGTGGGGCTGTCGATGGGCATCACCCTCACCTCTAGATCAGAAGGTATGTCGTAGAAAGAGCCGGGAGCAACTGGGGATAGCGGCATGTCTAGGCTGAAATATTAGTCCCCAAACGGGGTGAGTACAACAACTCAGCAGAAATCTGATCTCTATGGCTACCCATACATCACACAATAGACATGTATATCACATTATCACATAACAGCAATAATCAGCATCATGGCATCACATAACTTCAATAGGTATATCGTCATATGGCCACAACAAGAAGCAACATAAGGTAAGATATTCACACACCAATATTCAGCCATAGACTTTCAGCCACTCATGCTTTCATATTAATCACAATCTAAGCATCCATCCAGTATTCGTGCCTATTAACGCTCAGATATACATATTTCATCATGTGCACATCACACAAACCAGCAATACTCATATATATATATATATATATATATATATTCCACCATAGGCACATCACACAAGTCAGCAATGCCCATGCACATATATTCCACCATATGCACATCACACATATATCATCAATGTTCATGCATACATACCAAATCCTCACATTCATAAATACAAATCCCGGTACACACCACCCGGGCTTCCGGCTTCCCCCCCACATTTCGGGCATCTCACACCCAAACCTCGGCATCATGAGGAATTCACGACACACACTATCTGTGCTTCCGGCATTTACACTCCCTGACCGGGCATCTCGCACCCCAACTGGTATCACGAGGAACCCACGGCACACACCATCCGTGCTTCCAGCATGCCTTACGCTCCAGGCATCTCAACTTCGAGGCCATCCAGATTTACGCTCACAGGGCTATTGGGCATCTGGCATTTTCACTCCCTGGCCGGGCATCCCGATACTCCCGGGGCATCATCGGCACACACCATTCGATGGCCTCTTTCATATGCATGATTTATAGCATATCACATAATACTCAGCATACATAACAGCATGCAATGTCACATGTCTCCACTCATATGGCATGAAATTCACATAACATGCTCCATTCAATTGATTTCCCACAATTCAGCATACACAGGTTTCTAAAATCATCTCAATTGAATACCAAATGCCTTTTCAAAATTGTGAAACACACACACGTGATAGTCAAGACAATATGGAACATTTTTCATGAAGGATGCATCCCTAATTGTCAACACATGAAAAGATATCATTCAGTCGTTGTAACACAGAGATTTCCAAACATTACAGCTTGCGCGATCACAAAAGAAATCTAAATTGACCATCCAATTGGCCACTAAAAATTCTGAAATTTCACCACATCACCATTGAGACATTAAAGCACCACTTTCATTAAGACACTATGTTCAAACGATCCTCATATAGAAAGATATAAACTCAGCAAAACAAATTAGAGTTTAGGACTTCCTAGTTTGCACAGTTTTCGAATTTCATGAAATCAAATACTCAAACGTCACTCAAAAATTACGAAATTTCAGTATATTATATCCAAGATCCTACAGAGAATTTCTCATGCAGACATAATCACCAAATTCGTCCTACATAAATTGTTATAAAAATCACAAGCTTCTGCGTCAAATACTGAACCATTTAGGATCAATAGGACTTTCTAGTTTACACTGCTTTCGAATTTCATTTATTTTAATATCCAAATCTCATTCAAAAATTACAAAATTTCAGTATGTCATAGCCAAGAGTCTAAAGAACATTTCTCATGAAGACATAATCACCAAATTCGTACCACATAATTTACTATAACAATTTCAAGCTCCTGTTTCAATTCCCGAACCGTACAGGATCAACTATCAACGAAATATCCTCAATTGAGCAACTTAAATTCCTTATTTTTCCCTGATTTTTGGATATGTTATAGTTCAGCATGTTTTCTACAACTTTTCTTTAGAGGTAGAAACAAGATTCTCAAGGAAAAGTCACCTTATGGCCCATGCAATCTACTGACGTTCCACAGAAAACACTCCAGAATTCATGTCCGAAAAAATCAAGCATTTCCCTAGGTTATACCGGTTAGATTTGCCTCAAATTTTAGTATGATGTTCATTAGAATTTCCTCAACATTTCATATGAAGAGGTCGAAGACAACTATCCTACCAAAGACCAAGTTCAGCAACCATCAAGCAACAAAGGTCAGCAAGCAACTCCGTTATACACTCGGTTCCAAAGAAATTCGGTTTCACCCCTCAAATCTCACTCAAATCACTTCAAATTCGACTATGTTATAGTTCAAGACGTGCTCTACAACTTCCATGAAGGAATCAAAGTCAGATTCTAACCCTAAGAGCACCTACAAAAGCATGCAAGCTACTGCCGCAACCTAGCTCTTCCCAAACCCGATTGCACCTATCTCAAATCCTCCTCAAAACTCCAATTTCCAGCCATCAAATTCACAATTTCGACCATCACACAACACCACAACATGCATATGTAGATGAGAGATCATTCTTGCCTTTGGATTGAGCTAAATTGGTGAAGGAACGGCAGCAAGAAGGACACGGCACTTTCGGTTCTCCTCCTTTCTCCTTCTTCTTCTCTTCTTCCTCGGTTTCTCTCTCTCTCTCTCTCTCTCTCTCTCTCAAGTCGACGAAGAAACCTCACAAACCGATGGCTTCTCCTTTTATACTTCAATTAATCTTCATTAGGCTTCAATGATTAGTTGAGATGCAGCTTGACACATGGCAACTCCTTGGACAGCTTGGATTTTCCCTTGGCTTGCATGGGAAGCCTCGGCCGAGAGTCCCTCCTTGGGCTTTGCTTGGCCGGCCCATTTCCTCCTCCTCTTGGGCCCACATTCGGCCCAAGTCCATTCCTCTTGAGCCCACTTCACTTAGCTCAAGTCATTAAACCTTAATTCCAAGATTAAACTATTCATCCTAGCTTATACAAATCCAATTAAAATTACTAACCTAGCCACATAATATGGCTACAAAGTTAGTCAAAATAATTCAATTTTAGCTCAATAGTCGAATGACTAGAATCTCACAACACTTCCATTGATCGGCCACAATCATCGCATCTTCAAGGGTTGTCAAAATTCTTGGATGCCACAACTCTCCCCTCCTTAAAGAATTTCGTCCTCGAGATTAGACAAAACTTATGTCCCTTTAAATAAGTGAGGGTATTTTTTCCTCATCTCATCTTCACTTTCCCAAGTGGCTTCTTCCATACCATGATGTTGCCATAAGACTTTGACCAATGGAATCCTGTTGGTCCTGAGAATTCGTTCCCTTCGATCCAGTATTTGCACAGGCTCCTCAATATACTTTACTTTCTCACTCACTTCAATGGTTTCATGATCCAGTATGTGACTAGGATCTGGTCGATACTTTTTCAACATAGACACATGGAATACATCATGCAAATTTCCCAATTTTGGAGGCAACGCCATTCGATAAGCCACATCTCCTATCTTTTGAATTATCTCAAAAGGTCCAACAAATCTAGGGCTCAGTTTACCTTTCACTCCAAATCGAGATATTCCTTTTACTAGGGATACTTTGAGGAATACATGGTCTCCAACATTAAACTCCAAAGGTCTCCTACGCTTATCTGCATAGTCTTTTTGCCTACTTTGAGCTGTCTTAAGCCTTTTTCTAATGATCTCAACAGCTTCAGTAGTAACTTGTACCAGTTCAGGTCCTGTCAATTTCCTTTCTCCTACCTCATTCCAACAGATAGGAGTCCTGCACCTCCTTCCATACTATGCTTCATAGGGAGCCATACCTATACTTTTCTGGTAACTATTATTATAAGCAAATTCAACCAAATGCATCTTCTCATTCCAATTTCCCTTAAAATCAATTACACATGCTCTTAACATATCTTCTAATATCTGGATCACTCTTTCTTTTTGTCTATCTGTTTGGGGATGAAAAGCAGTACTAAGTTGAAGCTTAGTTCCCATGGCATCCTCGAAGACTCTTCCAAAAATTCGAAGTGAATCTTGGATCTCGGCCCGAGGTAATAGTCAGCTGGAACACCGTGCAAGCGTATCACTTGACTCACATATATCTCTGCATATTTGCTCATTGAATAATCTGTACGAACTGCTAAGAAATGGGCAGACTTAGTTAAACGATCCACTATTACCCAAATAGAGTCATGACCACTGGATGTCCTTGGCAATCCTTGCACAAAATCCATGGTTATATGTTCCCACTTCCACGGTATATCTAACGGTCTCAAAAGTCCTGCGGGTTTACGATGTTCCGCCTTTACTGCCGACATGTCAAGCATTGAGATACATACTTGGCCACATCGTTTTCATACCATTCCACCAGAATTGCTGATGCAAATTCTTGTACATCTTTGTACTACCAGGGTGAATACTGTAATTACTTTTATGTGCCTCCGACAAAATTTCCTTCCTTAGCTCTTCATTGTCGGGAACACAAAGTCGTCCTTGACATCTCACTATTCCATCTTCAGAAATTTGAAATTCCGGTCTTTTTCCTAAAGATACAGTGTCCTTTATCTTTAAAATCTCTGGATCAGACCTTTGCAAAATCTTAATCTTTTGAATAATTTCAGGTTCAATCCTCAATGCACTAAGTACACCAGTAAGGTAATCCACTTCTAATTTAAACTATGAGTCTGTTACAGATTTTAACAGGCTCCACTCTGCCATTCTTAAACTAGCTATTTCCATAGCTGACTTACGACTAAGAGCATCTGCTACCTTGTTTGCCTTTCATGGATGATATCTTATCTCACAATCATAATCCTTCAATAATTCCATCCATCTCCTTTGTCTCATGGTCAATTCCTTTTGTGAGAATAGATATTTCAAACTCTTATGATCCGTATAAATCTCAAATTTTTCTCCATACAAATAGTGTCTCCATAACTTTAAGGCAAACACTATAGCTGCTAATTCCAAATCATGCGTTGGATAATTCAATTCATGAGGTTTCAATTGTCTAGATGCATAGGCTATGACCTTACCATGTTGCATCAAAACACATCCTAGACCTTTATGAGATGCATCACTATATATGGTAAAACCATCAGATCCAGACGGCAAAGTCAAAATTGGGGCTGTAGTCAATTTCCTCTTAAGTTCCTAGAAACTCTTCTCACATTCCCCATTCCATTCAAACTTCACATTCTTTCGAGTCAATTTCGTTAAAGGATTTGCCAATAGTGAGAATCCTTCAATAAATCTCCTATAATAACCAGCCAATCCTAAGAAACTCCGTATTTCGGTAGGTGTAGTCGGTCTTGGCCAATTTATCACCATCTCAACTTTCGTCGGGTCTACTGCAATTCCTTCTCCTGATATCACATGTCCCGAAAATACTACCTGATCCAACCAGAATTCACACTTGCTGAACTTGGCATACAGCTTATGATCTCTTAAAATCTGCAAAACTATCCTTAAATGTTGTTCATGCTCTCTAGGTCCTTTAGAATATATCAAGATATCATCAATAAAAACAATCACAAATTGGTCCAAATAAGGCTTAAATACCCTATTCATTAGATCCATAAATGTAGCCGGTGCGTTCGTTAATCCAAATGGCATAACAAGAAACTCGTAGTGTCCGTATCGAGTCCTAAACGCAGTCTTAGGAATATCCTCTTCCTTAATCCTTAATTGATGGTATCCTGACCTTAAGTCAATCTTAGAGAAAACTGTACTTCCCTGGAGTTGATCAAAAAGATCGTCAATTCTAGGCAAAGGGTACTTATTCTTAATAGTCATCTGATTCAGTCGCCTATAGTCAATGCACAAACGCATCGATCCATCCTTCTTTTTCATAAACAGAACTGGTGCACCCCATGGTGAAGCACTAGGTCTAATAAATCCTTTATCAAGCAATTCCTGTAATTGCACTTTCAACTCCTTCAACTCTACCAGTGCCATCCTATAAGGAGCTTTAGATATCGATGCTGTTCCAGGCATCAATTCAATTTCAAACTCAATTTCCCGGTCTAGTGGCAATCCAGGTAATTCCTCAGGAAATACATCTTGAAACTCATTAACTACCCTAATTTCCTCAATCTTAGGTTCCTCCCGATTGTAATTCTTAACCACAGCCAGATATCCTTGACATCCATCGTCAAGTAATTTACCAGCCTCCATTGCCGAAATAAGTGGTATAGACAGGTGAGTTTGACTTCCCAAAAATTCACAACTAGACTGATCAGGCAAGGCAAAGCGAATCACTTTCCTATAACAATCTACTTTAGCCTGATGCTTATGAAGCCAATCCATCCCTATAATAACATCAAAATCATACATAGCCATCACAATTAAATCTATCTCCATATCTCTTCCTCCCACCGTTATCTTACAATTTCTACATCTCAACGTAGACAAAATCACATCCTTTAAAGGCGTAGAAACACAAAGAGGTGTCTCAAGAGGCATTGTCTCTATCTTATTCAACTGTCTATATCTTTCAGACATAAATGAATGTGTAGCACTCGTGTCAAACAATGCATATGCCTTTCTATCATTTATCAGAATCGTACCTGAGATAACATTTTTGGAAGCTTCCGCTTCCTCTTGGGTAACCGCATATGCCCTTCCTTGTGCCGGTGGTCTCTGGGAATTTCTTGATACACTCGGTTTAGCACTGAGCCAACACTCATTTGCGACCTTTCCTTTGGGCAACTTCTCTTAAGATGACCTGCTTGTCCACAACCATAACACTTCAGCTGTCCAGTGCAAGGTCCTGGCCCATGTCTTCCATCACATCTCGGGCATTCTCCATTCCTATTAGGCATTCTTCCTATATTCAGGCTATCCTTGCCTTTACTAAACTTCCCAAAGTTACTCTTCTTCTTGGGTGGCCAGGTCTGTCCTTGACCTGTATAAGGTCTCTTACCCCGTCTCACATCACTAAAAGACCATTGTTTCTTACCCTCTGACTGTTCCCTTTCCAATTCCTGCTCTACCAACTGTGCCCTATCATAGACTTCAGTATAGTTTCTCATATTCAAAGGCACCAGTTGTTTCCTAATATTGGTCCTCAATCCCTTCAATAATCTCTTAGCTTTCTCTTCTGGATCCTCAACCAATCTAGGGGCATACCTAGATAACTCAGAAAATTTGGCTTCATACTGGTCGACAGTCAGTCCCTTTTGTTCGAATTTAACAAACTCTGTAATCTTCCTATCCTTAGCACAATCAGAAAAATGCTTCCTATTAAAAGCCCTAACAAATTCTTCCCAATTCACAGGAGTACCTGGTGGAAAGATCATATCCTTTGAAGCTCTCCACCAAAACTTGGCATTCCCCTCCAGCTGGTACTCTGCCAAAGTTATTCTCTCAGCATCATTACAGCCCAACAACCTAAAAATTTGCTCCATTCCATCAATCCAATGTTCCGCCTCCTCAGGACTTCCCATACCACTGAATTTAGGTGGCTTTAACTTCAAAAATTGCTCCACCAGTCCTTGAGTACGGCGTTCCGCTCCAGGTTCTTGCTGTGCCTGTCTTTCCATCAAATTCCCTATATTGGCCAATGCCTGCAGGATCTCTTCCATCCGGGGTTCAGCCCTTGCAGTAGAGGGTCCTGCCCTCAATGTATGAAAACTTCCAGGTCGTACCATGCTTTTCCTGCAGTTTCCAAGGATTTGCCTCAGGAATAATATGAGACTTACTGTCTCCATTTAAATCTACTACAGTTATATAAGTAACACTTACATATTACTGACAACCTAAAAATAACTCTAACAGGGATCTACGAGTGAATACACATCACCCGTTGTTCAAGATTAGACAACTATCCCAGTTAGTATCCTATGGTGTGCATTGCCATCCATTTCCTCAATTTCCAAATGAGGCTCCTTATCACTCCAATATGTCTAAATGCTCGATACCAACCGCGGCTGTAACACCCTAGAACCCCTTAAGGTCGTTACGGTCATACTTCTTTGTCTCCGAGAGTGTAGATTTGTGGGCTCTCTCTTTTCTTTTTTTTTTTAAACAAACGGTCCCAGCGCACATCATATGGCGGAAGCGGAGTCACGACTCTCCAATCCTCCCTCCAAACATAAGAGTGTCAATGCACACAGCTAAACATTATAGGATAGTGGAAACCGGACCTCTTTATTTATATGTGTAAAGGATGGATACTTCTTTTCAGGGTAGACGTACATCCAAAAGCCATATCATAGTCGTAGTGGCCCTTACTAAAAGAAAACCTCAAAATTTTCTACCCTTCACAAAAGAAATCTCTCATACATGTCTTATCCATCCCTGGGTTCCGGTCTAGTCAAAAATTCTTCCACCTCCAGCTCTTGCTCCTGCTCCATGCCTACCTCCGTCCAGGTGCTCCAGGGGGCGGCGATGGTGGCGGCATAATGCCCCTCATGACTCCGTCTTGGCAGATGAAGACAGAGACAAATTCTTGAAACTCTTGGGCCGTCATCCGGACCCGCATCAAACCTCACCAGCACGCTCACACGAAAGAAGACCAGCCCGGGGACCTGTGGGGGGCTGTCGATGGGCATCACCCTCACCTCCCGGATCAAAGGTATGCCGTAGAAAGAGCCGGGAGCAAGCGGGGATAGCGGCATGTCTAGGCTGAAATGTTAGTCCCCAAACGGGGTGAGTACAACAACTCAGCAGAGATATGATCTCTATGGCTACCCATACATCACACAATAGACATGTATATCACATTATCACATAATAGCAATAATCAGCATCATGGCATCACATAACTTCAATAGGTATATCGTCATATGGCCACAACAAGAAGCAACACAAGGTAAGATATTCACACACCAATATTCAGCCATAGACTTTCAGCCACTCATGCTTTCATATTAATCACAATCTAAGCATCCATCCAAAGTATTCGTGCCTATTAACGCTCGGATATACATATTTCATCATGTGCACATCACACAAACCAGCAATACTCATATATATATATATATATATATATATATTCCACCATAGGCACATCACACAAGTCAGCAATGCCCATGCACATATATTCCACCATATGCACATCACACATATATCATCAATGTTCATGCATGCATATCAAATCCTCACATTCATAAATACAAATCCCGGTACACACCACACGGGCTTCCGGCTACCTCCCCCCACATTCCGGGCATCTCACACCCAAACCTGGCATCATGAGGAATTCATGGCACACACCATCCGTGCTTCCGACATTTACACTCCCTGGCCGGGCATCTCGCACCCCAACTGGCACCACGAGGAACCCACGGCACACAGCATCCGTGCTTCTGGCATCCCCTACGCTCCAGGCATCTCAACTCCGAGGCCATCCAGATTTACGCTCACAGGGCTACTGGGCATCCGGCATTTTCACTCCCGGCCGGGCATCCCGACACTCCGGGGCATCATCGGCACACACCATCCGATGGCCTCTTTCATATGCATGATTTATAGCATATCACATAATACTCAGCATACATAACAGCATGCAATGTCACATGTCTCCACTCATATGGCATGAAATTCACATAACATGCTCCATTCAATTGATTTCCCACAATTCAGCATACACAAGTTTCTAAAATCATCTCAATTGAATACCAAATGCCTTTTCAAAATTGTGAAACACACACACGTGATATTCAAGACAATATGGAACATTTTTCATGAAGGATGCATCCCCTAATTGTCAACACATGAAAAGATATCATTCAGTCGTTGTAACACAGAGATTTCCAAACATTACAGCTTGCGCGATCACAAAAGAAATCTAAATTGACCATCCAATTGGCCACTAAAAATTCCGAAATTTCACCACACCACCATTGAGACATTAAAGCACCACTTTCATTAAGACACTATGTTCAAACGATCCTCATATAGAAAGATATAAACTCAGCAAAACAAATTAGAGTTTAGGACTTCCTAGTTTGCACAGTTTTCAAATTTCATGAAATTAAATACTCAAACGTCACTAAAAAATTATGAAATTTCAGCATATTATAGCCAAGATCCTACAGAGAATTTCTCATGAAGACATAATCACTAAATTCGTCCTACATAAATTGCTATAAAAATCACAATCTTCTGTGTCAAATACCGAACCGTTTAGGATCAATAGGACTTTCCAGTTTACACTGCTTTCGAATTTCATTTATTTAAATATCCAAATCTCATTCAAAAATTACAAAATTTCAGTATGTCATATCCAAGAGTCTAAAGAACATTTCTCATGAAGACATAATCACCAAATTCGTACCACATAATTTACTATAACAATTTCAAGCTGCTGTTTCAATTCCCGAACCGTACAGGATCAACTATCAACAAAATCTCCTCAATTGAGCAACTTAAATTCCTTCTTTTCCCCTGATTTTTGGATATGTTATAGGTCAGCATGTTTTCTACAACTTTTCTTTAGAGGTCGAAGCAATATTCTCAAGAAAAAGTCACCTTATGGCCCACATAATCTACTGACGTTCCACAGAAAACACTCCAGAATTCATGTCCGTAAAAATCAAGCATTTCCCTAGGTTATACCGGTTATATTTGTCTCAAATTTTAGTATGATGTTCATTAGAATGTCCTCAACATTTCATATGAAGAGGTCGAAGACAACTATCCTACCAAAGATCAAGTTCAGCAACCATCAAGCAACAAAGGTCAGCAAGCAACTCCGATATACACCCGGTTCCAAAGAAATTCGGTTTCACCCCTCAAAGCTCACTCAAATCACTTCAAATTCGACTATGTTATAGTTCAAGACGTGCTCTACAACTTCCATGAAGGAATCAATGTCAGATTCTAACCCTAGGAGCACCTACAAACGCATGCAAGCTACTAGCGCAACCTAGCTCTTCCCAAACCCGATTGCACCTATCTCAAATCCTCCTCAAAACTCCAATTTCCAGCCATCAAATTCACAATTTCGACCATCACACAACACCACAACATGCATAGGTAGATGAGAGATCATTCTTGCCTTTGGATTGAGCTAAATTGGTGAAGGAACGGCAGCAAGAAGGACACGGCACTTTCGGTTCTCCTCCTTTCTCCTTCTTCTTCTCTTCTTCCTCGGTCTTCTCTCTCTCTCTCTCTCTCTCTCTCTCTCTCTCAAGTCGACGAAGAAACCTCACAAACCGATGGCTTCTCCTTTTATACTTCAATTAATCTTCATTAGGCTTCAATGATTAGTTGAGATGCAGCTTGACACATGGCAACTCCTTGGACAGCTTGGATTTTCCCTTGGCTTGCATGGGAAGCCTCGGCCGAGAGTCCCTCCTTGGGCTTTGCTTGGCCGGCCCATTTCCTCCTCTCTTGGGCCCACATTCGGCCCAAGTCCATTCCTCTTGAGCCCACTTCACTTAGCTCAAGTCATTAAACCTTAATTCCAAGATTAAACTATTCATCCTAGCTTATACAAATCCAATTAAAATTACTAACCTAGCCACATACTATGGCTACAAAGTTAGTCAAAATAATTCAATTTTAGCTCAATAGTCCAATGACTAAAATCTCACAACACTTCCATTGATTGGCCACAGTCATCGCATCTTCAAGGGTTGTCAAAATTCTTGGATGCAACAACTCTCCCCTCCTTAAAGAATTTCGTCCTCGAGATTAGACAAAACTTATGTCCCTTTAAATAAGTGAGGGTACTTTTTCCTCATCTCATCTTCACTTTCCCAAGTGGCTTCTTCTATACTATGATGTTGCCATAAAACTTTGACCAATGGAATCCTCTTGGTCCTGAGAATTCGTTCCCTTCGATCCAGTATTTGCACAGGCTCCTCAATATACTTTACTTTCTCACTCACTTCAATGGTTTCATGATCCAGTATGTGACTAGGATCTGGTCGATACTTTTTCAACATTGCATATAGTCATGAAGAGTGAGCATCATATCATATGCCATGAACCATGCGTGTGAATATAAATGAGAAAGCCCGGATGTTGTGTGCCGGGGGATTCCTCGTGATGCCAGTTGGGGTGCGAGATGCCCGACCAGGGAGTGAAAATGCCGGATGCCCAGTAGCCCTGGGGGCGTAAATCTGGATGGCCTTGGAGTTGAGATGCCCGGAGCGTAGGGGATGTCGGAAGCTCGGATGGTGTGTGCCGGGGGGGATTCCTCGTGATGCCAGTTGGGGTGCGAGATGCCCGGCCAGGGAGTGAAAATGCCGGATGCCCAGTGGCCCTGGGGGCGTAATTCTGGATGGCCTCGAGGTGCCGAGATGCCCGGAGCGGAGGGGATGCCAGAAGCCTGGTTGTATTTTCGAATACATGCCCAGGGGTTGTTTGTTTTTCTTTTGCATTCACCAAGATTGGGTGATAGCAATAAAAGCAAATTAAAAGTAATGAATTTGAGGTTGAGTCATGCATGGGATGAAAAGTGTGCATGGTATGTGTGCATGGGTATTCAGAGACATGTATGCATGGTATATGCATAAGCATTGGTAATGAATGCTTGGATGAAAGAACACTTATGGCGTGCTGGCATGATATTGGCATATGCATGAGCATTTGATAATGTTATATGATGCAAAGATATACCTATTGATATTATATGATGAGATGACATATTTGATGATGTTATATGATGCAATGACATATTTGATTGTTGGTGTGATGCGTGAGTAGCTAAAAGGATCATGTATTTGCTGAGTTATTATACTCACCCCTTTTGGGGATTAACATTTCAGATTAGTAGATGGATTGAGTGGTTGGATTTGACCGCAAGGAGGAGGATAGCAAAGAAGGGAACTTTTGGACGCTAACACTGGTCGGTGGACCTTAAGTATACGACTGTGGGAAAAGATGTCGGTCATCTTTTGAAGTATAGCCGAGTGTAGAAGACCTTGGCATTTTGATGTACCGACCAATGATGTCCATCAAGTTATGTAAATTAAAGTGTACGGTTTTAACTTATATAAAATGTTAGTTGGTGTGCACTATCTTTTGAATATAGGGAAGGGAGTTGTTGGATATGCTTCCGCCATATAAATTGCGCAGGGACCGATCTAAAAGATATAAACCCCCAGGATTGATAGACCTTCAGGTCAAGAAAAAGAAAGGTAAGCAAATTGTGGCGACCCTAACGGATCGGGGGCCGTCGAGGGGTGTCACATCTAGTGGTATCAGAGCTATGGTCTATTTGGAGTGATAAGGTGCCTCAGATGGAAATGAGGATGATGCACACCATAGGATGCTAATCAAGAATAGTTGACTAACTATAAACAACAGGTGATGGGTATTCACTCATAGATCCCTGATAATTAGTATGAGTTAATTTTGTGTACCAGTAGCATCTTTATGTTTCTTATATGGCTTTAGTAACCCTTTTAATTCAATTATTTGACCGGAGACACTGAGTCACAAATTATTTCTGAGGCGAATGCTTGGAAAACTGCAAGAAAATCATGGTACGATTTTCATAAATGGCAAAAGGGCACATGTATTATTTGACACAAGTTATACGCAATCATTTGTGTCTGAGATATATGGACGATTGGGAGAAGTAGGAACCCAATCTTTAGATATGCCTCTTTGTATTTCTACACCGCTGAAGGACATGGTGTTGTCCACTTTAGTATGTGAGAAGTGTAAGATAACCCTAAGGAGACGAAATCTAGAAATGAACTTGGTAGTGATGGTTATGTATGACCTTGATGTCATCATGTGAATGGACTAGCTCCATAAGCAACGGACTAGGATGAATGATTTCCTGAGATAGTGCTTGCCTATGCGCCAAGGATAAAACCGTGAGGCTTAATATGGGACAGGCCAAATGAATAATATCTTTGTGAGTTAGTCCCTATCGAAACGAGACCCTCTAGTGGATGTGTAGTTCGGGTCCGAACTAGGTGAAAGCTGGTGTACCTGTAATATCCCGGTCCGATGAGGGCGGGGAGTGGACGCTGAGGTCAGAGGACTTGAGCAAGGAGCGGCTCCTGGCAAGCTTCTTGGATTGCAAAAGGGGGCAAGAATGAACCGAACTATGAATTTAATTGGGTAGGCAATGTTTCTGGGATAATTTTATCAGAGTGGCGAAGCGGAAGCATGGCTAAGCTTGTAGAACTCTTGTTTGTGAGAAAGAAGGACGGGTTGATGCGGTTGTGTATTAATTACAGGCAATTGAATTAGGTGATTGTTAAGAATAAGTACCCATTACTTAGAATTGACGACATATTCGATCAACTGAAAGGAAGTTTGGTCTTTTCTAAAATCGACTTGAGGACAGGATACCACCATTTAAGGATCAAGAAAGAAGACATTCCTAAGATCGCATTTAGGACTCATTATGGACACTACGAGTTCCTAGTTATGCTATTTGGATTGACGAATACCTTAGTTGCATTCTTGGATCTAATGAATAGGATATTTAAGCCTTATTTGGATCAAATTGTGATTGTGATTGTCTTCATTTGATGATATCCTGATATATTCTAAAGGACCCGAAGGACATACGCAGCATCTGAGCGTAATGCTGCAAGCAAAGCTTAAGAAATAGATTATGGAGAGTGAGTGATGAAATTGAGGATTAAGTTATGATCATTTGAGCTAAGTAGTGACTTCTTATTAGAGGATCTCATTGGAAGTCTTGATGCATTACATGGAGGCATTTAGTATGTATAGATTGATCTTGGAAGTCATGAGTTTGGGTGGTCATATGAGACATGAAATTATTTGTGGTTAATATGTTGGAATAATAGGTTTAATCGATGGTGGTCAACTTTTAACTTTTGGTGATGATCTCAGTTTGAAAAGGGTTCTGTGGAATTAGTGGATATGATCAATTGTGGTTATACTCTTTCCAAGGTGAAATGGTGAAAGTTTAAGTTGTGGATTTGATGAGTAATCAGTCCAAGTGATGATCTTTTAGGATGAGATCTGAGATATACTTGATAAAAAACTAGACAAGTTCATATAATGATGGATTGTCGATCCTTGAATTGAATAAGTCTTGGTAAATTATCGATATTTGAATCGAATGAATGGTGCTATATTTTAGGCTTAAATCCGTATTGCAGTGAAGGCATAGTAAATGTCTCTGTTGGACTATACCCGATGAATTATTGGTGGTGTCGATTTTAATGATTCTAGGCTTGAATTGATGGTGACAAAGGTATAGGAATAATACAGCTAAATGGTGTGTTCGATTGAGTCGAGAAGGTGGAATTCTTTAAATTTGAATATGAGATAGAGGAGGTGGATGGAATTATTAAAAGATTTTGACATTACGAGTACCACTCAGGAAAGGTGAGTAAGGTGGTAGATACCTTAGTCGAAAATCGGCTATGAACATGGCTAATTTAAAGATAACAAAGTGGAATCTGTTAAAGTCAGTAGCAAATTCAGACTTTAAGTTGGAAGTAAACTACCTCACCGATATGCTTACTGCATTAAGGATTGAACCCGAAAATATTCAGAAAGTTAAGATTTTGCAAGAATCTGATCCGGAAATTGTGAAGATACGAAATGCTGTGTCTTTAGGGAAAAGACCAGAGTTTCAAGTCTCTGAAGATGGAGTAGTAAGATATCAAGGATGAATCTGTGATCCCGACAATGAAGAAGTAAAAAGGGAAATTCTGTCGGAAGCACATAGGAGTAATTGTAGTATTCAGCCGGATAGTACAAAGATGTACAGAAATTTATGCCAACAGTTTTGATGAAATGGCATGAAGGCAGATGTAGCTAAACGCGTTTCCCAATATTTAACATGCCAGCAAGTGAAAGTCTACTAGCCTATGTAATGCATTGCCGTCATTGTCTGATGTAGTACAGTTAGATTGGAAATACTTGAGTTTGGATGTTTTCAAAGCTCTAAGATTTTACATGCAAACTACTTTGAAAATCTTTATGACGGGACCGATATTATTGACCCGCCAAACTATGGTTTCTAATACTTCAAGAAATGCTTATGATTTTGGTAAAAATCATCACCTGTACATACCAAGTTTTGAACTTCAATCGAAAAGCGAATTTTGAGTTTGAACTGTTTTAGAAAATCTCTTGAATTTCATCAGAATTTATGAGTATTGTGACACCATGCCCAAATGTTTTGAGAAATGTTCTTTATTTTAAAGAATTATGAACTTTTTATAGAAAACATTCCAACCCATTGGAGTTGGGATTGAGATTTGAATTTGCCAACGTACCGATTTAAATTTACTTATGGTTTTGATAAATTATTTTGAGCAATGATGTAAGTGCGGCTCGAGGCTTTACGTGTGGATTTTGAAAAGCAATTGAAATTTAAATGTGAAAATGGATTTTATGAATTGGTTTCAACGATATGAGATTTAGCTATTTTCAAAGACTATTATAGTTATATTCTGTGTCTTTGAAATCCCTATTTTGCATTAAAAGGACTCTCCACAATTTTGATTTGAAAATGTTTTGACATGGAAATGGCATATGATTTCAAAGCCTGCTGTTGTAGTATTGATATGTTTTTGAAAACCTCAGTTTGCATTGTTTGTTATCATGAAGGAAGATTTTCAAGCGTTCAAAAGGAATTTCAGATGTGGTTGTTATTTTAAAACTGTTTTTGGTGTTGAAATAAATTAAGATATGTTAAGAG
Organism: Eucalyptus erythrocorys; assembly: GCA_014182555.1. Lineage (NCBI taxonomy): Eukaryota > Viridiplantae > Streptophyta > Magnoliopsida > Myrtales > Myrtaceae > Eucalyptus > Eucalyptus erythrocorys. The sequence goes on from CM024603.1 coordinate 18,886,674, forward strand.
CTTGCATCCTTGACTTTAGAGGAAGTTGGGATGAGAAGTTGCATCTGGTAGAATTCGCCTATAACAATAGTTTTTAGAGAAGTATAGGCATGGCTCCATATGAAGCATTGTATGGAAGAAAGTGTAAGAATCCTGTCTGTTGGAACGAAGTAGGTGAAAGGAATATCTCGATTTGGAATAAAAGGCAAGCTGAGCCCTAGGTATTGTTGGACCTTTTGAGATACCCGAAAGAATAGGAGATGTAGCTTATCGTTTGGCGATGCCTCCTAAGTTAGGAATCTTGCATGATGTGTTTCATGTGTCGATGTTAAGGAGGTATCGACCAGATCCAGGACACATACTTGATCATGAAGCCATCAAAGTGGATGAGAAAGTGAGGTACATTAAGAAGCCCGTGCAAATACTAGATCAAAAGGAACAAGTTCTTAGAACAAAGTAAATCCCATTGGTTAAGATATTATGGCGACATCATGATGTGGAGGAAGCCACATGGGAAGGTGAGAATGAGATGACGGAAAGGTACCCTCACTTGTTTATGGAGACATAAGTAATGCCTAATTTCAAGGACGAAATTCTCTTAGTAGGAGAGAACTGTGGCATCTGAAATTTTGTAACGATCCTTAGATATACGATGGTCCATGACTAAGTGATGAGAGTATCGCCGGATTATGACATTGGCCCATATTATCGTTGGATCGATGAGTCACATATGGAAACAGTTTGATTGTCGAATAAACTATAGATTTATCAAAGTCTCCTTAAGGCCATTAGTGAAACCAATCTCAGTCACGTCTAGCCGACCAAGGAAAAAGAAAGACCGATGTCATGGATTGACGAAGTGGTATCGGATTTTGTCATCGACACCGAGGATTTAATTTTGTCATATCATCATCATCATCGGCACTACCTTGAACCCCACCGATTTGTGTATATTTCTTTTCTTCCTTTGGTGATACTACACAACTTTACCACTTAAGTATATATGGAACAAGAGAAGAATTTGAGTCATGAAAGAATTCATTTGATAGATTGTTAAACCATGAAACCATAGAACCGAAAATGCCTCATAAATGTACGAGATTGAGGATCTAATTATAAGGAATTGGGCCACTAATTGCTGGCCCAAAACAGCCCAAAACAGCCCCATATTAGTCGCACATTAGGTCAACTAATAAGAGATGTTTGACCGGAGCTTGGCCAAATGAGGCCACGTTGCTTCTCCATGGGCGGACAGCAAATTGGAGGGAGTGGCCAGCTGAAGACACATACCCTCCCCAGCTGCCTTCCATGCGTGCAGCCACCAAAGACTCTTCATGCAAATACCTAATTAGCTGATTAATTAAAAAGAACAAAGAAGAGAGGGACGGACTGATGGAGAGAGAGACTAACCGAGTAAAAACCAACGTGTGAGAGAGAGAGAAAGGGAAGAAGAAAAGAGGAAGAAGAAGAAGCCGTCCGACGCCGTTCTTTGCCCGCCCGTTTGTGTTTGATTTTACTGAAAATTTGAGGCAAGCCTTGATCCTTGAACTACTCTTGCATGTTGTATTGTGAATGTATTGCTGTGTGGTAGTTGATTTTGTGTGAATTGAGCATGAAAACAGAAGTTTGGAAGTGTTTTGGTTAGAGTGGTTAAGCTGTTCTCGAGTAGACTCTCTGCACCCGAATGTTGTGAGGATCTGTAGGTGACTTTAGAGTTGGAATTTGACTTCGACTTCTTCATGAAAGTAGTATCCCGCATCTTGAATCATAACATACTAAAATTTGAGGTAAAATGGATGAGTTTTGAGGGGTGAAAACCATTTTATACGAAACCGGTTAATTCTGGGATTGCATGTCGACCTCTGGTGACTTTGGTTGTTGTACATGACTTTTTACTGGAACTCTCTCTTTGACTTCTTCATAAGAATTGTAGGGAACATCATGAAGAACAACATACTCAAAATTTAGACAAATCTAACAAGTATAGCCTAGTGAAACACATATTTTCTCAAAGACATGGAATCTGGACTCGCTTGTGGAACGTCAGTAGGTTACGGGGATCATAAGATGACTTTCTCTTGGTAATCTCACTTCGACTCCTAAATCAAAGTTGAAGAAAACACTTTAAACTAGAACATATCCAAACTTCAGAAGAAAATAAGGAGGATAGGTAGGTCAAATGGCGAATTTTTGGTGATGGGTTGATTCTGGACGGTTCGCTACTATGGACAGAAGCTTTTATTTGTTGTAACTAATCATCTAGGACGAATCTGATGTTAATGTCTTCATGAGAAATCTACTTTAAACTCTTGGCTATCATGTGGTGAAATTTCATAATTTTTGAATGTTTTTGGGTATTTAATTTGAAGTAATTCCAAAGCTGTGCAATCTGGAGTGCCCTAAACTGTGATTGGTGTTGCTGAGTTTGTATCTTTTCGTGTGAGGATTTTTTGGACATGAGTTCTTCATGAAAGTTGTGCCTTTATGTCTTAATGGTGATATGGTAAAATTTCATGATTTTTAGAGGTCATTTGGATATTTAATTTAGGGAAATTCTGAAACCGTGTAAGCTGTTATGTCCGAAATTGTTGTGCTGCAATGGTTGAGTTGTATCTTTTTATGTGATGACATTTAGAACATGCATTCTTCATGGAAAGTGTGCCATTATGTCTCGACTGTCCCGTGTGTAAATCTTACAATTTTTGAGAGTCATTTGGGTATTTAATTTAAACATTTTCAGAAAAGGATGGGAACTAAAATGAATGGGGTTGTCCTATGTGATTTTCATGCCACATGAGTGATGATGTTTGGCATTGCATATATTCATGAAGAGTGAGCATCATATCATATGCCATGAACCATGCGTGTGAATATAAATGAGAAAGCCCGGATGGTGTGTGCCGAGGGATTTCTCGTGATGCCAGTTGGGGTGCGAGATGCCCGGCCAGGGAGTGAAAATGCCGGATGCCCAGCAGCCCTGGGGGCATAAATCTGGATGGCCTCGGAGTTGAGATGCCCGGAGCGTAGGGGATGCCAGAAGCCCGGATGGTATGTGCCGGGGGATTCCTCGTGATGCCAGTTGAGGTGCGAGATGCCCGGCCAGGGAATGAAAATGCCGGATGCCCAGTAGCCCTGGGGGCATAATTCTGGATGGCCTCGGGGTGCCGAGATGCCTAGAGCGGAGGGGATGCCGGAAGCCCGGTTGTATTTTCGAATACATGCCCGAGGGTTGTTTGTTTTTCTTTTGCATTCACCAAGATTGGGTGCGAGCAATAAAAGCAAATTAAAAGTAATGAATTTGAGGTTGAGTCATGCATGGGATGAAAAGTGTGCATGGTATGTGTGCATGGGTATTCAGAGACATGTATGCATGGTATATGCATGAGCATTGGTAATGAATGCTTGGATGAAAGAATACCTATGGCGTGATGGCATGATATTGGCTTATGCATGAGCATTTGATAATGTTATATGATGCAAAGATATACCTATTGATATTATATGATGAGATGACATATTTGATGATGTTATATGATGCAATGACATATTTGATTGTTGGTGTGATGCGTGAGTAGCTAAAGAGATCATGTATTTGCTGAGTTGTTATGCTCACCCCTTTTGGGGATTAACATTTCAGATTAGTAGATGGATTGAGTGGTTGGATATGACCGCGAGGAGGAGGATAGCAAAGAAGGGAACTTTTGGACGCTAACACTAGTCGGTGGACCTTAAGTATACGACTGTGGGAAAAGATGTCGATCATCTTTTGAAGTATAGCCGAGTGTAGAAGACCTTGGCATTTTGATGTACCGACCAATGATGTCCATCAAGTTATGTAAATTAAAGTGTATGGTTTTAACTTATATAAAATGTTAGTTGGTGTGCACTATCTTTTGAATATAGGGAAAGGAGTTGTTGGATATGCTTCCGCCATATAAATTGCGCAGGGACCGATCTAAAAGATATAAACCCCCAGGATTGATAGACCTTCAGGTCAAGAAAGAGAAAGGTAAGCGAATTGTGGCGACCCTAACGGATCGGGGGCCGTGGAGGGGTGTCACACCCAAGCAATCACATCTCAGATCGAAGCATCGATCAAATCAACTTAGTCGATCACACGCCAACAAGACCACTCACGGTCATTTCCATTCGATCAATCAATTCACAACATCAGATCAAAACAATGATCAATCGACCTAGTCGATTACATGTCATCTCGACCTTTTCTTGGTCGGCTCATCATATACTATCTATAATTCCGATCATAGTCTAGGACTGCTCACTCTAAGCTGATAAATGGATAGTATAGCTCGCACTAAGCTGATAGGTTTAAGGTATCTTGCTCTCGCTAAGCCGACATATCACCCGTGGTGATATAGTATATCGGTATACTGCTCTCGCTAAGCTGACATATCGCCCGCAGGCTGATATATCGTCCGTATGCTGATATAGTACACCAGTATACTGCTCTCACTAAGCTGACATATCAGAGCCCGTAGGATGATATAGTATCTTGTTACGATCATTCAATCAATTCCCTCTTTTATCATTCTCGATAAAATAGCCGTGTGTGGGGACACGGTCGGCCTTAACCAAAATATAATATTTTCCTTTCCATAACTCCCACATTTTCTGTAGTCCACCAAAACACTTTTGGTGCTGTCAACCGACACCCGATTATTTTTCAATTAATAACCAAAGATTATTCTATTAAAGAATAATTCCCAATTTCACAAATAATTCAATTCAGCACAAAATAAAGCTCAATTAAATAAACGGACTGTGCCACGACAATCAGCACGAAATTCCGGTCACCGGCCATCCCGGTTGAATTTCCGGAAAAATAACTAATTAAATAATTAATTTCGAAAATTAAATAAATAAATACAGTAAATTCAATTTAGCACAATATAAAGCTCAATTAAATAAACGGACTGCACCACGATTATCAGCATAAAATTTCGGTTCCTGACCATCCTAAATGAATTTCCAGGAAATAAATAATTAAATAATTAATTTCCAAAATTAATATTTAATTATTAAAAATTCCACTTAGGCCTGAATTACTTAATTAACACCCGATAAGAGACGGGAAAAATCCCAAGAAACATCCAAAAATACTAGGATATGTCTACTTACTAAATGCACCTTTAATTTAACTAACAAGCACTAATAAGTCACTAATTTAATTATTATAATATAATCTAACCACCTAATTGCAATTAAATAAATCTAATCAATCCTTAGGCATCATTAGCAAACTAAGAAGGCATCAGTGAGTAAAACTCACTTGAGCAAAGCGAAGATCGGGACACTGCGACGACGACGAAGCGGCGGCCGACCTTGGGTCGGGCTGAGAATCTCACAAGCCCGCAGGAGCTCTAGGCTTGGACCTACTGAAATCAAATGTAGACTGAGCTGAACTTGCAAGCTGGACCAAAAATAACTTCAATGGGCTGAGCTTGATTTGGGCTTGCTTTGGAATGGGCTGAACTTTTGGGCTTCAAATTACTGGCTGGACTTCAAATTGTGGGCTGAACTTGCAACAAAATTCATGGGCTGCTACTGAAGACTAGGCTTGGCCAATTAATCACGTGGACTGGACTGGCTGAGCTGCAGCTAAAAACCACAATTTGGGCCGAGCTTACTGGACCGAACGAGGAGCAGCTAGACTTGAAGACATTATGGACTATAGCTTCGTAAGAAGGAGAACTGAGGAGCATCCGTGGCCTGGTCTTCTCGAGTCTGATGGCAAATGAAGAACCGAAGGTGGCAGGTGCTGATGGATGTGTGGATTGCAGGAGAAATCCTCGATCTTTGCTAGCGTGGGATGAAGACACAATGCAGCAGCTGGCTCGAAGTGTTGGGGTCAAAGATGGGGGTTTTTGGGCATGGCTTTGTTGACCAAAGAGCCAATTATCAGTGGAGAAGGGGCGGCTGGTTTGTTGACTGTTGAAAGTCGACCGAAGTAGAGCTAAGGGGTGCAGGCGGTTGAGATTTGAAGCTTGCTCGATGGAGAATCTCGGTGGACTGTGGGGTTTCGTGGACACGTGCGGTTAAGCCCGAAAATTAGCTCACGCGACAGTAGCGCAATGGCGGCCGAGACTTATGCTCAAAGCGAGGTCGAGGGATGCTCAGACCAGCTGAAAATAGCCAACGAACTTGCTGTTCGGGCTGAGAAAACTGGCACAGAAGATGCTGGTTTCGATCTTGAGCTTCGAAGGCTGAAGCGGGCTTCGAGAGGGCTAGCCAAGCAAAGAAATCGCGGCCAAAATAAGAAGCCGATGGTGGAGATGGACGGCTTGGACGTGTGCTGCTGCAAGGGGGAGTCAACAAAAAGCCGTTGGTTGACTTGTGGAGACAAATATTAGCGGAGCATGGGCGTTTTGTCGAGCTGAGTTTCCAAGAGGAAAAATAAAGAAAGCAAGGCAGAAGTGAGCGGTATATTTTTACTGGCTGAAGCCCAAATGAAAAGAAGAAGTAACCCCCTCCCTTGATGAAGCACGGCTCGCTCGAAGAAGATGGTGGGCAGCTGGCGTTGGCGTGCTGGGGGGAGTTTAGAAGAAAAGGCCAAAAGTCCACAAAAAATATCTTCATCAATTAAAGCTTGGTCCCCCTTTGGCTTGCAAGCTTATCACATTGTCCCCTTATCCAATAATACTTTCCAACAAATATAAGTCCAAAATAAATCCGTTTTGATGCAAATAATGCACCCCTCGTCCTAGGTTCCGAATTTCTTTTCTTTTCTTCTCGATATCCGATTTTCCGAACAAATAAATTCCGTTGGGGTCCAAATTGAAGTCAAAAAAAGCCCAAACAACTTTCATTCGCCGAATCTCTTACACCAGATGTCAAAAGTCTCTTCAAATTGGCCAATCTGAGCTTCCGTTCATTTTCCGCATTGTCCAGTAGGTTTTCCGTAAAAATCCTAAACTCACCGGAATTTCCTCAAAAGGTGAGTCGACGTTCTTAGAATAGCTCGTGACACCACAGAACTTCCAATTTCTGAAATCGAACTCAAATTGATGGTTAATTTCACTCCGACGCGCGTTTAGTGTGACCTGAAGACTACCAAGTAGTTTTCAGAACTTTTAAGGACAAATGACCCGTGGTCGATTTTCTTCGAGCCACAATGAACTCACTCGACACATTGGCGACTCTCGATTGTCGTGAAAATATCTAGGATTCAAATACGAACACAGGGTACCAAAACAACAGTAAAATCAAATTAGTGTCGATCGACCAGAGTTTTCCAATTTAGTGGAGTCACCAACGATCGGTCATTCATCTCAGTCGAACCGACCTATCTCTGATTTCAAATCGATTTTATATTGTGCCGCAATAATCTCTAAAGATGAGCACGGTCGAGAAGTCGATTTCTGGTCGAATTTCTCAAGTCTATTTGCCTTAAAGTCCTTAATAACTCACCCAACTAGTCTAGTTATCTTGTGAGTGGCTAACTCAGAGAAAAGCATTGTAGTCACGCCGATGAAATGCCCAATCTATTTAATCGAAATCAGAACTCAAAAATCTGGATGTCACATGGTCTGCAGTATTGGTGTCTTCTGCTAGTCCATAGTGTACTCAACCTTGTCACCTCAAGTACATAAATAAGAAAGAAAATGAGGTTTCCTGGTTTGCTTTTTCGCGTTTGTTCCTTTAAATTTTATGTCTTGGGTGTTCTTTGACCACACACGCTTCTACATGCTTAAAAAGTGAAAAGATTTGGTAGCCACATTAACCGTGACGTACTAGGGGGTGTCACAGCTCTGTTTAGTATCAAAGCATAGGTTTGTCTTGGAGCGATAAGATGCACTAAAGTTGGAAGGGAATAGGATGAACACACGTGATGTAAGACACTAAATACATGTGTTTGGTTTGCTCTGGGAAACGGGTGGCTAATTGTCACTCATGAAGTGCTGGTACCGATTAGAAGTTACCTTGTGTACCCTTAATTGGTAACATTTATATGTTACTTATGTGATCCCAACAACGTATAAATGCTACGTTACTTATTAGTCAGTTAGTGACATCAGGTCACTAATTGTTTGTGTCGACAATACTCAGTAATCTATAGGGAAATATAGTTCAATTAGGAAGGTTCTCTCCATCAAGGACAAAAGCCACTACTTGAAGGGCAAAACCCTAAATGGAGGACATCTTGCGAGTGTTTGCCAATGTAAGGAATCTACTCGGAATGTAAGCCGAACAGCAACTTGGAGTTGAGCGTCGCACCCAAGAGTTGATGGAACAATTTGTGAAGTTATAACCACCTACATTTACTGGAATGTGAAGTCCTAAAGAGGTTGAACAATGGATTGATGGGATAGAAAGAATTTTCAGGCTATTGAATTGCAATGACACGGAAAAGTTAACTCTAGTGAAGTATCAAGAGAAGGAAAATGCTAGATACTGGTGGAGCGATTCTAGAGACACGATATTCCTGACTAGTGCAGTAGTGGTATGTGATGAATTTGTTAGGGCTTTCTATAAAAAAGACATTTTTCTGACTGCACCAAGGATAGGAAGATAATGGAGTCCAACTGAGTAGAAAGAGCTTACTGTGGATGAAGCAAAATCTTCCGAGCTCTCTAGGTATGCTCCTAGATTAGTTGAAGATCGAGAGAAGAAGGCCAAGAGATTTTTGAAGGGCCTAAGAAGGGACATCAAGAAGCTACTGGGGCCCCTCAACATCAAAGATTATAATGAAAATTATGAACGGACCCAACACGTGGAACAAGAACTGATGAGGGAGCAAGTGCAGAGCGAACGATGAAGAAGATTGGGATGTCAAATGGCACCAAGTTACACTCAACATGACAGGAGACCTCATCCATCTCGAGAACCAATCGATACCTTTAATAAGAGACGATATTTTGGAAACTATGGAGGAGTCAGGAAATGTCAAGCCATGAATCGAGTGCCATATCGAAATGGTCCATGTCAACGGTGTGGTGAACCACATGGACTACACCCGTGTCAAGATCCAAAGAAATGTTTTGGATGTAGACAACAAGGCCACATCAGCAGGAACTGCCCGTAGGAAAGGAGACAGTCCAATGTTGGCCTAGCACGACAGGCGCAACAACATCCAGGCGGAGCACCTCCACAAGGAAATTCGCAAAGGCCACCAACTTAGGAACGAGTATATATGGTCACCTAGGAGGAAGCGAAGCCGTCCTTGAGTCCATTCATCATCATTTTTGTCTAAGATCTTGAAAATTGCAAACACCACTGTTGACACCTGATTTTAGTCGACGCGTCATTAAAAAGGAAAAAAGGTTTGGATTTAATATGGCGATAGAGCCCCATTTCTCGGTAAAAAAGTGTCATTTTTAATTTCTTTTTGAAGTGAAAATTGGGGAAATGGGATTCCCCAAAATAGGGATTTGACACAAAATCGAACCTAAGAGAAAAACAACGTAGCTGAAGCAAGCCCAAGAAAATCATGAATCACCGATCCTAAGGCACATCACATAATCGAAAGTACCTTGTTTCCACAAACTAAACATCGATGTTGCGACACGAGGAAGAATCACGCTATTCTTCAGAGAATAATCCTTTTTTGTTCTTCGGGAAAAAACGGTGTTGGAAGACGTAACTTTTTTACGTAACTTTTTCTCAGAGAGAATGTAATCTCTCGTTCTCAAAAATTACATAACTTCACACCGATAACCACCTCTTTGATTTTTCCTTATTTATAATAACTTCCTCCATGAGCCCTCAACTCATGGGCTGGGCCTTTGGGCCCATCATGGGCGGATGGGTCAACTTAGGCCCATTAAAAGGAAAAATCCATCATCTCCCACTCGCACATGGTGGACCAAAACCAACATGGGCGGACAGACCCTACTTAGGCTCATCAAAGAAAAATCCATCATCTCCCACTCGATATGGTGGGCCGAACATAATCCTCTTTTCCTCACTGCAACATTCATACTGGTGAATAGTCCATGCGACCAGCATACTTTGAGAACTCGTTGCCATACATCTGTTAGGAATATATAGCAGCTCATAATGGGCATCACACTCTGAGTAGATTTAGTATGTAGTACCCTAGATCAATTGATCACATTTATATCTCTCTTGATCTCTTTTAAACAATGATATATATATATATATATATATATATATATTGTATTCACAATTATGATTATTCCAAAGACAGTCATAATTGGTTGACCAATGAATACAAAACTATAATGTGATTCTCCAAATTCGATCTTTCTCTTTTCTTGAAACTCTCAATTTCAGTTCAACTTGTTTTTCCAAGAAATGTCCTATTAGATCGAATCAATTCATGATCATTGGCAACATTCTAAGATAGCAAACATTGAATAGAAATCTTGAGAATAAGTAAAAATCATGAGGGCACTAAATTGAGGAACTTTTTTCCTTAAGAATCTCACACGGCATAAAAGTTGAGATCAAAACTTTTGCCACTCTTATTGGTCATCTCATATATACATAGTATGAAATACGTATTACGGTATTTAACTCCTTTCCCATGGAGCGTATGTCTACACCTTTAATACCGTACAGGTGATAGTTCAGACATACTTAATGTCTAACTTGAGTTCACGTATCTACTCATTTACAGAATTCATCAGAATTCACATCTGACACCATAGACAGATAAAGTAAAATATGTGGATTATTTTACTTATGGACATAGTAAATATTATGTTCTCATCTTAACACTCAGTTAAGGCAACATATGTATTTTAAGTTTGAGCTCTCAATTATCATCTAGATAATAAGCTTAAAAACCGTCTCATCTCTATTTATCACATAGTAAATAAAGGCATTACCCGTGTGAGTGGGTTAATCTCTTATCCGTCTGACATACTTTCTCAACTTAATATGATGCATTGAGCATTAAGATGCATAAATGTCAAACAAAAATTCATAGGCATTAATTAATGAAAAAACACAAATTCATTAAATGTGAACACTTCAGGGAAATTATAATATTCAGTACATCACCTTCTACGTAGTCCTAAAGATTTTGCATGCCCACAGAATACATCTCTAGATATTGGCTTTGTCATAGGATCTGCTACCATTATATGCGTAGATATGTACTGTAAGTTCACATCCTTTCGTGCAACCATATCTTTGACAAAGTTATACTTGGTATCTATATGTTTGGTCTTACCATGATATTTTGGATTTTTTGTGTACGTTATAGCTACTTGGCTATCACAGTTTACTAATAATGGATTTGCAGCATTCTCAATAACACCTAAATGATCCAAAAATCTATTAAGCCAAACACCTTCTTGTACCACCGCCGATAATGCCACGAACTCAGCTTCCATCGTGGATAAAGTTATACATGTTTGTTTCTTACTACACCAACACATGGCGACATTATTCAGTAAGAAAACAAAAATAGAGATAGATTTCCTTTCATCTAAATCTCCTCTCCAATAACATCTGAATAGCCTTCAAGGCGTAGATCATTTTCTTGGTAACTTAACTTGTAATCAGCAGTTCCTTTCAAATACCTTAGTATTCTTTTGACGGCTTTCCAATGTGCTTAACCTGGATTGGATTAGTATCTACTCACCATTCCAATTGCAAAACATATGTTAGGTCTTGTACACATCATAGCGTACATCAAGCTCCTAAAGGCACTAGCATAAGGAACATGTTTCATTTGTTCCTTCTCTTGTGGAGTCCTTGGACACGGTCTATGGCTTAACCCTTTACCTTTTGCAATAGAAGTATCTATGGGTTTACAATCTTGCATACGAAACCGTTCAAGAACCTTACTTATGTATGTTTCTTGTGAAAGAGATAATGACCTCTTCGAACGATCTCTTGAAATCTTAACTCTAAGAATGTATGCAGCCTCACCCATATCTTTCATCTCAAAGTTGGAAGATAACTAACTTTTGACGGTATTAACAAACTCCATATTGCTTCTGGCAATTAGTATATCATTAACATATAATGGTATGATCACAAATTGATCTTTGGATCTTTTGATATATACACAATGATCCTCATCAATCATTGTAAAATCATGTCATTATGGCATTATGAAAACGTATATACCATTGTCTTGACGACCGCTTAAGGCCATATATCGATTTCAAAAGTCGACATACTTTTTCTTCTTGGTCTTTCATTATGAAACCAATAGATTGTTACATATATATTTCCTCATCCAATTCTCCATTGAAAAAAGCAGTCTTTACATCCATTTGATATAACCAACAGGTTGTTACATCCATACTTGCCACTATTGCCAGAATAATGCGAATCGAAGTAAACCTCACAATAGGAGAAAATATTTCCTCATAATCAATTCATTCCTATTGATTATATCCCTTCGCCACAAGGCGAGCTTTATATCTTTCTATCAAGCCATCAGCTTTACGCTATATTTTGAGAACCCATTTGTTCCCAATAGCTTTGCGTCCTTTTGGAAAATCAATCAATTCCCAAACATAGTTTGACTTCATTGACTCAATTTCCTCTTCCATTGCATGCATCCATTTTTCCTTATTATGGCAATTTAGAGCCTCATGTACATTTCTTGGCTCATCCTCATCTTGTGGAGCAACCATAAAAGTTTCCCCTTCAATGTCAAAACGTCGACAGGGAATACTTTTGCAACTTATTCACTGTACGGGAGATTGTACACTTTGCACATCATTCCCCATTATGCTCCCACTAGGATTAGATAATGATGATGTCGTCTCATTATGTGGTTGTAATTGAGAATAAGTTGAATTCAATTCATCACTTCTCATATAACTTCCACTTCGACGAACTTCACTAATATCATTATCTTGATCCAAGATTTCAAATAGGGAATAATCTTCACCTATTTCGCCCTTCTTAGGAAATTCATTCTCTAAGAATGTGACATCCCGTGATTCAAATTTAGTTATACTCCCATTTTCCTACTCACCTATGAACACATACCCTTTCAAGTGTTCGGAGTATCTTATGAAAATACTCTTCTTTCCTCTGGGACTCAATTTCCCAAACTTGTGAGTGGGCTCATGAGTATAGGTAGCACAACCCCATGGCTTAAGAAAACTTAAGTCCGATTTTCTACCTATCCATAACTCATATGGAGTGAAAGTAACTGATTTGGAAGGCATCTCGGTTAAGTATATAGGCAACAGTTAACAACGTATCACTCCAAAAAGTGATAGGTAAGTTAGCATGCGTCATCATGGACCTAACCATTTCTAGTAGGGTTCTGTTTCTTCTCTCCGCAACACCATTTTGTTGATGAATATATGGAATAGACAACTGTCATTCTATTCCTTTTTCCTCACATAATTTTCCGAACTCATCAGATAAATATTCTCGACCTCGATCGGATCTCAATGCTTTTATTTTCTTGTCTAATTGATTATCTACCAAGTTTATAAACCTTTTGAAACAACTTAATGCTTCAAATTTATGAGAAATCAAATAGACATATCCGAATCGAGTATAATCATCTATAAATGTGATGAAATAAATAGCCCCCTACCTTCCTCTCACATTCATTGGACCACAGATGTCAGAATGAATTAAATGCAGAGGAAATTCAGCTCTTTTACCTTTTCCAAATGGTTTTCTTGTCATTTTCCCTACTAGGTAGTGCTCACATATGAACAAATCGACTTTTTCAATGTTGCCCAACAAGCCCTCTTTGGCTAGTCTATTCATGCGTTATTGGCTAATATGATCAAGTATAGCATGCCACACATTCACATCATTATCATATGAATTATGAGACGTGAGAAGGGAATAACAAACATTTGCATTAACATAGTCAACATCTAATACAATGAAACCATCTAGAAAATAACCACAACCATAGTAATTTGTATCCAAATACAAATCCATACCACTATGGAAGTTCATATTAAAACCTAGCTTAACCAACACTAAAACAGACACTAAATTCTGATGAATCTCCGGAGCTTACAATATATCATGTAGGAACAAAGTGCGTCCACCATGCATGTTTAGTTGGCAAGTGCCAAATTCCTTTTACTTCGGCTCTGGAGTTATTTCCTATATAGATCCACTTAGTTCCGGTTGGTAGTCGTCGGAATTTCACAAAGGATTCTCTATTTTTTGCTACATGGTCTGTTGTGCTCGAATCTACAGTCCACAAAGGATAAGATTCAGCCAAGAATACAAAACTTGACACATAAGCAAAATTCTCAAATGTATAAGGGGTGTTTACCTTCTTTGGCTCACGACAGTTGCGAGCATAGTGACCCTTCTTATCACAATTGTAACACTTTATCGTTGACATTTTCTGCACTTGAGGACGTTTTCCTCTCTTGTGTTGATTAACTCTTGGTTTATTGTAAGAAAGACTTGATCCTTTGCATTCTCACATATTGAACGAATCTATATGCTTGTACTTAGAGCTCGAAGCTCTTTTTTGAGCTAGAACCAGCATAGCAAATATCTATTTTTAGCTCAAATGCCATTAGGCAGTCCTCTACTAGCTCAAGGTGGCACACAGCATCCTCAAGATCTTCCATAGCATGGTCAAGAGCTTCTAGTGCTTCTTGCTTTTCCAGCACATATTGAATCTTCATATTCAATATTTCACAATTTTCGCATTTCGAATCAGCAATTACGTTCTTAGTTGCTGAAACCATCGATCTGAACATATCAGACACATATGCACGAATTATTAATGCCTATCATTTATGCATCCATTTTGCACAGACCCATCATATTAATGAATAATTTCAAGTAAGGTTTCAGAATCAAAAGGTCACTGTATTTCCAATCATCATCCAAAAAATCCTAACTCAAAACTATCATTAATATAATCATCTATGCAAAATAAGTTCAACAAAGTCACTAAAATTCTCTTGAACTTCCCACAACGAATTGTAAATTAACATACTAATTTACAGCAATAAATAACATTGAGCTTTCAATAATTAAACATATCTATTACACTAAGTAATATATTCAGAGGAAAATATCAACATAGAATGAGATATTTATAGCCAAAACAACTCAAACTAATCTAAGAAATAAATAGGGAAAGTCTCTTTTAATCTATCAGTCAAAATATCTAAGAAATCTGAAGGCACATTTGCCAACCACGGAAAAACTTTTGGAGAGCTCTCATGTCGCCTCCAAGGCACATTCACTCTGTGCCATCTGGCACTCAACATAAGGGTTGAAGTTTTGGTTAACTCGATCCTATAGTGCTCTCTTACAAAAGCTATTGCTAGCCTCCTATAATCCAGGACCACGTTGACTTCCCATAGGCGATCTAACACTGCTTGTCATTCAGGTGGAAGAGTGTTTATCAAGGCCGGCACATTCTCAAAATCTAGCATAAGATAACCATTCCAGATGATTTCTTGTATCATCTTATTGACCCTGACCACGTGTGATACTAAATCACTGTCATGCCACCGATAATTAGCTAACTCTGTCATTAGCCCTTTAAGTCTTGCATTTCCTTTGTCCGCTCTCGAAAATGCAGGTGTGCGTGCATAATGCATCATAATTTCTGCAACAAATGTAGAACAAAAATGGATTATTTATAATCCACAATGAATATAAGGGAAAATATATAATTTTTCATGATTATCATAACAAATGTAGAACAAAAATGGATTACTTATAACTCACAATGAACAAATTGGAAAATACATAATTTTCCTTTTTTTCTTCTTTTTTTGGCCGGTCAACGGTCAGCGCCTAGTCAATGGTCAAAGTCAGCGGTCAACACCGGTCAACAGTAGTCAACGCCGGTCAACAGTCAACGGATGACCGGTCAAGTCAACGGGTCTGGTCAACAAGTCCAACGGGTCGAATGGGTCGGGTCAGGTCAGGTCGGTCCAGTTGGACCAGTGAGGCCAATCGAACCGGTTGGGCCGGTCGGACGAATCGACCGGCACGTGCCCTGCACATGCATGGGCAACCGCCGGCTAACATCACGATGACGTCCATTGACTCGTGCCTTGCACGCGCAGGCAGTTGTCGCACACGCGTGCGGTTACCGCAATGAAGCCGAACACATCGGCCGCGCGTGGCGGCGCGTCTGGCAGCATCCAGCGACAAGCCACCATTCGAAATCCTCATATCGATGAGCACTTCAACCCTAAGCAATCAAAAACGCAATTCGATCTACAGAAAATAAAACAACTAGGGGAAACAATACTGTGTCGGGATTTTTCCATCTCTTAGTCGATCAACAATGACGTTTAACGAAAAACAATCAATCAAAACTTGTTTATAAACCTAAATAGTAATCGGGAAATATGATCAAGATGGCTCTAATACCAACGAAGCGAAAATTGGGGAAACGGGATTCCCCAAAATAGGGATTTGACACAAAATTGAACCCTAAGAGAAAAACAATGTAGCGGAAGCAAGCCCAGGAAAAAATCATGAATCACCGATCCTAAGGCACATCACATAATCGAATGTACCTTGTTTCCACGAGACTAAACATCGATGTTGCGACACGAGGAAGAATTCACGCTATTCTTCAAAGGATAATCCTTTTCTGTTCCTCGTGAGAAAATGGTGTTGGAAGACGTAACTCTTTATCAGAGAGAACGTAAACTCCCGTTCTCAAAAATTACGTAACTTCACATCGATAACCACCTCTATGATTTTCCGTTATTTATAATCACTTCCTCTATGGGCCCTCAACTCATGGGTCGGGCCTTTGGGCCCATGATGGGCGGACGGGCCAACATAGGCCCATCAAAAGGAAAAATCCATCACTTTATTTTACATTATTGTTTTAAAGCAATTTCTAGTTCATTTTTGAGAAAAACTCAAAAAGTCAAATGGTTGACTTTTGGATAAACTTTTTTATCAACTTTTTGATAAAAAGTCAATCCCAAGTCAAAAATTAACTTTTTACCCAAAAAATACATTTAGTTTAATTTCACTTTTGTCATATCACTTTCTCAAAAATTCAAAGATTTGACCAAAAAATCAACCTTTTAGGAAAAGTCAACTAAATTGTTGACTTTTTTTTTTTTTTTGTAAAGGTAAAGGTATTATAGCTTTGAACAAATTACAAGGAAAAAGAAACGGCTTCTAAGCACTCTCAACAAAAGAAAGAGAGTGGAGGGGAGCCAAATCAAGCAAGAGGGAGCAGAAATAGCAACAACCAAAAGGTCAACAAGAAGCACGAGAGTGCTCATACAAAAGAAGACCACCAGCCGCCAAAAGAAAGCCACGGTCGTCAACACCTCACCGAATCGGAGCAAGGGAGATCAGAAGTAGGGAGATTAAGCAATTTCCTCACGAACATCGAATATGGCAGGGTCGAAGCCCCAACTTCTCTGAAGCCTTCTATTATTCCTCGGGGTTGCAGGAACAATAGAGAAAGTGGCAGCTTTATCTTTTACGTTCTTGATGATATAATTCTTCATTGCAGCAAGAACCACGCGATTCTCCACGAAAGATAAAAGCATTCCTTTTCTTCCGAGATGATATAACACATAGCTACAAAGGAGTGGCGAGCTATCTTTGTGATAAAAGTCTTTGCCCTTGAGGAATGACACAGCCCATAAGAGGTTATCTTTCCAAGGCCTAGGACGCTAGGGGAGATTACAACGAGTAGCCCAAAAATAAGCGATGGAAGCCGACATGTGGCACTCAAAAAACAAGTGCTCAATGGAGTCAGGGACTTCATTACAAAAGGCACAAGTGGCAAAATCAATTCTACCATGAGAGAGAAGAAGATGCTGGGTAGGCAAACGGTTTTTAGCAAGAAGCCAGAGATTGAACTGGAACCTAGGGGTGATGTCGTTGGCCCAGATGAGCGAAGCCTAGGGTACTCGGCTTCCTTTACTTCTCAATCGGTCCCAAGCTGAGCGCACTGAGAAGCAGCTTGAAGGGTGCCAGCACAAAAAAAAAAAAAAAAAAAAAAAAAAAAAAAAAAAACTGTCCGGACTCTAGTTAAGCGCCGGGAGGGAAAGGCCCCTGGTTCCCATTAGGTTGCACAAAGAGAGTCCCATCGGCGAGAGGAGGTCCGCTACCACAGCCGAATGAGGAAGGCCCGAGCTCGGATGATAGGAGGTGGTAGGATGGCATCAAGAGAGCCTCTCAGGTGCCACCAATCAAACCATAAGGAAACGGAGAGACCATTCCCAAGTTTCCAAATAAAGGAAAGGCGAGAATCCCTTCTTAGTTGTAGTATCTTCTTCCAAGCCCAAGAGCAGGTTGTGGGGGAAGAAGTGATCCAAAAGTTCTGTGTCTTTAAAAAATTTGAGTGGATTCAGCGGCACCACAGGGACTCCTTGTCCGTGAAAAGGATCCATATGTGCTTCAACATAGCCGCCATGTTGCAATCTTTCAATTTGCGGATGCCTAGACCACCCTCCATTTTTGGTAGGCAAACATCATCCCACGATACCTTCGCCCCGCCTTTACCGAGGGCAGCTCCTTTCCATAAGAATTGTCGCAAAATTTGTTCGATACTGTTAAGGACTGAAGCCGATAATGTGAACACACTTGACCAAAAAGCTTGATTTGAATGCAAAACTGACCTTATCAATTGCAGGCTACCGACAAAAGAGAGCAAGCGATGAGCCCAAGATTTAGCTCTAGCAGTGATCCGCTCAATTAAGGTGATGCAGTCCAATTTCCCAAGCCTGGAAGAGATAATAGGCACTCCAAGATAGCGTACTGGGAGTGAACCTTCCATAAACCCAAAGGCTAATAGGATGTAATTTCAAAGAGTCTGAGAACCGCCCGATAGAAATACTCCGCTCTTATTCTTATTCAGAAGTAATCCGCTCCAAGAGGAGAACAAATCTAGGCCCTTCTTTAGTAAGGTGATGGATCTCAAATCAGCCTGGCTAAATAAGAATACATCATCGGCGAAAAATAAGTGAGAAAGCTTGACTGACTTACACCGCCAATAGTATTTGAATTCCTTGTGGGATGTGTGATCTCTTAGAATTCCAAAAAAAACCTCCATCACTAGGGTGAAAAGGTAGGGGGACGTAGGGTCGCCCTAGCGAAGACCACGGCCGCCCGAGAAGAACCCATGTAGTTCCTCATTGACCGAAATGGAGTATTTTGGAGTCCTCACACAAGCCATAATTAACCGAATGAGAAAATCCGGGAATCCAAAGGCCTAAAGCGTTAACTGAAGGAAATCCCAATCTACGGTATCGTAAGCCTTCTGAAAATCCACTTTGACGGCACATTTTGGGAGATATGGGTTCAAGTGGAAACCCGCAAACAGCTCCTGAGCTAACAATATATTATCTCTAATCCTTCTACCTTTCACAAAGGCATTCTAGGAGGGATCAATGATATCACTCAGGACAGAAGCAAGGCGATTGGATATGATCTTCGTGATGATCTTGTAAATTGTATTGCAGCATGCTATGGGTCTAAAGTCGGTAACTGCACTAGCATTAGGTACTTTAGGAACTAGAGTGAGGATAGTGTTGTTTACCTCACGTAGAAGCCGGCCCGAAGAGAAGAATTCCCTAACCGCCTCCAAGACAGACGGCCCCACAATCTCCCAATTTGTTTTGAAGAACTCTGTTGAAGAAAAATCCCTTGGAGTTTTGAAGTTGACAAAACAGCCTCGAGAGTAAGGTCTAAAGAATCCAAGACTCAGTCGGTTAAGTCTGAAGAGTTCAAGCTCCAAAAGTTTTCTGTCTAAAGACAGTCAGACCCAAAGTTCGGTCTGAAGTTTTTCCGTCTGAAGACAGTCAAGACTCAGTTTTAGTCTGAAGACCTTCAAGACCCAAATCTAAATCTGAAGACAGTTTGCGATTTTAACAGGCTGGCAACAAGTTATTTTTATGATTAAGGAAAGTAAGATTTGGATATTATATTTCCTAACTTATCCATGGATTATCTCTTCTTGTGATCATGACCTCAAAAGATTTATTCTTCGGATTTTATCCGTTGAAGATCAAGCGAATTTTTGGAAGGATCTAATTTTGGGAACTCAAGATCCTGATTGTATGGACGAGCAGGATTGACGAGCTATTGTCTACTTACATTTTCGGTGACGTGAAGATCACTTAAATTGATTCAGTCCAACGGGTTGATTGGATGAATTCTTGGAAAGTGCCAACGGGTTTGGAGGCACGGAGACTATTTAAGGTGGATCGATGTTGCTCGAAAAAAGAGAGAGACTTGATAGAAAAATCTCGATATTAGAACCTCTGAGATCACTTGTTCTCTAAAATCACTCGTGTTCAATTTGTGTATCAAAGAGAGTCACTTACAGTGCGAAAACAACAAGAAGCTGTAGGAGAGACTGTCTACTAAAGAAGTCTAGTTCGTGAATTGTAAGAGCTATCATTTACTACATAGTGATTACAACCAGTTGGCTGCCAGCGTGGAGAGTGGACGTAGGCTACTATAATCCTTGTGTCAATTCTCGTTTACCCTACTCTATTTACCTTGTGAATGCATGATCTATTTATTGTTGATGTATTCGTTATATTAAAATATTCTTCATTTAAAGATTCCAAAAGAATTCCGCAATAACCTATTCACCCCCCTCTAGGTGATTTCACTAGCCAATATCAATTGGTATCAGAGCAAGGTTGCTTATTTATTGGAAGTGTTTATTATTTCTAAAGCAAAAGATCTAGGGCTAGTGTTTTGGCTCCAGGTTTAATTGAAGGGCAAAGCAATACCAGACCTCCCTACTTCAATGGAAAGGAGTACAACGTATGGAAAAACAAGATGAAGGCATTCCTAAGATCCAAAGATCCTCTGGAATGGGATGTAGTGGAGAATGGAATTGCTCCTAATGTTGCATCAATTACAAGGAAAGAATTACCTGATGGAGTGGGAATATCACGAACTGATATTCCAAAGAGACAAGCCCTTGATGCAAAGGCTATCTACTCTCTATATTGTGCATTATCTCCTACGGAGTATAATAAAATTTCATCTTGTGAAATAGCCAAAGAAGTTTGGGACAGATTGCACGTCACTTATGAAGGAATAGATCGAGTTAAAGAAACCAAGATCAACATCCTTCTTGGACAATATGAAGCCTTCAAAATGAAGCCAGGAGAATCCATCACGGATATGTTCAATCGATTTACAAAAATTGTAAACGGCTTGGCATACCAAGGATAGCCAATCTCAGGACCCATGAAGGTCAATAAACTGTTGAGAGGACTCTCCAAAAATTGGAATCACGTCAAGACATCTATAAGAGAAACACAAAGGATCATGCCTCTTTCAGTAGATGAATTGGTCGGCACACTTCAATCTTATGAAGTCGAGCAATTCAATGAGGAATTTGACACAAAAGGTAGGAAGTCAATTGCTTTAAAATCTAATGATGATTCTGATGCTACAGATTTAGAAGAAGACTTGGATGATGAGGAGTTGACACTTCTGATTAGAAAATTCAGAAGGCTAAATAGAAAAGGCAGAAGGTTCAATGGAAAGAGACAAAACAATCAGAGATTTCAAAAGAAATCAAATGAAGAAGAAGATACCAGCAAAGAGGTTGTTTGCTTTGAATGCAAGAAGAATGGGATACATTAGACCCAACTGTCCCTTATTGAAGAAAAAGAAAGGAAAACCTGAAAGGTTCAAGAAAGCACTCAAAGCTGAAACTTGGAGTAACACTGAATGTGAGGAGAGTGATGAAGAGTATGCAAATATCTGTCTTATGGTGAATTCAGACTCAGACTCAGACTCAAACAACGGTATCAATGTTAGAAATTTAAAAATTCCTACCAAAGTATCAAAATACATTGATGAACTTTGTCTCGAGTCTTAAAGACTCTCTTAAAAGGATTTTCGGGCGAAAGGGAGAATTCCAAGCGAAACAACAAGAAAAGATCTTAATTGAAAAAGTTGAAAGTCTAGACAAGTCTCTTGCTGTTTCAAAAGAAAATGAGAATGAACTTTCAAAAGAAAATGCTTGCTTGAAAGAAGATTTGTTGAAAGTTACAAAGAAATTTTCAATGGGTTCGAAAAGTTGGATAAAATTCTTTCTATTCAAAGACCTTATTTTAATAAATCTGGTCTAGGAATGACATATGAAACCGTTCCTTTGATTGATTTCCCAAAGGTAAAGGAAAGAATCAAAAATAGGCAAACAAAATCGTTTTATAAAAATCATTTCCAAAAGGTTTTTGTAAAGCCCGTTGGTAGAAATGCTCTTACATGTTCAAAATGCAAAAGTGTAGAACATTTTGAGAAGGAGTGTCCTAAAGTTTGGAGACCTGTTAAGAAGAGCTGGACAAAGACTGTTTATGCTACTAACAATGATGGACCCAAGAAAGTTTGGGTACCAAAGAAGACTTGAGTCTTTCATTTAAATGCAGGTCACTATCAAGAAGAAAATCAAGTGGTATTTGGATAATGGCTGTTCAAGACACATGACGAGAGACTCAAATTGTTTTACAAAACTCTCTCATGTAAAAGGAGGAAATGTTTCTTTCGGTGGCAACAACAAAGGAAAAATTGTTGGTCAAGGAACCGTGAAGATAAGAAACCTCACAATCAACAATGTTTCTCTTGTTGAAGGATTAAACTACAATCTATTGAGTATTAGTCAACTATGCGATTTGGATACAAAATCAACTTTCAAGAAGATACATGTTCGGAACAAGCAAAGATCTCTCACAATCCTTTCTTGGACTAAGACATGGAAACATTTATTTGCTGGATGTAATGTCAGACAGTCCACAATGCTTGATATCAATTCAAGATGAAGCCATCCTTTGGCATAGGAAGCTTGGACATGTCAATTTGAAGCAAATTGCAAAAGTTTCTTCCAAAAAGCTTGTTCGGGGACTTCCTAACCTCAAGTTTCAGAAGCATGAATTATGCACTCCTGTGTACTTGGAAAACAGGTTAGAAATTCCTATAAATCTATAAATCAGGTATCCACTAAACGTGTTTTGCAACTATTACACATGGATTTGTTCGGGCCAATAAGAATTCAAAGTATTGGAGGTAAAAGATTTTGTTTGGTTATAGTTGATGATTATTCTCGTTTTACATGGGTATTCTTTCTTGCAAATAAATCTAATGCATTGACTTATATTACTAAGTTTGCAAAGATAATCCAAATTGAGAAAGGGTATGCAATTTCAAGTATTAGAACTGACCATGGTGGAGAATTTGAGAATCATGATTTTGCTAAATATTGTGATGACTATGGTATTCAACATAATTTTTCATCCCCATACACTTCATAACAAAATGGAGTTGTAGAAAGGAAAAATCGTTCTTTGGAAGAAATGGCAAGAACTCTTTTGATTGAAAGTAATATTTCTCCTCATTTTTGGGCTGAAGCTACTTCAACTGCTTGCTATATTATAAATAGAATTTTTCTAAGACCTATTTTAGAGAAAACACCTTACGAACTGCTTAAAGGTAAGAAACCTATTATTTCTTATTTTCATGTATTTGGTTGTAAATATTTTATCCTAAAGAATTCTAGTGATCGAATTGGTAAGTTTGAAGAAAAGTCAGATGAAGGAATCTTCCTTGGCTACTCTATGACAAGCAAAGCTTTCAGAGTTTTCAACAAACGAACTCAAACTGTGAAAGAATCCATGAATGTGAAGTTTGAAGACTCAGTACAAAATCAGACTCAACCTGAAGATTATGAGTCTGGCCAAGTGTCTACAAATTCTCTTGAAGAAAATCAAATCTCAGACACTCAGCCACAAACCAATTCAGTAGTTCCAATTGAAGAAGAGCTTCATCAAAATGACAAACCAACTACAAATTGGAAGCACAAATCAAGTCACCCTGCAGATCTAATCATTGGCAATATTGATGAAGGAGTTCGTACGAGATCTAAAAGGCGTGAAGAATTTAGTGCTCTTGCACTCATTTTTGAGATCGAACCTAAAAACATAGAAGATGCATTGAAAGATGAAAGCTGGATTGAAGCAATGCAAGAAGAATTGAATCAATTCAAAATCAACAATGTTTGGGAGCTAGTTCCTAAACCAAAAGGTAAATCAATTATTGGTACCAAATGGGTTTTCAGGAACAAGCTTGATCAACAAGGAAAAGTTGTAAGGAACAAAGCAAGACTTGTGGCTAAAGGTTACACACAAGAAGAAGGCATCGACTATGATG
Organism: Eucalyptus erythrocorys; assembly: GCA_014182555.1. Taxonomy (NCBI): domain Eukaryota; kingdom Viridiplantae; phylum Streptophyta; class Magnoliopsida; order Myrtales; family Myrtaceae; genus Eucalyptus; species Eucalyptus erythrocorys. Next base: position 18,910,719 of record CM024603.1, read on the forward strand.
AAACCTATGCTCCGGTGGCAAGGTTAGAAGCTATAAGATTACTTCTTGCTTTTGCTTGTTTTAAAAATTTTAGGTTATTCCAAATGGACGTGAAAAGTGCATTCCTAAATGGAATTATCCAAGAAGAAGTTTATGTGGAACAACCACCAGGATTTGAAGATTCTAGAAGACCAAACCTTGTTTTTAAGCTGAAGAAAGCTTTATATGGCTTAAAACAGGCACCTCGAGCATGGTATGAAAGGTTAATTTCTTAATTCAAAATGGTTTATCTAAAGGTAAAGTTGATACTACTTTATTTATAAAAAGAGAAGGCAAGGATTTCATACTTGTTCAAATTTATGTTGATGATATAATATTTGGTTCTTCTAATGAAAAGCTGCAAGAATTTTTCAAAGTGTATGCGAGAATGAATTTGAGATGAGCATGATGGGTGAATTGAACTTCTTATTGGGACTTCAAGTTAAACAATCAAGTGAAGGAACTTTTATCCACCAAGAGAAGTATGCAAAAGACCTTATCAAGAAGTTTGGAATGGAAAATTGCAAGAAAACAGAAACTCCTATGTCAAGCTCATCAAAGCTGGATAAAGATGAAGAAGGAAAGAGTGTAGACCAAAAGCTATACAGAAGTATAATCAGGTCACTTCTTTACCTTACAACATCTAGACCTGATATTCTATTTAGTGTTTGCATATGTGCTAGATTTCAACCTGATCCTAAAGAATCTCATATGACTGCTATGAAGCGCATTATTAAATATGTTGCAAATACATCTAAGCTAGGTCTGTGGTATTCCAAACAAGGAGATTTTACTCTCCTTGGATATTCTGATGGTGACCTTGCTGGTTGTAGAGTGGATAGAAAAAGCACTACAGGTACATGTTAACTATTGGGAAACAGGATGGTGTCTTGATTCTCAAGAAAACAGGGTACCATGGCTCTTTCAACCGCTGAAGCAGAGTACATAGCTCTTGGAAGTTGCTACTCTCAAATCCTATGGATGCAACAACAATTGAGAGACTTTGGAGTTGAGGAAACAAGTACAGAAATCAAATGTGACAACACAAGTGCAATCAACCTCACAAAGAATCCAATACTTCATTCAAGAGCAAAGCACATTGAAATCAAGCATCATTTCATTCGAGATCATGTTCAAAGTGGTGAAGTGGTGGTTCAGCATGTTGATTCAAATAATTAATTAGCAGATATTTTCACAAAGCCCCTAGAAAAGGCTCACTTTGAATCAATTTGCTCTAGACTAAGTATCGTAAGATTTGAAGATGTTCAGACTCAAAATTAAAGTCTTGAAAAATTCAGACTCAACGCAAGGTCTGAAGGCGTTTCAGGCTCAACGCAAGGTCTGAAGATATTCAGACTCAACGTAAAGTCTGATGGCACTCAGACTCAAAGGTAAAGTCTGAAAAGAGTTCGAGACTCGAGGTAAAGTCGAACAACTATTAGACTCTATTTTAAAGCCCTTTTACTTATTTCTTCGTATTCTCGGCATTATATTATTTTTGATAATTACTTTTCAAATTTTCAAAATCACTTTTTACTCAATTTCTGATATGCAATTATGGCAGTTTACATTTTCAAAAAGGAAGTTTTCTTCTTTTCGAAATTACGGTTTATTTTTAGCAGTTTTTATCTTTACTTTTTAGCGACGATTCAGTATCCCAATTTTATTTTTTTCCCACTATTTATACTCATGATGTAGCACCTTAAAACCCCCGTAAGGTCGCCACAATTATCCCTCTAACTTCGCATTTCATATTGAGCCGTGAATTCTTAGGCTCTCTTTCTTTTTTTTCTCAAACAAACGGTCCCAGCGCAGCTTAATTGCGGAAGCAAAATCAAATCTCTCCAATTCTCCCTCCACATAACCAAAGGGGCAATGCACACCAACTAAACATCATAGGATAGCGAAACCGAACCATTTTTATTTACATACTTACAAGATGGATTTCTTAGGGTAGGTACATATCAAAAAGAAAGCCAGCTCATAACTGACATGGCTCATACTCAAAAAGAAAAACCATCTACCCCATAAACCGATCATACACAGACTAATCCATCTATTGGTCTCGGCTCTGTCCAAAAAAAATACTAGCTCCTAGCTGCCAACTCCCCCATAGGCTCTACACCCACCCTGGTGCGTCGGATGGCGGTGGTGGTAGCATGCCTCGCATGATCCCGTCCCGGCGCACGTGGACGGAAACAAACTCTTGAAACACCGGGCCATCCTCTAGGCCCACCTCATAGCATACCAGCACCCGCACCCCGAAGAAGGTCAAACCAGGGATGGATGGACAGTCGATCTCAGTCACCTCCACCTCTAGGTCTGATGGAATACCATAAAAAGGTGCCCCGCGGGACTGGCTAGAGCGGCATCACTAAGCTGAAAGTTAGTCCCCAAAAGGGGTGAGTATAACAACTCAGCAAATACATGATCCCTTTAGCTACTCACGCATCACACCAAACAATCAAATATGTCATTGCATCACATAACATCATCAAATATGTCATCTCATCATATAATATCAACAAGCATATCTTTACATCATATAACATCATCGAATGCTCATGCATATGCCAATATCATACATCACGCCATAGGTATTCTTTCATCCAGCATTCATTTCCAATGCTCATGCATATACCATGCACACATGTCTCTAAATACTCATGCACACATACCATGCACATATTTCATCTCATGCATGACTCAATCTCAAATTCACAACTTTTAATTTGCTTTTATTGCTCGCACCCAATCTTGGTGAATGCAAAAGAAAAACAAACAACCCCCCGGGCATGTATTTGAAAATACAACCGGGCTTCCGGCATCCCCTACGCTCCGGGCATCTCGGCACCCCGAGGCCATCCAAAATTACGCCCCCAAGGCCACTGGGCATCCGGCATTTTCACTCCCTGGCCAAGCATCTCGCACCCCAACTGGCATCACGAGGAATCCCCCGGAACACACCATCCGAGCTTCCAGCATCCCCTACGCTCCGGGCATCTCAACTCCAAGGCCATCCAGATTTACGCCCCCAGGGCTACTGGGCATCCGGCATTTTCACTCCGTGGCCAGGCATCTCGCACCCCAACTGGCATCACGAGGAATCCCCCGGCACACACCATTCGGGCTTTCTCATTTATATTCACATGCGTGGTTCAACTTCATATGGCATATGATATGATGCTCACTTTTCATGACTATATGCAATGCCAAACATCATCACTCATGTGGCATGAAAATCACATAGGACAACTCCATTCATTTTAGTTCCCATCCTTTTCTTCAAAACTCATAAAATCCAGCATACATGGGTTCTGAAAATGTTTAAATTAAATCCCCAAATGACTTTAAAAAATTGTGAGATTTACACACGTGATAGTCGAGACATAATGGCACACTTTCCATGAAGAATGCATGTTCTAAATGTCATCACATAAAAAAAATACAACTCAGCAATTGCAACACAACAATTTCGGACATAACAGCTTACACGGTTTCAGAATATCCCTAAATTAAATATCCAAATGACCTCTAAAAATCATGAAATTTTACCACATCACCATTAAGACATAAAGGCACAACTTTCATGAAGAACTCATGTCCAAACAATCCTCACACGAAAAGATACAAGTTTGGCAACACCAATCACAGTTTCGGGCACTCCAGATTGCACAGCTTTAGAATTCTTCAAATTAAATACCCAAAAAACATTCAAAAATTATGAAATTTTACCATGTGATAGTCAAGAGTTTAAAGTAGATTTCTCATGAAGACATTAACATTAGATTCGTCCTAGATGATTAGTTACAACAAACAAAAGCTTCTGTCCATAGTACCAAACCGTCCAGAATCAACCCATCACCGAAATTTTGCCATTTGACCTACCTATCCTCCTTCTTTTCTTCTTAATTTTGGATATGTTCTAGTTTAAAGTGTTTTCTTCAACTTTCATTTAGGAGTCAAAGTGAGTTTACCAAAAAAAAAGTCACCTTATGATCCCCGTAACCTACTGACGTTCCACAAGTTAGTCCAGATTCCATGTCTTTAAGAAAAATTGCGTTTCACTAGGCTATACTTGTTATATTTGTCTAAATTTTGATTATGTTGTTCTTCAAGATGTTTTCTACAATTCTTATGAAGAAGTCAAAGAGAGATTCCCAGCAAAAAGTCATGTACAACAACCAAAGTTATTGGAGGTCGACATGCAATCCCAGAATTAACCGGTTTCGTATATAATGGGTTTCACCCCTCAAAACTCATCCATTTTACCTCAAATTTTAGTATGTTATAATTCACGATGTGGGCTACAACTTTCATGAAGAAGTCAAAGTCAGATTCCAACTCTAAAGTCACCTACAGATATTCACAACATTCGGGTGCAGAGAGTCTACTCGAGAACAACTTAACCATTCTAACCAAAACACTCCCAAACTTCGGTTTTCATGCTCAATTCACACAAAATCAACTACCACACAGCAATACATTCACAATAAAACATGCAAGAGTAGTTCAAGGATCAAGGCTTGTCTCAAAATTCAACAAAATCAAGCACAAATTGGGCGGGTAACGATCGGCGTCGCACGGCCTCCTCTCCCTCCTTCTTCTTCTTTCTCTTTTCTCCTTTCTCTCTCTCTCTCTCTCACTCACATAAGCACGGTCGAAGACTCCTCTAGGACCGGCCGAAACTCCTTTTATCTCCCCTAAGCTCTCATCATTATGTGTAATGATGATTTATTCATGCAAGATGACACCTAGCTAATGCTCAAGACACTTGGACAGCCACTTGACACCTTACTCTCTCCTTGGTGTGCACAAGGTGGCTCGGCTGAAGCCCTCTCCATGGGCCCATAGGCCGGCCCACCAATTCCCTTAAAGCCCACGCCATTTCGGCCCAAGTCTCAAGCCCATCCTACTTTAAATCCTAATCCCGCTTATACTTATTTAACTACAAATACAATCTTAGCCGTATAACACTACTACATAGATCATGAGTAATTCAATTTCATAGGACACACAGTGAGTTATAGGAAATTCCTCTCAATCCATCTTTCAATCCAAGCTTAGTCACACGTGAGCATACAAAACAGTAGTTCATCGAATGCTCGGCCTTTGCTCAATTGTAACTCATTGGTCCAATGACTAAAATCTGACAGTATTTCCATCGATCGACCACAGCCATCGCATCCTCGAGGGTTGTCGAAATTCTTGGGTGCCACAACTCTCCCCTCCGTAAAGAATTTCGTCCTCGAAATTAGACAAAACCTATGTCTCCTTAAATAAGTGAGGGTATCTTTTCCTCATCTCATTTTCACTCTCCCAAGTGGCTTCCTCCACATCATGATATCGCCATAATATTTTAACCAATGGAATCCTCTTGGTCCTGAGAATTTGTTCCTTTCGATCCAGTACTTGCACCAGTTCTTCAATATACCTTACTTTCTCATCCACTTCGATGGCTTCATGATCGAGTATGTGACTAGGATCTGGTTGATACTTTTTCAACATCGACACATGGAATACATCATGCAAATTTCCCAACTTTGGAGGTAATGCCAAACGATAAGCCACATTCCCTATTCTTTCAAGTATTTCAAATGGTCCAACAAATCTAGGGCTCAGCTTACCCTTTACTCCAAATCGAGATACTCCTTTTACTGGGGATACTTTAAGGAATACATGGTCTCCTACACTAAACTCTAAAGGTCTTCTACGCTTATCTGCGTAGTCTTTTTGTCTACTTTGAGCTGTCTTAAGCCTTTTCCTGATAATTTCAACAGCTTCAGTAGTAACTTGTACCAGTTCAGGTCCTTTCAATTTCCTTTCACCTACTTCGTTCCAACAGACAGGAGTCCTACACCTCCTCCCATATAATGCTTCGTAGGGAGCCATACCTATACTTTTTTGGTAACTATTATTATAAGCAAACTCTACCAAATGGAGTCTCTCATCCCAGTTTCTTGTAAAATCAATCACACGAGCACTTAACATATCCTCTAATATCTGAATTACTCTTTCTGTTTGTCCATCTGTTTGGGGATGAAAAGCAGTACTTAGTTGGAGCTTAGTTCCCAAGGCATCTTGAAGACTTCTCCAAAAGTTCTAAGTAAATCTTGAATCTCGATCTGAAGTAATAGTCACTGGAACACCATGTAAGCATATCACTTGGCTCACATATATCTCTGCATATTTATTCATTAAGTAATCTGTACGGACTGCTAAGAAATGAGCGGACTTAGTTAAACGATCTACTCTTACCCAAATAGAGTCATGGCAACTTGATGTCCTTGGTAATCCTTGTACAAAGTCCATGGTTATATGTTCCCATTTCCACTCTGGTATATCTAGTGGTCTCAAAAGTCCTGCAGGTTTACGATGTTCCGCTTTTACCTGTTGACATGTCAAGCATTGAGATACGTACTTGGCCGTATCCATTTTCATACCATTCCACCAAAATTGCTGATGCAAATTCTTGTACATCTTTGTACTACCTGGGTGAATACTGTAATTACTTTTATGTGCCTCCGACAAAATTTCCTTCTTTAACTCTTCATTGTTGGGAACACAAAGTCATCCTTGACATCTTACCACTCCATCTTCAGAAATTTGAAATTCTGGTCTTTTTCCTAAAGATACAGTGTCTTTTATTTTCAAAATTTCCGGATTAGACTTTTGTAAAATCTTAACCTTCTGAATAATTTCAGGTTCAATCCTCAACGCAGTAAGCACACCGGTAAGGCAATCCACTTCCAATTTAAACTCGAGTCATTACGGACTTTAACGGGCTCGATTCCGCCATTCTTAAACTAGCTATTTCCACGGCCGACTTGCGACTAAGAGCATCTGCTACCTTATTCGCCTTTCCTGGATGATATCGTATCTCATAATCATAATCCTTTAATAATTCCATCCATCTCCTTTGTCTCATGTTCAATTCCTTTTGTGAGAATAGATATTTCAAGCTCTTATGATCTGTATAAATCTCAAACTTTTCCCCATACAAATAGTATCTCCATATCTTTAGGGCAAACACTATAGCTGCTAATTCTAAATCATGCGTTGGATAATTCGATTCATGGGGTTTCAATTGTCTAGATGCATAGGCTATGACCTTACCATGCTGCATTAAAACACATCCTAGTCCTTTATGAGATGCATCACTATATATTGTAAAACCATCAGATCCAAATGGTAAAGTCAGGATTGGGGCCAAAGTCAATTTTCTCTTAAGTTCCTGGAAACTCTTTTCACATTCCCCATCCCATTCAAATTTTACATTCTTTCGAGTCAATTTTGTTAAAGGACTTGCCAACTGTGAGAATCCTTCAATAAATCTCCGATAATAACCAGCCAATCCTAAGAAACTCCGTATTTCAGTAGGTGTGGTCGGTCTTGGCCAATTTATCACCATCTCAACCTTCGCCGGATCCACTTTGCAATTCCTTCCCGATATCACATGTCCTAAAAATATTATCTGGTCCAACCAGAATTCACACTTACTAAACTTGGCATACAGTTTATGATCTCTCAGAGTCTGTAAAACTATCCTTAAGTGTTGTTCATGCTCTCTAGGCCCTTTAGAATATATCAAGATATCATCGATGAAAACAATCACAAATTGGTCTAGATAAGGCTTAAACACCCTATTCATTAGATCCATAAATGCAGCCGGTGCGTTTGTCAATCCAAATGGCATAACAAGGAACTCATAGTGTCCATAACGAGTCCTAAACGCAGTCTTAGGAATATCCTCTTCTCTAATTCTTAATTGATGGTATCCCGACCTTAAGTCAATTTTAGAGAAAACCGAACTTCCCTGGAGTTGATCAAAAAGATCATCAATCCTAGGCAAAGGGTATTTGTTCTTAATGGTCACTTGATTCAGTTGCCTATAATCAATGCATAAGCGCATCGATCCATCTTTCTTTTTCACAAACAAAACTGGTGCACCCCAAGGTGAAGCACTCGGCCTAATGAATCCTTTATCAAGCAATTCCTGTAATTGCACTTTCAGTTCCTTCAACTCTACTAGTGCCATCCTATAAGGGGCTTTGGATATCGGCGCTGTTCCAGGCATCAATTCAATTTCAAACTCAATTTCCCAGTCTGGTGGCAATTCAGGTAATTCCTCAGGAAATACATCTTGAAACTCATTAACTACCCTAATTTCCTCAATCTTAGGTTCCTCTCGAGTATAATCTTTAACCACAGCCAAATATCCTTGACATCCTTTGTCAAGTAATGCACAAGCTTCTATTGCCGAAATGAGTGGTATAGATAGGTGAATTTGACTTCCCAAAAATTCACAACTAGACTGATCAGATAGGGTAAGTCGAATCACTTTTCTATAACAATCTACTTTGGCCTGATGCTTATGAAGCCAATCCATCCCTATAATAACATCAAAATCATACATAGCCATTACAACTAAGTCTATCTCCATATCTCTTCCTCCCACTGTTATCTTACAACTTCTACATCCCAGCGTAGACAATATCATATTCTTTAAAGGCGTGGAAACACAAACAGGCGTCTCAAGAGGCGTAGCTTCTATCTTATTCAACTATCTATATCTTTCAGACACAAATGAATATGTAGCACCCGTGTCAAACAATGCATATGCCTTTCTATCATTTATAAGAATCGTACCTGAAATAACATTTTTGGAAGCTTCCGCTTCCTCTTGGGTAACTGCATACGCCTTTCCATGTGCTGGTGGTCTTTGAGAATTCCTTGATAGACTTGGTTTAACGGTACTCTGTTGTGTCTGTCGCACTGAGCCAACACTCGTTTGCGATCTTTCTTGTGGGCAGCTTCTCCTAAAATGACCTGCTTGTCCACAACCATAACACTTCAATTGTCCATTGCAGGGTCCTGGGCCATGTCGTCCATCACACCTTGGGCATTCTCCATTCCTATTAGGTATTCTTCCTAAGCTCAAGCTATCCTTGCCTTTACCAAATTTCCCAAAGTTACCCTTCTTTTTAGATTGCCAGGTCTGTCCTTGACCTATATAGGGTCTCTTACCCCGTCAAACATCGCCAAAAGACCATTGTTTCTTACTCTCCAACTATTCTCTTTCCAATTCCTGCTCTACCGACTGTGCCCTCTCATAGACCTCAGTATAATTTCTTATATTCAGAGGCACCGGTTGTTTCCTAATATTGGTCCTCAGTCCCTTCAGAAATCTCTTAGCTTTCTCTTCTTGATCCTCAACCAATCTAGGAGCATATCTAGATAATTCAGAAAATTTGGCCTCATACTGATCTACAGTTAGTTCCTTTTGTTCTAATTGAACAAACTCTGTAATCTTTCGATCCTTAGCACAATCAGAAAAATGCTTCCTATTGAAAGTCCTAACAAACTCATCCCAATTCACAGGAGTACCTGGTGGGAAGATCGTATCCTTTTAAGTTCTCCACCAAAATTTTGCATTTCCCTCCAGCTGGTACTCTGCCAAAGTTATTTTCTCAGCATCACTACAGTCCAACAACCTGAAAATTTGTTCCATTCCATCAATCCAATGTTCCGCCTCCTCAGGACTTCCCATTCCACTGAACTTAGGTGGTTTTAACTTCAAAAATTGCTCCACTAGTCCTTGAGTACGGCGTTCTGCTCCAGGTTGTTGCTGTGCTTGTCTTTCCATCAAATTTCCTATATTGGCCAATGCCTACAGGATATCTTCCATTCGAGGTTCAGCCCTTGCAGCAAAGGCTTCAGCCCTCGATGGTTAAGCACTTCCAGCTCGTACCATGCTTTTCCTGCAGTTTCTAAGCATTTGCCTCAGAAATAATATGAGACTCAATGTCTCCATTTAAAATTACCACAATTATATAAGTAACATAAACATGTTACTGACAACCTAAAAGCAACTCTAATAGGGATCTACGAGTGAATACCCATCACTCGTTGTTCAAAATTAGACAACTATCTCAGTTAGTATCCTATGGTGTGCATTGTCATCTTATTCCTCAATTTCCAAATGAGGCTCCTTATCACTCCAACTAGACCAAATGCTCTGATACCAAACAAACACTGTAGCACCTTAAAACCCCCATAAGGTCGCCACAGTTATCCCTCTAACTTCGCATTTTATATTGAGCCGTGAATTCTTAGGCTCTCTTTCTTTTTTTTCTCAAACAAACGGTCCCGGCGCAACTTAATTGCGGAAGCAAAATCAAATCTCTCCAATTCTCCCTCCACATAACCAAAAGGGCAATGCACACCAACTAAACATCATAGGATAGCGAAACCGAACCATTTTTATTTACATACTTACAAGATGGATTTCTTAGGGTAGGTACATATCAAAAGAAAGCCAGCTCATAACCGACATGGCTCATACTCAAAAAGAAAAACCATCTACCCCATAAACCGATCAAACACAGACTAATCCATCTATCGGTCTCGGCTCTGTCCAAAAAAAAATCCTAGCCCCTAGCTCCCAGCTCCCCCTGCAGGCTCTACACCCACCCTGGTGCGTTAGATGGCGGTGGTGGTAGCATGCCTCGCATGATCCCGTCCCGGCGCACGTGGACGGAAACAAACTCTTGAAACACTGGGCCATCCTCCAGGCCCACCCCATAGCGTACCAGCACCCGCACCCGGAAGAAGGTCAAACCAGGGACGGATGGACAGTCGATCTCAGTCACCTCCACCTCTAGGTCTGATGGAATACCATAAAAAGGTGCCCCGCGGGACTGGCTGGAGCGGCATCACTAAGCTGAAAGTTAGTCCCCAAAAGGGGTGAGTATAACAACTCAGCAAATACATGATCCCTTTAGCTACTCACGCATCACACCAAACAATCAAATATGTCATTGCATCATATAATATCATCAAATATGTCATCTCATCATATAATATCAACAAGGATATCTTTACATCATATAACATCATTGAATGCTCATGCATATGCCAATATCATACATCACGCCATAGGTATTCTTTCATCCAGCATTCATTTCCAATGCTCATGCATATACCATGCACACATGTCTCGAATACTCATGCACACATACCATGCACATATTTCATCTCATGCATGACTCAATCTCAAATTCACAACTTTTAATTTGCTTTTATTGCTCGCACCCAATCTTGGTGAATGCAAAAGAAAAACAAACAACCCCGGGCATGTATTTGAAAATACAACCGGGCTTCCGGCATCCCCTACGCTCCGGCATCTCGGCACCCCGAGGCCATCGAGGAATACGCCCCCAAGGCCACCATGGGCATCCGGCATTTTCACTCCCTGGCCGGGCATCTTGCACCCCAACTGGCATCACGAGGAATCCCCCGGCACACACCATCCGGGCTTCCAGCATCCCCTACGCTCCGGGCATCTCAACTCCGAGGCCATCCAGATTTACGCCCCCAGGGCTACTGGGCATTCGGCATTTTCACTCCGTGGCCGGGCATCTCGCACCCCAACTGGCATCACGAGGAATCCCCCGGCACACACCATCCGGGCTTTCTCATTTATATTCACATGCATGGTTCAACTTCATATGGCATATGATATGATGCTCACTTTTCATGACTATATGCAATGCCAAACATCATCACTCATGTGGCATGAAAATCACATAGGACAACTCCATTCATTTTAGTTCCCATCCTTTTCTTCAGAACTCATAAAATCCAGCATACATGGGTTCTGAAAATGTTTAAATTAAATCCCCAAATGACTTTAAAAATTGTGAGATTTACACACGTGATAGTCGAGACATAATGGCACACTTTCCATGAAGAATGCATGTTCTAAATGTCATCACATAAAAAAAATACAACTCAGCCATTGCAACACAACAATTTCGGACATAACAGCTTACACGGTTTCAGAATATCCCTAAATTAAATATCCAAATGACCTCTAAAAATCATGAAATTTTACCACATCACCATTAAGACATAAAGCCATAACTTTCATGAAGAACTCATGTCCAAAAAATCCTCACACGAAAAGATACAAGTTCGGCAACACCAATCACAGTTTCGGGCACTCCAGATTGCACAGCTTTGGGATTCTTCAAATTAAATACCCAAAAAACATTCAAAAATTATGAAATTTTACCACGTGATAGTAAAGAGTTTAAAGTAGATTTCTCATGAAGACATTAACATTAGATTCATCCTATATGATTAGTTACAACAAACAAAAGCTTCTGTCCATAGTACCGAACTGTCCAGAATCAACCCATCACCGAAATTTCGCCATTTGACCTACCTATCCTCCTTCTTTTCTTCTTAATTTTGGATATGTTCTAGTTTAAAGTATTTTCTTCAACTTTCATTTAGGAGTCGAAGTGAGATTACCAAAAGAGAGTCACCTTATTATCCCCGAACGTACTGACGTTCCACAAGTTAGTCCAGATTCCATGTCTTTGAGAAAATATGCGTTTCACTAGGCTATACTTGTTAGATGTTTCTAAATTTTGAGTATGTTGTTCTTCAAGATGTTTCCTACAATTCTTATGTAGAAGTCGAAGAGAGATTCCCAGTAAAAAGTCATGTACAACAACCAAAGTTACTGGAGGTCGACATGCAATCCCAGAATTAACCGGTTTCGTATATAATGGGTTTCACCCCACAAAACTCATCCATTTTACCTCAAATTTAGTATGTTATAATTCACGATGTGGGCTACAGCTTTCATGAAGAAGTTGAAGTCAGTTTCCAACTCTAGAGTCACCTACAAATCCTCACAACATTCGTGTGCAGAGAGTCTACTCGAGAACAACTTAACCATTCTAACCAAAACACTCCCAAACTTCGGTTTTCATGCTCAATTCACACAAAATCAACTACCACACAGCAATAAATTCACAATACAACATGCAAGAGTAGTTCAAGGATCAAGGCTTGTCTCAAAATTCAACAAAATCAAGCACAAATCGGGCGGGTAACGATCGGCGTCGCACGGCCTCCTCTCCCTCCTTCTTCTTCTTCTTTCTCTTTTCTCCTTTCTCTCTCTCTCTCTCACTCACATAAGCATGGTCGAAGACTCCTCTAGGACCGGCCGAAACTCCTTTTATCTCCCCTAAGCTCTCATCATTATGTGTAATGATGATTTATTCATGCAAGATGACACCTAGCTAATGCTCAAGACACTTGGACAGCCACTTGACACCTCACTCTCTCCTTGGTGTGCACAAGGTGGCTCGACCGAAGCCCTCTCCATGGGCCCATAGGCCGGCCCACCAATTCCCTTAAAGCCCACGCCATTTCGGCCCAAGTCTCAAGCCCATCCTACTTTAAATCCTAATCCCGCTTATACATATTTAACTACAAATACAATCTTAGCCGTATAACACTACTACATAGATCATGAGTAATTCAATTTCGTAGGACACACAGTGAGTTATAGGAAATTCCTCTCAATCCATCTTTCAATTCAAGCTTAGTCACACGTGAGCATACAAAACAGTAGTTCATCGAATGCTCGGCCTTTGCTCAATTGTAACTCATTGGTCCAATGACTAAAATCTGACAGTACTTCCATCGATCGACCACAGTCATCGCATCCTCGAGGGTTGTCGAAATTCTTGGGTGCCACACACGAATCGTCACTTTCATCTGCTACTACTCTTTTTAAATTCATCTCCATACTCGTTTGCTTTCAAAACCCTAAAAGCTCCATTTGTCGTTCCTATTTCATCATCGTTTTCGATAAAAATCCCATCTTTTTAGCGAACAAGTTGAACTTTCGCCTGTGTTCCAAAAATGTCGTCTCGGAAGTCTTCCAGAATCGCAAGCAGGGGACCACAGAGACATCCAGAGGGTCCTACAAGGGTGGACCTCACGGGAGAAGAGTCTCCTCAAAGGGAAGCCGAAAGTCAGCATTTTGAGGAAGGGATCAAGCGAGCTGGTAAGAACTCTTAAACCGAATACTGCTTTTGATCTTTACAAAAGGCTTAAAGATGGAGGAGTAAGCCTAAAGACGATTGAGGATTTTTTGAAAGAAAGAGGATTTAAAGCGAGTATATCTTCTTGCGTGAAATGGAGAAGATGAAAGTTGTTGGTGAAGGAAGGCGCACAAAGGGCGCTTGAAAACATTTCGAGTAATCCGCTTGATAATACTCCAACCGAGACCCTAGATGATGATGAGAGACTTTTCTCTCACTTCTAGCCACGATTTGGTGTGGCTGCTAACTCTGTTTGTCCTTCAGGAAGTTTGTTTCGGTCTAAAGAGCATGAGTGAGTTTACACGAAGTTGTTGAAGAGGGGTGTAGTAAACCCAAGAAGTGTGGACTTCGACTTCCTTGATTCGTTAAAGATAAATCTTAGAGGGAAGTTTGCTAGGCTACAATTGAAGAGATTCTACACGGATACGACAAATGCCTATTCCGAACTTACGGCATATTTTTATTCGAATTTGTCGTTTTTGGATGCAAATCGATTATCATTTTCTTTTATGGACAAGGATTATATAGTTGATGTTGATACGTTGGCTAATATTATTGGGATGGAGAGAAGAAGTTTCCAACCAATAAAAGTCTCTACAGCATATGCAACTTTGGAGATTGTGCGAAACAGAACAGTAGAGGGCAAAATATCCTATACTAGGATGAATGCCACAAATGTATTGCTCCACAAAATCGTCATCAACTATATCCGGCCCAAGACAACCTCGAAGACCGATGTCTCCAAAACCGAAGCCAAACTGATGTTTGCCATCAACCAAAGCAGACCCTTTTCTCTCCCACATGTTATTCTTTTCCACATGTACAGAACTGTGGTTAAGGATAAGGGTCAATTGCCTTATTCATCGATCATCACCAAGTTGTTCAGGCATTTCGATATTCAGATTCCTGCACCTCTATGCCTGACCAATTTAAGTGTGATGCTTGTTGGTCACAAGATGGTGATGAAGATGAAGTTTCTAGAGCTAAATGCTGCATTGGAAAGGTTGAAGGAAAGGACACCCTCAAAAGAAACTTCCACTGCTTCTACAAAGAGAAAGGGCAAAGAGCCCATGGCTGAGAAAAAGCGTCGAAAAATCATCTTGCAAGATGAAGATGATGAGGATGATGCCATGACTTTGTCTGCTCTCTCAAAATTGAGGAGCCCTGTTAGTTTGAGAACAGAGGCTGGAGAGAGGGCAAGAAAAGAAGCAGCGGAGAAGGAAGTTGAGAAGCAGAGGAAAGAGGAAGAGAAACAGAGGAAGAGAGAAGAGGAAAGGAAGAGAAGAGAGGAAGAAAGAAAAAGAAGAGAAGAGGAGCAGAGAAGAGGAGAAGAAGAACAGAGAGAAGAAGAGGAAAGATAGAGGAAAGCAGAAGAAGAAGAAGAAAGAAGAAGGAAAGAAGAAGAGGAAGAAATGAGAAGAGAAGAAGAAGAAAGAAGGAAGAAGGATGAAGAGGAGAGTAGAATGCAGGAGGATTTGGCTGCAAGATTAGAGCCATCATTTGCTCAACTGGGAAGAGATCGAGAAACATCATAGTGCTGATATAGATGTAGGTGAGGAATATTCTACTCCACCTACTAGCATCAACATAAGGGGAGTTGCTGCAGAGCAAGAAACAATTTCACCTTTACATTTTAGTGATGTGAGTAGGTCAGGTGCTGACCCTGAGGAGGTTTATGCATCTCATTTCCTAGAACATGAAGAATCCTCACCAATAGAGAAGGAAAGGGCTGAGAAGGATGCTCCGAGTTTCCAAACTCCTAGAACTGAATTTACTGGTCCTAGTGGAGGTAACGCTAATTCGACAGCTTTTACACAACTGTTGGATGTTATGTTGGACCTTAAGAAACAGGTGTTTGGAATGGACTTCAAGCTGAGGGATTTAAAGAAGGCGCTGCTGAGTACTTCTGTGAATATGCAAGATCAGATCAACGCACTGAGAGCTCAAGTGGAATCAAATTAGAGCAGTGCAGAGTTGGTTTCAGTGAAGGAAGCTCTTGCAAATCTCGAGAAGACAAGGGAGCTCAGCAAATTTCAGCTTGTTCGTTTCCCTGGAGAGCCCTAAATCATTTTCAAAACCATCTCTTATTCACTCTACCACCTTTGATGGGACAAAAAGGGGGAGAGTTTGCAGATTTGAAGCTTGTTTTTATTTTGAACTTTTATTTCATTTGTTTGCTTGAACTGTTTTCATTTTTTTATTTATTTGGATTGGACTATGTATTTGAATCTCTATGACTTTATCTTGATGATTTGATGTTTGGATTTCTAGACTTGTGAATTTGTATTGCAGGATCATTATATTCGTGAGGATAATTGTTATTGGACTAACACTCTGTTTTGCAAAAATAATCCTCAAAGTATATATGAGTCTTCCTTGCAAGTTTTTAATTCGCAAATCTTCCGAGGGTTTTGTCACCATCAAAAAGGGGGAGATTGTTGAAGAAAAATCCCTTGGAGTTTTGAAGTTGACAAAACAGCCTCAAGAGTAAGGTCTGAAGAATCCAAGACTCAGTCGGTTAAGTCTGAAGAGTTCAAGTTCCAAAGGTTTTCCGTCTGACGACAATCAGACCCAAAGTTCGGTCTGAAGTTTTCCGTCGAAGACAGTCAAGACTCAGTTTCAGTCTGAAGACGTTCAAGACCCAATTCTAAGTCCGAAGACGGTTTGCAATTTTGACGGGCTGGCAACGAGGTTATTTTTATGGTTAAAGAAAGTAAGATTTGGATATTATATTTCCTAACTTATCCATGGATTATCTCTAGCTGTGATCATGACCTCGGAAGATTTATTCTTCGGATTTTATCCGTTGAAGATCAAGCGAATTTTTGGAAGGATCTAATTTTGGGAACTCAAGATCCTGATTGTATGGGCGAGCAGGATTGACGAGCTATTGTCTACTTACATTTTCGGCGACGTGAAGATCACTTAAATTGATTCAGTCCAATGGGTTGATTGGATGAATTCTTGGAAAGTGCCAATGGGTATGGAGGCACGGAGACTATTTAAGGTGGATCGGTGTTGCTCGAAAAAAGAGAGAGACTTGATAGAAAAATCTCGATATTAGAACCTTTGAGATCACTTGTTCTCTAAAATCACTCGTGTTCAATTTGTGTATCAAAGAGAGTCACTTATAGTGCGAAAACAGCAAGAAGCTGTAGGAGAGACTGTCTATTGAAGAAGTCTAGTTTGTGAATTGTAACGGCTCTCATTTGCTACATAGTGATTACAGCCAATTGGCTGCCAGCGTGGAGAGTGGACGTAGGCTTGGAACAAGCCGAACCACTATAATCCTTGTGTTAATTCTCTTTTACCCTACTTTATTTACCTTGTGAATGCATGATCTATTTATTGTTGATGTATTCGTTATATTAAAGTATTCTTCATTTAAAGATTCCAAAAGAATTCCGCAATAACCTATTCACCACCCTCTAGGTGATTTCACTAGCCAATATCAAACTCTGTCGTGAACCCATCCAGGCCTGGGGCCGCCTGTAGCACCCCTAAACCCCCTTGGGGTCGCTACAGTCAATCCCATAAATCCTTTATCTTCCACTTTGAGCAGTAAACCCTTAGGCTCTTTTTTTTTTTTTTTAATACAAACGGTCCCAGCGCGTTCAACATGCGGAAGTGAAATCATTTCCCTTCAAATCTCCCTACCAACAGCTAGAGAAGGGCAATGCACACACTACACAATCGAAGGATAATAAAACCAGACCTCTTTTATTTATATAACTATGAGATGGATCCCTTCGGGGTAGGTACATACTAACATAAAGCCAACTCATGCTGACGTGGCTTAAACATCAAAAGAAAAGTAAACTCCATTACCCCTCAAAAGAAAACCCTCAAAAACTGGCTTAGTCCATCCCCTGGTCCTGGTTTGTCAAAAAATGTCAGTCCTCTGCTCCCAGCTCCTCTCTCGGCCTACCTCCTCCTCCTTGGTCTGCCAGACGGTGGTGGTGGCAGCATACCTCTCATGACACCATCTCGCTGCACAAAAACAGATACGAACTCCTGAAAAACAGGGCCATCCTCGAGCCCTACCTCAAACCGTACCAGCACTCGGACTCTGAAAAAGATCAACCCAGCGACGATCGGGCTATCTATCTGCGTAATCCCCACCTCCACGTCGGAAGGGATCCCATAGAAGGTACCCGGAGAAACTGGAGCAAGCGGCATATCTAGTCTGAAAGTGTTTTCCCCAAAAGGGGTGAGTATATTGACTTAGCAAAGATATAATCTCTATGACTACTCATACAACACACAAACAGTCAGACAAATCACATCATCACACAACAATACAGACATTACATAACATCAGACAGCATCAACAGATACATCCATGCATATGGCAACTATTCAGTCATAGACACTCAATCATTCATATGCACATACATGTATCATCCAATGCCATGCATATATTTCACCATGTGCACATACATGTATCATCCAATGCCATGCATATATTTCACCAGGTGCACATCATATTTTCAGTTTTCACAATATTAGTGAGCTTTTAATGCAATCCCGGCACACACCATCCGAGCTTCCGGCCCCCCACATTCCGGGCATCTCGCACCCCAACTGGCATCACGAGGAATTCACGGCACACACCATCCGTGCTTCCGGCATTTACACTCCCTGGCCGGGCATCTCGCACCCCATCTAGCATCACGAGGAATTCACGGCACACACCATCCGTGCTTCCGGCATCCCCTACGCTCCAAGCATCTCAACTCCGAGGCCATCTAGATTTACGCACACAGGGCTACTGGGCATCCGGCATTTTCACTCCCTGGCCGGGCATCCCGAAAACTCCCGGGGCAACATCGGCTCACACCATCCGATGGCCTTCTCATATGCATGATTCATGGCATACAACATAATATTTATCACTCATAACATCATGCAATGCCAACATTCTCATTCATATGGCATGGAATTCACATGGAACACTTCATTCAACCAATTTCCATCCCTTCCTCATAAGTGCGCAAAATTTCAGCTCATACAATTCCAAGGAAACATCTCAATTGAATGCCAAATAATTTCCAAAAATTATAAAATTCACCCACATAACAGCCAAGACAAAATGACACATGTTTCATGAAGAAAGTATGTTATGGATGTCATTATACAAAAAGATATTGTTCAGCCATGTCAACGCAGCAAATTCCAAACAAAACAGTTTGCGCAATCACAAAAGAAATCTAAATTGACCATCCATTTGGCCACTAAAAATCCTGAAATTTCATCACATCACCATAGAGACATTAAGGCACAACTTTCATTAAGAGACTATGTCCAAAAAACTCTTACAGAAAAAGATATCAGCTCGGCAAGACAGATTAGAATTTAGGGACTTCCCAGTTTACACAATTCTCAAATTTTATTTAATTAAATACCCAAGCGTCACTCAAAAATTATGAAATTTCACTATGTTATAGCCAAGATCCCAAAGAACATTTCTCATGAAGACATAATCACTAAATTCGTCCTACATAATTTACTATAAAAATCACAAGCCTCTGTCTCAATTACCGAACCGTACAGGATCAATAGAATTTCTCCGTTTACACTGCTCTCGAATTTCATGAAATTAAATATCCAAATCTCATTCAAAAATTACGAAATTTTAGTATGTCGTAGCCAAGAGTCTAAAAAACATTTCTTATGAATACATAATCATCAAATTCGTCCTACATAATTTACTATAAAAATCACAAGCTTCTGATTCAGTTACCGAACCGTACAGGATCAATAGGACTTCCCAGTTTACACTGCTCTCGAATTTTATGAAATTAAATATCCAAATCTCATTAAAACATTATGAAATTTCAGTATGTCATAGCCAAGAGTCTAAAGAACATTTCTCATGAAGACGTAATCATCAAATTCTTCCTACATAATTTACTATAAAAATCACAAGCTTCTGATTCAATTACCGAACCGTACAGGATCAATAGGACTTCCCAGTTTACACTGCTCTCGAATTTTATGAAATTAAATATCCAAATCTCATTCAAAAATTACGAAATTTCAGTATGTCATAGCCATGATTCTAAAGAACATTTCTCATGAGACATAATCATCAAATTCGTCCTACATAATTTACTATGAAAATCACAAGCCTCTGTCTCAATTACCGAATCGTACAGAATCAACTATCAATGAAATCTCCTCAATTGAGCAACTTAACCTCATTATTTTTCCCTGATTTTTGGATATGTTATATTTTAGCATGTTTTCTACAACTTTCATTTTGAATTCAAAGCAAGATTCTCAAGAAAAAGTCACCTTATAACCCATGCAATCTACTGACGTTCCACAGAAACACTCCAGAATTCATGTCCGTAAGAAATCAAGCATTTCCCTGGGTTATACCGGTTATCTTTGCCTCAAATTTTAGTATGATGTTCGTTAGGATGTTCTCAACATTTCATATGAGGAGGTCGAAGACAAATATCCAACAGAAAGCCACATGCAACAACCCACAAGCAACAAAGGTCGACATGCAAGCCGATTTTCACCCGGTTCCTTAGAAAATTGTTTTCACCCCTCAAACCTTGTTCGTTTTGCTTCAATTTTGGATATGTTGTAGTTCCAGACATTCTCTACAACTTTCGTTCAGAACTCGAAGCCAAATTCTAACTCCAAGTTCATCCACAAACTCAAACAAGAATCGGGTACAGACAAGCTCCTACAGCCAGAATCACAACCACAGCAAGAACGACCTCAAGACTTCAA
The DNA here is from genome assembly GCA_014182555.1 of Eucalyptus erythrocorys. Lineage (NCBI taxonomy): Eukaryota > Viridiplantae > Streptophyta > Magnoliopsida > Myrtales > Myrtaceae > Eucalyptus > Eucalyptus erythrocorys. The sequence goes on from CM024603.1 coordinate 18,931,391, forward strand.
TTTTCATCCAACAAACCCAAAATTTCGACCAGAAATCAACACAACAACAAAACCACAACATGCATGAGAAATCAAGAGATCAATCTTGCCTTAAGATTGAGCAGAAAATGCGAAGAAAACGGCAGCAATCCCTCGGCTCGCTCACGGTCGACGCTCGGTTTCTCCTCCTTCTTTGCGTTTTCTTCTTGTTTCTCTCTTTCTCTCTCTCACTTAGCCGTCGAAGACCCTCACAAAACCGGCCTCTCTCTTTTATATGTCCCTTTTAATTATTAATTAGAAGAAATTATTAATTTTCATGCATGATGACACTTGGCAAGAGCAAATGCCACTTGGACCCTCTCATCTCACTCTCTCGGCCACCATGGCTTCCTCAAGAAGCTTGGCCGACCCTCCTTTGGGCTTGGCCAGTCCATCTTGGGCTTGGCTTGGCCCAAGTCTTCAAGCCCAAAGTTCCTAAATTAAACCCTCTAATTAATTAAATTTTAGTTTAGTAAGTCATAAGCTTAAATAATCAATAACCTAAGTTTAGCTTGCACTTTAAATTTCAACTTCATACCTCACATAAACATAACCTTTTTCCTTCAAATAAATGCCTTACAACCTTCGGCCACATCACAAGACTACAATGTCAGTCAAGGTTAGTTCGATTGTAGCTCGAAAATCCTCATGGTCTCACGATTCGTCAATTTATTTTCCAATACACATCATGGTTCTACATAAATATACAAAGTTATAATCCATCGAATGTCCAGCCCTTGGCTCAATTGTGACTTATGGAATCACTTACTACAATCCCTCAGCGTCTCTATCGATCGGCCACAGTCATCACCTCCTTGAAGATTGTCTAAATTCTTGGATGCCACACCTTCCCTTTAGGGAGCGAAAAGAGCGTATCCCGAATTTCATCATCTAGGACCGAGGTAGATAGAGAACTAACCTGGTGCAAAGACAGAGGCCTTCAAATATAGTCTTTAACCTCTTGAAGGGAAGGCTTGGAGAGAGATGAGTGAGGAGCAAGCAGGTTAGAGAAAAAGGAGACATAGACCTGCGGAACCATTTCAGCGTCCGTGATCAGCTCACCCACATTGTTGGTAACCGAGAGGATTCTATTGCGCAATTGTCTTTTGTTGACCGAAAGGTGAAAGAAACGAGAGTTGCGATCACCTTCTTGAACCCATTGAATTCTAGATTTTTGCCTGTAGAGGGATTCCTCATCTCGGCGCAAATCCACAAAGAGGCGACGCCTCGTCTTCTCAAGATCAGCAAGGTTAGAGTCTAATGGATGGAGCTGAAGGTCGATCTGCACAAGGCGGAGGGCTTCTCTAGCTTCCTCCGCCCTAGCTGAAATGCTGGAGAATGCTTCTCTATTTAGATGCTTTAGTCTACCCTTGAGTATTTTCAACTTGGAGACAAGCCTGTACATAGAGTACCCCTGGATAGGTGAGTCCCACACCTGTCGAACAATGGAGGAGAATTGCGGATGCTTTGACCAGAAATCAAAGTATTTAAACGGTCTTCTTCTGAGAACCGGATTGAGCACTCTGACTACCATGGGAGAGTGATCAGAAATGCCTGGGTTTAAAAAGGAGGCCTCCGAGAAGGAGAAGTCGATGTTCCATCTGGAGTTAACCAAGACTCGATCTATTTTCCTCATCTTTCTAGCCAGACCAGAAGAAGTCGACCAAGTGAAACGTAGGCCAACATATCTGAGATCCTCCAATTCAGAATGAGCTAAACAGGTTGCAAATTCATCAAAATAAGGAATACAGTTGTTGGAGCCACCGACCCAATCCAAGGGGTCCTTCAAGGCATTGAAATCCCCACCCACTAACCAGGGCGAATCCTACAAAAGATTGCTCATATGTAGGAGGTCTTCCCACAGCGGCCGACATCTGGTGAACGAATGTTCCCCATAGATAACAAATATATGACAAATCTTAGCAGACTGGTGTAGGGTGACCCTACCATGTATGGCCTGATCGGTGATGGCAACTATATCATAGTTGATAAAATCCGGGTTCCAACCAACCCAGAAACTACCTCAAGAAGAGAATTCATAGTTTGCAACCCATTTCCAATCTTTCAGCAAGGATGAGGAGAATGAATCAAAGTCATCTTCAGAGACCTTCGTCTCTATAAGCCCAATAAAGCATAGGTTATGCTTGGCAACAAACTTCCTAACTTCAGCCCTTCTTAACGGATCGCAAAGGCCTCTAATGTTCCATAAGCCTATAGACATATGTACAAGGGGGAAGAGGCAGTTACCTCTTTTTTGTAGCTTTTTTCTTGGCCGGCACCGATGGAGCAGCCAAGGAGGGCGCTGGATCCGGATGAAGCTGAAGAAGCTTATCTTGAAGAGTCACAACCGGAACATCTACAAGGGACGAAGTTAGGGATGGGCACCCAACTGAAAGGAGATCATCCTCGAAGACAGCATGCACATCAAAGATTTCATCCGAGCATTCCTCAAGTACGGTAGGCGAGGATGCTGGTTTCTGCCGAACTTGCGCAGTGGGGCCTGCAGGGGGCTTTGACGTAGCTGGGTGACTGCTCCCAGCCTTACGGGGCAGCTGAGGGGGATCGATTTTAGCCTGGCTAGATCCTTTCAGCTTTAAGGAGTGTCCATCTACACTTGTCGGGGCTAGGATGAAGGATGCAGCTTCCTTGGGGCCTTGCTTCTTCTTGGGTTTTACTTGCTTCGAAGTGTCCAATCCAGAAGAAGGTAGTATAGGAACCAAAGGCGGGGACGACTCCTGATCAGGCACGGTCGAGGTCGAAGGCGCAGCTGGGACCGGCTTGATGATCACTGGTGGGATCTTTTCCGAAGATGGAAGCTCCATAGACCGCACAGGCGCTTCATTAGGTCCATTTAGGAAGAGGGGATTGTCATGCATCCTCTCGTCGCTCTGGCCCTGTTGAATCTGCGACTTCGGAGGAGGGAGGGGGACTAGAGGCCTACCCTAATGGCCAGAGGGGGTAGCCCGCTCGTTGTTGTGGGATGGGCCCGAGTGAGGAACAACTGGAGTGTTGCATCTATGGCCAAAAATGCCACATCCAGTGCAAGCCAACGGCTTCCATTCATATTTGACCTCAACGATACACGATTCTCCGTGGAGAACCACCTCAACAAACTCACAGGTTGGTTGCCTCGTCATGATCTCCACACACACTCTGGCAAAGGTGAGCATCTCTAGGTGTTCCGTCCTTAAGTCGACGTAGAGGGGTCTATCGACATAGCTAGCCACTTTGCTGATTGCCTGAGCTGACCACAGAGAAATAAGGAGGTTCTTGAGCTTGACCCAAACCGGAACCGACAGGAGAGATTCCTTATGGAACTCAAAGAATGGGCGCCATTGCTGCAGCACTAGGGGTATTTTCGAAACAGTGAAGGGACCCCCATCGAGGACCTTGCGGCGAAATTCCCTATTCGGGAGGTGGAAGAGGAAGAAACCCTTTCCCGTAGCCATAACTTTGGCCAAGTTTGGACCCTAGGCCTTCTTGAAAGCCGCTTCAGTCACTTTGAACGGTATTCGTCAGCCAATGTAATAGCCAACCAAGCATTCCTTAAGTAGAGGATCTGTAGCTTCGAGGTCTTCTTCGGTCACTTCAAGAAGCGGTTTGCTGTCCACATAAGATGGAGGGCAAAACTCCAAGTCATACCCCTTGGAGGCCACCTTGGCATAGCAACATTAGCCTAGGATTGTAAGTTCGCTCTCCTCGACGCCCCACGCCGAGGCCGTAAAGATCGTCTTCCACCACTCCTATCACACGGAGCGGCGGGGTGTGATTTGGGTGGGCGGGTGGGGAAGCACCACTCGGACTGCGGCCTCAAGCCCGGCTCGAGTTGATTTGGAACGCCAACGGCTTCGGCCCCTTGATCGACCTTGTCGAGTTGAGGGGTTTTGTTGAGCAGGCTGCTTATTCTTCTATGCAGTAGGGGATAGATGAGCCGGCTTCCTATTCTGCCCGACAGGCGAAGTGGACAAGGCCCTACGAGGCATCTCCGGGGTAGCACCTACACCTGGGGGACGGCATGGGCCTCCCAAGGAGGAACCTGAAGTAGGTCGGGCTGCAGGAGCTGAGTCGGAAGCCTCAATAGCAGTTGGGGCCATTTTGACAAACACCTAGACAGCACCGGATCACCACCATAGAAAACCCATCGCGAGGAAAACTAGCCGGCTGGGAGTGCGCCTTCAGGAGGAAGGAGATGCAGGGCCTAAACGAAACCAACCTCCAGGGTCGGCCGCTTCCAAAGTACGACGCCCAGAAGAGGCACCGATCGACGGAACACCGAAAACCACCCAAACAAGTCCAGGCCCCTTCAGGATTAGCGTCGAACAGCTTATGTGCACACTCAAACTAAGGCTCTTAAGAAATAATCCTTCAGAGGGATTGATGAAAGGGGGAAGGGGAGGCTTCCTTAGAAGTATCAACCCATTCCAACCGAAGCGAGATCCGGGAAAATCGCAAAAGACCAGGCGACAAAAAAAAAAAAAAAAAAAAACCAGAACTTACCTGCATAAAACGAAGTCTAGGTCACAGGCTTTCTCGAAATATACACCAACCTAACCAAATCCAAGCGGTGAAGATGGAGAAGGAGTTGCACCAAAGCTTCACTCCAAAAATCAGCCAAACCAAACGGTTAGATCTCCAGGAATCAAGTCTCTGCTGTTTTCCAAAAGCCAAAAGTCTACATACTTCTTCCTTTGGTCGAGAGAAGCTGAGTAGGTGTTCTAAATTGTTGACTTTTGGTCAAACCTTTGACCAAAAAAAAAAAAAGGAATAAATCAAAAATGCACAAAAACATTTCTTTTAATGTCAATTTGACTTTTGTGTCAAAAATTTCACGAAATTCGATTAAGGACCTTAATTTCTAAATTTTTCAATTTTAGGTTCTAAATCAACAAAAAATAAAATTACTTTTATTCTAATCATAATTAGGTGTAGTTCATTCTTTGACATTTGGTTTAGAGACTATCTGAAATCTGCTTGTACACTCAATTTCGCGATTTATCGATCAAAATGTGAATTGCCGTTTTAAGCCCTAATTAGAGGACCAATATAGGTCCTTCTTGACTTATGAACATATGATTGTTTCTCACTCATTTTTTTTTTTAAGATAAGTCCAAATCCAAAATTGATTTTGAAGAATTTTATACTCCTAAGCATTAGAAAATCAAGCAATTAAGCTTCAATTGACAAAATTCCAACTACCCGCCATTCATGGCTATGTTTTAATTTCATGAATCTAGGTCCAATTTTATTATTAGGCTTAGGCCTATTTTTTATTTAAGCTCAAGCGCTTCAATTCAAGGTCAATTTGAATACGATAAGTGATTTTACATATGGGTAGCTCATTAGACAGGGCAATTGTGACACTAATTGAGTTCAATTTTAGTTAATTTGCAATTTTGCCCATTGAATTGCAAATTTTACCATTTCTGCCCTTTAGGCCCAATTCAAAGCACCCATATTTTGACTCATTTTTGTTTTCACGATAATCATTCAATTAGGTCAATAAAAGACCCTTAGATCACATTCATAAGGTTTGATTAGCTTAATGGTATCTTAATTGGCCAATTTCTTTTTTAAAATAATAAAATTCCTTTTCGGTTTTGTCCTTTAGGGACCAAATTGCATAAATTTTAGATCCATAGGGGTCCCAAGTGGACAAAACAGGCGAACAGGGATCAAATTGATCAAGAACCGGTCAAAATCCGACCGAACTGGACCGAACTGATCTAACCTGCCGCCGATGGGGCTGGCCGATTCAACCCCTTACCTACCAGTTCTTGACTTCCGATGACCGATTCTAGAACCCTCTCAATGTCAATTTCACTTCTACACCTTCAATTTCTTGAAATTTTTCAGATTGATCCTTGAATTTCGTCAAATTGCAAATTAACCCCTAATCAGATATTTCGACATAATTCTTGATTTTGGCTCGGGTTTTTGCAAACCAAACCCACTAGATCAATTACCCAACACCTTGAGATCATGGTAAAGTCTTTGAAATTGATTTTTGACCGTTGGATCGAAATTTGAATCGTCTGATTGAATCGACAACTGAAATCGCTTAATTTAGGGCGTATGTAAGTGAAATTTTCCCTTCATTTTAAGGGAACTTTCATTTGTGCACGAAATTTTCCTCTCTCCTCAGTCTCTCTCTCTCTCTCTCTCTCTCTCTCTCTCTCTCTCTCTCTCTCTCTCTCTCTCTCTCACGTTATTTCCAGCCACAAACTCTCTCCATCTATGTCTCTCTCTCCCGGGCCTGGTTCGACCGAATCCTTCTTTGGTGAAGCCATCGCCGCCAATTCTAGCCGCCACCGACGGCGTTCCTACTCTGATCTGTCCTCAGGTTTGTTAGTCACCAGAAGAGCACCGATGACCTGATCTACTTCGAAGGCATCCAAACTAGTCCAACTCTCGAACCAACTCTATTTTCCTTTGCTGTAGGTGATTCAGCCACCTTATGAAGTTGTTCCTTACTGTCCAAATCTAGTCCTTGGCAATTTGTGGAGGTTTGATCGAAGTTTTGACGAAAATTTCGACCGATCTCGATCAAAATCCACTAAGTCACGATAAAATGTAATTTTTTGATCTCAAACCCTGTGAAGCGAGGCCGGATTAGCCGACTGGGGCTATGGTTTAATATTAGGGACATATGCTATACTTATGTGATCTTTGATGAGTTGCTGAAGCTTGAACTTGAATGATTGTGCTTGATTTTGCTTAAATCTGCATTTTCGTAATTATAAGATTGATTTACTGTTTTGGCCAAAACAAAGTCCAAAACGACCTCGTTTCAACTCAAGTCATTTTAGGATTAAATAATAGGCATCCCAAGCTTCGAAATGATAGGTCACACACCCCAATTAAGTGCCGTTTGGCCCTCGAAAAACATCTTTGAAGATGAGCAATTCTACTGTAGTTCAGTTGGATTTTTGGTTCTGTTTTTGCTTCGAAATGAGACTTTAGTATTTTTGTGTAGCCTTCTGTGATAATTTTTGGATAATGATGCCTGCATGAGTTTTGTTTCAAATCATTTTGTGCACATCCTGGAATTTTTTCATGATTTTTGGATGTGCTTAACTAAGTCATATCTACTCAGATCCAAACCTAGGTCAATTTGTTCCGTATTGATCTGATCTTGTCATTTTTGTGCTGATTTTTTTGTTAAGTTCTGGAAGAACTTTCCATCATAAAAGTTGCTCATAATTGTATTTAAAACATACCTTAATTTTTTCATAATTTTTGGATGAGTTTAATTAGGTCAAAATCGCTTAGATATAAACATAGGACAGTCTATTTTGCATTGGTTCGAATTTTGTTTTGATGAAATTGAGTTCACAAATGCACTTGTTTAGTCTCAAATCCTTCATGAAGGTTGAATTATATGATACATATGTTCAATTGATGCATGCCTTGCAAAATCTTGACATTGGCAAGTGAGTCAATTGCATGAGTTAAGGTTAAAACATGCTGCATTCGTACATAGTCTAAATGTGCATCTTCGTTTTGTCATTTTTGCTGCGATTCATGTGATCACATTTAGGTTTCGAACTCTTAACAAGAAACATTCATCATTACATTTTCTGTATGTAGGATTTTTCATAAGATTTTTGCACGTCTTGAGATGGCTGAAATCAAGCACGTTCTGTGAAATTAATGCTGGAATGAAATCTTGCCATATATATGCATCTGACCATGCTTGTTTGAGACATTTAGAGACTAAATTTTGCGATTATGTCTTCTTGACACTTATACTTCATGTTACAAGGTTTGAGTGCATGTTCACGTCATTACTGAGTGTCATTTTTCACATTAAATTTGTGTCACAAAAGTGTTCATTATACTTAAGATTTCAAGCATATCACTAGGAATTTTGAATCATTTTATTAAGTCATTTAAATTGTATGACATTTTGCATGTTGACCTATGATTATATGATTATTTAAACTTTCTGTCACATCTGATCCTAAATCTTATGTGATTTCTTCATGCTATTTGTGCATTGTTTGAATGACTTTGAGATTTTCTAGTGCATGCTTGTATTCTGTTTTCTTAGTTACTAACATGCACATTCTTTGAGATCTCGATCTTAGGGTACCTAATTGATCTAGTTTGAACTCGAGCCATTCCAAGAAGTCACAAGACACACTTAGAGGTTTCTAATGCCACTAATTTTACATATATCGCTCATCATTTGGGCCACTTTCCGTTTTTCTCAAGACTATATTAGAATCTAGACATGGGATCAAATTTGGACCCCTGTTCTAACCTTGTTTGGATAGATCTTTGATCTTTTTGTTCCATTTTTTCTATTGGGATTTTGTATTTGACCCCTTATCAAGATTTGTTTTTCAACATGCTGCCTACATTGTGTGGAAATTTGGTAATTTTTAGACCTATTTTGATAGAACAAATCCTTGTGATATTAGCTAAGTGTCCTGCTGTTTTGATAACTTTCTGACATGTTGTTGCTTATTGTTTGATTTTTGTAAAATCATGTGTAGCTTGTTTAGGAAAACTTTCTTCATGAAAGTTGTTCATATTATGTCCTACATATAAGTGAATTATTCCATAACTAGATTATTGATGGACATCATTCGATTTTGCTGCAACTTCCTACTTGGTTAGAAAATTTCCTGATATGAACATGATTGTGATTGTTTAGTTATACCTTTTAGGTTAGTTTGTGCATGAAATTAGGCAATGCCATCTTCATGGAAACTGTTCTAAATACTTTGATCTTTGTTGTTAAACAATTGGCTTTTTCAAATTGAATCTTTCAAAAATACTTTGGTACATGTGATGTTTCCTAAAAACAATTTCTAAAAAAATTCTTTTCCAAAGTTCAATTTGACTTAAGGAAAAATCGTAGTTTGGACCATATTCAAAATGCATGCAATGCTTGTGAGTACATTTATTTGAGCCTTGGGCTAGCCTTGACAATTGAATGTGTTCCATAGTCTAGATATTTCTTTCTTTTTTTTTTTTTTTGGTAACGAAGTCTAGATATTTCTTAATCCTAAATATTTTCAAACCTTTCTAAAATCCTGATTTGACCTAGTGAAAGTCACGATTTGAATTGTATTCAAAACGCCTGCGACTCTTGTGAGTGGATTTGTGCAAATCTCGAGCTAGCCTTGGTAATTGAATGCCTTTCATAACCGAGACATTACTTTTCTCGATATATATATATATATATATATATATTTTTTTTTTTTTTGTGGATGATTTTGAAATATCACATGTATCCATCATACATATAATCACGCTATTCATTAGAAACGTATGTGTTTGTGATTGGCACATGATTTTGGTAATAAGTGATCCGTCGATGGCTCACTCATCTATTTGATTGGTTGAGAAACAAGGCCCAAAAGACTTGTATGCATGTTTTAATTCCTGCAATGCATGTGACTTTTAGATGTATGATAGGATCAATGCATGATATCAAGTGAAAACCCTAGAACCACATAGATCGCTTGGTTAGGATAATTATAAATGTTATTGGCCATGCAAGAGCACAATTGGTCAATAATTGCTATAAGTCATAAAAATGGATTGAGCAGGTGTTTTAGTGGGACCATCGCATGAAAGATAAAAGCTGACCCCAAGGCCTTAAAATATGATTTTCGCATTAAACTTTCTTTAAATGATTGATCTTGACATGAAGTCATGTTTTTGATTGTTATGACATGTATGCTTATTTCTTTCCATTGTATGTATCTAGTTATAGATTTATTAGATTAGGTTTAGATTAGGATCTCGAAGATGAAGAAAGTGCAAAGACGGTGGAGCTCAATGTCCATTCCGACCATTATCATGTACTATTCATTTCCCTAACATATGTCTCGGGTTCCATTTATTGTATAAAGCCTAATGAGTTGCGGATTTCTCTCTTCCTCTTATCTTTTTTCAATTGTGTTTCTCTTTTATATTTACTGGGATTGCATAGTAGATTTACTACTTTCCTTGATTGTTCACTTACTGTCTTGTAATTTCAATTCCATTTATTACTTTCTTTTCTTGTTTTCTAGAAATAGATTAACATGAAAATGACGAAACACGCATGATCACTTAGTTTAAGACTAACAACCCTGAAAATGTAAGAAGAAACACATGGACACGTTAGGAAAACACAACATACTGTTTAGGTACCGAAAGGGCACTGATAGAAGTATTAACGCAATCTAAGTCCCCAAACCTAAATATTTAGTTGCGTAGAAATCGAGGAAACACTCCCGACTCTCGATTGAATTTTCTAGCCAACCCTCGAAACGAGGCTAGTGGCGACTCCCTTCTTATTTTTAGGTTGTCCTAAATAACTAGACCCTATAAATAAACCCGTAGCGCGGGGTACAAGTTTCGATGAAACTCACCATGATTTAGCATACTCGATGTGGTAGTACCCCCAAAGGATGAAATGATGCGATCCTTATGAGCGAAAGGTACTATCGAGAGAGCTACTATGGTGAAAGTACCCTTAAATCCAATATTCACATCCAACCTCCTCTCTCGAGGTGTGTCGCCTGTGTGGGTATGGGTTGCAACACTTTGCTGTCGCGCAGGGTATGAGTTTGGGAATGCTCATGATCTCGTGGGGGGAACTCACAAGAGGTTTAACCCGAAAAGCGAGGTGATGACGTCTTTCGGAACACAAGCAGTGAGGAAACTCTTGTCGCGACCAATTTTTCGGGTGGGAAGCACCTAGGGTTTGGCTAATGGATTATTAAGCCTAAACTTAACTCGGGCTCTCCCAAGCCCATACCAATTCGCGACTTAGATTTGAATTCTTAACATGCAGATAATTTTCAATTGGGAGTCGCCACTAATCTATTTTTGGTGGGTCGATTAGAAACCCAAGTAAAGTAATGGGAGATTTACTTTACTCCTGCGAACCAGAGATTCTAGATACGGGGACTTGGTTACGCTAGATTCCTCTAACGCCCTTTCGGTACCATTCTTTTATTTTGAAAAAAAAAAAAAAAGTTTAGCAGGCAGCTTGAATTGATTTTAATTTATCTCCCTAACATGTGAGGTGATCATGCGGGTGCGCAAACCACCAATTTAACACCCAAGTAAAGCAGTAAATGAATTGCAGGACTTACCTCATAACAACGAAAGCATCTACGTTGTTAGATCAGAATTTACATCAACAGTCCTAGATATGATTTCTAATTAACACGCAATTTCTTTTTTGTTTTCACTTTATTTAATGAGAATCATGTGATGCATGCAACATGGCAACATGACCTAAACTATATGACATGACTAAAGTAATTCATAAAGACATGCAATAACTAAATGCAACCTAAATGATCTAATTCTAATGACTGGTAATTTCTAATTAAATGAACCTAACAAAAATGAGATGCATTTGATATTTCTATTCCTAAATGACATGTTTATGACACTTTTTATTTTGTCTTCTTCCTAAAAATTGCAATTTATCCTAAAAATGGAAATAACTTGTCCTAAGACATTTTCTGGATTTTTTAATGAAATTTGAAATTAGGTAAATGCAAAAATTATCTAACTAGGTTAAGATCCTATTTAATTTATATTAGGAATTAGGTTGAGCCAAAATCCTAATTTAAGCTAAAATATTATCTTAACCTAAATGATCTTAAAATGCCGTCTATCTAATATCATCTAAACTTATAATGAGTAAAAAAAAAAACTAGCATCTAGGATTAAGCTACATGCAATTTCATCCTAAAATGCAATGACGTGCAAAAGATGCCCTAATCTTATATGCATGATGATTTTTTTGTTGTTTTTTTTTATTTTCTTCGAAATTAAAATATAACATGCAATTCAAACAAAACTAGCATCCTAAATGAATTTTTACTTTCTTTTTGTTTTCTTTTTCATGATTTAAAATAAAATCCCTAATCTAAATATGCAAAACAAACCTAACCCTAATTCAACATTTTTTGTTTTTTATTTCGAAATTAACAATTCCTAATAATTAAACATGCAGCCTAAATTAATTGATCTGATTTTTGATTTTTTTATGATAAATAAGATGCTTAATCTAAATGTGCAAATAACCCTAAAGCACGCGATATTCTAACCCAAACATATTTCCAAATAAATAAAGCAATCATGATAAATGAAATAATCAAAAATATAACAGATCATGCAAAATGACCAAAAATATAATATCTCGCTAATAAAATCGATAAATTGATCTTAAGCCTTAAAGATCAAAATATCAATGTTATTCCCGCTTGATTAATTATTTCATCTAAAGCCTTATAGATGAAATAAAAAATCCCGGTGCGGTTGCGAATCAGGAAATAAATCCTAATCGGAAAGATGCCGATCCTCCAAATATGCACGTGAGATATCCAAAGGTATGTATTAGGCAATAAAATATCAAAATCAAGCCTAAAATATCAAAATCAAATTTAGATAAGACGATTACCTAATTCCGCAAATGATGTTGCCAAATTTGGACCGAGTGAAATCGGCTCAACGTGTAACCGGAGATGGTGGTGCTTGGCCTCGGGGATGAGCTCAATGGGACGGCAGCTTGTCTTGACGTCGGACCAAAGGATGGTGTCGGAGCAGCTCACGTTGAGGCTTCACGGCTCAGCATGGTAGATTATTGCATCGAAGGGACCCAGGCAGCGACGAAGAACGGTGTCGATAGCATTTGATCTCGTGGGAAGACTAAAAAAAGAAAAGAAAAGTCTTCTCTTCTTTTATAGGTTGATTTCGTGGGCGTCTCTAGTCACACAAGTCAAAACCATACGGAGAAGTGCTCCCAATTTTGACTTCCCTTCTACCAATGAGTGCTCCCCTCATTCCCACGAGGACGTCCTCTTTTAATGTAAAAACGTATGACCTTCCCTCGCCCAGATTTTCCTTCAAATAAAACAATCAATATTGGAGAAAATAAGTGAGAGAATCTGCGCTCGCCATTGGCGCCTCTAGTTGTTGACGGATAGCCCTTTGGAAGGCTAAAGTGGACGGTGTAGAATGGTCTCGAGCACAATCAACAAATGGGGATTACTGCGACGGTTGCTTGGGTTGCTGTGTTCATCGGAAAACCTGCGAAAATTCAACCAAGAATACAAAACCGGCATTAGCTGCTCATAATAGTCTCTAGAAATCACTAGGCGCCCTGGATGTAGAGCTTGGGCGTAGCCAGGAAAGCCGCACGGCACCGGGACCACTGCTGAGCGAGGAACAAGGACTGCAGGAAAACCCCCACCAACTGCTTACTTCCATAGACAAGTCGCGGTCTGGGAACCATGCTAGATCTTGTATTTCTCTCTATCTCTTCACGTTGAGAAATCGTGAATTTTTTATTATCAAATCCAACCCCCCGTCCGTGTGCTCTCCCTGTTCTTTCACGTGTCACTAGCGGATCACACCGATGCACGGCAGCAGCTTCTCAGTCTCGTTGGGCAGCAGTGGCAGCAAAGACCACAATGGCAACGAGGAAGATCGGTGAAAGCGTGGCTGTGAGGATGTATGCGTGGCTGTAGCCTCTCTCTCCTTCCTCTCTATTCACGTGTATTTTCTTGGCCGTATGTTCAATGTATTGTGGCCTCTTCCTCCTGGATGCGTCACACTAGTGGAGACGTCCCTCCTTGTAACCTACAGGAATAGATAAAAAAAAAAAAGAAAGAACTTTTGGTCTCTCTCCCTGTGCATATCGTGGCTGTCTCTCTATTTCGTGGAAGCCTCCCTCCATGTGGCCGTGTCAACCAGAGAGCCCCCTTTCATCAAGCGTCCATCTTTTAAAGATCAAGGACATCAGGACAAGGATCAACGAACAGCGACTGGTCACGGGAGTACGATGTCGCGGCAACAAAAGATGGCGAGACTTGCGGGGATCCGTGGCTCAATGGATTGACGACAAACTGACGACCAAGAGGGCTCTTTTCCTCCTCTCTACTCCTCTCAATTGCACTCCCCTCAATGCGGCCGTATATTCAAGATGTGGCCTTTTTTGACGGAAAAGAACCCCCATTATTAATTGTACGCGAGCCCTTTTATAAGCCAAAAAGTTGAATCTTTAGGGTATATTTTATTTCTAATTTACTTATGCACGATACCCCTAAATATATCGCTGAAATATTTTTGCATATTCCATCCAAAGATTCCCCTTTTGCGCAAAACCACATCTCCCATTGTATATTACCTAAATCTATAAAATCTTAACAAAATAAGACAAAATCAAAATAAAATCTACCTAAACTATATGCCATGCATTTATTATTATTATTATTATTTTTATTTTTTAGCAAAAATCAACCCCAAAAATTTAGGTGTCAACAACTCTCATAATCAAGTATCCCTAAATTTGACCTTTCCCCCTTCCTCTCCTCATGGTAAGGGATCGAGGGCGGCAAGATTAGGTCACAACAACCATTTAGCGAGAGCTTTTTAGTGACACATTTCTTGATAAATCTAGGTCAATGAATGAAGTAATTGGGTCAAGTTGTGATTTACAATCAAGTTTCCTTTCCAAATTTGTCTAACATGGCTTTATAGGATCACTAGCTGATTTTGTTTTCTTTTGAATTCACTATAGAATTTTACCTAAATAAAAAAGTCTTTACTATTAGTGCGACCATTCATGATGAGCAGCTTTGGTCTTCAAGTCCTTGATTAATTCTTCATCATTCCAATAAGAATAGCATGCCCATTCCCTTCTTTTTATGACAAGCTTTTTCCCTTTTCCTACACATATACTTTTATCATCTCCACTCTTGTTCCTTTTTATTTTTACCATCACAGCCCATGTCTCCACACAAACAAGAAAATTATCAAAAATGTTCTAAATCTATTATAATTATGTTAATTCAGTCTTAAACATTTTTTTTTTGTCAATTCAATCCATCCGATCAATCTTGGCCGATTAGCAATAACATCAATGCCATTTGTCCAGCCTTAGATAACGTGGATAATTTTTAATAATATTTTATTTTTTTGAATCGTTTTTATTTTTCTTTTCTTCCTTCTTTCATTTTCTTCTCCACAATGGCCAATGAGGCTTGCTAGCCCTATAGGGAAAAGAACGAAGAGAAGGAAAAAGAAAAATAAATAAAAAAGATTCAAAAAATAAAATATTATTAAAAATTATCCAAGTCAACACTAGGTGGCTTGCACCGACCATCATCGGTCAATTAAAATTGATTGGATGGACTAAAATAATATAATTGCAAAGAATTTAGGATAGAATTAGCACAATTATAATAAGTTTATGACTTTTCTCTTCATTCTACCCCTCACAAAGCCCATACTTTTTGGTTTTTAGTTTCTTTGTCTAGACTCCCATGTCTTTTTCTCTTTTTTTTTTTTTTTTTTCCTTTTTTGTCTTGCACTCTCCACTTGAAGAACCGAAAGGCCATTCAACATCATCTCCCCTTTTCTTGATTCCTATCTCCAAAGTCTTATCCATGTATCCTGATTTTTACAGAGACATTCCATTCATTTTCTTTTTCCCTTTCTTGCACGAATTCTTTCTATGCTATTTGTAGCTTTTGTCCATTCTCTCTCCCATTTAATCTAGATTAATATTTTGAAAAAATATAATCTAATATATCTATAATGAAATTACCCAAAATTAATTTTTTGACTGAAAAAAATCCCAAATTTTTACACCTGCCACAAATTTCCTCTCGTTAATTTTCGTTAAATTTTACTGTCAAGTTATTAAGTTTAATGATACGTAACACAATTGACATGACAAGTTCACATGAAAATCAAAAGGGTTAATAGCACAAAAAATCTCAAATTTATACATATGTGATAAATTCACTCTAAACTATTTTTAAGTTACCAAAAACCCTCAAACTAATACATGTGTGACACATTTATCCTATGTTAGTTTTTGTTAGTTAACATGGCGAGTCAACTTAACATCGGTAACATTATTCTCTCTCTCCCCGAAAGAACACAAAAAACCCTAGATCATCTTCCTCTTCATTGAGTCCTTCATTATCGTTTTTGTCTAAGGTCTTGAAAATTGTAGACACGATTTAGTGAGAACTCTTTCATGACACTTTTAGATAAATCTAGGTTGATAAACAAAGTAATCGGCCGAGTTGTGATGTGCGATTGAGTTTCTTTTCCTTATTTCTCTAACATGGCATCTAAAGCATTAGTAGCTCAACTTTTTCCTTTCTAATTCACTACAGAATTTAACCAAAAAGAAAAAGGTTTTACTCTTAAAATAAAATCAATGGGACCATTCATCATGGGCAGCTTTGGTAGGAGTCCTTGGCTGATTAGTTCCAAGAAGTATAGCGGGTGCGTTTGGGAGGCCACTTTTGAGCCCCTAAAGATCTTTTGGCCCAGTAGAGGTGTTTGGTAAAAGTTTTTCAAACCCCATTTGGAGAATGCCAGCCTTGTTAAGGCTAAAAGCCCAAGGCAAGTGAGGACCTACCTTGGGCTTTCAGCTTTCTCAACATGCCCATGCGGGTACTGTGCATTCTTTTTTTTTTTTTTTTTTTTTTCCTGAAATTGTCCTCATGAACTTTTTGTTTTTCCATTTTTTGCCCTTGTTATGAGACACTGTTCATCTTCTTTGTTTTTTTTTTCATCTTCTTCGTTGAGGGTGGCTAGTTTGGTTCTACCTAACTACAAGGGGCCGGCGACGGCATGCCGGCGTGCTCACGACAACCTAGGCGATTGTCATCGGAGAGTCGGGCAACCTTCGCAAGTCGCGGCGTTGCGTGACCTTTTGTGAGTTGCAGCGACTCAATGGCCATGGCAAGGGGCTGCCCCAGCGAGTTGCGGCGGCCTAAATTTGGATCCTCATGGCTTAAATCTGAGTCACCGCAACCTAGATCCTCGCCGATTTGGGTCGTGCAACCCTTGGCAAGTCGCGGCTGCCCAGATTTGAGTCGCCACAACCTAGATCCTCACCGATCTGGGTCGCGCAACCCTCAGCAAGCTGCGAAGACCTAGATCTGGGTCGTCGCAATCCACGACCCAAATCTGGGACAATGGCGACGGTGAGGGAGGCGGGCAGTGAAGAATTAGTGATGCAGAGGGTGAGGGAGCAGAGGGTGTCCTTGTGGGCAGCAACGATGACGGCGTGGGAGGCGTCGGTGATGCGGGGGCAAAGGGACACGTCGAGGGTGGTGGGGAGGTGCTCGATGCGGAGAGGGCAGAGGTACTCGTCGGTGTGGAAGGAGCAGCAAGAGGACTTGCAATTGAGAAGAAGATAGAGAGGATGATGGTGGCTAAGATGAAGAAGAGGAGATGTCGTTGTTGCGGCAATTACATAAAATCTTGCAACCTAATACGTCGATCATTGGCAACAGATTTCGAGCTGCCAATGGCCGCCGACTATTTTTTTAAAGTCACAAAAGTCCTTCAGAAATATAAGTTTTTCCAAACACTATTTTACTCAGAGATACTTCCCCATGGACGTACAAAGTATAATTTACCAAATGCACTTTGTATCTTAGAAAATTCCTTTAACTCAAAATCTTTTACATTTTCTCAAAAGACTTTCCCCAAAAGTCCAAACGCACCTAGCATTCCCCTTCCTTTCTTTTTGACGAGCTTTTTCCCCTTTCCAACGCACATGCTTTTATCGTCTCCATGCTCGTTCTTTTTTCTTTTACAATCACACCCCATGTCTCCGCACAAAGCCCCATACTTTTCTGTATTTAGTTTCCTTATCCAGTTTCCCATGTCTTTTCTATTTTCCTTTTGTCTTTTACTCCCCACGTGAAGAACCGAAAGGCCATTCAACATCATCTCCCCTTTTCTTGATCCATGTCTCCAAAGTCTTTTCAATGCGTCTTTTTTTCTTTTTTTTTTACCGAGATGATATCTTCCTTTTCATTTTAACTTTCTTGCACGCAATCTTTCTATACTCTCTATAACTTTTGTCACCTATAACGAATTTATCCTTAATTAATATATTTATAATTAATTTATTCACACTAATTACTGGTCATAATAACCTCAATTGGTATGCAGGCGTTAATTTTTGAGGACAAGCTAATCCTTGCCCAAGGACTTCGGTCAACTCAGTTGACAAGCTACTTTCGTTTCGTGCGTTTTCTTTAGGGGTCCCTTCTTCTTCTTGTTTTTTTAGTGTGAATTTGGAGATAAACTCGTGTTGAATTCAATTGAGGTTACACAGGACAAATTTAAATTTTGGTTTTCGAGAGATTGCCGAAACTGATTTCTCAACTACCAAATCGATTGTATCTAACACAATGTACCCCTTCCTTAGAAATAGCATGATTTAAAATTTCCACTCCATGGTCTCAATAAAAGTGTTAAGAAGGAGAGTAAATTTGTTCTCGAAGCATATAACTCTTTGCACCAATTCAAAAATTTCGCACTTGCGTGCATCTGAAAGCCAATCTTCATTATGGCAAATGCAATGGGATATTTCAATCCCAAATGTAGGGAAAAATGCATTAATATACCGATGCAGAAACGTTTTTTAACAAGATAAAAACCACAAAAAATCCCAAACTTTATCAATTACTGCACATTTACCCTAAATTTTTTTTATGACACTAAAAGTCTCGAACTTAAACATATATTACACACTGACCCTAAACTTATACAATATAACACTCTACCCCAAACTTGTGTCTGTAAAAAAAATATGGTGTCACAGAAAAAGGTTTAGGTTTTTGGTGTCATGAGAAAAAATTTTAGGATAAATGTGCTACATAGATATAAGTTTGGTGTTTATGATTTCATAGAAAAAGTAGCTGAATTTTTTTCCTTTCTAATTCACTACAGAATTTAACCAAAAGGAAAAAGGTTTTACTCTTAAAATAAAATCAATGGGACCATTCATCATGGGCAGCTTTGGCCGAAGTCCTTGGCTGATTGGTTCCAAGAAGTACAGTATGCCCCTTCCCTTCTTTTTGACGAGCTTTTTTCCCCTTTCCAACGCACATGCTTTTATCGTCTCCATGCTCGTCCTTTTTTCTTTTTACAATCACACCCCATGTCTCCACACAAAGCCCCATACTTTTCTGTATTTAGTTTCTTTATCCAGTTTCCCATGTCTATTTTTTATCTTTTTGTCTTTTACTCCCCACCCGAAGAACCGAAAGGCCATTCAACATCATCTCCCCTTTTCTTGATCCATGTCTCCAGAGTCTTTTCAATGCGTCTTTTTACTTTACCGAGGTGATCTCTTCCTTTTCGTTTTAACTTTCTTGCACGCAATCTTTCTATGTTATCTATAACTTTTGTCACCTATAACGAATTTATCCTAAATTAATATATTTATAATTAATTTATTCACACTAATTACTGATCATAATAACCTCAATTGGTATGCACACGTTAATTTTTTAGGACAAGCTAATCCTTGCCCAAGGACTTCGGTCAACTCAGTTGACAAGCTGCTTTCGTTCGTGCATTTTCTTTGGGGGTCCCTACTTCTCCTCCTTTTTTAGTGTGAATTTGGAGATAAACTCGTGTTGAATTCAGTGAGGTTACACAGGACAAATTTAAATTTTGGTTTTTGAGAGAATGCCGAAACTGATTTCTCAACTACCACATCAATTACATCTAACACAGTGTATCCTTTTCTTAGAAATTGCATGATTTAAAATTTCCACTCCATGGTCTCGATAAAAGTGTTAAGAAGGAGGGTAAATTTGTTCTCGAAGCACATAACTCTTTGCACTAATTCAAAAATCTCACACTTGCGCGCACGCAAAAGCCAGTCTTCATTATGGCAAATGCAATGGGATATTTCAACCCCAAATGTAGGGAAAAATGCATTAATATACCGATGTTGGAACATTTTTTAACAAGACAAAAGCCACCAAAAATCCTGAACTTTATCCATTACCGCACATTTACCCTAAACTTTTTTTTAATGACACTAAAAACCTTAAACTTATACATATATTACACATTGACCCTAAACTTATACAATATAACACACTACCAAGTCTGTGCAAAAAAATATGGTGTCATAGAAAAAGGTTTAGGTTTTTGGTGTCATGTGAAAAAACTTTGGGATAAATATGCCACACAGATATAAGTTTGGTGTTTGTGGTGTCATAGAAAAAGTTTAGAATAAATGTATCACATGAATACAAGTTTAGGATTTTTGGAGTCACAAAAAATAGTTTGGGGTTGGCAAAGTTTCAAGTTTTTTTGGCTTTTTCCCTTTTCAATACTTAAAACATTTTTTCGAATCTTTTTATTTTTCTTTTATTTCTCTTTTTCTTTTCTTCCTTCTTTCCTTTTCTTATCCAAAGTGGCTGACGAGGCTTGTTGGCCCTATAGGGAAAAAAGGAAAAGAAGGAAGAGAAGAAAAAAAAAAAATAAAAAAAAAAGATTCAAAAAATAAAATATTATTAAAAATTATCCAAGTCAATTGTAAGTGACCTACATTGACCAACACCGACTGGTCAAAATTGATTGGATAGACTAAAATAATAAAATTATGAATGATTTAGGACTGAATTAGCATAATTATAATAAATTTATGACTTTTCTATTAATTCTCCCCCTTACAAAGCACATACTTTTCTGCTTTCATTTTCTCTGTCTAGACTCCCATGACTTTTTTTTGTCTTTTTTCCCTTTTCGTCTTGTAGTCTCCACTTGAAGTACTGAAGGGCCATTCGACATCATCTCCCCTTTTCTTGATTCCCATCTCCAAAGTCTTATCCATGTATCCTGATTTTTACGGAGACATTCCATTCATTTTCTTTTTCCCTTTTTTGCACGCATTGTTTCTGTACTACTTGTTGCTTTTGTCCATTCTCTCTCCTATTTAATTTAAATTAATATTACAAAAAACTCTAAACTAATATATCTATAATAAAATTACCCAAAATTAATTTTTTGACTACAAAAAATCCCAAATTTCTACACCTATCATAAATTTACTCTTGTTAGTTTTCATTTTTTACTGTCAAGTTACTGAGATTGATAATATTTGACGCAATTGACATGACAAGTTCACATAAAATCAAAAGGATTAATAGCACAAAAAATAAAAAATTTACACATATGTGACAAATTCACTCTAAACTATTTTTTAAGTTACCAAAAACCCCAAATTAATATATGTGTGACACATTTATCCTATATTAGTTTATGTTAGTTAACATGGCGAGTCAACTTAACACATTCGCCAAAGTCTTTTCAATGCATCTTTTTTTTTTACCAAGATGACCCCTTCCTTTTCATTTTCCCTTTCTTGCATGCATTCTTTCTATACTGTCTATAGCTTTTGTCACCTATAACGAAATTTATCCTAAATTAATTTATTCACACTAATTACTGGTCATAATAATCTCAATTGGTATGCATGCGTAAATTTTTGGGACAAGCTTTTTTTTTTCTTTTTTTTTTGTAGTGTGAATTTAGAGATAAACTCGTGTTGAATTTGATTGAGGTTACACAGGACGAATTTAAATTTTGGTTTTCGAGAGATTGCCAAAACTGATTTCTCAACTACCACATCGATTGCATCTAACACAGCGTATCCCTTCCCTAGAAATAGCGTGATTTAAAATTTCCACTCCATGGTCTCGATAAAAGTGTTAAGAAGGAGAGTGAATTTGTTACGGAATGATAACCATTTTGGCTAGAAATTAATTTCTATATGAGTTTTTCAGCAAAAATACCCACTTGATAGCGACACAAAATTTCTACTCAAAAATAGAAATTCATTTGATAGTGACACAAAAAATTTCTTCATTTCGGATGGTGGCGGATCGGCGATCAACGGAGGTGGCGAACCGGCGACCGGCGGAGGCAACGAATCGGCGACCGGCGGAGGCGGCGAACCAACAACCGATGACGACGGTAGTGGTGACGGCGGTGGTCGGCGACCGACGGTGGCGGCCGGCGACCGGCGGCGGCGACCGGCGGCGGCGACGAACGATGAGAAAAATTCTATTTCTCATTTCTATTCTAAAAATAAAAAAGTAGAATTTTTTTTTTTTTTTTTGTGATTTCTATTTCAAACCCATTTCTATAACAATAATCTATTTCAGAAATAGAAGTTGGAATAATTTATCAAATGGATTTCTATTTCAGAAAAGATCTATAATAGAAAAATTGTTTCTAGAATAGAAATAACCGGTTACCATGCATCCCCTAACTCTTTGCACTAATTCAAAAATCTCACACTTGAGCGCAACCAGTCTTCATTATGGCAAATGCAATGGGATATTTCAGCCCCATATGTAGGGAAAAATGCATTAATATACCAATGCAGAAACATTTTTTAACATGATAAAAGTCACCAAAAATCCCAAAATTTATCAATTACCACACATTTATCCTAATTTTTTTTTTTTTTGGTAAAGCTTTCCTAAAATTTTTTTATGACACTAAAAACCTCAAATTTATACATATATTACACATTGACCCTAAACTTATACAATATAACACACTACCCCAAACTTGTATCCGTAAAAAAATATGGTGTCACAAAAACGGTTTAAGTTTTTGGTGTCCCGAAAAAAATTTTGGAATAAATGTGCTATACAAATATAAGTTTGGTGTTTATGGTTTCATAGAAAAAGTAGCCGAATTTTTTTCCTTTCTAATTCACTACAGAATTTAACCAAAAAGAAAAAGGTTTTACTCTTAAAATAAAATCAATGGGACCATTCATCATGGGGAGCTTTGGCAGGAGTCCTTGGCTGATTGGCTCTTCATCGTTCCAAGAAGTATCGCATGCCCCTTCCCTTCTCCTTTTTGACCAGCTTTTTTCCCCTTTCCAACGCACATGCTTTTATGGTCTCCATGCTCGTTCTTTTTTATTTTTACTATCACACCCCATATCTCCGCACAAAGCCCGCTACTTTTCTGTATTTAGTTTCTTTATCCAGTTTCCCATCTCTCTCTCTCTCTCTCTCTCTCTCTCTTGTCTTTTACTCCCCACGCGAAGAACCGAAAGGCCATTCAACATCATCTCCCCTTTTCTTGATCCATGTCTCCAGAGTCTTTTCAATGCGTCTTTTTACTTTTTTTTTTTTTTTTTGACAAGAAATGCGTCTTTTTACTTTACCGAGATGATCTCTTCCTTTTCATTTTAACTTTCTTGCATGCAATCTTTCTATACCCTATAACTTTTGTCACCTATAACGAATTTATCCTAAATTAATATATTTATAATTAATTTATTCACACTAATTACTGGTCATGATAATCTCAATTGGTATGCACGCGTTAATTTTTGGGGACAAGCAAATTCTTGCCCAAGGACTTCGGTCAACTCAGTTGACAAGCTGCTTTCGTTCGTCTGTTTTCTTTAGGGGTCCTTTCTTCTTTTTTTCTTTTTGTAGTGTGAATTTGGAGATAAACTCGTGTTGAATTTAACTGAGGTTACCCAGGACGACTTTAAATTTTGGTTTTCGAGAGATTGTCGAAACTGATTTCTCAACTACCACATCGATTGCATCTAACACAGCGTATCCCTTCCTTAGAAATAGTGTGATTTAAATTTTCCACTCCATGGTCTCGATAAAAATGTAGAAGGAGAGTGAATTTGTTCTCGAAGCATATAGCTCTTTGCACTAATTCAAAAATCTTGCACTTGCGCGCAGCCGGTCTTCATTATGGCAAATGCAATGGGATATTTCAACCCCAAATGTATGGAAAAATGCATTAATATACCGATGCAGATTGTTGTGGTAAGTTCTAATGTTATAAGAATTCGAGCAATCAAAGATAAGAAATGTTTTTTAATAGGATAAAAGCCACCAAAAATCCCAAATTTTGCCCATTACCACATATTTACCCTAAAGTTTTTTTTTTTTTTTATGACAGTAAAAACCCCGAACTTATATATATAACACATTGACCCTAAACTTATACAATATAACACGCTACCCCAAACTTGTGTCCGTGTGACATATTTCTCAAAAAAATATGGTGTCACAGAAAAAGATTTAAGTTTTTGATGTCACAAGAAAAAACTTTGGGATAAATGTGCCGCATAGATATAACTTTGGTGTTTATGGTGTCATAGAAAATGTTTAGGGTCAATGTGCAGCATGAATAGAAGTTTGGGATTTTTGGTGTCTCAAAAAATAGTTTGAGGTAAATGTATTATAGTGGGTAAAGTTTCAAGTCTTTTTGGCTTTTTCCCTTTTCAATACTTAAAACATTTTCAATATCTTTTTTTGGCACATGTATGCATGTGCTAATCTCACTTGTAATGGGAAGTTTCCTTACGTACGACTAATGACAAATTTATCAATAGTTGACCCAATTTATTGATCGAAGGCAAGATAGGTTATAGCCAAATCAACATGCGATCAAGTGTCAAGATATTAAGAGAACAAATTCAATGAATTTGTTTTGTCTAAATCTGCTTAGTAGGTGTCAAAAGTACTCAGCGGTTATGTCGATCAAATTCAGTCATTTAGCCCATACCAAAATTGATAGAAATTTTTGGAGGCTTTATTTTTTTAATTTGACTTTTAGCATTGAATCCACTAAGTCCTATTGTTTCTCATTTCAAAATAATTACCACCTCAACCATTACGTTATGCTATTGTCAACAATGAAGTCTTTGATCAATCGACCCCCATTACCCATTAAAGGATTGTTGACACTTGATTTTTAGTCGATATGCTTAAAGAGGTAAACAAAAAAAAAAAAAAAAAAAAAAAAAAAAAAAAAAAAAAAAAAACGAGATTTGGCTTTCCGATCGCTATAAAGCCCCTTTTTCAGCTAAAGAAGTGTCGTTTTCATTTCTTTTTGTTGTATTGTCGCTTTTAAACAATCTCCAATTCATTTTCGAGAAAAACCTGAAAAGTTAAACGGTTGGCTTTTAGATTAGCTTTTTGATCAACCCTTTAACCAAAAGTTAACCAAAAGTCAAACCCCGATCAAAAATTGGCTTTTCATCCAAAAGATGCCATTTAACTTTAATTTCACCCTTATCTGATCAATTTCTCAAAAATTCAAAGACTTGACCAAGAAATTAACCTTTTGGAAGAAGTCAACTAAATGGTTGACTTTTGGTCAAACCTTTGACCAAAAAAATTGAAAAAATCAAAACCCACAAAAACACTTCTTTTAGTGTAAATTTGATTTGTATATCGAAAATTGCACAAAATTCGATTATGAACATTGTTTTATGAATTTTTCAGTTTTAGGTTCTAAATCGTTTAAAAAACAAAATTACTTTTGTTTTATTGACAATTAGGTGCGGTTCCTTTTACAATATTTAGTGTATAGACTATTTTGAACCCATTCTTTCATTCAATTTTTATGAATTACCACATTGAAAGGCAACTTGCCGTTTCAAGCCCTAATTAAGGAATCAAAATCGATTCTTCACGATTTACAAATGGGTGATCATTTTCCACTTATTTTCTTAAGATAAGTCCAAATCCGGGGTCAATTTTGATAAATTCGCATTAGAACTTTTTGATTTGAGGAATTTTACTCTCTCGAGTATAAGAAAATCAAGCAATTAAGCTTTAATTGAAGAAATTCAAGTTGATCCATTCAAGACTATGGTTCAATTTTATAGGTCGATGCTCAATTTTAATATTAGGTCTAGGTTCATTTTTTACCTAAGCTTGGACACTTCAATTCAAGGCCAATCTGAATACAATATGTGACCTTACACATAGGTAGTTAGTTGGATAAGGCAATTACAATATTAATTGGACTCAATTTTACACAATAAATTACAAAATTGTTTATTTTGGCCCTTTAAGCCCAATCTTAAATAACCATGGTTTTAGCTCGTTGTTTTTCATAACAATCACTCAATTCAATCAATAGAGAACCCACAGAAAAACATTTATGAAGGTTAATTGGTTTAATTGAATTGAAATTAGGTAATTTCCTCTCAAACCGGGTAGGTTTTCTTTTCAATTTGGTCATTGAGGGATCAAATTGCATAAATTTTATATCCACAAGGGCTACAAGTACGTGTACCAACCAAAACCGATTTAAATTGGTCAATAACCGATTAAGGTCCGGCCAAACTGGTGTGAATCAGGCTGATCGGTTGTCGGTGAGGCACGCTAATTAAGCCCCTTGCAAGCTAGTTTTGAACCTTCGGTGACCAGTCGTCCATGAGGCACGCCAATTAAGCCCCTTGCCAGCTAGTTCTAAACCTTCGGTGACCAGGTCCGAGACCCTCACCATGCCAATTTCACTTATGTACTCTCAATTTCTCGTAATTTTACATATTGACTATCGAATTTTATAAATTTGCAATTTGACCATAATTAGGTCTTTTAGCGTAATTCTCGATTTTGGCTCGGGTTTTCACAAATCGAGTCCATTAAATCGACTACTCAATGCCTCTAGATGGTAATCAAGCTTTCAAAATCAAGTTTTGCCCATTAAATTAAAATCTCTACCATTGGAACAAACCAACGGCTGAGATCGATTGATGCAGGCTGGTATAAATGCCAATTTTCCCTCCAAAATGGAGGGGGATCATTTCTCACATTTTTTGAAAATATGCACACACTCTCTCTCTCTCTCTCTCTCTCTCTCTCTCTCCAGCTCTCCCGCCAAAACCACCGAACCACCCCTCCCATTGCGGAGCCAATCACTACCAGCCAAAGGCCCCTGCCGGTAGTGTCCCTACTCTAATCTCTATCCTCGACCTCTCTTTGTCACCGTTGCTAGCTCAAGCCACCGCTTGAGTGATGGGAGATCTCCTTCCAAGCCCGATCTCCCTTAGGCATTGAAGGTCGATCCAACTAAAAGGCCGATTTTGTTTTGATTTGAACTGGCGATCGCCAAAGGGTCTCGGTGCCTTCAATCACTGCCGATTGGTGTCCAAGGTCCTTGACTTCACTGTGGTCGAGGACAGGCAAATCTCTTGCCGGATCTGTTATAATATTATAATATGTAATATATTTATATTATTCTAAATGTGATCCCACTTATTGGTTTTCCCAATAAATTCCGATGTTATTGCCAAATTTATCACCCACGTGTATTTCGTGATATTTGCCCGTTAATATGTTACCATAACGGTCTTGATGGAAGATATCGATAACGTAATAATCGGTATATAAACGTCAGGTCGTCTAATTCAAACCCTATCACTACAGAAAAACACACCATCATGTTTGAGGGGTATTGGCTAGTAGAACAGGACGTACAGTTCTCCATATTGCAGATCGATCGTGCTGTGTGGATCCATCAAAGGTTTTGAGGCTTTCCGCTTTTGCAGATTTCATCAATGGCTGGAGGTATGTTAATTTTTACGTTTCTGTAAATTGATCCCGAATTCTATATGAATTTATCTGTGAATGATAAATCGGGATCATCAAGTTTTAGTTTATATTTATTCTAACAATTGGTATCATAGCATGTTTATAATCTCTGTCTTGGTGAAATTTTTGGAACTTATTTTCATTGAATTATATGTGAATAAATTCCGTGTTATATATGGCTTTGATTGGAATTTAGAATTCCGGCCAAATTCGGGTGACCCACCACGCGATGATGGATTTGCATGGTCACACCGCCATTAGGAAGAAAAACCCTTAATTTTTGGGTATATTACTCATCGTCGGAGGTTAATCGAGTGTGAAATTTTGATGATTAGGGTTTTATAGAACATATCATTTTTTGACTTAATTCTGGTCAATACATTAGTCGTTTTTGCCGGATGTTGAAATTATTTATGCGTCTTGATGTTTTATTCGAAACCCATCAACCAATTTGGTTGGACATGGGCTGTGGGAGGAGACCCAGACGGCGGAACAAGGCTGGTCGCGGCGGAAGAATCGACCAAAAAAAAAAAAAAAAAGGCAAGCCCAAAAAGAAGGCTTCGGCGCGTGCAATGCATGCACCCGAGGGCTGTAGTGGCCACGTGCGATGCACGCGCCCGAGGAGCTGCAACGGGTGCGTGCGACGCACACACCCGAGGAGCTGAAGCGGGTGCGTGCAAGGGGAAAAGTGCGCGTGCAATGTGCGCCTGGAGATTTCCAATTCTGCCCTTCTGCATTTAGCAAAATTGCGGTTCTGCCCTGGACGCCTAAAATTTCGGTTTTGCCCCCTTTGGGTATGAAAATCTACGATTTTGCCCCTTTTGGGTGTGAAATTCCTGTTCTGCCCTTATGTGCAATTTTATGAATATTTACTCATAAAATTAAATGTCTAGTGGTCCGTATATATTTAGTTAATTAAAGATTAGCCATAGCATCTTTGATTATATTAAATTATATACATTAAGACCCTTTGGATCACATATAGTAAAAGACAATAATTGTGATTAGTCACATTAATATTATGAATTTTATCGAACAAGAATTTTCAATATACTAATGTGATTAATTAGGATGAAATATTATTTTATCTTACTTAATTTACCCACAGGGATTAAGGAAGGGAATATATTTTGATAGTTTCATCATGAAGTAATTATGAATCAATTTAAATTAGAAACTTAGCCCACAGGCAGTTTTTGATGTTATGCGATTCATATTTTATAACATGTTTTACATTGGTAAAATATGATTTAAGTTTATTTGTCTCAAATATGTTGATACATAAGTTTTATTTGATTATGATGCAGTCTTACCACCTATGATTAATTCTGGTATAATTGTTCCTGAGCTTAATGGAAATAACTTTAAAGAATGGAGGGAATTAGTCATTCTTCAATTGGGGTGCATGGATCTTGATTATGCTCTAAGGTCAGACGAACCACCTGAACCTACTAAGAATAGTACTCATGCTGAACATACTCATTATGTTCAATGGGAGCGGTCCAATCGTCTCGGTGTGATGTACATAAAGACAAAACTCTCGCTAGCATTCGTGGTTCGGTCATTCAAAGCATAACAATGCCGGGGAATTGCTGGAGGCTATCGATGCACAATTTGAGTCTTCGAGAGAAGGCGCATGCCATGACCCTAATTATGAAGTTCTCTTCATTAAAGCTTACCGAGTGTAAAAGGTGTGCGTAAGCACATCATGAAAATGAGGGACATTGCAGCTCAGCTAAAGAATCTTGAGGTTGGGATATCAGAATCCTTTCTTGTATACTATATCCTAAATACTCTCCCACAAGAGTATGCCTCATTTAAGATCTCTTATAACACACATAACACTAAATGGTCAATCAATGAACTCATGACCATGTGTGTTCAAGAGGAAGAGAGGCTACTCATGGAGAAAGGAGAAAGTGCTCATATGGCAACACAGGATAAGTATAAAGGGCAAGGCAAGCAGAAGGGAAAAGGTAAGATGCCTCTACCTCCCCAAGCTAGCATTAAGAAGGAATCCAAGTGCTTCTTCTATAAAAAGAAGGGGCACATGAAGAAGGATTGCATCAAATTTAAGGCCTGGCTAAAAAAGAAAGGTAACCAACTCACATGTGTTTGTTATGAAACTAATATAGTTCATGTGAGTCACAGCACTTGGTGGATTGATTCTAGTTCAACAATTCACATTTCAAATTCCTTACAGGATTTTTAGAACCAGCGCAAACCAGTGGGAAGTGAACAAGACATCTATTCGGGAAATAAGATGCGCTCGCGTGTGGAAGCTATTGGAACATGCAGATTAGTTCTCAGTAGTGGTTTTGTTTTAATTTTAGAAATGACCTTTTATATTCCTAGTTTTTTTAAGGAATTTAATTTCAGTTTCAAGACTTGTACCTTTGGGATACTCCTTTGAATTTTCAGATTCAACATTCAATTTATCGTATAAATCTGAAATTGTTGGGAGTGGTATTTTGTCTGATGGTCTCTTTTGAATTAATTTACAAGACAATGTCATTAATAATGCGATGCACGTTCATGATAATGCTGGTATAAAACAAAGTGTTGTGAATGAGGATTCCTCTATGTTGTGGCACCGGAGATTGGGACATATCTCCATGGATAAAATTAAGAAACTAGTAAATGATGGAGTACTTAATACTCTAGATTTTATTGATAATGACACTTGTATGGACTATATAAAGGGAAAACAAACCAACAAATTAAAGAAAGGTGCTAAGAGGAGTACAGAAATATTAGAAATCATACATACAGATATTTGTAGTCCTGATATGGACTCAAATGGTCAAAGATATTTCATTTCTTTCATAGACGATTATTCACGATTCATGTATCTCTACTTGCTTCGTAATAAGCACGAAGCACTAGATGCCTTTAAGGTATTTAAAAGCGAAGTAGAGAAACAATGCGACAAATAAATTAAGATTGTGAGATCGGATAGAGGTGGAGAATACTATGGTAGATACACTGAAGATGGACAAGCACCTGGTCCATTTGCGAGGTTTCTTGAAGAGCATGGAATTATTGCCCAATACACTATGCCTGTTCACCAGACCAAAATGGTGTTGCCGAAAGAAGAAACCGAACATTATTGGACATGGTGCGGAGTATGCTCAGCAACTCCAAACTTCCTAAGTTTTTGTGGACTGAGGCTCTTAAAACCGACTGTGTACATATTAAACCGAGTTCCAACCAAGGCTGTTCCAAAGACGCCTTTTGAGTTATTCAAAGGTTGGAAACCGAGTTTGCGACATGTACGTGTTTGGGGATGCCCATCTGAAGTAAGAGTCTACAATCCATAGGAAAAGAAGTTAGATCCAAGGACTATAAGTGGGTATTTCGTTGGATATGCTGAAATGTCCAAAGGATACAGATTTTATTGTCCATCTCACACCACTAGGTTTGTGGAATCAAGAAATGCTAAATTTCTTGAGAATGACCTGATTAGTGGGAGCGATCAATTTAGGGACTTTTATCCCGAAGAAGATCATTAAGATAATCAACCTTCCACCTCAGGTACTGAATTGGTTATTGCTTACAACGCCCCTTCAGTTCAACCAGTCGTTAAGCAACCGATCATTGAAGATCCACAACCTACTAATATTGATTCAGTAGACCCAACTGTTCAGCAATTACCAGATACTGTTGAGCTTCCAGTTGAACAACAAACTCCTCAGGAGAATGTTGATGCAAAATTAAGAAGGTCTACAAGAATAAAGAAATCAGCAATTCCTAATGACTATATTGTGTATTTACAAGAATCTGACTATAATGTTGGAGCTGAAAGTGATCATGAGACGTTTTCACAAGCCATGAGCTGTGATAAATCCAATTTATGGTACAATGCCATGAAGGAAGAGATGAATTCTATGGCATCAAACGAAGTCTGGGATTTAGTAGAGTTGCCTGATGGTGCGAAGGCTATTGGTTGTAAATGGGTCTTCAAAACTAAGAAGGATTCATTAGGCAATATAGAGAGATATAAAACCAGACTCGTTGCCAAGGGGCCAAACTCGTTGCCAAGGGATTTACTCAAAAGGAGGGAATCAATTACACGGAGACATTTTCTCCTGTATCCAAGAAAGATTCTCTTCGTACTATTTTGGCATTGGTTACTCATTTTGATATGGAGTTACATCAAATGGATGTGAAAACGGCGTTTCTCAATGGAAAATTGGAAGAAGTGGTTTATATGAAACAACCAGAAGGATTCTTCTCTAGTGCTGGTGAGCATTTGGTATGCAAGCTTAAAAGGTCTCTATATGGCTTGAAACAAGCATCCCACCAATGGTACTTAAGATTCCATGAGGTCATCTCTTCATTCGGTTTTATAGAGAATGTCATGGATCAATGTATATACCATAAGGTTAGTGGGAGCAAAATTTATTTCCTTGTACTATAGGTAGATGACATTTTACTTGCAACCAATGACAAGGGGTTGTTATATGAAGTGAAACAATTTCTCTCTAAGAGTTTTGATATGAAGGATATGGATGAAGCCTTTTATGTCATTGGCATTAAGATCCATAGAGATAGATCTCGAGGTATATTAGGACTATCTCAAGAAACTTATATCAATAAGGTCTTAGAGAGGTTTCGGATGAAAAATTGTTCACCAAGTATAGCACCGATTGTGAAGGGTGATAGGTTTAATTTAAACCAATGCCCAAAGAATGATTTTGAAAGGGAACAAATGAAGAACATCCCATATGCTTCTGCTGTTGGAAGCTTGATGTATGCTCAGGTTTGCACTCGACCTGACATAACATTTGCTTTGGGAATGTTAGGAAGATACCAAAGTAATCCAGGTATGG
This sequence comes from Eucalyptus erythrocorys, assembly GCA_014182555.1. NCBI lineage: Eukaryota > Viridiplantae > Streptophyta > Magnoliopsida > Myrtales > Myrtaceae > Eucalyptus > Eucalyptus erythrocorys. The sequence continues at coordinate 18,963,423 of CM024603.1, forward strand.
ATCACTGGAGAGCTGCAAAGAAGGTGATGAGGTACCTTCAAGGAACTAAGGGACATATGCTTATGTATAGACGGACGGACAGCTTGGAGGTAGTTGGTTACTCGGACTCGGACTTTGCTGGCTGCGTTGATTCCCGTAAATCAACATCGGGATATATTTTTATGTTTCTTTGGCGAGCTGTATCTTGGAGGAGTGCAAAACAAACCTTGGTTGTCACTTCCACTATGGAGGCAGAGTTCGTTTCCTGTTTTGAGGCCACCTCACATGCTATGTGGTTGAAAAGTTTCATATCAGGGCTTAGAGTTATGGATTCCATTGCTAGGCCATTAAGAATATTTTGTGACAATTCAGCTGCAGTTTTTATGGCTAAGAACCACAAAAGTGGTAGTCGAAGCAAGCATATCGACTTCAAGTATTTAGCTATCAGAGAACGTGTTAAAGAGAAGAAAGTGGTCATAGAACACGTGAGCACTGGATTAATGATAGCTGATTCTTTAACTAAAGGCATGCCACCAATGAGCTATAAGGATCATGTATTTAGAATGGGCATTGGTCCAATCATGTAATTTTTTTTTATATGGAAGAATTTATGAGACTTTTATTTATTTATAATTTTTTTCTCAATACAGTTGTATACATTCAGTTATTCTGAGAAAAACAATTATATTTGACCTGGAGTAAACATGAGGTTTATTCATTAAGTTATTTGATCACATATGAGCTGATGAAATACATTGTGATACACGGAAGACAATACTCGCTCTAAGAGGACTTATCGCCGTGATTCATGTATTTTATTTCAGTATGAAGTTTATGGGGTTAAGGTTAATAATTCATTTGATGGATTATTGGGATCAAGTGGGAGAATGTTATAATATTATAATATGTAATATATTTATATTATTCTAAATGTGATCCCACTTATTGGTTTTCCCAATAAATTCCAATGTTATTGCCAAATTTATCACCCACGTGTATTTCGTGATATTTGCCCGTTAATATGATACCATAACGGTCTTAATGGAAGATATCGGTAACGTAATAAACAGTATATAAACGTCAGGTCGTCTAGTTCAAACCCTATCACTACAGAAAGACACACCATCAGGTTTGAGGGGTATTGGCTAGTAGAACAGGACGTACAGTTCTCCATATTGCAGATCGATTGTGCTGTGTGGATCCATCAAAGGTTTTGAGGCTTTCCGCTTTTGCAGATTTCATCAATGGCTAGAGGTATGTTGATCTTTACGTTTCCGTAAATTGATCCCAAATTCTATATGAATTTATCTATGAATGATAAATCGGAATCATCAAGTTTAGTTTATATTTATTCGACGGGATCTTTTCTAGTGACTCTTTTCTTCCACCGGCATGAAGATTCGTCCAGCTCTTTAACCGGTTTCGCTTTGGTCCAAACCGGTAGTTGCCAGTGTTTTTAGGAGATCCGGATCATCAGTCCTAGGGTAAGTCTCCAACCTTGTTGTGGTTAGAGCCCGACTGATCTATCGCTGGAACACTTTTAACGATCCTTTCCTTCATCGGTGCATGAAGACTAGTCCGATCGGACTGGTTTTGTTCGGGATCCGATCCGGCAGTCCAACCGTCTTGAAGACATCCATTGCTGTCCTAATCTGATCCTTGGAGGTTAGGTCGGAGCTCCGATCATATCCCGGTGGCTTTGATTTCGTCCGATTGCACTTAAAGGCGACAAAAATCGCGAAAAGGTAATCCTTAAAGCTCGAATCTCATGAAGTGAGAGTAGATTAGCCAGTCAAGGCTAGGACTCACACTTAGGGTTTTATGAGATTCATAAATATGTTCTTGATTGGCTTAGTCGATGATTTGATGAAGTTGAGGGTTGGTTGAATACAAGTTTGAGGTTGATTGTGTGACTTTGAATGATGTTCTGAAATTTCGTATGTCTGTAACGCGCTTGCTATTTTGGTTAAAACGAGGTCTTAGATGGCCTCATCTCGGTTCGCGCTCTTTAAATCTAGAAAGTAGACTCTACGAGCTTTGAATCGATAGGTCAAATGCCCCGATTGAGCGACATTTAACCCCTGAAAAACATGTTGCAATCTGCACGATTTCTGCAGATTCTTAGCGCTCTTTAGGTGCAATCTCTAGTCCGCCTTAGCTTTTTCCTATTTTTACTTTGATTTCTATGATGATTTTTTGATGAAGTTGTCTACATGAAACTTGCTCATCATTGTCTTCAGAATGTTCCACAATTTTTTCAGAATTTTTGGATATGTTTGGCTAGGTCAAAAACTCTCTGATGTGTGGATATGTCTGTTCACCCTGTACTGATCCAAGATAGATTTAGGCAAATTTGAGCATGAAATTGAGCTTATTTGACCTTAGGGCCCCCATGAAAAATAAAATACATATCATATGCTTTCTTTTCACGTGCGATTTGTATGATTTCGACGCTATTTGTTATGTCAATTGCATATATAAATGTACATGGGTGTTGCTACAATAAGAAAGTTAATACATATCTGTTTTGCCATTTTTTGTCATAACTCGTGTGATCATAATTTGATCTCGAGACCTTAATGAAAAATGTTCATCGTCATTCATTGTATATGGTGTCTTATTGGTAGGATTTGTGTATATTTTTAAGTGGTCAAAACTTGGCATGTTCTCGGCTCTCGTTATAGGACCAAAACTTGATCACATGCATACCTTCGCATGATTGTTTCGGTCTCTTAGAGACCAAATTTCATGTTAGCGTCTCCTTAACATTTGAACTGCATTTTACAAGCTTTGTGTACGTACATAGTTCATCCTATTTGAGTGTCATTTCGCACGTTGAATTCATGTCACAAAAGCGCTTGTCACACCCAGGAACTTTCAAGTGTGTCGTTATGAATCTTGAATCATCTTATATTGCCATTAAATTGTATGACATTTTCGCATATTGACTTAAGATTAGATGATTACCCAAATTTCTTGTCGCTTTCGATTCTAAGTCATGTGTGATTTTTCATGCCATTTGTGAATTACATGTATGATGTTGAAATTTAATGTGCGTGTCTATGTTCTGGTTTTTTAATAGCTGATATGCACACTTTTGAAAATCTCGGTCTTAGAGCACCATGTTGACCTTAATTGGACCTGAGCTTTCCTAGGAAGTTGTAAGGAACATCTAGAAATTTTGAATGCCGTTAATTTCATGAGATTTGCTTATCGTTAGGTCCATTTTCAATTTTTCCTAAGCTAGACTAGAATTTGGACTTAGGATCAAATGTTTTACCCCTGTTCAGGTAGACCTTTGTCATTTTTGTATTATTTTTTTTTTGTAAGGATTCTTGATTTGGTCCCAAAATAAAGTTTAATTTTTACCATGTTGGCTATGTTGTGACAAAGTTTTGTGATTTTTAGACTTCATTTGGTAGGTTAAATCTTGGTAATAGTGACTGAATGTTCTGCTGTTTTAACAATTTTCTAATGCATTGTTGCTTGTCTTCTGATTTTTATAAAATCATGCTTAACTCTTTTAAGAAAAATTTCTTCATGAAAGTTGTTCCTTATCATGTTATGCATGTTAGGGAATTTTTTCATAGTTAAATCATCGATGGGTATTACCCAATTTTGCTGACATGTTGTGTTTGGTCTGAAATTTCTTGATATGAATTTCTTGTTGTGATTGCTTAGTTAGGCGTTTTAGGTTAATTTGTGCATGGTATTAGGACATACCATCTTCATGAAAATTGTTCCAAATCCTTTAATCTTTGTTGCCAAATGATTTTCAATGAATGGATTTTCTAGATTATATTTTGAAATTGTTTTTGTACATGTGATGTTTCCAAAAGTAAATATTTTAAAATTTTTTCTCAATAATTGATCTGACATAGTGAAAGTCATAGTTTGGACTGTATTCAAAATGTCTACGATATTTGTGAATGCATTTATGCGAGCCTCGGGCTAGCCTTGGCAATTGCATGCATTCCATAATAGAGACATCGCCTTGTCTCCAAAAACCTTCTTGACGATTCCAATGCCTATTGTTGAAACATCACACGTACCTCTCATATATATTCACGTCATCATTAGCAATGCTTGTGTTCATGATTGACGCATGCTCTGGTAATAAGTGACCTACCGATAGTTCACTCATTTGTTTGATTGATTGAAAGATAAAACTTGAAGAGCTTGCCTATGTATTTAATTCATACTCGCGCATGTGAATGTTAGATGTATGCTAGGTACGATGTATGATACCGAGGAAAAACCATGGACAATCACCTATAACATCTCTCGAGGGACTTACGAGCGTTATTGGCCATGCAAGAATGCAAGTGGTTAATAATGGCTACAAGTCATAAAATGAATTAGACAAGTATCTAGAGGGACCCGCGCATGAATTGCAAAGGCCAACCCCGAGGCCCAAATTTGGTTGATTTTGAATTCCGTTTCAATTGATTGATCATTCTTGATTTCTTGTTGTACTTTTGATTATTTTGATTTGTACTATTGTTTTTTTTCGTTGTATGTACCTAGCTATAGTTCTTAGATTAGGTATTAGATTGGGATCTTGAAGATGGAGAGTACTCGAAGATGGTGAAAGGTCGATGTCTTCTCCGACCATGCTATTGTACTATTCATCCCAGACATATGTCTCGGGCTTTCTTTGTCTGTATAAAAACCCAATGAGTTGCGAGTTTCTTTCTTTCCTATCCTTTCAGTTCATTTCTCTTGTCATCTTTCTTAGGATTGTATGAGAGTCAATACTTTCCTTGGTTATTTACTTAAGTGTTTCGCACTTTCAATACAATCGATTGCCCTCTTATCTTTCTTAGAAATAGAATAACACGAAAATAACTGACAACGCATGATCACTTAGTTTAGGTTAAACGGCCCGGAAAAAGTAAAAAAAGACATGATGTTCACCTTAGATAACACATATATTGTTAGGTACCAAAAATGCGCTAATAGAAATATTAGCATAACAAAAGCCCCCAAGCTTAGATATTTAGTTGCATAGAAATCGAGGGACAACTCCCAACCCTATATTGGATTTTCTAGCTGACCTTAAAAAACGAGGCCAATGGCAGATCCCGTCTTATTTTTATGTTGTTTAAAACAACTAAATCGTGTAAATGAACTCGTTTTGAGGGGTCTGGGTCTTAATAAGACTCACCACGATTTAGTATACTCGATGTGGCAGTATCTCAAAAGATGAAGTGATGCCATCCTTATGGGCGAAGTGTACTATCGAGAGGATTATCATGGTAAAAATATTCTTAAATCCAATATCCACACCCAACATCCTTTCTCAAAGTGTGTCACCCATGTGGGTATGGATCACAACTCTCCAATGTCACGAGGGGTATGAGTTTGGAAAAATTTACGACCGTGTATGAGGGAACTCACAAGAGGTTCAATATGAAAGATGACATGATAACATATTTTGGAGTGCGAACCGTGAGGAAACTCTCACGATCAAGTACCCATAAACCCGACTTTTCCCAACATCGAGTCGCCATAAGGGTCACAGAAACATTTCACGAATTTACTTTCTAAGTTGCTTCGAGAAATTTAAGCGACAAGCTAAATCAATCTATTAAATTAATGAAGAGAAGATCCCAATTTTGTCATCTATAAATTAGGCTATTAGTGAAAAATTAACTTCGAATGAGCTGTATAAAATATTGATTTAGGACTAGGTTGATAGCTCTTCGAGTTTCAATAGCCTTCTTATGCCTGCATCCTCTTATGGCAAGAAAAACTTTAGGTTCTAACTCATTCATGCATCCACATCCAAGCACTCCCACACATAACACCGACCATGGTTAGAACATTAACCACACTATGCGCATTGCGCACCCCTCCCCCTCAACCCTAGTTCAGCCTGACCTGCTCGCTATAAAACCCCAAATGTAGGGAAAATGCATTAATATACCGGAAAATGCATTAATATAGCGATGCATATTGTTGCGGTAAGTTCTAATATTATAATAATTCAAGCAATCAAAGATAAGAAACATTTTTCAGCATGTAAAAGCTACCAAAAACCCCCAACATACATTTAACCTGAATTTTTTTTGCGATACAAAAAACTCCAAACTTATATTTATGTGATACATTTATTCCAAACTTGTATCCCGTGACATATTTACCTCAAGATTTGGTGTCAAAAAAAGTTTGGGATTTTTGGTTTTCCAAAAAAAATTAGGGTAAATATATCACATAAGTATAAGTTCGGGGTTTATGATGTCATAGAAAAAAAATTTAGGGTATATTTATTACATAGATACAAGTTTTGGATTTTTGATGTTACAAAGAATAATTTAGGGTAAATATATTGTAATGGGCAAAGTTTAAAATTTTTGTGACTTTTTCCCTTTTCAATATTTAAAACATTTTCAATACCATTTTTTGGCACGTCTATGCGTGTGCTAATCTCACTAATAATAAGATCCCTTGCGTATAACTAATGACAAATTTATCGGTGGTTGGCTCAATTTATTGATTGAGGGCATGATAGGTTATCGCCAAATTATTATATGATCAGGCGTCAAGATGTTAAAAGAACAAATTCAATCAATTTCTTTTTTTCTAAATCTGCCTAGTAGTTACAAAAAGTACTTAGCAGTTATGTTGATAAAATTCAGTCATTTAGCCCATAACAAAATTGATAGAAATTTTTGGAGGCTTTATTTTCTGATTTGACCTTTAGCATCAAATCCACTAGGTCTTGTTATTGTTTCTCATTTCAAAACAGTCATCACCTAAGCCATTACCTTACGCCAATACTTTCATAATTAAGTTATTTTTCTATTGTCAATGACAATTATTCGATCAATCGACTCCCTTTACCCATTGAAGGGTCATAGTAACATTTTACAAATTTACTTTTTGAGCAACCTCGAATAATTTAAGCGACAAACTAAATCAATTTATTAAATTGATGATGAGAAGATCCCAATCTTGTCATCTATAAATTAGACTATTAGTGGAAAATTAACTGAGGATAAGCTGTATGAAATCCCTGGATTAGGATTAGGTTGACAGCCTTTCAAATTTTTCATAGCCCTCCTTCTCATGCCTCCTCTTATGGAAAGAAGAATCCAAGTTCCCATTCATTCATGCATCCACGTCCAAACACCCCCACACATAACGCTAACTATGGTTAGAACATTAATCACACTATGCGCAATGCGCACCCCTTCCCCTCAACCCTAGTTGGGCCCCCGGCCCAACGCTATAAATATTCCGCCCCTACACCCTCGGATTTGTCATTGCTTTCTCTTGGAGTCGCGCAAACCCTAGAAATCTGTTCTCTGTACTTCTCTCTAAAGTTTTCGTCTCATCAATGGCATCCCCAGCCCTTGAATATAAGTGCATAATCGGCAATATCCCGCCGAACACCAACGACCAGTCTCTCGAGACGGCGTTCGGGCAGTACGGCGAGATAGTTGAAGCGAGGGTCTGTTTGTCGTGATCTGTTCGTGTCACTTGATGCCTATGTTCTCTCTGTGTTAATCTTAAAATTTTTATTTTCCTCCATTCCGGTGCGTTTTGGTCTGGATCTGATGTGTTGGTCATCGATTCTGTACAGGTCACCTCCAACACCTGTGGCGTCGTCGTTTTCAGGAACAAGGAGGCGATGAGGGCCGCAATCAGCAACATGGACGGCAAGATCCTCGGCGGGTATCAAATCACCGTCAGCGAGGACGTCACTGGCTGCGTCGGTGGCTTCATGCCGAACCATGGCCGTCGCCGTTGAGTTCGTCGGTTCAAGAGTAAGGGGACGAGGAACTGAGTCGTGGTTTAATGGTCATGGTGATGTTATAGTTTCATGTTCGTGTTGTTTGCCCAGTTAGCTATCTTCGTTGCCAACCCTTGATCTTTGTCGTTGTTTACCCAGTTAGCTATCTTCGTTGCCGATCCTTGATCTTTGTCTTTCTTTTCTTGTAATTATTGATGCTTGAATGGGGAGTCGCTTTTGATAGGCGTTGCCTTTCTCTGTGAAACTTCTGTTGCCGAGAGACGTGTCAAGAAAAGCGTATAGAACTCTAGAGGGAGACTCAGGGTTCCGAAGAACACGTTAATCAGTGTTAATCGTTCTGATTCTGTTGCCCTGGCGCTGCCTGTCTGCTGATGTATAATCCTTACCTCTAATTTTAAAATTTTATGGAAATTCATAGCTATTTTCTTTGAGTTTTTCGCTGAACTAAAAACTTCTAAAGGAAAATGGATAGTTTTCCCTTGTTTGTTGCTATGCTCAAAAACCATTTTTTTGTGATCGAATCTCATTAAAAAATAATTTTAATCTCATGCTTGCTATTTTGGTTAAAACGAGGTCTTAGATGGCCTCATCTTGGTTTGCGCTCTGTTAAATCTAGAAAGTAGACTCTACGAGCTTCGAATCGATAGGTCACATGCCCCGATTGAGCGACATTTAACCCCTGAAAAACATGTTGCAATCTGCAAGATTTCTGCAGATTCTTAGCGCTCTTTAGGTGCAATCTCTAGTCTGCCTTAGCTTTTTCCTATTTTTACTTTGATTTCTATGATGATTTTTTGATGAAGTTTCTACATGAAACTTGCTCATCATTGTCTTGAGAATGTTCCGCAATTTTTTTCAGAATTTTTGGATATGCCTGGCTAGGTCAAAACCTCTCTGATTTGTGTATATGTCTGTTCACCCCGTATTGATCCAAGATAGATTTAGGCAAATTTGAGCATGAAATTGAACTTATTTGACCTTAGGGCCCCCATGAAAAATAAAATACATATCATATGCTTTCTTTTCACGTGCGATTTGTATGATTTCCACACTATTTTTTATGTCAATTGCATATATAAATGTACATGGGTGTTGCTACAATAAGAAAGTTAATACGTATCTGTTTTGCCATTTTTGTCATAACTCGTGTGATCATAATTTGATTTCGAGACCTTAATGAAAAATGTTCATCGTCATTCATTGTATATGGTGTCTTTTTGGTAGGATTTATGTATATTTTTAAGTGGTCAAAACTTGGCATGTTCTCGGCTCTCGTTATAGGACCAAAACTTGATCACATGCATACCTTCGCATGATTGTTTCGGTCTCTTAGAGACCAAATTTCATGTTAGTGTCTCCTTAACATTTGAATTGCATTTTACAAGCTTTGTGTATGTACATAGTTCATCCTATTTGAGTGTCATTTCGCATATTGAATTCATGTCACAAAAGCGCTTGTCACACTCGGGAACTTTCAAGTGTGTCATTATGAATCTTGAATCATCTTATATTGCCATTAAATTATATGACATTTTCGCATATTGACTTAGGATTAGATGATTACCAAAATTTCTTGTCGCTTTTGATTCTAAGTCGTGTGTGATTTTTCATGCCATTTGTGAATTACATGTATGATGTTGAAATTTAATGTGCATGTCTATGTTCTAGTTTTTTAATAGCTGATGTGCACACTTTTGAAAATCTCGGTCTTAGAGCACCAAGTTGACCTACCAATGGTTCACTCGTTTGTTTGATTGATTGAAAAATAAAACTCGATGTTGACACCTAAATTTTTGTTTTTAATTAGTTATTTTATTTTATAGGCTTTTATTTTATCTTTGATCTTGCCTTTTTTTAGAAAAACAGAAAAGCGAAAAAACGGAAAAAACAAGAAAAAGTGCAAAAAAAAAAAAAAAGAAAACCCCCCTATGGGCCTCCTCGGCCCTCTTCCGCCTCAACCCGGCCCAGCCAAGTCTCCTCCTTCCTCGCGCCGGTGCAGCACACGCGCCGGAGGCACGATGCCGGAGCGGAGGAGAGGAGCAGCGACGCACGTGGAGCTGGTCCACCGGACGACGATGGGATGTGGAGCAGGGGGTAGCTAGCGTTGGATGGGACGCTGGTTCGGCCAGCGAGGGCCGCGGTAGCCGACGGTCGAGCTTCGTCGACCGGCCACCCCTCGCCTATAAATACCTCCCCCCCGACGTCAATGGAGGACACACAGAGGCGAGAGGAGAAGGGAGAAAGGCAGGGGGGTCGAAGTCACGGCCCTTGGATACCCCACCGAGAGACTTTAGGGGGGTTGAGGGCTCACGGCCACAAACCCGAGCCTCGCCACGAGAGAGAGAGAGAGAGAGAGAGAGAGAGAGCGGGAAGTCGAAGGGGGAAGAGAGAGAGAGAGAGAGAGAGAGAGAGAGAGGGAAGTCGAAGGGGAAGGAGGGTGCTTTGCGCGGGCCCCCGCCGTCACCATCTTCGCCGCTAGTCGTCCGCTATCTCGCCGTAGGTAGGAAGGACCGCCATCGTCGCCATCGTCACCATCGTCATCGTCACCATCGTCATCGTCACCATCATTGCCCTCATAGCCATTGCCGCCGTTGCTCTGGTGATCCCCCGTCCTCCTCGTCGGCGCCGCGAATCGGGAACCCCAGGGTTCTTAATTTTCCGGGTCATGGCCTTGGGTCGATGAGTCGGATCGGGGCCACGAACCGGGTAGGGTTTCCACGTTTTAAGGGACGGTAGGAGTCGAGTCAGGGTTCGGGTCGGATCCGGTTAGGGTTTCGCCGGGGGAGTCGGGTCGTGGAGTTGGGTCGTCGGGCCGGGCCGGGCCGGGCATCCCCGAATGCCCGGCCGCGGCGTGGTTTCATCCTTTAAAAAAAAAAAAGAGTCGGGCCCGCACGTTTTGGGGCTGCCCGGGTTGGACCCAACCCACGGATCCGACCCAGTCGGCTTTTTAAATTTTATTTTTATTTTGAATAATATTTTAAATAAATAATAAATAAATAATTTATTTTTAAAAAACCAAAAATGATTTATTTACCATAAATGTTTTAAAAAATATAAAAAATATTTTAATTTCCAAAAAAAATAGAAAAATATTAAAAAATCAAAAAATATTTCATTTTTTCATAAAAACCAAAAAATATTAAAAATATTTTATTTTTCAAAAAAAATAAAAATCAAAATATTTCATATTTTCCAAAAATGCCTAAAAACCTAAAAAGAGGCCAAAATTCATAAAATGCCAAAAAGACTTGTATTTTCCCAAAAAATACCAAAAAAAGAAAAAACCCCTTTTATGTCCAAAAAATGAGAAAAATACTCAAAAGCTTTTTTTCTCCCCAAAATGCATGGAAAATCCCCTCGAACATCCAAAAAACCTTATGGTTTAAACAAGATTAGGTACTGAAAGGGCATTGGTGATTAACTAGTGTAATTAAGTCCCCGATCCTAATTTCTCTGATTGTGCGGGGAGCGAGTAACCCGATACTTCGCTTGGGTTTCTAATCAACCCACCCCAAATCGATTAGTAGCAACTCCATTTTAAAAATTGATTTACGGGTTAAAAAAATTAGATTATTAAAGTCGTGAATTTGTGGACTTGGGAGAGTCCGGGTATAACTAATTTCAGCCGAGAGCCATTAGCCTCCTTAGGTGCTCGTACTAGATCGCAGGCGCCGAAAAAAAGAGGTCGCGACAGCTTGGCAACTCCACTGGAGACGTTTTGAGGACTTAGGCCATTTTTGTCTTGTTTGAATTCTTTATTGACTTAATTTTGTTTTTCTTTATGCGAGTTAGTAGCTTAGAAATTTATTTTAAATTTTGCTTAAAATAAATTGTCTTGTGATTGGTAAAGATAAAAAAAAAAAAAATTGTCTTGTGATTATAAACTGTTGTGCATGCTTTACTGTTTTAAACACTATGCATGGCACACACAACCCGGCCGCCGGACCTGGGCCGCCATAGGATATTTAGGATATTTAGGATGTTCTTAAGAAAGATACGACCTCGAACGCGAGACTGCGATGTAGAGGTTGCCTTTCTTTTCCCCGATTTTCTTAGCCGAGATTAAGGGGGTATTTTGCTAACGCGAGATTGCGACAAGCGGATACCCTTTTAATTTCAATAAGCCTTCTGAGTTAGAAATCGAGCTACACATTTCATGTGTATGTCTCTGTGCTTGTCATTTTATTTAAAAGTAAAGTGATTTCTTTACTTTAACTTAGTTTTTTTATTGGCCCATGGCAATTTAGGATAAGCTTTTCAAAAGTCCCAGTTTATATGCGATGGGGAAAGATGATATCCAGTTTATTCTTGCTCGTAAAGAGGAACTCTTCAGATGGTGGGGTCAATTAGATCAGTTTGCCCAAGGGCGTGTGAAGGCCAAAGTCAGTCATCTCCTATCACTGATCCAAATCACTGTTCTTCCTGAAGTTATACAAGCCATGGCACATTTCTGGTGCCCGAGGACACTTACTTTCATGTTAGGTAGGTTTGAGCTAACCTCAACCCTGGAAGAATACAGTATCATCATTGGAATGCCTCTTGAGAAAAAGCTTGTTAGACTGTCAACGAGCATCATCCTGCTGCGTGGGTTAGCGCGGCTTTTAAGAACTGAAGTCTATCTTATGATACAAATTCTTGAAAACAACCATAATACCTGTCCATTTGAATTTATGAATGCCTGTTTCCAAAATCAACTTATGACCCAAAAAAGTGAGATTTTCCTCCTGACCTTTTTCGGGCTCATCATTTTCCCTCATCAAAGAAATGCCATAAGTCCTAAGATGACACGGATAGTTGATCAGATCTTGGTGGGAAATTATGTCAACATGATTTTAAATGAAACATTCTAGTCCTTTAATTGTTTTAAAGACAACACGGAGAAAATCATGCGGGTCTCTCATGAAATTTTACAAGTTTGGCTCTTTTCCCACCTAAGCGAATTCCGAGACTTCATGTGATTGTCTAAAACAAATGCTTTTGAAAATCCATTGAAAAAATTTATGGTTTTAGGACCATATATTCCGAATCAAAGCTGTTTAAATTGGGTTGACTTCCTAAGAAACCCAGTTCCTGAGGCATTCCAATGGTGTGCTGGTTGGTTCCATGAAAAGAGGGCTCGCTTTGCTTACAAACGCACCTACCCAATTCCATTGCTTGGTTGCACCGACGCCGTTCCCTATTACCCATGTCGGGTTGCACGGCAATTTGGAGCCCTTCAGGAGATTCCACCGCCTTCCAGGAGGAGAATTCCTCCAATCTTTTTCAATACAAGCCGTGACTACGTAGTCGAAATTTCTATCGTTGAGGAAACCTGGGACAAGTGCCATCGCAAAAGGATCGTGATACCGGAAGGGCTTGAGGGAGAAGAGAAAGCCCACCATGCCTCTGCATCCTACATCCACAATCATCACATCCCAACAAGGTGGAAGCCATCGGTCCCTCGCTCAATCAGAGAGAGCAGCCCGCACGAGCGAGAAGAGCTTTTGCAAAGGATATGGGAATAGGTCGAATACTCATCTCAGGGCCAGTCCAAGAAAGCAAGCAGCCTTTGCAAGAACAAGGCTCCCTATTGCACATAAATTAACAGTCGTGTCTTCCTTAGTATTTATTTTTTGAAAGCTTTGTCCCATTGTTTAGGGACTTTTCTTTAATATCTAGTACTTTGTTATGTCATTTCAAGTTCTAGATGCTAGAAGTTTGTAAAATCCTCTTTCGATAAATAAGAGTAGATAGATCGTAGCCATGGGTCAATCTTTGTCTACTCTGTGCTCATTCATTGTTTTCACGAACAAATAATCATGAATCACCAGCCATCAGCCACTTGTGAATGGCCCCACATGATAGGGCCCGATCAGAATGACATACAAAATCGCCTTGCCAACATTGAAGACAGCGTAGGACAGATGTCCATCCAACAACTCTCGAGACAAATGAAGTCTACTTTTTGAGCCCAACTCGTAGTTGCGTTAAACACCGTCATGACACCTGCAAATTTGCCGGAAACTAGCCAATACCATAGACAATTTGAAAATATCATGAAAAAGTTAAGCCAATTGTAGGGGCAGGATCCTATCGACTTATCTAATTACACCGGTTTTGAGATCCCTGAAGAGTTTAAAGCACCTGAATGCGAAAGGTATGCTGATACCTCCCACCTAGAAGCCTACTTACAGGCCTACCTGATCCCAAGGATGATTCAATCATACCAATCGAACCTGACCGGCCTTGCCTTGCAATGGTATATTATTAGAAAGATTAGTCCCCTTAAAATCTGGAGGGAATTAATTCATGTTTTCCATAAAGAATATGATATTGACATCAGCCCTAACATAGCCTTGCCCTACGAAGAATTGATAATCACGGAGCACGAGGAACCGTTAGCTGCTTAGGAAAGAAGCGTGTCGATGAAGCCTTGCATAATGAGTGGGCAGCTGAGCAGCATCTTGTTATTGAAAAGTTTCCCACTAGGAAAGGCAAGGAGCCTTCATACGAGATCTAAGACATAGAGCCTATTCAAGACTGGGGCACAATAGGTCAACTCCCCAAGCTTACTGCAAGAGATAGGGTCTAGAGAATACTAACCCCTATTAACCTAGAAAGTGAATCAGAGAGTGACGCTCTAATATCTCTCACTTCCCTTGACAGAATTGAGTTGGCAAAACGAAGGGCCTTACTCAAAAGGTCTGGACCAGGAGCCAAGAAAAGAAAGCCTAAGCAAATCGATTCAGCATCTGCCAAGCATTCCCTAGAGGTACAACCCTGAAGACTTCCCGTCCCTAGAATACAATCCCAAGGACTTCCAGTGTTATTTCAACAATGAAACTGACGATTCATCGTATAATTGTTTCCTACTCTCACTTGGGGATGAAGGCCCGTCAAAAGAGGAAACATACATCTTTATCCACTACGATCCTAACGAAGTACTAAGCTCGTCATCTGACCATGAGGATAGCTTAAATGTCTTATCCTCCTTCGGTAATTTTGACCCAGAAGAAAGCAATGGGGTAATATCGATAGAGTCCAACTTCTCTAAATCGGAAAGATTCATTACTACGATGAACATGTAGTGGAAAAACCAGTGGCCTAACCAAGACACATCAGGTTCGTCTTGCCCTCGTAGGATCCTAACCCCCGTAGAAATGTGGATACCCAATCTTTGCAAATACAACAGCATAACTTGCCCCGTGGCTCACTTGCAGTATCTCCACGCTGAAATGAGTCAATACTATGGCCCGATGTCATTCACAACCCAGGCGTTCCAAGAAACTCTCACGGGATCAGCATTGCAATGGTTCATCGCAGCAAATATTTACCTCATAAAGGATTGGAATGAGCCGTCTTCCACATTCTTGCATCAGTACCAAAACTAGATTGGGACTGAGCTGCCTTACGAGAGTTTGACCCATTTCAGAAGAGGACCAGTGGAGGATTTCCGAGCATATGCAGGGAGGTGGAAGGCTTTCATCATGCAAATCCACCTTGAATTGGCCGAAGAAGAATTGGCAAAGCAGTTCATAGAAGTTTTGTCCTGCAAGCATCGTTGTTGGCTGCATGGGTTACACTTCCATAACTTCAACGAAGTAGTCCTCCCATGCGAATACTTCGAATCTACTGATAGCGAGGAATTCAAAGACGCTCAACTTCCAGACCACATTATCAAAGCGCTCCTTTACACAGGAGTTTTCATGGGTTTTACTTGCTTTTATATTTTCATGTTTTTTATCTTGTCTAGTGTGCTACTGTTGTATTTTCCATTCCAAGTACTCTAATGTACAGTTCTAATATTCCGTTTTGGGAGTATGAGGCGGTATCCCTAACCAGCCCAGTGATGTTATCCAACCATGAAAAGAAAATATCATCCAAGAAGAATACTGAGGAAGAAAAACATATTTTGAAAATGAAAAGTATTTCATCACATGAGATGATAAATTTAAGCATGTTTGTCTTTCTAAGTCTCTCACTTTATATCTCAGAATATCATCCCCTTTAATTTAGTGTGATAGAAGGCATTTGAAATTGGCACATCATGTAAACAGACTAAACTCGAGAACACCTTTTCAAGAAAGTAGGGGCAAACAGAAAAGAGCATCCCGCTTCAAAAAAGGGTAAGTCTTATTCCCTTAACATAATATTGAGAATAACAACCCCTCTCTTCTATTTACAAGATACAAGAGATGAGGCGTAATAGGTACAGGCATACAGTTGAAATCGAAGCATCCATGACATGCCTCACTCCTGCCAAACTCCCTCCTAAGCCGAAGGACTGTCTTGTCGCACAACGCGCCCAAACAACTAGATGTTACAACTTCGACGAGCCCACAAGCATAAGGAAGAAGTTTCTTCTCTTCCTTTAAAGTGATTACTGTCAAAAGGGAGAAAATCCAGACAATCAAGGCGATCTATAGGCCCCCACCTTGAATAATGACTTTGGAATCTACAAGCTTCACTCCAGACTCATATTTTTCCAAGGAGTAATTACCATCAGAAAACTGAAGGTTTTTTATTGTCCATCTCAAATTCCATAGAAGCTTGAGGTATATGACTTTTGCTCCATGACGCTATAATTAAGGACAGAAAGAGAAATTCCACAAAAAGAAGGCGTTGAAGATGAATTAACGACCAGCAATCATGCATACATGATCACAAGAGAGGAAGGCCAATTGGAGGAAAAATTGAACTATGCCAAGATAAAGCCATCATCGACATTCAAATATCCTTAGGGGCTACCATAGATAAACTCTGGGGAAGGGTAATTTGGTATCGTTTCTAATACTCCCACTATCTGAACCCACTTTTGACATATTTTCCCTATTTGACAGGGAGCATCACAACTCAAAAACCAAACTCAATGGTTAGGTTTGACAAGTCAATACTGGCCAAGCTAGTGTACAGAAATGACCTGCATCGAATTCACTTGACTTCATGTAAAGGGACATGACATCCATAAGCCAATTAAGGAGAATAATTAGCCTGACAAAATCAGAGACGCGGGACTTCATACACTCCTCGTACTCCAGGCCCACTTAATCATTTGCAAACTAGTGAAGGGTAATGTTGTATTGTTTCCAGTTATTCGACCTCTGAAAAAGTTCATGATTAACATGCTCCCTCTTTATCTTTTACAGGATCACCTGACCATCCAAGATGTGGAAAATGAATGAAAGGGATGTCGGACTCTGATAAGCTTTCTTAAGCAAAATAGCGTCTCAGGCAAATGACAGAGACCCTTCAGGCCTCAAGTCACTCATGATCTTGACCTTACTGGTTGAGCTATTTCCATAACTTCTCCCCTGCAAGAGGCAAGAGTAGAAATTCTTGATCAGGTCCCCAATCCCTGGCTGATCATTTGTATGTCATGTCCCTAACTGATAGGAGCAATTTATTGACACCCCTCTGTAAATAACCCTTTGTGAATAAATCTTTTGATATTCAAAATTTCAACACAGTTATGAATACCATTTCACCAAGTAAACGCCTTTAAAGTTGTTAATAAGTTTTTCTTGAGTAAAAGCCATTCATTTATTTTGAGAGTATAAACTCTATCACACCATTCTACATACCTTTTTCAGGTGAATTTTGCATGATAATTTTGTATGCCTGAATCTTTGATTCTATTAAGGATTATTGGAATAGACAGCTAAGTGAAGAATACAAGATTAATTGAGCATGCTGGATGAGGCGCGTCAGTATGATGACAGGCAAGCCATATCCCACACATAGTCCCCCATCTATACACTTATGAGATAAGTGCAAAAAATTCCATGACTATAGGATAAAGAGTTCTCTCACGAATGGTACCATGACAAAACAATGGGAGGCATCCCATCGCTCACTTTGAGCCCCATACACTGGCCAAATTTCTGTCTTACCCCCCATCGAAGAACCACCCCACACTGGGGCAAGTTGAAGGCAAGTCAGCATCACGAGGTAAGAAAAGGGATAGAAATTATCCTGCTTGCACTTGCATTAATCTTTGAGTATCTTTATTACATATGAACACTCGCGTTAATTTAAGTGTCCTAAAGTCATGAAGAGCAATTCCTTTTTTACGCACTCTTGTCCATTATACAAACCAATTGAGTCTGTAAATTCACTCTCACATGGAGGCAAAGCAGAAGCTACTGCCATTTAAACAGCATAATCAGGAGTGCCAGCAAAAGATGAAGACTCAATAAGTCTAGTGAAGGCATTTGCTTGAATTTGTTAAGATCGGTTCCTCGAGCAAACAAAAAGAGAAATAGAGGCGTGAAAAAGTAGTGTGCCTGGTAAAAGCAAGGCCGATACCCCAAACAAAAATACAGCCATTTGTATTCCCAAGAGAAGCAACTGTTGTGGTCCATGGAACCTTCATTGGACCATGAGAAGAAAGACCGGTGACAAATGCCAAGGCGATCACCAGCTCTCACCCTTTTACACATGAGTCAAGCCTACATTGCATCCTATTGTAAAAAGTCTCTTCAGACTAGGGGCACTTCAATTAACGTAGGGTTTTATATGTTTATAAGCATCGCTCGAAGATGTACGAGCAAGATTGTTCTATCTCTTTTCGTAGGATCCTCGACTTGCAAACACGGGGATGATCATGCAACATCTTTTCCACAAAGCCATGACCTTATTGGTTCCCTCTAATAAGCCATTGATCAAGCCTTCATCACAACTCTAACAAAAACCTCTCACATTGGTAAAGTCGTATCATTTGCGAGAATACTCGGACCCCTACTGACATGATGACAGTGAGATAGTGTGGTCTTTATAAAATCCTGCATCAATGATCAAGACAAAGCAGCCTTTCCCATGAGAGTGAGTGAAAAGTCCTTTCAGACTAAAAGTCCCTTATCTGGCATGCTCAAGACATCTACATTCTAAACGGAAGTTGTCTTTCAAAATCTTCCCCAGTGGAATTCAAATGATGCAAAACTGATGAGATCATCATGCATAAATAACATTTAAATTTACGAATTTACAGTATATACAATCATTGTGTACATATGTGCATAATGCAAGCATACTCTTAGAGATTAGAGATATCGCCAGGAAAGCATATCCTCATCCCTATTTCCAGAATTTTACGAGTACCCATCACTCGCTAGGTACACCCTCTTATTGACACTCAACTTGTTCGAGTTGTCCCCAGAATATTAATACTTGTGGCTGACTAAGTATCCCTTTATCTTTGAGTACTTACCACTGTCTAGTTATTCCCTCTTACTGATACTTAGCTTGTTCAAGTTGACCCCAAGTATTGATAGCTACGATTGTCCAAGCATCCCCCTATTTTCAAGTGTCTGCCGCTACTCAAGTGCTCTCTCCGTTGACACTTGACCTATTCATGTTGTCTTTAAAATTTGGATGCTTGTAATTGTCCAAGTATCCTCTTCTCTTTAAGTACTGACCGCCGTTCAGATACTCCAATCCCGTGACACTCGACCTGTCCGAGTTGTCTCCAAAGTCATGTCATTAAATGCCAGCAGCCACTCAAGTATTCCACCACATTATGCGCTTGCAATTACCCAGGTACACTTTCTTACACCTGGACCAGTTGAATGGTCCCTGATCATATCATTAAATATTTGTGTTCATTCAAATATTCCTCTACTTTGTACACCTATGTACCCGCGGCCATCCAGGTAAGCCTTGCGCTACATTCAAATTGCCAGAAGGTAGGAGGCCTTCACGAATATCCCAGGTACGCCCTTGATATTCTCAATTTCCAGAAGGTAGGAGGTCTTCACGAATATGCAAGGTACGTCCTTGATATTCTCAACTTCTAGAAAGTAAGAGGCCTTCACGAATATGCAAGGTACGTCCTTGATATTCCCAATTACCAGGAGTTGAGAGACCTTCACGAATATCCAAGGTACGTCATTGATATTCCCAATTACCAAGAGATGAGAGACCTTCACGAATATCCAAGGTACGTCCCTGATATTCCCATTGCCAGAAGGTAGGAGGCCTTCACGAATATCCTAGGTACGCCCTCGATATTCTCAATTTCCAGAAGGCAGGAGGCCTTCATGAATATGCAAGGTACGTCCTTGATATTCCCAATTACCAAAAGGTGAGAGACTTTCACGAATATCTAAGGTACGTCCCCGATATTCCCATTGTCAGAAGGTGGGAGACCTTCACAAATATGCGAGGTATGTCCTTGATATTCCCCATTTCTAGAAGGTGAGAGACCTTCACGAATATCTCAGGTACGTCCTTGATATTCCCAATTTCCAGAAGGCAGAAGGCCTTCATGAATATCCCAGGTATGTCCTCGATATTCCCACTACCAGGAGCTGAGAGATCTTCATGAATATCTCAGGTACGTTTTGGATATTCCCAATTTCCAGAAGGCAGGAGGCCTTCATGAATATCCCAGGTACGTCATTGATATTCCAAATTTCTAGAATGCAGGAGGCCTTCATGAATATCTCGGTAAGTCCTTGATATTCCTAATTGCCAGAAGGTGAGAGACTTTCACGAATATCCCAGGTACGCCCTCAATATTTTCAATTTCCAAAAGGCAGGAGGCATTCACGAATATGCAAGGTATGTCCTTGATATTCCCAACTTCTAGAAGGCAGGAGGCCTTCACGAATATGCAAGGTACGTCATTGATATTCCCAATTACCATGAGGTGAGAGACCTTCATGAATATCCAAGGTACGTCCCCCATATTCCCATTGCCAAAAGCAGGAGGCCTTCACAAATATCCCAGGTACGCCTTCGATATTTCCAATTTCCAGAAGGCAGGAGGCCTTCACGAATATGCAAGGTACGTCCTTGATATTCCCAACTTCCACAAGGAAGGAGGCCTTCACGAATATGTAAGGTACGTCCTTGATATTCCTAACTTCTAGAAGGTAGGAGGCTTTCACGAATATGCAAGGTACATCTTTGATATTCCCAATTACTAGGAGGTGAGAGACATTCACTAATATCTAAGGTACGTCCTTGATATTCCCAATTACCAGGAGATGAGAGACCTTCACGAATATCCAAGGTACGTCCCTGATATTCCCATTGCTAGAAGGTGGGAGACCTTCACGAATATGCGAGATACGTCCTTGATATTCCCCATTTCCAGAAGGTGAGAGACCTTCACGAATATCTCAAGTACGTTCTCAATATTCCCAATTTCCAGAAGGCAGGAGGTCTTCATGAATATCCCAGGTATGTCCTCGATATTCCCACTACTAGGAGGTAAGAGATCTTCACAAATATCTCAGGTACGTCCTCGATATTCCTAATTTTCAGAAGGCAGGAGGCCTTCATGAATATCTCGGTACGTCCTTGATATTCCCAATTGCCAGAAGGTGGGAGACCTTCACGAATATCTTAGGTACGTCTTCAATATTCTCATTGTCAGAAGGTGGGAGACCTTCACGGATATGCAAGGTGCGTCCTTGATATTCCCAATTTCCAGAAGACAGGAGGCCTTCACGAATATGCAAGGTACGTCCTTGATATTCCCAATTACCAGGAGGTGAGAGACCTTCATGAATATCCAAGGTACGTCCGCGATATTCTCATTGCCAGAAGATAGGAGACCTTCACGAATATCTCAGGTACGTCCTCAATATTCCCAATTTTCAGAAGGCAAGAGGCCTTCATGAATATCTCAGGTACGTCCTCTATATTCCCAATTTCCAGAAGGCAATAGGCCTTCATGAATATCTCGATACGTCCTTAATATTCCCAATTTCCTGAAGGTGAGGCGCCTTCACGAATATCCAAGGTACGTCTTTGATATTCTCATTGCCAGAAGGTGGGAGACCTTCACGAATATGCAAGGTGCATTCATGATATTCCTAATTTCTAGAAGGCAGGAGGCCTTCACGAATATACAAGGTACATCCTTGATATTCTCAATTATCAGGAGGTGAGAGACTTTCATGAATATCCAAGGTACGTTCGCGATATTCCCATTACCAAGAGGTGAGAGACCTTCACGAATATGGGAGGTACGTTATCGACATTCCCAACTGCCAAGAGGTGAGAGCCGTTCACGAATATCCTAGGTACGTCCTCGATATTCCTAATTACTAGGAGGTGAGAGACCTTCACGAATATGCAGGACACGTCCTTGATATTCTCAATTTCCAGAAGGTGAGACGCCTTCACGAATATGCGAGGTACGCCCTCGATATTCCCAATTTTCAAGAGGTAAGAAGCCTCCACGAATATCTCAGGTATGCCCTCGATATTCTCAATTCCCAGAAGGCGAGAGACCTTCACGAATATCTTAGGTACGCCCTCGATATTCCCAATTTCCAGAAGGTGAGAGAGCTTCACGAATACCCAAGGTATGTCCTCGACATTTCCAATTATCAAACACCCCTTCGATGCTTGTGAATGTTCAGGTATCTTTTAGAATTGATGCCCTGAGAAAGGTTGGCGCATCCTCCCGAGAAAGGTCGGGTACTAAATGATGTCTTTGACAGTGGTTAGATACCCCCACAAAATAGACGTCCTAAGGAAGGTCGATGCATCTCTCGAGAAAGGTCAGGTATCAACTGGTGTCCTTGACAAAGGTCAGACACCCCCGCAAAACAGATGCCCTGAGAAAGATCGACGCATCTCCTGAGAAAGGTCAGGTACCAACTGGTGTCCTCGATATGAATTAGGTACCCACAAATGAGATACCCTAAGAAAGGTCGGCGCATCTCTTGTCAAGGCGACCGAAGAAAGGTTCGGGTCCTAGACAAACTATTGATTGTTTTAACAGGCGACCGAAGAATGGTTCGGGTCCTGGAGAAGCAATTTCCTGTCAAGGCGACCGAAGAATGGTTCGAGTCCTGGAGAAGCAATTTCCTGTCAAGGAGACCGAAGAAAGGTTCGGGTCCTAGACAAACTGTTGATTGTTTTAACAGGCGACTGAAGAATGGTTCGGGTCTTGGAAATGCAATTTCTCGTCACGGCGACCGAAGAATGGTTCGGGTCCGATACAAACCACTGATTGCTCCAACAAGCGACCGAAGAATGGTTCGGGTCTTCGAGAAGCAATTTCTGTCAAGGCGATCGAAGAAAGGTTCGGGTCCTCGACAAGCTGTTGATTGTTTTAACGGGCGACCGAAGAATGGTTCGGGTCTGGAAGGGCAATTTCCCGTCAAGATGACCGAAGAAAGGTTCGGGTCCTAGATAAATCATTAATTGTCCTAACAGGCGACTGAAGAATGGTTCGAGTCCTGGAAAAGCAACCACCCCATATCACCAGGTAAGATGACACATTGATACTTGCCAAACTCGAGATTCACACCCTATCTTACTCACTCCCGGTAAGTAACTACAGGTATCTTCTTTTCTGTCTTAGTGTATGTAAAGTTATATTGTTCTTTTTCTGCATAAAATAATGGGTTCCAAATAAAATATAAACTGCTATGCATGCATGGATAAAATTTAGGCATCAGTTTATCTTTGAATGCAACCTCGTGAACTCACCTTCAAAGAAGGGCAGTTGTTGATGCGTAAATTTTTATTTTTAATTAGTTATTTCATTTTATAGGCTTTTATTTTATTTTCTATTTTGCCTTTTTTTGGAAAAATAGAAAAAATGAAAAAAACGGAAAAAAAACAGAAAAACAAACCACCAACGTAGAACAACCATTTGTATAATCTCACGCGTAAGTCCTAAGCAAGCCAAAAGTCAACCACATCACCAAATACACATATTTCAGCAAGTACTACACCAAGAATAACAACAAAGTCATAACCGGTCCTAACCAGCACAAATTGGGCCATTTGCGCGTCTCAAAGTTTAATACAAAAATCTAATTAATTGAGTTCAGAAAATTCTCAAATTTGAATATGTTATAAAGGACACATAAACGAATATTTTTCATAAATACACCTTAATCAAGATCTTTCTAGATTCAGCCCAGTAAATCGCTCAATCTAGTACCAAAAATTGGGTCCGTTTCCAAAAAGTCTGTTTTCCAAAACCAATTTGATTTGAGACCAAAAACTTGTCCGTTTGATCTGAAATTTGAGTATGTTAAACTACAAGATGTGAAAAATAACTTTTGTGATGAAACCATTTCAAAATTCGAATCATAGAGTTGGTAAAAGCCCCTAGAATTCCAAAATGTTACAAATTCCAGCACAGTTCGAGATTCTATTTGCAAATGACGGACAGACATCTTATACTTTTAAATCTCTAAAAATCTTGAGAAAAATATATATCATAGCTAAAGATGTTTAAAACATTTCTCAAGAATGAATCGACATCAAATTCACAACCCATTTTGATCTACAAAAATGGCAAATGACGAGGGTCTAGAAATTAGAATTGCAGAAAGTCCACCGATTTGGACTAATTTGACTTCAGTGGTGCTAATCACACTAATTAGATTAACACTAATCCATTATTAGGCTAATCTAACCATTCTAGATTACCACTAATCCATTTTTAAACTAATCTAATCAACCTCTAAGCATAATTAACCTCCTAAGCAAGGTTTAGTGATATAGGCTAGTGAACCCACCTAGAGGGGGGTGAATAGGTGATTACGAAATTCTTTCCGAATCTTTTACTGAAGAATACTTTAATATGAAGAATATATCAATAATAAATAGATCATGCATTCATAGAGTAAATAGAGTAGGGTAAGAGAGAGATGACACAAGGATTATAGTGGTTCGGCTTATTGCAAGCCTACGTCCACTCTTCACGCTGGCAGCCAACTGGCTGTAATCACTATGTAGCAAATGAGAACCGTTACAATTCATGAACTAGACATCTTCAGCAGAAAGTCTCTTCTACAGCTTCTTGTTGTTTCGCACTATAAGTGACTCTCTTTGATACACAACTTGAGCACGAGAGATTTTAGAGAACAAGAGATTTCAGAGGTTCTAACATCGAAATTTTTCTATCAATTCTCTCATTACTTTTGAACAACTCCGATCTACCTTAAATAGCCTTCGTGCCTCCATACTCGTTGGCACTTTCCAAGAATTCATCCAATCAACCCGTTGGATTGAATCAATTTAAGTGATCTTCACGTCGTCGAAAATATAAGTAGACAATAGCTAGTCAATCCTGCTCGCCCATACAATCAGAATCTTGAGTTTCCAAAATTAGATCCTTCCAAAAATTCGCTTGATCTTCAACAGATAAAATCCGAAGAATAAATCTTCCGAGCTCACAATCACAACCAAGGATATTCCATAGATAAGTTAGGGAATATGATAACTAAATCTTACTTTCCTTGACCATAAAAATAACCTACTGTCAGCCTAGCAAAATCGTAAACTGTCTTCAGACTTAGATTTGAGTCTGGAGGTCTTCAGATTGTAACTAGGTCTGACTGTCTTTAGATGGAAAAAACTTCAGACCGAACTTTGGGTCTGACTGTCTTCAGATGGAAAACGCTTGGGTCTTGAACTCTTCAGACTTGAGGCTGTTTTGTTAACTTCGAAACTTCAAGGGTCAAGGGATTTTTCTTCAACAATCTCCCCCTTTTTGATGGTGACAAAACACCTTGGCGGATTTGCGAATTTAAAACCTGCAAGGAATAACTTATATATATTTGGAGGATTACTTCTGCAAGACAGAAACTTGTTAGTCCAATAATAATTATCCTCAAATTTAATGTTCCTGCAAATTCACAAGTCTAATAATCCAAACATCAAATAAGCATAAAGACAAAGAGGTTCAAATAAATAGCCCAATCCAAATCCAAATAAAAATAGTGAAAACAGTCTAAGCAAATAACAAACTTTAAAGTTCAAAACATAAACAAATTTCAAATCTGCGAAACTCTCCCCCTTTTTGTCCCATCAAAGGAGGTAGAGTGGATAGGAGATGGTTTTCAAAAGATTCAGGGCTCTCCAGGGATGCGAAAACGCTGAAATTTGCTAAGTGTCTGTACTATCTTCTCAAGATTAGCAAGAGCTTCCTTCACTGAAATCAACTCTGCACTATTTTGATTTGATTCCACTTGAGCTCTAAGTGCATTGATTTGATCTTGCATATTCACAGAAGTACTCAGCAATGCCTTCTTTAAATCCCTCAGCTCAAAATCCATTCCAAAAACCTGCTTCTTTAGGTCCAGCATAACATCCAACAGTTGTGTAAAAGATGTTGAATTAGTATTACCTCCACTAGGACCAGCAGATTCAGTTCTTGGAGTTTGGAAACTTAGAGCATCCTTCTCAGCCCTTTCCTTCTCTAATGGAGAGGATTCTTCATGTTCGGGAAATGAGATGCATAGACATCCTCAGCGTCAAGCACCGACCTACTCACATCACTATAATGTAATGGTGATATCGTTCCCTGATCCACAGGAACTCCCCCTGTGTTGATGCCAGTGGGTGGAGTCGAATATTCCTCGTCAACATCCATATCAGCACTGTGATGTTTCTCGGTCTCTTCCCCAGATTGAGCAAATGATGGCTCAAATCCTGCAGCCATATCCTCCTGTACTTGGCTCTCCTCTTCATCCTTCTTCCTTCTCTCTTCCTCTTCTCTTCTCATCTCTTCTTCTTCTCTTCTTCTTTCTTGCTCTTCTTCTTTCCTCTGTCTTTCCTCTTCTTCTCTCTATTCCTCTTCTTCTCTCCTATGTTCATCTTCTCTCCTTTTTCTTTCTTCTTCTTCTTTCTTCTTCTTTTCCTCTTCTCTCTTCCTCTATTTTTCTTTCTCTTTCCGCTGTTTCTCAACTTCTTTATCCTCTGCTTCTTTCCTTGCCCTTTCTCCAGCATCAGTTCTCAAGCTGACTAGGCTCCTCAATTTTGAGAGAGCAGACAAAGTCATGGCATCATCAAAATCTTCTTCATCCTCTTCGTCTTGCAGAATGATTTTTCTACGCTTTTTCTCAGCCATGGGCTCTTTGCCCTTTCTCTTTGAAGAAGCAGTGGGGATCTCCTTTGAGGGTGTCTTTTCCTTCAACCTTTCCAGTGTAGCATTTAGCTCCGGAAACTTCATCTTCATCACCATCTTGTAACTAACAAGTATCAGATTTAAATTGGTCAGGCATAGAGGTATAGGAATCTGAATTTCGAAATGCCTGAACAACTTGGTGATGATTGACGAATAAGGCAATTGACCCTTATCCTTAACCACAGTTCGGTACATGTGGAAAAGAATAACGTGTGGGAGAGAACGGTGTTCCGCCTTGGTTGATGACAAACATCGGCTTGGCTTCGAGTCTTGGAGACATCGGTTTTTTTGAGGTTGTCTTGGGCCTGATACAGTTGATGATGATTTTGTGCAGCAACACGTTTGAGGCATCCATCCTTGTATAGGATATTTTACCTTCCACTTTTCTATCACGCACAATTTCCAGAGTCGCAAAGGTTGTGGACACTTTTATTGGTTGGAAACTCATTTTTTCCACCCCAATAACATCAGCTAGAGTGTCAACATCAACAATATACTCTTTGTCCATATAAGAAAAGGACAACCTATTTGCGTCCAGAAACGACAAATTCAAACAAAAATACACCGTAAGTTCAGGGTAGGCATTTGTCGTATCTGTGCAGAATTTCTCCAACTGCAGCCTAGCAAACTTCTCTCTAAGATTTATCTCTAATGAATCAAGGAAATCAAAGTCTACACTCCTCGGATTTACAACACCCCTTTTCAATAGTTTTGAGTACATCTGCTCATGCTCCTTAGACCGAAAAAGACTACCCGAAGGACAAATTGAGTTCACAGCCACACCCATTCGCGGCTGGAATTGAGAGAAAAGTCTCTCATCATCGTCTAAAGTCTGGCTTGCAGTACTAAAAAGCGGATTACTTGGAATATTTTCAAGCGTTCTTTGAGCAGTCTCTTCTTCAACAATTTTTAACTCCTTCATCTCCCGCAAGAAGATATACTCACTCTTATATCCTCTTTCTTTTAAAAAATCCTCGATCGTCTTTGGGCTCGTTCCCCCAACCTTTAGCCTACTGTAAAGATTAAAAGCAACCTTTGGTTTAAGGGTTCTTACCAGCTCTGCTTCAGTGATCTCTTCCTCAAAATGCTGACTTTCGGTCTCCCTTTGTGGAGATTCTTCGCCTGTGAGGTCCACTCTTGTAGGACCCTTTGGTTGTCTTTGTGGTCCCCTACCAGCGATTCTGGAAGGCTTTCGAGACGATATTCTTGGATCTCAAGCAAAATTTCAACTTGTTCGCAAACAAAAGTTGGAATTTTTGTCGAGAAAGGTAATGGAACAGGAATGGCAATGGAGTTTTTTTAGGGTTTTGAAAGCGAGAGAAACTGGAGATGGATTTCAAAAGTTCTGTAGAGGATGAAGATGACGATTCGAAAGTATAAGTAGTAAGAGAAAAAAAATAAAAAATGAGATACCGAACCGTCGCCTAAAAGGAAAAGTAAAAACTGCCAATTTTAAAAAAGTAAACTGCCATAATTACATGTCAGACTTCGAATAAAAAGAGATTTCGAAAAAGCAATTAACAAAAACAATTAAATGCAGAGAATACGTAAAAATTAAAATACGTAAAAAGACTTTAAGACGGAATCTGAGAGTGTTTAGACTTTACCTCAGAGTCTGAACTCTTTCGGACCTTACCTTAGAGTCGAGCACCATTAGACCTTACGTTGAGTTTGAACGCCTTCAGACCTTTCGTTGAGTCTGAACTTTTCAAGACTCTAGTTTTGAGTCTGAACATCTTCAAGTCTTACAATATTCAGTCTTGACTGAATTGATTCAAAGTGAGCCTTTTCTAGGGGCTTTGTGAATATATCTGCTAATTGATTCTTTGAATCAACGAACTGAATCACCACTTCACCACTTTGAACATGATCTCGAATGAAATGATGCTTGATTTCAATGTGCTTTGCTCTTGAATGAAGTATTGGATTCTTTGTGAGGTTGATTGCGCTTGTATTGTCACATTTGATTTATGTACTCGTTTCTTCAACTACAAAGTCTCTTAATTGTTGTTGCATCCGTAGAATTTGAGAGCAGCAACTTCCAAGAGCTATGTACTCTGCTTCAGCGGTTGAAAGAGCTACGTTACCCTGTTTTCTTGAGAATCAAGATACCATCCTGTTTCCCAATAGTTGACAAGTACCTGTAGTGCTTTTTCTATCCACTCTACAACCAGCAAGGTTAGCATCAGAATATCCAAGGAGAGTAAAGTCTCCTTGTTTGGAATACCACAGACCTAGCTTAGATGTAGTTGCAACATATTTAATAATGCGCTTCACAGCAGTCATGTGAGATTCTTTAGGATTAGATTGAAATCTTGCACAAATGCAAACACTAAATAGAATATCATGTCTAGATGCTGTAAGGTAAAGAAGTGAACCGATTATACTCCCGTATAGTTTTTGGTCCACACTCTTTCCTTCTTCATCTTTATCTAGCTTTGATGAGCTTGACATAGAAGTTTCTGTTTTCTTGCAATTCTCCAATCCAAACTTCTTGATAAGGTCTTTTGCATACTTTTCTTGGTGGATAAAAGTTCTTTCTCTTGATTGTTTGACTTGAAGTCCCAAAAAGAAGTTCAATTCACCCATCATGCTCATCTCAAATTCATTCTGCATGCAACTTGAAAAATTCTTGCAAAGCTTTTCATTAGAAGAACCAAATATTATATCATCAACATAAATTTGAGCAAGTACGAAATCCTTGCCTTCTCTTTTGATAAATAAAGTAGTGTCTACTTTACCTTTAGAGAAACCATTTTGAATTAAGAAATTACTTAACCTTTCATACCAAGCTCGAGGTGCTTGTTTTAAGCCATATAAAGCTTTCTTCAGTTTGAAAACAAGGTTTAGTTTTCTAGGATCTTCAAATCCTGGTGGTTGTTTCACGTAGACTTCTTCTTGGATAATTCCATTTAGGAATGCACTTTTCACATCCATTTGGAATAACTTGAAATTTTAAAACAAGCAAAAGCAAGAAGTAATCTTATAACTTCTAACCTTGCCACCGGAGCATAGGTTTCATCATAGTCGATGCCTTCTTCTTGTGTGTAACCTTTCGCCACAAGTCTTGCTTTGTTCCTTACCACTTTTCCTTGTTGATCAAGCTTGTTCATGAAAACCCATTTGGTACCGATAATTGATTTACCTTTTGGTTTAGGAACTAGCTCCAAAACATTGTTGATTTTGAATTGATTCAATTCCTCTTGCATTGCTTCAATCCAGCTTTCATCTTTTAATGAATCTTCTATGTTTTTAGGTTCAATCTCAGAAATGAGTGCGAGAGCACTAGATTCTTCACGCCTTTTAGATCTTGTACGAACTCCTTCATCAATATTGCCAATGATGAGATCTACAGGGTGACTTGATTTGTGTTTCCAATTTGTAATTGGTTTGTCACTTTGATGAAGCTCTTCTTCAGTTGGAGCTACAAAATTGGTTTGCGGCTGAGTGTCTGAGATTTGATTTTCTTCAAGAGAATTTGTAGACACTTGGCCAAACTCATAATTTTCAGGTTGAGTCTGATTTTGACCTGAGTCTTCAAATCTCACATTCATAGATTCTTCCACAGCCTGAGTCCGTTTGTTGAAGACTTTGAAGGCTTTACTTGACACAGAGTAGCCAAGGAAAATTCCTTCATCTGATTTTTCTTCAAACTTACCAATTCGATCACTAGAATTCTTTAAGATAAAACATTTACAACCAAATACATGAAAATAAGAAACAATAGGTTTCTTACCTTTGAACAGTTCATAAGGTGTTTTCTCTAAAATAGGTCTTAGAAAAATTCTGTTTATAATATAGCAAGCAATTGAAGTAGCTTCAGCCCAAAAATGAGGAGAAATATTACTCTCAATCAAAAGAGTTCTTGCTATTTCTTGCAAAGAACGATTTTCCTCTCTACAACTCCATTTTGTTGTGGAGTGTATGGGGATGAAAAATTATGTTGAATACCATAGTCATCACAATATTTAGCAAAATCATGATTATCAAATTCTCCACCATGGTCAGTTCGAATACTTGAAATTGCATATCCTTTCTCAATTTGGATTTTCTTTGCAAACTTAGTAAAATAAGTTAATGCTTCAGATTTATTTGCAAGAAAGAATACCCAAGTAAAACGAGAATGATCATCAACTATTACCAAACAATATCTTTTACCTCCAATGCTTTGAGTTCTTGTTGGACCGAACAAATCCATGTGTAATAGTTGCAAAACATGATTAGTGGATACCTGATTTATAGATTTATAAGAATTTCTAACCTGTTTTCCAAGTACACAAGGAGTGCGTAATTCATGCTTTTGATACTTCAGGTCAAGAAGTCCCCGAACAAGCTTTTTGAATGAAACTTTTGCAATTTGCTTCAAGTTGACATGTCCAAGCTTCCTATGCCAAAGAATGGCTTCATCTTGAATTGATATCAAGCATTGAGAACTGTCAGACTTTATATCCAGCAAATAAATGTTTCAATGTCTTCGTTCAGTAAAGGATTGTGAGAGATCTTTGCTTGTTCCGGAACAAGTATCTTCTTGAAAGTTGATCTTGTATCCAAGTGTCACATAGTTGACTAATACTCAATAGATTGTAGTTCAACCTATCAACGAGAGAAACATTGTTGATTGTGAGATTTCCTATCTTCATGGTTCCTCAACCAACAATTTTTTCTTTGTTATTGCCACCAAAAGAAACATTTCCTCCTTTTACATGAGAGAGATTTGTGAAACAATTTGAGTCTCCCGTCATGTGTCTTGAACAGCCACTATCCAAATACCACTTAATTTTCTTCTTGATAGTGACCTGCATTTAAATGAAAAACTCAAGTCAAGTTTGGTACTCAAACTTTCTTGGGTCCATCATTGTTAGTACCATAAACAGTCTTTGCCCAACTCTTCTTAATGGTCTTCAAACTTTGGGACATTCCTTCTCAAAATGTTCTACGCTTTTGCATTTTGAACATGTAAGGGCATTTCTACCAACAGGCTTTACAAAAGCCTTTTGAAAATGATCCTTATAAAAAGATTTTGTTGGCCTATTCTTGATTCTTTCTTTTACCTTTGGAAAATCAATCAAATAAATGGTTTCATGTGTCATTCCTAGACCAGATTTATTAAAATAAGGTCTTTGACTAGAAAGAATTTTATCCAACTTTTCAGAACCCATTGAAAATTTCTTTGTAACTTTCAACAAATCTTCTTTCAAGCAAGCATTTTCTTTTGAAAGTACAATCTCATTTTCTTTTGAAATAGCAAAACACTTGTCTAGACTTTCAACTCTTTTAACCAAAGTCTTTTCTTGTTGTTTCAATTTTGAATTCTCCCTTTTAGTTCGAGATCCTTTTAAGAGAGCCTTTAAGGCTGAGACAAAGTTCATCAATGTAATTTGATAATTTGATAGGAATTTTTAAATTTCTAACCTTAATACCGCTGTTTGAGTCTAAGTCTGAATCTAAGCTTGAGTCTGAGTTTGAGCTTGAGTCTGAGTCTGAGTCTGAGTTAGCCATAAGACAGATATTGGCATACTCCTCATCACTCTCCTCACATTCGGTGTCACTCCATGTTTCAGCTTTGAGTGCTTTCTTGAACCTTTCTGGTTTTCCTTTCTTTTTCTTTAATAAGGGACAGTTGGGTCTGATGTGTCCCTTTTTCTTGCATTCAAAGCAAACAACCTCCTTATTGGCATCTTCTTCTTCATTTGATTTCTTTTGAAATCTCGATTGTTTTGTCTCTTTCCATTGAACCTTCGCCTTTTCTATTTAGCCTTCGAACTTTCTAATCGAAGTGCCAATTCCTCATCATCCAAGTCTTTTGAATCGTAGCATCGGAATCATCATTAGATTTTAAAGCAATTGACTTCTTACCTTTGGTGTCAAATTCCTCATTGAATTGCTCGATTTCATATGATTGAAGTGTGCCAGCCAACTCATCTACCGAAAGAGGCATGATCCTTTGTGTTGCTTTTATGGATGTCTTGACATGATTCCAATCTTTGGAGAGTCCTCTCAACAGTTTATTGACCTTCATAGGTCCTGAGATTGGCAGTCCTTGGTATGTCAAGCCATTTACAATTTCTATAAATCGACTGAACATATCTGTAATGGATTCTCTTGGCTTCATTTTGAAGGCTTCATATTGTCCAAGAAGGATATTGATCTTGGTTTCTTTGACTCGATCTGTTCCTTCATAGGTGACGTGCAATCTATCCCAAACTTCTTTGGCTGTTTCACAAGATGAAAGTCTATTATACTCAGTAGGAGATAATGCACAATACAGAGAATAGATAGCTTTTGCATCAAGGGCTTGTCTCTTTGGAATATCGGTTCGTGACATTCCCACTCCATCAGGTAATTCTTTCCCTATGATTGATGCAGCTTTAGGAGCAATTCCATTCTCCACTACATCCCACTCCTGAGGATATTTGGATCTTAGGAATGCCTTCATCTTGTTTTTCCATACGTTGTATCCCTTTCTATCGAAGTAGGGAGGTCTGGTATTACTTTTCCCTTCAATTAATCGTGGAGCCAAAACACTAGCCATAGATCTTTTGCTTTAGAAATAATAACACTTCCAATAAATAAGCAACCTGCTCTGATACCAATTGATATAGGCTAGTGAATCCACCTAGAGTGGGTGAATAGGTGATTACGAAATTCTTTCCGAATCTTTTATTGAAGAATACTTTAATATGAAGAATATATCAATAATAAATAGATCATGCATTCATAAAGTAAATAGAGTAGGGTAAGAGAGGGATGACACAAGGATTATAGTGGTTCGGCTTATTGCAAGCCTACGTCCACTCTCCACGCTGGCAGCCAACCGGCTGTAATCACTATGTAGCAAATGAAAGTTACAATTCACGAACTAGACTTCTTTAACAGAAAGTCTCTCCTACGGCTTCTTCTTTGTTTCGCACTATAAGTGACTCTCTTTGATACACAACTTGAGCACGAGAGATTTTAGAGAACAAGAGATTTCAGAGGTTCTAACATCGAAATTTTTTTATCGTTCTCTCATTACTTTTCGAACAACTCGATCCACCTTAAATAGCCTTCGTGCCTCCATACCCGTTGGCACTTTCCAAGAATTCATCCAATCAACCCGTTGGACTGAATCAATTTAAGTGATCTTCATGTTGTCGAAAATATAAGTAGACGATAGCTCGTTAATCACCTTTCGCCCATACAATCGGGATCTTGAGTTTCCAAAATTAGATCCTTCCAAAAATTCGCTTGATCTTCAACGGATAAAATCCGAAGAATAAATCTTCCGAGCTCACAATCACAACCAAGGATATTCCATGGATAAGTTAGGGAATGTGATATCTAAATCTTACTTTCCTTAACCATAAAAATAACCTGCTGTCACCCTGGCAAAATCGTAAACTGTCTTCAGACTTAGATTTGGGTCCGGAGGTCTTGCATCGTAACTAGTCCGACTGTCTTCGACGGAAAACTTGACCGAACTTTGGGTCCGACTGTCTTCAGCCGGAAAACGTTTGGGTCTTGAACTCTTCAGACTTTACTGACGAGTCTTGGATTCTTCAAACTCTACTAACGAGTCTTGGATTCTTCAGACTCTACTGACAAGGCTGTTTTGTTAACTTCAAAACTTCAAGGAATTTTTCTTCAACATTTACTAAGTAAACTAACTGGTTTAGCGGGCCGGTGAGTCCAAGGCGACGGTGATGTGACGGTAAGACCCGAGCCTACCGTGTCTCCAACGGAGGCTTGGCGAAGGCTGCTATGGCTCCTCAAGCACTCAGCCAAGAGGGACTTTGTGACATCCAGAATTTCTAGTGTTGTTTTCTATTAAATTGAGCGGGCATTTTATTGACGCGTCTATAGGGTTGTTCTCAGAGCTGATCACTCTTGAGATAACTAGATTAACTAGGTAAGCCATTAAAGACTTTTAAGGCAATAGAGTTGAGAATTCGACCAGGAATCGGCTCTTCAACCGTATTCATCTTTAGAGGTCATTACGACACAGTTAAAAATCGAACTAAAGTCAAAGATAGGTTGGTTCGACTGAGATGTGTGCCGATCGTGGGTGACTCCACTAAATTGGAAAATTCTCGTCGACTGACACAAATTTGATTTTTAATCGTTTTGGTACCCTGTGTCTGTAATTGAGCCCTCGAGATTTTCACGACAATCGAGAGTTGCCAATGTGTCGAGTGGGTTCATTATGGCTCGAAGAAAATCGACCACGAGTCAATTGTCTTGAAAAGTTCTGAAAACTACTCGGTAGTCTAGGTCACGCTAAAAGCGCACCGGAATGAAATTAACCGCCAATTTGAGCCAGATTTCATAAATTGAAGATTCTGTGATGTCACGAGCTATTTATGGAACATCGGCTCAGTCTCAGATGACTTTTCAGAGGTCCCGAGATTTTTACGGAAAACCGGGTCGAACAATTTGGAAAATGAACGGAAACTCAGATTGGCCATTTTGAAGAGACAGTTGACATTTGGGGTAAGTGATTCGGCGAATGAAAGTTGTTTGGGCTTTTTCTGACTTCAATTTGGACCCCAACTGAATTTATTTGTTCGGAAGATCAGATACCGAAAAAAAAAAAAAAGAAAGGAAGTGAAATTCGGAATAAAGTGTAGGATAGCATTTTGGAGCAGCAAAATTCATTTATTAGTGGAATTATTTTATAAGAAAGTAAAAGGAGACAAGGAGATATGCATGTGGCCTTTTGAGGGAACCATCAATTAATGTGTGGATAACTATCTTTGACTTTCCTTCCCTTTAACTTCTCACGCACGCTGGCCTTTAAGGATCTCTCTCTCTCCGTTCACGGGACTTCTCGGAGACACCAGCGAAGAAGCCGCAAATAAAGAACAAAAAAAAAAAGAAAGCTGCCCACGCCCCCACCGAAATCCCTCTCCCTCTCTCCGTGAACTCCCTCTTGGTCTCGCCCCCAAATCACAAAAGCTGGTCGGCCACGAGGATTAGTCTTCACCGAAGCTAGCATCCCCTCTCCACGAAGAAGCTGAAGGCCAAAGATCTTTGAGGGAAACCGAAGAACCCCACCGCGTGAACTCTCTCTCTCACACTCTTTGCCATCCACCGAAGTCCACTAAGTGTTGTCCCTGTTCGGTCAACCCTAATCCATTTGAAGACCCGCTCCACGTGCTCTTCAACGGCCGCACCTCTCCACCGAATTGAAGACCTCAAGCTACTGTCGCCGTCCAAGTCCGTGGGAAGCTCCACATCCTAGCGAAGACCGAAGCAGCCGCTTCCGTCCGTGTCTTCATCTTGCCAAAGTTGCATCCTTTCCTTCTTTGTTTGGTTCAAGCCGTGGCTTGCAAGATCCATGGAACAGGCCATGGGATCCAGCAGTCCTTGAGTCCCAAAAAGCTTGTAAATTCGGCCAGCCCAGCAGCCACATGTTTCGGCTCAGCATCTTCTCACGTGGATCAGCCCACTCCAATGTAATTTAGGTCCTTTAGCCCACAGAAATTGGACCCCAAGACAGGCCCAACGATTCAGCTCCAAAGCCCACCAAGCAGCCCACAATTCAGTGTTTTCAAGCCCAAGAGTTCAGCCCAAGTTTAAGAGCAGCTCAAGATTTTAAGCCGGCCCAAGCCCAGTGTTTCTTCGAGCTTGCGAAGCTCTCGGCCCGGCCCAAGTTTGGCCGCCGTTGCGTCGTCGTCGAGGTGTCCCGGCCGTTGTTAGTGCAAGTAGTGATCTAATTATGCCTATGGGTTGGTTAGAATTATTTAATTGCAATTAGGTGGTTAGATTAGATTACAATAATTAAATTAGAGACTTGTTAGTGCTTGATAGCTAAATTGAAGGTGCAATTAGCAAGTAGGCATGTCCTATTAATTATTGGATGCTTCTAGGGATTTTTCCGTCCCTTATCAGGTTTCAATTTAATAATTCGTGTTTAAAGTGAATTATTAGTAATTAAATATTAATTTTAGAAATTAATTATTTAATTATTTATTTCCCGAAATTTCAATAAGGATGGCTAGGGATCGGAATTTTATACTGATGATGGTGTCGCAGACCATTTATTTAATTGAGCTTTATATTGTTCTAAAATGAATTTATCGTATTTATTTATTTAATATTCGAAATTAATTATTTAAGTAATTATTTTTTCGAAAATTCAATCGGGATGGCCGGTGACTGGAATTTCGTGCTGATTGTCGTGGTGCAGTCCGTTTATTTATTTGAGCTCTACATTGTGTGAAATTTAATTGATTATGCAAATTAGGGATTTATCCCAAATTGAAAGAATTTGAGTAATGGATTGGTTGATGGCCGAGCATGACTACTTAGCACTAATGAGCTGTAAAGCAGAGAGAACTGCGAAAGGGAATTGGGGAAATTCTCGGCCGAAACCAATCAGAAACGATGTAATGAGACATACGTGGTTCGGTGATTAAAGGATATCATTGATGAAAACGTCGCCTTAAAGAACGCACGAGTGCTGTCTATTACATGCAGCAGTATGGACATACGTGGTCCGGTGATGGAGGATATCACTGGTGAAAACGGCGCCTTAAAGAACGCACAAGTGTTGTCCATTATACACGTCACCTTGTCTGAAACAGTGCCCGAGAGCATTAATGAGGCTCTGTGACTAAGTGTATTGCTGGCGGTGTGTTGATGGGAAGTGAAGTGACCCAGAGATGGTCTTACTAACTTGTGAATCGACTAGGTCGATTGATCAATGAGTTGATCTAGTGGTTGTGAGTAGATTGATTGTTCTAATGCAATATATGAGGTATATGTGCATAACCTTAAATGCAGGTTGGAAACTGATGCCAAGGTAAGTCATCTGACTCGTGCTGTGTTAGGTAACCTGGTGGTGTATTGGTTCCCTAATCGAGTCTTAGGGGGTAGAACTCGCTGAGACATAGTCTCATTGGTTGTTATAAAAACCAATTTCAGGCCCTTAGGTGGAAGATCTTCAAGAGGAGGATTCCAGGAAAAGCCTAGCGAGGAATAAGAGGAGGGTGAAGAGGATGATTTTGAGTATGATTTGCAGAAGGATTAAGACCTCCCTCATTTTGAAAATCTTGTGAATATTTGTAGATATGTTAAATCTTACCTTGGAGAACAAGATCTTGTGAAGTTCAATGAAAGTCTGTTATGCTATGTATAAAAGTGTGGTTATGAGTTTTCAATATGAAAATGTGGCCTTACTTTTCTATCCCATTGTTTTATTGTCTGGGGATTTATAATTGTTTCCGCATGTGCTTAATTAATGAATGGGCCGGCGATACTTAGTCCTGGGATATCGCATTCTAAAATCGACCAAGATGAAGGATGTGTGCGTGCCCGAGGATCGGGGCGTGACATACCCTTTTTGTGGTATCAGAGCAATGGTTAGGTATTGGAGTGATAAGGTGTGATGACCTATGAGATAGTTTGTAGGAAAGGCCTTTAAATTCACAGCTAATGCATGTCTATGGTAGCTGAGTGCTAGAATTACTTGTTGTTTGAGTCACTCAGTTTCTAATTCATTGTGAATTGGGAGCATGTCAGTTATAAGCTGAGCCATGAGTGACCAGGAGCTGAGAACTCCTGTGAAGAGGACCAGTAGGGCCGTTATTCGTGGTAGAGCTCCGACTCGTGTCGGGACCCGAGGCGGACGTGGTCGAGCACCGGCACAGGCTAGCATGAGTGGAGTGAATCCACTTGTCATAGATGTCGGGGTAACAGCCCCTAATGATCCCAGAGTGGATGGGATCTTGCGTGTCTTGGAAGTTATGGGTGCCAGAATGGATCAGCATGTTCAGGATCGGGCCGCTACAGTTCAAGACGCCACTCAGGCCGCCGCTACTGCCGCAGTTGCCGCCGCTGCTCAGGCCGCACCTGCTGGAGCCGCACCTGCCGGGGCTGCACCTGCCATAGCTCCACCTGCAGTGAACGTCGAAGGTCAGCCAAGGATAGTGGTTGCAGAAAGACCAATAGGTAAGTTAGTGGGGCACTTTCGAAGGCTCGATCCACCAAGGTTTAGGGGTACTGGAGACCCTGAGGCCGCATCACAGTGGGTGCAAGATATGGAGAAAGCATTCACAGTCTTGATGTGTAATGAAGAAGAGAAGGTGATACTAGCTGTGTATCAACTTCAAGATAATGCCAACATTTGGTAGAAGGCCACCAAGGACGCTATATTCCCGGAAGGAGTACCAAGGGTGTGGGACACCTTCCTCAGAGCCTTTAATGACCAATATTTTTCGAGTACTACCCGAGAATTGAAGATCGAGGAGTTACAACGCCTTCGTCAAGGATCGATGACTGTCGATCAGTATGGGGTTAAGTTCGCTGAACTATCTCAGTATGCCCCAAGATTGATCGAGGATCCCGAGGAGAAAGCTCGAAGATTTAGGAATGGTCTTCGTACAGAACTGAAGCAACCTCTACTGCCATTAGATTTGGTAGATTATCGTGAAGTCTACCGTCAGGCTCAGATGATAGAGAGAGGTATAGCGGAGCAAGCAGCCTCAGTTGGATCGAGGTTCAACCTCCGTAGAGAAAATATTCGTCAAGGGAAGAGACCCATGCCTGGGGGTAAGTCCCGTGCTCCGCCTTTCAAGAGAAGTGGATTTAATAGGCAGATGCCTAATAGTATGGGTGTGTGTCGCTTGTGTGGAAGGCGACACGGGTCAGCTCCATGCTCGGCAAGGTCAGGGGCATGTTACGAATGTGGCCAGCAGGGTCACATTGCAAGATTTTGTCCGAGGAAGCTGAGAGGACAACCTCAATTACCACTACCACCATCGATGAGACAGATAAGAGGGCATGCCCCTCAGAATGCACCACAGGGAGGACAGCCGAGACCTCCAGCTCAGGGTACCATCTATGCAATCACACAAGGTCAGGCGGAGGCTGCGCCTGGCGTAATTACAGGTATGGTTTCGCTCAACGACCAACCTGTCTATGCTTTATTTGATTCAGGAGCAAGTTATTCTTTCATTGCCGAGCAATATGTTAAGATGTTAGGTTTGAAACCTATATTGTTGGAATCGACGATTTGCATATCTACACCATTGAAAGATAAAGTTATCGCTACTTTGGCATGTTTTGGGTGCAAGTTAGAGATTGGTGAGCGAGTGGGGAAAATTCACTTGTTAGTCCTAGCCATGTATGACTTTGATTTAATTATTGGCATGGACTGGCTCGCCAATCAAAGAGCTAAAATGGACTGTTATCGCAAGGCGATTCAGTTCGACCCATTAAGGGGCAAAAGTTTTGAATTTGTCGGGAATCGAGGAGGACCCACGATTTCCTTGATCTCGTCACCCGAGGCAACTCGTCTGTTAGACGAGGGTTGTCAAGGTTACCTGTCAACTGTCGTGGATACGACAGTTGAGGAGTTGAAAGTGGAAGACATCCCAGTAATTCAAGAATTCCCAGATGTCTTTCCAAAGGAATTGCTAGGTTTACCGCCAGAAAGAGAGATTGAATTTGTGATTGAACTAGCACCAGGCACAGAGCCAATCTCAAAAGCACCGTTCAGAATGGCATTGACAGAATTGAAAGAGCTGAAAGTACAGATGCAGGAATTGTTAGACAAAGGATTTATTCGTCCTAGTGCGTCACCTTGGGGAGCGCTAGTTTTGTTTGTAAAGAAAAAGGATGGATCATTGCGTCTATGCATTGATTATAGACAACTCAATCAGGTGACAATTAAGAATAAGTATCCCCTCCCAAGAATTGATGACTTGTTCGATCAACTACAAGGAGCATCAATATTCTCAAAGATTGATTTAAGGACGGGATATCATCAGCTGAGAATTAAGGAGGACATTCCTAAGTCTGCATTTCGTACTCGATATGGTCATTATGAGTTCACAGTGATGCCATTTGGGTTGACGAATGCCCCAACTGCTTTCATGGATTTGATGAACGAGTGTTTAAGGAATTTTTGGATTAGTTTGTGATCGTATTCATCGATGATATCTTAGTCTATCCGAAAAGTGATGAAGAGCACGAGAATCATTTAAGATTAGTGCTCCAAACCTTAAGAACTCATCAATTGTATGCTAAGTTTAGCAAATGTGAGTTTTGGTTGACTCGTGTTGCTTTCTTAGGTCATGTAATTTCTGGAGAAGGAATCTCTGTCGACCCAAGTAAGATAGAAGCCGTGATCAAATGGCCAAGACCAACTACAAAGGAGAGATCGAAGTTTTATGGGATTGGCTGGTTATTATAGACGGTTTGTGGAAGGATTCTCATCATTGGCTTCACCTTTGACTAGACTCTTAAAGAAAGAAGAAAAATTTGTATGGTCAGACAAGTGCAAGAGTAGTTTTCAAGAGCTGAAGGAAAGGCTGACTACTGCACCTGTATTGGCATTTCCATCTGGACCTAGAGGATTCGAAATCTACGTGATGCATCATTCAAAGGATTAGGTTGCGTGTTGATGCAACATGGAAGGGTTGTTGCATACGCTTCCCGCCAGTTGAGACCTCATGAACAGAATTATCCGACGCATGACTTAGAACTCGCAGCTATTATCTTCGCCCTGAAGATTTGGAGACACTACTTATGTGGAGAAAAGTTTCAAATCTTCACAGACCATCAGAGTCTAAAGTATTTGTTCTCTCAAAAGGAATTGAACATGAGACAGCGCAGATGGGTGGAATTGCTGAAAGACTACGACTGTGATATTTTGTATCACCCAGGAAAGGCGAATAAGGTCACCGACGCTTTGAGTCGAAAGTCTTCAATAGCTCAAATATTGATAAAGGAATGGAACCTCATCAAGAAAGCACGAGATTCGGTATTCAAATTTGAGGTAGGCCACCTTTCAAGTCTTATGGCCACCCTCAGAATTGAACCGGATATTCAGGTCAGAATCAAGAATC
Organism: Eucalyptus erythrocorys; assembly: GCA_014182555.1. Classification (NCBI taxonomy): domain Eukaryota; kingdom Viridiplantae; phylum Streptophyta; class Magnoliopsida; order Myrtales; family Myrtaceae; genus Eucalyptus; species Eucalyptus erythrocorys. The sequence goes on from CM024603.1 coordinate 19,004,857, forward strand.
TCCAAGCAACATACCCTGATGTGCAAAGAATTCTTCAAGAGGACATTGAGAAAAGAAAGATCGACTTTCAGGTTTCCGATGATGGAATATTAAGATTCCAAGGGCGTTTGGTGGTACCTGACGATGTCGAGCTTAGAGAAGAAATTCTATCTGAAGCACATCGTAGTAATTACAGCGTTCACCCTGGAAGTACAAAAATGTATTAGAATCTATGTCAACATTATTGGTGGTCAGGTATGAAGGCGAACATCGCCAAGCATGTGGCCAAGTGTTTGACTTGTCAACAAGTAAAAGCTCAACATTGCAAGCCAGGAGGACTTTTGCAACCTCTAGCGATCCCAGAGTGGAAATGGGAACATATCACGATGGACTTTATGACCGGACTACCGAGGAGTCAAAGAGGAAATGATTCAATTTGGGTGATAGTCGACAGACTGACAAAGTTGGCTCAGTTCATTGCAGTTCGAAAGGACCTTAGTTTGGATAGGCACTCAGACTTATATGTGCGCCATATAGTTCAAATGCATGGAGTGCCGGTTACGATAACATCTGATAGAGACCCGAGATTTACTGCTGCTTTTTGGAAGAGCTTGCAGAGTGCTCTTGGTATTAAGCTTCAATACAGTAGAGCTTATCATCCTCAGACAAATGGTCAGTCTGAAAGGACAATTCAAACTCTCGAGGACATGCTGAGAGCATGTGTTATAGACTTCAAAGGAAGTTGGGAGGATCAGCTCCATCTGGTAGAATTTGCCTACAATAACAGTTATCAGCAGAGTATTCAGATGGCTCCTTTTGAAGCACTGTATGGCAGAGCGTGCAGAACTCTAGTGTGTTGGGATAAAGTCGGGGAAAGAAAGATTACAGGTCCAGAGTTAGTTCAACAGTCAGTACATACTGTGGCGGTGATCAGAAATAGATTGAAAGCAGTGCAGAGCAGGCAGAAAAGTTATGTAGATAAGCGACGGAGATTGTTAGAATTTCAAGTTGGTGATCATGTATTTTTGAAAGTGTCGCCAATGAGAGGAACTTCGCGTTTTGGCAAGAAAGGCAAACTGAGTCCGAGGTACGTAGGTCCCTTTGAAATTTTGGAAAGAATAGGGACTCTAGCATATTGCCTTGCACTGCTGCCGAGGTTGGCACAAGTGCATGACGTCTTTCACATGTCGATGTTGAGGAAGTATGAGCCTGACCCGACCCACGTGCTCAATTTTGAGGATTTGGACGTGGACGACCGTGTGTCATACGTTGAAAGCCCGGTTCAGATAGTGGATCGCAAAGAGCAAGTTCTGAGAACAAAGACTATTCCATTAGTCAAAGTGATCTGGCAACACCACGGTATAGAAGGAGCAACCTGGGAGACAGAGGAGTCAATGAGACAGTTGTACCTCCACCTTTTTGAGTAGAGTATGTAAGGTTTAAATTTCGAGAACGAAATTTTTATAAGAGAGGAAGAGTTGTGACATCCAGAATTTCTAGTGTTGTTTTCTATTAAATTGAGCTGGCATTTGTTTGACGCGTCTAAAGGGTTGTTCTCAGAGCTGATCACTCTTGAGATAACTAGATTAACTAGGTAAGCCATTAAAGACTTTTAAGGCAATAGACTTGAGAATTCGACCAGGAATCGGCTCCTCAACCGTATTCATCTTTAGAGGTCATTACGACACAATTAAAAATCGAACTAAAGTCAAAGATAGGTTGGTTTGACTGAGATGTGTGCCGATTGTGGGTGACTCCACTAAATTGGAAAATTCTCGTTGACCGACACTAATTTGATTTTTAATCGTTTTGGTACCCTATGTCTGTAATTGAGCCCTCGAGATTTTCACGACAATCGAGAGTTGCCAATGTGTCGAGTGGGTTCATTGTAGCTCGAAGAAAATCGACCACGAGTCAATTGTCTTGAAAAGTTCTGAAAACTACCCGGTAGTCTAGGTCACGCTAAAAGCGCGCCGGAATGAAATTAACCGCCAATTTGAGCCAGATTTCAGAAATTGAAGATTCTGTGATGTCACGAGCTATTTATGGAACATCGGCTTAGTCTCAGAAGATTTTTCAGAGGTCCCGAGATTTTTACGGAAAACCGGGTCGAACAATTTGGAAAATGAACGGAAACTCAGATTGGCCATTTTGAAGAGACAGTTGACATCTGGGGTATGTGATTCGGCGAATGAAAGTTGTTTGGGCTTTTCTCGACTTCAATTTGGACCCCAATTGAATTTATTTGTTCGGAAGATCGAATACCGAAAAAAAAAAAAAAAAAAAAGGAAGTGAAATTCGGAATAAAGTGTAGGACAGCATTTTGGAGCAGCAAAATTCATTTATTGGTGGAATTATTTTATAAGAAAGTAAAAGGAGACAAGGAGATATGCATGTGGACTTTTGAGGGAACCATCAATTAATGTGTGGATAACTATCTTTGACTTTCCTTCCCTTTAACTTCTCACGCACGCTGGCCTTTAAGGATCTCTCTCTTCCGTTCATGGGACTTCTCGGAGACACCGGCGAAGAAGCCGCAAATAAAGAACAAAAAAAGAAAGCGGCCCACGCCCCCACCAAAATCCCTCTCCCTCTCTCCGTGAACTCCCTCTTGGTCTCGCCCCCAAATCACAAAAGCTAGTCGGCCACGAGGATTAGTCTTCACCGAAGCCAGCATCCCCTCTGCACGAAGAAGCTGAAGGCTAAAGATATTTGAGGGAAACCGAAGAACCCCACCGCGTGAACTCTCTCTCTCACACTCTCTACCATCCACCGAAGTCCACTAAGTGTTGTCCTTGTTCGGTCAACCCTAATCCATTTGAAGACCCGCTCCACGTGCTCTTCAACGGCCGCACCTCTCCACCGAATTGAAGACCTCAAGCTGTTGTTGCCGTCCAAGTCCGTGGGAAGCTCCGCATCCTAGCGAAGACCGAAGCAGCCGCTTCCGTCCGTGTCTTCATCTTGCCAAAGTTGCATCCTTTCCTTCTTTGTTTGGTTCAAGCCGTGGCCAGCAAGATCCATGGAACAAGCCATGGGATCCAGCAGTCCTTGAGTCCCAAAAAGCTTGTAAATTCGGCCAGCCCAGCAGCCACATGTTTCGGCTCAGCATCTTCTCGCCTGGATCAGCCCACTCCAATGTAATTTAGGTCCTTTAGCCAACAAAAATTGGACCCCAAGATAGGCCCAACGATTCAGCTCCAAAGCCCACCAAGCAGCCCACAATTTAGTGTTTTCAAGCCCGAGAGTTCAGCCCAAGTTTAAGAGCAGCTCAAGATTTTAAGCCGGCCCAAGCCCATTGTTTCTTCGGGCTTGCGAAGCTCTCGGCCCGGCCTAAGTTCGGCCGCCGTTGCGTCGTCGTCGAGGTGTCCCGGCCGTAGTTAGTGCAAGTGAGTTTTACTCACTAAAGCTTTCTTAGTGATCTAATTATGCCTAAGGGTTGGTTAGATTTATTTAATTGCAACTAGGTGGTTAGATTAGATTACAATAATTAAATTAGAGACTTGTTAGTGCTTGATAGCTAAATTGAAGGTGCAATTAGCAAGTAGGCATGTCCTATTAATTATTGGATGCTTCTAGGGATTTTTCCCGTCCCTTATCGGGTTTCAATTTAATAATTCGGGTTTAAAGTGAATTATTAGTAATTAAATATTAATTTTCGAAATTAATTATTTAATTATTTATTTCCGAAATTTCAATAAGGATGGCTAGGGACCGGAATTTTATACGATGATGATGGCGCAGACCGTTTATTTAATTGAGCTTTATATTGTTCTAAATTGAATTTATCGTATTTATTTATTTAATATTCGAAATTAATTATTTAATTAATATTTTTCCGAAAATTCAACCGGGATGGCCGGTGACTGGAATTTCGTGCGATTGTCGTGGTGCAGTCCGTTTATTTATTTGAGCTCTACATTGTATGAAATTTAATTGATTATGCAAATTAGGGATTTATCCCAAATTGAAAGAATTTGAGTAATGGATTGGTTGATGGCTGAGCATGACTACTTAGCACTGATGAGCTGTAAAGCAGAGAGAACTGCGAAAGGGAATTGGGAAAATTCTCGGCCGAAACCACTCAGAAATGATGTAATGGGACATACGTGGTTCGGTGATTAAAGGATATCACTGGTGAAAACGACGCCTTAAAGAACGCACGAGTGCTGTCTATTACATGCAGCAGTATGGACATACGTGGTCCGGTGATGGAGGATATCACTGGTGAAAACAGCGCCTTAAAGAACGTACGAGTGCTGTCCATTATTCACGTCACCTTGTCTGAAACAGTGCCCGAGAGCATTAATGAGGCTCTGTGACTAAGTGTACTGCTGGCGGTGTGATGATGGGAAGTGAAGTGACCCAGAGATGGTCTTACTAACTTGTGAATCGACTAGGTCGATTGATCAATGAGTTGATCTAGCGGTTGTGAGTAGATTGATTGTTCTAATGCAATAGATGAGGTATATGTGCATAACCTTAAATGCAGGTCGGAAACTGATGCCAAGGTAAGTCATCTGACTCGTGCTGTGTTAGGTAACCTGGTGGTGTATTGGTTCCCTAATCGAGTCTTAGGGGGTAGAACTCGTTGAGACATAGTCTCATTGGTTGTTGTAAAAACCAATTTCAGGCCCTTAGGTGGAAGATCTTCAAGAGGAGAATTCCAGGAAAAGCCTAGCGAGGAATCAGAGGAGGGTGAAGAGGATGATTTTGAGTACGATTTGCGAAGGATTAAGACCTCCCTCATTTTGAAAATCTTGTGAATATTTGTAGATATGTTAAATCTTACCTTGGAGAACAAAGATCTTGTGAAGTTCAATGAAAGTCGGTATGCTATGTATAAAAGTGTGGTTATGAGTTTTCAATATGAAAATGTGGCCTTACTTTTCTATCCCATTGTTTTATTGTCTGGGGATTTATAACTGTTTCCGCATGTGCTTAATTAATGAATGGGTCGGCGATACTTAGTCCTGGGATATCGCATTCTAAAATCGACCAAGATGAAGGATGTGTGCGTGCCCAAGGATCGGGGCGTGACACACTTTGCTGTTGGTGGTCCGGTTGCTGGATGGTCTCGGTTTGGGGTTGAGCGTGGCCATGGGTGGTGATGGACGTGGCTGGATGGGCTGCTGGACTAGAGGACCGACGGTGCTGGTGGTGCTGGGCTGATCTGGCGTGGAATTGTTGGATGGTGATGGCGCTGTGGTGATATGGGGGTGCTAATGGTGTGTGAAATGGATGGTGGGCTGAAGTGGTGTTGGCATTGGTGGAAGTGACGAGATGGGCGTTGAAGAAAAATCCCTTGTATGTTTGGAAGTTAACAAAACAACCTCTTCTGTAAAGTCTAAAGATTCCAAGACCCAGTCAGTTAAGTCCGAAGAGTTCAAGACCCAAGCATTTCCGTCGAAGACAATCGAGACCCAAAGTTACTGGCTCGAAGTTTTTCGTCCCGAAGACAGTCGAGACCCGAAGCTCTTGTTTGAAGATCTCCAGACCCAAATCTAAGTCTGAAGACAGTTTGCGATTTTACCAGGCTAATAGCAGGTCATTTTTATGGTTAAGGAAATTATGATTTGGATATTATATTTCCTAACTTATCCATGGAATATCTCTGGCTGTGATTGTGAGCTCGGAAGATTTATTCTTTGGATTTTATCCATTGAAGATCAAGCGAATTTTTGGAAGGATCTAATTTTGGAAACTCAAGATCCTGATTGTATGGGCGAGCAAGATTGACGAGCTATTTTCTACTTATATTTTCGACAACGTGAAGATCACTTAAATTGATTCAATCCAACGGGTTGATTGGATGAATTCTTGGAAAGTGCCAATGGGTATGGAGGCACGAAGGTTATTTAAGGTCGGTCATAGTTGTTCGAAAGTAATGAGAGAAATGATGGAAAAATTTCAAGGTTAGAACCTCTAATATCTCTTGTTATCAAAATCTCTTGTGCTCAAAGTTGTGTATCAAAGAGAGTTATTTATAGTACGAAACAGCAAGAAGCTGTGGGAGAGACTTTCTGCTGAAGAAGTCTAGTCTGTGAATTGTAACAATTCTCATTTGCTACATAGTGATTATAGCCAGTTGGCTGCCAGTGTGGAGAGTGGACGTAGGCTTGCAATAAACCGAACCACTATAATCCTTGTGTTAATTTTCTCTTACACTATTCTACTTGCTTTATGGATGCATGATCTTTTATTTCTGATATGATTTTCATATTAATGTATTCTTCAGTAAAAGATTCCAAAAGAATTCCATAATCACCTATTCACCCCCCACTAGGTGTTTCACTAGCCTATATCAATTGGTATCAGAGCAGGTTGCTTGTTTATTGGAAGTGTTTATTATTTCCAAAGCTAAAGATCTATGGCTAGTATTTGGCTCCAGTTTGATTGAAGGCCAAAGTAATACCAGACCTCCCTACTTCGATGGAAATGAGTACAACGTATGGAAAAATAAGATGAAGGCATTCCTAAGATCCAAAGATCCTATGGAATGGGATGTAGTGGAGAAAGGAAGTATTTCTAAAGCTGCATCAAGCACAGGGAAAGAATTAGCTGATGGAGTGGGATTGACTCAAACAGAATTATCAAAGAGACAAGCCCTTGATGCAAAAGCTATTTATTCTCTATATTGTGCATTATCTCCTACTGAATATAATAGAATTTCATCTTGTGAAACAGCCAAAGAAGTTTGGGATAGATTGCACGTCACCTATGAAGGAACAGATCGAGTCAAAGAAACGAAGATCAATATCCTTCTTGGACAATATGAAGCCTTCAAAATGAAGCCAGGAGAATCCATCACGGATATGTTCAGTCGATTTACAGAAATTGTAAATGGCTTGGCATACCAAGGACAACTAATCTCAGGACCTATGAAGGTCAACAAACTGTTGAGAGGACTCTCCAAAGATTGGAATCACGTCAAGACATCCATAAGAGAAACACAAAGGATCATGCCTCTTTCGGTAAATGAGTTGGTCGGCACACTTCAATCATATGAAGTCGAACAATTCGATGAGGATTTTGACACCAAAGGTAAGAAGTCAATTGTTTTAAAATCTAATGATGATTCGATGTTATAGATTCGAAGAAGATTTGGATGACGAGGAGTTGGCACTTCGATTAGAAAGTTTAGAAGGCTAAATAGAAAAGGTAGAAGGTTCAATGGAAAGGGACAAAACAATCAGAGATTTCAAAAGAAATCAAATGAAGAAGAAGACACCAATAAGGAGGTTGTTTGCTTTGAATGCAAGAAAAAGGGACACATCGACCAACTGTCCCTTATTAAAGAAAAAGAAAGGAAAACCAGAAAGGTTCAATAAAGCACTCAAAGCTGAAACATGGAGTGACACTGAATGTGAGGAGAGTGATGAAGAGTATGCCAACATCTGTCTTATGGCTAACTCAGACTCAGACTCAGACTCAAGCTCAGACTCAGACTCAAATAGCGGTATCAAATTTAGAAATTTAAAAATTCCTACCAAAGTATTTGTTGTAATTGAAAGGGTGCGTCCATGATGGGGTGCAAGATATAATTGAAAGGGTATTAAGTGAGAGGTATAAAAACTTCTTAGAAGACAACCGTTGGTCGGTTGGCGAGATCATTCATACCAAAATATTCTCTCATTTTTTTTTTTTCATCAAAAGAAGAAGGCATTCCATTTCAATTTTGCAAGAACAAGTGGCATTTACACCGTGGAAATTGGGTGTTTTCCTAGTGATTGCATCCAGACTAACGTGAGGAAGTGTTGTTCGTGTTTCATCGGCAATTCAATGTTCGTTCCGGGGCTATTTGTTGTTTGCGCATTGGAATCAGGTAAGTTGTCTTCCGCCGACTTGAATTCCTTCATTGGTATCAGAGCTCGGTTGTGATTTCTGCCTTGTTTTTCATTGAATTTTCTCGTTTACCATTTGATATTGAGATCAAGAGTATGAAATCTACATTGTTTGGATCTCTGATAGTCGGAATTGCCATATGAAAAACTCGAAATTCAACCGGAGCGAAGAACGGGTTTGGGGTTGCGTGCATCCGTATGGTTTTGGCAAATTTTCAAAATATTTTTTTGGCCAAAATCAACTTTTGAATATACAAGATGAAAGTACTCGTCGAGACGAGTCCGATGGTGGGTCGAGCGCGGCGAGATGACACTGGACGCGCCCACATGCGCAGCCAGAAGCCGCTGCACATGGGCGCCACACGCTTGAAGCGTTGGCAATGCCAACACCTGCGCAACACGCGCCGGTCAGCGAACCGACGGCTGCGCGTCACGCGCCGGTTGGCAAACCAGCGCGTGGTGACGTCACCGTGACGTCACCCAACGGCTTGTAACCATTGGGATGACGTCACCGATAACGTCATCGCCGGCGGCAGTAGGGCGGCCGATTGTCGGCCGGCGACCCGACCCGACCCCGTCGGACCGGTCAACAGTCGAACCGGTCGGACCGGTCACCGATCGGACCGGCTAGGAGCCTTTTGGCTCGCTGGCGCATGCGACACGCGCGCCACGCACTCAGGCAGTGCGTGTGGGCGCATGCGAGCTCCGATGGGAGCGTGGTTGGTGGCGTTTGGTTCGTATGGACGTTCCCGACACTGTGGTATATTTATTTTGGATATTTGAGTTTTATAAATGTCTAAAATTGTGTACGAAACTACATGTACGCATATTCTAAGGTATAAATGCAGTTTATTCATTTGTGTAGCTTGTATTTTCTTGTGATTTAAGAAATACAGTAGCTAGCTTGTGTGCAAATGATGTTATACATGCTGTGTAGAGCTTGGTTCAATGATTTGATGTATATATTTTAATATACTTTCAATTTTCTAATTGCTAGAAAATTAGAACATTGGTAGGAAATCCATTAAATGTTGAATTGCGATTTTTGATTAATAGTTGTAGCATGATTGTCATTTGTACGTTGGTTCATATCATGCTATATTTTTGTGTTAATGGAAAAATGTAGAAATTATATAAGGTCATGTAATTATTTTTCCTAGTGGGAGTTCGTAGGTTGGTAGAATTTGAGAGAGTTCTCACCTAAAACTTAAAATTTACGCAAATTAAACTAATTAATGATAATAGAATAATTGTACATAGAAGTTGATTGGAAACATAGTGAACTTTTGCCTCTATGTCTTTTGTTGAGTTATCATTAATTTAGTTTGTCTTTGATGCAAATTAAATATGTGTGTTACTCTGTAAAGTGTGCTTGTATTGATTCTGTGTTTATTATGTTAATGTGCTATAGAAATTGATTATGGCTTCGGCATCAAAAACCATTGTGGCTGACCTCAATAAGGGTGAGAAACTGAACGGTGACAATTATGATATTTGGCACCGAAAGGTTGATACATCCTTGAGGAGCAAGAGGTTTTGGAAACCCTCAACCACACCATGGATGAACCTGAGCATGGAACTTCAACTCAACACAGGAGAGATTTAGAAGCTTATCAAGCTTGAAAAAAAAAATAGCATTGCTCGCATCACGTTGCTAAGCTGTATGCAAGATGATCTCATGTGTGAGTTTGAAAGTTATGACAAAGCTCAAGCTATGTGGGTTGCCTTGAAAGATAAGTTTAGGGGTACATACGCCACCAAGCGAGGAGACTCACCATCAAGTTTGACACATTTCGAAAGCGCCCAAATGTAACAATGAGGCAGCACCTTCGGGAGATGTCAAACATGATTCGTGAGCTGAAGTCAGCAGGTCACTTTCTTACTGATGAACAGCAAGTTCAGGCTGTTATAAGGTCTATTCCTGACAATTTGGAGCACATGAAGATCAATATGATGCATAATGAGAATATTGTCACTTTTGATGATATAGCACGTCATTTGGAATTACCGGATGAGCACCTAGAGGCTGCGAGATCCTTCACCCATGCTTATGTTGCTGAATCGAGTTCGTGCAAAGCTTCGGGCTGCAAGCGCAAAAGGAATTCTTAATTCAACAACAAAGGGAAGAAGACTGATCAGGCACCTAAGAGGGCTAAGACCTTCCGACGCAAGAAGCGTGGTAAGAAGAAGGACAAGGCCAAGATGGAGTGCTACAATTGTGGCAAGATGGGTCATTTTGCTCGTGAATGCACCGAGCCAAAAAAAGGTACCCTATTACTCCACCGCTTTAAATAATGCTTTTGTTTCTTGTACTGTCATGCTTGCTGAATCTCATCCAATGTGGAATCTAGACTCAAGAGCAACAGACCACGTAGCTAGAGATCAAGAAGCATTTGTGAAGTATCGTCGGATACCGCCTGGAAGAAGATGGATATATGTTGGGAATAACTCAAGAGTTGAAGTGAAGGATATCGGCACATGTAAATTATTTTTACGTGGTGGTCGAAACTTGTTCCTACATGATGTCCTTTATGCTTCAAATATCCGACGAAACTTAGTCTCCGTAGTTGTTCTTCTTAGCTTAGGTTATGTATTGAATTTCCATGGTGATTGTGTTGACATTTTGTTTGGAATAGTTTATTATGGTTCAGGTCATGTATTGAATGGTTTTATGGTGTTGGACATTGACTATAATCAGTACAATGTTAACGTTCATGGTTGTTTTTCTTTAATTGCATCTGCTAGTAATGTTGAGATTGATGCAAGTACTTGGCATGCTAGATTAGGTCACATTGGGTTGCAAAGAATGCAAAGATTAGCTAGAGAAGGCCTTTTAGGGTCACTCACTAATGTTGATCTACCTGTATGTGAACATTGTCTAGCTGGAAAAGCAACTAGGAAACCATTTGGTAAAGGGACTAGAGCTGGACTTCTATTGCAACTCATACATTCTGACATTTGTGGTCCTTTGAATGTGAGGGCGAGGCATGGAGCCTCATATTTCATCACTTTCATAGATGACTTCACGCTTTTCGGTTATATCTTTCTGATCTCCCATAAGTCAGAAGCATTGGACTGCTTTAGACAATATATAGCGATGGTAAGAAATCAGTTAAACAAAACGATAAAGGCATTGAGAACTGATCGCGGACGTGAGTATCTATCGGAGCAATTCAAGACTTTATGTGATGAAAAGGGAATTGTATGACAATTGACTATTCCTGGTACTCCACAACAAAATGGGGTAGCTGAGAGAAGGAATAGAACCCTATTGGAAATGGTTAGGTCCATGATGGCACAAGCAAATTTACCTATCTCTTATTGGGGATGCATTATTGACTGCTACCTATGTACTTAACCGAGTGCCCCCAAAGTTGGTCACTTCCACCCCTTATGAATTATGGACTAGTAGGAAACCAGACTTAAGTAGTCTACGTCCATGGGGATGTGCAGCTTATGTTCATGATTCTTCCCATAAATATGGCAAATTAGGCCCTAGAGGGAAGAAATGTATCTTTATTAGATATTCTGAACACTTCAAAAGGTATGTGTTCATAGGTGAACGAGCTGATGGAAGTGTGACCGAAATGGAGTCACGAGATGTCACATTCTTGGAGAACGATTTTCCTAGTAGAGGTGAGATTGATAAGGACTTCCAATTATATGAGATGGAAGATCCTAATAACACATCCACTAATGTTGTAGAGGGAAATGAAGATCTACCTCAACATGCAAGACCTAGTGGGAGTGTTGCATCGCCTGGCGAACCAAATTCAAGAGAAATTTAGTTGCGTAAAAGTAATCGTCAAAGTATTCCTCGTCGTCGTTTTGAGATTGAAGGGAAAGCATTTATGATTGCTCAGAAAGACGATGCTGAGCCAAAGACTATTCAAGAGGCTCTCTCATCCTCTGACAAGGAAGAATGGAGAAAAGCTTTGGAAGATGAGATGGAGTCAATGAGGGCAAATCACATCTTGGACTTGGTTGATCTACCGCCAAATTGCAAGGCCATCGGAAACAAATGGGTCTTTAAGATTAAGCGAAGAGCGGATGGATCCATTGAAAAGTATAAGGCTCGCCTTGTGGCAAAAGGTTATACTCAACAAGAGGGTATAGACTATGAGGAAACTTTTTCACCAGTTGTAAGGTTTGCCTTAATACACCTTATTCTAGCCATCGTTGCACATTTGGACCTAGAATTACATCAAATGGATGTAAAGACGGCATTTCTCAATGGAGAACTAGATGAGGAAATCTATATGAAGCAACCAATAGGTTTCATAGCTAAAGGCCAAGATGACAAAGTATGCAAACTTCATCGCTCAATATATGGCCTTAAGCAATCATCTAGATAGTGGTATCTTCATTTTCATCGAGCTATAACAACTTTTGGTTTCACGATGGTCAAAGAGGATCATTGTATATATGTCAAGCGGTCCGAAGATAAATTTGTGATTTTATTACTTTATGTGGATGATATTCTGTTGGCTGGAAATGACAAGGTTATGGTTATCACCATAAAAGAATGGTTGTCCTCCAACTTTGAAATGAAGGACATGGGAGAAGCTGCTTATATATTAGGAGTTAAGATCGAAAGAGATCGATCAAGGAAACTCCTTACTTTATTACAAGAGTCTTATATTATGAAGATTCTTGAACATTTCTGTGGCATCCAAGAAATTCGACAACCCTCGAGGATGTGTTGACTGTGGCCAATCGATAGAGACACTGATAGACTTTAGTCAGTGGATTAATAAGTTACAATTGAGCCAAAGGCCGAGCATTCGATGAACTATAGTTTTGTATGCTCATGTATGACCACGATTTGTACTAGAGAATGGATTGATAAATCGTGAGACTATGAGGACTAATCAGCTACAATTGAACTATCCTTGATTGACATTGTAGTCATGTTATATGGCCGAAGATTATAAGGCATTTATTTGAAGGAAAAGATTATGTTTATGCGAGGTACAAGGTTGGAACTTAAAGCTCAAACTAGACTCAAGCTTATAGGTTACTTAAGCTTATAAATAACTTAACCAAGATTTAATTAATTTGAGGGATTAAATTTAGGAATCTTGGGTTTAAGAATTTGGGCCGAGTGTGGGCTTTAGAGGACGGAATTGGACCGGCCAGCAGCAGGCCCATGGAGAGCCCGGCCGAGCTTCCCACGCACGCCAAGGGAGAAGCCAAGCTGTCCATCCAAGTGTAAACCGGTTTTGCCAAATGTCAACATGCATGGAGAGTCATCATTACTTCTAATGATGATTAATGAGACATATAAAAGGGAGTGACCGGTTTATTTGAGGGGTCTTCGACGGGCTGAGAGTGAGAGAGAGAGAGAGAGAGAGAGAGGTGAAAAGGAAAAGAAGAAGAAGGAGAAGCCGAGCTGCCCGTAAGCTGTCGCCGTGTCCTTGCCGCCGTTTCTTCGCACGTTTAGCTCAATTTTAAGGCAAGATTGGTCTCTCAACTACTCATGCATGCTGTGGTGTTGCTGTGGTGTTGTTTGCTGGTCGAAATTGTGGGTTTGATGGGTAGAAATTTAGGTTATGAGAGTGATTTTGCTGTGGGTGTAATCTGCCCGAGTGAACTTGCATGCGTCAGGACTTTGTGAGGTTCTGTAGAGGATCTTAGGGTTAGAATCTGACTTCGGTTTCTTCATGGAAGTCGTAGAGCATGTCTTAAAGTATAACATACTCAAATTTGAAGCAAAATAATTGAGATTTGGGGGGTGAAATCGATTTTCTAAGAAACCGGGTGAAAATCAGCTTGCATGTCGACCTTTGATGTTTGTTGGTTGGTGAACGTGACTTTCTGTTGGATATTTCTCTTCAACTTCTTCATATGAAATGTTGAGAACATCCTGATGAACAACATATTAAAAATTAAAACCAATCTAACAGGTGTAACCTAGTGAAAATCATATTTTCTTAAGAACATGGATTCTGGACTGTTTCTGTGGAACGTCAGTAGATTGTGTGGGTCATAAGGTGACTTTTTCTTGGGAATCTTGCTTTGACATCTAAAGGAAAGTTGAATAAAACATGTTAAAATAGAACATATCCAAAAATCAGAAGAAAAGAAGGAGGTTAAGTTGCTCAAATGATGAAATTTCATTGATGGTTGATCCTGTACGGTTCGGTGATTATAAACAGAAGATTGTGATTTTTATAACAAATCATGTAGGACGAATTTGATGGTAATGTCTTCATGAGAAATGTACTTTAGACTCTTGGCTATAACATAGTGAAATTTCATAATTTTTGAATGATGTTTGTGTATTTAATTTAATGTAATTCCAAAACTGTGTAAACTGAGAAGTCCGAAACTCTGATTTGTATTGCCGAGCTTATATCTTTTTATGTGAGGACTGTTTGAATGTGGTTTCTTAATGAAAGTTGTACTTTTATGTTTTAATATTGATGTGGTAAAGTTTCATGATTTTTAGTGGACAATTGGATATTCAATTTAGGATTTTTCTACAACTGTGTAAGCTGTAATGTTCGAAAATCACTGTATTGCAATGGCTGAGTGATATCTTTTTGTGTGTTGACATTTAGATAATACATTCTTCATGAAAAATGCGCCATTTTGTCTTGAATGTCATGTGTGTGAGTTTCACAATTTTTTAGAGTCATTTGGTATTTAATTGAAACGTTTTTCTGAAATTATACATGCTGAATTTTATGCCCTTATAAGGAAAGGATGGGAATTGATTAAATAGAGTTGTTTTATGTGAATTTCATGCCATATGAGTGAAAATGTTTGGCATTGCACATAGTTATGAGTGGTGAGCATCATGTTGTATGTCATGAACCATGCATGTGAGAAGGCCATTGGATGGTGTAAGCCGATGATGCCCCGGGAGTGTCGGGATGCCCGGCCAGGGAGTGAAAATGCCGGATGCCCAGTAGCCCTGTGAGCGTAAATCTGGATGGCCTCGGAGTTGAGATGCCCGGAGCATAGGGGATGCCGGAAGCACAGATGGTGTGTGTCGTGAATTCCTCGTGATGCCAATTGGGGTGCGAGATGCCCGGCTAGGGAGTGTAAATGCCGGAAGCATGGATGGTATGTGCTGTGAATTCCTCGTGATGCCAGTTGGGGTGCGAGATGCCCGGAATGTGGGGGGCCGGAAGCCCGGATCATGTGTGCCGGGAATGCATTAAAAGCTCACTAATATTGTGAAAACTGAAAATGAGATGTGCATCTGGTGAAATTTGGTATGCATGGGCATTGAATGGTATATATGTGCACATGGAGAAATGTATGCATGAGCACTGAATAGTAAGTGCATGAATGATTGAGTGTCTATGGCTTAATGGTTGGCATATGTATGATATATCTATTGCTGTTATGTGATGATGCGACATGTTTGACTGTCTTGTGTGATGTATAAGTGGCCATAGAGATCATGTATTTGCTGAGTTGTTATACTCACCCCTTTTTGGGGAATAACTTTCAGCCTAGTTATGCCGCTCTAGCCAGTCTCTCCAGGCACTTTCTATGGCATCCCATCTGACGTAGAGGTGGAGGTGACCCAGATCGATAGTCCTAACGTCCCTGGACTGATATTCTTCCGGGTGCGATTGATAGTACGCTTCGAGGTGGGTCTTGAGGATGGCCCCGTATTCCAGGAGTTCATTTCCGTCTTCGTGCAGCAAGACAGGGTTATGCGAGGCATGCTACCACGACCGCCATCCGACGGACCAGGGAGGAGGTAGGGCCTGAGGGGGAGCTGGGAGCAGAGAGCTGAGATTTTTTGGACAAACCGAGACCGAGAGATGGATGAGCCAGTTTTTGAGGGTTTTTTTTAGGGGTAGATGAGTTTACTCTTTTTGAGTATAAGCCATGTTAGCATGAGCTGGCTTTCTGTTGATATGTACCTACCCTGAAAGAATCCATCTTTTAATTATGTAAATAAAAGAGGTCCGGTTTCATTATCCTATGATGTTTAGTTGTGTGCATTGCCCTTTTTGGATTGTGAGAAAGGAGAAATGGGGGATGTGATTTCGCTTCCGCAAGTCGAGTGTCTTTGGGACCATTTGTTTTTTTTTTTTTTTTTTTTTAAAAAAAGAGCCTAAGAATTTATAGCTCAAACTAAAATGCAAACTAAGAAGGATAGCTGTGGTGACCTCAAGGGGGCTATAGGGGTGTTACCGCTCAGCTTTTGTTGGTATCAGAGCATTTGGTATAATTGGAGTGATAAGGAGCCTCATTTGGAAATTGAGGAATAAGGTGACAATGCACACTACAGGATACTAACTGAAATAGTTGTCTAACTTTGAACAACGGGTGATGGGTATTCACTCGTTGATCCCTATTAGAGTTATTTTTAGGTTGACAGTAACATGTTTATGTTACTTATATAACTGTAGTAATTTTAAATGGAGACAAAGTGAGTCTCATATTATTCCCGAGGCAAATGCTTGGAAACCGGGGAAAAGCATGGTAAGAGCTGGAAGTGCTCAACCATCGAGGGTTGAAGCCTCTGCTGCAAGGGCTGAACCCTGGATGGAAGATATCCTACAAGCATTGGTCAATATAGGGAATTTGATGGAAAGACAAGCACAGCAACAACCTGGAGCAGAACGCTGTACTCAAGGACTGGTGGAACAATTCCTGAAGTTGAAGCCACCAAAGTTCAGTGGAATGGGAAGTCCTGAGGAGGCGGAACATTGGATTGATGGAATGGAACAAATTTTTAGGTTGTTGGGCTGTAATGATGCTGAGAAAATAACTTTGGCAGAGTACCAGCTGGAGGGAAATGCAAAGTTTTGGTAAAGAGCTTCAAAGGATACGATCTTCCCACCAGGTACTCCTATGAATTGGGATGAGTTTGTCAGGACTTTCAAAGTTTGTTCTGATTGTGCTAAGGATCGAAAGATTACAAAGTTTGTTCAATTAGAACAAAAGGAACTAACTGTAGACCAGTATGAGGCCAAATTTTCTGAGTTATCTAGGTATGCTCCTAGATTGGTTGAGGATCCAGAAGAGAAAGCTAAGAGATTTCTGAAGGGATTGAGGACCAATATTAGGAAACAACTAGTGCCTTTGAACATAAGGAATTATACTGAGGTCTATGAGAGGGCGCAGTTGGTAGAGCAGGAATTGGAAAGGGAACAGTCGGAGAGTAAGAAACAATGGTCTTTTGGTGATGTGAGAAGGGGTAAGAGACCCTATACAGGTCAAGGACAGACTTGGCCATCTAAAAAGAAGAGTAACTTTGGAAGGTTTGGTAAGGGCAAGGATAGCCAGAATTTAGGAAGGATGCCTAATAGGAATGGAGAATGCATAAGGTGTGATGGACGACATGGCCCAGGACCTTGCACTGGACAATTGAAGTGTTATGGTTGTGGACAAGCAGGTCATCTTAGGAGAAGCTGCCCACAAGAAAGGTCACAAATGAGTGTTGGTTCAGCGCGGCAGACACAACAGAGTACCGTTAGACCAAGTTTATCAAGGAATTTTCAGAGACCACCAGCACAAGGAAGGGCATATGTGGTTACCCAAGAGGAAGCGGAAGCTTCCAAAAATGTTATCTCAGGTACTATTCTTATAAATGATAGAAAGGCATATGCATTGTTTGACACGGGAGCTACACATTCGTTTGTGTCTGAAAGATATAGACTGTTGAATAAGTTAGAAGCTACGCCTCTTGAGACGCCTCTTTGTGTTTCTACGCCTTTAAAGAATATGATATTGTCTACGCTGGGATGTAGAAGTTGTAAGATAACAGTGGGAGGAAGAGATATGGAGATAGACTTAGTTGTGATGGCTATATATGATTTTGATGTTATTGTAGGAATGGATTGGCTTCATGAGTATCAGGCCAAAGTAGATTGTTATAGAAAAGTGATCCGCTTTACCCTACCTGATCGATCTAGTTGTGAATTTTTGGGAAGTCAAACTCACTTATCTATACCACTTATTTCGGTAATAGAAGCTTGTGAGTTACTTGACAAAGGATGTCAAGGATATCTGGCTGTGGTTAAAGATTATACTCGAGAGGAACCTAAGATTGAGAAAATTAAGGTAATTAATGAATTTCAAGATGTATTTCTTGAGGAATTACCTGGATTGCCACCAGACCGAGAAATTGAGTTTGAAATTGAATTGATGCCTGAATTGGAAAGGCAGCAGAATTGCTTGATAAAGGATTCATTGGAACAAGTACCCTTTGCCTAGAATTGACGATCTTTTTGATCAACTCCAAGTACCCTTTGGATGTTCAAGTTTTCTCTAAGATTGATTTAAGGTCGGGATACCATCAATTAAGAATTAAGGAAGAGGATATTCCTAAGATTGCGTTTAGGACTCGTTATGGACATTATGAGTTTCTTGTTATGCCATTTGGATTAACGAATGCACCAGCTGCATTTATGGATCTAATGAATAGGGTGTTTAAGCCTTATTTGGACCAATTTGTGATTGTTTTCATTGATGATATCTTGATATATTCTAAAGGACCTAGAGAACATGAATAACACTTAAGGATAGTTTACAAACTACGAGAGATCATAAGTTGTATGCCAAATTTAGTAAGTGTGAATTACGGCAGACCAGATAATATTTTTAGGACATGTAATATCAGGAGAAGGAATTGCAGTGGATCCGGCGAAGGTTGAGATGGTGATAAATTGGCCAAGGCCAACCACACCTACTGAAATACGGAGTTTCTTGGGATTGGCTGGTTATTATAGGAGATTTATTGAAAGATTCTCATTGTTGGCAAGTCCTTTAACGAAATTGACTCGAAAGAATGTGAAATTTGAATGGGATGGGGAATGTGAAAAGAGTTTCCAGGAACTTAAGAGGAAATTGACTACAGCCCCAATCCTGACTTTACCGTCTAGATCTGATGGTTTTACGATATATAGTGATGCATCTCATAAAGGACTAGGATGTGTTTTGATGCAACATGGCAAGGTCATAGCCTATGCATCTAGACAATTGAAACCCCATGAATTGAACTACCCAACGCATGATTTAGAATTAGCAGCTATAGTGTTTGCCTTAAAGAAATGGAGACACTATTTGTATGGGGAAAAGTTTGAGATTTATACAGATCATAAGAGCTTGAAATATCTATTCTCACAAAAGGAACTGAACATGAGACAAAGGAGATGGATAGAATTATTGAAGGACTATGATTGTGAGATACGATATCATCCGGGGAAAGGCGAATAAGGTAGCAGATGCTCTTAGTCGTAAGTCGGCTGTGGAAATAGCTAGTTTAAGAATGGCAGAGTGGAGCCTGTTAAAGTCTGTAACAGACTCAGAGTTTAAATTGGAAGTGGATTGCCTTACTAGTGTGCTTAGTGCATTGAGGATTGAACCTGAAATTATTCAGAAGGTAAAGATTTTACAAAAGTATGATCTGGAAATTTTGAGAATAAAAGACACTGTATCTTCAAGAAAAAGACCAGAATTTCAAATTTCTGAAGATGGAATAGTGTGATGTCGAGGACGACTTTGTGTTCCCAATAATGAAGAGCTAAAGAAGGAAATTTTGTCGGAGGCACATAAGAGTAATTATAGTATTCACCCAGGTAGTACAAAGATGTACAAGAATTTGCATCAGCAATTTTGGTGGAATGGTATGAAAATAGATGTAGCTAAGTACGTATCCCAATGTTTGACATGTCAGCAGGTAAAGGCGGAACATCGTAAACCTGCAGGACTTTTGAGACCACTAGATATACCAGAGTGGAAATGGGAACATATAACAATGGACTTTGTACACGAATTGCCAAGGACGTCAAGTGGTCATGACTCCATTTGGGTAATAGTGGATCGTTTGACTAAGTCCGCTCATTTCTTAGCAGTTCGTACAGACTACTCAATGAATAAATATGCAGAGGTATATGTAAGCCAAGTGATACGCTTACATGGTATTCCAGTGACTATGACTTCAGACCGAGATCCAAGATTTACTTCAAATTTTTGGAGAAGTCTTCAGGATGCCTTGGGAACTAAGCTCCAACTTAGTACTGCTTTTCATCCCCAAACAGATGGACAAACAGAAAGAGTAATTCAGATATTAGAGGATATGTTAAGAGCTTGTGTGATTGATTTCAAAGGAAACAGGGATGAGAGACTGCATTTGATTGAATTTGCTTATAACAATAGTTACCAGAAAAGTATAGGTATGGCTCCTTATGAAGCATTATATGGAAGGAGGTGTAGGACTCCTGTCTGTTGGAACGAAGTAGGTGAAAGGAAATTGACAGGACCTGAACTAGTACAAATTACTACTGAAGCTGTTGAGATTATTAGGAAAAGGCTTAAGACAGCTCAGAGTAGACAAAAAGACTACACAGATAAGCGTAGAAGACCCTCAGAGTTTAGTGTAGGAGATCATGTATTCCTTAAAGTATCCCCAGCGAAAGGAGTATCTCGATTTGGAGTGAAGGGTAAGTTAAGCCCTAGATTTGTTGGACCTTTTGAGATACTTGAAAGAGTAGGGAATGTGGCTTATCGTTTGACATTGCCTCCAAAATTGGGAAATTTACATGATGTATTCCATGTGTCTATGTTGAAAAAGTATCAACCAGATCCTAGTCACATACTCGATCATGAAGCCATCGCAGTGGATGAGAAAGTAAGGTATATTAAAGAACCTGTGCAAGTATTGGATCGAAAGGAGCAAATTCTCAGGACCAAGAGGACTCCATTGGTTAAGATATTGTCGCGACATCATGATGTGGAAGAAGCCACTTGGGAAAGTGAAAGTGAGATGAGGAAAAGATACACTCACTTATTTAAGGAGACATAGGTTTTGTGCAATTTCGAGGACGAAATTCTTTAAGGAGGGGAGAGTTGTGGCATCCAAGAAATTCGACAACCCTCGAGGATGTGTTGACTGTGGCCAATTGATAGAGACATTGATAGACTTTAGTCAGTGGATTAATAAGTTACAATTGAGCCAAAGGCCGAGCATTCGATGAACTATAGTTTTGTATGCTCATGTATGACCACGATTTGTACTAGAGAATGGATTGATAAATCGTGAGACTATGAGGACTAATCAGCTACAATTGAACTATCCTTGATTGACATTGTAGTCATGTTATATGGCCGAAGATTATAAGGCATTTATTTGAAGGAAAAGATTATGTTTATGCGAGGTACAAGGTTGGAACTTAAAGCTCAAACTAGACTCAAGCTTATAGGTTACTTAAGCTTATAAATAACTTAACCAAGATTTAATTAATTTGAGGGATTAAATTTAGGAATCTTCGGTTTAAGAATTTGGGCCGAGTGTGGGCTTTAGAGGACGGAATTGGACCGGCCAGTAGCAGGCCCATGGAGAGCCCGGCCGAGCTTCCCACACACGCCAAGGGAGAAGCCAAGCTGTCCATCCAAGTGTAAACCGGTTTTGCCAAGTGTCAACATGCATGGAGAGTCATCATTACTTCTAATGATGATTAATGAGACATATAAAAGGGAGTGACCGGTTTATTTGAGGGGTCTTCGACGGGCTGAGAGTGAGAGAGAGAGAGAGAGAGAGAGAGAGAGAGAGAGAGAGAGAGAGGTGAAAATGAAAAAAAGAAGAAGAAGGAGAAGCCGAGCTGCCCGTAAGCTATCGCCGTGTCCTTGCCGCCGTTTCTTCGCACGTTTAGCTCAATTTTAAGGCAAGATTGGTCTCTCAACTACTCACGCATGCTGTGGTGTTGTTTGCTGGTCAAAATTGTGGGTTTGATGGGTAGAAATTTAGGTTTTGAGAGTGATTTTGCTGTGGGTGTAATCTGCCTGAGTGAACTTGCATGCGCCAAAACTTTGTGAGGTTCTGTAGAGGATCTTAGAGTTAGAATCTGACTTCGGTTTCTTCATGGAAGTTGTAGAGCATATCTTGAAGTATAACATACTCAAATTTGAGGCAAAATGATTGAGATTTAAGGGGTGAAATCGATTTTCTAAGAAACCGGGTGAAAATCGGCTTGCATGTCGACGTTTGATGTTTGTTGGTTCCTGAACGTGACTTTCTGTTAGATATTTCTCTTCGACTTCTCCATATGAAATTTTGAGAACATCCTGATGAACAACATATTAAAAATTTAAACCAATCTAACCGGTGTAACCTAGTGAAAATCATATTTTCTTAAGAACATGGATTCTGGACTATTTCTGTGGAACGTCAGTAGATTGTGTGGGTCATAAGGTGACTTTTCTTGGTAATCTTGCTTCAAAATCTAAAGGAAAGTTGAAGAAAACATGTTTATCTAGAACATATCCAAAAATCAGAAGAAAAGAAGGAGGTTAAGTTGCTCAAATGATGAAATTTCATTGATGGTTGATCCTGTACGGTTCGGTGATTGTAAACAGAAGCTTCTGATTTTTATAACAAATCATGTAGGACGAATTTGATGGTAATGTCTTCATGAGAAATGTACTTTAGACTCTTGGCTATAACATAGTGAAATTTCATAATTTTTAATGATGTTTGAGTATTTAATTTAATGTAATTCCAAAACTGTGTAAACTGAGAAGTCCGAAACTCTTATTTGTATTGCCGAGCTTATATCTTTTTATGTGAGGACTGTTTGAATGTGGTTTCTTAATGAAAGTTGTACTTTTATGTCTTAATATTGATGTGGTAAAGTTTCATGATTTTTAGTGGACAATTGGATATTCAACTTAGGATTTTTCTACAACTGTGTAAGCTGTAATGTTCGAAAATCACTGTATTGCAATGGCTGAGTGATATCTTTTTGTGTGTTGACATTTAGATCATACATTCTTCATGAAAAATGTGCCATTTTGTCTTGACTGTCATGTGTGTGAGTTTCACAATTTTTAGAGTCATTTGGTATTTAATTGAAACGTTTTTCTGAAATTATACATGCTGAATTTTATGCCCTTATAAGGAAAGGATGGGAATTGATTAAATAGAGTTGTTTTATGTGAATTTCATGCCATATGAGTGAAAATGTTTGGCATTGCACATAGTTATGAGTGGTGAGCATCATGTTGTATGTCATGAACCATGCATGTGAGAAGGCCATCGGATGGTGTGAGTCAATGATGCCCCGAGAGTGTTGGGATGCCCGGCCAGGGAGTGAAAATGCCATATGCCCAGTAGCCCTGTGAGCGTAAATCTGGATGGCCTCGGAGTTGAGATGCCCGGAGCGTGGGGGATGCTGGAAGCACGGATGGTGTGTGCCGTGAATTCCTCGAGATGCCAGTTGGGGTGCGAGATGCCCGGCCAGGGAGTATAAATGCCGGAAGCACGGATGGTGTGTGCCGTGAATTCCTCGTGATGCCAGTTGGGGTGCGAGATGCCCAGAATGTGGGGGGCCGGAAGCCCGGATGGTGTGTGCCGGGAATGCATTGAAAGCTCGCTAATATTGTGAAAACTGAAAATGAGATGTGCATCTGGTGAAATTTGGTATGCATGGGCATTGAATGGTATATATGTGCACATGGAGAAATGTATGCATGAGCACTGGATAGTAAGTGCATGAATGATTGAGTGTCTATGGCTTAATGGTTGGCATATGCATGATTTTATCTGTTGATGCTAGATGATGTCATGATATATCTGTTGCTGTTATGTGATGATGTGACATGTTTGACTGTCTTGTGTGATGTATGAGTGGCCATAGAGATCATGTATTTGCTGAGTTGTTATACTCACCCCTTTTGGGAATAACTTTCAGCCTAGTTATGCCGCTCTAGCCGTCTCTCCAGGCACTTTCTATGGCATCCCATCGACGTAGAGGTGGGAGTGACCCAGATCGATAGTCCTAACGTCCCTGGACTGATATTCTTTCGAGTGTGAGTGATAGTACGCTTCGAGGTGGGTCTTGAGGATGGCCCCGTATTCCAGGAGTTCATTTCCGTCTTCGTGCAGCGAGACGGGGTTATGCGAGGCATGCTACCACCACCGCCATCCGACGGACCAGGGAGGAGGTAAGGCCTGAGGGGGAGCTGGGAGCAGAGAGCTGAGATTTTTTGGACAAACCGAGACCGAGAGATGGATGAGCCGTTTTTGAGGGTTTTTGAGGGGTAGATGAGTTTACTCTTTTTGAGTATAAGCCATGTTAGCATGAGCTGGCTTTCTGTTGATATGTACCTACCCTGAAAGAATCCATCTTGTAGTTATGTAAATAAAAGAGGTCCAGTTTCATTATCCTATGATGTTTAGTTGTGTGCATTGCCCTTTTTGGATTGTGAGAAAGGATAAATGGGGGATGTGATTTCGCTTCCGCAAGTCGAGTGCGCTGGTACCATTTGTTTTGAAAAAAAAAAAAAAAAGAGCCTAAGAATTTATAGCTCAAACTAAAATGCAAACTAAGAAGGATAGCTGTGGCGACCTCAAAGGGGTTATAGGGGTGTTACAATTTCAATATGCAGCACTGTAATCCCATTGATACCCCTGTCATGCAAGGTGAAGGCCTAAGTGCTTAGATGTATCCTAAGACTCCAAAAGAAATTAAAGTAATGAAAACTATTCCTTACGCTAGTGCGGTTGGAAGTTTGATGTATGCTATGATGTGTACTCGACCCGACATATGTTATGTCGTGGGATTGGCGAGTCGATATCAATCAAATCGCGGTCAAGCACACTGGAAAGCAGTGAAGAGGATCCTTAGATACTTGAAGGGCACCATGGACTATCGATTTTGTTACCAAGGGAATGATTTACGCCTATTAGGCTATTCAGATGCTGATTGGGGTGGAGACCTCGACGAGCGTAAATCGACTTCTGGATATGCGTTCTTGCTGAATGAAGGTGCAATTTCTTGGAATAGCAAGAAACAGACATGCACGGCATTGTCTACTATGGAGGTAGAATTCATTGCATGTTCTACCGCAGTGCAAGAAGCAATATGGCTAAAATCTTTCTTGGAAGATTTAGCCACCGTCATTGAGGTTCCAAGACCAATGATAGTTTATTGCGATAGTCAAGCAGCCATTGCCTATGTCAAAGATCCCAAGTATCATGGAAGGACGAAGTATATTGACATAAAGAACAACTTCATCAGAGATGTTATAGCGCAGAAAGAAGTGATCCTGCAATACATTTCAACTAATAGAATGATTGCTGATCCATTTACGAAGGCTATTCCTAGAGACATATTCTTGACCCATGGGATGTCACTAGGATTGCGTAGAATGTGATATGTGTAATTGTAGAGGATCATTGGTTTATGTATTTGTGGACATATGTATTGTACTTGTTTGATTATTAGTGACTTGATGTTTTATCAATAAGTACAAATCTATTATGAAACTAGCACATACACATATATAATTGAAAAGTATGTCATCAGGCAACGATTGGCTCACTCACACGAGCAATCGCCTCAAGTGCTGTAGTGAGCACATTGAGATGAGACGTTATGTACAAATAAATGCTAAAGAGCAAGTTTGGTACATAAAATATGTCGCCTTCACTGGAGTCAAGATGAGGTCTGTAATTTTTTAGACCGAACATGATAGTCCCACAATCATGTATGCCTGAAAGATGCCGGATGCGAGTACTTAATTGGGTGCTATAGAAAGCAAGCTAAAATAGCACTCGAGCTAAACATGAGTACGTGAGAAGCATGTGACTATGTTTAGGCTAAGATCCATATAGTGGATATATTTGATGAATGACATACGCTCTTATAGTAAGAGAAATCCACTATAGCATGTAATTCATACTACATGTGCATTATACGACCGACAAGGGAAGGTGAGTG
The DNA here is from genome assembly GCA_014182555.1 of Eucalyptus erythrocorys. Taxonomy (NCBI): domain Eukaryota; kingdom Viridiplantae; phylum Streptophyta; class Magnoliopsida; order Myrtales; family Myrtaceae; genus Eucalyptus; species Eucalyptus erythrocorys. Next base: position 19,030,370 of record CM024603.1, read on the forward strand.
AAATAATCCCTATTTACTCATCGTGTGAGCCTTTGAGGTAATTTATAACTTACCTCATTTTGTGCCCTATGTTACTTCTGACTATGTTCTTGAAGTGAAAGACCAATGTTGCTACTTTAGCATGTTATCGGCGGTCATGAATAGATATGGCCTTATGGGACGTGATTAGGAAAGCAGTTGTTCTGAAATGGAGAGAGACATGAGTACGAAGGAAGACTTTTGTTGTTATACATCCATCACATGTATTTATTGGTCGACCAATTATATCGCCTTATGTGGTTGCGGATGTAATTGTAAATACATGGTGTTTTGAGAATAGTCAAGTATAGCCTTTAAGGATAGGTATACTTGGACTGATGTAACAAAATAGGTTTGGGGCACTATGAGACATCGATTGTTTATTTCTTTTTGGGGTTGTAGCCATTATGTTATCCTTAATAGGTGCATAATTTGAGCTCCCAAGTGCAGGTGTACTCACTGGTCGCATGACTTATTTGCCAGTATGAATTGTTTTGTAAAGTTGATGAACGTTGAATGCCTTATATTCTTGATAGAGAGCTATCAAGCCCATCATATCCGAGTGGAAGATGTTGTAATTGAAAGGGTGCGTCCATGATGGGGTGCAAGATATAATTGAAAGGGTATTAAGTGAAAGGTATAAAAACCTCTTAGAAGACAACCATTGGTCGGTTGGCAGATCATTCATACCAAAATATTCTCTCATTTTTTTTTCATCAAAAGAAGAAGGCATTCCATTTCAATTTTGCAAGAACAAGTGGCATTTACACCGTGGAAATTGGGTTTTTTCCTAGTGATTGCATCCAGACTAACGTGAGGAAGTGTTGTTCGTGTTTCATCGGCAATTCAATGTTCGTTCCGGGGCTATTTGTTATTTGCGCATCGGAATCAGGTAAGTCATCTTCCGCCAACTCCAATTCCTTCAATATCAAATTACATTGATGAACTTTGTCTCAATCTTAAAGGCTCCCTTAAGAGGATCTACGAACTAAAAGGGAGAATTTCAAATTGAAACAGCAAGAAAAGACTTTAGTTGAAAAAGTTGAAAGTCTAGACAAGTGTCTTCTTTGTTTCAAAAGAAAATGAGTTTGAACTTTAAAAAGAAAATGCTTGCTTGAAAGAAGATTTGTTGAAAGTTACAAAGAAATTTTCAATGGGTTCTGAAAAGTTGGATAAAATTCTTTCAATTGAAAGACCCTATTTTAACAAATCTGGTCTAGGAATGACACATGAAACCATTCCTTTGATTGATTTTCCAAAAGTAAAAGAAAGAATCAAGAATAGACTTACAAAATCTTTTTACAAGGATCATTTTCAAAAAGTTGTTGTAAAGCCTGTTGGAAGAAATGCTCTTAAATGTTCAAAGTGCAAAAGTTCAGAATACTTTGAAAAAGATTGTCCCAAAGTTTGGAGACCTGTTAAGAAGAGTTGGGCAAAGACTGTTTATGGTACTAACAATGATGGACCCAAGAAAGTTTGGGTACCAAAGAAGACTTGAGTGTTTTATTTAAATGCAGGTCACTATCAAGAAGAAATCAAGTGGTATTTGGATAGTGGCTGTTCAAGACACATGACGGGAGACTCAAATTGTTTCACAAAACTCTCTCATGTAAAAGAAGGAAATATTTCTTTTGGTGGCAACAACAAAGGAAAAATTGTTGGTCAAGGAACCGTGAAGATAGGAAATTTCACAATCAACAATGTTTCTCTGGTTGAAGGGTTGAACTATAATATATTGAGTATTAGTCAACTATGCGACACAGGATACAAGATCAATTTTCAAGAAGATACTTGTTTTGGAACAAGCAAAGATTTCTCACAATCCTTTACTATACGAAGACATGGAAACATCTATTTGCTGGATAGAAAGTCTAACAGTTCTCAATGCTTGATATCAATTCAAGATGAAGCCATTCTCTGGCATAGGAAGCTTGGACATGTCAACTTGAAGCAAATTGCAAAAGTTTCATCCAAAAGCTTGTTTGGGGACTTCGACCTAAAGTATCGAAGCATGAATTATGCACTCCTTGTGTACTTGGAAAACAGGTTAGAAATTCTTATAAATCTATAAATCAGGTATCCATTAAACGTGTTTTGCAGTTATTACACATGGATTTGTTCGGTCTAACAAGAACACAAAGCATTGGAGGTAAGAGATATTGTTTGGTAATAGTTGATGATTATTCTCGTTTTACTTGGGTATTCTTTCTTGCAAATAAATCTGAAGCTTTAACTTATTTTACTAAATTTGCAAAGAAAATCCAAATTGAGAAAGGATATGCAATCTCAAGTATTCGAACTGACCATGGTGGTGAATTTGAGAATCATAATTTTGCTAAATATTATGATGATTATGGTATTCAACATAATTTTTCATCCCCATACACTCTACAACAAAATGGAGTTGTAGGGAGGAAAAATCAGTCATTGTAAGAAATGGCAAGAACTCTTTTGATTGAAAATAATATTTCTCCTCATTTTTGGGCTGAAGCTACTTCAACTGCTTGCTATATTATAAACAGAGTTTTTCTAAGATCAATTTTAGAGAAAACACCTTATGAACTGTTCAAAGGTAAGAAACCTATTGTTTCTTATTTTCCTGTATTTGGTTGTAAATGTTTTATCTTAAAGAATTCTAGTGATCGAATTGGTAAGTTTGAAGAAAAATCAGATGAAGGAATTTTCCTTGGCTACTCTATGTCAAGTAAAGCCTTCAAAGTTTTC